>JACAXG010000047.1:4776647-6058806 GCA_018881555.1 Amblyornis subalaris | reverse complement strand
AAAAGAAAAGAAAAGAAAAGAAAAGAAAAGAAAAGAAAAGAAAAGAAAAGAAAAGAAAAGAAAAGAAAAGAAAAGAAGAAAAAAGAGGAGAAAAGAAAAAGAAAAAAGAAGAGAAAAGAAAAGAAAAAAAGAACACTGGAACATAACTCTTTTTTTAACATTATTTAATGTAAATTCTTCCTAGCTAAAGCCAGTCTTAGATTATTTAAGGAAGAAAAAATAAGCATTTTAGCAAATAATATGGATTGGAGATGGAATGTCCATTTCCAGGGCACCACATAAAGAGACAGAGAGACACAAACAAGTGCTACTATAGTTTAGAATTAATGAGAGTGAAAAAAGCAAAGGAAAGAAAGCTACTAGACTTGATCACAGAATTTAGTCTGCATCTCGGGGTGGTGGGGGAATAAAGCTAGCAGGAAAATGTAGTGGAAGAGGAAATAGTAAATGAAAATAAATGAGTAGCAGGCAGACTTGATTTGAGCACACAAAACATCCACAAATAGATGAATAAAGCAGAAGTTGATAAGAAATTAATAGTATGAGATGCACATGTAGATCAAAAAGAGTGAACATGCAGGAAGAGGAATAATTTGTATTTTGTATTTCAGAGGGAGAATCAAACAAGATTGGGTTGACTTTATTCTTCCTTCTTTTCTGCCTTGTCTCTCCTCCACTGTTTTTTCTTAAGTCTTTTCCACATTCTCTTAAAATTCCATTTCCTAGCCAAGTTTATAATGTGATTCAATGAAATACAGTCCCTACATCAGGCTAGGGCCAGAAAGCTGAAAAGGAGCTTTGAAGAAGAGGCCCTGGGGGTGCTGGTGGACACCAAGCTGAACACGAGCAAGGAACATGCTTTTGCAGCAAAGAAAGCCAACAGCGTCCTGGGCTGCATCAGGAAAAGCAGCACGGGAAGCCGAGGAAGGTGATTGTTCCTATCTGCTAGCTCCAGTTCTGGGCTCCTCACTACCATAAAGACATGGGCACACTGGAACAAGTTCAGTAAAGGGCCACAAATATTATCAAAGGGCTGCAGCATCTGATGTATAGAGGATGAGAAAGCAGGGAGAGTTCAGCATAGAGAAGAGAAGGCTCAGGGGGATCTTAACCATCCGTACAGATACCTGATGGAGAAGACAAAGAGACCCTCTTCTCAGTGGTGTCCAGTGACAGGACAAGAGGCAGTGGTCACAAACAGAAACAAAGGAGAATGGTTAAACATAAGACAAAACTGAGAGTGACCCTTTTTGCTGAGGGTGACCCTTTTTACTGAGGGTGACCAAGCACTGGCACATGTTGCCTGGAAAGGCAATAGGGTATTCATTCTTGGAGATATTCAAAATCTACCTGTACAAGGTACTGGGGAACTGGCTCTAGCTGAACTTACTTGAGCAAAGGGTTGTACTAGCCAGACTCCAGAGATCACTTCCAACTTCAACAATTCTGTGATTCTATGACTCTGTGTTGTCATTTCTTTTAACAAAATACATAAAGCTTTCTTCCAATAAATGTTTTATTTTCTAGAAAAGCGTGTGTTTAAATTGTATGTCGGGATGCTATCTCGTGTCTGGAGAGGGGTCCTTCTGTTATGTAAAAATAAATATCTTCAGCTGTAGATGTAGTATATGAACTTTGGTTGCTGACATGCTTTATATTTTTTTTCCGTGAGATTTTAAAGACTGGATCTCCTTCAAATAAAGAGAGAAAAATCCAGCAATGGAGAAGCTTACAAATTTTCACAAGGAATAAGTTTTTGTAAGTTCATTACAGGGGTGGCATTGGTGAAAAATGCAGGAAAGAAAACCCTTATAAAGTTAACATTAATGGCCGTCACTGTACTTGACATTTTGGTAAAGAAATTATGACCTTTTGCACATAAAATGTGAAACTATGTATATGGTTAGCTTACTCAACAGAAATATCTAAGACTGTGACCTTTTTCTCTGTGCTTTTTGGGGTAAACTTGTTGTTTGTTTGTTTTTCTCATGCATAGTTTGCAGATTTCTTTTGAACTAAAATCTGTTCCCTCAATCTCAGTATTAAAAGAATTTGTGATATCTAACTAGGTCACTTCAAATGAGTGTATGAGGAAGCTTAGTAAATAAAATACTGTTTTATTGAGGAACTGTCTCTATTTTTCACATTAAAGTTCTTCAAGTACCTGTGTATGCTCAGAAGTAACTCAATGTTGTCATGACTCAGTGATTAATATGTATCTTGGAAATGGTAAGATCAATAAAACACACCCTTTTAGAGCACATTATCAGATCAGAGCACTCTAATAATAATAAGGTGACCTTTGCATGTTTTAAAAATGTATTTATAGCAATCAGCAGTTAAAGACCTACTTGAGCTTGAGATAGCATTTAGAATATTGTTTTCAAAAGCTACTAATGACCTTCACTTCTGTAAATTTGTTTTATATATTTCAAACCATTTATCCTACAAATCTTTGTGAAATTCTGTGAAAATTCAGTGGAAATGGGTTTCCAATTTAAATAAATTCATATGAAAAATGCAGTTCTTATTTTAAATGTGCCACCTGATGACTTTGCAAGGGCTGATTTCCATTTCTTCCATGTACTCTGAGAAACAATAAATGCCCTTCTCCCTAGAATTCCTGGTTTTATTAAGCACCATCATATCCTCTTCATTGGTTTTTTAATGCCATGAAGTCCTCTTATTTACAGTTTCATCTAATGTAGAATGTATTACACACATCTGATAGTATTTGTTGCATTTCTCTGTCCTTTTCTAACTCCACTATTAAGTTTTTGGAAGAGCTTTGCCAAGAACTTCATGCAACATTTAAGATGTGGGCACACTACAGCAATGCAATGATGCTTTCTGTTTCGATCTCTATGCATTTCTTAATCATTCCTACTCTTTTATTTACCAGTCACTGAGCATGCAGTTATGGGTGTAGATTTCAGAAAACAATAGTTGTAGGATTTCTTTCCTGCCTAGTAATAGCTAATTTAGAAGCCTACCTTGTGCAAACTGGGTTATTTTACACTGGAAAGACCAGTTAATAAATCTGCCGATGAACTCGTTATGGGCTCTGTTTGATGATCAATTCATGCAGCCCCAGTTTCATACTAGATCTGTGTTTCAATTTAATCTTATTTCCTCCTGGTAAAGTAATCTTTGAAAGGACCTTCCCAGTTTGTACATGGAAATCTAGTTTCTTTAAACTTCCGTATAGGATTCAGAATGTAACACATGATCACTTGCCTGTTTGGCAGAGGAAAGTCAAACCCAGATTCGCCATTCCTACTATATCCTCTTAAATTGGTCCCATTTTGCATGAAATTGCTAAAGGTTTTTGGGGTCCAAAGACCTTAGCAAGAACGAGAGTGAGTCACGACTGTAGCACACAGGGGAAAACATATCTCCTTATTACTTTCTGTCAGCACCAAGATCAAAATCTTATGAACCTTTTCTTGTGAAGGATGTATTTTGCTCTTCTTTCATTATGAGAATTTATGCTCCAGTCACTTAGGAGACTTTRCATACTAAAGACAGCTACAGTACCTGATGACATTAATTCAGCTCTACTGTTTTACCCCTAGTGGTATGGGCAGTGGATTGCATGCTGAGATTTCAGATTGAGATGTAGTGAGGTGTTCTTTCTGCAGTTGCAGTTACCCAGTGAGGAGTAACAAAAGGATTTTCCAGTTATAAGCATTCTGATGTATTTCAATTTGCAGAATTAATTTAGATGAATGCAGTAGCCAGTTAATTGAGTTACTCTAGTTTGTTATTGAGATAATAAATAATTTTTATTAATAAGCTTTTTTYCAACATAAGATTAAAATATGTATAATGTGTCTATTCATTTGATGCATCACATGAAGGCATCCTGACAGTAGAAGGAAACACTTCTCACTTTTTATCCTGTACTGCCACGTAGCTTGTCAAAAATATTTGTTAATAAAAATTGCTGTAAAATTTTAATGTCCCTATAGAAAAAAAGTCATGAAATGTTTGAATGCACATAAGAGTTGGAGTACAGATGAGAACAGAGACCATGTAGGCTGGCATTCTGCCTCCAGTAATGAGCAACACCAGATGCTTCAGGGCAGATGAATGAATGTATTGGAAATGAAAAGAAAAGTTTTTACTGAGATTTCTCCCTAGCCTTATACACTTTTTATTGGCTTTGTCTCACAGTGGGATATTTATATATCCATCCAGTGCTTTGGGGGTTTTTTTGGTCAGTTTAACTGGATTTTCTTTCTACCTGTGGAAACATTCCAGTCTTTGGGAATCTTGATAACATCTTGGCAAGAAGTCAAATAGATCATTTGTTTGCATAGTTCAGTTGTGTTCTGTGGGGAGAAAGAAAAGCATTGTGACTGGTAGCATTTTCCAATTTGATTGGGTCCATCCCTGTGAACTTCAGATTTTACAGAGTATAGTTTTTAAAAATTCCTGAGAAAATTGGCTTTGAAATTAGCATTTTGGTACAAATACTTTTTTTTTTTTCAGGCAAATGAATGATTCTGGATATTTTCACTGTTTTCCAGTCTAGCAAATGAAGTAGTTTATTGTTTTGTCGGTCTCTAATATAAGTCCTCAGGTCCATTTTTTCATCGGATTAGGATAAAATGAGGTATTTTCCGTTGAAGTCTTGCCTGACAGTTTCTGCTAGTGTTAACTGTGCTGAARTAATCTTTATATGAGTAATGAAGTAATCTTTCTTGGAACTGTGTTACAGTGTCCCTCAAGTTATGGGTATCAACCAATTCAATTTACCTCTCTTTGGAGTCTGAAAAATCATCAGCATCATATTGGCTTCAAGTCATTTAAATTATGGAAGCTGTCTTTGCTCTCCCCTGTAGAAAAGTACTAAGAGGAATGCCTGGCAGATGCATGTGTTTCAATTCATGATCATCCTAATAAATGTCCTGCCTTGACTAGTTTTATATGAGCATGTTGCTTGAAATGTCCACTGCAAGGAGAGGGAGGACCAGTCAAGAAAGAAATTTCTACAGGTCTGCTTTGCAAATTGTTGACAGAATGGTTTGAAGGACAATCTTAGCTTTGGTTATGCAACCTCACCTGATTTTCCAACGTACAGACAGAACACCTTAATAAAATGGTAAATTTCTAAGGATTTTCCAGGGTAGAAGTCCAGGAGCTTTTCCTGTCCTGGCTAATTCAGGAACTAATATTTTCTGTCCCACTGCCTTCTAATGCAATTAAATAAGTACTGACTTTGTTCTTTAGTTTGATTCCACATTTTATCCTTCATATGAACTTTGATTAGTTTCTGATGGATTTTATTTGCCAAAGTCCAATGATGTTATGGAAAGTGAAAATAGTGAAAAGCATTTGCAACATATGCATGGTAGAACACAGTTGAGCAGAGAAAAGGCCTGGGCTCATGGACAGAATTTACCCTGGATGATCTCTTTCATTAAGGGAACTGTTGGTGACACCCAGAGAGAACTGTGGCAGGAAGAGTAACTATTTGGAAATTGGTTTATATCAGATTTTAAAAAGTCTGTAGGGCTTCTGGGCATGATTCTGTGAGTATTTTGGCAAATGAAGGACGCAGCAGGAGTAAATCAGCATATAGCTCACTCCAGCTGACAATGCAGTATAGCTACTCTAGCACTATACAGAGGAACTAATTTCCCTTCAAGTAGTGGTTGTGTTTCCAGGCGTAAAAAACAGATAATCCAAAACTAAAAGTATCATTCCTTGAGACTAAGTCCTCAGAGGCAGAAGGAGGGATTTCTACTTGAACAGAGTTCCAGTTTATGGTGAAATCAAAGCAGCCTTGCTGGATGCAAGTCAGCTTTCTGTTGCATTTACTCTTATACTGCCCGAATATTTCTGCTGAATCACAGGGGCTTCTACTTATACCCCAGGAGTCACTCATGCAGTAATTCAGAAAAAATGCCTTTTCACGAGAAAGGGAGTGTTTGGAAATACTATACTGTCATAAAGCAGAAGTGGAATTTCCCCAGGGACTTCAAGTGCACATCTATTACCCTATGTACATTTTAAATCATTATATTGTTACATTTTTTTTTTCTGAAGGCTGCTGACTATTTGATTTTTTTTCTCATTTATCATTCTACCACTGGTTGGGTTGATGAAGTCTATTAATTCCTTCAAAACCATTTAAATTCATGTTTTTACGACATGCTCTGCTTTATAGRACCTCTTTTTTTTCTACTGCTTCCCAATAAAATCCTGCTAAAATCAGTCTGATGAAAAACTTCTTGAATATAATTTTCCAATAAGTAGTTTCTGTTTTATCAAATTGAAASAAAAGTAGAAGTCTTTGTGAAATAGTGATATCAAATAGAACCTTACACAACAAACTTAATAATCCCCAAAGCAGTATCAGTGAGGCCTAAGTGGAAGGATTTAATCACAGTTACTTTGATTGTATTTTTGTTAGATCTACCCAGATTCTTACAAGCAATGTATCCGACAAGCTTAGCAGTGTTTGGATTGAGGAAAACTCAGCTGATGGATCCAGAAAGACTCTGGAACAGCTAAGAGAGAGTAATTTGCCAAGAGCTGTGGGGACAAAACCTCCTCCCAGAAACAATCTTGCAACCCACTGTCTCAGCAGTGCTGTCACTTCTTTCCCTTCCCTCTCCCATTATCCCTTAACCAAAGCTTAGGGACATTGCATGGAGGTGTGGTAAAGACAYAACCACACTTCGACGAGCTCTCATTGATGATCACTTGTGAAATTTGTTCTCTGCAAGCAAATGATGTTTGCCCAGCCTTCATGTGCATATAAGTCAGGTGTGACCATCTGGCCATTGAAGTACCACGCCACCATGTTCTCCACTAATCATTCCAGAAGCCGGTCAGAGACTCTTGCAGTGGTTTCCATCAATTCTTTCCCCTCTCTAAATTTCTTATGACTCCTCTGCTATTGTTCGTGTGGTTCAGGTTCAATGTGGCTGATCTCTGAAAGACAGCTTCTCTAGAAAGCTTTCCTGAGGCATACGCAGCAAAATTTTGTACTATTTTCATAAAATCTGCAGGAACATAAGGACTGGTGGCACTGAGAGCCCCTCAGAAGTCGAGAGACTTCAACTGTGAACTTCAGCAAGAGCTCCATGAATTCATCTCACGTCTCCAACCTGGACAAAGCCACTGTGAGTGCTGGCTGGTATCGTTGCACAGCTCCTCTCAATCATGACTGAGAAGAGTGGGGAGACCCTGAAAACTGGGCAAATATAATTCCCATCTTCAAGTAAAAATGTGTCAAAAAGAAAATCCTGTGACCTATCCAAATGTGTCACCCTCCTTTTGATTCTTAGGAACATCATGGAGTGTCCTCTTGGAACACATTCCTGAGTGCATGAGGCAGTTTTACTTGGGAACAGTCATCACAGGTGTGTCAAATGTAGACTTTGCCTGAGCAGCCCTTCTGTTACAAAGTGACTGGATTTGTGGACGAGAGGAGAACAGTGAATGTCATTTAATTGAAACTAAGACTACAGTCTGAGTTGATGGACACCTAGCTTGGTAAAAACCTGTTTGAGTGAAGGAGAATCTTTAGAATGAAGCACTCCAGGGGTGTACTCTGGGACCTGCCCCATTCAGTAATTTTATCAATAATCCAGAGTAGGGGGGAAGAGGAGCACTTGGAGGACTGGCCTGGTGGAAACTTCAGGTAATTCAGCACGGACAAAGAGAAAGCCCAGCAGCTGGGATTCTAGCCTCCCACCCCCACCATAATGCTACACACTGTGGATGACTGTGCAAGGGCAGCTCTGCAGACACAGTCTTGGAGGATGTGGCAGAGAGGAGCTTCACAAGATCCCATGACCCTGTCAGTGGCGAGGATCAACAGCACCCTGGGCTACGCACACATCCAGGGAGGTGACCCCCTCTGCTCAGCACTCTTTAGACCTAATTACTGAGGCCAGTGTGGGGCAGGCACAAACAAACCTGGGAGTTCAACAAAGGGCACCCAAGATGGCCAGGGGCTGGAATATTTGGCTTGTGAGGAGAGGCTGAGTCCAAGGTTTGCTCAGCCTGGGGAAGGGTTGTATTATGGGAAACCTAGTAGCTGTTATCTAGAACCTACAGAGAGGCTATTCTGAGGATGGAGAGATGTTCTTCAGAGTGTTGCATGGCAGGAGGATGACAGACAGTGGGGTTAAAGTAAAAATCTTATTCATAGAAAAAGAGAAAGAACACCTTATACATATAAACCCAAGAACTTTTTGTTTTAATGCATTAGATCCTGTGCTCTTCAACATCTTCATAAATGACTTGGATGCAGGACTGGAAGGGATACTAAGCAAATTTGCAAAAGACAAAACTGTGGAGAGCTGTTGACTCCCTCGAAGGCAGGGAGGTCCTGCGGAGGTACCTTGACTTTGAGCAGGAGGTTGAACTAGAAATCTGTTTCCAGCCCCTTCCAGCCTGAGCTATCCTGTGATACTGCCCCAACACAGGTGGGAAGCTCAAGGATTCCTTCTAGGCAGCACTCCCAATGGCTTGTGAATGCGATGTGGAGCCCAGCTGTGTAGTTTGTACTGTGAGGAACAGTCTGAGGGGATAACTCCATCATCAAGGCAGGAAGAACTATGGCGACTCTGTCCAGTACTTGGTACTTGGGAAGCAAAGACTCTCAGGAGCACATATGGTCACGTGCCTTTGGTTTGTTCCTGTCTATTTGCTTAGCACAACATTTCTCTTTACTTATTTGACAACCTTTCACCTGCATTGTCTGCATTATTTGACAGACTATAATAAAGGGAATGTTTTATCGACCTTTTGAGAGCACTTGAGGCCTGAAATGGAGGGCAGAAGGCTGTTAAACTTAATTCATGTTTACTGTAACAACAACTGTTTCAGCTGGTTTTTTAACAATATTTCTCTGAGCCATCAGTGCCAGGGCACTCCTAAGAAAAGGTCTTTAAAAATACTTTTATTCTGAGTGGACTTCAAAGGTTTTAGTACCATTCCTTGGCAGCTTTCTGTCAGTGCTCTGTAACAGTAACAAGCTTATCCTGGAAAACATGGGTGGCCTCTTTGAAGATAATGCCTCACTATAGACTCTGCATATTCTGACTTCATCCCGGGAGGAAGACTGGCTTCTTACATATTTCAGTTATACTGTTAGGGGTGCACAGAAAGAGCCTATTCTATCACCTTGGCCAGATGGAAGCAAAAAAGAAAAAAGCCCCAAATATCAGAAGGTTTTATTTGTTTTTCCTGTATAATTAATATTTTTGACAAAAGGTGACAGGAAAATCTGGCATTTTGGTGGTTGTTAGAAAGGTAAGTTGGCTGTAAGGCTGGAGGAAAAAATATAGGAGATGATTGCTTGCAGTGGAATAGATATATGACTTTGTAAAGGGGGTACAGGTTTAAGTGTTTTAGAGGAGCCAAAATCAGACATTTAAATAATCAAARTGCTTGGGCACCAGGCAATCTTGCCAGGGTAGACACAGATGGCCTTATTCATAGCCTTCCTTCCCTGCTATCTCTAGCCATGAGCCAGGCAGGGCCCGTGGCACTGTCCAGCCTGGCTGGAGCACTTGGACTGCCAGGGTAGCCTTCCCCTTTGAATTCACTGGTAAGTGCACAGCAAGCCACAATGAGCCTGACATTTTGTACCTGCATGGACCTCATTGATGGAAAACCAGATGAAACACATGATCCAGGAAACCTGATAAGCCAGAGGCAAAACTAGAAATGTTTTGGATGTTTGACTTTGCAAGAGAAAACACCAATTTTATTTAGAAAGAAAAGRAAAAGGTGTTTCTTTTGAAAATAATTTTGTCAAAATGCTTTTCAGTAAACCTATCATACCTGTGAGACCTCAATTTGCTATTATGCTCTCTTTTTACAGAGAACGGKGGAAAACAAGCTTCTCTTCTGCAAGAATATTCAAGCACTCGAGATATGGTTTCATTTCAAACCAGAGTAATTGCGTTTTTCCATAAAAGGGAATAACAAGGTTCAGGAACATACAGCATCTCCTCTTTCTACCAGGCCTTCAGTTTGTTGGGGTTGCTCCTAGCCAGAGCCCACTCGTAGGAGACACAAGAAAATTCCCACTAAAAGCCCAGACTGCAAGGCTGGCTGAATGAGAGGTGGGAAATCCCACCTTCTTCCTTCTCTGGACAGGGAAAAACCTGTGTCTGGAAGTACCTGCAAGTACTGATGTCAGATGGGCTGCTCTGGATCTTGGAACCACTTGGCTCTGAGGTAGCTGAAAAGCACCTGTCAGCCCTGAACTTCTCAGCCTGGTTCTGGGATGGGTATGGTACCTGCCAGCCTCAGAGACCACCCAGCAAGCAGAAGTGGTAGGAAGCCCATTAGTGAGGCAGGTGATGACACCACACGCTGCCAAATCAGAACCCACATCTTCACCTGCAGCCAACTGGTGCATACTGGATGATTGGTCAGGCTTGGACTGCTATTTCTGAACAGAGAAATATTGTCAGAACATTTTTGGCTTGCTTTTCCCACCGATGTTATGAGGAGAGAGATGGGGAGTGTTTGTGATAGAGCCTTGTCAAAGCGTTATTGAATGATTTCATGTCTTCAAAGAAATAATTCCCACAGGGATGTTCTCCTTTTTATTACACATTAATCATTCACCAGCACTGAGGGTATATCTGTGTGACAAAATGCAGTACTATGCAGAAGTTGTGATGGAAACCAGTATAGTCCTATCCAGGGGGCAGGGCCCCTGGCTAATTGTGGGAGCTTACATGGATACATATGTGCAAGAGTGAATACTTCATGCACATGGTGCATTGAGAGCTCCTGATCCTGACTGAGAACAGTTTCTAAGATATAAGCAGAGGGAAAAGAGAGAGTGAGGCTGAACAAGCAATTTAATCACAGGGCATTACAGACTAGCCACAAACACATATTTTCCCAATGAGATGAAAGGAATTTCAATGGGTCCCCAAGACAAGAGTGGAAAACCATGCCTGTGGATCTTATAACACATTTTCTCAGGTTGAAGGAAGAAGGAACTTGCTGGTTGTATCTTCTTCATCAGCACTTTCAGCTTGTCATCCTGAAGCTGTGAAGAACTCCTTTCTCTGACTTTTTCCCCAGGAGATTTAATCAGTGGACATAGCTGCTGTCACTTAAGCGGGTGTGACAGTACCTTTAATAATGCAGAGTGGGTTTGTACTGTCATTGAGAAGAGACCTGGAAACTGTGAAGGACTGCTGCATCTAAGAGGACTTTAAAGACAATGAGGTTCAGCAAATTAGGCTAAATTGCCACTGCAAAGTTTGCAACAAAGCTATGGAAAATTCTGACATTTGAGAATGTTTCCAAGAATAAAACTATAGTGTGAAAACTGCAGAGTGTACTGCAGAGTCCTTCACAGGGATACCTRTGTGAGAAAATGCTGATAGTAAAATTGCCAGCACTTTCCAGAGAGACATTACTGTTAATAACAGGTGCTGTTGCTAGCAGATATCATGTCTTTATTCCCCATCAAACACAAAGCAGAAAAACTGTAAACTATAGCTAGACAGAAGCAGTGACGTCTATTAGCAGAGTACTCATGTTAGCTAACTCCCACACCTGAAATTGTTCTGAAAGCCTTATATTTCTGACGGTGTGACTCTTCATGGATTCGGTGTATGGAATTGAAGTAAAGGTAAAGCAAGCTTGTACATCACTAGCAGCAGATGATAAAAATAAAGGTCAGGAAAACATGAAGGCTGAAACTGCATATACTAAAATYGGCAAAAGCCTTCACCCAACTCACTTCTCCCACAAGCATTTGCATCTGTCAAAATATCACATTTCTTGTAGAAAAAAATACAAAATAAGTAAGCGCAAGTAAATCTGGAMGTGTATAATTAAAGTTGTGATCTGTTTCTTTTCTCATGTAATTTTAAATTGTCATTTTTATTCCTAGGGAGCAAGTGACCACTGTTTTAACCTTTTAAACTTTGTTCTTTTACCCCAACGTGGAAGTAGTTCTGTAGCTGTGTGCAGCTGGTATACATGTTGTCAGATGTTATTAACTTTCTTCAGGTAGATTTATATCAAAATACTGGAGAGGTCTATATTTTTTCATATAATGCAATTTATTGCAGGCAAGGAAAAAAATCATATAGAGAGAAGCCATATTGGATTCCCAACAGGGTGTTGTTACTTTCCTACAAGCACATATAATTTACTGGAAATTAGTATTTTTCTATGCTGGAAAGCAGCCAGAACTAGTATGCTTTGTTGAATAATGTGCTCTGGTTCTGTACTTATAATCTATGAAGAACTGATATCCGGTGAAAAAAAATGGAGTATGGCRAATGGTGTGCCAAAAATACAAAACCTGTGTTCACATGTGGGGAAGAGAATGGGTGAGGACTCAGAGAAGAAGTCTGAGGCAGTGGGGTATGGAAATGAAAGCAGGGAGGAACCTGATGGTAGGGAAGGACAGGCTGGGTAGTGCATGGTGGCACTAGGCGTGGGCGAAGGGAAACACTGGGGCAGGGCTGGCGCAGCAAGGGCAGGGGCAGAGCTCAGAGTCAGGAGCCAGAGAGGAAGGGGCAGCAGGGGCAATACTTGGTGGGGAGATGTGCCCACCTGCACAGGATGTGAATCTGCCATTAGAGACCTCAGCATAACACATTTGGTGTCTTGACACTTCTTTCTCTCTGAGGATTAGCTCTTCTAATTTTCACGCTGATTCAGCAGGGCAGGAATAGTTTTGGTTTTCTATGGCATACTGGGATAACTTCACTGGTTATGACACAGCAAATCTTCTAAAGTAAAAGGTTTTAATAAGGGAAAGCCTTTATTCCAGTAGAACACTGGTTTTTAAAGGGATAAAAAAGATGCTATTCTTATGCAAGAGATGCGTTTTTATGTATTTCTGTCTGCCTCACATTAGTGAACAGAGAACAGTGAACTTATATGCAGGCACAAATGTTCATGACCATTCTCTCCTGTGGTTAATAGGGGACTGGAAATCTTTGGTCTGTGGGGAAACTAGCTAGTGGAAGAAGGGCTCTGGTAAAAAGGTGTTGACAGCAAACTGACACAAATAAATTCTCCTGCAGTCTTCCCACAAGGTGAAAAGGACACTTCTTCCATCCAGAACACATACTCTTTAATGAAAGTCTCAAATGGGAAGATGGAAAATAAGGAAGCTGGAAAGCAGACTTAGTACCTTTCTCTGCGTGTAGTTTCACTGCTTCTCATGTTTTTGTAGTTATTGCATTTGAATTTGCTGTCCTGCAAAGAGAATGTGTACCTCCCCAGTGACAACTAATGGAGATTCTCCATGTAGCCCAGCTGGGAAGGTTCAGTGCTTCTGGAGCTAATGATTACCGGTTTGCTCTACTGTGTGTAGCTTAGCAGGTTATTTTTTTCTTTGTCTATGGAGAGCCTGGATCAGTACAGAAGCACAAATTGTTGTATACTGCTAGCTAATAATTGATTTTTTCTATTCATTTTAGGGAAAAAATAGACTTAAAGAAACTATAAAACTACCTGAACTTTCTTCTTCTGAAGCAAACCATCCCACCATTTAATCTGACATGAAATTTTAAGCTGATTATGAAGGGAGAAGAAAAAAAAGCTTTCAGAAATAGCCAAAATGAATGACAAAATTCAAAAAGTAGGCTGGCTGGTGACAAAGATAAAAGAAAATATTAAAATGCCCACTAATGGTGGTCAAGAAGACTTGAGCTGCAAAAATGGTAGCAAGGATAGAAGGGTGTGTAGTTGTTCAGCATCCTGGTGTTAAAGCCACAGTGTGCAGAAGTAGAAGATCGTGATTCACTGGCCTCTCAGGAAAGCTGAATCCACATCAGCTGCCTGCAGCAACGTGGGAAGGACTGCTCAGCCCATATAAGTGAGATACAGCATTGTGCTGAAAGCTGGGAACCTGGGTGCCTAGTTACTCTGCCAGTCTCAAAGCAAGGGTTTAAGCAAAACATTCATTGTTTTTAATCCTTGTTAAAGGGATGGAATAAATTAAGGAAAACAGGGAAAATCAGTGGTATAATAGGAAGTATTTTGGACAACAAGGACTTGGGAATCTCTTGAGACAGCACTAAGCCCAGAGCTCTGAGTATTTTAGAGATTTATAGTGGAGACAGTTATTGGTTATGATCGGGAGACGGAACTGTTTAAAAGTCATGGAAAGACATTCTGACAAATTTTGATTCAGGAATGGGACAAAATATGCGTTATTGAAGTTTTCACTATGAGGAAACAAAATATGGGCAGTGCATGGGGTTTTTTTCATTAGAAAGTATCTAGCAAAATTAGAAAAACTTGGAAAAAACTGCATTTCACATTATTTTGATTTAAACATTTTGTAACATTTTGATGCTGTATTGTAAAATGTTTTACTTTTGAGAAAATCTTATTTTCCAACAAAAACCCAAATCTTTAAAAATTGTTTGCAGGATGTTTATTTAATAAGGTTTAAATGAACAGAATAAGCTTTTATGCCTCTTTTTTCATGAGAGGAAAGCAGAACATTAAAAAAAGGTGATCACTATTCCCTGTTTATCATATACTACAAAGAAATAGTGCTTATACTAGACAACTGTAGGAATAATTAGTGTTTATAATAACAATAGTCACTGGCTAAAGCGATTCAAAAGTTTTTTATTCTGTAAATAATTGAACTCCACCTGAGAGGACTTGAATCAAGGAATAGTTCAGAACCGATTGCTCATTGCTAATTGGTTCGACAGGATGGATCCAGAGTTGTTCTTTGGTTTCTGTTCTCACATGGCAAAACCTTGTTTCTGCATTTTTAACTTCATTTACATGAAATATTTTTGTTAGTTACTGCCCGTTTGTCTCAATAAAGCAATGAAGGCAGTTGATCAGGGTGGGTTGTGAAGAGTGTCTGCTGACAGAGAGTAATTTTTCATACTGAACAGCCATTTGGGGGAAAAGGAGAAAGAGAAAAAAACATTTTAACAGCTTGCAATGTAACTAGAATTCCCTGTGCCTTTCCTACTTTACAGCTGGTAAATAGCTTCTAGAAACTCATTCCCTTTGGCCTCATTCCATTGCTTCTTGAGCTAATAAAAATGCTTACAGAAACAGCAGGGGTTGTAATACCTGTTCTTAGTTAGTTCTTCACTTAATGCAGTCTCTTACTGTTCCTAATATTTGTAATTATAGCAGAATATTTTATGATTTAATAGTTAAAGATTTTTTTATTTTTTTCATAGCATAATCATATTTTCCAAGGTTTACAGCTTGACAATCAACTTTTCTCTGTGTTGGAATCTTGGCTCCATAATTTTTAAATGGTGAATGAAYGGGTTGCTTTTAATTTTATATAGATGATTAAAACTCTCTGATGAGATGCTATTAGTACAATCTAATTTAGAGTTATATTTTTCTGTAAAACTTTGCCAGTGGAATGCACTTTACTCTGAGGTCTGACTTCTTAGCCTGGAGAGGTTGAGAGGGCTCGAAGCTGTCCTGTGGTGCACTCCCATCCAGAGGCACTCTTGTGGCAACTCAGGTTTGGGCAAAGCATGATTTCCTGCAAGCACTGTCAGATACTTGTGCAGAGAGAGCAGATGAAAAATAAACTCGACCTAGTGATACTTGGGTTAAATATTTCCCAATGGTAGTAGAAATCCCTTCTGTTCACTTGGATACCTTCTTGCCAGTGAACTCCAGATATCTTTTCAGACATAATACTGGATTTGAACATGCACAATTTTTAATGCCCTACCCTCTCGCACCTTAGGAACCTTATAAAAGTTGTCATGATTTCTCATAATTAGACCTTTTTGTCTTCCCCAATTATTTTCTCACAATTGCTTCTCTCGGTGTTTTTCACCTGAAAGACATTTTATTTTTCCCAGTTAGAAGAGAAGATTTCATGTCTATGATTTTCCTTTCCTACGTAGCACACAAAATTGTTTATTTTCACCAGTCTCAGCTAAAATTTGCCACTGTGGGATTTACCTTTCCCCCCTGCCCCTTGTTACTTTTCATGTTATTGTGCAAATAAAATATTATTTGTAGTTTCCCAACTAAACTTTTCAGCTGTTCTTTTATACCACTTTCAGAGTACTGCTCTTGAATTCCTGAGAGACCCACCATGTTTTTTTCCATATCTATTGTCATTTCTCAGTTTGTTAGCACATCAAAGGCAGAGAGGCCTTTTAAAATAACTTTTCTGACATATGGTAGGATGGTGTTTGGAGAGATTATAAAGGCTTTTAAAATGCAGTTTGAACTCCAGGACTGTGCTTGACAGTACTTATGTTCTTTAGGAATATTAGCAGAGTTTTTTTGAATTTCACTGCCTTCCTCATTGGATACTCCAAATGACCATATTGTACGGCATTCTCACAAATCAAAGAAAGCAAGAAAATTTAGGTTCCCGCCTGCCCACTGCAACAGGACGGGCATTAGGAATGAGACCTATCCTAGACTTAAGAATGTAGGTAATGGTCTATTGGATTGGACCTTGATCCACCATCAGGAGTGTTCTACCTCTGACAGTGGTACTAGGAGGCTTATTCTAGGGACAACATGAGAGTCTGGCCACAATGTGGTCCATTCCCCTTGTACACCACCAAAATCCAATAACTATTAGAAAAAGAAAAAGAAAGAGAAAAAGAAAAAGAAAAAGAAAGAGAAAAAGAAAGAGAAAGAGAAAAAGAAAAAGAAAAAGAAAAAGAAAAAGAAAAAGAAAAAGAAAAAGAAAAAGAAAAAGAAAAAGAAAAAGAAAAAGAGCAGAACTTTTCACTTTTCATACTTCTGTGAGTGTAAAATTTTACATCGCTGGAGTTATAAACAGCACAACTCACCATTATTCCTGTAGCTCTACTGCAAAGCATGTCTTTTATGTGAAACTACAAAGTTAAACTGAGTAAAGCACTGAAAGCAAAACAAAATGATTTTGAATACTTCGTATTTTTTTACATAATCTTAAATATTACTGGAAGGTTCAAAACTTCCCTTTATGACATTCCATCTAATCATGAGCATCGTTGAGCAGAAAATTCTTATTCTCAGATTCAGTGACAGTACTATCAATGCCTGAACTTTGCCTTCTTCAATATGTAGTAAAACACATTTGGATGGATTTTGCAAGTCTTGGTAAATACATTCTAATCTTTCCCAGCATATATTATCTGCTTCAGAAAAGTGATTATTTGTCTCTGGTTTTGCTGATAGCACGTAGGACCCTTATCCTGATCAGATTCTGCTCTGGTAGGTCGTTTGGGCTTCACTCTGTACCTGCTGCTCTCACTGAGATTTCTGCACTGACTTTTCAGTGTCACAAAATTTCTTTGCACACCTGCATGTAGCACTGAAGCACCTTAAACCATGCTCTTTCAGACAATCTCTGTACAAATAACCAGTGAGAAATCTGGGAAGCCATGAGCCAGAGAACTGACTTCCTAAAAGGTGGGTAATATAGATAGGCAAGACTAGGAACTTTATTGGGCACCAATCAGCTGGATGTGCTGTGGTTAAAACCCCTCATTTTAAGCATGTTCCATATTGGAATTTTGTATGTACAACTTGAACAAAACATTTGTCTTTCTCAGCTGTTTCAGAGTTTCAGGCCTCCTGCAGATTTCCTTGTTTGCTGGCAAGAGAGTAGAAGCTCACTGATGTTGTCTCAATTTGTGAATTTCAAAAAGCTGGTTTCAAAAGACAGGCATTTCAAATCCCCATGCCAAAACTTCTACCCCTTCCAATGATAACATGTGTAAATTGAAGCGGGATAGCATACTTACACCAGCCCAGAAAAATATTTGATACTTTCTGTTGCCCAGATGTCTTTGGAAGAAGCGGTATTTGACTAATATTTGCCTCATTTTAGAAGAGCCTATTTTTCAAATATGTTATCTGATGAATTTCAAAGGCTACCTCATAAATTATGTGATCATTTTCCTCGATCGTATTACAGATTGGTGGAATCTATGTTTAGTAAAGAAGTGATGGAGAACCGAAAGGATGCACACTTAAGAAGCATAAATCCTTTGCCCATGCTTCTAGACAGAGGAAGAACAAATATAGAACAAGATCACCAACTGTATGAAGTTAAGAACTTAGATGATGGAGAAGAGGAAGACAAGACAATTACGGCTCCATTTTGAATCAAAATATTTGCTTATTTAGCTTTAGTCTTTTGATGTTTTCATTTTTCCATAAAAAGTTAAATTTTATGGGGAAAAAAAATGGTTTTCTTGCTAGTTGTAAACCCAAAATGAATATCCTTATATAACCAAATACAGTGGTGTTGAAATCACTGTTTGTATATCCCTAGGTATCTACCACTATGTAAATAACACAAAATATTGTGGTGGGAAGAGATGATAAGCAAGATTGGTTGTTAACTTAGAAACACACTGGAATATTTAGCAACTTGTAAATCTGGTTATGGGTTCCACCATTAAATGTAAGACATCCCATTAATTAAAATAGATGTTTCTCATGGGTAACTTTGACCCACATATTTTGAGGCACAACTTAGTTAGCTGTGGCATTCATACCACTGTTTGCAAGTGGGAATTTGATTTTCTCTTCTCTCCTGATCTCTGATAGGGGTATTATACTGGATTTCATTAGACCTTTTACAAATAAATGCAACTTTTTAATGGGAAGACTGAGATCTTAAAAAAGGCAAAACATTTACATGAAATTATTTCTTTTAGAAATTCTAATGGGAACAATTGTACTTCACAACTTATGAGCTAGGCAGGTTTCCAGTTCTGACTAAGCTCATGCAGCATGTGTGTATTTGCCTCTGCAGTTACACAGATAGGACAACCTCTGAATCACCTTGTTTCTGAGATCTGGGACAACCACTGTGCGAAATAATCCCATGTAGGGAAGCCCAGACCGTCTGGTTTCCCCATCTGTTTAGCTGCCACAGGCTGGGACACAGTGCCCAAAGAATCAGTCCCCAAAAGTTTAAGTTTGAAGGCAGGTTTTCAGGGTTAAGCTTCTGAGTCTGTGACATCTTCTATATCTTGCTTGTCTCAAGCATGGTCCAGGAAACTTGTGCTTGAACCTGAGGAAGCAAATGGGTTTTGAAGCAGAGTATTCATTTCTGGAGTACTCAGCATATTCAGACTGCCAGCACATCATTTTCTATCATGAAAATGAAGACTCAGATTAATAGGTCTTGTTAATACCATTCCTTACAGCTCACAAGTGAAAAAACAAGGACTAAGGTAAGAATCATATTTGCATCCAAGACACCAGAAGAACCCTGTCAGATACAACACAACAGCTCTGTGTCCTTGGGGCAGTAGCTTGAGAACAGAAGGATTTCCCTTGAGTATCTGAAATGGCTTCAGTCACCTGAACTGTGTCTCTGGTGAGGACTGACTGCATGGCCTGGGGACCAGTTCATCTCAGGGTGAACAGTGATGGATCAGCTTCACTGCAGAGTCTTGGTCAGTAAATAGCAGTGTTGACATCAAACCAGGCCCCTGTGTTAGAGAACCTCAGTTGTATCCTCTAACTCAGAGAAAAACACCTACTTTGAGAGTCGTAAATTTACACGGTTTAACCTCATCAGCAGCTCAGGATTTGAAACCACAGACATGCTCACTGTATTTCAGTGTTTCCTAATGGAAATATTGCAGGCTTTTGGTTCTGTGAGCTTCCTTCAGTTTTGTCTTTCCCCTCTTAAGCCATTTCAGTGGGAAAGCCTAATGACTGTCCAAGTGACCCTTGTGCTTGGTGACATTGTGTTACTTGTGTCCCTCTCTTGCTTTCCCAACATCTCCTGACTTCCTTGAGGCCTCTCTCCAATTGTCAGGAGACTTATCTGAAAACAGAGAGACGGAGTCCTACCCTTCTTCATTGCTGTACAAGTCCTTACCCTATACTGGGATATGGGTGCACCAAAATATGCCTTTATTAAGTAAATGTACTTAAATATCTGTCTGAATCCTTCTTATTCTCCTCCCTGGATGGGCTGCATTTTACATTTCTTATGGAGAGCTGATGTTGAGCAGTAGTGGCAGCTTCATGCTGTAATTATAAAAGAATATAATGACAAAGAAATGAGGAACAAGGAAAGTATCCCAAGGGCCATACAGCAGTAATGTTCTCTATGAATTGGTTTTCAAATTATTTGTAAGGAGGAGAAAGGATAATTAAACTTGTGTATCTTTATTTCTCTGCAACATAATCCCAAGGGCTAGTTTAGGTTAAAGCATGCCCCACTCACAGTGTCACGCAACAGAGAATTTTGCTTTATACTGGATTAGATCTCACAGAATAACAGAATAAGCTGAGCTGGAAGAAACCCACAAGCATCATTGAGTCCAACTCCTTACCATGCACAGGACACCTGAAGAGTCACACCATGTGCCTGAGAGCATTGTCCAGACACTTTTTGAACTCTGTNACAATTCATGTTTACACAAAAGTGCGTGAGAAACTATTTCGCTGAACCAAAAACACTGCACATCTGAAGAACTGCAAAATGCAAGGCCACATATTATCTGCTTCAGAAAAGTGATTATTTGTCTCTGGTTTTGCTGATAGCACGTAGGACCCTTATCCTGATCAGATTCTGCTCTGGTAGGTCGTTTGGGCTTCACTCTGTACCTGCTGCTCTCACTGAGATTTCTGCACTGACTTTTCAGTGTCACAAAATTTCTTTGCACACCTGCATGTAGCACTGAAGCACCTTAAACCATGCTCTTTCAGACAATCTCTGTACAAATAACCAGTGAGAAATCTGGGAAGCCATGAGCCAGAGAACTGACTTCCTAAAAGGTGGGTAATATAGATAGGCAAGACTAGGAACTTTATTGGGCACCAATCAGCTGGATGTGCTGTGGTTAAAACCCCTCATTTTAAGCATGTTCCATATTGGAATTTTGTATGTACAACTTGAACAAAACATTTGTCTTTCTCAGCTGTTTCAGAGTTTCAGGCCTCCTGCAGATTTCCTTGTTTGCTGGCAAGAGAGTAGAAGCTCACTGATGTTGTCTCAATTTGTGAATTTCAAAAAGCTGGTTTCAAAAGACAGGCATTTCAAATCCCCATGCCAAAACTTCTACCCCTTCCAATGATAACATGTGTAAATTGAAGCGGGATAGCATACTTACACCAGCCCAGAAAAATATTTGATACTTTCTGTTGCCCAGATGTCTTTGGAAGAAGCGGTATTTGACTAATATTTGCCTCATTTTAGAAGAGCCTATTTTTCAAATATGTTATCTGATGAATTTCAAAGGCTACCTCATAAATTATGTGATCATTTTCCTCGATCGTATTACAGATTGGTGGAATCTATGTTTAGTAAAGAAGTGATGGAGAACCGAAAGGATGCACACTTAAGAAGCATAAATCCTTTGCCCATGCTTCTAGACAGAGGAAGAACAAATATAGAACAAGATCACCAACTGTATGAAGTTAAGAACTTAGATGATGGAGAAGAGGAAGACAAGACAATTACGGCTCCATTTTGAATCAAAATATTTGCTTATTTAGCTTTAGTCTTTTGATGTTTTCATTTTTCCATAAAAAGTTAAATTTTATGGGGAAAAAAAATGGTTTTCTTGCTAGTTGTAAACCCAAAATGAATATCCTTATATAACCAAATACAGTGGTGTTGAAATCACTGTTTGTATATCCCTAGGTATCTACCACTATGTAAATAACACAAAATATTGTGGTGGGAAGAGATGATAAGCAAGATTGGTTGTTAACTTAGAAACACACTGGAATATTTAGCAACTTGTAAATCTGGTTATGGGTTCCACCATTAAATGTAAGACATCCCATTAATTAAAATAGATGTTTCTCATGGGTAACTTTGACCCACATATTTTGAGGCACAACTTAGTTAGCTGTGGCATTCATACCACTGTTTGCAAGTGGGAATTTGATTTTCTCTTCTCTCCTGATCTCTGATAGGGGTATTATACTGGATTTCATTAGACCTTTTACAAATAAATGCAACTTTTTAATGGGAAGACTGAGATCTTAAAAAAGGCAAAACATTTACATGAAATTATTTCTTTTAGAAATTCTAATGGGAACAATTGTACTTCACAACTTATGAGCTAGGCAGGTTTCCAGTTCTGACTAAGCTCATGCAGCATGTGTGTATTTGCCTCTGCAGTTACACAGATAGGACAACCTCTGAATCACCTTGTTTCTGAGATCTGGGACAACCACTGTGCGAAATAATCCCATGTAGGGAAGCCCAGACCGTCTGGTTTCCCCATCTGTTTAGCTGCCACAGGCTGGGACACAGTGCCCAAAGAATCAGTCCCCAAAAGTTTAAGTTTGAAGGCAGGTTTTCAGGGTTAAGCTTCTGAGTCTGTGACATCTTCTATATCTYGCTTGTCTCAAGCATGGTCCAGGAAACTTGTGCTTGAACCTGAGGAAGCAAATGGGTTTTGAAGCAGAGTATTCATTTCTGGAGTACTCAGCATATTCAGACTGCCAGCACATCATTTTCTATCATGAAAATGAAGACTCAGATTAATAGGTCTTGTTAATACCATTCCTTACAGCTCACAAGTGAAAAAACAAGGACTAAGGTAAGAATCATATTTGCATCCAAGACACCAGAAGAACCCTGTCAGATACAACACAACAGCTCTGTGTCCTTGGGGCAGTAGCTTGAGAACAGAAGGATTTCCCTTGAGTATCTGAAATGGCTTCAGTCACCTGAACTGTGTCTCTGGTGAGGACTGACTGCATGGCCTGGGGACCAGTTCATCTCAGGGTGAACAGTGATGGATCAGCTTCACTGCAGAGTCTTGGTCAGTAAATAGCAGTGTTGACATCAAACCAGGCCCCTGTGTTAGAGAACCTCAGTTGTATCCTCTAACTCAGAGAAAAACACCTACTTTGAGAGTCGTAAATTTACACGGTTTAACCTCATCAGCAGCTCAGGATTTGAAACCACAGACATGCTCACTGTATTTCAGTGTTTCCTAATGGAAATATTGCAGGCTTTTGGTTCTGTGAGCTTCCTTCAGTTTTGTCTTTCCCCTCTTAAGCCATTTCAGTGGGAAAGCCTAATGACTGTCCAAGTGACCCTTGTGCTTGGTGACATTGTGTTACTTGTGTCCCTCTCTTGCTTTCCCAACATCTCCTGACTTCCTTGAGGCCTCTCTCCAATTGTCAGGAGACTTATCTGAAAACAGAGAGACGGAGTCCTACCCTTCTTCATTGCTGTACAAGTCCTTACCCTATACTGGGATATGGGTGCACCAAAATATGCCTTTATTAAGTAAATGTACTTAAATATCTGTCTGAATCCTTCTTATTCTCCTCCCTGGATGGGCTGCATTTTACATTTCTTATGGAGAGCTGATGTTGAGCAGTAGTGGCAGCTTCATGCTGTAATTATAAAAGAATATAATGACAAAGAAATGAGGAACAAGGAAAGTATCCCAAGGGCCATACAGCAGTAATGTTCTCTATGAATTGGTTTTCAAATTATTTGTAAGGAGGAGAAAGGATAATTAAACTTGTGTATCTTTATTTCTCTGCAACATAATCCCAAGGGCTAGTTTGGGTTAAAGCATGCCCCACTCACAGTGTCACGCAACAGAGAATTTTGCTTTATACTGGATTAGATCTCACAGAATAACAGAATAAGCTGAGCTGGAAGAAACCCACAAGCATCATTGAGTCCAACTCCTTACCATGCACAGGACACCTGAAGAGTCACACCATGTGCCTGAGAGCATTGTCCAGACACTTTTTGAACTCTGTMAGGCTTGGTGCTGTGACCACTTTCCTGGGAAGCCTGTTCCAGTGCCCAACCACCCTCTGGGTGAAGAACCTTTTTCTAATATCCAACCTAAACCTCCCCAGAAACAACTTCGGGCCATTCCCTTGGGTTCTGTCACTGGTCACCACAGAGAAGAGATCAGTTTCTGCCCCTTCTCTTCCCCTCACAAGGAAGTTGTAGACTGCAATGAGGTCTCCCCTTAGTCTCCTCCAGGATGAACAGACCAAGTGGCCTCACACGGCATCTTCTTAACCCTCCTTTGGACTCTCTCTAATAGCTCAATGTCTTTCTTGTATTGTGGCACTCAAAACTGCACACAGGACTTGAGTTAAGGTTGCAGCAGTGCAGAGCAGAGTGAGACAATCTCCTCCCTTGACTGCTGTCGTGAACGCCCCAGAACAGGGTTGGCCCTCCTGGCTTCCAGGGCACTGCCAACTCATGTTCAACTTRGTGTTGACCAGGACCCCCACGTCCCTTTCAACAGTGCTGCTTTCCAGCATTTCATTCTGGGCAAACTGTACATCCTGGGTTGCCCCATTCCAGATGCAGAATCTAGCTCTTTCCCTTGTTGTACTTCATCTGGTTGGTGATTGCCCAGTCCTCTAATTTGTTGAGGTCTCTCTGCAGGGCCTCCCTGCCTTCAAGGGAGTCAAGAGCTCCTCCCAGTTTTGTATCATCTACGAACTTGCTCAGTATCCATTCCAGTCCTGCATCCAAGTCATTTATGAAGATGTTGAAGAGCACAGGGAGTCCCTGCAGAACCCCACTAGTGACAGGTCACCAGTCTRATGTCACCCCATTCACTATAACCCTTTGTGCCTGACCCGGGAGCCGGTTGCTCACCCATCACATGATGTGTTTATCCAGCTGAATGCTGGACATTAAGTCCAGAAAGTTCCTGTGAGAGGCAGTATTGAAAACTTTATTGAAATCCAAAAAGATCACATCAACTGGCTTCCCTGGATCATCTAGGTGGGTTACCTTGTGAGAAAAAGAAATCAGGTTTGATAAGCAGGACTTCCATGACGCCATGCTGGCTGTGACCAGTGACTGCATTGTTGTTTCAGGTGTTTTTCAATCCTTCCTACAATAATCTTCTCCRTAACCTTACCCATGCACTGAAGTGAGACACTTCAGTACAGGCCTGTAGTTTCCAGTGTTGACCTTTTTGCCCTTGAAAATCAGGACAATGTTTGTCAGCTTGGACCCCTCTGTATTCCCAAGACCAACCAAAAATCATTTAGAGAGGTTTTGCAATGATGTCATCCAGGTCTTTCAGAATTCTTATACGAATCCTATCAGGCTCCAAAGATTTTTAGGGAGCTAGTTGGAGCAGCAGATCTGGAACAAGTTCAGGTTTGACTGGGAGTTGATAATTTTCACAGTCATGGTTCTCCAGCTGAGGGCCCTGAGATGCCCTTGGTCCATCTGGTGTTGAAGACAGAGGCAAAGAACGCATTAAACACCTCTGCCTTGTCCATGTCCCTGTTTGTGAGAAGAGCACCCTCATCCTGTAATGAGCTGATGTTCGTTTTACACTGCCTATTGCTATTAATATATTTGAAAAAACTCTTTTTATTGTCCCCCMCAGTTTCAGCCAGCTTCAACTCCACGTTTGGCAGCCCAAATTTCCTCTCTACAGTATCTCTGTATTCTTGCCATGTCACCTGACCTGGCTTGCACTGGGCATACACCCTTTTTTTTGCCTTATTTCCAAGAGAAGATTCCTGTTCAGCCAAGCTGGCTTTCTGCCTCGCCTGCTTGACTTCTGACACTTGGGAATTGCCAGCTCCTGTGCCCTTAGGAGA
Source organism: Amblyornis subalaris (assembly GCA_018881555.1). NCBI lineage: Eukaryota > Metazoa > Chordata > Aves > Passeriformes > Ptilonorhynchidae > Amblyornis > Amblyornis subalaris. The sequence continues at coordinate 6,033,291 of JACAXG010000047.1, read as the reverse complement.
TGATGTTTAAAAAGTGACCAACACTGATGGACTCCAGCACCTGCAAAAACAATTTCCCTGGGGAACTTACTATTTGCCTGAGAAGACTGATGTCTGCTCTTCTCATATTGAGGTTTTTCTGGCACTTTTCCTCCTGTTAACAAAGACTTTAAACTCGATCACTTCGTGGTCGCTGTGGTCAAGACAGCCTCAATCCCCCCTTCGCTCATGAGATCCTCTCTGTTGACAAATAGGAGATCAAGGAGGGCATCTTTCCAAGCCGGCTTCCTTAGGACCTGTTCCATAAAGTTGTCATCCAAGCTTTTTTGGAATATCAGAAGAGAATGAGGCAAAGAAGTCCTTTAAAGTGGATGACAACCATGTTAGATTCACAGTGAAGTTATACCTGTTCTTCACTGTTGACCATACAACGGCCTCAAAGTTTGGGAGACAGCCAGGTAAGAAAGAAGACGGAATAGTAGAGCATAGGGCAAATAATAAATATGTACTTTCCTGGTTGTTTTACAATAATGTAGTTGCCTCCAGGTTAAACCACATTTCAAGTGTCATATCTGTCTTTTTGCAATATCTAGGATGCTGAGAAATGCAATTTAACTTTAATAAATTCATAACTTTATTGTGAACTGCAGCAAATCTTAACTGACTCTTCAAGGTTCCTGTTCAGTTGCCTACAAATGATTATTTGACTGCCTGTCTTCTAATCTCAATCCATACTGAATTTAAAAACAATAAAAATCATTCCGATTGCTGAGTCTATTATAAGGGAAACATTTCTATAAAGTTCTCGAAGTACAGATTGCCTGTCCTTATAAATTCCCTTACTGTCATGGTTTAACCCCAGACAGCAGCTCAGCCCTATGCATCTACTTGCTCACCCCCACCCTGTGTCGGGATGGAGGAGAGAATTGGAAGAATAAAAGTGACAAAACTTGTASGTTGAGATAAGGACAGTTTAAAAGGGAAAGCAAAAGCTGCACATGCAAGCAAAAGAAAACAAGGAATTCATTCAGCACTTCACAAGGGCAGGCAGGTGTTCAGCCACCACCAGGTAAGCACAGCTCCATCGCATGTAATGGTGACTTGGGAAAACAAACGCCATCACTCCTAACATCCCGCTGCCTTCTTCTTCCTCCCCACAGCTTTACATGCTGAGCATGATGCCATATGGTCTGGAATACCCCCTGGTTCAGTCGAGGTCAGCTGTCCCAACTCTGTCCCTTCCCAACTTCTTGTGCACCCCCAGCCCACTTGCTGGTGGGCACCAGCCTTGACTTGGTACAAGTGCTGCTCAGTAATAATGAAAACATCCCACTGTTACTAGCACAAATCCAAAATAGCCTCATACCAGCTACTGGGAAGAAAATTAACTCTATCCCATTCAATACCAGCACACATCCTTATTTATAAGCATGATTCATCATTATTCTATAGGACCAAACTATATGAATTTAAACAGCACTCCACTTATGTGTAGAAGAAAGTGACATAAGACTATATAGCTGTGTGTACAGTTGATAAAGCTAATCCTCCCTGGAGATTTCTATTCTAGGGAAACAATTAGGAACACTGAATAAGCCCATACTTCCACAAGGCCTTTAGAGAAAACTTGCTGTTCGTTTGGAGGACAGGCTCTGTGAAGGCTATTGTCATCAAATTTAGCTTGTCACTGTATTGATTAAGGTGAGATTATTTTTGCCCTTGATGTTGGTCCATTTTTTTTCTCTTATCAAATTCTTCAGTACAACACATATTGTTCGTAGAAGAAAGTGATTTTTTTCTTTCCTCATTTCCACCCAGTTTATACAAAGTATTTATCTGTTCTCTTATTATTCTTGAAAATATAGTGCACTCAGACAGAAATAAGTGCATGTTTAAATGTCTGTCTTAGTTGAGAATGGACACTGGGTAGCTGACAACTGCTAACCTGAGCACAGGAGGTTTGTCTAGTCTGCAATTTCCTTTGTGGATTTAGTTTCTCACATAATCATTGCAGATAATATCAAATACTAATTAGCATTTGGGGTTAATTTTAATCTTGCATATATTGAAAGAGTTCAACTAACTACAATTATACATTAATTTATATCAGTTGATTATCTGGCAGTTTCTCTTCTCTGTATTTGTCGTTACTGGCAATAATGTCTTGGGAGTTGTAAAAGGTGAGGGAGGAACTGAGACTAAAGCAGTTAGTAAAAAGAAAAACAGACCCTAAAAGCATGGTGGAAACCTGTCCCCTCAACCTCAGTCAAAGATCTGGCAGTTGCAGGAACCTGATTAGCAGTGCTACCAGACAAATGCAGCTGTCCATTCCTGGTCTGCAGGTGTTGCAGTAGGTATTCCATTGTCAGACAGCGAGTGTTTTGAATCAGAGTAATTGTTTCCTCCAGGAAAAAAAAGTCTTAGCCATGTTGTTCTAAGAGCAATTACCAATCTGTAACAAGATAGACACTTGAAGAACACCATTATATCACTGAGCTTCTGACTCTGTGGCCATTAGATTTTCCTTTTTCATTTCCACTTGATGTCAGGTGTCTTCCTCGCTATCTAGTTAATTCTGGCTGCCGAAGCTGTGTGTTTTTGAGAGCACTAGAGACAATGTCTGGCCCTTGAGAAGGCTGTTTTGTGCAGAAGTGAGAGAACTGGCTCTGTTGCCCTGGTGTTGGTGAGTACTGAAATGACAGTGCCCAATCTGTCATAGCCCAGACAACAGAGCAYCAGTGCAGCAGGAAAAAGAAAGTTTTCACAGAAACTGAACTGATCCAAAACTGCATGGATGAGGTTTAGTCGTATATTGAATGTGTTCTACCTGACAACTTCAGAAACAACAGTTTGCAAATCTAGAAGGCAACAGCATGTAGCAAATATGCCACTTAYGTTCATTTCCAGGTAAAGGACTGTATGTATAATTTATTTAATGTTAAGCTTGCAGGCAGCCAACCTCTAGCCATTTAGTCCAAAAAGGCTTACTGGACCCTTACTTTTCTGCCCACTCTTGCAGCTCTCAGTCATATTAAGTAGAGGTGGGAGCAGCCACTGTCCCTAGAAAATCACGTGCCTCTAGTATTTGTCATAATCATAAAAAACCCACACACTGCACCAAACTGCATGTAAACAGGGCACTTAAAATCTTCCCAAAACATGATGGGAATAGGTTCTCAAGGAGCCCCCATACACAGTTTGAAGGCCAGACAAAAAAGGATTGTAGCAGGGGATTGCATGGAAATGTGCCTGAGTTCCCAGCCTCTGTGGAGATCACTAAAACACAGAAATTATGTCGGAAGTGAATGACTTCAGCATGGCAGCATGTGCTAGGTTTAGATTAGATATTAGGAAGAAATTCTTGACCATGAGGGTGGTAAGGCACTGGAACAGATTTCCCAGAGAAGCTGTGGATGCCCCATCCTTGGAAGTGTTCTAGGCCAGGCTGGATGGGGCTTTGAGCAACCTGGTCTAGTGGAAGGTGTCCCCGCCCATGGCGGAGGGGTTGGAACTAGATGAACTTTAAGGTCCCTTCCAACCCAAACCATTTTATGATTTTATGATTCCACAATCCACCTGTGCTTCTTGGCTGCCTGCCTTCCAGGTGTGTGCCAAGGGTCAATGACTCTTATAGTGTTCAGACCCTGAAACCATGGCCATGTTCAGTGGCAGGTAGGATAATTTGCAAGGATGTATATTATTTTCTTTTTGCATTATGGAATTCCTCTCATATTCTTTTTCTAAGCCAAATCCTGGTCTYATTATGTTTGCCACTGTATTTCTTGTGTTAGATAAGTTTGCACAACAGTTACACAAACGTTAATTTAGAAGTAGTACAGATTTTGGTTTTGTGTGTTAGGGCTATGAAATATTTTTTTGGTGCTGCTTCATTTCTTAAATTTGATTGCTGCAGGAGACAGATGTTCATGTAAGTAAAAAATGTAAAACAGCAATAACTCTTTGACAAATTAATTGACTGGCAAGCCAGGTTCAGTGTATGCATCCACTTTGTAATGAGTTATAATTAAAAAAAATAATTAACTAAGGGAAGGAACTATGATTTGATCATTGAAGTTTAGACAGGCAAGCTGACCTAGGGGTGAACAGAAGAGTAATTATTTGACATCACTTATCCACATCCCTCACACATTCTGTTAATTTAACCTTTGCCATCACAGACAGGCTGTTGTCAGGTCTCTTCAATCTSAAATGGTTGTACTAGGAACAGTATTGTGGGCTGGCCCAAAGGAGTTAGATGGTCTGGTTAACCTAAGGCACAGGGGTTCAACCCTGACTTCTTCAAGGTTCAAGCACCTTGACTTCTTCAGAACTATTTAAATGCTTATTTCCCTTCTGCCATGGCTCTCCTGTTAGATGTATCATATTTGGTGTAAATGCAGTGAACAGTGAGGTTTGTTCTGGATCCAAGGTGGTGTCTCTGCCTTGTGGCATACTGCAGGATGGAGATGCCCTGCTTGGTGGCTGCTTCAGGATCTCTCCAACGTGCATCAATGACTTGCCCAAGATTACTCCTTTAGGCAGCAAACAGAGCTCATATTCTCACTGATTCTTTGTTTTCGTATGTGAAACTGTGAATGATTTATTCATTTTTCATATGTTAAAAATGTTTGTTTTCAGAATATGAATGTGACTGTGTGTCACATTGTATTAGCACTATCCAGAAAGCTGCAGAACACTATGAATGACTCACCGCAGGAAGGCCASATGAGAAACTCTAACTATGGCTCCTTAAGAATAAAGTTCAATGATGGACATAAGAGATTTATGATCTCAGTTTATAATGTTTAACATTTTAATATAACAAGTTGTTACTTTGGATGGGGAATTTATATTTGAAAATAAAGAAATATTTGCTCCAGTGTACATAATGGAAATATATCTCTTTCAGCTGATGGCTCTGGACTGATGAGTAGCAGTGGGTTTATTATTCTGCACTGAAATTCATCCCATCTCAAAACAGGGCAGTGCTTTGCTTACCTACTACTTTCTATCCCGCTTACACTTCTCTTTTTTGTTTACTTAAAGATACATGACTTTCCTCTCAGGAATTGATAGAAAAYAAAACCGGTGACTTCACCTGATGCACTCATTTCCCTGGTGTATCTTCCCTCAGACTTTCTCATTAACTTTTCAGTCTTTGTGTTTAGTGAAATCGCTGTAGAAGAAATAAATAGCTCCATCCCATGACTGCATGGAGAATAAGAGAGAGAAAAGAGCCAGAGTGTGTTTGTATGTCGAGCAGACAGTAGTAGCAAGTATAACCCTTTTGATAAAACCAAGAAAATTCACAGACTGTTACTTAGTTCCTAAACAATTATGTCTTCTGAGAAGACACTTCCAGCACTCTGAAGTCCAGCTTTGAGCACAGAGGCAGCCAGCCTCTAGTCATTAAGTGCAAAAAGGCTTACTGAACTCTTGCTCTGTGCACCCGTATGTTCCTGTGGAATTAACTGGAGGTTTGATTAGTCACTGTATCTAGAAGACCATGTATCCTTGTCACACTCATAGAAAGCAATGAAGGACTCAATCAAAAGTAAGGCAATGATAGTAACTCAAGGGGCAGTCTGCATGTCATGGAGTTGTTTGTCTACCTTTATTGAACTAGGCTATTAATGCTATAGCTGAAAGGTGACCATCAAAATACATTGAATATTTTCGGTGGGGAATAAAACATTTAAAATAGGAAGTTAATTATCATTATGAGGACTTGCAACATAGATTCGCTCTTCTTTTGGTATTTGCAAACCTTTAGAGGATAACTTGCTAATTTGCCTTGTTATTTACACAGCTTTCACCATACCTGTGTTTCCTGTTGAGAACAGCTGCACCTGTGAGAAACAGGTACGTGGCTCAACAAAGGATAGATATTTTTGATACTTATGAGTTGCAGCTGATTTTATTGATCCCAGTCTTGACCTCTGTATTGACTGTGTACTCTGTCTCAAAAGCATAAGTATGGCTTTATTTCTAGGAATATTGTTCCAAAGTGATTTTTCCCTCACTTGACTTGATTAATTAAAAACTAATTTAGGATTTCAGGTTGCCCTTAAAATCTATGCAAAGTACCCCTATAAACCCCACAGATTATTCTGCAGAAGACTATTGTACTAAAAGTACATCCTGCATCATTCTGACTACATGTAAATATCTGTTTGTATGCCTCAATATTGGAACATGGTAAATGTTTCATAATAACAAATATTTGCTYCATTAGGAAGAAGACTGCACACCTCTGTAGCTGAATGACAAATTGGTAGTAATTCTTCTAATGATTCCCAGTCATACCATGTAACAGAAATTTTTTTTTGGTATAAAAGTATATTTTGCAGTTTTGTCTCTATACTACTTATACATTGGCAAAAGTGCTAGTAATTTTACATCTAATTTAATTAGGTAAATAACCACTGTTACACAGAATGAACAACAATCCATGTGGTTGTTTTTAACATGAGAGTATCCATATAATAGAGAAAATACCCATTTTTCTCTCCTTCCATGTAATATGATAGTTTTTATATTGCTCCAGATGTGTTTGACCTGTTATAAGACAAGAAGCTGGAAAAAAATGAAGAATGCCAAGGAAAAAAAAAAAAAAATCTATGCCAAGAAACCTTGATTTTCTTTTGGAAGATAATGAGAGCTAGCACCACTTTATGTAATCCTTGTTATGTTATGTGGCAATAGGAAGCTCTGTTTGATGCGATTAGTGTGTCAAACACTGGTCTCAGGCCTATTCTGTGATTCTTTTTTCTTGTTTTGTTTTGTTTTAGTTTGGGGGTTTTGTTGTTGTTGTTGGAGTCCTTTTGTTGCACTCTCAACAGCCTCAGTAGATGTTTCAGGCTCTGAACAGCTGTTAAAGAAATGTCCAAAAGCTTGATAGTTGCTCCACTTCTGATCCCTTTATATTTCTTGGACACAAACAGGCATGACCACACATACCTTGATGCTCTGTTCCACCAATAGCTCCAGATATGACCCCACTGTCATTTAAGATCAGCCTTGTGTATTTTCCTGTTCTGCCAAAGTCATGATGTACTTCATATTCACCAAGGTCATCTACACTCTTTTTTGGGAGATACCTTCTGGGAATCTGTAAGTGGACTGCTATGAATCTTCTAGGTTTCTCTCTAAACATGGGTAGAAGGATCACAGAGGAGTCTGGAAGGTATAAAGGGGGAGTTATAGAATTGTCAGGAGAGTATTTCTGGGCAAAGCCTACTTTTCTGGGCAAACAACAAGCATCAAGGTATGAACAGAGAAATTAGCAGGTTGAAATTCATATTCAGTGACTTGGTACAGCTTTTGTGCTTGCATAGAATCATTATTTAGGAGTGTCTACTGAAAATGTCCAGTTCTTTGGAGCAGTTTTAAAGCCATTTCTTAAACACATCCAAAATGGGGAAAAAAACCCCGATTTGAAAATTAGGAGATAACATTTCTATTTTCCTTCAGTATTACAAGAGGGATTGTAGGAACTGTGTAGCCACTATCCACTCAGGCAAGAGAACCATAGTTCTGGCCTGTGTGTCATGGCAATATCCCAGAAATTGCATCTTTAGCAAGACTTCTGAGGATTCAGTCTATGGCATCTTGTTCTCTAATAGGTTACTTTCTAGGAAACCGGAAAACTGTATGAACTAAAAAGCTGCCAAACTGACCATCCAAATTCAAAGAAAACATATGCTCTTAGTGTCTCAAAGAGGTATTTCTCACTTCTTTTTCACTGTTCCTCACYGGTGTCAATGCTGCACTACATGTACATAAAGCTTAAATGTTCTGTGATTACTGCATGCTTGTCTGAAACACTAGCAGTGAGCCTAGAGAAAAATGCCACCTTGAATCATATTATGTGGTGCCATCCTACAGGCGCAGCACATTCCAGTGTGACACAGAACAGTTCAACACACTCCTGTACTAGTTAAATAAAGACACAGAGATAACCCATAATTTCATACAAATTGTCATTGGTGGAAAAGACTGCAAAAGAAAAAAAAAATACTTTTCTCTTTYTCAAGTAATAACATCTTTCATTCTGTTTCCTTTTAATCCTTTTATTTTAAGGGACATACCCCACTCAGTGATTTTTTTTACCAGGAAAAAAAATGATAGGCTGGATCAGAGTAAACTGAATTCTGAAAGATTATTCTCTCATCTGTCATGTCAAGAGTCCAGGTATGAGTTAACCAGAAATCCCAATCTAGGCAGTGTCCTTGGGTTGGCTGCTGATGCAAGAAATGAAATAGGATTCCTGAGTATCCACCAGTGTTAAGGTGGGTTCCTATGACTTTTTGTTATCATGCCAGTGAACTTCTTGCTTATATACGTCACTATTTTTGCAATACCTGGTCACTAGCTGAGTTGCTACAGTGTTCTCTCTAGAGAAGACAAATAGTTTAATTCTTGAGAGGCCTTGTGTCTGGTGTCATACTGTTTTGATGGAAATGTAAAGAGACTGAAAATATATAGCAAAATGTCAAAGAGTAATAGAATCAGAAACAACAAGGGACAGATGGTTCAGAGTTAAGCATAGAAGAGATGGACACAGACCAGGAAAACGGAATAAAATCAGGTTTAAGAGGTGAAATGATGGAAAATGTAGTATCTATTTGGGTGAGGAGCCGTTTCTGTAAGAGAAACTCTTCACTGCTATGGGGTTTCAGTGCAGTTTCTGATCTGCAGAGTATTTTCCCAGGGTCCTCCTGGTATTTGAGTGATTAATTTCCATGTTTCAGAAATCCATGCTTCAGCCAGCTGCGTTCAGGTATACTGTTCATCATGTCTTGGTCACCTGAGCAGGAAGGTTCCTGCTGAAGCAGTATATCTTCTGGAAATTAAATAAAAAGTCCAAGTTTAGCCATGTCCTTGAGGGAAGAAAATGAAAATTTGCAGATATAATAGTGTGATGTATTTGGGAAAATACTCAAAGAAGAATGGGATTTTTGATCAGCTCATGAAATAACTTGTAGGCCTCTCCTTAAACAGAATTGCTTATGCAACCCCCCCATGTTTTGTTGATTTTAGGTTCCAGTGTCTTGGTAAGCGTTAGGTTTAACAAAATGTTTAAAGTGCCTTGGGTGAAACTTTGGTTCGCATCTGGCATCCAGAATGATGAAAGAATGTCAGAAGAGCCATCAAGACATTACCATTGTGAGATATTTATATTTCTATCTTTTCTGCTCCTTGGGAATCATCCTCAGTAGTTCACAGCACACAGCAAAATCTTTCTTTGCTGACTAGTTGTGAAAGGTGGGGAGCTTTCATAAGCAATAAAAGAATGAGATACCTTTAGAAAATAAGACCTTTGAATTGTTCCATCTGCCCATAAGATAAGAATCATAAAGCATTTCAGTAAAACAATAGAAGATAATTTTAGTGCTCATTTTAATTCTTTCTGCTGTGATGATTTACTTCTGTGAACGAAGAGACCAGAAAGCTTAATAAGTTTGGGTCATCAATAATCAGTACGCTGGAGAAACCTGGATACTCATTGGCAGACTTTGCATAAGATGATAAAATCTATAATTTCCTTTAAATTCATTACAGTTTTGTTTATCGAGCAGAAATGTGCTGCTTAATTCTTCATTCTTTTGCAGAATCTAAGATCATTTGCCCTGCTCTAAGTAGTTGTTTCAGAGCTCACTTAAAGTGTCTCTACATAGGCAACCCCTCCAATGATTACCTAGAGTTAAGAGGAAAATTAATGAGACTCTTATGAGAACAAGTTAAGCTTGTTTTCCTCCTTTTACATGAGAATTCTTAATCCTGCTGTTTCTTGTATACGTTGTCTAATGTCAATGAACAGAAGTTTCATTATAATGCATTAGTCCTAGGTTGATGAGTTTTTCCTGCCAACCTGTACTGTTGTCTTTAACACAAATACCTTCAAACACAGAGTCTAAAACAACACTTCTAATCCCTGACACGATACAGATGAACTTGATTACTCTATGCTTAACTGAGATTGAAAATGGAATAAAAAAGGATGGAAAATATTCCTTTCATCTGACAACTAATATAAACCAGCATAATTTTAGCTATCACACATATTTGATTTATTGTTGATGTCATAGAAAAGTGTATATTTGTACTTACCCACAGATATATGATGTGTGCATCACTCTGATCCAGGCTGTGTACTGATGCAGAAATTCAATAAGATATGTGGAGCTTAGCAGACGGAAAGGAACTCATCAGAGCCTGCATGTGATCAGTTACCATCACGCAAATTTTATTTTAGCCGTATGCATACATTAGATGTCATCAAATGTACATGTAAATATGCCCAACTTGGAAGCCTGGTATAATGCAGAATATAAAAATATAACACAGATTCAATTGCAGCATCCTGTTTCTGGCAGTARCAGCCTGATTGTAAAAAACCCTTAGGGCCTCAATGTGACAGAAGCTGGCAGTTTATATTTTAAGCATAGATCTAAAATACTGTATACTTTTGCATTACGACAATTTACACTAGAAAATGGGAGATGGATTCAGAGGATATCTGTGTTAAAGGATTACTCATGTAGAAAGCATGATCTCCTGTGGGACTCAGCATGGGGGACAGAGATTTAAGCTGGTCAAGATGAATTAAGATGGTAAGAATAGAACTGCAGTAGAACTGCAAAATTTGGATCTAGTCTTAGATTTCAAACATCGCAAAATTCTGAGTAGCTGCACATCTATAGTGACAGCAAAAGCAGACCCAGCTGCCACCTTGCAAACGGCACAGTGTGGGAGCCTGGACCATTCCAAGAGTTGCAGAGCACTCATACAGTGGAGTTTATAAGTTCTTGCAATCATGTTTGGACAACAGCATCCATAAGATGGCTAAGATGTTAATTCCTCCTCAGTGTGTGACAACTGTAGATTTAGTTAGATGACTGGGGATGCACTCTGSTGATTGAGTCATTTAAATGATGAGATCAAAGTGAGGACAGAAATCTGCCCCAGCTGATGCAGAAATACCTCTGKGAACAGATACAGACATGTACGTGAATACTGACATTTGTGAGTGCTCAAGTTTTCCAGAGTCACAAGTGCACTTTCATGGAAATTACTTGGACTCTGTTGTACACCTATTGCTTGAACCCTATTTTAGACATTATCATGCTTACATGTCTTTGCATTAGCAGTCTGGAAATTAACCTGCTTATTTATTTCAAAACATATGACTTCATGTRGTGTAATATATGCTCTGAGCACATTCAATGAATTGTTGTGTCCTAATGGGAGCTAACTGAGAAGTTGTAATCTTCAGGCACTAACTGTAATGGCTTGGCAGCTTAAGCTTTGTAGATATCTATAGCTAATGCCATATCCAACTGCTGTTTTTATTCTTCCAAGACAGGCATAATGAGTCCCATGTAGTGTATGAAGGTCTTCTCCACCTTGGCATGAGTACTATCGGCTACAGCTGTACTCAGTTTATAAGCAGCTCTGTAGGTTGTTTAAATGGATTTTCATATACTCCAATGTCACAGTTTAAAGGTAAAACCTCTAGTTATTTCACTCTGAAAGTAATATTTCCAGGTTAGAAAATGGGATTGAATGAATTTATGCAGTAGAAAGTCTGTATACAAAGAACAGCATCTCCAATAAAGCACAGGCATTATGGCAATCAGCCCTGATTACATGCCTCCTCCACCATGGGATTTATGTGGATGTGAGAGCTGTCCTTCCCTTAGATTGTGTCTTCATGCTCGTTTAAGCACAGCAGCTCACATTAACTAAAGAGGGTTAACACGAGCCATCTTTCTTTTGAAGGGCAATTTGCTTTCGGAAGCTGCTCGGTTATCTCCATGCTGTGTTTTTCTCAGCTGGGCCAGGCTCAGCCTTTAAAGCCTTTTTCCATGCAAGCTGAGCAGTGCAGCTGCCCCTCTTAGCACATTGCTCTCATTAGCCCCAGCCTTTCCTCAGCTTCCCATGCCACATGGAAAGCTTGGTTCCAGGATCTCTGCGCCCCTGGGGCCTCCTTGTGCCCTCACACTTTCTAAAACCATCCATTCCCCCGTGAAGTTCTAGACATTGCAGCTGGTCTTTATTTCCCTTTATACCCTCTGGTCTGAAATACATCAGGAAGAACACAGAATTGACCAGTGTGGATTGAGAAATATCCTTTGCACTGTTGCTTGGGCCACAGATTTGTGCAACGATGATTCATGGAGGAAGACCACGATACATCGTCATCTTAGGTCTATTTATGACCATCATACTCTGGCATGTCCTTTGCTCAGGATTTGTAGCAGATGCTTTAATCGTTTGTCAGAGAATAAAGACCATGACCTGAATAATATTATTTTCTGTAGTAATTGCATCTTATCAAAAGAAGAGCCTTTGCAGACTCCCATTTTTGGCCTGTCATTTTCTTTCTGTGGTTATTGTTTTAGCTGCATTCGTTACTATGGATCTTTTTGGACTTGCATCAAGAATAGTCCCACACATTTCTTTGAGAAAACCTTTCAAAATGTTCCATAGCTGCATCTTTGATTCATTTCTAGCAGATAAAGCCGATGAAAAAAGAATACTGTAGAGAATGTTTATGTGGCATACAGAATATTAATGACTGACTTTTTAATATCAACTAATAGCACTAAAAGCCATCCAATCTGATGATGAAGAAAGTATCTCTATCTGCATGTGGAGAAAGAACAAAAATGTGTAAATTAAAAAATTAAAAGCGAGAAATGAATATGATGCTGTGTACAAATGTATAAACTTAATTTGTCATTTCACCTGAATAAATAATATAAAGCAAACAACCTATTTTAATTTAATTTTTTTAATTTCATATGTTGGTCGGTCATGAGTTGCTTAAAAATATAACTCTTATCTTATATTTTTCACAAAATATTTTGGTGAATAATTCCAGACAATGCTTGCAAAGCATTGGAGGTAAACCTACCCGTGTTTGGAATGTCAGCCCTCTTTTGACTTCAGTCATGGCATGCATTTCATAAACATCTCTTTATAAATAGCTGAAAATGAAGGTTTGTTGTGATTACCTGTTTTTCTTTCCTACTCCTTAAGCGGTGGTAGTACCTCCATCATGGTGAACTGACTTAGCTATAATGATTCCAATTTTGATTTTCAAAAATTTCCAGATGTCCAAAACAAAGCAATATATATCTTACATTTTGAACTCCAAGATGTGGCTCAAGTTTCCGTGCAGGCACCGCTTAAGGTCAGTGGGGAGAGGTGAGCACCTAACAAGGCTGATTCCAGAGATCCTGAGGCAAGCGGGATGAGCGCATGTTTAGGGCTCTTCAGTTTTTGGGGAATACAGGGAGGAGCAGACAGCTGCATTTTATGCAGTCCCATTTAGATGGTGTCACGGATTGTAACTGGATGAAGTTTTGGACCAATGAACAGTTGTTTCGCCTAGCGAAATTTGCATATTGAGGAGGAAGAAGGCAGAAGTGACTCCAGGAAGTTCGTCCATCTTAGTTCTCTGCTCCGAACTAGAGAGAGAGGGCTCTAGCTCTTCGGGGGGCTCCGGCCCCCATGGGGCTGAGCTGCCTAGCTCTGCCGCCTCTCTGAGGGGTGGYGGGAGCAGATATATGCATAGGACGATGGCAGTGCCGTGCCRGTGGCTCCAAGACCGTGGCGGGACCTTCGCCGCTTCTGGAGGCGTGGGTTCATTTTGAACTAAGACCTACTATGCCACGGGAAGACACTGCATCGGAGACTGCACGCCGAGAGAGAGATATGATGAGAACGTTCTAAGATCAAGATCCTTCAGGTAWATACTATGAGATACTAGCCTTTCTTCCAAGCTAGAGAGAGAGAGAGAGAGAGAAAGTTTGGTCACAAGGAGAGAAAACAACATGGTTGGGCCACGTGGCTGGGGACCTACCATGGCGACCCTGGAGTCAGAGGGGAGAAGATACATCAAATATGCAGCTGGGTCTTTTTCTTCTGTAAGCCTTGGTGAGCTTTAAATACAACTTAACTRTTCTCCAATAAGACATGGAACATATTTGAGGGGATGGAGAGTTTGTTTCCCACACCGTGGGAGGAGTGGCCCGTTAGAAGTGCAGAAATACTGAAATATTTGTGGAGAYTGAAGAGAAGGACCTTTTCCTTTTATCCAGATTGGAAATAACTCATTCTTAAAAAACACACCCCATGAACTGTTTTCTTGGGAGAGGAACTGGTTTTCTCACTGCAGTAGGTTTTCCCGGGCAGGACTACTGCTTGTGATGGAGTTGTASCAGGAGAGAGACTTTGCTTCTGAAGGACTCTTTAAAAACGCCATGTATTTTCTTTCATCTTCATGCGTTTGGTAGAAGGTGAGATTGGGGGTTTTGGGGAGAAGGGAAATGCATCTTATGTATTGCCTTAATATCTGTTTATTATTCTCTTATTTTTAGCTCTGTTAGTGTTATTGAATAAACTATTTTACTATTTTTAAGCTTGGGGTCTGTTTTCTGCTGTCTTATAGCCTCTTAAGAMTATAATAATGGGGAGTCTGGGGTCTTCTCCAGGTTAGCACATTACGAATGGGAAGATTCTTGCATCTTGTATGTAATGAGCTGATTGTGTGTAACTTCCACAACACAGAGACCTTTCCTTGCAGATCTGTTAACACAGAGTGTCGAGGGAGCACTGAGGTGTATCTATCACACCTACAGGAGGCACAAGTGGCCTTGGCTTCTGGTCTGGAAAATCCTAAGCACTGGGTTATGAAGATGGAAGGAGCCAAACACAGATACTGGGGCAGTTTGTAGGCCACTATGTATTTCAGTGCTTGCACAGTAACATGAGTGTCCCATAATCASAACACGTAAGGTCAAGCCAGTATTTGACTCAATGTTAGGTTTCTCCATATGTACTGAGTATTTATATGCTTTGACCTGAAAACTGTTCAGCAGAAGTTCTACATGGTGAGTTTATTCCCAGATTTTTGAATACCAGAGAAATTCTGAGGGAAAGGTAAAACTTGTAACAGGAGCTGACAGATAGAACTGTGCTATAATTTTCATGCAATGCTTTCAGTTTTCCAAGCTGCCAAGGAAATCAGTTTGAATCTRTGTGATCATGCTGGTCATACCATAGTATGTATGAATAACCGCTATGAATTTCTAAAGCAAATTTCCTGAGAAATTTTTAGGACAAATGAAGTTCCACATTAACCCGTGTATTCTAACCTAAAGGTCACAAAGTCTTTCAAAGGTATTGCCTATAATTGGAATTATGTGGCTAAATCTCTCTATGGTACTTCAAAAATAAATCCTTGGCAAAAATCTAACTCTTTCTCTGCTTCCAACTGCAGATGAGTGACCTTAGAAAAAAAGAACTGAAGAAGCATTTACTTGGTAGCTTAACATGTCTGTGTACATTATGAAACACTTGTAGTTATTCATCATTTTTTATCATTATCTGATGCTGTTTGTCCCAGACATGGAAAAAAAATTTTTGAAAAGTTACAGCCTACCATGAGTAAAACAACCCATCAGAAATGTTTGTCTTAACTTTATCGACTTCAATAATTACAGCTGCTATCTGAGGTCTTATTTGGGCTTGCAAGTCTCTTTAGCTTAATCCATCATAAGTCTGACCTTTCCTTGAGGTTCTCTGCACCCTTTGGAATGAACATACCCTTTTCTCCAAGTGTCACAAATCTGACATTGCTCTTCAGACTTTGCACATGCTCTTTTATCTTTATTATTTGCAGGCAGTCCTTGTGCTCATTTCTTTCCTTATGCGGTCCCATTTCAGCACCCTCACTGGCCCTGAGCATCTCAGGATCTCTCTTGTGAATGGTTAGGGAGGGCTGGCAACATTGAGATGAAAGGCAAAGTTATTTTCAACTCATAAGCTCTGACTGTAATCCATAATAAGACTCATTATTAAACATCACCCTGACCCATATAATTTCCAATAAAAATCATATAACAACTGCTTATCTAACACATCATTTAAGAAAAATAAAATCAGGGAATGCAGCATTTGAAAATATGTGGTCACATAGCAGAGTTAAGAGAGGGGGACTCGTGGTGGGAAAGCTCATTGCTAGGGATTAAATTTATGTCAGCAGTAGATACCAGTACTGTAATTACAGATGATATTAATAAAAGCATTAAGTACTTTAAGTCACAGAGACCTTTCAAGAAATTACTTGTAAATGAAAAAGTAGACCAAGGATCATCTCATATTATTGTCAGTGTTTTTTATCACAGCCAGTTTCTCAAGTGTCTCAGGGAGAGAGAGAAATAGTCCTGAAAACTCTCCTATGTACTTCAGGCATAGGTTGCATGCTAAGGATAAGACAGAAAGAATCCAGTCCTATGAGAGATGGGAACTTGTCCCAGTCGACTACTAGCAACTTAACATGTAGTGTTAACTTGGTTATCTGTCCCTGGATCTATATGTCTTTATCTGGAACCTAAATTAACAGGATCAGCATTTAAGCAGAAMAGACTAGTTGCATCTCCACTTTCAAACCCAAACATAGCTGTTCCACCCACCTGGAGGAAGCAAACTCACTTGAAAATGGAATGCACTCTCAAGAATGCTGGAATCCTGTCAGAGAAATCCTGGCACAAGCTCGGAGCAAGCATTTCTAGTGTTCTGGCTTCCTCTGATCAAGATAGGATTTCCAATTCATAACCGTGTGTACAGCTGACAGATAAGCATTTCCTTAGCAACTTATACCTTCTCATCATGAGGCACAGGAGAAAAAATTCTCCTCTTTCAAGAAACCTGCAGTATTTCACCTGTGAAAACATGCAGCAATTGATTAATGATATTACTTACTTGTACATCTTTGATTCACATACAAAATTCTATGCCTGTGTTCACAGGAGAGGTGTTCCAGCCCTGTGACTGACCTAGTGTCTCTCSTCTGGACCTGTTCCAACAGGTCTGTGTTCTTCTTCTGCTGAGAACCCAAGAGCTGGATGCAGCACTCCGGGTGGGGTCTCACCAGAGCAGACCAGAGGGGCRGAATCCCTCGCTTGCCCTGCTGCCCACACTKCTTTGGAGGCAGCCCAGGACACGTTTGGCTTTCTGGGCTGCAAGTGCACATTGCTGGGTTGTGTCCAGCCTCTCATCCACCAGCACCCCCAAGTCCTTCTCCCCACGGGTACTCTTGATCCACTCGCTGCTCAGCCTRTACTTGTGCTTGGGATTGCCCTGAGCCAGGTGCAGGACAGCTCCACCTCTCAGCTGTCAGGTGTATAAGTTCTGTTAGATGCAATTGTACGACCTTCAGACAATACACCCATCTCCCCAGTGCACACACATCACTGTTTCTGTTAAACTCTGTAGGGTTTCCCAGTGGGACTGGCAGAAAACAGTCCATAAATTACTTGCAAAAAAGATGAAAGCAAATTATAATTCAACCATTTTTTTATAGAACATATTGCTTTACATAGAAGTAGATGGTTTACGGCTGTCTGAAACTAATTGTCTCATTCCATTTTCAATGACTTATTTATTAATGGTGCTGATTTTACGCATACACTGCTTGGAGTACACAAAACAGTTTTATATATAAAATTGATAAATACATTTAATTTATTGATTTGAAAATGACAAATTTRTTTGGTCTAAAAATTTTATTGGTTCATAAGAATGAAATATTGATTTTTGTGTGTAATATAAGTTTCAGATGTGCACTTAAGTAGAGGCAGCAGAACTGCTTATACCACTCGGTGGAAGTCTGTCAAGCTTTTCAATCTTATCTTTATTTTGAGGGTTTCATAGCTAGGTCATAAAAAATGAGTTTGGGATGCATCTTCTTTTAAGACAGTTGTGTATCTACTGCTTGGCATCTTAGCCAACAGTGCTTTTAAACRCATTCACAAAACAGATTGGTCACTGTTAAGCTGTTTGTTTAAAATAAATACCCATTACTGTAACCTTAGATTTATTTCTGTCTATAATATCTGCAATTGGCAGTTTGGCTTCTTCTGTGTTCTCTGTTAAAGAAAATAATGTGTTCATTGAAAAATAATAAAAAGTATTTTAACATTATGACATGCTTTATAGACAAGGAATGTGTTGACTTAAGGCTTATCCTGGTGGTCCTGAAGACAGTGAGAGTATTTTCATGACCTGAAATGTTAATGAGTTAATTCCTCTTCGCTCTGGGGCAGAGAAACGTTTAAGCACATCACAACACTATGTCCCAATCTCAACAAGGCAGCAATACAGTTCGCTGACTTGCAGATTCATGTTATTCCCACACACCTTGTGCCTAGTGTCTAGAAAGAGAAAGGTAATGAGCTGCATTCACAGTGATTCTCTATACTTCTGTATAAAATACATATTAAGATGCTTACTTTGCGTAGTAAGATTATACACTTACTTCCCACCAGAGTGTAGGAAAGATTTTGCTGGCATTGTAGTTAGCTTTATCAGGAATAGGGAGGTGTGGACGATTTCATTTAATCACGTATTATATCCCAGTCAAAGCAAGGTGGGTATTTGGATTTTTTTTTTCTCCTGCTTGTATCAAGATTTGTTTAGCAACAAACGGGTGAGACCTGATCTCAACTAGAAGCCTACTAGAGTTAACAGTAATGTCATAGATACTAATTTGCAGAGGATTTCCTTCAGACACAAACACTTTTTATATGTTTGTCTAATTCTGAATTTTGTTTTTACTATGAAAGAACTAGAAGAAGAAACACAATTGAATGGAATTAGACACACTGTGTCAATTATGTCTGTGTTGATTTGCTATGATTTCAAGATTTTATAGAATGCCTGAGTCATGACATGTCATTGCATGGTAGATTAATTTGGTCCCAGAGATTGGACAAGGTATTTCCAGCTATGCAGATAGGATGGACAGAATATAACCTCTGTCACATCACCCCTCAACAGACAGAGTTTTATCTGTTACATGTACCCATACACACAGTTGTATTTACCCTACTTCAGTCTTTGTGCTCACCTGRAGACATGACACTTATGAAACCATCTACTGATGGCTATAAGTAGCCTTACAAATAGTACAGCAGCAGTTCTGGGACCCCTGAAGCTGAGGTCATATATAGGTATATGACCAAACCCAAAGCCTTGTGTCAGAGAGATTATAATATAAATGAAAGGCAGATGGAAAAGGAGGCAATAAACAACTGGAAAAATGCAAGGTAAAAGGGAAAACATGGGATAAAGTGATACTTATTKTGACTATTTGAAGTTTTAAAGAATGGTTAAAGAGAGAATAAATGACATATTTGTAGATCTTACTGTTAGGTTCTTTACCAAAGGGCCTGCTRTACAAGCATGAAGAATCATAGCTCAGAGACATTATTTAAGAAACGTGACAAGTGACTTATAAGTGTAATTCTAAATAAACTCATTAGTGCATAAAATATCCAGGAGGATGTTGCTTCATTAAAAGTACTTGGAAAAACCACATGGATAGAATAATTTTTTTAAGKAATATTTATTTTCAGTTCCATTTAAACAACCCACTTTTGTAACACATACTAAAATCTTTAGGAAACATTCTAAGAAATTTCAGGATTATAGCCACAGGAATGAATTAAACGTATTTCAGTTCTGCAGATTAAAATACAGAATATGTTTGCATCATTCTGCATTTTATTAGGTTGCTGCCTTTTGGTATGCTTTACATTAAAAATACATGACTGACACTCTTTATACCAGTAAGCCTTTTTATTGAAAAAAAATATTATTGCATTAAACTACATTCCCAGGGATTCCTTGAATAAGCTAAAAAAAAAGTCGCATTGCATGTACAATAGTGCAATTCACTTAGCTACTGTATAATATAAAACACTTTATACAGAGAATACAAAACAAAATTACTAGTTTACATATTATACTAGCCAGAGTATTATCCAGTTTTAAATATAAACTTGACACTTTTAAAATCAATCTGATCAAATGGCATTTTTATGCAAATCTGCACAACAAATATACATGTTAAATGTATTTCAGAAGTGCCTCAGATACAAAAAAAAGCCCCAAACAACAACAACAACAAAATTGATCATGGTGTGACTCAGGAAATTTTTTTTATTGGAATTTTAGGGTGTGGGTGACCTGCTTCCCTGGATTATGTATCAAGAATATACAATCAAGCTAAAATAGATTAACTTGGTGTGTATATATCACTGCCATGAGGACACTGTAACTCCTTGAAAAATCTGTTTTAATAAAATCAAAACTGTAGCACGGCTCCAGACATCAGGCTCAATAATGCTTTTAATAATTATAATGATACATATTTAAAGTACATTACTGATGAAAAAATATGGCAGCAATTAGAGAAAATATATAGTTTCAGCTGTGCTGATAGCTTTATTACATTTCTCCAAGAAAATCCCTTCTGTGCACTAAGAATGGTATTGGACATTACCCTGGTTTGGGTATTATGGGTATTAAAATGATTACTGTTTTTCTATTGTGCTGTTTCTGCTCTTAATCTCTCTCTTTTACCCCATTAAAACATCTCAAAATCCTAATTCCCATTGTTTCAAGAATTAAATTTAATCTTCATTATCAATTTATTTGCCTTACCATGTTGGTATGTACAATGACTCATGGAAATCCTATGATTTCATTTCTTGTAGGATCCCATTGTATTGTGCATACATTAGGCAAACAAATACATCTATTTTCCATAAATGATCCATGTAGTGGGATATGGTTAAGTTTCAATTGGTCAGGCTTCTTGTCAGAGGAATTTCTACAGTATTAACATTGTCTGTAAGAAGGGGGCTACGAAATATGCATACACACATTAAAGATGAGATAAGCCCATCATTCCTTCAGTTCCATATTTTAGTTTGGATGTTATCTACTTAGGACACAAATGAACGTTCATACACAATGAGAACAGCTGGGTTTACTTCAACAGAAATGAAACTGGGCCCATAAATTTAAAAGTTTGTGGGGCTGGAAATGCATCTTTTATGCTGGTATTATCCCTGAACTGCTGGTGATGGCCACACAGCCCAGTCAGCCCCTTCTGGGGCACAACTTGACCTGCTACTTTAGATGTCCAATTCAGAATGTTTMTACAGAGTTATGACTAATATTTCCAAGTAGTCCACTGAGTGAGTGATCTCCATCCAAGCAAGTAATAATTTTCAGAGGTGTTAAGTCACAGTCAGTGAAACACATTTGATTCTCAGAAAATATCAGAAGTAATGAAACTATATGGAAATTCAGATCTTGTTTGGGGAAAATTTTCAGCCAAAATTGAAAGCAAGAATTGTTACACTGTGGAAATATTTATTTTTACATCTTTCCCAAATAAATATTTTTACTTCCTTAATTCTGAAGCAMTCATTTCAATTAAAGAATTTGTCTACAATTAAAAGGAGAAATTTATATATAATGTATATGCTACTTACATACACATAAGTAACACCAAAGTGGCATGAATCCATTTTGTAAATGAGTTAAAAAATAAGCTGGGAATCAAACCAGAAGATATTTAAGGGTGCTGGTGTCACCAACCTTTTTCAACACCAAAATGTTTTGCTTCTGCTTAGTCTCCATAATTTTTTTCCTAGTAGTTTCTATTCAATGGCTGAAACATCAAGTATTCAAAGCTACTTTGAAAATACAAACTTTGAAAATGCAAAACTAGCAGTCACAACTTGTGAAGTGATTGGAAAAGTATTACCAGTTTACGCTGARGAAGCTGCTTTTAGCAATTAAAACAATTCCATTTTGTTGCAATGGATCAATGTATTTTGATTAAAACTAAGAAAATTGGTCCTGTTGTATTTTACAGACATAACCTATTTGCAATTAGATTTTTCAGCTTCTTCAGGTAGCTGAATATAATGGAATAAAGCTCCTCCAAAAGATTTTTAATGTGTTTTATATTGATTCTSAAAGATACATTTTGTGCACTACCTTATTGCAAATGAATTGAAATTATTTCTAGTGGTTTTAATCCAAACAAACAGGTACTGTCTGTTAGATACTTCGTGGTCCAATTATATTGGGAAGCATGCCTGCAGTCTAACCGCAATTGTGGACTTAATTTCATGCTAAATATCCTGTGTTCAGTTAGAAACATTATAAAAATAGTCAAACTATGCCATTCAAAGAGATGCTGAAGCCTTCACTTATTTCCAGAAACACAGTTATTACAGACAGTTTCAACCACACATTACTCTGAAGGTTGGATACATGCATTCAAACACTGTGGATTCAGAATTTCAATTTGCTTATTGAGAGTTTGGGAAGCCATGCGAGAATCTTGACATATTTGTTTAGATTCAATACACCTTTAAATGCTGAGTACTGTGACATGTTTTTCTCTGAGTCTCAACCTGTAGAGCCAGTTTTTGGACAGCTGATCAGAATTTTATTTCTGCATTATTATGAATATCAGTATGATTTTGTAGGACCAGCCAATTGTTTCTGGTTTTTTGTGAAAGGAATGAAAAATATTTACACATTCTTTGGGAAAGACCCTTCCACACATCAGAGCTCTGTTTGGTAGGAAAAAGGTGTTGCAGTTTTGGCCAAGGACCGCTGAGGTTCAAAGCCAACACTGGCTGCTTGGCAATTCTGGGCGGCTGTGGCTTGCCCCTGACATACCCTATGATACAGCCATACACAGGCAATGCCAAAGAACTTGGCTTTATTGCCTGCTTGGTGAGCCTGCTCAGATGCTTGGCTCAGAGGGAAAAGTAGCAGCCCGCTTGTGCCAGCACAGAGCTCCCTATGCTAAGGGAACCTTTTGTTATGTACCTGTGGCCTGACTGCAGTGCCTTTACACTGTCCAAGCGATATATGTAGGGATGAAATCACTAAATTATCTTGAAGATGTTATTGTGATCATCTTCTTCTAGTGTTAAGTCATCACCCCTCCCTGTGAGCCTCACCAGTTTATTTTGGCCAGGAAACAGCCGTAGGGTCTTGTGGTCCCAGATACCTTATTTTTCGCTCAGTCTGAAATACCTTAACCAAACCAGGCACTGGGCTGTTTCATAAACATGCTCAGAAGATGAAACCTTTGAGGTGTGTCAAGATTGCTTGACCTTAAGTTGTGTTACTTTACATCCCTCATCAGTGGTGATATTAATTCCATTGTGTCTGGGTGCTGTGATCCCATTCCTACTGACAGTCAAACTTCACTTCAGGCTATTCTTTTAAAACTTTCTGTAGAATGACACTGGCCACCCATCCTTCTTGTGATAGTATCATAAAAGGTTTTAAAGCAGCTTTTCCTCACTGAAATAGAAGAATAAAATCAACATTCATATGCTGTCAGCCAGATTGTGGACTTTAAAATCTTTGCTGTTGTGCTCTCAGCAAAACAGTAGATTTCCCCTCAGACATGTGATTGAACGCCAAATATTTTATTTTATTTAAATTTGGGGTTGGAGCCATGTTGAAAGCATTTGGGCTAGTTTAAGTAGCTAGAAACACTGAAAACTTCTTTTGTTGTAGGTAAGTGTTGGGTCTGGATAGAGCAAGAATAGTGATGGGGCTCTTGTCCTTGGAATAAGGGATGAACCAAGTGATTTGGAAGTATAGCAGAAGGTGTGGCTGTGTTCAGGTGTGGTGTAAACAAGGCTGGGATAAATGCAGTGTGTGGCAGTGCAGGGAAGGTCAGTGGGGAAGGGTGGAGGGGAGTGGCAGAAACCAAGTGCAATGGGTGTCCTGTCAGCAAAGCTGGGTGGGTGGGAATGAGGGCTGGTGCTAACGGGGAAAGTGATATGGGGGCAAAATGTGCCTGGGAGAGGGGGTGAAGGGGTGCCAGGGAGAGATGGCCGCCATGGGGGTGCACGGATGCTGAGACAGCAAAGCGTTGCAGGAGCGTGTGGTGGATGGTGGTGACAGTAGCCTGCTGCTGAACAGGGAGGGCAGGAGCTGCTGGTGTTGCCGAGAAGGCAGCTGGTCCTGGGGCAGGCAAAACTTTCAGATGTTTTGCCAGAAGTTGTTTCTGCATATGCTGCTGGGCTTGCAGCTGCAGCAACCTGTATTTGTCTACTTCTTCTGGTGTAAATGTGATAGGCTGCTGTGTTAAAGGAGGGGAGGTGGATTTACTGTACACTTCTAGGTCATTTATTGTGTCATCATACTTCTGCATAGCATGGTCACAAAAAGAGTCTGAACTGCCTTCTGCCCGGTTCAAGTCCATGTTTACATCGTGTAGTTCTTTGGTCTCTGTTGAATTAGCAACAACAGGATATCTATTASAGGGAAAAGCACCAGGGAAATCATTTGGTACTGGATCACAGCTTTGTATAAAGGGCTGCACTTCACTAATGAAGAGATTGGATTGTTCCTTTATTGCTGTGTTCCTTTTTATGCTTGGGCTCTGATAGCCTGTTTCGATTTGAATTATGTCTTTAAAGACACAATGATCATAATCTGTTCCAGGTGAAAGAGTAACACTAGTTACCTCTGATGCTTCGGAGTTGTTTCTCTTCACACTGTTTTCCAACAAACCGATTTCATTATGCCCCATGTCATCTTTACCTATGCTTAGCACTTTCTCTGGCAAAGGTAACATTGCAGTGTCATCTACTGATGATGAAAACTGAAGAGCAAAGTGACTTCGTGAGTGATCCTTTAATTCTACCCCATTACTGTTTGAAAATCTCTCTGAATCGTGCATTTGTTCCTGGGTTTTCTTAGACTGCACTCTTTCTAAAAGTAACTTGGCTGTCATTGATTTTCTTTTTCCACATATGTCTTTTGCCAGGTTTTCAGAAGAGCAGGTGGCAAAGTTTTTTGACTGACTATTCACATTCGGAGAGTTGCAATGGGCAGTTTCAGCTTTTCCTCGTTTGGCATTAGAACCTCTCTCAGCATCCTCTTTCGTTTTGTTGTCGCAGTTGTCAGTCTCTTTTGAGAAGGATCCTGAACTGCTGCCTCTTGATATTCTGCTGCTAGATGATCTTTCACTGCTTCTTGAATGACTGGTGGAAGCACTTTTGGATCTATGGTAGCTTCTACTCCTACTATGCGCTTTGCAAAAATGCCGATGTCTACATCTGCTGTGTTTAGATCTGCCTCTGTTTTGTAAAACTTTATGTCTTGAACATCTTCGATATTTAATTGTGCCCCTCTGAGTACAGTTTCTAGTTCTGTGACTTCTACTATGACAAAGATAATCCTCATCTGTATCATTGGAAGTGAAAATACACTTGTGCTTTCTGTGTTTACATTTGTGCCTTTCATCTGTCTTGCTTTTTCTTTTACAACAGCAAAGCAAATGATTTCTGCTGTGATTGTTTGATGTGGGACTCACGTAGCTCATGTAGCTACTTGTACTGCTAACTGAAGTGTCAGAATAGCTGGAATGTCTGCCAGAGGAGGACTTTTGAGGAGATGGGAATCTCCAACATCTTGTGTAACTTCCACATCCTTCATTTTCTGAATACCTGCTGTTTGAACTGGATTTACAACTAAGGAAACTTCCACTAGAGTCTTTTCCACTGTCACTAATGTCACTGTTGCAGCTGACCACATCTTGAACGGATCTGCAGTCATTTTGGTTTTCACATTTTTCTTCAGAATCAATTAAATGACATTTTGCAGCTTCAGAATTTTTAATCCTAGACATAAAAGCAGAAAAGGAAATGCTTTTATTTCTAATGTTCTGTTTTTTTCTTTCACAGTTATGGAAATGATGCTTTAAAGGTCTTCTCAGTGCTGTTGTATGAAGACTTTTTTCTGTCACATAATCCTTTTGTGAGACACCAAGGTAAGCAGGCACTTTTGGTATATTTTCATTCAAATAATCTGCAATGGATTTTTGACCATTTTCATTCATTTCTTTCCTTATGTCTGAGTCAGCTTTTTGCTTGGCCTTTCTTGGGTTTACGGAACCTTTTATCTTCTTTGGTTTCAACAACTGATTATCTTGTTCATTTGACATTTGCTCATGTTTTATCAAACCTGAGGGTTCATTTTCATCTGCAGTCTTATTTTTAGAGTGCTCTTTACAGCTTGCTTTGTTTGCTTCATGCTGTTTACCATCTCTGTGATTTATAGAGAGTCTGAAGTCAAAATACAATGGATTACAGCCGTATGAAATACAGGGCTCAGTTTTTGTAAACAGAAGTAATTCTGTGGGCCACTGCAGAGCAGTGGTGCCATCTTTGCTCACTACATGAAGGAAAGGCAAAGCCTGGGGCTTAACTTCTTTAACCATGGTCTGCTTTGGAAGTGTTTCCTTATTTCCATTTGTGATTTCTGAAATCTCCAAGGATCTTTCTGTTTTTACCACTCCAGGACTGTCATTAATGTTGCTTGAACAGGTCAGCTCAGGTGCTGGCTGTCGTGGGAGCTCAGATAACTGGTCAGGCAGGTGGGCATTGCTGTGCTTGTAGGTGTTCAGCTGTGTACAAAAGTTGCTAGCTTGGCATGAAGACGAAATGGGAGTTTCTAAAACTTTTTCAGATTCATTCAGTTTGCTCCCTTGCTCTGTTTCTTTCAGTGAACCAGAAAAATTCAAATTTAAAAGCTGTATTTTGACTTCAGAAAATGAAGGATTAGCACCAAATTTTTCTTCTAATTCCCTATCACTACTTTTATCATTTTCCTTTAGCATTTTAGGTTTTGCAGCTACATGACTTGATGCACTGTTATCCAAATCCATTTGATCTTGTGTAATAGGTGACCCTTTATCCAAGCTTGCTTTTGGGTGTTCTTCCAAAAGTGTGCCAGAATTACAGCCCTCACTAGCTTGCTTTTTTTTATGGTTGGAGGATTCATTACAATCATTTCCTTCTTCAGAGTTCTCACTGAAGACTGATGCCGAGGACTCAAGCTTTAAAGGGACCTTTTTAGAGAATGAGAAGGACACTCCTGCCCTTTGAGAGGTATTGGTGCTATCTGGGAACAATTGTGAGAYGTGATTTCCAAGTGCATGGTGTCTTTCAGTAGGTGGGCGGCGCCTGCTTATAATAAGTTGCTGTTTCTCTAAAATGCTTCTGGAGAAACCTTGTCCTTCGCTCGTGATGGTTCTTTGAGAACTTGCTGTGAACTTGCCACCCTTGTACAGGAAAATGCCATCTGATGATTGCTGCTTTTCCATGACTAATCGGGGGGCTTTAAGCAATGGTCCACTCCCAGTGATGCTTTAAGGTAAAAAAAATAAAGAAAAAAGAAAGCTGTGTTAATCAAAGTTATGATAGAGCTTGCATTTGACAATGTCTGTCTGGTGAAGGAGGGTGTCAGTCATGTTGTAACGAGGGAAAGCTAAGTTTCTGCGGGGTAAATGTGCAGTTTAGTCATTAGCTTGGGCTTCTATATGGGCAAGACAGTCTTTACACATAGAAAATTTCATGTTTTGAAGTCAGCACATGAATGCTCTTTTACAGAGTCATACCCAGGTACAACCAGAACAAATATTGGGTTTACTCTGAATTTATATTAAGGGAAATCTGATCTGTGGTAAGTCTTAGTTTTCTGAAAGGCCACTTCAAAGGAAATTGTGCCATGTTCAAAATGAGATACTTTCACCTGGAGCGTCTGCAAAATCAAACTCTAGAAGAGAAAGAGAAACATTCTGCTTGCTTAGGAAGGAATGTGTTTGTTTCAATTTTTTAAGAGTAGATTCTTATTTTATTTTAAATCATTCCACAGTAAATGACTTTGCAAAATATTCAAAGAGATATTTGTAATAAAACTGTCAGCAAACATTGGTGGGGAAAAAGGATACAAGGTAGATATCCATCCATATTAATCACAACTTCACTGTTCTCATTATCAACCATGATTGGACTTTGCCCTATTTTCTCTTTCTGTATTCTATTTTAATTAATTACATTATTCCTCTTTTCAAAATATCTCCGATTTTAAATGTGATTTAGTTTCCTTGTAATTTAAAAAAAAATTTACCTATTCTAGGGTCTTAAAAAAATGGCAAATCATTGATTTCTTGAAATAGATGATTAACTGAGATTGGAATGATTGTTGCCATTTTCCATTAGAGATGAGACATATACAGCCACCACAAAAGTGTTTTTCCAAGATATGTTTTAAAGACACATTTCATTAGACTAATTATCTACATTTGCTATCAATGCAATACTACAGTACACTAACAAAAAAAAAAGTTGGAACCAGATTAAGTAAAGAGTTTGATTAAAAATTAGAAAATATTTTAATTAAATGCAAATAAATTAAAACTGCTAGATCTGCATATCAGCTATCTATAATTGGCTATCACGTTTTATAAATGCTATTAAAATACATTGATCTTCAGCAATAGGAAAGACAGAAAGACTCCCTGGAGTAGGGTCAACTCAGTATGAGAGTACGTGTGCATTTCAGGGAATATATTCGCATTTGCCACAAATTCGGCATCAGGAGATACAAATTCACCCCTATTCGTACATCAAGAAGAAATAATCTCTTGGAGAAGGCATATAAAGAGATGCTTTTCAAAGTCTTCTTGGAATAACAAAATAAAATTTTTCTGTGCATGAGAGCAACAATAATTTTGTTGTCAAATTGAATTAGCTTGTTGTAAGGAACTGTGTTGGAACCTGACACAGTACTCAGTGATGATAAATGTATGTGTGTGTGGAATTCTGCTTAGAAAGTCTGACCTTATGCTCTTCCTGAGCAACTGGAAATGCTACCCCTTCAGCCAAAATCATGGTGCTCAGCCTCCCCTGAGCCTGTTAGTGATTACAGAGAGGAATAGCAAGGTCTGTCTTTCCAGGCTCTTTGCAAAGTATTATGGACTCCTGGTTGTTTCTAAAAGCAAACCTGCTCTTTCCTTCCCAGTCCCATTCTGGCTTTCCTATTACCACCAACATTATTGGTCTATCTGAGAATACATCTTCAAGTGCGTGGGCATAAAGGAAGCTTCCCACAGGCAGTTACATTTGTTTCAGCAGATTTGTATGAAAATGGAGTTGTAATCATAAAAGTGATATATTAGCACTAAACTGTTATATTTCAGCAGATTGCTCAAAAGCAATTACATAGGCCAAAATGAGTTTGTAATAAACTCTGAATGCTATTATTTCCAGGGTACARTAGTCTTGAGAGGAATTTAAAAGAATGCCAGTTTATTTATCTGATTAACTCATTGCAGTCATAGATTAGCATAAACAATTGGTCTGGCAGCAATCTATTCTACTGAAGCATTCAATGTCATCAAACAAAGGAGATTTCTCAGATTTAAAGGTTTATTAGTGAAATATTTGTCCTGTATCTTGATAGTCATCAATAGAACTAACAGTGTTAGATAAACTTAATTCAGTTACTTGTTTTTCATTCAAATAACGATTACTCTACAGAGAAACTGCGAGAATAATCCCACTACCCTAAAAGTAGTAAAAATTATTCACAACGGGTTTATCCTCTCCCATTAACTTATTATCAAATGTTAAGACAGTCATACTAATCTCTT
The DNA here is from genome assembly GCA_018881555.1 of Amblyornis subalaris. Lineage (NCBI taxonomy): Eukaryota > Metazoa > Chordata > Aves > Passeriformes > Ptilonorhynchidae > Amblyornis > Amblyornis subalaris. The sequence continues at coordinate 6,003,962 of JACAXG010000047.1, read as the reverse complement.
CAGATCAGTTTGAATGAGGTAAAATGGTGATATTATAAAAGTGTCTTCAAAACACTCCATTTAGAAGACATGAGAATAACTATCCACAGGAGAGAAAATCACAAACTTTCAAACAGCATGTAATTAAGTCAGGGGTTTTCAATTTATGGTTTGCAGAGCATGAACATTTGGAGTTGAAGACAGCTGAATATAGGTTACACAATACACAATCTCTGGACATTACATTGTGTAGGAGCAAAAATATTAATATTTCCTCTGAGAAGGAGGAAAGAGGGCATTAAAGCCTCGTATGAATTTTAAAAACTTGCCATTCTGACTGCTTCCGTAACTCTGCAAGCTGGTGGAGTCGCTTGAGTGCTTTTTCCTGTTTCTTCTCATCTTTCCATGACTTTGAAGCCACATTTCGAGCAAATTCCCTTTGTTTTAAATCTTTCAGTCTCTGTGTGGAAAGAATATAAACAGAAGGGATTAGATATGTACACAGCAGATACAGTTCCTCTTACTCGATTTATTCACTTTTCGTGAAGTGAATGAAGAGTGAAAATATACTTAAAATACTATAATAGCGAGAAGAGATTGAAAATGCTGTTTTTGCCTAACAAAACAACACAATTTGGCCTCTGCTATTTAGCTGCTATATACCTACATATGAGTGAGCTTTTTTGTGTCTTATTAATACACAAATATTCTTTTATGTACAGACACAAAACTAGAATCCATTTAATGAGGTCCATTAAATTTTCCTATTTAATTCATCCTGTTGGAATGTAATCCACAAGCATACACTGGAATAAGTCTGAGCTCCTATGTGTAATATATTTTATAGTTCTCTACTTGCACATGTATGTATGGATGTGTGTGGGCTTCCCTGTTGGTTTTGTAGCTTTTTAAGGCTGTATTATTTTTTCAAAGGAGAGAACCACTGTCAAATATTTTATCAGGAAACTCTTCTATAGTTATTTTCACAATTATTTTATCTCCTCAGACATCTATAAATCAGGTAATTACTATTGGAGAGAGCAAAATTCTTTACCTTTATTACATTTTTTTTATTGCCTGATTTTGCACTGCTGATAACATAAGGAAAGCGAAGGAGAAGACACAAACCAGAAAGTGTCAAAAGCATCCTGTGCAAAAACAGTTGCCTGAGTTCACCATGCTCTAGGAGTCAGCAAGTCATGTCTAGCCTTACAACTTCCCAGTTCAGATCCATGCTTCCATACTCCATGGCAGAAATGCCTTCCCCCTTTCCCCACTTCTCCGGTGCCGTGGTGTTTGGGGAAGAAGCATTTACAAGCTGGGAGGGAGCTCTGGTATATTCAGACAGATGCCCAAACTGGAAGCCTTGAGGACCAGAACTGGGAGCTAAACTGCTGCATCATCTTGCCATCTGGAGGTGGCCCTGTGCTCATCTGTGAAATTTAGAACTGCGGTATCCACACCAGGAAATGCTAAATTTTCCATGGAGCAGTTTTCGGAAAGTAGATTTGAAGAAAGGTTTTGATATCACAGTCAATTTTAAGCTGCTGCTCTTCTGTCAGCATCCATGCCTACGTGACTGTCCACCAGCACCTAAAGATCAATATCCCAATCACTGCTGTCATCTCATGCTGTTGTTTCACTATAGCATGGCCAAAAGTGCAACATGCATCAGTAGGACAAATTGAAGGCTGACCAAGCATTGTAAAAACAAACATTCTTTCTCCAGCTCGGGTATGGGAAGCAGTCTAGCCATGGCACAGAGCTGTACACTGGCCAACATGCACCTGCTTCTGAGAAACAGGGCTGGAGGCAAAGAGTCCTCAACTTGTAGAGCTCAAAGAAATTATAAATGTTTGACAGAACTATTTTCTGGAGAGAGGTCTAGCTTTTGTCAATAGACTAAGACAAAATGAATAGGTGAAAACCACAGTGTGGTTGTTTCATATACTCTAAAAAGATGACAGCTTCTTTTTTGTGGAGCTAAAATGAAATAATCCAGTTAGTGGCAATGGCATAATATGACAGAGAGGCATGGAAAAACACTTGGTGGAAACAGGCCATACAAGGTCTGTGATTTTGTTCTGTGAAAAGTGCTGGAAAGCAGTAGTGAGCATCCCTCACCACTGTCACATCAGCTGTCCTTCAAGTATGGGATTTTTTAAAAAGTCGGATAACATTTGTGAGAGAAGAATAAATGCTGGGAGACTAAGACCAGAAGTTTCTTGTTTGCTCTCAGTCTTCTGGACCCCAGGACATATGCCTCTGTGCACTGATCTGGAGACAGGGAGAGCTGGGCTGTCCACAAATCAGCTGCCCAGGGAGCTTAAGAGCTGGCTCTCAGCCACCCTGATGTTTCTGCACAAATAATCTCTGTTGGATGAAGGTGAGAAAGCCAGAAAGTTGCTCAGGGAACTGGTGCACTACCAACCAGCAAGAATCACCATCCTGCTTGGTGCCTGATGGAAGTTTATAATATATATATTCATCAGAAATATGTACCGTCTGTCAAATCTATCTGTTTCTCTGTAAAGTTTTTATCAGCTCCAGCATCCAGTACTTCACTGAACTARACTGTGAAACAGGACAGCTGCAAAGTCCTCTTTAAAGTTCTTAGGCTTGAGCTTCCTGGAAAGAAATGGTTGCTCCACCATATTGTTAGATCTTACCCGTCCCCTTATGTGCCCTCTCTCACTATTCACTTGTCCATTGCCAGGGCTGTCACGTAGCACTCCATTCCTTCAACCTCATTGTCCKCAATTTACAGTAAAATGGATGAATATGTAAGACAATGTTACTTTTGGTTCAAGAAAGAAGCTTTTCAAATAATATATTAAAGCCAAAGCTGAAAAAGAAATCAGAGAATCTTCCCAGCACGAATCCACATGTTCTGTAGTTTAGGTAATATTTACAAGAGCATAGAGATATTCAGGTTGTAAAAATCCTATTCTCCACAGAAAAACATAAGTAGTCTTCTTGAGCCTTATTAACATGTCCAATGTGAAGAAAGGGCAAAGAAACACACTTGAGCAATGCCCTTTAGGGCGGCTTGCTATGTTTTAGCTGTCACCGTGAGCTGTTCAGCACCACACATAAAGCATTCATGAGGAAAAACAGAAACGGTTTCTACCTGTCAAGGAAACAAAGAACAGTGTGAAACCGAGAACTATGGAGCGCAGTACTGCAAAGCAATGCCATTTCATTTCTTTGACAGTTAGGATGATAATCAAAAAAGCAAATGGACCAACACTAAGAATAGGAGTTCTAGCAGTATTTTTTGCTCTCTAATGGCATGCAGCATGTGTCAAAGAAGTAGAGCAAAAGAAAAAACTGTAGGTAAGCATAGCAGAGAACTCATCAACTGGAGCTGAAATCCAAGAAATCAAAAGCATCTACAGTCTGAGGAGAGAAAAGGCTCTTCCTGCACATCCCCTCAGCAAAACAAAACAAAGCTGCACTGCCAGAGCTCTAGTTAGAAATCATAATGAAATTTGTCAGCTGTGTTGGATAGATCATGGGACTGCCTGCTGAACCTGCAAAGCCCTGGTTTTCTTCGCTAATAACCTGTGCCAGACTTCTGACAGGCACACAGATATTTCCTGCAGGTGGGGTACTACAGCATGCAATTGAGCAAGTATCTGAATGACAACCCCAAGCTCAGCAGGTGTGCTTGAAAATTAACATTGCTTTACACAGCACTTGCATTTTTCATGTAATTAGGTACTTAACTGGGCATCCAAATACAGGTATGTATAATAAAATATGATTTATTTAATAGCTTTCTTGTGTTCTGTCCTTCAACTGCTATAAATATAATTGTCATGGAATTATATTTCTTTTTTAGACTCATGTTCTATTCTTTCTCTGCTTTTTTATACATATGTCTGGACATTTTCTTATCTAAAAGTAACCCATCCCTTTTTTTGTAAACACCCACAGAGAGTATTAGAAGGCTACAAAATAATATTCATTGTCATGGAAAGATTTACTTGTAGAACCATGTCTTAGTTGCATTCGCTCTTCTGTCTAAGACGCAGTCAAAAACTGCTGAATCTGTGCTTTTCCTCCTCGAACTCTGGTATGACTCACCAGGAGATTTAAATAAGTTAATGGAATTGCACCTTCACTACCTCCTTTTTCTAGATGTGAAATAACAGTGGTCAAGCGCCTGTAATTTAGCAATTTCTTCCCGTTCCTAATGTTGGGTTTTTGGTGTTTGTTTTTTTTTTCTTTTTTAGATTGTCATTTTATTTAGGCTACTACTTGCTTTGTACTGACCTATGAGCACCTGAAGAATACTCACTGCTGGCTGCATTTGCAGTAATGAGTTTATTTTCTGTCCAGAGTTATGATCCTGATTTCTATTCTTCCCTGTGCAGGAAAATGTTTATCTGGATTGCTATTCATCTGATCAACTTTAGATGCCTTTCTTCACAACCACGGGAAAGAAATAAGCACTTTAGGGACCTAATCACCTGTTTTAAAAGCAGCTGTCTAAAGCAAGAGGAATAAAGTGRAATGTAAAATTGCCTCTTTCTTTTCATTGTGTACAGAGGGTATTAAAGGTGTCTATCTTAATTATTAAGGAGTGTTTCTCTAAGAAGGAGACACAGCTGACAGCCCAGCTGAGGTGCCTTTACACAAATGCACACAGCATGGGCAACAAACAGGAGGAGCTGGAAACCCACCGAGCTGCTAGAAAGTTATGACCTAGTTGCCACCATTGCAACCTGGCTGGAGGAGTCAAGGGTTTAGTCAGTAGGCTCCCCTGAGAAACTGCCCTCTGGGACAAGCGAGCAGAACCAAGCTGGCAGATTTTTAAGGAAGTTTTCCATAGAGCACAAGAGCTCTTGATCATTTGGTGTAAGAGGAAAAGAGATTGGCATGGCTGAGTCAAGACCTGCTGATCAAATTAAGGGGCAAGAAGGAAATGCAAAGGTAGTGAAAGCAGGGACAGGTATGCTGGGAAGAGTATAGTGGTGCTGCTCAGTTGTGTAAGGATGGGTCAGAAAGGCCAAGATGCAGCTGGACAAAGGATGAAAAGAATAATAAGAAGGGCTTCTACAGGAATGTCAGCCAAAAAGTGAAGGTTAAAGAAAATATACTGTCCATGATGAACAAGGTTGGCAAACTGGTAATAAAAAACAAGCAGAAGGCTGAGCTACTCAACAACTGTTTTGCCTCATTCTTAACTGGCAAGTACCTCAATTTGAGGACCATAGGAATACAGTACTGGGAGACAGCATTACTTCTCCTTTTGAGTATTCTGCCAGGGGCTATGCTATTAGATAGATCTACCAGGGGTTCTCAGTGTTAACTGCTTCAGATTCTGGGACGAAGAACTGTTGCAACTATACTGAGAAGCAAATCCTCTTCTTGCTCACAGTAGTGTAACTCTACTGATGTAAATAGAAGGCATCTTTGGGAAAAAAAAAATTCCTATGCATTATGTTAGAAAGTGTCATTTTAGTATAAATTAATTTTTTTTTTCCCCATTACATTTAGACTATTTTTATTCTGGAATACCACTCACAAAGCACCCTCCAAAATACTCATCATGTAATGCATTCCAGCCCCAGGTAAAAATGTATATACCACATTAGGTATATGTCTCCTGTCATATTTAGAGAACCTTCTTTGAATCTAAATCCTTGAACTAATGTAAGTGTTTGAGTGTCTGCTTGGCTTTAAAGATTTATTTCCACTCAGCTAAAAAGCTCCTTGATTAAGTACTAATGAAATTCACCATAGAAGGGTTAAATGAGGAAAAAAGGAATGTTAATTTCGGTAATTATTCTCTTGCCTGTAACCCTAACATTGGAAATGAATGCATTATTTGTAAAACGATTTCACACTGCAAACCATCAAATGAGAAAGATAGTCACTAGAGAACATAATTAAACTTCATGTCTAAAGCTTACAGTATTAGCTTGCTAAGTGAAAGTGAGGAAACAGCAATGAAGGAATTTGCCTTTACTATGGTAAATAAAATCCTAAAAATAAATTGGAAAAGCTATTGTATACAGGAATTAACAATGGGACATGAAGCTCAAAGACTAGCTGATAAATTTTCAGTTGTTTTACTCATAAATAGCTACAGATCACTTAGAAGTGTGTGCTAGTAATTATTTGTTAGCGTAGTTTATCTTGTAGTCAGCCATAAGAGATTCAATATTGGTGGTGGAAGTGAATGAGAAGACAAAAAGGAAATATCCTGGTATGACTGCGTTAAAGAATGAGATGAGAGCAGGAGGGAGGAAAAGTCAGTCCTCATACACGCCCTAGAGAACCCATCTATCAACTACCATTACAGATGGCCCTTTGGAGGGCTTGTTTTTCCATGTCTTCAGAGAAAATCCTGCTACATCCGTGTAGAGAGATGGTCTGATCCAGTGCAATGGGTCTTCCTGCCAGAACACAGCAAGATCTACTGCTGCTTCCCAGTGTCTTTTCTGTTGGAACGTCTTAGTCTTCAACCAGACCTGCCGATATTCCTGCTAATTAAACTGATTTCATCTATTGCTGTATAAATGTATCCGTTTGTGGATAATTTCCATGTTGAAAGATCCATTTGTGCTGCTCATAGGAAGCCCTCAAATAAAGTTAAAACAGATGCATTTCATGGAGGCCATTTCCACAGGGAAGTGGACAGAACATGCACTTTGTGTCAGCAACTCACTCCTGTGGAAGCCTGAGCTATTGACCACTCACGTTTCTATCAGTTCAAACAAACTTCTTGTCATACGCTCCACCAAGCTGGCTGCATTGTGAGTAATTTGATTAGGTGTATTTAATGTCACTTTGGAATACAGAGCAATTTACCTAGAAAGAACAATGCATATGAATGATAAAAAACTTAGGGCAGGGACTATATCTTCACTTCATGTTCATATATTATGTCACTCGTCAGGGTGTTGGGCTCTTTCTTAGATCAAAAACATCATCTCATGTATTTTATTTCTTTTTCCTTCTCATTTAAGCAGCTAAAATAAAAGAAACTGGCATTATAGGTCCTGTGCAAGACTAGCTCCTTTCAAAAGTTTCAGTACTTCTTGTAGTCTTGTTTTAAAAATATTTAGGACTTTCCCCATATTTTTAAAACTTGTCTCACCAAATTGTTTTTCTTTGTTCTAACAGTAACAGCCAGAATACAAAATCACATACATTTTAATGTAAAGAGCAAGAGTCCAAATTATCCCAGAATTCTACAGGTAAGTCCAAAACCTGGCCTCAAACTTTCTTCAATGTGGTCAGCACGCTTTCAGAATAACAAAAATGACGGTAGAAATGTCCATATGTAGATTTCACATAGCACTTTCCATAGACAGATCTCAGACTTCTTATGAAACTTCATCTTTACCATTATATCATTTTACAAATAAATAAACGAAGGCATAGAGACATGGAGTGAATTCTGGAACGAGCAGGGAGGAGGCTGAATCAACATTTACAGCTTAATTATCCCCTCTTTGTACACCCACTGAAAAAATATGTCAGACACCTGAATTAAGCCAAATTTTGATTTTCCTGTATGATAGGTAAATTCTTGATAACTGTGGTAGTGCTGAGGGAACAATAGAGCATAAAGGATAAACCTCTTCCAAATTATTGTGCTATGTTCATAGTTTACATAGGGGAAAGTTGAATCCACCATTGCACAGTGACTTTGAAGTGCTCTACCAGAGAACAAGTCCATCACTAAAAAGAGACATTTTAATATGTACTTCAGATAAATGTAGCCTTGCTTATAATTACCACTCACTGCACTGTAGATGAAAAGTTACAAACTGGGCAAATAGTGAAAAATATGTGTGTTAAGGATATTAAAGGGAGTTATAAGCTGAAGCGTCATCAAGTATATGAAAGAAGTAAAGTATTGCTTTTCTTTAATAGGTGTAATAGATCTCAATAGGAAATATTTTAGGTTGTGGTATTTCTCATTTGTTTGGATTTTTTTTTTTATGGTGGTTAGGGTTTTTTTGCTTGGTTGGTTTGGGATTTTTTTGTTTGTTTGGGGTTTTTTTTTAATGTTCAGTCAAACCCAAAACATTCTTTCTCTTGTCTTTGCTCTAAGTAGACAGAGCTCTTCTGGAGTAGGATGGTTAAAGGTAACCTGGGAATCTTGCAGCAATACTATAACAAAATGCCTGCTCAGAGTAAAGGAGATTTAATAAATGCCATTTCCTGGCAATTTTGCTCAATCAGAAAAGGACTTTTGTAATCATCCAATAAAAACTTTTCAATAACACATGACAGAGGACATCCAGATAAATTGATGAATTCAAGTTACTTTGACAAGAGCTATTTTATATAATCTGCATTAAATTAAATTAATTACATTATCATTCTTCAACATTTTATGGAGTCCTGTATCAGTTATGCCAGTATTTTCCCTGGCACTAATGTCAGAATGACAGATTTTCTTATTTATTTTTTCTAAATCCTAGCACGGCATCATCTAGCTTGATGCTTTTTTCTCTAGTGCTCTGAGACCCATTAAAAATCAACATTAATTATCAGGAGAGTTTATGGCCATGTTGGTCCCCTGAACCAGCTGAGACAAAGATATTTAGCTCTAGAATATGTTGTTTAAGATCCTTCTTAAGTATTGGTGGAGTGGTACTTCACAATCATCCTAAACATCATGGAAGTGACTAAATAATCTGGCTTTGTTCCAAGTATAGAACAGAAATCTGTGTTGAATAGTCTTGTTTTGTATCACTGCTAACAAGTAAATAATTTCAATTTGGAGCAGAAGATACTTTATGTCTTCAATATAGTTTCAGAAATTTTCTTGCTCTCACCTCTGATGACTACAGATTTTTCTTTTACCCTTTTTACTTCCTCCATCACTTCTTTTCCAGTTTCTACACTCATGATTTATAGTATTTACCATCCATTTTTCCTTTTTTTCCATTATTATAAATTTAAGGCAGAGAGAATTGACTTTCCTTCTAAATGAGATTAGCTGTTTATAACCTATTTGCTCTTTTTCAGTTCTGGGATTTGGATTCTTAAACCATCTGCCAAGAGCTCTTTAAAATTTCTTTGTTCTCTCTCACATCTTTCCATTTGATTTCYTCCTCCCAGCCCATTTGACAAGTTCATTCACCTTTATGAAACTAGGTTCCTAAAAGAAGTGTGTTACAGTTTTTTATTTATACAGATATATGCAAATATTTTATTTGCATTTACTAAATAAAATTGCTTTGCTTTTTTATTTCTTGTATGTCTATGTTGATCATCATAATGCTACTAACATACAGATTAAAGATCAGCTTTAATTCATGTTATTATTTTTAAAGACCCATAATATGAATGAAATATATTTGTGCTATTCTTGTCATAAGAAAGGCCCACAGAGGCAGCAAATTCAGATGGAAGATCTATTAATCTTAATTTCTTCATGCATAGTATTGGAGTAGCAGTTTATGTTCCAGACTCTGGTTTATTTACAGAAAAAGATGAACAGATGTTCCTTTTTGATTTTTTTTCCAGGATAATTTACTCCTGCAATAGCCTGGATTAGCCTTTGATTATCAGAGACAGTCTTCTGAGGACAAATCTCAGTACATTGTACTGATTTTTAAAAATATTATTTTCATTATAATTTTTAGTTCATTTAATTATTTTCCAATTTAGTTTCACATTATTATTATGTGTTGTCTCCTTTGATGTTAGTGTCCTTTCTTCCCTCTATTTGACTTATCCATCTCTCTTCCCAGTTAAGCAGCATTTCCTTCTGAAATAACAAAAGCAATAAGGTGCTTCCTGAGGAAATTCAATGTGTCATGGAAAAAGATGACCAAAATGTGAAGAGTGAAAGATGTCCTAATTTTCCAGTTTATATAGGCAAAGATATTTTGGTACTATCTAGATGCCTTTATATTGCCGTATGCCTAACATTTTTTTTTTTTGCAACTTGTGATTTGTATTTGGTCCCCTTGAACTTACTGCTGTTGCAACCTGCAGTGCCTGAGGCTTTTACTAAGAGAGGGAAGTAAAAGCAGGCACGGGGTCAAGATACGCAGTTCAGCCCACTGGTGTGCAACATTTCGTTGAGGTGAAACTTTACACACTTCAATTGTGATGCCATAATTTAAAATTTTTAATACTCTTCTAGAAACTGCTTCCTGAAAAGAGAGTAGAAATGAACATGATGTACTTTTTTAAGAGGAATCCCATACTACTTTTCTTACCCACTTATATGTTCTGGAGTTATGAGGGGTAACATTTAATGCTATCCTGTTAGCCATGCTCCAGATGGTGTCTGTTTGTATTCACTCTTACATCAGATGATGCTATAAACACACATCTATTTTTTCATGTAGACATGGCCATGTTGAATATTCTAAAGCTGATCTATCACTCACTGTTTCTGAAATACTTTGTCACTTCTCAAATTCTTTCCTGTCACTTGACACAAAGAACTTTTCAAGGAAGCTTTACTTTACTACTCCCTCTCAGAAAATTTTCATTCCTGTAAAATTTGAAGTTGGTCTTTTATTTATACCATGGTTTCTTATTCTAGTAATCCATATTTTTCTACACCCCTGAATTTTAATTATTTCTTGCAAAAAAAGAGAAATACCATGAGTATATCTACTGAAATGGAAAAAGAAGCCTCTTAAAATATGCACCAACACAGACACAATATGGTGATAGTGACTTCATATTCTTTAGACTGGGTGAGTTAAGACAATACTGGAAATTATTCTGGAGACAAGGAGAAGTAGGGCAGCTGTATTAAATATTATAATTTTAACTTCTGAAAAAAAATCGATTATTTTTCCATGTATTATTGGTTTAGCTTTTAGAGATATATTGTGCAACAATAAAAAGAATTATATAAGAAAAAAATAACAAAATTGCTTTGAGAATTGCTGTATACTTCTGATGCACTCCATGTCTAGATTTGTTAGGCTATGACTTGCTGTTTAGGCTGTGTACTGTTCCAATTTATTATTATTTTCAAACTGAAGGCCAGAATCCTAATTTTCTTTTTCTTTCTTTTTTTTTTTTTTTTTTTAACCAAGCAAACGGACATTATGCTGTGCTAAATTTCAAAATGGGAAGGAAATCAGAATCTGACACAGGCTACTGAGAGCCAAGATTATGTCAGTGAATTGAATGTTTGGTGTAACTGAGGCTCAAATTATATAAAAGTAATGCAGAACTCAGAAGAGATGGTCATTAACAGCTGATGAGAAGAATGAATGTTGCTTTGTAGACAAGATGAGATTAATCTGAATATTCTGGATTCCTTTTGAAAGGTGAAAATTACATTGTACCTTTTAGGCAATATTTTTCTATGCAAATATTGGTAACCATCACAGAATCACAGAATATTCTGAGTGGGATCATTGGGCCCAGCTCCTGGCCCTGCAGAGGACACCCCAAGAATCACATCATGTGCCTGAGAGCATTGTCCAAACACTTCTTGAACTCTCAGGTGCTGTGACCACTTGCCTGTGGAGACTTATGTTACTTAATAAACTGCATTGGTTTACCCCTAAACATGATATTACTTTACCCTATAATTTCTCAATTAATTATGATTTGATATTCTCACAATCCAGGCTAAGACTGGAGATCCAGGGCAGGTTGARAATACAAACCATAGGTTGTTTCAATTCTGCCAGGTATGATTTAGTACCCTGTTGAGTACCACAGATCCTAAATGGAAAGTGTAAATACACATTAGTGGAATGTGACTTTTCAACATAAGTATTTAAGTGTCTGTTTTGAAGGAAGCAGTGCTCAGAATCCATCAACATGCTAAGGGCTGAAAACAAGCCGAGAAATGCCAACTATAATCATAAAGTATGTTACAGGGTTCCAGGGGATGCCTGTCAATTCCTCTATACTTACACACTTGTTAAAAGACTAGAATTTCTTCTGTGCAGAAAACTTTCATATTTGGGATTTCTTTATTTTTTTGTCTTAGTGGGAGAATAAAATTCTGAAAATTTATTTAAAAAATGAAAATTTCAAGTGGCTTGATGTCAATGCATCTAAATAGCAATGCAACATAATGCTTCAGAGTTGCAATTTTCATAATTTCTGTATCTCAAGAATGGTAAACATAATGTGTGCTTATGTTACAATTAATATTATAAAAGTATTATTAAATACCTTACAATAAATTTTGAAATGTATTTTTTTAAAGTAACATTGTTGAAGCAAAGTATTTAAATCTTTATAAACCATTTCAAAGTGATTGAAACTAATTGATGTAAAACTTCCGTATGAAATATAGTTTTGATCTTCTAACATTCCTGAGTAAGCATTCCACTCTAAAAAAAACATTTCCTGAAAAATGAGTGGTTGGAGTTTTTTGTTTTGTTTTGCATTTGGTTTGGATTTTTTTTTAAAGAAATGAATATTTTTTTTTTACTGTCCTGTTACCTGTATTAGTATGTTTGTTTGGTATTCACGTGCATGTCACCCACATTTCTCTATGTATTCCTTTGAAATTTAATCTGAGAGGATACTTAAAGAGCCCTCATCTTTTTAATGGCTTCTGATGGAGCCTAATTATTATAAAATTGTAAAAACTGTGAAATTATAATTAGTCTGGGTTACCTCCTTTATTTTTCCCTTAGAGATATATTAAAAGGTGGTAATTAATCCATTTAACTAAGTAAGGATAATAAATGACTAATCTCACCATTCTTATTGCTGTCTTGGTGATGCACAGATATGTTTCTGTTTTGCTTTTAAATATTTGTTTCTGCTATGAATGCCCCTTAAAGATGTACAAGGCACATTGTAATGTTCCTTGAACACAAACATAGCTGATTAGCATGACTTAAAGCTCCACAGGAATCAATTGTTCAGCTACATTCTTGCATATCAATTATTGCTTGGAAGGTGCAGACRTTCAAAAATGAACAGAACTCTAATAAATGCAGATTCTAGACAGATGTTTATAGGGCCAGATATACTTTGTGGATGTCAATGGAATTAGAAGAATTATCATTTTTTCAGAGGAGGGTAAAATATGAGCAAGAGAGCACTGTTCAAAAGTTATGCAGAAGCCAAGAGAAATGTAATTTTTCAGTGAACATTTAACATTTTGCTAGTACTGCTAATTCCTGCATTTCCAAAAAGCTGATTATGGCACAGGATTGCCCCAGGTCAGATATGTACAGATGTGTCATATCCCATGGAACAGGTTCCTTAATCTGGTTGAATTATTCTAAAAGTCATTCCACAAGTATGAGTTAAAGTAGTTGTGAACAGAAAATCATAGCATCTGCCAGTGCTTTGCCTCTACCACCTCACTATTTGAAGCAAAACTTGTAGAGCCTGGCCTAAAAATGACACCAGGTATTCCAGATCTACTGATTTAACACAGAAAAACCAACCAAATGTGCAAAATATGTGGCTTATACACAGCATTATGTGAAGTTTGCCAGTCTTCTGAAGCTGGCACATGAAGGAGAATGTACATCTGAGTTCAGTCTCGCCTGGTTCTTACTAGTTCATGGTGAACAGACAGTTTTGCGTAGATGGTAACATTTTACATAGAAGTATGTAGAAAACATGCTGTTTATTCTGCTTCTTCTGTCCCTATATCTGGTATTTAAAAAGTAGAAAAAAACCACCCGAATACAGAGATTGTAAAAGGAACAACAACGCCCAATATAATTTATCTTATTCATTAAACAACACAGGCACAACACTCCAGCCTGACTGCCCTAAAGCTTAACAGCGAATAATAATTTAAACATAAATATTTAGGTTCTACATGTCAATCTCATTTAATTAAGTAATATTCTATGTAACACATGTATTAGCATTCCAGAAGTCAGAACCAAAGAGGAATATGTTGATTTTGATAACTCTTCTTATGCAGTAGGAGAAAGAAGTATGACTGGCTCAAAACAATTTTTTAATTTGAATTGAATGTTTCAGAAAGCCTTTTGTTTGAATTTTTTTTGTTGTTTCAATTATCATCACCATGTTAAATCAATCATAACAGAATGTTTCAATTAATTTGGTTTGGGGATTTTTTTTTCTTTGTTTATATTTTAAATGGAAGCAAAGTTTGAAACAATGGGAAATTATTTGAACCAAAGATACTGAGTTTCCACTAGGTAAACTGCACTTTTTGTCTAAATATAGTTAAAGAAGAATGTATTTCTTCATGCTCTGAGTGAGGAATTATTGTACAAAATTAAAATTTAAACCGATATTTTGAGGTGGAATTTCATCTTTGTCTGCAGTTTGGCATAATCTTTTTTTTGTTGTTGTTACAAATGCAATCCTTCTGATTCCTTGCTTATTTTAATAAGCCGTCCATTACACTGCATCAACCATTCCTCCTGCTTGGAAAATTACTTTTTAAACTTTAGCAATTAGAAAGTGTACCATCTGAGAAGAATGGAAAGAACAATAACACAGGCATTAATGAAAAGCACTTCCTCTAACTGACATTCTGGTTATTGCTATGTCTTAAATGCCAAAATCTGATAATACACTTTTGTAATTCCTTGTATAATGAAATGCTTAAGAAATATTCTACAGTCATTGGACCATCATTAACAACTATGAAATTAGGTGTCCCATGGGTTTTTTTCCAATTTAAAGAGGGTTAAATTGCTAATTTACATGTTAATTAGCATTCATTCTAAAGAACACCGAATGTAATTCCATAGCATCTAGCATTTAACAATTTAGCTTATCAAGACATTAAATTTAAAAGAAGCTCTGCATTATTTGCAAGAATTTTTTTTTGAGGGCTAATGATGAAAGGAATCTCATTATTCTAAGTAACATGCAATTTAAAAAGGATGAATACTGCCAATTTATTTACTTTATCACTGAGTAATAAGAAAGCAGCAAAGCATTAGCAGGGCAGCAGGTTTAACAGTTCTTTATGAAGCTCACTGATCTGCACAGACTGGTAAGTTTAAAATAAGGAATTGTTTCTGGTGACATTTCTTTGGAATGTGTTGCCTCGAGTCACTCCTAATCACCAGAGTGTGCTCAGTGGTATTTTATAATGCTGCTTCTGCTGCTCCGGAGCTACTCTGGTACATGCACTTGCTCTGGTGTGCAATTGAAGCATCTCTGTGTAGCAGATCTATAAATACAAGCCTCTCCTTGTAACATTTAAGAAAATATTGCATGATGTTATAAAGCAAGCATTTAATTTAAGATAATTTCATACTGGCAAAATAAATGTTCTTAGTACAGTGAAGCCATAGAATTATCATGTTGTTTATGTCCTGCTTTCGTGCATGTGTTGTACACCATTCCTTTACTCAAATGCTGATGTCATCCTGCTTTGCTTTATGTTACCCTTATTTACATTAGTTTCTGTGATGTGACACAACCTGATTGTCTGTTCCCCTGAACTGCTACTTCAGCATTTCAAAAATGCTGGGTTGCAGGTGTTCAGAAGCACAGCAGCTGTGATGCAAACATGTTTTTAGAAAGGCAGCATTTCTCTATGTCTAAATAACAGAAAGAAGCATTCAGGACAAGAAAATTTTGGTCTTGTATTGTCTAGCATTGGTAAAAGATGAAATTGTACATGAAAACAGCATTATACATTCCATTCTTTGCTTTTTTCCAGACTCCAGCCATTTTTTATGTTGTGTAAGTCCTTTGTATTATTTTTGATACAACATTGTGTGCCAGTACAATATCTATGGTACTCTTGTTAACACAATCAAAGTTGTGAAATCTGTCCTATTCAATCAGTTCCCCAGCTCTAAATGCAATGACTTAGACATTGGTGGCTCTAAGTGGCTGACATTGAGAGTTTCCTACTGTGCTTTATCCTGGTATTTCTCCTCATTTAAGGATTACTTCTCCCGGTCCTTCCTCTTGTAACTCCTTTTTCTCACTTTCTTGTCTGCTAATTTCTGAGTGATACTTCCATGCCTTTCTGTTCTTGGAGTTTCTGTCCATTACACCTGTTCCCATAATTGCTTCCCAAACCCACTTCTCCTTCTGTTTGCCCCTCATTTCACATCATCAGTTCTTTTGCAGCCAACAGCTTCATTGCCTGCACAAAATGGATTAAATTCTGAAGTACAGTCCATCTTCAGTACTGAGTCAGGGAGTTTTCCTCAGTGAAAACAGCATGCAACCTGAGATTAAAGATTTCATTAAAGGGCAGAGACATAAAAATATCAGATTAGGTTGTCCGAACAGTATTGATCCTGAAACCTTCTCACTTCTTTATTCTTGACTTTGCAAATACTATGTATTTTTACTGTCATTTACTAAAGCTTGTAGTCCATAAAGAAATTTCAGCCCAATAACCAAGAGCAACAGAAAGCTTGTTCTTAAAATACAAAGTGTTTGGAAACCTTAATTAAAATCATCACAGTCAGTTCTATATATAACAATCCAGTAGAAACCATGGGGTAATCTAGTTTGTAATCAAAACTAATTTAGAAAAAAAAAGTGATGAGTGAAAGGAAGTAATTCACACAAACAAATTCCTGAAGAGTGAGAAAAACTTTTAAATTTAATTATAGAAAAGGCAGTGTCAGAAAAGCATAACTATTCAGAAAGAAATTATCAAAAACTTGCTCTTCAGGAACAGTTACAGTCAGAGTGAAAGTAATTTTTGGGAGAATGAACAAGAACATACACTGAAAAATCAATGTATGATGAAAAGCTAAGAAAGTGTGAAGGTACAACAGAAAGTAGAGAATGTAATAAATGGCATAGGCATAAGCAAGAATTAGAAAATCACTGGTTTCACAAGGAGCAAGAGAACAGTGTGTCTTTAAGGCGAAAAGACACTGAAATGATAGGCTAGACTATAGAAATGAATTATTTGCTTATAGTTTTAGTCTTCGTATAAAAAGAAACTAGGCTTATGTCAGAAATGTAAAGAATATACTGTTTCTAAGGGAAGAGACAGATGTGCTTAAAAGGAAAGAGCAGAGAAAATTGAATCGGTATTTGTATTGTAGAATAATGAATAAATAAAATAACAGTTCAGAATTCCTCAGCCCAAATTCAAGAGTAAAAAATGTTGCAATGAATCAGAAGTGTCTGACAAAGGTTATACTGGCAGACATGATCATTCTAAATAATGGTATAGTACAGATAGTTAAAATATAAAAGGGTAAGAGATTGTCTAAAGTTAAAAATAATCAGGCATTCTGAAATTAAAGAATACTTTGTGGAAAAAAGTCTGAGAAACTGCTGATTATATCGAATCAGAATGTCAGTATTCTGATGTATGTGTCAGAAGCATCTAATCTGACAAGATATTTATGGTAAATGTTCTGAAGATGGAAAAAATAAATAATAATAACTTTCATCTCTAAAACACTTCTCTTGTAAAACATATGAGCATCCTTCATTTTACACATTTGAATATTTCAATTTATTTTTGTGGGGCTGCTTATAGACCTACCTCTTAGAAAGTTCACAATTGCTTTCAGGGCCTAATTTTACACCCTCTAAATTGCACACATATAACAATTTGTGTATGTGATAGTTGCTTTTCAGCATAGAAATCCATTGATACCTAAAAATAGGACAACAGTAACTACCACACATACAAAATTCCTGTATCACTTCAAGTCCACTTATAAACCAGCTGTTTGAGGGAATCTAACATCATATTACTGTTTCTCTTGCTTGACTGCTTTTCTTTTATCTTTTGTCTTACTAGGGATGTGAGGAATGAGAAAGTTTTGTTACCAGTATGCGTGTATTTCTTAACAAGCATCAAAACAGGGTGATTTTTGTGAGTTACAGGAACAGAATGCTGATGACTGCAGACAGCACCTCTTGCTAACTGAAAGCAAGAAATTCTGAGGGTTTTCGCCATTCCAGTTGCCTTCTGAGGCCACAGAGCCTGTGTGCAAAACTTGGCCTTACAAAAGCAGCCCCTTTTTAAAGGCCAGTGTCTTGATGCAGAGGTGCAGAAGCAGGGGCTACAGGGAAGGACGTCAGTCTTGACCACATGGGAGCATCAGAGGGACAGTTGATCCACCTATGTATCAAGGGAAAAAACCAGAGACTACGCAAGCACGCACAGCAGTGAATCTTCATGCTGGTGTAGTCCTGTCTGTGTCATTGCTCTGTTCTTACAGTAAATATGCATTTCTTTGTCCAGAAGAAGGTTTCTTAGTATGTTTGCTTAATTTCTCAAATCCTAAGGTGAAATCTCTCACATATTGCCAAACCAGTTCCCTTTCCTCCAAATGAAAATTGTTTGGATAACAAAGGTTTACTTTAGAGCCAAAAGATATGACTTACTTTTCCTCCAATAAACACAGACATGCGGGAAAAAATACCCTCAAGATGAACTAACAAGATCTCAGCATTACACTCATTCCTGGAGCTTTCTCTGAGTTAACTTATCAGTGCATTTTCTGGGTGGTAGCAGCAATGCTAGCTAAAATGTAAGCATATTTGCTGGCTTTGATGTTTAACAGGAGCTAAATCTCTGCCTGAATTAGAGTTTAAATCCACAAGCACCATAAAGGCTTAACAGCAAGTGCCAACAGCTGTACACACTAAATCAGACTCTCATGCCAAAAATATAACCAAATGTTAGTATGCATCGATATAAATACTAAAATACAGGCATGTGTACATAAACTAGAACAGGCTGAAAATTCTGTTCACCTCCTTAGAAAGTACTGCCTGCTTCAAGAACACTAAAATTTATGTTGTGGGGTGTTGTTTTGTTGTTTGTGTCTTTTTTATCATATGAGAGAATGTGATGCATTTAACTGTATGGCTAAATTTTGACAACAAAACTAAAGACTTGTTTTGTCATCAGAAACCCCAAGATGGCAACACAGTCTTGTTTTTCTTTGCTGCTTATTTCTGTTATTATTATTGTCATCACAATTATTGTATTGCAGTACATGGAACAGATTTGTGATTTTCTCATTTGCTGACATCTAAAAATCTTGCTGATTTCTAAGGATTATTTATACAAAAAATTGAAAGCTCCAACTACTTTGATGTTAACTGAATGGATGAACACTGTGCATGACCTGGAGTTATTAAAAGATTCCATTTAATAATGTCAACCAAATAGACATCTCTGCTCAAGTTTGCCTTATTTAAAAGATGTACACAACCTGGTTAAAAAGAACTACGCTTATGTGTTATTTTCAGCTTAGCCTACTTCCACAAATATTACATTTTCAAGTAGTAGCCTATCTTGGTTATCTATATCCTGATCACTTTGGAATTAATTCCCACCAGGACCCTTATGCTTTCCAGTGTTCACATAGCTTTGACAGAGCCAAGGTTCTCAGTTCTGATGCAGTTAACTTCAGTTGCAGAGAATACGGCGAGCAAGTGATAGCAAAAGTCATTCACCTTCATGCTTGATAAAAGATACTGCAGATTTATCAAATGGGCTACTCCCTGTGACTGCTGCCCCAGAGTTTATAAAGTCGTAGGAAAAAACACAAAGGAAAAAAGCTGTGAATTCAAGTGGGTGAGCTGATATGTGGTGGGCCAATGAGACACGTATGAGTGGGGCTGTGTCGTGATGAAAGATTAGGTTCTCCAAGCAAAGTCACTCCTGCTCCTGCCCCAGCCTTGTTAAGTATTGGGTTTAACAACAGAGAGCTCAGGTAACACTGGGTGGGAGTGCAGCCTTTCACTCAGACAGATTTTCTGAGTTCACTTTATCCAGCCCTGCGTTGAAAGAAATTAGTTTCCAATAGCAGATAATAGCAATGAAAAATTATTGTAGTGTGTTAGGAAAGATGTTGGCAACTTTAATGCTGACAAGACAACCAAAGAAATAAGACTTGCCTAATACTCAGACAATGTACTCAGTATATACTCGAAGTATATAAAAATTATATTAGAACTTTCCAGGGTCATTACAGTGTTAGAAGATAATGAAGATGTAGGCACTGATCTTTGGTGATGTGTCAAAATGTTATGCACATATAAGTACACATACATCATATTTTTATATCTACAGGTATGAAGGTATGTAGCAAGCACAGAAAGAGAGAAAGTCTGTCTGAGTATACTGCTTTAGAATAATCTAACATGGAAAGACAGCAGAAAGACAGGTTATGCAAACAAGGCCAGATTGTCATCACAACGTTTTGCAGCCTCTGAGGACAGGGAGGGCAACGGCTATTATGCCACATTCTAGGTCCAGGACTCAGCACTTCCTATTATAACAAATAGTTGAAATTATCTTTATGAAAATGGATCACAAAATTAATTTTATGAAACCATAATATTTGGAGATTAAAGCCATAATTCTCTGAATAAAATCTGTTTCCTCTAGAAGACAAACAAAAGCCTTATGATTAAGTACTCAGTGCAATATCCTTTTTTCTGCCTTTCTATCTTCTCTAAATATCATTGCCACTTTAATAAAAATTGTGAAGTAGTAGAATTTAAATGGGAAATCACGGGGGAGAACTACACTGTATTGTTACTGAGATGCAAAGAGCCTCTCCTTTTAATTTACTCTCCATTAGAAGAATGATGTTTAGAACATATCCTTGCAGATTACTAAAGCTATCCTCGAATTGCTGCTGGGAAACAGAAAACATACCTTCAGAGAAAGAAGCTCTTGTGGTGCCTAAAGTCCCTCCCGGAATAAACATTTTGAAACTAAGCTAACTAAACCCACAGGAAACCATAAATTAACTTTTTCTTCTTTGAAGATTATTCTGATAAAAGTATGAAGAATAAAGGCTTTTCTGTGACTGACCATAAAAGTCAGAGAAAGGAGTACATCCACACTATTCCTAGAGGCAAACCAGTGCTGTTCCCAGACTTGGCTGATCAGGTAAGAAGTGAGAGTGGAGAAGAGACTGAATTACCCTGTCACATCAGGAGGGTAGCTAGCTAATCCTGCACTAACTGAGCTTCTGAACTACATTGGAAAGGGCAGGATGGGGTGAGCTTGCACTGCCAGTTGATATTCTGTATGTGTCGTGCATTTCTCTGCAGAGTCTTAGTTTCCAGTACTATGTCTGCCAGCTTTTAAAGCACTACATTTATCTGAAAATTAAGAAGAGTTTTATTGCTTGAACAAGCCCTTTTCTAACAGAAACCTACCAAAACCTCCCTTGCCCAACAACCCAATCAGAGCTGGTGCATGAAGTAGGCTGTTTGATTTAGCATAAACAGCTTTTTTGCGGAGGGAGTGAAGAGGAAAGGGCACAAATGGCTCCATTTGAGTTCAGATGCATTTCTGATGACTTAAAAAAACAGCTGAGAGGTGAAAAAATCCTTTGTGCAGCAAATGGGGATTTATAGGGATTAGAGTCACATGTTTAGGATCTGGAAAACCATTTGTTTTGTATTATTATAAACATTTTTATGGATTGATTAATTAATGGAATGGTGATGAGAGGAATTGCTTCTGATTTAATACATAAATGCATAACTTTGGTTTGGAAGTAATGGGACAAAAGAGTCTCATTATTACCCATGGGTAGCTGACTCTGAGCTGCTGGAATTCAGCAGGATGGTTCAGCATGATGAGTGGGCAGACCTTAGGCAGTTTTTTAATGAAGTGCTGTGATGGATGCACACAGAAAATTCCAGGGTGATTTACATCATCTGTGATACCGCAGAAGACAATAAGATTGCTTTCGGCGAGAGTGAAGGGTTTTGCCTTTAGCATTGCTCATTTTATTCAACATTATTGTTTCTAATCCTCTATCAGAAATACCTGCAACTTCTAACTGTTTCAGGTACTTGTAAGGTAGCCCCTGACCCCTGTGCACCCACAGGTGTGATCACACAGAGGACCCTCAATCCCTGGCTACTTGGATGCACGCAATACATGAGCACTTAAATACAAGCACTAGCAGAAATACAGGAGAAAATGATACAGCTACGGAATCTAGTTACATGTTCGTAGCATGTCAGGTCAGCAGATATGATCTGTCACATCGGAGGTTCAGAAATGTTCTTTCCTGACCTTTGCAGACCATTTTCATCAAATTCTGAAGTGTTTATACAAATTAATTGCATTTTCCTTCCATATTGCCAACAGAAATATGGATTTTGCTAAAATTGGAGGAAAACTAGGATGCAGGAAAGAAGGTTAATAGGCACATCCATATATGGTAGGATGTTAGGTTAGGTTAGAATATACATAACATATACATATCTGATAATATTGATACAAAACTAGTGATAAAATATTAGTATCCATTATCTTCTTGCAGGAATCCAACATCTCATTAGGGATTATTTTATATCATGTTCTGCATGCAAGAAAAAATGTATTTCACCCCAAGAAACGTAATGAGACATAGATTCTAACTCCAGAAATATATGCTTTTTAAAAAAACCAAATAAATAAACTTTTTCTGCCCTTGAAACAGCACAACCATCTTGAAACAGCATGGTCATATGCTTTCTGCATCCAAAAGGGGGATCTGGTTATTTGAGGAAGTGGTCTTTCCTCCTGCCTGTGGTTGATAAGTAATTCCACATTTAAATATATTGAGTGTGGATGTTTTTATTATGCATGTATCTAAAACTACAGATGGAGGTCTTTCAGTCAGAATGCCTTAAAAGAAATTGTGATAAAGATTAAAACAAAGAATATTTTTCCATTTTATTTTAATGGAAATTAGCATGTTAAAGTTGAAAACATCAAATGATGAATTGTCCCCTACTTGAGTGAATTTAGAAACCTCCTGCAATCAATGAGGAAGGAAGAGAGACCATTGTAACATGCAAGACATTTGTCAGGTTTACCTGCTTGTGAGCATGGTCATAAGAATTGATGTGGTTGTCAAATTCCTGGTGTTTGTGGTACTGCTTGTCACATAGTTCACAGTAGAAGTTAGCCTTGACATCCTCCAGGGCCTTAGCTGCAGCTTTCTCCTTCTCAGCATAGTCCTGCAAAGGCAGAAGCAAAGGGAAACACTTTGCTTGAGATTGTGAGCTCGTGGTTCAGCAGCTTATCATCCACATTACAAACACTGGACTGACCAGGACAGCTAGAACACCTGACTCCCTCCTGAACATGCTGAGGAGGGTTTGGTCTTAAACTGGATTTAATAAAATAGATGTCATTTTGGGGGGAATTTTTTTTACTACTCATTGTATGTTCTGCAGTAAGAAAAGTAGAGAGGAATGGGGTGCAGAGGAATATCATCAGGATACTGCCTAGCTCCTGGGCAGAAAAGCTGAGCAGTGAAAAGCAAGTAAACCACCAATGTTAGCCTGTTAAGTCTCACATCAGCCCCAGATTGCCCCAGCATCTGTCTGCTCCTTCAGGTACTATTGCTCACAAGAAATAAACTGGTTTAATCTGATACTACAGCAGATTTTCTTTAGTGTTCTGCTTTCTACCTTCTATGAAATACTCAGTGGGGCCAGGCAGCAGATTGCTATGGCTGGCTGAGATTTTCCTGGAGCAGAACCACCTCTGCAAGAGCCTTGTCCTTTCCCAACATCTGCATAAGAAGACACACCACCCAGCCTACCCAAACTGAAAGCAACTCTTGCCCACCTGATATGGACCACAGCCACTGAGGAGAGCACTAGCTCATGTCCAGGCTCATACAAACAGGGAAAACACAATTAGTTCCTACATAGTCCCCCTCCATATGTCCCCAGTGACACAAGTGAGTGCTATGAAGGGTCAAATACTTTCATTTCAATACATAATTTAGGCAAAAAGAGAAAACTTAAAACATAGGATCCAAAAGTTACTGAGCTCAAATTAATGCACTTAAATAAAGGGGCTGATATGCAAAATTGGCAGCAGCCTTTGTCAATCTTATTTCTTTTACGAGTCCCTCATTATACCGTTATACCATCATTATTATTATGACATTTCCTTAAACATTTTTCATTAAAGTGCAAACTTCTGAAAACAGAAGTTGGAAAACAAGAACAAAAAAGTTGGTAGAAGCTATTCATTTTATATTCATATTGACAAGCTGATATTACTTGAGTGCATGTAATATATTGCCAGAGATCGCAGTAATTCATCATTTGCTGTATCGTTTTACTCTCCTAAAGAAATGGGTACTTTCTGCTGCCAGGCTTTCCATGCTATGCAGTCAGTGTTGTCTGCTCTCTACATGCTTTCACCACCCTTTGCGTGACAAACCCAGAGTGCACCAAAGCCGGGGCACACTGCATGTCTGGGACAGGCTGCTCTTAGCACCTCACACTGCCCATCACTGCTCCAGGGACCACAGCAGGGGGAGGCAGGTGTTTGGGTATGGCAGATCAACACGAACGTACATTTTGAGCCCTTCAGAGGGAAGACTTTCTTAATGAGTGACACATGCTTTGAGTCTGAGACTTGGCCAAGAAGGCAGGGTGCTGGTTTTCAATGTGACACGCTGAACTTTGCACTGCTCTGTGCTGTGAGCCCTTCTGCTTTGCCCTGGTCTTTACCTCAGATTTCTGGGAGCAGATCTTTTTTACCCCATAGTTTTAGAGGTTGCCTTTGCTAGTGAGATTAACTTCACCTAAACTAGGCTGTCTAGAAGTTAGATGTATGGGTGAGACAGCTTCCTCTGTAAAAAACAGAAAAATGCTAGACACTGCTGAATGGTTATTAATCCCATCTATTTCAAAAACGAATTTTAGCATGAGATTAAATTCTCCAGAGGTTCTGTCTCTCTCTGACCACTGCAAGGCTCTAAATTACTAACCTGGCCTACGTCCTTAATTCTTAGATTGCTGAACACAAAGATAATAAATTCTATATTGTATTTCCTTAGATTCAATTCTAAATCTCCCCATGAAACTTGCATTAACTGACCTACTTGAAGACAGAAGGTCAAAGGGAAACACTGTGCCCAGAATTTTGATTTTACATCTTATAGATGATACCAATGACATGCCAGTCCCTCTCACAGGGCAAACATCCAAATAAATCTCTTTCCTGACAGCATATAGCTCAGGTGGGTCAATATACTATAGTACACTCAGAAAACAACTAGCCTGAGCTAACATTTCTCCATTTGAGAGGCTACTCAATTATGGCAGTTAATACTTGATTGTATCAGGGAGAAATATTCCCACAATCAAATAGTTAAATAGCTTTCATTAGTTATTTAAATTTACAGAGCCCATTAAAAAGTGATACTTTTCAGCTTATGCTTCAGACCCATTGTTTTGCTAGCATTAATTATTCACTAGGCCTTTGATATAATTAAAATGCATAAATTAGAATGTGGATGCAACAGTATTAATTATGCAGAGATGTCTTCCCTGAAAGTCAAGTGTTGGGGGCAACATATTTTTATTCTAAACTGTAAAAATGTAAGTTTTGCACTCACTGGAAGCCAGCCAAAGAATAATTGTTTTGGGAGAGGGGTTGTGCTTTTTTTTTTTCTGCTAGGTCTGAACTGTCAATTAAATGTTTACAACCTGCTTCATCTTTGCTTCTGCTGAAGGAGAAGCCTAATTGTTTGGGGTGAGCACACCACATTACTGTCTGTAAAGCACAACTGAAACTGCTGCTCATGAACATTCTAAACTGCCAACTTTATCTTTCTCAGCAGAAATTAATACAGTTCCCTTCACATAAAGATGTTTTAAAACAGCAACAAGGCAGCTCCCAGGTGCATCCTAAGATAATCACAACTACCTCCATTGCCTTATTGCTTAATTATGCTTGTCTACCATGGCAAAAGATATAATTTCCTGCTTGCTTATCGATCAGATGCAGGGAAATTGAATGCTACATCACATACTTTAGATAGGTCATGGATTTTTCTTTCCCTACAAAGACATAAGAACTTCTAGCACTACTGTAAATTGTGCATAGTCAAATGAATTTTCACATCCAGACTTCTAATATCGTATCACTAGGATTATACAGACCAATGGTCAATTCTGGCATAATAAATGCGATGACATGAAAGAAAATCTATAGAATTACACCTGTAGAAAACATACGTGATCATGAAGGCCTGATTACACTGATGCAGACACAGGCGAGCAGGAAAGATGCCCCAATGCATTTTGAACTGTGGATCTTCAATGGTAATGAATATATGGGTCACATATTCTGGATCATATGCTGTTTAGTAATGGCACATAGCCTGGGTAGACATGTGTATGCTTATAAGACAATACAAAATAGCAGTTCTGTTTTTGASTCATGGACAGCAGTGGTGCAAGCTGATGTCAGGGATGATGCCATCCTCGTACATAAGAACTCCTAGAAAACATGGGTTAACCAACTTCTGTAGTGCTGGATGCAGCTAGTGTAGTGTATAAGGACAAACAAGTGCAGACTATATATCTGCATGCATTTTTTCTAGAAGTCTGCAAAATGATTCCATATTATAGATTGTAATTATGTTCACATCAAATTGACCTACAGAGGCACATAACTGTAATAATTGTTTATATATTGGATTAATTTAAAAAAAAATACTTCTGTTGCATGTTAGGCTAGAAGTGCTTTCACTTAGCAGCTACTTTTGCAGCATGCTTCTTATTGTGAAAATGCAATTAATGGTAGCTGACATTCCATTTTCTAATATAGGGAAAATCAATGAAAAATCCCATGTAACTGAGTTTTCTCGAATGTTGCCACTGACATCTAGTCAATTAGAAATCATTTATTAAATCCAGAGTCTGTAATAGATATTTAATAGACTGCATGGCCATTAAAGAATGCTGATCTAGACAAAACAATACCACATTTCCTGTCTCAGTAACTGATAGTAAATATATCTGCTATGTTCAAAAGGGCTAAGGTGAAAAGTAGGTCACTTAATACAACAAAATTTTCAGAGGCAATTTTCTGTAAACCCATGGATTTCTATAAATATAGTGGAGTAAATGCATGGTGCTCGTAAATAGAACATGAGAAAAATATAATGTCATTAGCCCACTTTTGATTACCTATTTCTAAATTGGAATGCAAAATTAGTGACAGAACAGCTAACTCACATTAATGCAGAGCTCAGTAAGTGACAGACTGCTCCCTCTTCGGGGATATAAGCAATCAGAGTTTGATAACTTAAATATAATTTTGTGAACCAGATGAGTTATGAATGCAAGTATTAAATACTTATGGAACTATTGAGGTACCTTTTGGGGATTGTTAGCCTAGAGGTTCAAGGAGAAATAGGACAAATATAAGCATATGAATTAGCTACATCTAAGACTTTTAAATATATTTTCATTAGTGATTTAGATGACAAAATGAATTGCGATTATGTATGAAATCTATGAATGATACTAATTAACAGCACAGGGCATACAAATGCTTTAGGGACCAGGATCAAGATTCAAAATTACTCCAATAATCTTCAGATATGGTCTTAAATGAGCAAGATAAAATACAGTAAGATGTGTGTCAAGTGCTGCACTTTGGAGGGGGAAATCACATTCATCAACATGAGATTGTGAACAGCTGAGTAAATGCAAAGGCAAGGAAAAAGGTCTGGAAGTTCGAGTGGAAAAGAAATTAAATGAAAGTCAACAATGAAAGTCAAGGCAAATCACATTCTGACATGTTAATAGTAATGTTATAAGTAAGATGCTGAGGGTAATGATTCCCCTTGATTCAGTATTGGTGAAATGTCAGCTGTAAAATACTATTTGGTACAGCTACACTAGCAAATTACTTGGCTTCTAGAATCTGGCCCTCTATCATCTCCACTCCATGTGTGACAGTGCATTCTCAGGCTCTTTCATTTCAGAGTTCCTTTTGAGATAAAAATGATTGCAGTTCCAGAATGACATTCAGTTCAGGGACCACACTCTACAGGCAGCAAGGATGAGACACCACCAACCTCTCCATGCACTGTATAGTCTTATGAAAACCCAAACGGCTTTTACCAAAGAAAGTAATGCTTGCATGCTGTAAAACCACATGCAGCATCATGCCACAAAAGAACTACCCCAGCAGTGTTTTAATGTAGCCCTTACACTTCTTCATACAGACTGAAATAAAACCAAATATAATAATTATACCTAACAGTACCACACAGACTTGAGGAGACTTAGGCCAAGTATGGACATTACCAGTTTGCCCTGGGATATATGTTCTTGTTGGGGAGGACCAAAGTGTAGACCTTTGAGACAGTTTGCTCCCCACAATTTGAGAAAGATATAGAGGTACTTGGGTGATCTTTGAGTGGAAGAGTAGGGATAAGAAGTTTAAAAGTAAGTTACATGCCTAAATTAGGTAAACTAGATCTCAGTCTGTAATTCATATTTTAATTGGATCATTAATGTGAGCACTTGTTAATAAGGCTTTTGAGGGAAATCTATAGAACTGCCCAGGCTGGTACAGAACATCTCTGGGGGGTCAGAACCTGTGCATAGATGCGTAGAAACAGCAATCGTAGAACCTTCATTTTGAGTGCTCATTCACCACGTCTTCCTCATTCACCAGTTTTTGGGATGCCTGCACATAATTTTTATGTCCTTATATATTTTCTTCTGCAGCTAGAGCGAGATAGATTTTAAAAGATCCTTAAAACTCAGCAGGCAGGTGATAGATTGCAGGAAGCAATCAAAGTACTTGTGTGTGGTGTGAAACTTGAGTACCACACAAATGTCCTGATATTAGGACATGTAACTCAACATCAGGTTGGTTGAAATTAATGAACTTGTCCCTGAATGCTCTCTTCTTTTTCTCCCTGGAGAAGACTGTTCTCTTACCTAAAGACTTTGCTAGGGAAGTTTAGCTGTGGAGATAGAATAAAAAGCAAGTAATTTGTTCAGCTGCAATAGCTGGCAGTACAGAACATTTTCATTTATCTCACATACGTTCTGCCATTCTCCACCTTGAAAACTCTATGCATAGTTTCTGCCACTGTGGGGTCTACAGTGAGAAATTACGGAGTTATCTGTTGCAGAGGATTTTTTATTCAAAGGCAGTAAATGCTGTCATTCTCAGCTGACTGATAGAGGGCAACACTTAAATTCTCCAAATAAATACATCTTCATATTTTTCACACTCAGCCAGTTACTGCAACATTTTCAATTATATGCACATCCATTTGAAACTAGAATGCTGAGAAGTGCAACGCTTTTAGCACATCCTACATGCCTCTCGAAGTACAAACCTGCTGGGACTAATAGGACACATAAACCAATTCCTAATCTATTTACTATCAAAATAATCACTGCTGATTCGAACAAACGTTATAGGACATAAGGATTTAAAGAACACCAGCAGACCTATTCAGATCTTCAGCAAATCTTTTCTATTTTAAGACACATTGCTGCTTCTGGTAACTTTATAAAGGAATTGAACTTTGAGATTTTCTAAACGTTTTTCCAACATTATAAATGAAGCATATAATCACTAAAACTCTCTGTTGTGGATATAGAGGGCATTTTTTAAACACCCCAATGTGATTCAACAATTTTCTCCTCATTTTCAGAAATTGATGGAACTGAGGGAGGTGCATATATTAGATTTCCTGTAAATGTGATCAAGAGTTGACTTGCAAAGGTAATTAGGTACCTAACTGAAAGTTACATACAAAATTGTATGTACTCAGTGTAATTTTTAGATAAATATATAATTAATTAAATTTGAGAATTTAGATAATTTTATATTGCAAAGGGATATATCTAAAAGGAAGTGTGTGCTGGTTTTGGCCGGGATAGAGTTAATTTTCTTCATAGTAGTTTAGTTTTCAACTGGGGTTCAACCATGACAAAGTAGTTATCAAAATACAATTTATATAAGTGAGAAAAAACTGCCTGGAATTGCATGCAGTGCAGAAGTAAGATTTCTAGGATAAACAGTTGGCTTAAAGAGGATATTAAGAATAGAATGGAAATAACATAAATGAAAAGAATGTTCAATTTGAGAAAACCAACAGATAAAACTGAGGTCAATGATGAGTAGTGTCCCCACAGTTCCATATTAGGACCAGCGCTATTCAATAACATCAACAATGACACAGAGGGATCGAGCGCCCCTTCAGAAAGTTGGCAGATGACAAGAATCTGAGTGCTGTAGTTGACATACCTGAGGCTTGGGCTGCCATCCAGAGACAACCAGACAAGCTCAAGTGGATGCCTGTGAACCTCATGAGGTTCAACAATGCCAAATGCAAGGTCCTGCACCTGAATCAAGGCAACCCCCATTTGAAACAGAAGGTGGTAAAGGATCTGTTCCATGTATTAAACAACTAGTGAGATGCAGATGTTAAAAAAAAAAAATTGAATACAGTAAATACACAATTTCCAAAGAGACAGGGAAATATGCTCAGGCATAAACACCAAATGATATATAAAGCATTCACTCTATTTAGGCTGGAATCCATTTCCCATCATCAGTGGAACAGACTTAAGAACAACCTTCATACTGAAGTTGCAGGTGTCATTTTAAGACGAAGCATGATGTATTTATGAAGGGGAATATATGATGTAATTTAGTTGACTAAATTTGATTTGAAGATTTAGGAAAATCTAAAGTTACACTAAATCTGCTTAATGATTAATGTGTTCCTGCCTGATTTTTATCTCTGAGCTTCATTGTTAATCTATGCCCTATATTAATGCTAGTATTAGCATTTGAGTTATTGCTTTGAAAGAATTTCCAGGCATAAAGTCATTAAAGAACAATTTCAAAATACAAACACTGTCAAAGAAAAAAATAAAAATTGTTGCAATTCTGTAACTAGAGCAACAGCTCTAAGAAGATGAAGAGATATGACTCAAGGACAACCTGAGAACACAAAGGGCGTCAGAACTGTCAGAAATACTGGTTGTAGAGGGTGAAACAATTTCTGAATTAACAGTGGGATACGGGTTTCTTACTGTTGGGATTATATTCCAGGCATTTAAAAGCAAATTCTAAGAGCTTCATGGGCAAGATTAAAAAGATAAAGAATTATAGAGGATCTCAATTTATTTCCATCTACTGTGCAGATATGGTGATTGGTATGACTGCTCTAAAACTAGATTCCCTACTGAAGGGTTCACTGAACTTACATGCCAATATGACTGTGGAAAAATGTAGATAGAATGGAAATGTTTTTTCCAAGTTGGACAGAAGAACTGTTCCTGTTATGGAGAAGAAGAAAAGCCCCATCATTCAGTTTTTCCTTATAGTCCTGCTTTTCTGCACAAATGTGAGTCCTTCAGTGAATCTGATTGTGACATTTTTGTCTGCCTTCTATTCAAAGTCAATTTCTTCAATTTGTTCACTGATTCATACTCTTTCTCTCTCCTCCTCTGAGGTGAGCATTTCTTTTACCTCTTTTCTGATGAGTGAGGTATTATCAATTAATCTGAAGAGTTAGTCCTCCATTTATGTCTTACCAGTCTCGCTTTTCCATTTGCGATTTTTAGAGTACAATGCATGTTCTAGCACTGCATTTAATAGATTGTGTGATGTATTTCTTTGTCTGTCACCTCTTTTCAGATGAAAAGTACTTGACATTTTTTAAGATCTTTGTACATTTTGACTTAAAGGCTTCTTCTATAGAACACAGCAGAATTTAACTTATATGCAGTGTCTTTCATATTTGAGTTAGCTAAAAGTACTTTGCAGCAATGATATTGATCATGCAGTGATTGTGTAGGAAATACAGCATTTGTTATGAGCATAATAATAATCACACAACTCATATATGGCTGTTAGAACCATTTTTATTAAGTCCCTTTTTCACAAAATATGGGCTAATCATATCAGATAGCTTTTTATAGTCTTTAATACTAATAGCATCAAACATTTAAATCTCTCTCTTTTAACATTGTTGGACTCTTTCTTTGCAAATGCCGTAATATTGAAAACAGTTCATGCAGACTTATTCAATGTCATAAATGATGCAATATGTCTAATACCAGTGGGTTTCTTTGCTCATAGCACCAGAGAATAATTTTTAATCTTATTATAAAATATTAATAAACTATTAGTAAATCCAGATTGGTCACTTTATTTTCTTATATTATATATATTTGCAACTCCAGAAAATGTCTTACAGGGCAAGCATTAACCATACATTTGAATTATATTTATATGGTCCACCTTCTCTTAATATTCATCCATAAACCACTGCATCATTGTTGCATTGTGTGGCATTTGATGACAAGTTTTTAATCAGAAATCAGGGTATTTCTGCACATTAGCTTTTCATRCATTCTGGTTTTTTATTTCTTTTTTTTTCAACAGAAGCCCGGAACACTGATTTATGAAAGCTTTGTTTTTTCTCAGCACTTGAAGTTATCCAAGTGAAAAAGAAAGAATTCAAAATTGCTCTGTGAAGTCCAAATAGAAGAACAACAGTTATTCACACCCATATATCCTTCTTTCTCTACATCTCCCCAAATGCATTCTTATGAGTTATAAAATTCTATACACTTTTTTTTTGTTAGCTCTGCAATTTTATACATGCTACAATTCCATGATCTGAACTAAAGTAAAAAAGAATATTTTCATTTACATGAAAGTATAATACATGCATTCTGATTGGAAAAAATGCATGGCAGAGAGAGAGAGAGAGAGGGAGATAGGAAAGAGGTGAGGCTGAAAGGAAGGATGGAACAGAGAGTGGAAGGAAGGAAAGATAGAAG
Organism: Amblyornis subalaris; assembly: GCA_018881555.1. Classification (NCBI taxonomy): domain Eukaryota; kingdom Metazoa; phylum Chordata; class Aves; order Passeriformes; family Ptilonorhynchidae; genus Amblyornis; species Amblyornis subalaris. The sequence goes on along the minus strand of JACAXG010000047.1, from coordinate 5,971,508 downwards.
GAAGGRTATAAGGATGGAAGAAAGGAATACTTTTTCTAGCTCCATTTTAGCCAAGTGTTTATGGCTTGAAACCCACCCTGCAGCACACATGGCAATTAAAATTAGTTAATTTTTAAATACTACTGGATGCTCAACTTATAGATTAATGACACCATTATAGCAATTTCCAAAGTAAAACTCTCTACCATCCCTCATTCACAAGCCATGATGCAGGAACAACTGCCTGGTAGAAGTCCCGTTATCCAAAGGGAAACAACTATTTTCTAGAATTACTTTGGTGTTGAATGCAAGTCTGAAAAATATGTTAACAAACAAAAATTAGTAGTAACTGACATATCTAAAGAATTAACACAAATACTTGATTGTTGATTGTTGATTGTAGAAAACAATTATTGACCAAACACATTAATGCAGTCTCTGTCCAGCACCTCCAGACTTTGAATTAACGTCAACTAATCTATAAACCTCTGTGTAATGTCTAAATTCCTGCATCACATCTTCAGCTCCAACCTTCCTCTAGAAGAAACATTTCAAGATACAGTATTACTTTTTATACGAAGCATGAGGAGGTCTCCTTAGCAGGGGAGAACGAATGCAATAGTGAAATGAGTGGAGACACACCAGACGTGATGGCTCAGCAGCAGTGCTGAGCACTGCTCTGGGTGAATGTGACCCAAGTGCCAAGTGGTTTTCTTCACAGTTTTCATGCTCAATGTACAGCCACTCCAGGGGTACTCAACAGTCTTTACGTCCCATGGTATCATGCTCGATTTACAGACAATCCTGAATGACTTTGTGTCTTTGTTCACTTGCCTTTTTTTTTCCTGGTCCTTCCTTACCTGTAAGTTACAACCCATGACAAAGATAGAGCCCTGGTCCTTCCTGCAGGTTTCTGTGTTTACCAGGCTGTATAATTGGTAGTGATGTTAATTAATCAACTGCGAGTCTGCAATATTTTTGATTACTTATTCATAGAGAATAAATAAATTTTATCTAGAATACATCTTTAGAGCAAATTGCTGGTCTTCATCAGAATGTGGAGAAACCCCCATGCTCATGATCAGTTGTGACACCTTGTGCCACTTACCAACTTCTCGTCCTGTTCTATCACCCAGGTTAAGGACATACTGCAAAAGGGCATGAAGGGCTGTCTAAAAATGTTTGCCTAAAGTGCTCCACCTTATCCTCACGTCTCGGTGAAGTCCCTTCCCAGAAACTGCGTAAAACATCACAGCTGTAGCTGCCTCCATCTCCAGCCCAGGCTCTAGCACAGCTCAGCATGGCTGGAGTCAATGGAAGCTTTGCTACTGATTCAAATGAGACCATAAGATCCAGCTATAACAAGCACAATAAATGGGAAAACAAAACAAACAAAAAAGAAGATACAATTTAGATCCAGGGGGATTTACCGAGATTATTAAAATTATTGAAAGGGAGGGTGAACACATTTTTGCAGATGTGGATTTGAAAAAAACCCCCAAGATGTGGGAAAGGAAAATACCTGTTTATCATCAAAGACTACATTTTTTTTTCTGCTGTGATATTTTGTGAGTAATACAATAATGTGTTACCAAATTGATAGCAAACATCTATTGTGCTCTTGAATTCACCATATATGATTGCTGGTATGAGGAATAGAACTGTGTAATGCAACATGCAATTTAAAACGTGTCAGTGTCTGGGGCACAAAAGATCTTAAATAGATACTTTGTTGAACAAATAAAAGATGATCCATCCTCACCTTCCCCAAAATGAATAAACTGTGTAACATAGAGCTAATTCTATTACAAGTACTTGGTTGGGAATACGTTACCCAGCCGTAATGAGCACTCTAGAGCTGCTGTGGAGACCCGAGACTTTCTGGGACAACAACTCAAGCAGCTGATTGCTGCTTGATGTTGTAAAACGAGGCCTCCTGGGGTGTCCATTAATCCCATGAATTTACTGAATGCAGGGCAATGTAGAGGTGCTTGATTTCAAAAAAATGAGCTAGGCTGGCATCTCTCAACTTGAAAGAATATTTCTGGCTTCACCATCAGCTGTTATAAATACAAATGGGGAGTTCTCAGCTCCAAGATTACCATCATTATATTTCTTGTCTCACTGTGTCACATTTCTAAAGAGTGAGTCTCAAAGAAATGACTGTATTTATATCCATTACAGACTCTCTGGATTCTTCTTTATTTCTTAACTGTGATTCTGCATTGAATATTTAATGATTTTAATGCAACATAAGTGAATAGAATTAATTCCTAACTTTGATTTTTATAACCTGTTAGCACAACCATTTGTGTCATGAAACATTGCACAATCTTATTAGATAATGGTGCATTTCCTTAATGAATATGAATACAAGTGTGTGAGCTCCCTAACTCTTGATCTAGTTAAAATAGATGATTCAATGAATTAATGATGAGACATTTCCTTCCAGTACTTAAAACCTACATAGTAAACTGTCTGTTCTTAAACAAAATGCAACAAACAAAAACCATTATTACAATCTCACTGGTTTGCCACTGGCTTCACTAGAATGATATTTGGATATGTAACTGTATGTATGAAAGCAGAAGCAAAGGAACAGTATTTTCATCTGGACGCTCTAAGTCATATGGTTTATTTTTTGGTAGTCCTGAAAGGAGCAGGGAGTTGGATTTGATCATCCTTCTGGGTCCCTTCAAACTCGAGATATTATATGAGTCTATGATTCTTGCAGCAACAGAGGCCTCTAGTACTTTGAGAATTGACTGAATTGCATGAGAGGGTCTGGGGGCCACACTCAGTGTTTTGTGTAATGTCATGCATATACCCATAATCAATCTGAATGCAATTAATAAATTATTGGCTAACTCAGACTGAGTCAGTACCTAGAATATGAACGGAAAGTTTAAAAAAAAATTAATGTGAATGGGCAGAAAAAAACCCCAACCATTTTGCATAGCAAGTATAYTGGTAGGCTTGGAGGAGTTATTTTATATGATGTTTTTCTTTTAATTACTTCCCTTCTGCACATACTTTCTACTGCTTCGGTTTCTAAACCTCGTTATTTTGTATACATCCCATTGACACTTCGCTGTTAACATATTGCTTTAAAGCAACCTATTCTAGTGCATTTCCATCACTGGTGATTTGGGTCTACTGCACTTAACTTTCGTCCCTGAACAGCTTTTTGTTACACTGTCAACGTACTGTCTGGAAAACCCGACAGAAAAGTGGGCTTTATGAGATTTGATGTATTAAAGTGAAGCTGGATTGTTCTGAGCTGGCTCACACCAATATCTACAGCTGTTTGATGGGACATGTGCTCTCACTAGTGCAAGTATTCACAACTATCTCCCACATATGTGTGGAATAACACAAGTGCACTGTAGAAATGGGCAGGAAATAATATTTTTGTCAGATCTCATTGCCTGTATTTAGAGATATTCTCCACTCTTTTTAATACAAGTACCATGCCAAGGGAAATTTCTAAAGCAGGGGTTCTGACTCAATTCATTAGAGCTGTGACTAGTTTGTTCAGGTAGTCTGTAGTGATTTATAACCAATCAGGCCTTCATTTTCATCATGACAGGGGTGACCATGTAAGATTCAAACTTCATGTTAGCAGTTACTATTAGTCTGATAATTTTCTTTTTTCCCATTTGAGAGGATCACAACTCTTAAATGCTGGACACTCAATCATATCCAGTGACCTCTGTATAAAAAATTCCAGTTATGAATTCAGTACAAGATATTTTCATATATTCAAAATAACCTATCCTGTTCTAGAAGAATAACTGTGACAAGTTTTGCTGGAATTGCTCTATATGTTTTATAGAGAGAAATAAAAAAGTATCTATGTCCATATGTGATTTATATGATTGTCTTCAGCCCTAAGACAATTTGTCATATGGTTGCATAAACTTTTATTTAACATTCAAAACATCATTCTGGAGCTTGACTGCCTTTTGCGCTGAGTACAGTGCCAGGACTTTGGTCTCATCCTACTCAACTTTACAGCACTGGACCTGTATGCACATTCCTGGAACCTGTAGAGTTGCATTAGGCATCACAGCTGCCTCTTGTGAGCCCAGTGTAAATCCAGGCTGTTGAACGAGACATCATTTGGAAACAACAAGAGAAGAAATGGGCCTTTATGTGTCCTTCCTTCAGGGATTGGAATGCCTTCCTAAAGTTAAATAGCTAAGCAATTCCTTGCAAACTTGGCCTCCCTTTCAAGTCTTGCCCACACAAGGTGAATTTACTGCTCAATTTGGGAATGTGGTACTGCATTTATTCATGTTCCTTTTCTAATCACTGGGAGGACAGAGGAGTTCAGTACAACACTATACGCTTCCAGCGCTATGGAGAAAGTGAATGCAAGCACTGAATGACAGGAATAAGATTTGCCTGTAGGTTTGTGGTTGTGCCAGAAATAGCACCCCATGTTCCAGCCTTAGCCCAGTGAACTGCATGACTACATCCTCAATAATTTTAGTGAGTGAAGATATGTAGGAAGCATGGAAAAATGGGACAAAGAAGATGATTGGAAAATGAAGGAATAAATGACAAGGCACCGGAGAAAAAGTACAAGGAGAAAATATAGCTGTGGAGGATGACGAAAAGAAAAACTTCATACCAATTACCTAAGTGAAAAGAAACCTCAGCATATTGATATACATACTTCAACCTTTCTTTCTGTTTAGTTTATGTAGCATAGTATATATAACATAACTACAAAAGTATTTTATAGTTCCCTCTAATCTAAATATTACATACATCATATTATTATACTATTGAAACAGTAGTATAACAGTGGTGTAAATAAGCTCTATATAATATCAAATTAATGTTAGTATGAATACAATTTATAAATAAATATAGAATTACTAGAATTTTACTGTTAATAATTTTTTAAATTAATACATGATATTATTGTATATAAGTTATAAAAACTTGGCATCACGAAATCTAAATAATTCTTCAACATTACACTCTGCTCTAAGGAGAAATAGTGTTACTACTATCCCTGTTACCAGTTTGGCTCTCCTAATAACCTGTATTTTCACAAATCACTTCAAGCAAACATATGGTTCCATCACTTCCTATATAGTATTAATATCTCAAAATTTACAGAAGACTGCAGATTTTATGGGAATGAGTATTTTAGATTAGTTTAAATGTATAAAATTCTTGTCTTCATGATTTTTTGATTTTATGATTAGTGCTGAAAAAAAACTTTTTTCAGTTCTTTTAATTTTTACTTAAGATGCCATAAAAGAGGAGGCTACTTACAATAATGAGAGTTTATGACAAGTTAATATTTTAATAATACTCACATTCATCCCTAGTTTCTCTGTTTCAGATTTTAACTCAGTGTAATGATAAATATAAAAAATTTTGGTGCTACTCAAGATGAAACATGCAGAGGTCGATGAACTAAAGTATTTTCTGCAGTAGATACTTTTAAAAAATTTCTATTCATAAAACACATAGTTAAATCCTGGCAATCCTTATCACAACTGTTCAAGATGTACTGTTCTAAAACAAGCACTTGCTTGGTTATGCATGCATGATAAACCCTCTTACTGAATTTGCTTCTCCTTACCACTTCTTCATTTGCAAATGTAATACATGCTTGCATGCAGAATAGGATAATGAAATTAATGTCATGCTTATATTTCCAATAAACAAAAAAGTAGTGAGCATACAATAAAATAATGGAAAATTAAAGTGACAAAGCAAACAAGATATTCATACAACAGGCACAAACCCAGCCCATTTCAGGCATTATTTAATTCAGAAATTATACTCATGCCCAGAAATTTATCACATATCAAACAAAAAAAGATCTGGTATTTTTTAAAAACTAATTGCTCACCAAGACGTTTTCTAAAGCTACTTCATTTCTGCTTAGATTCTGTATTTGATAATTAGTTATATTGCCCTGAAATGTAATGATGTGACACTGGCATCTAATTTTGGAATAAATTCAACCCTGCAGAAAAAACCTGCTTGTGATTCTCTGTTCTGCCTTGAGCAAAATTTAGGAGCTTGACTAGTGCTCTGCACTGGGTTGAATTCCATTTACAATGAGTGTCAGTGTGCAGATTTTAAAAAAGTTTCCAAAGTTACTGGAGGAAAGGCAAAGGCTGCACCTTCTCTGATTGTGCTTTAAGTGGAATTTAAGGTAATTTCCCCCTTTATTTGTAAGCTTAAGCAAAAAAATCAGAAGGGAATTCTGAGTTAGTGTTCTCATGCACAACAGTGGCCTCCACGTCTGCATTCGTCTTGGTGTCATTGAAATAAGATTTCTTTCTTCTAGTCCCTTGAGTTGTTGAGGGCACTTGGGGTGGGTTTGACTCTAGGATTGCAAAAGCTGCTGACATGCTCTTATCAGATTCTGGAACCTTGTGTTTAAGTACAGTGTAATCATTATATTTATATTATATATATAATCAGGTAACACCATCTGTAGTTCAGCCAGGGCACCTCACGCAAGACCCTTGAGAATATGAAGGCAAAAGGACATTAATTGCAGTGCAGACTTCAGAAACTTAAAATATCTACATTTGAGGAATATGTTTCATTTATTTTTTAGTTTATTTATACTAAAAAAACCACCAGACCTCAAGCAGGGGTTCTTCGAGGAATGTGGCTGTGCCTGCATTAGTATTTTGGATCAGGGCAGTAGCAAGCTTCTGAAGCAAACTCAAAAGCCTTCTCCACTTCCTACACACTGGCTTGGTTCATGAAGCAGCTTTGGTGTGTGGAGCTGGCTTTCTCTCAAGGAAAACTGCAGCACGAGACCTGCCCAGGGTACATGCTAAATGTGCCTCAACCAGCAATGGAAAAATAAAAGTCCAGACTAATGACTTATCCTGCAAACACCTTTAAGCCACATGTGTGGTGTGGACAACTGCTCCTAGCGAGCAGCCTAAATCTTGTCCAAAGCAAAATGTCTGAACAAGGTTGATGTAGGTGTCCCAGAACCAACCGTTTCAATTCACAGATTCACTCCTACTAAACTGAACTACTTGTTCATGTAGACAAGGCGTGGCTACATGGTAGGCAGAACAGTCTATAATCCTCTTTTGCAACTTCCCCTACCAGATTCTCTACCACATATGGCCCTGATTCCCCTGAACTCAGTAGAGCACAAAGGTTTTGCTATATACCATTTGTAAACATACTGTAGTGTACAGCTCTTCCTTGGGTGACAGCTGGGTTGTTAGACTCCTCTCTATCTTTCTGGATTTCTGGGTTTTATGTTAAAAATAGGAACAATAGCTTGCTGAGTTATATCAATAAAACTCGCTCTGTAGCCCACCCATCAGCCTGCATTCAGCCTGTCGTCAATAAGATGGGGTCAAACACTAGGGTTGCTCTGTGTAGAAGTGAAGGACGGTCCATTAGCAGCCTGTAGCTTTAAAAGAGCAGTGAAAAGAATGTGAACCCCCAAAGTGAATTTGTCCCCTCTTGCACTCAAGAAAAGTGTCATCTCTAGCTTACACATTAAGGTCACAGTGTTTAGGAACTGATTCTTCTTTTCCATCAAGGAGACACAAATATCGCCTAGGTTCTATAAACTGAACATTTTGATAACACTGCAGTCAGCTCAATTGAAGCGGAACCGGTACAGAAACATTATCAAGCATCATTTCAATAGCGTATGGCTGTCTTCCAGGGGTGCAAATATCATTACAATATAGCAAAGCAGTCTATGAACTGGATTAGCTGAACAGCCGTTATCAGCACTCGGGAAAATAATATCTGTGACTGGCTTCACCTGCTTGAGTGGTTTAAATGTCCTGCCTTTCCATACTGATAACATTTGGCACCACTTGCAGGCTGAAGAAAGCATGATTTTGTTTGATGTAATTATAGAACCATAACAATTTTTGATAGAGAAGAAAAGACATACAGTCTAGGTCATCTTGTCCATCTCCCTGTAACTACATGAAAGTTGCCTGGCCATGTGCCTGAAGTGTATTAGAATAATACCTGCTTTTTAGCTCCTCTGTGGTTTTTTTATTGGATTTATTGGGCAGATTTTCAGATTCAGAGCAGCTGAGTTCCCAACAGCAATGCTATTGGAGTCTTTACATAGGGAAAATATTAGTAATTTGTTTTGGCAGAGGCATATAAGAAGAGGTGTTATTTTTAGAAATGTTCAAAAGATTTTCCTCTGGGGTTTAATCTCCTCAGCACAGGATGTCTGTATGGGGGAGCACTCTTTGCCTTGGTATGGGCAAGCACTTTCCTGAAGTCCAAAGCTGGCAATCTGGCTTGGAGGCAGTCAGGAAATTTGTGCTGCCAGGTGGATTTTGAAGTGATTCAGGTGGATTTTGAAGTGATTCCGGTGGATTTTGAAGTGATTCGAGAAAAAGAATCGTTTAGAGGCAGAATCCTCATTAACCAAATAATGCTTTCTGTCTCTAGTTTGCTTCACAGTATACAAAGTTAGTATATGTTAAATATGCTATATCATACACTCATAGTATCACAGAATGTTTTGGGTTGGAAATGACCTTAGAGATCATATAGTTCCAACTCCCTGCAATAGGCAGGGACACCCTCCACTAGACTAGGCTGCTAAAAACCCCATCCAACCTGGACAATTTCAGGGATAGGGCATCCGCAGCTCCTCAAGACAACCTGTTCCAGTGTCTCACCACCCTCACAGCAAAGAATTTCTCCCTAACATCTAATTTAAACCTACCCTCTTTCAGTTTAGAGCCATTCCTCCCCTACAGATTTCTTTTATCTCCCTTTAGGTACTGGAAGGTGCTGTAAGATGTTCTTGGAGTCTACCTTTCTCCAGGCTGAACAACCCCAACTCCCTCACTCTGTCTTCACAGAAGTGCTCAGTCCTCTGACCATCTTTGTGTCCCTCCTCTGTACTCACTCCAGTAGTTCATGTCCTTCTTATATACTCTATATACAACATCAACCTATAGTAAATGAGAAATTTTTTTTTATAAGTTTACTATTCATCCCTGTAATGTTTTCTTGCTTGGAGCAGTGCTATAGTAGTCATTTGTCTGGTGCTATAACACTAATTTTAACCTAGTTATAGGAATGAATTTTCACTAGCTGTAGTTTTTCACAGGGTGAATTCTGATGCAAATAATGATGTACCATACATACCACAGGTAGGTGATACAGCACAGACTTGATTTAGTTATAACAACACCTACCTATTTATAAAAAAATCTACCAATACCATGCCATCATCAGCTTTAAATTGTATCCTTAGATTTATCTGAGGCCACTGAGAAGCATACTACAGTACATTATCAGTCTGTAGTCGCCTGCTATTTGCACAGCAGTAAGTTTGCACAGTTCCATTAGCTTGCTCAGTTTAGGCACAAAAAGATCCAACTACAGATTCAATACCAGGGCAAGAAAAGCTAGAAAACAGATGCTGACCTCTGGCACCCACAGAACATTTCCACACTTTGTTTTCCATTATCCTGGAGGGTGTTCTCATTACCAGCTCGAAGAAAAGTTTTCCTGAGAGCAGTGATGCAGAGAGCACTGTAAGAATGATTGCTCCCATGGACTGCCAAAGCATTACATGCAGCTGAGTAACAGAAGATGACTCTAACAAGATAGTCATACTAAGCACAAACCTGTGTAGTCATTAGTGGAGGCCTTTAAGAAAGGTATTAATTTCGTGACTATGACACCCAAGGACAGGTGTCTAAATGTACACTGTCCAAACTCTCCTGTTACAGTGAGTCGAGTGCTGGGGTTTGGTTCTGTTGCCCACACATTTGGTACTACCTGGTATGTGCTTAGTACTGCTCTGTAAGGGCATCAGTCTGCTTTAAATCCTCCCTCCCACCTGCACAGTAGCTTTTACCTTAGATGCTCTCAAGGGTAAGTACATCTAACATCTTGTCAGCTGAGCATGGACTGTGAGAAGTCCTGCTCTCAGGATCCACTTCAGTGCAACATGAGCTGTACTCTAGACTAAACGGCCTGTGTTGGTCAAAGGCTTAATGTGAGATTTTGGGTTCCTTTTGAGATTCCTGTGGTATCAGTGCATCCACAGAGGTTGTTTGATGCACTGAGTTCCACCCAAGACTCACACCTTTCTAGAAGAGCTACCTGGGAAGCAGATGGAATATCCTTGAGCACTGGAAATGCCACCAGATGAGGAAGCTGAGCCAGCTGAATCCTGTCAATAGCCCATCTCTAGGCAATGGATATTTCTAGATGTTTCAGTCTGGAGATGAATATAATTTGGGAATATGGATCCAGTGCTTATAGCACAGTGAAAAACTGAAACCTTTTCAAATCTTTTCTGCTGACACTTGTAGCTGACAAGGGAAAGAGGTCAACCCTGTCATATTAGGACATGAATTTGAAGACCTTTTCATTTTTTGACTCCCAAACTTTAATGACTTCAAACCCTCATCTGAGTTAGTTTGGGAGTGCCTGTATTCCTAGTAAAGCATGTTAGTAAAACCTTGTTCTTGAACTGTCCTGTTCACTTCTCTGACTATCCAGTGAATAGAGGAAAAAAACCCCAAGAACTTTTTATTTTTAAAATCCTAATTTTTAGGTCATTTATTACTTTGAATTTTCCAACATCAGTAGAGACCAAGCATCTCTTCCCAGGTGTGATGCCCCTTGACAACCCTTCTCCCTAAGGACAATGGAACTGTCAACCAAACAATGGGTGAGGGACAACACCTATTTTGCAGCTGGTCCACTACATGTAATTCTCTTTGGTATTAGATTAAAAAGAGAGTGACCAGTATGACCCCATCAGTGTTCAAATAATGTGAAAACCTGCTTCTGCAAGTTATTTTTCACCAGAAAGAAAGAAAGACCAGAACTCCTCCTGTTAATACAGGGGGAGTAGGCATTTGTAATGTGCTATCACTTACAGTAAAATAAATGATACTAAAAAGGGACTCTTCAGAATTTTTTGTCTGTAAGGATAAATTTGTTTGTGTAGCTATACTCTAGCCATGGGGTATTTTGGTTAAAAGAAGATAATGGACTTATGAGAAATTACAGTTTTTGCTGATATTTCATGAGGGTCTGTTGGATTGTTTGAGTGATGCCAGAGCTCAGTGTGTGGTATATAATCTTACAGCATACCTGCAATTTTTCCCTATGGACACTTGCAAGCAGTGCAGAAATGAAAAGAGTGATTACACATTGGGCAGGCAATTTTGAGTAACTATGTACAATAGTCTAGATAAAATCAATTTCATATGCATTACTCCTTATGAAGTCTACATGGACCGCTGAAGTCTTAGCCACCTTGACTGCTCCAAATGACATTGTCAAATTTTCTTTTATAAAAATAAGAAAGAAGGGCATCAGTTTGATTTTTTAAAATTCTGTTCTCAGTGTTTAATATTTTGTTCAAATACATTCTAAAAGGGTTTCTCTTTTTTATGCAGACTTTTATACAACACAAAAAGAGAAGTCTACTTTTAAAAATGAAAAATGTTAGGAAAATAGATAGATAGATAAATTTAATACTGTAGAGATTAATACTAGACATGTTACCTCTAGTGTTCTTTAAGTTTATGTAGCTGTGTCCTGAGTAAAAATAACCTGTCCTTCCCAGAAAGTCTGACCAAAAGTAAACATTCTGTTCCATGGAGTCAAAAACTGTCTGAGAAGCTGAAGGTTTCTTCATACTATGCTTCAATAGGGGTGTATATTAAGAATTCAGGCCTGCAAGCTTGAAGTAACACTGGCTTCAGCATTTCCAAAATTCTTTCTCCAAAAGGCTTTAAACACTTACAAATCTTTTGTCTGAGCCTTTCTGTGGCCTGCTACAAATACAGTTCTAGCTAACTTTTACAATAATTCATTAGTGGTGTTAATTTGCTGGGCCTAACTCATTTCTCATATCTACAGAAATACTACATATACACATTTTTAGAACATTAGAAAGATTATGTAAAACATCACAAATAATTACCAAGATGCAAGAACAAAATTTCAATGTAAAAAGTTCTATTGGGAACCAAAAAATGGTAAATGCCACATCCTGGGAAAAAAAGGTGCAGTTAGCAAACATAGGGAAATTCAATCATAAAATAACTAGAGAATTGCTAAATCTGGAGAGAATATAAATAATCTAATTTTAAAAAGGGAGTCACTGAAATGAGCTAAAAGGACCAAAGAAATGGACTGTTACTCACTCAGACATTTTATTAAACTTCTGAATATTTTCATGCTTTTTAATTTAATCCTTTGTGATGCTGGCACTTTCAAGCATTTTTTCTACCTTTCTCATGTGGTTTCATGTTTTCCTTCCAGATGATTCCATGACAGGAATATTCTGCCATCATGACTGGGACAGTTCTTCTTCATATGCTTCTTGTGAGCATTTCCTTACTGTTAGGTTCCAATTTTTACACTTTCACAGCTCTTTTTAGTTAAACTGGGCAAACAACTTTGTGTAAGTATAAGATTATTTTCAACAGGAGACTGCAAAACTGACATGCAGCTTGGGAGAGCCCTTTGAAGAACCCGTTCTGCTTTCTGGTTCATAAATCCAGTAAAGTAGACTTGATTGTAAAAACATGTGAGGAGAATTTATCTAGACTGCTGACAGTGTGTTCCCTATCTCCCTTACATCACTGGATTGAGCTGGTGGGAGTTACCCTGGTGGGAGTGAGAGGGAGAGAAAGAGTCACTGGTCTTGCTGGTATAAGACTCTCATACTTGTATGGTCCTTGCTACTCCATAATTACATGAAGATCAATTTAATCTAAAGTTTGCAACCAAAAATCCTCATTTCAGAACACAAAAAGGCTCCAACCAAACAAGAACCACTGGCAATACCTCTTCTGTTGCATAGGATTTGGTCTCAGAGTTAGCATGAATGTTTCTGGCACTGCCTTTATCTCCTTCAATGCTTATGATGCTGAGAAAGAAGGACAGATGAGAAAGGACAATGGAGAGAAAGGATCAATAAACCAAATGCTTCCTTGTTGCTATATTTTTCAAAATAAGGCTTCTCATTCTACACACCAGCTGATCTCTGTTGGTTTTGGTATAAAATACATGATAACATGCTATTGTTTCTTTCTCTAGTACCTTAGAAAATGCTGAAAGTGCTTGAATCAGCACATATAAAGACCCTGAAGCACTTGTCTGCTCATACAGATTAGACAGGGTTTGAGGCAATAAAGTTTGCAAAACTTACAGCATTTCATAACTCCATCTTTTTTTGCGTGTGTGCAGCAGTATTTGCCTTCTAAAAATACGTTGCCAAAGCACATTTTTTCCTCTCTCTTCCACAATGGTCACCAAACTCACAAGACACACAACTGAACTTTGATGAAACACCAAGAGCTTTAAGAATAAAATGATTTCCAAAGCCAATATGTGACCTCAACACCAATGCTCTATTCAGCTGTTCCCAGTGTATCAGAGGAACCAGCTCCAAATATGTCCTAGAGAACTAGGAGTGGGTGCACACACACATTCAGAGTGGTCCTATCACTCTTCTAATGCATTTATGCCCTCTACATTTTGTGGGCTGCAAAACGTGAGCCCCATTTTAGTGTTTTTCTCTAGCACCAAAGAAAATATCAAGCCTACTGCCATGTTCCACTGCTATTACACACATGAGCAATACAATTGTAGTTTGTCAGAAGTTTTTGGAGATGTAAGGAACCTCAGGTCTGAGCCAATACTAGGGAAAATGCTTATTAATAAACATCTCTTCAGCTTTATTAGCAGTCGTAGTCTGCTCCAGGTGCACATCAAACACATCAATACAATCAAAATGTCACAGTGGAAGTTCTTACATGTGAAAACATTGGACAATGATGTATGATGCTGTGCAAGTACAAAGTCAAACCAACTGCAGTTCAAAGTCTATTTTCCAGTCAGTTAAAATATATAAGGCACATGGTTGTGTTCAGAAATGGCTGAAGCTGCAGACCTAGTGGTGAGACAGCCATATTGGCTTTTTGAATCTTTTTGTTTTCACTGGTTCAATACTTACCTATTGTGCCACTGCTGTATCCAATACAGAAAATCATATAGGTCTTGTAATTCATAGACCTGCTACTACTTCAGAGCCAGATCTTGTTCAAGTATCTACCAATAGCAAAAAAATGCTGCCATAGAAACCATCTTTTCTGCTGCCTTAACAATCCCCCACCCAGCAATTTTCCATATTAATATTACAAAGGATATGCAGAAGTGTATATTTTTGCCACAGTTTGTGTTTATTTCTAAGTAAATGAATGTTAAGAACTGCCTATGAAGACGATGTCAAATCAATAAGTGATACTAAATGGCAAGGCATCGATCTATATGACTGTATAATCAAATTGATTATGCCAGCATTTTTGTTTGTGCAATTCAATATTTTTAATGAAGTAAAATGTGAGATTTTAGTCTAGTATATCCTCCTGTTATTTGGCCTGTGTTTCATAACTGCCTTTTTCTTCTGGAGAGTTAACATCAAGCCTATAAGTACAAGGTAAAAGAACAAGTAAATTTTAAATAACAGTTGATTTTCCATGCCACTGTTCATGTCCACTTCTTTTTTCTTAATACCACAGCCATTGTCACTTCACAGTGTATACCCAAGCCCCACAGCACAATGACAGCCAAATGGTGGCAGGGCACCAAGGAGGGCTTTCTGTGCCGCTCTTCTGGACTCTATAGTCTCTACAAAGTGCTAAAGGAGAATATGATCATGCTACTAAGTACAGTGTCCTCATCTTGAAATACATCCAGTCTCGAATATGACCTTTGTGTGTAGCAATTCCCTCCTGCTGGTCAGTAATTTTCGCTCTTCTAGCGGCCACAAAACATGGTGACACTCTTTGGATGGGCTTGAGTATGTCCAGGGCTGCATCTGTGTTGGCAGGCAGAAGCTCCTTAAGATAACTAATACAACTGCTTGCAATTTTGCTATTGCAAATGTACAGTGAACTACACTAAGTCTTCAAAAGGTACATTTTATTCTGCTCTCTGATGAACAGTAAGCCCACAGACCTCACCTGCTCCTTTCTAGAACCTCAGATACAACAAACCTAGGTAAAGTTACGAATTCTGTTCACACCAGAGCCAGGCATGTCTTCATTACCTTTGTTCAATTCCTTATTTCACCTTCCTTCCTTGCTCAGCTAGATAAAATAACTACAATACACAAGACAATATTAATTTAACTTGCTTTTCATTTTAAARTGAGGACAAATACTACCTAAAACAAATTCCAATGCTTTCACTGTTTGAACTACTGTTGATAATGCCAGTGAAAGGTAAGTCACTTATTAATCTTAAATAACTTGACATTTCAGTTTTATTAATCAAAGTCTTGTCAGTTAAATCACATTTCATCATACTTCACAGATTTCAGCAGCACACAGTACTCTTAAAATAGCCATGGAAATTCAGATGGAGAGAATGGCTCCCTTTTTGAGTCTGCAAAATGGACAGTGTTATTTCAGCCACTGCTACTTTATTTCCATGTTTGTTCAATTGTACATTATTTGTACAATTTTAACAATCAGAGAAGAATTTTAACAAAGAAATAAAAAAAAACATTTACTCTGCTTTAACATTTTACAGACATCTAATGTTATACCTCTGAATAGTTTCCCTCTCTCTCTAATAGAGGCTAAAGAATTCAAAGAAAAACAAAAAGGAGAAAGGCAACAGAATTATTTCTGTTTATGATTTTATTAGAGATTAATGGTCTGTCTCGCTTGTACTAAAACCATTGATAACGAAGCAGGAAATTTCTCATATTCTGTTTGATATCAGACATTCCATACTAATCTACTGCTTTACTTACAGAGCTAAAATCAGAAGCTCACCCTGCAGGAGCAATGCTTCATGTTATAGTTTTCTGAAAGGTCTCTATTGTATTGCCTTTTTTCAGATGTGCATGGCTTTGTGTGTCAAAATTGCCCAACACATAGGAAAGACGTGTTTTAAAAATTCATCCCCAAGCTTTTAATGCCTCAGATCCCCTTATCTAACAGCTTTGAATTACCTTGTGTCATTTGTGTTCCAGGATGTTCTTGAGCGTATAACTGATTAAATGGCACAAAATCTAGCACTGATGGAGTGGCTTCAAATTCAAGGTCATTAAATGGATTCTCAGGCTGTAAGGCTTTCTATAAAGAAACTCTGAAGGCCAGAACAGATATTCAGTAAGTTTTGAAGCAACATTAATGTTTTTTCTCTTGGCTTATAATGAAGCTATTGGAGTTGGTCCAGTTAATGGTCTTTCAATGATGTAACTATTTCTCTATTTCCCCAAAACAAGTTTCAGAGCATGATAACTAATTAGTGATTTCACAAGTCATGAACAAGATGAAATGCTTTAAAGGTGTTGGTTTTATAGAAGATATCCCCTATTAGTAATTGAAAGACAAGAAAGAATTACAACTATGTGATAATAAACACATTTGTTTGAATGTGCTTGAACATGGTGTCTGTCCAGTTGAATGAACCTTATGGAATATGTGTTGTGACTGTCAAAGCTCAGCACAGCTTATGCTCATGTTAGATATTGTCTCTCAGGAGATCTCATTCTTCCTTGCTTTAAGCCCACATTCTGACCTCATAAAAGTGCATCTCTTAGTAACTTGAATTTCAAAATATCTTCACACTTATTTTCAGGATCTCCCATATGTTGGGAGATGGTTACCTATGAGCATTCAGCAAGTCATGACATCACTCTCCTTGGGAAGCCTCTCCTTTGCTGTAGTGCAAAAATAGATATTCTGGCTATCAATGCAGTATCATCTCACTTTCCTCTTCCCGTTTGTTTTTTTTTCAATTGCGTTTTCCTTTTTCTATCTCTATATGTATGCTGTCCTTTGTATTTTAATTTAAATTATAACAAATGGAGGACAGATGTGCTCTGGCTGTTTGCATGTTACTTGCCACAGAAGGCTCCAGCTCCAAGCCTAGTAGTCCCAGATGGTACTGTAATACAAACAATAAAGATAATCTCATAATTTCCCAGGGCATCAGCCATGAATTCCACATGCAGGATACACTCTCTTCCTTGGCATTGATCAGACTGTTCTGTCAAGAGAAATGCTGTGAGGAGATCAGGAATTTTCAACATTTTTATGCCTTTTCCGGAATCGCCACTGTGCATAATAAGTGACAGACAAGGATGGCTATCCACAAGTGTACGTATCCAGACACACACAGAGATACACATGCACACATTTTCTGAGCCTTGTGTGTTATGACAATTTACTACTCCAGCCAAGATATTCAGCTTCTGCACCACTTCAGACATTTCTCTATTACAGTATAATATAAATCCTTACAAATGTCTACCTACTACTTGCATATCTGATAGGAAACTACCCCTCAATGGTACAGCTAAAGATCCATGGAGAAAATTCATTCAACATACTGCTTTACTATCAGTGAATTGCAATTAACCTTACATGGATAGATCCACTCACCCTGATTCAACCATCCAAAAATACATTTGGCCTTAGACTGGACTACTTGCTTTAGACTGCTTTTACAGCCAATGGAGAAATAATTCTCACCTGAACAATGGTCCTTGAAATATGGGTCCTAAAATAGATGAGGTAAAATATTCTTAATGCTCAGGGCCTGGGCTGTAAAAAATTACACACTTGATTTTAGATGACCAAAGTTAAATGAGATTGACCATTTCTGGGATTGTTGTTTGTCTGGTTTTGTCTCTCCCATGAAGATGTGTAATACTTTGTGCCACTACTTCAGTACTGTTTGCTCCTGAATGTCAAGCTGTGAGGGTGGCCTGTGAGGAGATTATGACTTTTTGTTTACCACACTCTACAGGGAAATTGTGACTTTTTGTTTACCACTCCATGGCTAGGTTTTATAGACGGTTATCAAACCTGCCTTCTCAGTCAGTTTATTTTATTTTTTAATCCTGTCAGAGTCTCTTAATTATATCTTATCCCTAGAGCTCAGTAAACCTTCATATCCCTAATGCTCTTACAACCAGTTTTGCAATCTAACAAGTATTTAATTTTGATCCTCTGTAAGGAATTATATCTCCTTCTTTCTGTGTGATAACAAATTTAACTTTTACTCCCAAATGTTCTACTGCACTTTCTGGATGGTTGTGTTGTAAAACATAGGTCATCTCAACATTTCTGTCCACGCTTCGATGTCCATAAATGTTGAATATCAGGGCTGGAAAAATGTTAATAATGGATAATAATTTAATACTTCATGGATAACAGGTTGAAACACACCATTTGGAAACTTAATGCTCTTTGTAGGTCGAGACTGACACAAAGCACACTGAGTGCCCCTGTTTATTCTGGTACACTGCCAGCATCTTCATAGATGAGTTCACAGGTTGCAGTATTAAGGAAGGAGGAACAAACCATTCAGAACAGTATGGCTTTGGACTGGATATCAGGCAGAATGTATAAGCACCATCTTGAATTAGAGAATTCAACTTTCATGTGAATTAATTTGTTCTAAGATTAATCAGAAAGAAGGAGCAATTTTTTTGAAGATGGGTCTATGAGTTCTAGTTCTTTGATTAAATGGTAAACAAAACATTGATAGATACTATTAAATTGCAGTTGTATAGCAAAGATATTCCTTTAAATGGCCTGTATGATAGGAAGAAGATTATTAACAATTAGAGAGAAATATAACTCATTTTCTCTTTATTTGAAGTTGTTCAAAACAGCCTGTTTGATCATCCCTTATCATTCTGGAGCAAATAGAAGATGGTTGCAGTGACAAACTCATTTGCAACCTCTAAAATTCCAAGAATATTTATTTCCACTAATAATGAGCTGGAATGAGCTTGTCAGCGAGGCATTCTGCAGCAATTACATGTAAATAAATGCCCTTTTTCCATTGAAAGTTCTAATTAATATTTGCATATTTAAGAACAAGGTGCATGAAAGATTAGAAATTAATGAGCAAGTTGGCCAAAAACATAGCTCCAACATGTTAGCAAAGCAATAAGTTCTCTAGCAGAATGAATAGCTTCTCTGAAATCAACTAAAACCCACTGTAACAATTTTTAATAGCTCAGTATACCCAGTGGTTTTAGGAAAATTTGAAAAGAGGCTCATTCCAGTGCGCTGTTTAAAATAAATATTTAATCCATGACAATAACTGCAGATATTTTTGCTTTGTAGAAATTCTCAAAGGAGAAAAATTCTACATTGATTCTCTTATTTATTACAAAATGTAGTATGTCAATTGCCAAAGCCTAAAGTTTCAATTTCATGATTTTGGATTTAGTAGTGTTTTGTGTTTCTGACATTATTAATTTGTTAAGGTTTTGAAACTTCTCATGAAAAGTGTTTACCAAACTGGCAACACTCTATATTTCCTTACATAATCTGTACTGTCTGCAACTGCCAAATCAAATTAGATGAGCAAATATTTTGGTTCTAAGCACTAAATGACACATTGAAGTGCAAGTCAAATAGTAAATAAAAATAGACATTTTTTGCCAGTTTGCGGTGCCAGACTTTAATGACATCATAAACCCATTGCTCATCCTACATGCAGCTGCCATATCAGAACGAAATGCAGCCTTATAAGAAATAAGTATTTTGGGAGGTTTTTTCCCCAAACAAGGGCAGGAATAATAAAAAAATCACAAACTGTTTTGTCAAAAGAATGACATTTATTTTACTTATAATTTTGCAGTTGTTTCCAAAAGACATGATTGCTAATCAGATCAACAGTAAATTGAATATCAATGTTCCCTTCCCTGTGGATTCAAAGCTCTACTATTAGCATCATTCAAATTATTAATTATTTAATTTTTTATGTTACGGCAATACTCAAGAGTCCTTATCAAAATCTGGTGTAAACACAGATGAGCAGAGTGTTCTTGCATAGGAAAGCTTAGGTAAGTTTTATGAAGAAAGAATAATGACTGTGGAAACTTGTTCCTAGAATTTGAGAAATACAATGACTTTCTCGGTTTTTCTCTAGACACAAATTTGTGTTCAAGTGCAGTCAGCTAAAGTTCAGTCCAGCTTATCATTCTTCCTTATTTGTCTTGCAAAGACTGCCTTTGGCACGTCTAGGATTAAAATTATAACAGCAATGTCAAAGTTACACTGAAAGGCCTTTAAAAATCATCCGGTGGCAGATGAAAAATTTCTATCTTATGTTCATTCAGGCAAATAATATTCTCCAGGATAACTAAGGGAAGATAAATTTGGTCTATGCAAAAAGTAAATTTCAGTGAAATTTGACATAACAGAAATATGATAATTATTACTATCTTGACTGAATAATTTTAAAGACATTGAACATTGAAGTACACTCTTTCCTGAGATAATAAGGTGATTTTGTCTCACCTATCAAACTAAGAAGTTGATTGTACTCTTAGACCAAAAGCCATGATCTTAACTGATTATCATTTTAGTCTAAGGTACAGCTCAGTCTTAAAATACTTAGCAAAGTTTTATTTTTCATTGAAAAGAAACTTTTTGAGCATATCTGATACTAAGTTTATAACTGCTTAAATAAGTCACTCACATACGAAGATGGATTAGTAGACAGAGTACACTAAGCAACTCAATACTATTTATACATTGCTCTTGTCATAAAAATCTACTGTTT
Organism: Amblyornis subalaris; assembly: GCA_018881555.1. Lineage (NCBI taxonomy): Eukaryota > Metazoa > Chordata > Aves > Passeriformes > Ptilonorhynchidae > Amblyornis > Amblyornis subalaris. The sequence continues at coordinate 5,950,946 of JACAXG010000047.1, read as the reverse complement.
AACACACATGTAACCATTGCATTTCTTTTCATGCCTCCACATAATTATAAGACCCCTAGTGGTTTCTTTAGCCCAAAAAGTGAACTAAAAATGTCTTCATTTCTTTTCCAGTCATTGCTGAAACAAGTTCTAATCTTCTCTTTCTCAGATTTTTAAAGTGAAAAATAAGATCACAAGTAGAGCCATGACCCAATGGATAGGGACTAGAAGTGAAGGAAAGGAAGAACTGCTAATGTTCTCAAAACTTTATTCTGTAATAAAGCTAAAGTACCTTAGCAAGGTGGCATCTTACACTACCGGTGCAATTCCAGAGATTTGCACTACCTAATTACAAGAGATTTCCTTGTTGGGTGAGGGTGTCCAGGATGGTCAAGATGGACATCTTTCCCTGTAAGGACCTTGGCTTAGTCACTCACCAAGTATAAGCAGTACTTGCAAGGGCTTATCAAGAAGATGGACCTGGGCTTTTCACAAAAGTGTGTGGTGGGAGGATGAAAGGCAGAGGCAACAAGCTGAAAGAAGGGAAGTTCAAACAGAAGATAATGAAAAACTTTTTCCCAATGAAAACAATAAAAGAGTGGTACAGGTTGCCCAGAGAGGTTGAATATTCTATCTTTGATGTTTTCAATACCAGCCTGGACAAGCCCTGAAAAACCTGGTCTGAGCTCACATCTGACCCTGTCTGAGCAGGAGGTTGGACCAGAGACCTCCTGTAGTTTCTTCCGGACTGAATTATCCTGTGGTTCTATGATTCTGTGATGTCAGCCTTCACATGCACATACTAGAAACAATATGAAATTTATCAAATATAAACCACATTAAAACTCAGAAAATGTTTCAATCCTTTATATCATGTACAGACTTGTTTAACAGCCACTTCAGGGCATCTTGGGCTTAGTTTCTTTATGTAACGTGGCTGTGGCACTAAACAGATGTATTATGTAGACCTAACTATTTATCTAACATTTTTGTACATTCAGTGAGACATGATTCTAAATACAAAAGGCAATTAAACATCAAAGAAAATGATTTACAAGAGAGGAACAAATATAGTTAGCTAGATATATGGATTAATAAAAGAAAGTTTATATCACTTAGAAGCACGGGCTCTATATAATATGGATGTTTGTGTTCTTTATGACCTACATAAAGTTAAGTTTGTTTGGGTATCTTAGCTAAGTATTTGCATATACTGACATTTTAGATTTTTATAAGTGCTCATTTTATGTAATAATTTCTTTTTATGTATTTTAAAGTACATTTCTATACCACTGTTTCTTCTAGATTTAAAATATGGATTTTAGCTCTTACATTTAAATTATTCTACGAGCTAAGCAAGACATTATTGTAGTATTGCTTTAAGCATTTGCTTACTAACAGAAGGCTGTAAGAGGCCAACATGCATTTGCCACAATTGTGAAATTTTTATAGAATGCATCTGTCTCAGCTATTAACCATATGAGATTGGTACAGTAGAGATTGCTGAAAAGGAGCATATTGATTGCTTAGCTCTGCTGTCAAAGAAGTACAACGTACAGTATTATAATGGATGCAGATTACAGTGATTTTTGTTGAACAAGAAACTTTTAAGAGGTGTTATTTATTTCAAATGCTTTAACAAAAGCAATTTGAATAAGCCAAAACATAGGTATTTTCCTCTAAATTGCTTTCAGTGTTCCTTTTTTAAATAGATTTTATATCAGAAAGTTCTTACAAGTAGAGTGGTGATGACTTCTGTACAGAACGGCAACTATGCTTTTGTGTGGTAAAGCCACAAACAATTTATTCAACTTAATGGACAATAAAATTCAGTATTCAGTCAATAACTCCTCCTTCACCATCCCACATTTCAACAAGATTATTTTGACAGTGCCTTTAAAAAGACTAATTTATTTAAGGTAGTACTAAACCATATGTTTTTGTAATGTATTTAAACTGTAAATGTTAAGGTAAAACTAATTATAACAGGTCCAACTTTTTATCAAGCAGTGGGGAAGGGACAGTTCTAAACATATTTAACATTTGGGTTAAGTGTATTTTGAACACTTCTAACTTATCGGAATATAATACGAAATGTGACTTAATATATCTCAGCTGCATTACACTGAGGGTTCAGAAATGACCTCCAGTAGCTCCACATGAGTTTCCATGCCTATGTGGTAAAAAAAAAAGAAACTTATTTTTTTAGAATTAAAATGAGGAAATTATCAAGAAAGACTTTTTTTTTTCCCCCTTTGTATGTTTTCCATGTCCACGCATGCAAAAATTTGCCTTTAGCTGAGAAATGTTTGGTTGACTTGACATGGTTTCCTAAAAATCTTGGTAAAAAAATTAATTAACCAAGCTACTATGATAATAAATCCATTGTCTTCTCTAACCAGAGCCATAGCAAAGGAAGCAAAATGAGGTCCCACCAGAAACATCCTATGGATAGGAGCACCACGAAAACGATATGTTCCACCAGTCCCTCTTTATTTGCGCTGGCAAACACAAGGAAGAATGTTAATCTGTAGTGACATCATAAGCAGGACAAGATAATGTTTGCTTCTGAAAGAAACCAAAGAAGAATAGGAGAAACTCTGAGGAGATGAACATCTTTCCACAGTGGCTTTTACATCAGTTTGCTAAGAAGTGAAGTTGGATTATCCTTTTGTGGAACAAACTATCAGCCTTGTTGAATACTGACACAGTACCAGTACTCTGTCAGCTTTCTGGATTATGCCTCATCACCTAATATTTACTTAAAAACTTCACAGGTCCAGTAAGACCAAAGACTTTTAGCAATGAGTGGGCTAGGCCTGGTGGTTTAAAAAATACCCTTTTTTTCTGGTAGATTACAGCTTAATGTTTAGATTAATGATTGGTAAAASAACAGATAGACTTTCTTATCTCACTTTCATTAGCTTCATGCTCAACTTCTTAGTTTTACTCAAATACATGTTAATTATATTTGGCTTCTCTGCATAATTTGTTTAATATGTATACATTTAAAATATCTTCAAAATGTGATTTTTGCATACTTATGTTATATACAACTTTGACAAAATTTATTTTACTCAGAATGTATTTTTTGAAGCTCATATGTCTTAGATCAACAGATCACATTTTACTCTGCTTCTTTTATCTTCCTTTAAATACTTTGTATTTTATACACCCATAATTATTTGTCAATTTTTATGTCCTCCCTTTTCCATTTTCTCCCTGTTGCTTTTCATTGACAATTGTTGTCCTTTCTATTGCCACTGAGTTGCAAAGAACTTTTAGGAAAAGATAGCTCAATAAGGCAATGCAGTTTTCTATCTATTAGAGAAATCCTTTTTCGTGTCCACTTTCACTCAAAATTTTCTGCTTATCATTTTGTTGGTATTCACATTCTTTTCTTAATTTTCTTTGGGTGTTGGAAGCTTTTCTGGAGCACTAAATATACCTTTACCTGGTTGGAATGATCTTTATTTTTTTCTTCTGACCATAATCATATCATTATCACCAATGTCTATGCTGCTGCTAAGTCTCGTGTATGGATTAGTTAATTTTTGCTCATTAGAATACTGAAATGAACTTTAAAATTTTAACAGCAAAGTGCACTCATATAGCGTATTTTATGAGACTAGAAAGAAAAGCATTTTTTCTTGCTTGCCTCCTCTAAAAAAGAAACAAATCAATCTACTCATTATGATAAAATGTGGGCCAAGGACCAGCACTGAGTCTGCACTGAATACTGTGCATATTGTACCTATTTTTAGTTGAATATTATTCATTGAATACATTATTTAGAAAATGTTGCTGGTTTTCAATGAATAATTTATTCAGTTTTGTTGCTATCTTAGACCAGCTTTAATTATAACCCATAGTGCAGTGCTGAAGCAAAGAGAGACGAAACAAGATAAGYCCAACTATTGCTAGGATATCTAGAGACTTAGGGCATTAAATATCATCTGTCTAAGCTGCAATCAAAATCCTGATGGTTTCAACTTGCACATATTCCCTCTTGTCACTTTTAAGGGTTTTTTTGGTTAAGTCTTTCTCCTTTTTTCTTCTTCCTCCCTCCTTTCTGTCAATTTTCTAAATGTCTATTCTGTCTTTCCTGTCTCTTTTGTATTTCACCACTTACCTACCCCCGTCAACAAACCATCATTTTTGATATAGATTAAGGGTAGTCCAGCAGACCTCTTGAGAGTAAATGGATCCTTCATGAAACACTTCTAAATTTATTAATTTTTCTCTGCTGTTTCAGTTCACTGGAGTAAATCTACAGGAAAACATTTCTGGGAGATATTTTATTTCCTTGTAGGTTTCTGGTAAATGAAAAGTGTTCTGTGACCAGTGTATTGTAATAGGTCCCATATGAAACCATCATCTGCTCTTGTCCATCATTTAACTTAGACTAGAAAAATACCATAGTAAATTTACTTAGTTAATTTGGCAACATCCATAAATGTGAATTCATAGAGGAGAGAAAGAAATACAGATCTATGTGCCAACCTTTTGGCAAGCTATAAAGACAATTATTCTGAAGCAAGTAAGTATAGAAAACAGGAGAAGCTGATTCCATCCAAGTCAAGCAGTAATCTATGTACCTGATGACATATTGGCATGGAAAATAGCTTACATAATGGGTGCAATATTAGAAATCATTAAAAATTACAAGAGAGTAGGAATGCCTGTGAACCAGAAAAATGTCTTGATTTGTTAGAGTGCTCTTAAATGGACTTCTGTGCAATATCCTAGTGCTGATGTGAGCCATTCTGCTGCAGCTACCCAAAAAGGGGAAGCCGAAGAAAAGACCCTGGACACCAAGTATAGTGTTTTGAAAATATACGTATTTGAAAAGTTTTCAAAAAGTGGACAGGTGGCTACTAGGAAAAAACTTCTGCATATCTTGTTCTTGGACTCGGTGGAAGACAATCTGTAAACTGACCTCTCTCTGTACTGGAAATATTTCATACTGGATTGTTCCTATGCAGGAATAATATAGGAGCAGTTGAATGGAATGCCTACCTAGCTCAGATTCCTGGACACTATAAGAATGCAAATAATAATAGTAATTAGGTAAAAACTAGACAGCCAAAAAGGTGTTCTCTGGTGGTTCCAGGAGCAAAACATAGAGGTGATTCTTCTGGACGCTCTATCACTGGTTAGAACATTTAAATATAGTTGCATCTTGAAGTTAGCAAAGTACCAGCAGCAGCACATGATTTGCCAAGCTCTTAACATCTGCAATTTAATGCACTGGAAAGCAGGAGAGCAAAGATCACAGTCAGGTGTCTGTTACGTGTTTAAAGTCTGCCAGTAATGTGACATGTGAAAGTGGGCCTTAAAGAAAAATTTAATAGGCTAAAAGAAAACAAACATTTAATTCCCCCTCTCTGATTAAACAGTAATTGCAAGGACAGTGAGCATAGAAAGCATACATGTAGATATGACTATGTACGTATTGATAGACACTGCATTTTTCTTATACAACACTTATAAATAGATTTGAGAAACTCAAGATATATAAGCAGCCCTCCTCAAGAAAATGCTGTTTAACTCTAGAAACTCAGACTATCCCAAATATAATATATATTTTTTCTTTCTAGAAAGCAGTTTTAAAAAAATCCTTTGCATTTCTATTTATTGTCCTGAAAACCTGACCTATTGATATATGCATACTATTAATATATCTATGCTTCTTCACCAACATTTTTTTGATAATAAATATAAGTGCTAATGTTCTTGGAAAACTTCACCCCATTTTAGAAAGTCTCTACAGAGATGAGAAAATTGAAGTGGTTACACAGAAATTATTTTTAAATAAAAATGTACGAATTTAGGTAGCTATTTTCCACTTATCTTCTTTATTTCCTAACTTGTAGGGAAGGTTAACATATAAGTCATGCTCTAGTAACTTTACAAAAATAAATAATAAAATGTTCTCTATTTTAATGATGGCATCTGTTCGGCAGCAGAGTATTATATAGGTCAATACCAACAGCATGGCTCAGTGTCACTGCTGGACTTGTATCACAGATATAATCATCAATAATTTATTAATGGATCCTCCATAATAATTTTTTTATATTGCTTCTCTCAACCTAAAAACAAGACAAATATTCTTGTCCATCCAAGCATTAGTCTATATACAATCAGAATACTTTCTAAAGAATATAATTGAAAAAGCCCAATACATGTTCCACAATTATTTAACAAGGTTTTCCTCTATTAAATGGTATTATATTTAAAATTATTATCAATTTATCAGACTCCTCAATAACATAGATAAAATACAGTACCCTGAACAGTAATTTTTTCAAAGATAAGTAAATGAAGCATACAGGCCTAAATATCATGCATTTTTCAGCTGCACAGCTGTAGCTGAGAACATAAGACAGTAATAAATCTACTTTAATAGATGTATTATAAGACCTCAGGTAAGTTTTTGAATAATATTCAAGTACCTGTATCATCTGTTAGGAAAACTGCAGTGCAGGCATGTAGCTTTTAAACAGAAAGCCAAAATCGCAGCTGAAGAGCAGGACAAAAAATGATAACAGTCCTTTTTCAGCTCCCTCACCAACTGGCTGTTGAATTTTATAGGTAGATTAAGTCATGGAAGATTAAGACAGAAGCTTTGCTCAGAGAACCTACCAGGCAAGAGAAAGCAAAATACAGCACTCCATTTACAATAATGTACTATGTAAAACCAGAAAAGCTGATTGGCAAAGCAATCATCTTTAAAATGTCCCTGAAGACTATAAATAAAACACTATTATATTTTATACTGGAGCTCTGTGGTATGACGACAACCCATTAACTCAATCAGAATAACGACAGGAGGGCCATCAGAATGATAAAGCTGTTCTAATGAAATGCAGACAAAGATTAAAAAGAATTAAAAGTGACAAGTAAAATCCATTAAAGGACAGCCTTTAGCTACTGTAATCAAAGGATTATTACTTTACTTGTCAATTAACAGCTGTKTGTCTATTTTTTCATGCAACACAAAAGACTATGCCAAGTGTCAAAAAATCATTATTAACAGGTGGCCTGATTTTTATTTATTTGGCTTGTGCAAGCACATTGCAAGATCTCCAAATAAATCATGTACACAATTTTAGAAGCCATAACACACAATTAACCACAGCGTTCTGTGCTATTATTGCCTTTAAAACTTAGTCTTACTGGAGGAAGAAAGCAACTACAAATGGAATTAATTGCAAGTGTATTAATCAACTTAATTTATGTATAATATTTGAAACATATACATGCAGAAGTGCTGTGTTTTTCACTTCTTGACATTTTTTTACCTACACTTTGCCACAATATTTCACATGACAGGAGATTCCTCTCTGATTCTGCAAATTGCATAGGCAAATTAATTTCCCATTCATTAATCTTGAAAATAATTCACAGGAGAAAATAAAACTTTTAGAAGTTTAAGAGGAAATGAAATACTTGAACACAACAGACAAACTTGCACCTTTGTTTGGAAAAGGAAAGTGTCATCCACAAGTCAGCACAGATTACTTTGCATAAACATAGAAAATTTCATTACAAAATCTTTTACAATTAATATCAGACAATTAAGAAAATTAATAATACTAATGATGCCACCAGACGAGGCCAGAGTAGATGTCACAGTAAAAATGCTTTTCTTCTTTTTTATGTATTTATAATATGTGACCATAATCTGTATTGTTTCTATTATCTTTAGCAAATCGCCTCTACTTTGTTCTACTTCCAAATCACTCTAAGTGATTTCAGAATGGGAAAAATGATGTAGTAGTTCCATGCTTAAACACCTATGTCCTTTTCTCAGACAGATTATGGGTCAACTTTCAGGTTTTAGTAATTCATCCACATTTTTGTCAGCACTACAACTTAAATAGATGAATGAATGGCTGAGCTGATTAATCTTCTACTAATTCTGCATTTCTGAAACAAGCAAAATAGTTTGCAGTATTCTGTAGTGACTAAGAGAGAAAATTAAGACACCATAACATTTCAGTTACATCCACTTCAATCTACCCTGATGAACAAAGAGCAATCATGAACAAAACGTCACCCCAAAACACATCTGCAGTCTCTAAATAAATGTCAGGATACTTTGTTCTCCCAGTACTTATCAAAGAAAGCAAGTTTCTTGAGGGCTGATAGACTACTTTCAGAATTATGCATAATCACATCAATTGCAAGATTGATAGTTGCTCCTGTGAGAGACATCTGAAAGAGCAAATATTTTCATTTGATGCAAATTGGCTTGCTGAAGGGAAGATAGCAATGGTATTTACACCACCTAGGGTTTTTATTTTTTTGGTCAAACACCATTACCTAAGGAATACTGTATTTTCCTTGTTAAAAACTATGTTTCTGAGACACAGGACATGTAAGAACCCTAATATTTTCTCACTAAACCCTATGACTATGTTGCAGTTTATCAGTGAGTCACAAGGTTAAATTTTAGGTAAATCAATAGTTCAAATGCTTCATTTATCCTGGATATTTATAATTTAAAGAATTATTGAAAGGAACTATGTATTGCATTGAATCAGGTGATGGAATCCTGCTTCTTTACATAGTATTTAAATGCAGAATCRGGATTTGTCAGTTGAGAATTATAGGAAAAAATATCCGCATGATACTAGAAATAATAAATTTATTTTTGCTAAAACACTTAATAAAATACTTTCTATAATATCATAGGAACCAAAAAAGCTTTTTTAATCCTTATCATCTCCCAGCAAGCGAAAAGAAAAATATCTGACATTTCTATGAATCATTATTTTCTCGCAGTTCACTTAAGAAGCAAAGGAAAAGAAGGAATGATATAAATTCAAGTAAGATTCCTGAGGGAGTTCTGTCCTTTATTCTCACTTTAATCACATCATCTGTGCCTAATACTGTCAGTAGGCAATGTTATATTTTTTCCTGTTTTCATATACATTATTTCCCAAATTCTTCTTTCCCAGGTTGTTTAAGTGTTCTGCTTGCTCTATTCTTGGATAGGAGTTATTTTCTGTGGCTCACTGCTTCCTCCATATAATGCCATGACCTTTGGAAAGCTTTTTTTCTCTCTTTGAGTCTATTCTCACAGCTGCTTTAGAGAGGTCTGTTCGTAGTCTTTTCAGACTGCCTAGAGGAGCTTGTTCATCAGCATTCAAATCTCTGGAGACAAACACAGTCAGCACAGTTCTGGTAAGAAACACATCTCTTAGCTGTGTGACATGTTTCACAGACAAATACTACAGAGAGTTTTCCATACACTACACAGAGCAAGTAGATAGGACAGTATCAAAGATGTGTGTTCCAGTAGCTTCTGGAGATACTTTTGTAGAATGAAACACTTTGTAGCTTCTCTCTCTCATATCTACCTATGTCGCCTTTTCCTAGCGTCTCGCACTTCCTTTCAAAACAATGGCAAGGATAAGTGTTCTCTTTACACATAAAATAATGTGTAATTGTACTAAAGTGTGGGATATAACGTGAGAGTGTGAATAATGTGGATATGAATAAAGTCGAGCTATGCCTACTTGCTGCAAAACATTGATATTATTTTCCAGTTTGTAGGACCAGCCTTGCTACCAGCTCCAAAGTTATTCATATCAGAACATTTTGCACTACTACATCTGCAGTTTCTCATTCCTAATCCTAAAATAAACTGTTTGAATAGAAAATTCCTGGACAAGAGGAATATCTAGGAACTGAGGCCAAGAGTTTCACCCTACCAATGATGGAAGTTACTTGGTCTTCTGCCACAATTGCAATGGCAGTAAGATCAGACCGTAGTTCTGAATCATTTTCTATGAAGCCTGAAGAGTTGGAAGTGCCTTCAAATGGCACTAGTAAAGGTTCAGTCTCACAAGGAACACAATTTCATTTGAACATGTCTAGAAAGGTCCTGAGTGTTTACATTTAGTTTTCTCCATTATCTCATTCCATTTTTTCCTTTTTCTTTTTTTTTTTCTGGAATTCTCTTAATAACCATCACCTAATATGGATGGATGCATTTGTTGACCTTCCATTGCATCAGTTTTCATGCACCAAAACATACTCTATTGTTTTAATATAGAGTTACATGACCCTTTTTTCCCTACCAGAAATTTGACTAATGTCAGTGACAGATTTTTTTTAGATTTATTGTGCCAGATGTTTTTTTTGACATACAATTTGCTCCTTGTCTTCTTTTTGCTCAGAAGGATTAAAGTTTCTATTTATACACGGGCTTTTTTAGATTATGTTTTTTCTTACTGATTAAGTTTGTGTGCCATCTTGTAGGTCAAATGCCTACTCAATCCTAATGAACTCTTTGAGAAACCTGGTCTCTTAAGGACATATTCAGGCCAGTGCAACACAAAATGTCTCAGACACTACCACATTATATTCATTGGGTGGACTTTCTTTGTGTATTTCAACACATTTTCCCTTTCTCTGGCAGAAAAACAGTAAGGGCATGCAATAACAGAGAAAAAAAGCTCAACATTTCACTGATTTTTTATTAATCTAAAGAAAGATTTAAATTTAGACTGAAAATGTGGATCAATAACTATTTATCCATTCATCATTGTCCACTCAAATTGCTCTTCTTTGGCACTTCAAATGTATCTCAAATACAAACATTCTTATTCCACTCAGCAAGGCAATCTACAGGGGAACAATCTGCATGTAAAGTGCTGAAGTGTCTTCATCTCTAACAACAATCAGATTATGCCTGGTCTATATGTACACTTATGCAAGAAGCATTTTGAATTATAAAGTAGAACTTCTGTGAAAGGGACTTGCTCTTACTTTGAGCTACCTGCCATTCTGAAAGGAGCTGGGGACACCACATAGAAATGAGGCTGTTATGTGATTTCCCCATACTAGACAAGTTTGCTGAATGTTGTGGAATCTGTTTTCTTCCAAGCAATGAGGACCCTGCAGGCAGCAGTCCCTCACACAGATGAAACTTTTGGTTGATAACTGGACTGCAAGGATGTCAGAATGAGATCCTTTACTTGGAGTACCTTCACTACCTCCTGCCAAATTACCTGACAATGCTAATTGTCATCCACAGCTCAGACTCTTTCCTTCTGAAGTAAAGTGTCATATTTTTTACACAGAAGATGAGAAATTAAACTTCTACCTATCTCTTGCAAATTCTAGAAGTGTCCAATTTTGCTTGAGAAGATTTTTTTTCCTGCTATTTCACTGCAACTCAAAGTGAAACAAGTGTCCAAGGTTCACACACAGCTGACACAGAAGCAAATATCTTTAAAGGCTTCAGATCCATTCAATATCTAGCTGGATGGCTGAAGTATGCCCATAAAGTTTATAAATGTTTTAATCTTCACGATTAACAGGAAAAATTGTGAGTGATTGAAGAAACTGAAGTGTGATCTGCACTTCCTTTTCCATTCTTTAATTTTAATGTTCCTACAGTGCTTGTGACTTCCCATGACGTACTAAGAAGTCATTGCAAGGCAACATTGAAATGCAGCCCCCATATCCCAAACACAAGACAGGAACTAACACACAGATACACACAAGAAGAGCTATTTTAACTTGTCCTAACAGTCAGAAGTATTGTCTGTCCAAAAGTCTCAATGCAATACATATGTTTAATTCTATCACACAAACTGCACAGAGAAAAATGTTTCAGTGCATTCAAGTCCCTTGCTGAAGTATGTGTGCGACAGCCTGTTGAGGCTGAAATGACTGAGGTCCCAAACACAGTAACGTGTTCATCATATATGGTCCATAACATTCTGTGATAAATAAACCTTTTCAACATAGCGTTTGGGGTTGTGATTTGTCTCCCTTACAAAGCAATTTTTTGGAAAGATGAGTCATTCTCAAGCAAATGAAACACTTTGCACACCATTTCAGTTCTGTCATGCATTATTAAAGGCCTGCATATCTTTATCCATATATTTTGTGTAATTCAGCTATTCCTTATGTTCCTTTCCATAAAACACATTTGTGCTATTGTCACCATCACAATCCCATAAACTGTGATACTATTGAAAGGGTCAGCACATAATGGGCAACACGGATAATCTTCATCTTCAGCAAGATGCATGATATTTTTGACCTAATATTACACCACAAAGGTGTAGACACCCAGGCTACTTTTTATTCGTGCTCCCTTTACAGTTAACAAAAAACATTCACTTGAGTGCTAAGACTGATTTTCAACATGCTTAGTAAGAAGACCCTCTTGAATGCTCTCTCACCATTAAATGTAGTTGTTATGACAGGAGAGATGTCTAAAGAAAACTTTTAGATGGCTAAAGCCAGATTACATAAATCCTTCCCTACAATCATGCATGAACATCTCAAGACGTGTACCTTGCACAGGAAGAACTTTCACCTCACATTTGAAAGTTATAAATAAAATTGTGTTGCTTAACACTTTCTGACGGCCCATGAATTATTTTAGGTATACCGAACAGTCATGTTATTGGAAAGACCAAGTAAGTTTTAAGCTGGCAGAAAGCATGTTCATACTATTCCAACTCCAATTTGCTGGCCTTCCATAGGCCATTTTTCTACTTAGCTTGACCATGATTACTGAACTGTATGTCTCTGAAATTTGTGATAATGATTTTAACAACTTTTGAAACACTGAATATTTTCTGGCTGGAACAGCCACAAGGCATGCAAATACTCCAACACTGACTTTTATGTCTTGACTTGCATTTTTTAAGTTATGAACATAGAATTGCTGCCAATTTCCCGGAATGCACAAACCCCAACTATTTTTGCTGGATATCTGATATCAAATCTTATTTCAGAGTAAGGAGGTTACTTCTCTCAGCTCCCATCAGACTCAGTGGCATAATACAGAAGAGAAGGGTGACAAGAAATAACAAAAGGTTCAGCAATGGCCCGTCAAATGCCAATCACATCAGCAATTTTGGTCCACGTTTCTAAAGAGACTCTGGAGCTAAATGCATCAAGAGCATATTTTTGACTAACACAATGTTGCTTTATAGTTTTGTTGACAGGAAAAGTCTCTGGCAGCTCTTTGGCATAAAAAGCTTCAGTCCTTATGTCTCTCTGAAAGTTCACTTGCAGCAACTCCTCCTTCTCTGTGGTTCATAACTAGCCAAGGCAAAACTGGTGACTAGGATTTATTCCCAGAGGACAGAAAGGCAGCACACAGTTTTATACCAAGGCAAACTTCAAAGAAAACTGCATTATAAAACTCATACCTTTGCAGATGGTTATAGAAATGTTTAGCCAAAATGGACATGAGTGGGAAGGAAACTGGTCATTATGATTGTACCAAAAGGATTTACGTGGCTGGAGGGTGTTAGGGAAATGTCAGGGTACTCACGGGCTGGGGAGTGTTAAGGATCAGCAGCCATGGGGGCTTTCCTGAAGGGCAAAGCAGGACCCCACAGTCTGGGCCCATCCCATCCCCAGACATGAGCAGGGCAGTGGCAGGCAGCCGGCTCAGCCCCTGCCCCAGGCTTGGGGTACTGAGCTGGGAATGGGCAGAGCTGGGATGTGGGCTCACAGGCAGCCCAGGGCAGGGCTGTGAGGAGCTGGAGCCCAGAGCTGCTGCAGGGTGGCTCTGGCAGGGACTGATGTTTCCGGGAGTGAAATGAGCCACAGTGGGAACCGGGCAGGAACATCAGGCCTCTTGGCACCCTCCAGGCTGCAGCAGGATGCACCAATGGAAAACCCAGCCTTGTAAGATATTTTTGCTGAAAGTTTTAGCACAGCAGATAACAGCGTGATAAGGAAATTTGGAAGCTTATCAGTACAGGTATCAGTATCAGGTACAAATGCATATGCATGTCATATGGAATATATATCCAAATGGTACAGTTGGATCATCCTGAGGATAGGAAGGCTGGAAACAGGGTGAAAACCAAAAGCTTCTATGCTACAAAGCAGGTTGGAATCCGTGGAAAAAGAAAAAGACCAGAGTTTAATAATAGTCATAAATTATGTTTGTCACTAGTTTGGGTACGATAACATAAAAAATGGAACAGGGAAAAAATTTTGAAATATTCAGCTGACCTAGTCAGGTATTATATGACCGTGCAATGGCAAGCCTACCTGGACCGGAAACCAGGCTCTGCCTACCTCAAGGCATCTCACTGGAATGACAGAATTAAAGTTGGCCATTTCAGTTGCCACAAGGAAGAAAATGAGGCAGGTGGCACTACATTGCAAAGTGTTAGTAGAGAGTCATTATGACTTCTTTCTGTTTTATATCCTTGAGGGAAGGTAATGACTATTTGAACTGAAGGACAGTGCTAGAAGACTACTAAATGTGTGGACTAATAAAAGCCTAATGCCTAATAAAATGGTTGTGGGGAAAAAGAAAGTTAGATATTGGTGCTAAAATACTTATTTTAGAATACAAAAATGGTGGAGAAATTAACTAACAGCAGTGGGAGAACAAAATTCAACTCTTTTTTAAGTTAAACTCCACTCCAAACACAATGCTGTCCCATAACAAGGATTTAAAGCTAGGAAATTCAAAACATACGTTTCTTTAAGAAGCACTTAAAAGTATCAAGCTGGAACTCTTAATTTGGGCAGGAGTACATTCAACTGCCGGTTGTAAGACAAGAGAAAACATCTCTGTGCATCTTCCAGAAAGAAAGGCATTGCCTTTAAAGAAAGGTTAACAGACTGGTAGATAACTTGTTCAGCTCTTGTATCGATGAAGCTGAAGTAATAAGATGATATATGGTATCTATGCAACTGAATGCCAGCACAACAACATTTTCATATCTTGAAATTTTTGTCTATATTTTTAAAAGAAACATTAGAAGCTCTTTGGTATGTTATAAATGTCCTACTCTCTGCCCACAGGTTTTGGGTGGTCTAATTTAAAAATTGGCATAATAGAAAGCAATACCAGAACAGAATCTTTTTTACATGTTGGCTTTCTGAGAAGTTTGAGTTGTTCTCAAATTGCTTTGGCATCAATGTTAGCAGAAATACATTTTCAGACCTTACCTGTAAAATAAGAAATTATTAACATTGTTGAAGGGATTGTGCCTGACATGAAAGGGGTTATTAGTATACACAAATTACACTGGAATTTTGTAATACATTAGATGTCCCATAAATAAGTAATAGGACAAGTATCAGAACAGACAAAAAATAATTTATCTTGGCCACGTGTGGTTTTCAGATACAAGGGCAGCTATGCCTGAAATATTTTTTTCTAATGCAATTACAAAAACTTCAATAATGCTCATTGCACCTCTTTGAATAAACTTATTCCAAAAGCTTACTCATTTTAAAATGCTTTCCTCTTTTTCATTTGTGGCAATTTAAGCTCCTTTTTCTTAGATACAAACATGAACAAATAAGTTTGGTACTTTCCTCTCTACTGCAGCCTTTGAAAGGTTTTCACAGTATTTAAAATATTTAAGGAAATATATCTGTCTTCCCTTCTAATGAAAAAAAAAGGGAACAAAACAAAACTGTTGACCCCATGTAGACTCCCACAACTCTTTTTCTTACATGTGTACTACCATTTTGTACCAAATGGTCCAACAACTCGCTGTAGACTGAAAGCAACTTGGTTTTAATTCAAAAAGGATAAGAATTTTTAGCTGAAGGGTTTGATAACAGCATTCGCCAAAATAACCTGGAAAAATATTTCCTCATCTGTGGGCTCCAATATAATTTTGACACATCTTAGTAGAAAACACTGAGGTCTGTCATATCACCAGCAACAGTGTGGCCATCAAGACCAGTGCAGTGATTGTCCCAATCCACTTGGCACTGGCAAGGCTGCATCTCACATAATGTTCAGTTTTGGGCCCCTCACTGCAAGAAAGACATTGAGGTGCTGCAGCATGTCCTGAGAAGGGCAACACAGGTCTGATGAGGAGCTGCTGATGGAGCTGAGGTTGTTCTGCCTGGAGAACAGGAGTCTCAGAAGGAACCTTATTGCTCTCTACAACTACCTGAGAGGAGATTGTAGCCAGGTGGGGATCAGTCTCTTCTCCCATGTAACAAGTGACAGGAAGAGAGAAAATGGCTTCAAGTTGCACCAGGGGAGGTTTAGATTGGATATAAAGAAAAATCTCTTCACTGAAGGGGTCAAGCACCAGTACAGTCTGCCCAGGGAAGCGGTTGAGTCACCATTCCTGGAGGTATTTAAAAGATGTGTCAATGTGACATTGAGGGACAAGGTTTAGTGGTGAATATGGAAGTGTAAGGTTAACGGTTGGACTAGATGATCTTTAAGGACTTTTCCAACCTAAATGATTCTGTGATTCTCTGATTCTATATTTGAATATTACCAATGAGATTTCCTTTTTCAGGAAACATTTAAGCAATCTTGACTTATTATCTGCTTCACAGTTGCTATATTGACTTACTGAGGCATGTATTTTTATTTTGTGCGGTCTCTGGTCCTGTGTAGTGTCCTCTGCATATAATTTTATTACTGCACTTAAAATAATGAGCATTTAACATTGCTCATTTATTGTACTAAGAAATGTAAATTATTATGATTGTTTTTAAAGTTAATATTTCTCTATAAAAATAGACTCACTTTAGGATCTTGAGATCACCTGGAAAAATAATTATGAATATTTCCATTTACAGTAGATACTCCTTTCCATCATTTTGATTTATACTGATTTTAGGAATATTATAATTCTAGAGAACAGTGAAAGATTTTCATTAGTATAAAGAGATATGACTACTGGAGTCCTAAAAAGGTGAAATGACTTCTAAAAGGCAGTTTTAAAAATTCGTGCCTTTATCTTGATCTATTATCTTGACACGAGCTGAGCACAAAAATGGATGGTAAGATCTGAGCAGGGTCAGGGTTTGATCTGACCAGGTCAGGCAGTAGTTCTACTTTTCTTTCTTTCTGCAACTTCTCCAAGACTAAATGATCTTTTATTTTGTTAAAAATAGCCCCATCCCTCAGATTCTAGATTCCTCACAATTTCGACTTCTTGTCCTGCCTTGTGCTGTTGTGGTGTTACTGGTTCCTCTTGCTGTTTGAATTTTAGAAGCTATTTCAGTACATTCAAATTATTCAAGACTAGGTTCCTTACAACAGTGTAATATATTTCAGTTTTGTATTATACAAAATCTGTAACCCTCAGATTTTCATTTGTCTCAACCCTCTTTATCGATATCTGTCTATCCATCTATCTATCTGTCTACCTATCTATCCATCTACTCTTCCATGATTCCACTGCCCAAAGAACATCTTTACCTAACTAATACACTACCTTCTATACTTACTCCAGTAATCTGCATATTAAGGTTCATTTCTTTGTTTTTTTCTAAAAGAAACTACTGAAAAATAACAAAAAATCCGTCATTCTTAAGGTTTAGGCTTTCATGCATAAATTAATTATGTCTTTTGATCAAAATCAGTTCTTTCTGCTTCATTTTATTACTTATAATAAAGCAGAGAATAAACAATGCTCCCACCAGAAAACCTCAGATAAATTTAAGCAGAGTAATAGCAAGATTATGAGTTTTGAAGTCTCAGGAGTATTCCTGACCATATAAAAAATATGTAACAATTTGTACAAAACCAATTCCATAGTCCTAAGTCAATATTTTCTGGAAATTTGACATTTCAGTTGTTATTTTCAATTTGGAATGGATTTTTTTTTTTTTTACTTTCACCAGGCTTATTTTAACCCAAGGAGTTTTGTAATACTGATAAAATAAACAATTGCACCTTCCTTCTCCTTGAATTGATGAGGTTTAGCAAGCAATTTGGGATGAAGTTTCTTTCTTGTTTTTCTTAAATAATGGCTCATCAATTGGTCAAACATTGCTATTTTAATTCATTAAAACTTATAGGAATTTCACACTTGATTAAGTAAATATTCATAAATGCAACAGCATAACGAAAATATCCCGAAGTCATTAATTACCTGTTTATTCTAAAAAGGGAATATTAATAATTTGCTATAATGAAAAAAAGAATGAAAACTTATTTTCCCCAAGAATAACTGAGCCAACACCACAGGACAACGCTGGCAATAAAATGGTTTGACAGAGTAAATTGCTGAATGAGCCGCACTCGTTCTTCCTACACCATTTCCAGGATATCTCCTTGGCACCTTTAATGGGGGCTTTGCTATGTACCACCTTCAAGAAGTGCTTGTAGTGCCCCACACTCCCACTGCCCTGCAGGACTAATGCCTTGTTTAAATTTCTCTCTTGGGCTCATAGCAAACTGCAGAGCAGTTTGAGAACCAACAGTACCTGACTTTTTGTGGTATTATTAGGAAAACGGAAAAGTGGCCACAGATTTTCATGCAGGAGGAGGATTTAACTTCTGCACATTCTTTCACAGATGTGTGGATCTTCATCTTCTTATCAAGCTTGAGTTACACAGGCTGCATTTATTAGTGGACAAGACTCTTCTATGCATATCTTTAAAATGACCCTCATTTTACTTCAAGACATTCAATTGTTCCTTGTTTTCCATATTAGTATGCCCAAGTGAACGCTAGTATTCATCACTAGAAATGTCAGACATAACCAAGAATTTCTTCAAAAGCCATTTTATGTTACACACATAAAAAAGAAAAGAAAAAAAAAAGAAAGGTATTTTATATAGCTTCCGTTTCCTTCAATGTGTCCTTGATTTATGGCATAGTTGTTCTTCATTCCTTTGTTTGAGTTTTAAATGAGTACCTGCTATGTAAAAAGTGCACAATATTATGTATATACAGATAGGTACAGATCCTCCCACATGCAACTTAGAAGAGACTTAAAAGAATGACAAAATGCACTGTCCTTTCACACTGAAAATATCACTGTATAATCAAAACTGACTTACTTCATGTATGCAGTGTGCATTTTGTTAATTAGCTTCCTTCTGGCACCTTTGAGGCAAAAATCAATTTTTCACAGGATCATTTTTCCCTCCTTGTAATAAGTATCACTTAATATTTGCTGGTACTGTGATAAAATGTATTTCGAGGTATTTTTATGGAGTACTAAATTAAATGTTTCAATTAGAGCTTCAGTGAGCTGTTCAGCAAAGATTTGAATGAACCTCTCTAGGCCAACCTTAAAAAAAATCCCCAGGCCTATATTTTCATGCACTCTATAAAGATGTGTCAGACTTGCAATTAAAATAATTCATTTTTCTAAATGAGCTGAGAGAGATCACATCTCCTTTGCTCAATTACTCCCATTTCCACTAGTTTTTCTCCTATGTTATTGTACCCATGTGACTCTGGAGCTAAAAGTAATGTGAGAGTTTGGAGAGTAAGATTGGAAGTTAGGATCTGTGAGCTCCAACTCTGGAATATGAAACAGAAAAGTTAATTTTGATGGTTTTTCTGAGTTTTCCCAGTAGGGAAAACCATTCAACATCCATCAGCTGAACATCTCTTTAGACTTTCTCTATGAGCATCCTCAGGGTCCTGCCATAAGATACTTACCCTAAGACTGGTGTTTCTTGCCCTGTCTCTTTTCTTTGGTCCTTAGGCTTGTCATTGCCCCCTTGAAACTGTTTTTATCTGCTGTCATTAGAAATCTTCCACGTCTATCAAATTAGAGCTTTGAACACTGCAAGTCTTGTGAGAGAGTATTTCTTAATCTTTGCTTAGCAGAGTAGTCTGGGAATATTCCTGACATCTTTTTTAGTTTCTTTGTTCTCTATGTTTTTTTTCTCCTTGGTGGCTAAGGATTGTGATAAAACAGAGGTTTCCTGTGAAAGTTCCAATCAATTTGATAGGAACACAGCCACAATAATTTTTTTATTATACAAGGTACGCAACATACTCATAATAAAACTGAAAGAAGCTCAAAACATTTTCACTTATCCCAATCACCTCTTTCATGATTCAATCTCATAAGTCTTCAGAAACACAAAGCAGAAATTTTTTTTCAAGCAACTTTTCCTTTGGAAAATTTAGTCTCAAATGAGAAGCATTAGCAATGCAAGAAGGAGAAAAAATGGTCAGCATTTATGTCTAAAATATGTGTAATTTTACTGAGTTCTTATTAGTACTTGGGCAAAACAGAGCCCTTAAATGTAAGATAAATTTCTGAGAGGACTCAGTGCCACAAGTCCAGATCGCTTAGACACCTATGAGCATCAAACCCATCATTCATTGGCATTGTGTGCATTTTAAAGGATGCAAATGTTTCTCATTTATCAATAATTTTGTGGGGTATTTTTTTGTAAGATCAGATTTGGGTAGGGTTTTTTCAACCTGTTTTACATTAATTGTGCTTTAGACAAGCACTCAGACACACACAGCTAATGTATTCTACAGGACCCTGGCATATATTCATGCTTAAATATGTGCTTTATTGCTGTCCTGAAAAGTCAGAATGGAAGAGCAAAATAAAGGAAGCAAATGGGAGAAAGTTTACTGAACATTTCCTCTCCCCTTAACAGGGCACTTTCTACAGTTACTATGAAAAAAATTAAAAGAATACATAACTTGGATAAGCACGAGGTCAACAAAAATTTAACACCTTTTAGAAGATACTCAAGAGACATTGTAGAATAAGAAATTCCTATGAATGAAATGTATTGAACTAAATCAGTAGCTTTCATAATGATTTGAGAAAGATTCTTACCTGAACAGATTATAAAGCAATCAGTCATAAGGACAAAATCTCCTAATAAACACAAAATATAAGCTAAATGCAAACAACAAACCCAGAATAAACATCAACGTAGTCTTTAGACAAATAACACTCTACCATGTAATATTTTCTGACGCTGACTAATGTTTTCTTTTTGCATGGGTAGCTCATAGGCACTCTCTAAGAAATTATTCTGTTTAGAGAGACTCAAGCAGCAAATAAACTTCAGTTGAGTGCACTTAGCTCTCAAGAACTGCACTAGAAATAAAAACAAACATTATTTAAATATCTAATCAGATAGATATCTAGTATATGGGTATTGCACTGTTAAATTGGCTACATCATACATATAATATATATCCTGTTTACCTTGTATGCAAATGTTAATGTGTTATTTTAGTGCACTCATTTAATCTACACAGTAAAAAAATATGCAGAAGAAACAATTTTCCACTTTGATGAAATGTTGGGTTCAATTCAATTTTTTTTGTCGTCTAGGCAATTACACCAATCCTGAGAATGTCTTAGTCATTCTCTCTCAACCTTAGCATTTAATAAACAAAAATAATTACATTTATATTATATCAGTATCTGTGCTGATAGAAGAGCTGTTTTGTTTTCCAATAAAACATTATTTTCATTGGATACATTTTAAATAAAATTCTGCTAGCAATATGGCTGAAATCAAATTAATTATAAATGTAACTAAAATGGTGTCACAAGGTTAGAAACACCAATAAACCATGTGTCACAGCAAACATCACATTAAACATGCTTTCAGGATTTAATTCTGAAGATTTATATGTCACTTGACTTATCTCTTCTGTTTCAATGTCTGCCTATATCTCCCAAGACATAAGCATTATAAAAACTGAGTATTGTTGCTAAAAACAATACAGGATTTTGTTTTGCTAATAGCACAATTGGTTTCCCAAACAGGAAATTAGAAACAGCACCCTTAGGAGTATTTTTGAACTACAGTGAAATGAAATAAAATTCTCTTCATTGCTATTGACAGAACCTAATAAAATGTTTCACACTAAATTGCCTTTGATGCATCTGTACATAAAATTAATTATGCAAATAATATAATATCTTATCTCTATGGATAATTACAACAGTAATTATGCTGGTTTTGTTTTGTTTTCACAGGTGAATATTTTTCAAAAGTGATGTGAAATATAAGTCTGTGATTCTACCTACATTGTAACAGCCTGGTCTATCACAGAGGGGCTGCTGCTAGGAGACCCCACTGAAGCCATCCAGTTTAGTGCTCTGCTCTGGACAGGGTCAGCTGGAGCAGGACACGCAGGGCTATGTTCAGCCAGGGATGGACATCACTGAGCAACCTGTGCCAGTACTCAGTTACCCAAACCATAGAAAAAGATTTTCCTAATGTTAAGGCAGAACCTCCTCTGTTTGAGTTTGTGCCCATTGCCTTTTGTTCTGTCACTGAGCACAAACTGACTCCCTCTTCTTTGCACCCTCCTTGCAGGTATTTATATACATTGATCAGATTTCCTCTGAGCTGTCTCTTCTACAAGCTGACCAGTCCCAGCTCTCTCAGCCTTTCCTCTTGAGATAGATGCTCCAGTCCCTTCATCATTTTTGTGTCCCTTTTTTGGACTCTCTCCAATATGTCCACATCTCTTTTGTACTGAGGAACACAGAACTGGACACTGTATTTCACGTGTGGCTTCTCCAGTGCTGAGTAAAGGGCAAGGATCACCTTTCTCTGCTGGAAATACTTTGTCTAATGCAGCCCAGGACACCATTTGGGCACATTGCTGGTTCATGTTCATCTTTGTGTCCACCAGCACTCTCAGGTCCTTTTCTGCCAAGCTGCTTTCCAGCTAGGTGGCCCCCACCATATATTGGTACCTGGAGTTATTCCTCTGCAAGTGAAGGAATTTCCCTTGCCTTTGTTGAACTTAATGAGGTTGGTGACTTGTGCGTGTCCCGTTTGCTGTAATGTTCCCTAGTCTAGTACTCCCCCTCCTCCTCCAGGTCTTTCTTGCTCCAGACTTCTTCTTTGATCCCAAGGGCCTGGGATTCCTGGAGGCTGATCTTACCAGTAAAGACTGAGGTGAGGGAGGACACCGAGGACCTCAACCTTTTACATGCCCTCTGTCGTTAGGACCCATTCCCACTCACAGAACGCCTGTATTTTCCCTAGCCTTCCTTTTGTTTCCAATATAGCTGGATCTTCTTGTCTGTGATATCTCTTGCCAAGATTCAGCTCCAGGTGGGCTTTGCCTTTCCTAACTCCATCCCTGCCTGCTCGGACAGTGTCTCCATCTTCCTTCTGACTGATCTGATCCTACTGCCACCTTTGTATGATTCTGGTTTTGTTTCAGTTTAGTCAGGAGCTCCCTATTCAGGCCTGCAGGCTCCCTGCAACTTCACTAGACTTCCTGTAGATTGTTCTTGAGCTTAGATGGTCTGTTCCTGTCCCTCAGCACCAGAGCAATTCTTAAGCATATGATAGGAAGGCTTGTGTAGGCATTGCTACAAACACATGATCCCGTGAAGAACACAATTCTCCACTGCGCTGTGAGCTCGGGTCATCCAGGGCAGAAATTATCTGTCCTTTTTCACTTGGAAGACCATCTCATATCTCTTCCTCCAGAATTTCCCGACTCAGACACAAATGGTTTCAATATGCTGCCTTTCCAGACACTGTTCAGGCATTTTCCTGTGTCTCATACACTCATTTTAAATGACAGCAAAGAAGAAAAAGGAGCAAACAAGATATGTGTCTCATGAAATGCATGTCTCACAATCATGGAAGTTTTGCCTTCTGCATTCCCCCACCTGCTGTCTTTGTTTATTGTCATCCCTTGCTGTGTTATGTGCAATTTAGATTGCATGCTCCTTGAGGTAAGGCGCTGTCAGGTTTTATTTGTCTATACAATGCCATACACACCTATGGCACTATAGAAATAATTAATAATAACAATTTATGACAGAGTACATTGTTAGCAATCATCACATATTGTGTGCACCCTGGTAACACACAAAAAGCTTTTCTAGTGGAAGTGGAATGACATGTCCTATTTCTTGATAGTTGACTTCTTAATATATTATCTGTATAAGCATGAAGGATTCCTGAAGACGGGCTCATTCTTCCAAAGCTGATCTGTATTTCCAACTTTTATACTTATAAAATATGGAGTTTTCCTTCAAAATGTGCTTTTTGCTTTATGTCCTGAGACCGATAAATCAATTGTGCTAATGCAAAGATTCTCCTGTTATCATTGTGGCGCATAATATGGATTTTCCACACAAAATTCTTTACATGACAGGACAGGAGGAATGCAGAAATTATTTAATGTATGCAGACATAAACAAAAACAGAGGAGTCTCTCTCACTCTGTAGATTAAATTAATTTGCCACAAAAATTAAACAAGTATCTTGTGTATTTCAGCAAAAGAAAAAAGTCACCTTATCCTCTGAGAAGTTTAAAGTTGCTATGTTTTTCCAAAATGTAGAGAAGATACTGGGTTACTCTTGTAGGTAGGAAACTTTTGCATCTACCCCTTAAAATTTTGGGTTACTTGAAGTTACTACTCTGAAAAACAACTGTATTATCCAATGTCTCTGAATCTCCTTTTGTAGTCAGTATATTTGCCCACTAGTCTAGAAAAAGAACAGTGTTTAGAATTTCACTTCGAGTAATTACAAATATGTTAAAGAAACTACTGTGCCAAGGAAGACCTGGTTTGCCAACACTTACGGAGTTTATGGAATGGAAATTTTCCTAACACAACCAAAGCTGAGATGTTTCTTTTCAGAAACACTGTGCAGATATATAAAGAGGAAAACCTCTGAACTAAAGGAGCTCCAAAATTTTCTAGATGTGCAATAAGCTGTCTAGAAGGAGACTGCGTTCTCCCAGAGAACCTGATCAAAAATTCAAATTGCAAAGAATGGCCTGCAAGTACATCTGGAGTTTACTTTCTGTGTACCTACATATTGTGCTTTCAGACGACAAAAAGAGGTGTTTTCAGAATCACTACAAAAAGCTTTGCTATCTTGTACCTATACATCTTACGATTACTGTTCATCCTTCAAGAGTTAAAAATAAAAAAGTGTATCACAGGTTTATAACACTGCAGAGGACACTCTGACAAAACAGGCAAAGTATAAACTGTAAACATTTTTAGAAAATTCCTTTTTTGTGCATTATTTGTGGTTTTATTATTTGTTTTTTCACGTGTTTCCATTATGTGGAATTCTATAGTTCAGTTTGTACTGACATTTTTTGAGCTGCAGGTTCACTGTTTACAGACAGTTTGCTGTTGATGGCACATGGTGTTGTTTCCTTGGTTGTATCTCTTAGAGCAATGTCTTCGCATATTTCAACACTTTTTGTAACCTCTTGTAACACCAGTAAAAATGAATAATATTGACCTTCATGAAGTACTTTGATTTCTGCAAAGGCATGAAGGTTGCTCTCTACGGAAGTCCCATGTACTGCTTGTACACCACTACGGGAGATTTATTTTAGCTCCTTTACATGGACTGAATTTCACACCAAATTAAGTTTATTAACTCCTTACACTAATTTTATCTTGTTCAAATGATATTTAATGTCTCTCCTTTCTGTGGCATAGATTGTAACAACTTTAGTCACACAAACTGTACTCTACTACATTTTGTTTTTTATTTGGGCATGAACATATTTGCATTTCAACTACCCAGCAACTCCTTGCTAACTGCTAAACAACATACATAATATAATGCATGTCAATCTTCAAGAAAAACCCTATCAAAAATAAGAAAATAAACAGTCTCATCTTCACCAGCACATTTTTACATTTTTTGTACAGCTTCAGTTACTTCATTTTTTCCGTGTTACGTTGATCATTATACATGTCCACAGCTTGAAGTGAGGAAGGGAACTGGCAAGAGACCTGTGTGCAAGCTGCAATCTTCAAGGAGAACCTTAGGAGAAACAGCTATCCTGTTATGCAGGGCAAATAACTCCCTTCCCCTAACCTTCCTTTCCCTCTACTCTCAGCTCCACTCTGCTCACACTCCCACTGCCTCTCCTCTATCTCTGTGGCCTTTCAGGAACCACAATTTCTCGTACAGCTGGAATTTTTCCAATTTTCATTTTTCCAAGATCCCATGTATGATGCTTCTATGATTTATAGTCTTGATTGTCACAATTTGGTATGTTATTTTCAAATCGAAAGTTATATTAGAAGTATTTATAAAAGCTGTTTGTCTTTCTAACTAAATGTAGCGACTTGTGGCATCTTTCAAATAGGGGTTGTATTATTTATTGGGGGCACAAGCTGGTGTCTTGTTGATGTTTTACAAAGGAAAACAGTTCAGAACTGAGGGGTAATATGCAGGTATCTTTAAGACCTGAGCAACAATTGCATGAATACTGAAGATACATAAACATGCAAGCACTGTAAAAATGTCTGCTTATCAATTGAAATTTATTTACGACTCAATTCCGAAAGAATGGGAAAACAAGAG
This sequence comes from Amblyornis subalaris, assembly GCA_018881555.1. Taxonomy (NCBI): domain Eukaryota; kingdom Metazoa; phylum Chordata; class Aves; order Passeriformes; family Ptilonorhynchidae; genus Amblyornis; species Amblyornis subalaris. The sequence continues at coordinate 5,924,920 of JACAXG010000047.1, read as the reverse complement.
TGTCCTCAGAACAAAAATCTGAACAAAATAACATATGCAATATAAATATCAGATTTGACCCATGCTAGCAAGATCTTTTTGCTGAAAGAGATAGAAACTTAAATACATCTATGACATTTACATCTCTTTCCTAACTGTAATCTTTGCTGCCATTTGGAGAGAGCCACCTCAGGGCAAAAACCAGGAAGGCATTCAATCGTACACACAAGCACTCATAAACAGGAGAGGATGGGAAATGGGTGCTTTACTCAAACTGGAGTAAAGTGAGATAACTAGAAAAGAGCTACCTGTGTTTATTATGTTCAATGTGGTAGGAACATTCTCTGTCACCGAAACGGACTGGCTTGAATCCACCTGTACCCGTACTAATAAATATTCTCCAAGACAGAAACAATGTAGTCTCCTCCTTCCAATAACTCTCCAAATGTGCTCAGGAACTGTACGGGAAAATGTAAACTGGCCTGGGCCCAAATGTGTTCCAGGAATAATTCTAAAATTTAATAGCAGAGATAATTGTGATCCAGTGCCTATGGTTGTTTCCTGACACTATTTTCTGTATGGATACAAACACAGCCAAAATGTCTGGTTTATGTTTTTCAGGGCTTCTGTGCAAATCGGTATAAGGTCTTTTAGATTTGATAGTACACATAGATTAAGTGACTGGACATTGGGCTTCCAAAAAAAATTTTTATGTATATTTGCAAGATTATAATAAAAAAATAGACTACAGAATAGAGAACATAAGTCTAATAATAATAAATCTGTTTCTTTTTAATGTTCTCCACATAATATTTAGAAGTAGTCCATAGACCTGGCATGTCAGAAGTTGAAAAGCACTAACTCAGAACAATCTGACATCAGTATACAGACTGACATAAAGGAAATTATGTATTCACTTTATGGTAGATGATTAACTGGAAGACCGCTGTACATGTTCGGTCTTTAAGCTTTGGTTGCCCAAACTAGGATTCGATGTCGAAGTCATAATTTGTTGTTGCTTTGCATGCTGTGCCATACTATAGAAAACGGCTAGTGGTCAAAACAAATGAGAGGAGACATGCAAAATGAACATAAGTGCTTGGTAGCAAAAGTTTCTTATTTAAAAACTTAGGAAGATGTGATTTCCTTGTAACAACCATAGCTATTATCTTCTTCTAAACAAGATATTTTCATGCAGTGGTAGTTAGATTTTATTTACTTTCTTCTAAATTGTGTTTCAGATCCTTACCAGAAGCTAAGTTTAGCCTTTTTCAAACTCTGGTCTCAAAATGGACTGTTTCAGAGCAGTCTGTCTGAAAGGTAGAATTAAGCAAGCTTAAACCACATTTTTGTGAAGGCTGAAGCAGAAGATCCACACTGAGCTACAGGCACGGTTTTTTTATTGGCATTTGTGTAGTTAGACCAAAATCAGAGTTGTTTAATTGCATGTTTCTCACTAATATGAAGCCTGAACTTAATACCTTTATTCCTTGAGCCTGTTAAAGAGTTAGAGAGTCACAAAGGAACTTATTTTCAAAATTCGGTATTCTGATTCAGTGTAATTAATAGTCCTAAATTAAACACACTGCTCCCACTTTACATCCTAAGTAGGACATCCATGGAGATGGGAAACATTTGCACAAACCAATAAAGAGGTACACAGTAGAAAGTCAGGCCTCAGGTAGTGTGCAAATATTTCCATCATGTTTTAATATTGCATTTGCAATGTAGGCCTGTCCTCGAATAATGGAGGAAAAGGCAGCAGAGGAAGAGAGTGATCAAAGGGAAATGACACATCTAGGGTCAAAACCATTCTCTAAATAAGACTGAGCAAGGACCTGATCCTATGTCTCTTGTTCAAGGAGAGGTACTAACCACCAAGTTACACGGGAAAAAAATCCTCTGCATTTTTAGGTTTCTGTTAAGAAGAAATTACTTTGGCCCCTAACTCAAGTTAGAGGACAGAACAGTGAATCTCACATGGAGGAAGGTGCCATTTTACCCCCGTGAATATCACCCAGATACAATCCTGCCTCCCTGAAGAGGCCGGGACAAAAGTAACATCCTTCGCAACAGCATTTTCTGTTGATGAGCTAAACTCAGTTCTAAGAATGTCCTGTCCAGTCATCCAGCTCTTTCCAGGTATTGTGAAGACAGCCTAGGCTCTAATGGGAGATGGCAAATTCTACACAATAGGTATGAAAATTAGTAAGTGAGTTTAGAACTTCGAGATGATGTGGCTCTAAAACTCTGGTTATTCTTATTCTATAGCCATTTCTGGAATTTCAGCAATGTATTAGCACTCATTTTTGTGAAAGCCATAGTGCTCCTTAGGGCAAGCAAGACTGAAGGTTCGATCAACAGCAGGTTGTTTTATATTCTGAAATATTTGGCTTTGATGGACGTGCACATTTTTTCTTCAGACAGACCTGTAGGGATGATGGACTGAAATGGCTGTCGGACTGAAATGGCTGTCATCTTTCTGGGCATTGTTTGAACAAAAATGCCATGTTATATTCAGTTTTTCTACCTACCACAGCTCCTCCTATCAGAAAGAAAGACATGCTGATGTGTGGTACTGCCACGGTCAGAAATAGCTTGAAGTATCTCTGCCACATACACCAAATACTTTTTCATGCCTATGTACAGAGATACAGCACTCATAGCACTTATCTACACATTTGTTTATTCTTAATAAGCCCCAGCATTTGGTTGTGGTATCCCAAGATCTGGTTCACTCACTACAGGCAGAGAGCCCCTGCATGGCAGGAACCAGTAGTGCTGATGTCCTACCAATCCTGCCGTGTGTTGGTGTCCAGAACACTGCAGCACACAGCACACAGAACAGGACAAGCCAGGGATTCCATGCTTTAGCCCAATTGTTTATTGAGCATTAAGTTTAGTAAGTTTACTGTGGGATGCAAAGTTGTAAAACCCCTGGCCTTATGGAGCTGAGCATAGCACATCACCCATGTCTACTTCATGTTGCTAAGCTCCCCAAAAGAAATAGATATTTATACATAGAGAAAGATATTTTCTGTATGGAAACCCCACCTGGGTTATTACTCCTCAGAGTTTATTATCTCTGTCACTTCAGTCACAGAACTCTACTGAACCTTTCATAAGGGAGATTTTGTGGAAAAAATTGTGTTAATGTCCAGTTTGCCTTTACCACATATTGACTATTCATTGAGCGTTTCAAATATTGTACAGCATTTTAGGGTGTTTGTCCTCAGTTCTGGCAATGTCACATGCCTCAGACGAGCAATTCATACAGACCAGTTGTAACAAAACCTTGTACAGAGTACCAGTGTGGCTGTTTGAGTTCACGGATCCATAGTGTCACTACCTTTGCTGCAGCTCCCACAGATGAGTGCACTGTAACACTTTGCACTGCAGCAGCAGGATTCTGCGACCAAGAAAATCCATATAAAAGGCATTTGCTGACTTTGATTTTTTTCTTTTAATATCTATAGCAAGATTCATCTTTATTATTTGGCATTACACAAGCTCTCCGTTATCCAGGTATAGATCTAAAGGGTCAAGTTGTGAGAGATACTGAAATATTAATATTTTGCTTTACAAACACATATACTCTAGGGATATATCCAAATGTAATAATTTATATTACATCTACATTCACTGACCAAAGAGCCACAGGAAGTAAAACTGTACTGATTCCATGAATTCCACACTAGTTGATCCAAGAGTAGTGGTTACAGCTTTTACAGCCAAAGCAGAACGGGATCTGACAGCTCTCCAGCCATAATGCTCACAGTTTGGGGCAAACTTCTTCCTATAGTAGATGAAATCAAGCCCTCAAACTTTGTGCTGAAACTTATTCTGGTGGTTTAACCAAGCAGCCGCCAGCTCACACTTCCCGGCCAGGAGTGGGGAGAGAGAGAATTCGAAGGGTAAGAGGGTGAAAACTCATGGACTGAGATAAAAACTGTTTAATGAGGAAAGCAAAACAAGGAATTCCTTCATCACTTCTCATGGGCAGGCATGTGTTCAGCCATCCCCAGGAAAGCAGGGTGCCACCACATGTAGTGGTTACTTTGGGAGACAAACACCATCACTCCAAATGTCCCCTCCCCTTCCTTCTTCTTCCCCCAGGTTTATATGCTAAGCATGGCACCATATAGTCTGGGATATCCCTTGGGTCAGTTGGAGTTAACTGTCCCACCTGTGCCCTCTCCCAGCTCCTTGTGCATCCCCAGCCTCCTTGCTGGTGAAGTGGTACAAGAGGCAGAAAAGGCCTTCATGCTGTGTCAGCGCTGCTCAGCAATGACTAAAACATCCCTGTGTTATCAGCACTGTTTTCATCACAAATCAAAAGCACAGGCCCGAGGCAGCTACTGTGAAGAAATTTAAATGTGTTGTAGCAAAACCCAGTATACTGATAAACACTTCCAACTACAAAATCTCTGGTTTTTAAATTAGTGCACGTATGTTCCTCAAGAAATGTAAACCACACTATACCAACCCAGATGAGTGAAGAAACACGTGTGAAGCAACTTTCAGCCACATGAGAAGAGTGGGTGGTCAATGGTACATGCATAGTCCAGCAGTAGTCTTCAGATAGAGAAAGAGGGTTTTATTACTGTAATTTCTGTGATGTTGAAAAGCAGGAATAACACACAATCCCCCACTTTCAACAAGATGAGTCACACCCTGCATTTCTTCAGAAAGTGTTGTTAGCCCTTTTTGAAATGTAATTAACCAAAACCTATAATAAATAAACCAAATTATATAAACATCTTCTTGAAATTTTTATATATTCTATACATGATTTTTCTCTGTGAATAATAAGTGGAATAATCCTTTTTTCAAGGAAAGCAATTACCCAAACTTACTTGTGAAATTGTGCCCTGTTATACAAAGTTGAAATTCAGAAGACTTGAGTAGAATTTAGCAACTTGTGCAACACAGGATAAATTGTCACATATCTACACATAAGGACATATTTGTAAGGCCTTAATATAGAGATCCTTTTGTATTAAATGTCCCATAAAGCCACTAGGAATTAAACTGAGTTTGAGTTATGAGAAAAAAAATTCCCTGTTTGTACAAATATTTAACTTTTTTGGTTTTTTTTCTATTTAATCTCTGCTCTGGGAAAATAACATCATCTTAAGAAAGCAGGAAAACAGCCCAGGTACAATTTCAGGATGTGACCCGACAGGCAACAAAAAATGTTTTGAGAGCTGTATCCCACTGATTTAAGTTGGACTTCTGTGTGCAAATATCTTTGAACATACTCTGTGTCTTCCCGTATAAAAACATTTTGTCATCATAGAGGTATTCCCAAGAGGTTTAAAGTTTGATGACATACTGTAGAACTGAAAGGAGCAGGCAGTTCTTTTCTGGGTCACAGCTGGCATGGCTCTATTAATTTCAGTGGAATTTCAATTATTTTTAATCTTCCTTGGACTTTTCCCTTTATAAAGCATGAAATACTAGGAAAAAAATGGATTCTATTAATAAGATAGCAATGCAATTAATTGATTGACAATAATACAGAGCTGTTGACTTCTAGGGAAAGAACTGTAGCATTTCAATCTTTTCTTTAGCTCTCCAACTTGTATGAATAGGGGAAATTAAATGACACAGGCTAATATTTAATACATGTGCTCTGAAAACTGATGCATTCTTAAGCAAACTGCTGTGCACCAAAAATAGTTAAATAGTTAATAAATTATGAAACAAAAAGATGAGTGCCACTGAGAAATATCTTGAGCTTAGACAGTCTCCTGACAAACATTTCAGGAGTGGTTTGCACGGGTGGTAGCTCTCCCACTGTGAGCCCGATGCTGCTGAGGCTGTTTTCTGCAGAACCCTTTTCCCCTTGGGCTTCCACCACCTCCCATGAGGGGACAACCTGTCACAATGCCCCAGCTCTGCAATTTCTTGTCTGGCCACCTAGTCCCTGCTGTCCTAACCTCACCTTGGCCGTGCTCTGGAGGCAACGGCAGACTGAGACTTGTGACCTGCCACTGTCATTAAAGCTTAGAGCCTGACCCCTCCTCCTAGTTTACCAAAGGAAATTACTACCTTCTGAAAGGTTTCTGTCCATGTCTGAGGTAGAGGAGCAACTTGACCTGGTTAAATATCGTCTCCCTTTGAAGCAGCTGGTAGTCTGGACAGAACCAATAGCCTGATAGCTTAGGAAATCACTTTTTTTGCTGTGTCTGGGAAGAAGGTTGCAGGGGAAGAGACTGAGAAGCAGATACACTCTTAAATCATAAGAACACATTTATTTATGCAGCTGGCAAGTATTCAAATCCACCAGGACTGTGAATGAGTTATGCTTCTCACCAAAGCTTTTGCACAGACCTGTGGATTAGTCATGCTGTAAATGAATTGGCCATTCAACACTACAGGCTCTATCTGGCTACTCTCTAGTTAGAAAATATGCATGGGTAGCATGAATGGACAGTCAGAGGCTGTGTTGTTAAGTCCATGGCAAGGAAGCATTTGGCACAATTTCAGGATCAGCAGGGCTATGTTAGTTACCTGTGATCATCCATAGCTGCTTCTACACTGTATCAGCAAGCTGAGAGTCACGTCCAAAAGGCTGGTGTACCTTGGAATGGTACACCATAAGTTCAGCAGACCTACCTCAACTTGCCACTTTTCTACCTTACTGTCCCTGCATCATCATAGATGGTAATTTATCATGCCATGAACTAACTTTGGCATGGTTTCCCTCAACAATTCTTCCATATACCTGGGTAGAAACATTTTGCACTTGCACTTAAGGAAACTGATCAATTTGGTGCTTATTCACACGCGTTTACTTTCCTGTCCACTCAGAGTGGTCTTGGAAGATATATCTGTCTCAAAACTTATATTACAATCCACCCTCTGATATCACAACATTTAATATTATTCCCTTGGATCATAAAGTTTAGTCAGCCTCAGATGGGAAGAAAGTTTTGGGAGAAAAATATCAGACACTGTTTCTGTAGTGGAAGAGAAAGTTGAAAGGAAAGTCGATGGTGGTAAAAGTATTAAGAAATACCCTGGGAAGGGGGGAAGTCTCGAGTGCCTGAAAAGTCAAAAATCTGTTCTGAGAAGGAGGGAGAGAAAGATATTTGACAAAAAAAAAAAAGTGGAATGCAAGAATCAATTGTGGGATACTCAAAAAGACAGAAAAAAAGGGGGGATTATGGCTGAAAGGAACACATTTGGGAATGAATATGTATGGAAAGTGGGATTAGAACAAGGTGCCCCAATAGAATGCATAAAAAATCAGGTAGAATTGCCTCTTGAGTGGCACACCATTCTGGGACAGAAAATGTGCATAAAATGAAGGATTGTTTTGTCTGTGGGGGAAGAGAGGCACAAATCTACAGTTAAAAGATTACTCGACTATATTCACACCATTGCTAAAGAGCAGTCTAAGATGAGGTAAGAGCACAGTGTCCTCCTTCACCTCCATCCCCACAGCTGCTTCACAGACTGCCCTTGACAGCCTCTGAGGATGTGATGTGGTGGGGTATGGGGAGATGGAGCGTGGGTGTGTGCACACATGGATACCAACCATGCTGGGGCATCGCCCATCGGGGCCAGGCAACTGGGCTGCTGCCTGAGGTGTCTGTGCAGCTGGGGAATCAGGTGTCAGAACAGGTCTCAAGAGGCAGCAGAAGCAAATTCACCATGGCTCCAGGGTCTGGATGTTTGAATGTTAGCTTTAACTAACCAGCAGTTTCCTCCACACTTCTTTCGAGCATTGATTAAAATACTAATGAGGGTAGCATGAACTGTGAGAAAACAGACTGTGTGAAAACCAAATGTGACTTGAGAAGAGTGCATCAAAGCAAAAAGCTGCACTGATAACCAATCACTCAGACAGCAATACTGTCTCCATAGAGTGTGAGCAGAATAGAAAATTCTATATGTAAAGTTAATTCTGGCTTCATGTCATATCACAAACACGCCTGATGTCAGTAGTCATAAGTAGTGATAACAAGAGCATGGTTCTAGCATATTTAATGTCTTGCTTTTGTATTTACCCGAATAGCGAAGTTTTATGCCAGTTACTAATCACTTCTTAGCCAGCAGCAGCAGACTCCTTATTCCCTGAAGTCTGTTCTCAGTTAATTGCACTCATGAGTATGGCAAATTTAGAAGTATTATTCTTCAATAAATCCTTCCAACTCCCTGGCCAGGAAGCTGGTATGACAGCTAGGCAATATAAGCTACATTATCACCTCACCTCACACACTGGTGTAATATTTTAACGGTGTTTTTTTGACTATCAGTAACTGACATCTGTCCTGTGAAAAGGAGGGATCAATAAAGCACACATATGTATAAATAAATTAAAAAGTAATCCTTTACAAAAGCAGAATGAAAATTGATGCTACAATCTACTTAGCACTTTAGTTTACAGGGTACCCTATATGAATCCACACACACAGCACATTCCAGGGGAAGCTGTGCCCAAGCACTGATTAACTCCATTTCTTTCAAAGGCAATGCATTAGCTCTACATTTTGGAACTGGCTGTTTCCATTAGCCATTGTTGTCATGGATTATTCTTAATAGCCAGCCTGAAAAAGATTAGGTATCAGTTTCAAAGTGTGCCTTTGGGGCCAGATTCACAGTTGCAAGAGCTCTGCTAGTTTCTTGTAGGCCTATACTGCTTTGCTCTGGTGTTTACGTGAAATCTCATTCTGATTTAAATGATCTGAAGGAAACTGTGGCAGTCATTACATCAGAAGAGTTTTCTTTAGTGCTTTTTTCTGTCAGAGGTTAGATAGCTTTGCTGCTTGACTGAGTTGTAAAAACTGGTTTTGTTCAAATTTTCTTTTTAGTGAAGATAAGTGACAGTATCTTTTACACCTAAGGCAAAAAAACAGGTTTTAAGAGACCAATTCTAACTCTTAGATAGGGTCTCCCAAGTGATATTCCCTCTGAATATATTGACAGACCTCACAGCACTGCACTGTGTCCCTGTACTTCTGCATTACCACAGCTCAGATCCTCCTGCTTGCTGCCTAACAGTGGGAAAGACTCACTTTCAGTAGGGCTTGAACAATGACACTGAAGCAGATGAAAAGATTCAACTGATGTCAGCAGACTTTGGCTCAGGACCTGCTCCCATTGCACACTGCGATGAAAGGTGTGAAGTTTGCTTTGCTGGGCTTTATCTCAAGGAAAGATGCTTTTCCTGAAGGGTGTCACGAACACCAGCTCTCAGAGTCAATAGTAAATGTGAACTTGGAGACTTGCCTAGAAGTGATCAACTTTTAAAAGGTTCAGTCAAATGGTAAAGTCTAAGTTGAATAATTCAACTTTAACCTCTTTTCACAAAGTCAGGAAGACAGAAGATGGTGGACACCTTTGTATCAGAGAAGACTTCTCTTGCAAAGGCTCCTGTTCAGAAATGAAACCCAAATAATGTAACCCCAAAAGTATGACTGCAGCTATGTAAAAGAAAAAAATGGTCTGAAAAATGGTAGTAGCCATGGTTACACACACCATCACAACACGATGGTCCTGTCACCCACTGCATCGAAAAGCTCGGTTATATCCCTACGTAGTGTAAGCCTTGGAAGGAAAAACAAGAAGAGGCAAATCACTGCAACTCTTCAAATTGACAAGGCACCCAGCGCCACTTGAAAACTTGAGAATTTTCAACTCTCCGCAGGAGGAGATTGACTGTTCTGCAGGTACATCCTTGATTTTAGAAACACATCTCGAGAAAGACAAAGAGTTAATTGCTTGCTCAAGCAACAATTTTGTAAGCTATCATAGGCAAGCAAACCGAGGAAGAAACCCCAGGATTGCCTTTTTCATATCAGGTGTCTTCACTAATGAGCAGTGCTAAACATTTCTATTTGGACTATGTAATGCCTAAAAGCTTTGACACGTGTCTGATATTACTGTCTTTATATAGGTTTACATAATGAATCAGGGCATCTACAGAATATCAGTTTTATAGGACATATTTCAGAAACACATGCTGCAACAACTCTAGGGGCTTGTACAGTTGCTGAGTACTTTCTAAAGTAATTTTCCCTAGCCTTTCAATGAACATACATGGGAATACTGCTACCTTCCAAAGCACAAGGTTTGCCTGAGTTGGTCCAAATCCTCCACAGACTGCATGGGAAATCCCAGATGGGCATGCTGCTGACACAAGGGAAGCCAGTCCAGGCCTTTTTCAGTCCATATTTTATCCCTGAGGGCCATGGCACAGCTGCAGTCTGGCCATCAGGAAACCAGCCAGTTAGTGGACACATCCTCCACTCAGCTGGGCCCTGTTGATGGCTCCCAGCCACAGGAATGCAGCTGTACAGCTTTGGGACACTGCCTGGCTCAAGGCTGGGTTTGGAGCATCCGTATATCTGCTTTTGCTGTATAAGGAAGCTTTAACCTTTTCTGTATTTCAGTTAACATTGGTGAAAACACAGATAAAAGAAGTTTCCTGCTTTCCCTGGGTGTTCTCAGCCAAAATAAATGAAATCTTGGATGCACTTTTCTCATGAAGCACAGACTGCTGATGGCATGGATGAGTCAAGAAGAATATTTTCGTGCCATCCTGAAGTAAATGTTCAAACTCCTGTGAGGTATGGAATTCTGAGGTTTTGCTCATGAGCAAAAGGCAGAAGGGACTGTTCTCCACGGACAGAGTCACGGACTCCAGAAGGAATCTTTTATTGAATTCAGCAGAGCTCAGATCACTAAAGAGTCTTAATTGGGAAAGAAAATAATTGGCTAAAAACCCAAGTATCACTGTCCTAGTTTGACAGTACCTCGGCATAATACAGTCTGTATGCAGAACAGTACAAATCACAAGCTGAGTTCTTGCTGTAATTCTCTGGAGTATAACGTGGCATCAGGGGTTCCAATTATGCTCAGAGAGAGCAGTTTTCTGCATGGAGTCAGAGAGGAAGCCCCAGAACAAGGCCAAGAGCATTTAGATTCTCCAGTTCAAGAAAAATGACATCTATCATATGTGGCTCCTGGGAAAAGAGTAACTAATCAGAAAACATGTTTTTCTAAAGCTTAGTCTCCCCATGACTTTGTTTATTTTTAAAACATAATCCACTCTCAGAGAGCATCCAGCAAGAAGGAAAGCCAACATCCTCACCAGCTAATCAGGATTCTTAATTGTGTGTTTGCTGCAGGTCAGGCAATTGATTGGATTTAAGTAATTAGTTGACTTGTGTGCCTAAAGACATTAGGTCAAACTCAGAAGTAGTGCAAACACAGATTCAGGGCAGCCAGTGTTTTTAGATTTTTTAAAATATAAACATACAAGAGGAATGCAACAGAAGGAATATAGAAAAGAATAAACAAAAGAAACCCTACTGGGGAACCGTAAAATCATATAAACTAAAATAGTGCTCACTTGCCACCATCTACTCAAATCTAAAAAATCTCATGGATAGTTTGTTAATTGTAACTACTTAGAGTCACTTACTTGCAGTAGTAATAAATAAATTATCTCTGAATTTGGGTCCATTTTGGATGAGACTTCAGACATCTAAATTTTCTGTCAAAGTCTAAACTAGCTGCCCTAACACATTTCCCAATCAGTGCAGGGGAATGATCACCTCTGGCCGATGATTTATCACAACAATCTGAAAAACGTATTTTAGAAACGCTTTCTGGAGGTGTCTGCTTCTTCTAAGTAATGCCTAGCTGCCTCCCCATAGTGTAAGAGTCACAACACAGTCCAATCCATAAATGGAGTTTCCTTTAGATGAAAAACTTTTAAATATAAAAATGTGTTTTCATTCTAAATGAGAGAGAAAGGTCAAAGTGTCATCAATTTTCACAGAATGGAAGCTCCAAGAAATATATAATCAGAAATACTGAACAGTTTGTTTTGATCATGTCAAATTGTCACACTTTGCTAATGTCAGAGTATCTCAGAAAGGTAAACGCATTTAAATAGCACTAAAAAAACCAAATTAATATAAATTCTAATAGAGATGAACAATACAGTCTGTCAATGTGAAAGCAGCTCTAACTGATACAGCATTCCTAACATAGCAACTAGCAATAAAACTATATTAAGTTAAAGATTCATGTCATAGCAAAATGAGTTTTTCTCTAATACACATTCTGAAGAACAAAGAGCATTAGTTTCAACACTTGTTTGAAAATTTTATTGAAATAAGAAATAAAAAAACCCCACAAACAAAACTTCATTTTCAAGTGCAAAATTTCCCCATTTGTCTCTAAAGGTTTTGGTTATAGCTCACAGAAACCTCTTTGCTGTGTGGATGGCAGCTGCTGTGCCATGTCCCCACCCAGCCTTCACTGGATGATGCCGTCTCAGGAAAACTCCATTTGGTGTGTATTTCAGCTCTGCTTCCACAAGCTGTGGCAACACTTTTGCATCTGCCATCCCTGAAAGCAGGAAATCTCACTCTGCTATGAAGCATCATTATTTTCAGAAATGAGTAGTACAAGTAGTATAAGGTCTAAGTGTTTCCAGCTTTTGAAAATGTGAAGTGCTGACCAACAGTTTCCTCCCTTACAGCTGCCTTGCAGCAGCAGTGAAAGGGCTCCATGCAAGATCTTAACCTTGTTAATGACACTGCAATGCCAAGCAGAAATGCATTCTTTGCTTCTTTGGACTTTGTATAAACAGATGTTACCTGAACTTTTTATCAATCCCTTTAGTTTTCTTCTGATTTTAACGCCTACCATTAATGACAAATATTTGTGTAATAAACATTATTGCAACAAGAAAGTTGAGACCTCCAAGTCTAACTCTTTTTCTAACTGGATTTAAGCCTTGATGTGATTGAATTTTATGCTTTCTGCGTATTATTAAAGGTCTACAGTATAGAATTTCCAGCCAAAGATTCCCTATATGACCTTATTCTTTAACTGAACATTTGTACTGATTAACCAAGAATGTGAATTATAATTTTTGCTTTTTGTCCTAAGCTCTTTCTATCCTATTTTATTCTCCTCATCCCATGTCTTTCCTATAGTATAACTGTTTCTGTCTATGACAGGTAAAATAGGACAGGTCAGGAAGGAAGGATATAATTGAGATGTAACTCAATTTCACAAGTTAAAAGTGAGGCTGAAGTATAAAAGAATTCTAGAGAAAATGTATTTCAAAAAATTAACGAATTAGCTCTGGTTTTATGGGTTACCCTAAAATTTAAAGGCTACAGTTGTCAGTACTTAATTCTTCAAGATAAATGAGAATAAAATGTTAATTTTTTAGCAATAATGACAAGATTGTTACGAGCAAGTGAGGGATTGGTGGTCTGGAAAACAGTTCAGCTGTACTTGTGGACCTTTGGGATGTTATCCTGGCAGTTGGACATTGTTTAACTGTCATTCTCCATGCAATTCTGAAAAACAGTAAAAATGTAGTCTCCAAACTGCAGCTAATACCTCCTGAGTTATTCCCTCATGGAGACCATGCATGGCCTCGGACTTCACAGGACAGCTTTTGTAATGTTCCAGTGATAATTAATAATGGAGAAAAGAGGTAAGATGAAGGTAATAGCTGCCACTTTGAATTGCCGTCAGAGCAACAGAGCTGGGAGACAGGGCTGTGAGCATCACCTCTTGTCCTTGCACACTGGTGGGACCCATGCATGCCCAGTCTGGATGTTTCCCTGTGCAAAGCCCTGCAGGTGTCCACCATGGAGGTGAGTATCTGGAAAGGCAGGTCTAGAGCACCCAGCCCAGAATGGAAAACTCTTTTCAAGTATTTTTGATGAAAAACAGGTGTTTTCTGCAGAAAGAAGACACTTTGTGTGAGAAATTTCATGAAAGAGACAGTGTTCCTTATAAAATGGAGGTGAGACAGTCTGAAATAACTCACTGAACACATGAGAAAAACCTGAGTATTGCCTTTGATGAGGACATCTTTCCCAAGCTACCAGGACATAAAGCTGTGTGCACTGAGGGATGAACAGTATTTAAAAATTGTGCTAGAAAAAAAAATAATGGTTTACAGCTTCCAGCTGCATGTCCTGTTTTATCCATTTTTACCGAGTGAATGGATATAACAACAATGGAGCTAGAGCCATCTAACTCAGCTACCTAAATGCCAAATCCCCATCCCATGAATAAGTAATGGGCGTTAAGTACTCATCTGAGTAGGGACAAAGTCCACATTCCCAGGTGTCATAATAATTCTCTCTTTGGCCTTACATCTCTTACATTAAACGTATTATTTTGAAATTAAATTTCTACTGTAGATCTGGGGAATGTCTTAGATGACCCTGAGCTTGTCCTTTTCTTTCAGATACATTGGATGGGCTTATAGGAGACATCACCTTTTCCCACTAAGCTTTTCTTCCATTATTATTCTTAGACCACTACAACTGCAAGAGCACTACCACTAGTTTCAATTATTTCAGACAGCATGAAACAGCTTTCATGGGACTGAGAAAGCCTTTACTCAGAATAGCCTATAGTGTGGCCATTATGATGTTCTTTTGGGACATGGGGGAGTGGGTTGAATCTTATTAAGTAGAGGAGACAATTGAATCTGCCTTCCCAGCAACCTGGGTGAGTACTTTAATCATGACTTATTGGATAAAAGGTTAGGGGAGGATCACCATTGGTTTCTCCAGATGCATTTAGTGAGATATGAATAATAGCTCCCTATATAGTAGAGCTTCAGCTTTGTGAGTCCCACTGGCACTAAAGTTGTAAGTAGTGGAGGACAGCTTAAGCCCACTTTTGTTCATAGCAGCTCCTGCTGGCTAGCTTAAGTAGCTCAGCACGGTTTGCAAATCTCATTATTTGACAGTTATGTCTCCTGAAGCACTGTACTGAAACCAGGCACCAAACCGAGGGCAGCGATCTAAAAATTTAGAACTGAACAACTAACTAGGAAGCCTGAGACTAAAGTCTCCAGAAATTTTGAGTTATGCATAATTTTTTGATAAGCCGGTCATTTTAATATCCTACTTCAGTAGTGTAACTGATGTTCTGAAATAAAATATGCAACACATGCTCTTTGGGATGTAATACTACTTTGCATTCTGTACATTTTTCTGAGTACTGCTAGTGGATGCGAGTCAGACAATTCAAAACATAGATTTTCCATCGCCATTACAACACAAGACAACACTTTTGTTCTCAACTCTCTCTAGAGAACTGTTTTCAGGTAAATCAGAATCATCTTCTTTACACAGATTTTTATCTCAGAGATTCTGTGATAGTAACTTAAAATACAACTTAATTTCATTTACCTGATATTCATAACTTAAAGAATTTCAGATGAACTTGTGGGTCACGTGTGCATATTTATCATTATGTATTGCATAACTTGTAACCAGGTAAATAGGCACAAATGTGCAAAACTTATAATACCAGACATATACTTACTTTTTGCTATCTAGCCATATATTTTCACCATACTATAATCATACAAATAGACAGAGGTTGCATTCAATGTCAATCACAGATATTGAAGATACTGTATGCACCAGTAATAATAAGACCAAACCCTTACAATAGTCCAGTTATGGATAAATGCTTTAAAATATTTTGCTCCCATTTTTGCTTAGAATTGCAGAGAAAACTCTGCAGATTTCAGGGTGTAACCATGGAATTCAGTCTTCTGTTTCTTAAAAGGTAGCAAAGACACATTTCCAAAGCTGTCCTTGCTCGATGTTTGAACTGCAATGGAATGCATTGAGATATACGTTCTTTAAAAGCCTCATGCTTTCATGCAGCCCTAAAACGTATCTGACATGCACTGAAATGTCAGCAGCATTATATGAGATGATTTGATATCACAAGCCATGGTGCCATAATAGTAAACAACCTTGGGAATGGGAACTGGAGCAGCATACATATCCAAAACCGCAGAACGTCCTTTAGCTGCTTACAGCTAGTTATTTTCTTTGCTGTCATAAAGATGTTCAGTCTAGATATAACCTCAACTTTTGAATTTACTGATTCTTTTATCTCTCCTAGAGTTTTCTATATCAAGTTTCTTTATAAATTTAAGTTGCATGCAGCTATACTTGTTCCACTGGGAGAAAAGACAAAGGAGCTTGTAGTTAGAGCATTAGCCTGAAGGTGGGTAGACTTGAGTGCCCAGCACCACTCTGCCACAGACCTCTGTGACGAGTGTGGAAAAGTCACTCAGGGGGATTCTATTCCCAGCTTATATGCAAGTAAAGTTACCGTGAGGTTTGTGAGGTGTTCAGCTAGTAGAGTAAAAGGGCCTTCTAAATATCATAAATCGAACTTTATTTCTAGATTGAGTCAAGATTTGATTTAGTTAACAATTTCATGCACAGATAATATGGTCCAAAGCTGTCTATACTGGAAACTAAGAAAGGAAGTGTTTTATAATAACCCCACTGGAAACAATGCACTGCCACTTTACATCTGTTTCCAAACCTATTGGCCAATTACTCATTGTCACACTGAAACAACTCAACTAGCAATGGTAAATTAGTGTACATCTGGTGTCGTAATATTGTAGGTCACTGGGAGACTGAAAAATATGCATTGCATTTAGATATTTTTGTTCTATGTATGTGCAGTCTTTTGATGAAAAGCATCTGAATATAGCCAGCAAGGTCTGACTCTTGAAAATACTATTTCTCAATATTGAAAAAATGATTTCATTTTTCTATCAAAACTGCAGGAATACTCTGAATTTCATGTTCTATTTTCCCTGAAACTCTGTTAGAATGCTACATCATTCACATCTGTGGTTAGCAGACTATAGATTTCATCATCTACAGAAAAGACAAAGCAAAATATTTGTTTCACACAGAATTATATGAAAACTGTAACTGTCACTTGCAAGAGATTGACAGATTTCAAAACCATATCCTTTAAAAAAAGGGAAAATCAATGACCAAAATTTCTTGCATAATTTGAATTATTATCCCTCTCTAGATATCTTTGTATGTGTTTATGTATGCATACATATACGCAACTCTAACTCTAATTATAAGTATAAACATATATATGACTTTACATGTCATTTTGGGAATGATTCTTCTGTCCCAGTGCTCCTGTCTGAAAGTTTTGTATTGAAATCTAATTTAGGCTTTCTGAACAATGGAAGGAAGCAGTCATTCTGAAGGATGATCTCTTTCAGCTGCAGTGAAGTACCCTAAAAAAGAACAGATGAAACCATTCTCTGGTTCACCCGTCTTCTGCAAAAACTACAAAGAATGCTATACATAAATTTAAGTCAGTTTTCTTTAGACAACCAAAATACTTTAAAATCAATCCTGTTGTTTGACTTTCTCTAATTTCCCCTGAGGGTCAAAGTTTCGGAGCCTCAGGTGCACAAATACGGGATTCTAGGCAGCATCAGGGTGGTTGAGGTCAGGATAGGTGCTCAGTGGTGAACAAGCCGGGCTTCCCCCAGGTGCCACACACCATAGGAACTTTTCTTCCTGAGAGATTGGGATCTTTGGAGGGCAAAATACTTCAGCAGAAATTTTCTGATCAGTTCTAGTCTTCAACAGGACTGATTCTTTTTTTCATTAATTGCAACTCATCCTAGATTGAGTAGATGTTTTGATTGAGCCTTACAGATAGCCGAAAGACCACAAACCAGCTGACCACAATCCTGACATCTTCTCTGGCATCACAGTTAACCAAATTTCTGTAAAAGTTAAAAACCTCTTTGACCAATGCTCCCAAGGAAAGCAATTCCCCAGCTTAAGACATCTGTGTGTAAAAAGTTCAGAACATTCACTGGCTTTTCTAGCCGTGTTCAGACAGCAAAGGAAAGATCTCACAACATCAGTGGGATTGAGTGATGATACTGAAAAAGGCAAAACTAAATGAAGCTAAATAGCAAATGTGGGAAGAAACGTGTTACAGCTAGACATTATATGAGCAAAGGAAGAAAGAAGTGATGCTGAATTTACACAGAAATTAATCTAGATAATCCATCCAAAGGAGATATCAATATGAGTGTTTTGAGAGAAAGGAAAGCTGAGTCTCTAAAGAAAGAGACAGAACCTTCCTCTGAATCAGCAGTTGTTTGCATGCTGATGACAGCTGCATTTATTGTTAATCACTATTGGTTCTAAGTTTAATATTTCTTACTCTCCTTGAATACTCTCTGGTTCCCTTTATTACTGTGCAAAATATGAAAGTATCATTCCCACATGAAAAAAAAGTGAGCTGAAATACTGATTTTTCAGTTTCCTTTTCCTCTAGTAAAAGGTAATGAGCAAAATTCATCACAGGAATAATTAGTAGAAATTATTCCTATTGTATTGTGAAACCAAGTGACATTTCATTGTTTATCTGGAGGCTTAATGATGATTTCTGGTGATAATGACTGAGCTTCCAAAGTTATTGTTAATATGCACCAGATTTCTCTGTTTATCCAAACCCAGAAAATATGTGACGATGTAAAATAGGTTAAATAGGTCTCAACTGTTGAGCTGTCCTGAATGGAAAAACCGTTTTCATTTGTATATTTTTTTAATGTTTCCATTCCTCGAATCTTTCTCTTGAAAACTGGATGTAAGAATTAAAGCTGAGAGTATATAAGTGGGCCTTGAGGATGTACATAATGAATAATGGTAATAAAAAAATCATAAGAACAGCAATAGCTAAAGAAAGAAAATCAAGTAGGAAATATTTAAATTCTCACTCACTTCTAAACTTTTTCTGATCTAGTCACACACACCTGCAGTACCAAAACAGTAGCAGGTAAATCTTATTTCATGAGTACCTGTAGAAGAGATGGTGAGGAAATCCTTGAAACAGGACTGGTGAAGCCAACTGTAAAACTCCTGCAGTGTGTTTGGTCCAGGTGCAATGCAACTTTCATGTGAGTCTGACTGCTTTCAGGGCAGTATTGCACTGTGTTCTATAGATGTACCAGGTTACAGACCACTACACATTTTAGGCACTTCTACGGCTAAATGGTGAGAATTTTAATTATCTAAATGTTGGAATCATGGTCCTAGAGGGACAGTTATGGAGGTGAAATAGACACTGTTAAAAACTAAATTGAAGAAAAATGTGTGAAACTGGAATCACTAAAACGGTGTAATACTGTTTCACACATATTTCCTCAATTATTTTTTTAATTACATTTTCTTGACCTATTGCAGATTTTAAGGCCAGAAAAGTGTTATGGTCATCATCCAGTATGATCTGCTACTTAACCCATGTCAGAGAAACTTTCAAAAGATATTTCTTAAAGTGGTATCTGATGGTATCCTTTTCCTATGGGAACTGAAATAAAACTTTACTGTTGCAGAAGACATTTATCAACAACCGTAGGACTCCATTATACTTATCACCAGTTCCAAGCCAGCTTCTGTCTTTGTCCTATGTTATTCTCATTTTCATTTTGCTTCTTCTACTTGGTATGCTATTTCTCTCTGTGCTTTCAAGATCAATAGTTATACTACTTTTTCCTTTTTTTATTTGTATCCCTCCAGCTTTTTATAAGGTCTTAATTAATGGCTGAATAGTCTGGACTTTTAGATTTTAAGGCTACTCTGATGACAAATTCGGTTATGATAGTAAGAAAAAAATGCTTTTCAAAATCTCCCGGAGAATGTCAATGGCTCATCATATCAGTTATGGAACACTTCAAGTCAAAAAATGTGACATGTCATTGTCCAGAAGTAATAGTTTTCCATACTTTATATATGTCAAGTTAAAACATAGAATCATAGAATAGTTTGGGTTGGAAAAGACCTTAAAGATTCTCTAGTCCCAGCTGCCCTGCCATGGGAAGGGACACCTTCCACTAGAGCAGGTTGTTCAGAGCCCCATCCAACCTGGCCGTGAGCACTTCCAGGGATGGGGCGTCCATAACTTCTCTGAGCAACCTGTTCCAGTGCCTCACCACCCTCACAGTAAAGAACTTCTTCCTAGTATCCAATCTAAATCTACTCTCCTTCTGTTTAAAGACAGTCTCTCTTATCCTATCCCTACAAGCCCTTGTAAAAAGCACCTCTCCATCTTTCTTGTGGGGACCCTTTAGGTACTGAAAGGCTGCAATAAGGTCACTCTAGAGCTTTCTCGTCTAAGCATGCTGAACAGCCCTAACTCTCTCAGCCTGTCTTCATATCAGAGGCGTTCCAGCCTTCTATCATCTTCATGACCCTCCTCTGATCTTGCTCCAACAGGTTCGTGTCATTCTCACATTGGGCCCCAGAGCTGGATGCAGCACTCCAGGTGGGTTCTCACCAGATTTGGGCAGAGGGGCAGAATCCCCTCCCTCGCCCTGCTGCCCACGCTGCTTTTCATGCAGCCCGGGATATGGTTGGTTTTCTGGGTTGCAAGCTCACAACGCTGGGTCATGTCAAGCTTCTTGTCCAGCACCCTGAAGTCCTTCTCTGCAAGGTTGCTCTCAATCTGTTCTCCACCCAGCCTGTATTTGTACTTGGTATTGCCTTGACCGAGGTGTAGCACCTTCTATTTGGTCTTGTTGAACTTCATGAGGTTCCCACAGGCCCACCTCCCAAGCCTGTCAAGGTCCCTCTGGATGCTTCGCTTCCCTTGAGCATGTTGACTGCACTGCACAGCTTGGTGTCATTGCAAACTTGCTCAGGGCGCACCTAATCCCACTGTCCATGATGCCAGCAAATAAGTTAAACAGCACTGGTCCCAGTACCAAGCCCTGAGGAAAGACACTCATCATTGGTCTTCACTTGAACACTGAGCCATTGAGTGCAACCCTTTGAGTTCCTTATCCACCAAGTGGTCCATCCATCAAATCCATGCTTGTCCAATTTAGAGACACGGATGTTGTCTGGTACAGTGTCAAATGCTTTGCCTGAGTCACAGAATCACAGAATGGTTCCAATTGGAAGGGACCACACTGGGTCATCTGGTCCAATCTCCCTGCTCAAGCAGGGCCATCCTAGAGCACATGGCACAGGATTGTGTCCTGATGGTTACTGAATATCTCCAGTGAAGGAGATGCCACAATCTCTCTGTGCAATCTGTTCCAGTCCAGTAAAGGCACAGTAAATAATTTCTTCCTCATATTTAGGTGCAACTTCCTGTGCATCAGTTTCTGCCCTTTGCCTCTTGTCCTATTGCTTGAAACTACCAAGAAGAGCCTGGTCAATCCTCTTGGCACCTTCCTTTCAGATACTGACAGACACTGATGTGGTCACCTCTCAGTCATCTCTACTTGAGGCTGAACAGGCCCAGCTCCCTCAGCCTTTCCTCATAAGAGAGATGCTCCTGTCCCCTGAACATCTTTGTTGTCCTCTTCTGGACCCACTCCAGGAGCTCCATGTCTCCCTTGTACTGATGAGCCCAGACCTGGAGACAGCACTCCAGATGTGGCCTCACCAGGGCTCAATTGAGGAGCAGGATCACCTCCCTTGACCTGCTGGCAATGCCCTTCCCAATGCACCCTAGGACACCATCGGCCTCCTTGGCCACGAGGGCACTACTGGCTCATGGACAGCTCATTGGGCACCAGGACCCCCAGGTCCTTCTCCTCAGAGCTGCTTTCCAGCAGGTCATTCCCAGTCTGTCCTGGTGCCTGGCGTTATTCTTCCCCATGTGCAGGACTCTGCATTTGCCTTTGCTGAATTTCAGACAGTTCCTCATTGCCCATCCCTCCAGCCTGTCAAGGTCCTTCTGAAGGGCTGCAGAACCCTCTGGGGTATCACCCACTCCTCCCAGCTTGGTGTTGTCGGCGAACTTTCTGAGGAGGCATCTGCCCCTTCATCCAAGCAACTGATGAACAAGTCAAACAATTCTGGGCCCAGTATTGAACCTTGGGGGACACCGCTAATGACAGGCCTCCAACTAGACCCTGTGCCACTGATTACAACCCTCTGGGATCTGCTGTTCAGCCAGTTCTCAATCCACCTCACGATCCACTCACCAAACACTTCCTGAGTTTGCCTGTGAGGATGTTGTGAGAGACAGTGTCCAAAGTCTCAGTGAAATTGAGGTAGACAATAGCCACTGCATCCATCAGGTAGTTGTTTCATTGCAGAAGGCAATCAGATTGGTCAAGTATGATTTACCTCTAGTGAATCTGTGCTGACTGCTCCTGATCACCTTTTTGTCATCCATGTGGATAGAGATGGCCTCCAGAATGAGATGCTCCATCACTTTTCCAGGGATTGAGGCTGACTGGATGGTAGTTCCATGAGTTATCCTCCTTGCCCTTTTTGAAGACTGGGGAGGCTTTTGCTTTCTTTCAGTCCTCAGACATTTCTCATGATTGTGAGTGGCCTCACTATGGTGTCCACCAACCCTCTCAGCACTTGCAGAGGTATCTGATCAGGGCCCACAGTACGGGTAAATCACATCAGTTAAATTTATTGCAAGAACATCACATTCTTCATTGCTGTCAGTAAAAGCATATATTTCTGGGACAGTCCTGTATGAACTATCCACCCAAATACTGGAATCAAGGAAAGTTCTAATCATGCTTTTTTGAAATCTGCATCAAGTGGACATATTTGCTGTCTACACAGAGTATGACAAGTGATGTGATACAACACACAAATAGTCAATAAACTAAGGCCAGGATTTTGAACTTCTGAATGAAATATTTGAATTATTTTAGTTTGAATTTAAGAATTTAAGACAGCATAAGGACATTTTGACATGCCTAACTTCACAGACACAGCTAAATGTTTATCATTACGGCAAAGGTATACCAGTTACGGGGATCCTGAAATAGCTGTGTTTATGTTCCTCTTTATGCATTATTCAGATACCAAAACCCATTTTAGCAGAAAATTAATACCAAGTTGAAAAATCATTAAAGTGAGAAAACCTAGAACTAGGAACTGGAACTTTCATCTGACTGTCTGAAGAGACACAGGTCCCTGGTTAAAATCAATACCTCTTACACACTCAGCTGTTCATTTCTGAATTAATGCATATTCTCTGCATCCATGGACTGCAGGCCACCAGGTGACTGTGCTCATCAGGAGGAAGCATCAGCTACCCAGAAGCTTCTTGATGAAGCCAAAAATGGGATATCCTTATATCTCATTTTAGACAAACTTCTTGCTTTGAATCTCTATTTAGGAACACACGAACTGACAGCTATGGCTGTAGTAAAAACATTCAAACAAGTACAAAGAAATTCACTCACAGAGACATCCAACAGCATCCTTGCTCAAAACAATCATATGAATTCCAATAAACTGTAATTACAAAATACAACGCAATGAGGTCAGGTCCTAACTCACATTTCATTGACCTCGCAAACCATTCAAGCAAATTGAACTTGTCTCACATGCTCAGGAGTTTACTGTTAACTATAACATCATCTCCCTCACTTCTAATTTTCATTTGATGTGTCTTAAAATGAAACATAAAGACATGAGCTGCTTTAAAGCCAGTAATTGTTTCTTGATGTTAGGCCCACTATCAAATTAGCCTCAAACAGAAAGCTTTGATGAGATTTGCCCAACTATTAAGGCTATTAGTTGAAACATGAAATTGATTTATTTTGCCTATTACATTAACCTTCTCCTTTACATGCAGTCGTTTATTACACAGGGCAAAGTAAAGGCAACGTGATATTTAAACATGGTAGAAATGAATACAAAAGACATCTTGTTATAAGCCACATGTTACTGTAATAACAAATTGACAAAGACTTCTTAAGGATGTTCAGTGCTAGCAACAAAATGGAATATTTTTAATAGCATCATACTGGAAAAAAAATTGATGGCACTGAGAGAGCAAATGTAATTAGTAATAAGCAGGATTTGTTTGGAAAGTTTATGAGAGATATGACCTGCAACGCAAAGATATGTGAACTGAAAAGAAATGTTCTTGCGACTGTAAGGCAGGACAGAATTAAATCCATTTGTTCTGCCCGTTTATCTAAGGTTTTTATAATTAGATTGATGTATTAATATCAAGGAGGAAAGCTTCTAGCTTGAATGTGGAAGAATTCCCGTAACTAGAAAAGGGACCTGGTAACCCTGCCATTATTAACTGGGAATTATTTCATTAAAATACAGTGCTAATTTAAATACATACTGCTTTTACATAAGAAAAACTAAGAGCAGAATATGAATGAGAATTTCATACATACTAAATCTGTAGGTCTTTTGACAGGATAAAGCACCTACTCTTCACCAGCAGAAACTGTATCTTGAATTTCAGTATAGTATACATACAGCCACTGTCCTTGTATATCTCCATACAAATATACAAATTCATAAATCCAAAATGTATTTATACTTGATTTCTTATGTGTAGCAAAGATGTCCTTGAAATGTCAGCTCCTCCACCTTCTCTTTCTGTTTCCACAAACAACTTCTCAAAAAATCCTCTGTTCCAATAACATTGGTCAAAACGTAAAACAGCCTAATTTAATTTTTTTAAGTACATAGAGACAACTTTTTTTCCCCTTAAGAAAAGCATCTGGCGGGAAATTTGTTTGTGAACAAATGTGCTCTAACTTTTGTGTCTAGAGGGACTGGGCTCCAATTTTGGCTAGACTGATGCAGGGGAGGTAGTTGCCCTAGTGATGCCAGGCGGACATGTGTGAATATGTGTGTCCCAGGCTCCTCTGTCCCCTGCACCACACACATGCACACACACGGACAGCCACAGAGGCATCAGCTCATGCTCCGAGCACCATCTGCAGGTGAGGGCAGGGGCAGCTGGGACAGCTGTTAAACCAGCTGAAGTGCTGGAGTCTGGGCGCCCTGGTGAGAAGGGAGACATGCAGAGCCCTGCACATGAGATTCAGCCCAGAAGCTGCCAGCTGGACCATGATGC
The DNA here is from genome assembly GCA_018881555.1 of Amblyornis subalaris. Taxonomy (NCBI): domain Eukaryota; kingdom Metazoa; phylum Chordata; class Aves; order Passeriformes; family Ptilonorhynchidae; genus Amblyornis; species Amblyornis subalaris. Next base: position 5,900,257 of record JACAXG010000047.1, on the reverse strand, counting down.
TCCATGATATCAGCAACACAGGAGCTAAAATACATTCACAAAAGGCGTCTTCTACTCCACCATCAGCCTATTCATGCAGAAGCTGAGTACCAAGAGGGAAAAGCACTCTCTTTGACAGGAAAAGAGTTTTTTCCTGTTTTCTCAAGCATCACTCAGAGACAGTGTTTCTAAGGTTTCTGAGTATGATGAAGGTTATTGGTACTCACTGTACCATTTGCAATTACCAAATGTCACTATTCAGAATTTTTCCCATGTTCCCCTTTTGTTGCTGCAGTCTATGATTAACACATGGTGTTTTGAGAGAATACCCAGCCTACACTTACAGTTTTGCTTTCATATTTTTCTCCCTGTTTATCTTGTTGTATTCCTGAAATTGCTTTGCTGTTCAGGGACTTAGAAAAATCTGGTTCTATGCAGGTATTTTAAAAACAGCTTAGCTGGGCTTTCTGGCCCTCTGACAGACAGAGTGAACTCAGACACAATGTGTTTTCCAGTGACTCACTACTGGGATTATTCCAGCAGTTATGTTAAAATACCAATAAGGTTGTGGGATCATGTCCTCCCAGTTGACCCGCCAGCAGGCTTGTGCTGGGAACACATGTGGCAGCAAGTTTGCCATCAGGGATGTCATGCCATTCCTTAAAATAAGCTCCTAAGGATCTAAATTAATACTGTAGTGTTTTGGGTGCCCTTAGCACGCACCTTACACCAGTAATGCTAATAGGTGGAGTCTCCCATTTGTAAACCCATGTCAGGATTCACATATAAGAAACATACATTAAGGTGAGGAAAGAAGAAAAGGACCTCGCCGACAATGACACAGCTTAGAATTGTGTCAGAGCTCTGAAACTAGGAAAAACAGCAAGAATGTTCAGTTACATTTTCAAACAATCTGCTTTCGACCTTGTTTAACTTTGCATGAACATTTGGAAAACCCATAACACCATATTTTACTATTATCAATATTAATGTAAAGCAATACTGAGTTTTTATGCTCAAATATTTATAGAAAGTGGATTTTATGTTTGTTTTCTATAAACATTAGTATCAGAGTCCTGGTTGTTAACATTAGTGCTGCACTATCAAGAACGAGAAACAATGCCATGTGTCTTGTGTAACCATCACAGTTAAACAATATAGACAATACTCCAAAAGAGATCTATAGAGCATATGAATCATAGAATAACAGAACAAATCTGCAGAAACAGTCAACTTATATAGGCTTTCTGTCAATGGAGAAAGGAGCAAAATGTATCAGATTCAATTTAAGTATGAATTATTCAGCCAACTCTTTTTGCAGACTTGCCTTTCATAGTTACTATTTTTCACATTAGACTATACTAACTCACTTTATGCAAGTTAGGAAGCATGTGATCTATTATTTTTGTAAATTATTTTATCACAGTGATAGTGCTGAGGGCTTCTCTTCTTGTGCTGCTATCAATTAGTTACGAAAAATACTTCTCCTGCAGAGGCAGTAGAGAAAGCCAACTAAGTATGAGATGACAGGAACATTATTGTCTCCATTTTACTAAAGGTGAAAGAAAACCTTTTAAAAATCCACCATTACCATGTTTTTAGATAGCATGGTGGTTGATCTAAAGATCCAATCAAGTCTCCTACTCCTAATTACTAGTAAGGTGCACGTGACAGATTCCATTTTCCCATAAAGATATGTTTTATAGTAATTTTTTAAGATCCATTTTATCTTTTCCATGGAAGTTGGAGCTCAGCAACAAACAAAACAGCTTCTTGAAATCACAGGCACTGAATTAAATTCTTCAAAATGATGCTGCTTCCTTTGGAGGTCACACTTTATAAAACTTCTGTCTCCATTTCATTCCAGTACCTATAAGGAATATTTGCCTTCACCTCTGCACCAGGATGGTTGCTGTACACCCTGATGGAGTTTCAGAACTCCTTTCCAAAGCCAGATGGATGCATAGGCAAGACCCTTTTCTGCCTGTAGCCACACAGCTTTTCAAGCTCTGCTCATTAGACTTGCACAGTCAGAAACACCCCTGTAACCAGATCCAGGTGACACAGCTGATGCACTCCAGCTCATGCAAAGCACCAATGGACCTACAGAGGCTTCAGAAGAGGGATACAGAACAGCAAAACCAGTACTGAACAGGGAGGAAGAAGCTGGAATCAGAGTAGCCAAATCTGCACCCTCATTCAGATTTGGTCTTCAAAAGCAGTTTCTGCAATAATTTCCAAATTGCCTCATCAGCAGCTTCATTGAGATTCTGTTAAAAATTTCCCTTTACAAAACTGTTGTCACAGGTTAAAAACCATCATCACATGATAGCCTTGGCACAGTCATTTTATCGCAGCTAGATGGTTATGATTTTGGACAGTATTTCCCACAAGATGTTTCTTGTTCCACTTTCTATTATCCCCAAATCATGTTCAATTTCAACTTTTCAAAAAAAGGGTTATTTTTAAATCTTAACTCTACACTGATGGAAAAGTCTACATATTCAATGGGATCTTAAAATCTCACTCTACAGCCTTGTAGACCTTTTATTGATAAGACCGTTCTTGTTAAGATTCAGGAAGAGGCAGTGACTGGCCCTCTGGATCTATTTGACTCTTACACTATGGGACAGCACTGCTAACCAGAGAGGAGAGTTATTTTGGTAGCAGATCAGAATCCCAATTTACAAGGACCGTGCTGCAGTCAAATGCCTTCTCACACCGGTGAATTCTGTTGTGTTTGCATAGTGCTTATTTTTAGCTGCTGTCATTGAAGTTATTACTAGAGACAGCATAGGTTCAAAATGTCCCTTGCACTTAAGCAAAAAGAAAGGTTTCCTGGGATTCCCTGTGCTAGGACTTTCGCATTTAATTTTTTCCAGGGATTACTGCATTCTCAATCAATCATCCACAGTTAGTCCTGCTGATACCACACACTTGTAAAAGTCACACTTCTCATTCCAAACTTCCACAGTTCCTACATCTTTGTAAGTTCTGACTTTTAAAGAAAGAGTATTTTTTACGTGTAACCCAGTTCTCATTTGGGAGTTCATTTTATTTTAATGGACTTCCCATTTCTCAAATAAGCTTCCTAATTTCCACCCGTAATGAGTATATTATCCAAGTAACAGATCACTCTACTTAAAACTGTTATTATGCAGGCTGCTGAAATGCAGAAAGATTGGTAGCCATTGCTGAAAGCTGCCCGACAAGAACTAAAATGGGGGGTAGTAAATAATACGGATACTCAATCAAATAGAAAGCATTAAACATTCACTGAGCAAATTGACCACTATTCAACAAATACCTTATTTATATGCAATTAAATTAAGTGAGAATTAATCATTTTTCCATTGTGTCTGCCAACATATTTGGAGAGCCATAGCTGCTGCACCAGCCGCTCAGCTAGCAGGGCGGGAAGGTGAAATGAAGCTGCTGGGCACGGCTGCAGGCAGCACTGACCCATAGGTGGGGCTGTGCTCTCCCCAAAGTGTGCTGTACAGGGTTAGGTACATGCCATTTCCACCCAGGCTTATCCGGAAAACACGAATCAAAACTTTCAACGTCCCCTCTCCTCCCTGGGCATGATACTGCTCCTCCCATGTACGTCCCTGAGGAGCAGTGGCTGCAGTGGCTGCTGTGACCATCGGGGCAGCAGCCCCCGCCCCGTGCAGTGTGACCCTCTCCACAGCTGCTGCCAGCCCTGCCAGCTCAGGGGCAAGTTTGCCCTCCAATTCCAACCCCTTCACCATGTCTTCGCTTGTGGACACATGGTGCCCTTTTTTCCTGTTTGTTTTTCCTTTGCAATCTTTTTAGGATTTCAGTGCTAAGCAGTGGTTGCTTTTAGTCACAAAATGCATTAGTGGCTCTGTACAGATCATAGTGGAAATGATTTTGTAGAAAATGACAGTCATGAGGGAGGCATAAGGAATTATTTTTGGGAAATAACTGTCATAGGGGAGTCCCTTGTGCTATCGCTCAAGTGTTTTTAGTGCTCAGGAGCAGGCAATGTGAGGTAAAAGCTTTTTTTGCATTGGATGTAATACTATAAGGGACATAAACAGATACTGAATATATTAAGGCAGGTCATCTATCCTTCTCTCACTATGTACTAACTGCTGTCTTATACACACCAATTAATGCAATCAGTTCGCATGAAGACGCATGATCTCCTCCACCACTGAAGACTTTGAGAGGAATATATATAACATGTAAAGTTACCTGCTACCTGCTTCAGATGGAAGATGCAGAAAGTCTTGGGTAGGGTGGAGGGAGGGGTATTGAGGGAGGTTGAGTGTGTGAGGAATGCCAGGGAGAAGCACTTCCCACTGTCAAACAGTGCTGCTGCTGAAACACTCCAAATGCAAGCTCAGTATTGACAATATCCCACCCATGGGATTTTCCACTCCTGCTATGTCCCCGAAACCCAAACCTGCTCCCCAGTTGTTTTAAAAGAAGGCTGAGATGTGCTGTGGCGCTTGCATGAAGGAACTGATTTTACAGGACACACAGAGCTTCAGAGCTCCCTGTAAAGGCAGGGCCACCCATATTCTGAGAGAGGGTCACGGAGTGCTGGGGTCTGAGCTGCCAGCTGGGCTTAGAGATGGCAAGGGGCATTTTCACCTTGCGGGCATGGGACAGCCTTCTGACAGCCCTCTGCTGAGGCACTCAAGCATGGTGGGGAGAACCTTTTATCAAAGGGAACAGGCATCCTTTCGAAGATAAATGGCTTTGAGAAGCAGGACTCTCCTTTGCAGCCAGTAGACATTTAGTGTTACTCTATAAGATGGTACTTCTTTCCATGGGTTGCATTTTGAAGAAAAATGTAAAAACAGCTTCCTCCTGAAATGGGTACCTGTTTGGTATTCCCTAAGCAACAGTGAAGTCCTTTTCACAGGAGATATTGCTCAGAAAAGATTTATGAAATGTGGCAGGGCAACATCAAGGCCTGAGAACCGTTAATTTAAAATGCCTTTCCCCTTCATCCTCCTGTGTAAATTGCTGAGCAATCATGATTTCTTCTTACCTTCTGCTCTCAGTGATACAGCTCGTGTCATGCCAGGATCACAGTTCCATGACATTAATTATACACAGCCAAGATACACTTTTTATTTTGTGCCCCAAATGGAAAATAGTGCAAAGGAGCACAGGAGACACTGGCTGTGCTTAGGGAATTTCATTTCAGCTCTGTACCTTTTTTTTAAAAAAAAAAAAAAAGAAAAAACCTATGGCTTGAGAGATCTTTCATTTGAAAGTAGTAAAGGGATCCCTGCTACATTCAGAGCTGCTTACAGTGGAATGCCTTGAAATATAGAATAATAGTATCAGGAGAAAATTTCTTGGGCCTGCTTACTTTTGTGTAAGTGATGGTAGATGACACGGCCAAGATAACAATCTGACCCTAACCTACCCACCTCGGTGCAGTAAAATGATACCATGTAACTCAGATGTAACAGCACCAGAACATCAGGTCAGGAGTCTGTCTCTTCCTAAGGCAGGGCTGTGGCATCTGGTACATCCTGCAGAGTGAACAACTTGCATCATTTTAACTCAAATTTATATTATCGGGCTTTACCTGTACATCAACAGCTGCAAAAATTATCACAATGCATTAGTCTAAATTAAATATGTTGTATAGAAAGAGACCTTTACAGGGCCAAATTCAGACACTCACCCAGAGTGGGATGGATGTGGCATGGAGAGCAGCTGACCATGCACACAGGCACAGACTATGTGTACACCTACTCTCCCCAGTAATGATCTCTCCAGCCCAAGGGCAGCACCTCCTGAGAAGTCTTCACTAGATCGGCATGGGAGCAGATTCTAAGATCTACTGTGGTCCTTGAGATAGCTTTGCCCAGGATGCAGCTTACAGGGAGGTATCGGTACTCACCCAAATGCCTTGAGGATGCTAGGTGGGGGAAAGCCCCCAGCAAAGCTGAGAAAAGCAACTTAACCGTCAGATACCACAAAGCAGCTACACCTCATCTGCAGCCCCACGGGATCGCACAAAGACCAGCACCAGCGACATCCCTCTGCTCCCACATACACAGCAGGAACTGGCAGAAAGAAAACAGTAACCTGAAATATTCCCAGAGACCAGACTACAAACTCAGGCAGCTCGGCAGATCCTCAAGCACATGTTTGTCTCCAATGGTGATTTTCTGTGTGGCAGTGCTGTGTATCACTCTGTAACATCCTTTGCTCTGCAGGTGGTACAAAGGGAGAATGAAATATTTTTACTTCAGCAGCCATGACCATCTAAGTAACACCACACTACTTTCTTCCTGAGCTCCTTTTTCAGTTCTGCCAACAGGTATCCCAGGCTATTCTGTCTGGCAAATGAAGAGTGCTGCTCGCAGACAGAACTAGATGTTTTCTACATGAGGCTTTAAAAAATAAAAAGAAATTATGGACTTCTCAGCTTTCTAAAAATCTGTTCAGACTGTTTTGAAGAAAAACTAGTGACTTTTAATCACCTTTCATACAAATATTTTCCAATTAGTTTTTCATTATTTGTGGATCTTCTTAAGCTTTTGCCTTCCTTTAACACCGTAAGCTTAATGAAACTCTTTTGTGATTGATTTATGAAAGCAGGTTTAGTGTGGTGTTTTATGAATCTGACATTTCCACACACATGAAATCCTGGGCACTGACAGTACAGTGATTTATTGGCAATCTATACTGTATAAAAGAATAACTGGAAAGAATATAATGGCATACAAAGGAATCACACATAGCCAAGACCTGATTGAATATATAGATATTGAAATATCTATTGAAATTTCTTAAATCAAGTAAGTAGCCCATTTAATAGATATCAGAACAGGTCACAGATTTTGTTTACTAGAGGGTTTTTCCTACCTTGCTGTTACATGTGCCTTTAAAGCTTAATACTAGAAGAAAAAATTCTTTTTTTTTACCAGAAAAAAATTTCGATAATTTTCCTTAGAAAAATTGGTCTGAGACTCCTAGGTGTGCCCAAAAGTCCCACACACAGACTTCTGACAGACAACTAGGTTGCCACCTGCTCTGGCTGCGACCAGCATCTCCATGACCCCAAAACAGCCCAGGCAGGAGCTGAGGGGAGGGACACGAGGGCCTTGGTACAGGAGCACAGAAGGAGAAGGAAAAATCCTGCGGGCCTGGGACTGGGACAAACCAAGCAGTGTGACCTCGCCCTATTCTCAGGAGAGGCAGCAAATCCCAGGCACAGATCAGGCCTGGAGACACCAACTGCTATAGGGAAGGGCAATAATGTATGGTAGAGAGAAGATTCAACTGCAGAGTAATCAACCTTAGCTTTTTTGCCTGTACCTGTGTACTTCTCTCTCATTGAGGCAATATTCAAGAATCCTTCAATTTTGCAAGAGCAACCAGTTACTCTCGGCAATCACACAAGAGCAACCAAATTTGATATCTAATGAAAACAACAAATGCTACAGTGGTGTTATGGCAGTTTCACTATGTTAAGCTATTACTGCATCCTTTATTCCTAGATTATATTTCAGAGTTATTTATTAATGACTCCTATTCTTTCTTGTTATAATGCACATGATAAAATTGGCCATGTATACAAAAAAAATTAAGAATATACATACTATTTATCTCACATACAACATTAGACTCTGAGATATTTAATGAACTGAAGGATGTCAAACCAGATAGTAAATTTCCCAGTTGCTAAACTAGCACTTGTTTGTTCTGCTGTGTTTTTATTTTCCAAGCTCAAAGTAGCCATGATCAGCTCCCTTGCCTTGCTGTGTGTGCTTGGACACTCTTAATGTAACAATTCACAGACACTCAGACTGTCACTGATCGCACTAGAGAATGGCATTTAGACTGCTTTGAAGAAAAAATACTAGCTGTGCTTCAACTTTGAGTAGACCTGTTCCTATAGAATATAAAACAGGAGCATAAAGTTGTAAACCAAACAGAAGAACCACTGACTACTGAAGAACAGCTGCCTTACAAAAAACCCCGGGCTGACTCTGCTGGGGATACTGTATAGTGCGCTACATCCTGAAAATTTCAGAAAGAAAGATCAAGTAACAACTTTAGAGAGCTCAAATAAAAGAAGAATGCAGAGCAGAACCAACAACCACAAAGATTTTGTGGCATTTTGAGTACTCAGAATAAATTAATAGATTTGAGTGCAAAAGAAGTAGCCACAGTAGTGTCACCTGCTCTCTTCGCACAACTGTAGGCATAGCACTGTAATCACAGAGAACCTATCCCGTTCCTACCTACAGTCCAACAGTTGCAATTACATTTCTTTCTATTGGGGGCATATTTTGAGTTTAAAATCTAGCACTTCTCTGAGGAAACTGCACCAGTACTTATCTTGCTTCTTTAAAAGTGCTAAAAATACTTATTTAAAGTTTGAATTTCACAAGCCACAGCTTTCAGGTGTTGGCGTATTTTGTGCTGTTTGCTAGATTAAAAAGCTTTCCACTATCCATTGAAAAGGTTAATCTACCTGTTTTCATATGTTTGTGTGGCAGAAAAGGAGAGTTTTATCTTCAGACCAAGATAATAGTCTTATTTAAAAAAATATAGGCAGCATAGAAAACCCAAAAAGTATATTCAGAACATTTCTCCAAGATTCCCTTCATAAATAATTGGTTACATAGCAAAAGCGTTTTTCATGGACTGAGCATGATACTATTACGAAAACCTTTTTTTTCCCTGCATGTATTCTCTAAGAGAAGTAAAAAGAAAGCAATTTTTCCCCTGACAGTGCAGAACAGAGAAAGGCACTCTTTACTGTGGTAGGACTGGTGAAAATGCTCTCCACTCATCATCCTAAGATGAAACACTGGCTTATTGTAATTAAAAACCGTATTCTCATAAATAAACCTATTGCAATAATATTAACTCACAGATTTCTCTCACAAATATTTGAAATGTTTCTCAATGCATAATACTGGCAATTTTTGCTTCGGTGTCAAGGTTCAGCATCAAATACAAACTTCAAAAAAGAAGCATGCAAATCACAGTCATTAGTGTATTAATACTCTGCAGCCAGGTTTTGCAGAAAAATAAATCCCATTAATGTGTTAAGGCAATAGGAAGGCACATTATACTGCTGTCTCCAAAACACATTAGTTACTGAACAAAGTAAGAAAATAACTACACGTACATGATACCTCTTGCCACCTGAAAATGTTCTATAGAAACTCACTGTTCCTTTTTTTATACACCTGTTGCATTCTTTGTACATATATCTCTTGTACAATCTAACTTAGCGTACTGGATTTTTAACCTCCTCAGCCATTAAATATAAGACTGTGATTTCTAATTGTCTTTGCCATGTCTCAGTAAAGCAAATGCCTAAGTCTGTTGTCTTTTTCATGAAACATGTCACTGTTTTCAAAATCAGCCTTGGGGCAGTGGTGGCAGCTCAGCCCATTGGGGACAGCAGATGAAAGCTGTGCATGACCCCACAGCTCCCCATGCCCGCGTGGTCAGTGGGGCTGAGGGCATGTGGCACTGGGGTGCTTTGGTTGCCAGGGTCCCTGGGGCTGGCACCCCACTCAGAAAGGCATGCCAGGTTTCTCCCGCCAGTGACTGCGAGTGAGAAAAGGGCAGTTTCCCCTATGCCCCAGCCCCAAGGACACCTACATGTTTTAGCAAGTTCCAGCTGCTCGATATCACAAAGTCAGATGCCGCTCCCCATTTCTGAGATTCCTCACAGGTCTAGGATGGGAGTAACTTCAGCTGCAAGTCAGGGAAATCTACAAGGAAAGCATGACTTCAAGGCAATGTCTTTTACTTTGATCTTGCACCTCCTCTCCTCAGACTCCGGGTAAAACAATTGAATTTTCTTTTTATCCTGCAATGAGTTCATGAGCTCTCCCAGGTGCATGCATGGAGGGGGCTGCTCACTAGTGTCCACCAGTAGCATCTGGCTCTGTCTCACGTCACCAAAGCCCACTTGGCTAAGGGTTAGCAGCAACAGAGCACACTCCGGCGACAAGCCACTGCTGTCCCTGGAGCTACATCCTATCAAAGAGCTACCAAGCAAGGGAGTCGAATTGTCTCTGTCTGCCACTGCAGCCTCCTTCTGCAGCATCAAAAGGTATTCACTTCTGTGATACACTTAGGTTGTAATTAAACCCACATCTCTAAATGGGTAAATTCAGCTATATGCTCTAATATTTTTGTAGCTAATAAGCTGAAACCATTTCTACCGCATAGGCACTGTACAGGCTCAGTTGTCAAGGGTGACCACAGTCCTCAAAAGACAAGAAAAAAGAACAACCAAGCCCCTCTTTTGGGAATATCTGCTGCTTTTCCTTCTTCCAGCTGAAACTAGAGGCCTGGTTTCATGCCACATTTGACAGCATAATGGGAGTACTGCAGGGCAGGCACAAAATACTGCCAATACTTCAAATCTTTTCCGTCATGTGCGGTAAATATGAATGAGCCAGAGCAACTGTCAGCATTTGAAAGAAAATAAGGTGCCTACTTGTTTGCTCTGTACTAGGAGCTCATCAGCCGCTGGTTGTTGCATGGGCTGAGTTTGATCTCTTTTAACTTTATCATGTACATTTTAAATGAACATGATTACAGAAGACATAGGAGATACTCATGACTGTTGCTCTACTTCAGACTTCTGATTGGAAGAGGGAAAGTTTTTAAGCAGAGGATTTTCCAGCTAAGAAGAATAGCTTCATGTTCAAACAAGTAACCAGCAGTTAAAAACTTGGAAACGAAGCTTAGCTGTGACAATGCACCTATATGGCCTTAACAAATTAATTCAATAAACTCTTCTTTCTAGTAACCTAAATTACCTGTCCTTCCTGTGTATCTGAGACAAAGCCATACACTCAGAGCTCCTAAATTACACAGAAAGTGTCTTTGAGAGCACAGAGGACATTATCCAGATTTCTCATTTGCTTTTTTTCCAAATTACCTGACCAAAGTGGCAATGTACCCAGCAGCAACCACACTGCTGCAGAGACAGACCCTCCCAGCTCCCTTTGGCTGACAGTAGCTCTGATTTGGGAGAGCCTCTGCTGACATGACCAGGAAGTGCTGAAATATGTAGGCACTTCTATTACACACAATATGGATATTTTTCTGAGGGAGTTTGCAGCAGCCCAAATCCAGATTTCCTGCAACATTCCCAAGCTATTGGATCAGCAGTGGTCTTTGTAGGGAAAAGCATTGGTAGAAGGCTATGAGTAAAGTTATTGCGGAGAGGTAGCCAGAAAGACTGCGACCTCCTTCCATGAAGATCAGATCTGGAGCAGCACATCCATTCTCCTCTCGACACAGGCCATGTATTTTCAGGAGGTGTGCTGTATCCCAAGAGACAGCAAAAAGGGACAAGCTGGGCAACATCCACCTTCTACCTGTGAGATTTCCACACTCGGCAGCTCCTGCTATTCCTTCACAACCACCTCTTCTTCTCAATGTACTTGCAAAGCCCTCTGAACTATAACCTGGAGGACAGCCAAGTTGTTGAAGGAAAGTCCCTCTGGGCAAGTGATGAACTATATCTTACAGTGAAAAGTAGTTTTAATGTGGTTCCATCTGACTCTTTTGGGTTATTATTCAGACAGGTATTAAAGATCTAACAAATTGTCATCATTTGCATTAATTGGTATTTATATTACAGTTAAATGCAGATGGCAAGTGCCTGCAGGCTGGTTGCCTTATCTACATTTTCCATTCCACTATGGCTTTGTAAATCATTGCTTTCAAACACTTGGAAAAACAAAATATTGAAAAAGTGTCTTCTGAAGATGGTGTACTTACTTTCCTGAACAAGTTGACTTTGACAAGGACAAAAGCAACACATTTTTAAGGAAGCCTGCAAAATTTCATTCCAGAAGAGTCAGAGAGAGGATACCGTACTCAGCAAAATCTGTAAAGCGAACAAGGCGTACTTGTGCAAATCCTGTTGAAAACTTCCCCTACAAAACAAACCCCATTACCCCAACTGGCACAAACTGGGAGCAGCAGCATTCTCCAAGTGAGCAGCATAAGGGAAACTGGGTAATCCTGGGTGATCCTGGAGTCTGAATCTGGAGCAATGCTCCAGCCCTGTGGGAAATCGTGGGTTTGCTGAAAGAACAAAATGTGAAATTCAGAAGCCTGGAGTAGGCAGAGAGACAGAAGAGATGATCAAAATAACAGCTCTTCCTTGTCTTGTTGCAGAGGGAGTCTGGACAGTCCTGTGCTGCACTTGCAGCTGAGGAACAGCAACTGCCACACATTCCCATTGTATCAATCCCCAGCTTTTCATCCCTTTATCTGTTTCAAATATGTGATGATACTAAATATTTTCAGCTAGATGAAAGTTTACCTTTACTAGCAGAACAGATGTTCTATGCTCATCAATTTAAATTACTAGATACCTAAAGAAGAAATATGGTTATCCATAGTATCTAAAAGCTGCTGCATTATTTACCATATTGCTAGGTGAAACATGTTGCTGTCCTCCCCATCTCTTTATTACCTGTGAAAAAATTCCTGATAAATTAGTTGTGGTACAATGGCAGAACATAAATATTTCAGCTAGGAATGCTTAAACTGAAAAAACCTGCCTGTAAATTCCCTGATATGTGGGATCTACTCCCTAAAAATTTGTTGTTAAATCTCAGCACGTAGATAGTACAGGCCATATAGCGAGTTGGGTGTAAATATTCCTAAGAGCCAGAACATTGCTGATGACCAGCAAGTGCTCCTGAAGCTTTTAGTCCCCTTTTCCAGTCACAGGGGTGCTACCTCTGTGATCATCACCTTCCTCAGTGATTTATTACACTGACATCTTGTGTCAGCTTTGATTCCAAGTCCACAGTCCTCCAAAGCTTGGTTTGTAATAAATTTATCAAATTTCTGGAATAGTAAGTTATACAGCAAAAATTTGTATTATTCAGTGTTCATTCTGGGGGCATTTTTGTTAGAAATTAAAAAAAAAGTTAAAGACTCCTTTCAATAAGACTGAGACAGTATTTTGATTCCCCATTTTCATTTCCAAGCTCATTCTCACCTACTATTTTTAAATTACTGTTATTAGACAAGTGCCTGGCACCACTCACTGAGCTCAGAGCCTCATTTATTGCTATTAGCCCAGCAAAGGTGTATTGAAAAGTGTGGCATTCATCAAATGCAATTTGTCCATCTCAGAGCTTTATTCTTTCCCTACAAATGCTCTGAGTAACCCTGATTTTTCCCACAATTTTCTCCGAATGACTAATTATTACATTTGATTTCCATTAATATGAGCATCTAATAGTATTTGAAACAGTCTGTCAATAGGGCAGGCCATCTAATTTTATATAGCTGATATTTGTATGTTTCCCAAATATAGGTGTGCCTAATTGTAGCTAATTAGTGTTTAGTGCCAAGTACCAGAGTTCCAGTTCTGAAATACATACATACATACATACATACATACATGTATATATATATTTTTTTAAAATTTATTTATTTTTGCATTTCCCTGCAATGACCCAGTTCTGCAAAGCATTTAAACTCCTGCCTTGGACCTTTGGTGCTTTCCTAGCTAAAGCCCAATTCTGTGTGGTTTTTTCTAGACATGTTTTCTAGATGTTAAGGCAATAGGAATAATGTCAAATTGGGATGCTGAGAAACTGGTAGTAAAACCACTCTCTCTGACTGAAAATGCAATCTGAGTTTAGTAGAAACTCTCCCACAAGAAGATTTCTCCTGTTCCCACTGCCTCAGATCACACTGCACCAACACTGCACTGAAGCTCTGTTTTCTCAGTCTAGGAAACATCCGTCAGCAAGCAGAATAGTGCACAAAGAAGCAATTTCCATCACTTACACTAGTACCAAGTCAAGATTTAGATGACATTAACAACAACAAAATGCCCTAAACTCCTGTGGTCTTGTGAGCATACAGAGATGCAAACAGTGTCCTTAGGAACACCAGCTTCAACAAGAATGGGTTCTACAGACCAATGCAACTTGTCCTCGTCATTCTAAGTTGATGGGAAATTATAGGTATGAATATTTCAATCAAGCATGTTTTTCATTAAAAATATCAGCACAAAACCACAAAAGTTTCATATTGGAAATGTTTCCTTAATGTAATGAAGAGGTGAAGTTTAGCTGCCTGGTGATTCCTGGTGTAGCCTAGCACGGTGAATTCTGTGAGGGCCAGGTACAACATCTCCACAAGTTAGAGACAGTGCCACATGGGATAGGATGGGCTGGCCAAGAATCCCACCTGCAAGTGAGACTACAGAGGTGGTGCAGCTAAAAACCAGCTCAGTGTTTCTCAGGACAGTCATTTCTAAACTGAGCAATCTCACATGACCATTTGCAGTATGAGGATGAAAAGGCTAAAATTTTTGAATTTATTCACCCAAAAGTCATCAACTCCAAAAGAAAATTAATTACAGTGACTGTAGGGGTCAGGCATTAGCCTGGAGGTGGTTCTTTCCACAAGAAATAACCTGATAATCAAAGAATCACATTTTCTATTCTTTCTTCTCTATGTGCCTAAGACATTATGAAAATGGGAATAAAACATACCCTCACATCTTGTTCATTCTGTGTTCTCAGATAATCTTCCTCTGTAGAAATAATGACAGTGCTGTGGAACAGGAGGCAGATGTCAAGGCAAAAGCATTACTTTTATCACCAGTTACATTACAACACCAGATATTAAGAAATCTTTTTTTTGTCATTATATTTCTATTACTAAATACAGATACAAATTATTTTCTTTGATCTCCTTGGGCAGATATACCATATAGATTTTTAAATTAAAAGAAGTTCTCTGTTATGGACTGTATAAAAAGTATGGAATGTAAAAAATGATACATTAAAGGAAAACCTTATTAGAAGTGTAAAGTGTAGTAAGAAAGCGTGCTATTAGAGAAAAAATAATGCAATTTAACTGGTAACCTGTTTCTTGAATTCTTCTTTATAAGAAAGTAAGACACTATCATTGACTAAACTCAGGTTAATAGAAGAATTGTTTGCTCTTTACTGACGAGGTTTGATGGATGTTCTGAGACACACAATTCACCATCTGAATTTTGTGCCCAGGATTATGTTGCCAAGAGGTCCCTCTAGCAGGAGGCATGGTTTTTGTTTGTTTTCCCCCAAGCTGTTTTAAATTATAAACATATGGTGAAAACATGTAACAATGTTATGTCAACCCGAACTGGAATTTGTGAGTTTGTAACAGAATCTCCTCTAAAATAATCTAAACCATCTCTGTGACTTCAGTCTGACTTAAGTAGCTTTTGGACTTGCCTTTCCCTTTTATAAATGAGATCCAGTGAATAAAGAGGTAATGTATGCCAAGTTCCCCATACAGACACTGACATGCTGCCAAATGCAGCCCAAAGCAAAGTAAGCTGCCTTCCATGGAAATTCACCCACACAAAATAGAATTATGTTTGTTCTACTCTCCCTGAAACTGCCATACAATCCTTCTGTTTAATTTGAGAAGACAGGAATAACTTTGTAGCATAACCCATGTAATAGAGGAAACAACTTCTATTGGGAGTCCTTCATATCATAGATGTAGCTTACAGAATAAAGGCAGCTGACTTGCTTAAAAAAAAGAAGCAAGCAAGTTAAATCTGCCTGATGTAGTGGCTCAGCAGAGATGAGCACAGACTGCTGAATTATAAATGTCATGGTTGACTTACCAAGCCACTGTCTAGATTTGGGAAGTAAAGCAGTGGCTAGCACTGGCAGAGCTGCATTATCTATGGATGCATCTTGCTCTGCAGTAAAATTAACCTACCTAATGCACCTCCGTGGTGTGAGAGTAGTGAAAATATGACTAAAGGCAGAATTAGAGTGCAAAACAAAACACATTGCAACTTGTAGTAATTACAACACATTACAATTACAATTGTGGTAAGTCTGGTGGCAGCTGGGGCATTGTGTATCACAATCACCCTGAACATTAGGGTTGCTGCACAGGCTGAATTCCTGTTTGGAGCGCGAAGGCTCTGGCATCCAGCACGGCTGCAGTGAGGGTGCTCTTCGCTGGGTCCGTGTCCTTCCTCAGGTCTGCTTCACTCAGCACCTGTGAGTCTGCACCAGGGACAGTGCTGAGACACCAGTCAATATTTCTCTGCATATTTCTCACCAGCTCCTAAACCCCTTTTGGAATGAAGCCAAATGGACAGCTTTAAGCTGTCTACCAGGGAGTAGAAATACAAAGATAGGCTGACAACAGATCTTCTTTATATCTGCTGGTTGTTTCTCATATTTTCAGTTAATGAGAGAAACAACAGTCCTTCTTATTAAAAAAATAACCTACAATGACCTAGGCCAAAATATTGTTCCTTTAAAGCTCATTAGACTTTTTCTAATTACATTGAAGAATGCATCTGTGTTACCTAGATTTTCAGTAGAGTGCCCCAAACTTGAACAAATTGTCTCGGGAACAAAATATGTTACATATTTTAGTCAATCCACAATAATGTCTTTCTTCTGAGCAGTTTGGAAGAGCTTGATGAAGGATCATGCAGATGGCTGTTGTGCCAGGAAGATGTTTCTGCAGCTGCATCTGCCATGCTTGAGTCTGCCCTGTGGAGCATCAGAGCTGGAGTCTCAGCACCAGCCACAGCCACAAACACCTCTGGGAGAACAACAACTTCCATATAAGCCCCAACTGTTTTCCCCAGAATGGTAACTGTTAGGCTTTTTCTTTCAGATTGAAAACAGGCTATTAGGGCCTTGGATTAAAACAAAAAGCTTATCAGAAAAATAAAGTACAAAATTTTAATGGAGAAACAGACTGGGAGCAGACAAATGCTGTTGTGGCCAGGTTGACCAGCATCGAGAGTCGCCAAAGAGCAAGACAGCCACTGAGCATCACAGACTTGGGACCAGGACCAAGGACCAGCTCCAGCCCACAGACCTTGCTGAGGTCTCTGCCTGCAAAGAAGCTGGGGGACAAGGGTGGAAGAGTGTGGCTTATGATAAGTGGAAAGCTCCCTTTTGAGCAACTGCTGTCATAGAACTTGCCTGTGATACAGGCAAGCTCCTCCAATGTGGCCCTAAATTCACTCTCTGCTCCAGATGCTCCTGAAGTACTGCTCTGGACCCTGGGACAATGGAGGAGAGTGGGAAAGGGTCTGTGGCCATAGTGTGTGATGCAGGAGTGTGCACAAAATGTGTATGTTCAAAAGGAGTAAAAGCATGGGAAACCCCTCTGTTCTCTGTCCTCCAGTCAGTCTATAGACAGGGGTGAAAAACAAAGGAAATATTCAACGATTTGGTTCTTATGGAAGTTTCGCAAAACGAATTCCAGAGATTCTTTTGCTGTCTTTGCAAGTGAACAGCACGGCCTTTACAGTTTTGCAGGTGAGTTTTTCCATTATTCTTTCCTTCAGCTGTGCCTGCACACAGTAGCATTAGCAGAGATGCTGTTGGTCTAACAGCAGAAATGCTGCTGCTTAACCTCTGCCTGCCCTGTCTCCASACAGGGAGGCATGCTGAAGAGACTGATAACTGAAGCTGCCTGCCTCTTGGCCTCCGTGTCCTACAGCACCATGGAGACCAGGTGCATGGAGGTTACTGAACAGTAGGAAAGATATTTTTGTCATCTAACTTGAAGCATTTTGTCACCTTCCTCTTCACACAGAAATAGCAGCAGGTAGAAGAAGAGCATTTGTCAAAATGAGGGTAACTTGTTAAGGACTTGAGTGCCTTTTGTATGCCAAATTTGATACCCTGTGACAGATATAAAACACTACAGATTAGCATTTTAAATCTAGGAGTCACTTTCTACACAACTGAAAACTTAGCTACACCATACAGTATCTTGCAAGCTCTCAGTTATTTCATTAGACATTCTGTAGCAACTTGATATGTTCAAAACGTGGTGCAGAAGGGCCACATTCTGCAGAAGGGCCGAGCTATTACAGTTTGTTAACCTGCAAATTAGTTTCAACCTATGAAAGAAAATCTTCAAGATACACCCTCTTTTAATTCAACAAGAATTTTTGCACCGTTTTCTTGAATGATAGTCTACCCAGCTCTGTTTACTGTGCAGAATTTAAGCTAGTGGCCAGAGTTATTTTCCGATATTTTACTGACATATTTTTCGAAGATGGTTTGGAATGTACTAAAGCTGCCATTCATCTGAGATTACTGGAACAAATGTTTTCCTGTTTTATTGCACAGATGTGAGACAATATTCTCCAAACCCACTCCCCTAAAATTAGGGTTCTGTTTTTATGTACCTTTCCTTTCCAGGGATTCACAACCCCTATAATGAATAGGTTTTCAATGCCTTGGAAAACTCAAACCAGTTTTGTGTAATTTTTTTAATAGTTACTTTTGAATCTAACCTTAGGTATAAACTGTGAACATGCTGTCTCCCAAAAAATGTCTGAGATTTTCAAAGGTGTTCAGGTTTAGCCTGTCTACACAACTGTTTAGTGAAAACATTAAGTGCATATTGATTTCCATAGTTATGGATAAACCAATACCAAGCACTTGTGATAATCTCATCTTCATCAGGTAGAGGTTGTAACTGACTTTACCTCCATTATTGAAATGAAAAATAAAACTTCTCCCAGAAATTTTAAGATTGGACATGCACAACTCTATTTCAAACCAACAGATTAAGTGACTGAGTCGGAGGCAGTGAGAGCAGAACAAGTGGCAGCATGTGTGATGCCAGAGGATGCAGGGTGAGTACCTCAAACTGTGGAAGACTCCCACGGGGAGCTCAGAGGGCCATGAGCCATGGGAAGGGCAGAGGCTTGGGGATCATCAGGCACCCTTTGCTTCAGAGCATGAAGCCACCCCTTTTCTGGTGCTGCTCTACTGACTGCCAGGCTGCACCTGCCTTTCTGGGGGTAAAGCTTATATATTCCAGCGTGTGAAGGCTGTTTTGATGGTGCCCCATCCATCATTATTTCCATGATTTATAAGTGGCTGTCAGTGATAGTGGTAGTATGCTATGAAAAGCTCTGTTCCATGGACGGGACCTTGTCAGTGAGAGCAAGAGCTTCCTCCTAATGGTTCTTTCATTTAACCAGATTTCTACCACCATCTACATCCAAAATTAACACTTGTTTCAAAAGACTCTTCACTACACCACACCACAGCTCCTATTGGCTAGGGCATTTTATTATTGCAGCTTCAAATATGAAAACTTAAACCTGACAAATTTTACCATTTCCAGTCATTTGATCCCAAACTTTCACACAGTAGAATAAGTCCCAACAAGAAAAGTAAAAAAATCAATGTGAAATTAGATGCTCAAGGTGTTCCCTGCTCATTGCAAGGGGCTGTGACTAGATCACCTCCCAAAGTCCCTTCCAACCCAATCTATTCTATGATTCTATAATATGCTAATTGAAATAAGGAGATTAGTCTATGTATCTTCCTCTTAGTTCATACCTAGTTTTCCTCTCAGAACATAATGATTATAGGAAACCAACACACAGTGTAACTACATTACATCAAATGATTAAATACATTAAGGTAATTTTTTCTGGATTTGATATTATTTGGTTTGAGTTTATATTTTGGCTGGAATTATATGAAGTTTTCTTAATGTTTCTGACATAACAATATTAGGCAAATGCTTTGTAAAAAATATCCTTGATGACACAAATTAAGGGCTATCCAGTCACAAGTCATGTTGCAAAGCCATGCTGAAATTTATCTGAATGGATGCTTTTGGTATGAAAGAGAAAAACTACTGGATTCTACATTCACAGTGAAGGAGAAAACCAAAAGCATCTCATCATAGGATAACTGAGCTAAATTGGAAGAAAAAACAGCTTTCAAAACACAGGAAAAACTCAATTACTTCATATTTTTTGTCCCTCAGTGCTTTCTTTACTAATCTATCCTGTGTTTTTTCTTGTTTGAAACATTTTTAAGCCAGTATCTGGCATACCTGCAGGTAGAAAATATTTAATTTGAAAAGTGAAAAATCCAGCCTTGATCCGATTGAGCCTAGCAGCAGAAGCTGATATAATTCACAGTGAAGACAAGTGGAGTACAACCCTGAGCTTATTTTGGTTCTTTAGGCTCTACACCTCACCATTTCCAGCAGCACACACAGCCCGGCAGGACCTACCTCTCCCAGGGCCCAGCGCTGCCTTCCACATACAGACAACAGTGTCAGGTTAGCTGACAGAAAACTTCCTCCAGCCTGCGTGTTGGCCAACATAACACTAGGTTTTGTAAAATACATAGGTTCATCTGCTATAATTTCATGTGTATTTTCACACATCAAAATATCATTGCCCTCTTGACCTCTGGGGCACATCATAAATGTAAGTTTTGCTCTTTAGGTGACCTTTTACTGTTTTTCTTCTCTTCCCTTTCTGTACTCCTTTGTCAGTTTAGCAGCGACTTGATTTACTTTCTTTTCCATTCAATATTTGTCTTTCTTCACACTTCACAAGTGTCACAGCATCTACAGTTCATTGTATTTGACCAAGTTAGATCACATATACATAGTGAAGTCCCTGAAACACAGGCACTGCAAGATGAATTAAGGAGGTCACATAAGCTCTTAAAATCACATTTTATGAAACCAGCAG
Organism: Amblyornis subalaris; assembly: GCA_018881555.1. Classification (NCBI taxonomy): domain Eukaryota; kingdom Metazoa; phylum Chordata; class Aves; order Passeriformes; family Ptilonorhynchidae; genus Amblyornis; species Amblyornis subalaris. The sequence continues at coordinate 5,879,754 of JACAXG010000047.1, read as the reverse complement.
AAAAGCCAGTGGTAATAAAATGCAGTCAAACCACAGGTTCTGCAGAAAGTGACTGCTATGAGGCAGCAGGCTGACCATTGCTTATTGCCTGCCAGCTAAACAAAATGGGATGCAACTTATTATTTGCTGGCTTTTCTGCCAGTCTGATAAGATGTAATTCACATTTCAAGTGGGCAGGCTGTGATCTCCTTCAGCTGTAACATTCCCTTTGCTCTCATTGAATCTGTCCCTCTCTGCCTCACTCCAAACACTCACGTGCTAATGGGAAAATGTTGAGGGCCAGTTCCCATATGCGTATCTAGAAACTTGCTACTGCTGTTGAGAATAACTCTCTTTTCAGCAAATTACTAGCTCCTTTCCCTATCCCAGGAAAAAATTAAGGAGTGTTATCCTACCTCTGACTTGTTCTAGTTAATACCAGAAAGTAAAACCTTTTTTTCCTTTTCTGAGTTAAGAGAAGAGGGAACCAGCAAGTGCCCCAGCTTACAAATGTGTCAAAACCTAACCCACATTTTTGGCAGAAAGTGCTGCCCTGAGGGCGGAGGTTGCTTCCCACGGTGACTACAGCACCTGCTACGTCTGCAGTATGGGAACAGTAAATGCGAACATTTACTGAGATTTAGTTCAAGCTCCAGACGTCCCAAAGTAAACCCAAGCCACTGCACTTTGTGAAAGAATGAAGGGCAGGTAGGTTTTATACAGATGTAAAAGCAGATTGTTAAGAGCAATTTGTCCCTGGTACAATTACTATCGTGGAGCTGGAAAGAGTGGTGGTGTTCATTGCACATGCATTGGTGCTTGTGTTTGCAAAGTCGGGCAAGTGCAGAAAGCCGGACTTGCTTCTCCTCAGCCCTAACACGACAAAGGTTTGGATATCCAAAAGCTGCAAGTCCTCAAAGTACCAGGGAACTTCAGAGGAAACAGGACCTCTGGGGCTGGAGAGTCTTGCTGTGCTTCTCTGTCTACACCACCACAGCTCCTCTACAGGAGCTGGTGCGGGAACAGACTGTGGCTGGGCAGACATAGTTAACTTACTGTTGAATTAGCAGTTAAACAGTCCTCACAACCAAAAAATGAGTGGGTTTGAGCCCAAAAGACCAAAATCTCTTTGAGCAAAAATGAATACTCAGCAACAACAAACTGCACTCACATTTAGCGGGAAGTGTACCCTATATTCAAAGATCAAACTGTATACCAAAATTCCATGCACTCAGAAATGGTTGACAAAATGTAACTGTTCTCCCAAAGCACAAATCAGAGCTCAAAAATGTAACAAAATGAGCCAAGATGGAATTGACAGCTACTCATGGTGAATGCAATCCTACTCACAAAATTCAACACCGAGAGGAAATTTAGCTCTTAGGAATAGGTGCTATTTATCATTTGTTTGTAGTTCCCCAGCTGATCAACTCCCAGCTGTACACCAACTAAACATCAGGGGATTAACTCAGCTTTGATATGGAGTAATCAGTCTATTTGGTCTTTCAGCTGTCTCTCACATGCCTCTCACATAATCACAGTTCCTTAGGAACACATGGTATTATTTCACTATTGCACCAACAAACTCTAAAAATGGTAGTTAAGCCAAACACTGGATGGACTGTGAAAAAAACCTCTTGAATAACAAACAGTATTCTATTTTGTAATGAACTGGCTAAAAACTGTTTAATAGCATCCTCTTAGAGACCACAAGGATCTCTAGCATCACTAGTTATATATATACTAGTTAATGATATCTTAATGTGCTGCTCACAACACAAAGAATTTTCTTAGACTGAATTGCCATAGACTGAAGTAGTCAACACTGCTATGAACTACTTGTATGATGGAGAATTAGCCTAGACAGTGAGAAAATATCTTAGTTTCCTAGTGTTCATCTGCTTTCACTGAGATACTGGCTGGTTTTCCAGAAGGTCAAATGCTTCAGCCAGAGTTGTATTTTATATACATTTCCTACTGTGATAATGTAATATATTCACAGTGACTTAGAGGGACTGCAAAAACAGACCTTCAGTTCTCTGCCATTTACAGGTGACACCAACTTGTACAGGATGAAAATATCAGCTACATATCAGCAGTCAGCAATATGTGCAGGTTTGTGCAGGTTTACAAAACTTGGGCCACTGCATGTAGGTTGACTTCGGCTGTACATTCATACACATAGAGACCCCAACCAGGCACTTTATGGCTCCATCCTCTGACATAGGACAGACACTTCAATTTTGCTCCTGACACAGCACAGTGCTATCTCAGTCATAGTCTCCAATGCTAGTGAAAAAGATAACAAAACAGCCACACAAGCAGAGGCCAAAGGAGGAAAATCCCACTTGGATTTCTTCCATATGTAAGTACCAGCTGCTGCAGCAGGGAAGTACTACTATTTTTCTGCATAAAAATAACTGCTAAATTGTCTCTTGCTTACCATTCTGGATTTGTACCTGTAAATACAGGTTTGGGGCTTATTTGTTTGTTTGGTTTTCTTACACGTGCTGCTACTCTGTCATGCACTGACAGTCTTGCTGAAAAAGTTAATTAAATGTTTAATATATATTACAGCTTCCTTCCATTAGTATTCATTTGTAAAAGCCTGGGTCAACTCACCCATTAAGTTCAGATATGTATAATTTGTTCTTAATGTATGCTCATTATTTGCTATGAAAATATGAAAGCGATTTCTACACAAGCCTTTCATTCAGTATCATTTCATGCATAGTCAAATAGGCAGTACAAATAGCACTGGTTCTATTTTTGAATCTTTGCATCATGAGGGCTGGGGTTATAGGCACAACACGCTGCTACAATGCAGTCTGAAAATCCATACCATCAACAGACCATTCGAGAGCATACATTCGATTGTAAGCTGTCAAACATGTGCCAAGCCTTGGATTAAAAATAATTCCTGAGGCGAGATGACTCCAGTCTTTGTACTTCTTACTTCCAAGCCAGTAATATTTTGTTCAACAATGATAAATACTTTATTAAATATGTTAATTAATATTTTGCTATAAAATTACAGGCAGTTATTTAAAGATTAAAATAATTTAGTAATTAGAATAATTTAAATATTGAAAGTATATATAATAGCTATTTTGAGAATCAGACAGAAACATTATTCCAGGGAAGAAAAGTATTTCTTCTCACCTATCTTATGCTCTATCTGAATTCAATAATTCCCTAGCAATGAACATTGGCTAACAGTCCTTTGCCAAGAATAAATCAATTAATCTCCTTAATTATCTAGTAATGTCCATTGTAAGTTAAGGCTTCTACATCTGCATATTTTAGACAGCAACAGCCAAAAATTAATATTCTTGTCCTTACCAGCAGCTTCATTCAGAAAAAGACCAAGGCACATGCTAAATTGAATTTCTCCATCTCCTCATTCACTTCACCACCACTAGGTGTTCAAGGCAGTCCTGCCACAATTTTTCAGGCCGGAGTCGCAGAGTTCATGAGTCTTCTACTTTTATAGAATGAATATCAACCACATAATATGAATGATGGATCCAGAAGCAGTATTCTTGTTATATGAATCCCAAGTTTCCATCCTTGCCAAGCAAGTTCATAACAATCAATACACAAAGCTTAGTGTGATTTTAGTTATTAATTTGGATAGCAGATACAAGAACAAAGAGTGCATTAATCAGCATTTTTTCTTTTCTTTTTTTTTCAAAAGAGAAAGGTCTGTTGATTTTTAATTTAGGATAAGAACAATATTATGGTCTGAATATACCAACCCTTCCATTTACACTCGTCTGAAGTGTTAATTTCAAAGGAAAATCACTTTGTTTCAAGCTATCAGTTCAAAGGATCGTAAAAAAAACTAGAAATTAAGCAGATAGCTACAAATACTTCTTGCAGCTTCTTTTCACCTATAAGTTTCCAACAAGTTCAGTGGTCATAGAGGTACCACAATGACAGTCCTGAATTTTAAACCCATCTGTGCCTGGAAGACAAGAGTGACTGAAATAGACCCATCCAGCTGAATTTCCCAACCAGAAGAAAACCCAGACAGCATTTCTAACAGTTGTTTCTGAACCTTTGTGAATCCTTTAAACACATTTATTATTTTTTTTATTCCTGAATGTATAAAAAAGTTCACTAGGTGGGAAAAATTAATTCAGAATAAAAGAACATCTTTCTATTTTAAGCAGTAAGGAGGCACCACGCACACTAATGTCTTCTTAAAGGGTAATGTTCCTGGGTTTTTGTCTAGGATATGGGTCTAGAAGAGATGAATGAACACCCCAAAATACTTCAGTCTGAAGTGGCTAAACTGGGACATAGTTACATGTTGGCGAGGTTACTGGGAGATCACAGCCTGTTTCAAGCTACACCTCGGGTACCACATAGGGTGAGATGTGGAAGGGTGTTTGTGAGAGAAACGAAGGTTGGCTGGAGAGGAGCAGGATGAAGCAAGGTCCCCTGTCTGCACTGTAAAAATCCCGCTTCCTACTGCAGGAGCTGTTTTCCAGCTGCTTTATTTGCTCTGTGATTACATGTGTGAGCAACCAGAATTTATGAGTTCACACAGGTCAAGCGAAAGGCTAAAATTTTTCATACCAAGAAAATGACAGGAGAGGGAGTCAAGTGAAAGGTCAAGTCAAAGGCTGTGAGAAGTTAAATACAGATGAGTCAATAGCTCACATGTGGACATATCCCAACAACAAAACGCTTCTACACTGTAATATCCTCACTAAATTTTTCAGTTATCTGACTGAAACATTTTAGACCCATTAACATGATTCGTCTAATAGTGCAGACATGCTTTTTATGTATCTCCAGGGATGCCTCTGGAGATACGATAACTGGAGGAATATTCCTCTCTATCAGGAGAACTGTCAGAGGAAATTACTCTAATACATGTGCACAGAGCTCCTCCAGAAGAGGAAGGCTGCCCCGTTATGGGGAGATGAATGGAACCTCAAGGATGATGTAGGCTTTGGTTATTCCCTCTTGTTTCTTGCTTGAAGCACTTTTAGATTATGTTAGGAGATTTTAAGCACTAGAAGTAAATGAGAGCTTCCATTTACTTTTCTGGTAATTTAATGTTTGGCAAACTGGAAAATATACAGATTAATAGATCTGCCAGGCTCAGAAACATCTGGCTTGGCAAATTAATGAGTCTGCATGAAAAAGAGGAAAAACTGCATTGCCATGACAAGCTTTCCTTCCCTGACAGGTTACATACACATTAGCTGAGTCTCCTGTCCTTCCTCTCCAGTGGGGGTTTAGCTCAGCAATGCAAGTAAGAGGATTTCTACTGACATCAGTGATTTCTGTGGTCTTTGAGTAGATGTTTAGGACTGTACCCTACTCTGGTGAACTGCTGGGGGAAGTTTCCATTAATTTTAATGACAGTTCAGTCAACCTACACCTAAAAAAGAGGTTAAAAAATACATGGGAAGCAGAAATTCTCTAAGAGAAGGTGAGATGCATAACTCTGGATGAATAAATTGTCCTGATGCTGTCCCAAGCAGATCAAAATAGCTTTTAGAAAATTCTGTTTCTTTTGAAGTTAAGACAGAAACAGTCCACCAATGCCTCTTATACTTCCAATTTGTAACACATGCCTGGGAAAGGTGAGAGCAAGATCCAGAAAGGCGGCAATTGTTTTCCTGCTGAAGTTTCACAGGTGGACTGACAGAGGCTGGTACAAAAGAAATTGGGAGGACCCTGGACAATAACTTTAGCATTGTGAAGAATGGCAAACCTGCCCTGTCACACAAATGCACTTTCCTTGTGCTGGTGGGATGCCCATTTCCACCCCACCTCTGGGTCACTAGCTCCCCTGTCTCATACATTTTCAGGGTGGTTGCCTCTCAGTCTGAGAGGGACAGCAGGCCTGTGGCCAGTTCCGTCAGGCGAGCAGGGCAGCAGCTTCTTGTGGCACTGAAGTGGGAGCTCCAAGGAGTGCCCAGCCCAGATGTGTGTTCCTACCATGGCCCTGCCGTAGAGGTGTGTCTGCCATCCCTTAATTCACTGCTACACACTTATGCAAGAGAAGAAAGGCAAAAAGTCTGAGGCTGGATCAAACCCAGGACCTTCCCTTTCCCAGCCCCAGTTGTGACTGCAACAGGCATCCCCGGGCAGTCCGAGCCTGTAATTGCAGAGGAGGGGCAGGAGGAGCATTACACAGGCCTCAGACTGGCAAAGGGGGACAATTTGCAACCTGTTGTCATCTTCTGGAACACTTAATAAGATGGTTTTGTATATGATATAAATGTTTTTTGCATCACAGACAGTACATCTCTCCAACTACTCTTTGGAATTGTTGGCATGTTTAAATATTTATTATAAACTAACACGACATTTCAGTGAGATAAACACAGCATTTATCTCATCTAACAGACAAGAAGACAGTTACTCAAGCGCCTCCCAGAGCTATTGAAAGTACAAGGTCTGGAAAGGGATCCTCTTTGCCTGCTCGTAAGCTTGCAGGTGGCAGAGAGTCAGAGGTTTGCCACCATGGGAGCTGGAGCGGATCTGGTCTGCTCACATCCCACCACCTCCAGTTAAAGCTCCAAACTACCAGAAATATTGGGAAAGATTACTCCGCTTATCACCAGTGACCGAAAATTACTTTTAGAAACAGAGAATGTCTTTAGTGACCTCACAGAAAAAAAAGAGATAAATCTGATGCTTAGGTTAAGCCTGCACTGTGCAGAGATAGCCTAAGGCAGTGTCTGCACTTTATCAGCTTGCACTGACTCAGTATGTTTATTCTTTTTATCTGTTTGTTTTATAGTAGCTGAGGTATTTGTTTACAATGGCAGCATTTTTATATCAAAATGTTAATTTCCATACATAGGAACTGAGTTTTAATTACATAAACACAAAGAGGGGAGAAAGCATCCTGAGAAAGACAAACCCAAGGGATACATGGAGGTCAACAGATTGCATTTGTACAATGATTAACATGTCCAAGGTGCCCAGGAAAGCAAACACTTCCATGCCCACACAGGCAAGTAACCAAAGGGGCAACGTGAAGGCATGATATCCACATTTTATGATCCAAATAGAAATGAAACCAGACTGAATTTTAGAGATATAAAAGGAGATGCAACAACATAATTTAAAACCCAAGAAAAATAAACTTTATTGGGTCACATAAAAATCAAAGCAGATTGATTGCTGGGGAACTAGAATATTAACAAGCCAAGCAAGTTCACTGCCTGCTCTAAACACTTAACTGTGGGTCAGCATGCAAATTCCTTCTACTATTTATACAGACCCAGACAGTTATAGGATATTGCATCCTGCATAGAATATTAGCAAAGCCATAGTCATGAAGAAGAAATGAAGAAAAAATACCCTCTAGATTTTAACTCTGGTTGAAACCTTTAGAGTACACCTAAGAAGTGACAATAGAGCATTATCAGTTTGACACACTGTGAACATACACGCTCCAGCTCACCACCCAGGTTAGTTTGTGTCCAAAGCCTTGACACCAGCTAATTATCCCATTAGGAGCCCATGGAGGAGTGAATGACTGAATAATGACTTCAAGATTTGAGCTATGCAGTGGGAGAACCGGTAACTGAAAAACAGCAATCAAAACCTCCTAACAATGAACAGAACCATAAGGCCTTTGTTGAGACTTTTTTTTCTTCAGCTATTGGTAACTTCTGGCACCTTGCAATTTTCCAAAAATGGTGTGAAGAAAAAAAAATTGTAGCAATGTTCCTAGAAAGCTCAAAGAGAAATCAACATTAGAAGCAATTTCATGTGTATCAGCCTTGGACTGGCTCGATGAATACATAACAATCCCATGTGATTTTTTCTTGTCTCTTATGAAGATAGTTCTGTATATCCTAATAGTCAGAGACTTTCCGGTGACTAAAAGTCATTAATAAAGGAAGAATAGCATAGATTTTTTGTGCTTGTCAAAGCAACTACCAGCATTTCCATTCTGCCAGGTGAGAAAATGTTGAAAGATAAATAATTAAATTAATCCATTAATTTATGTATTATGTACGGGAGGTAGCATTATAATGGCATTCACATTTCCCACCAGGATACAGTCTCTGCAGTTTACGTTGCAAGTACACATTTTTTCCTTGCAGTCATAATTCATTTCAAGACTTCTGCCTTCTGAAAAATGGGGACAGAATCCTTATTCCCTTTCCTGCTGTCACTAAGCAGCCTTGGAAGAACTGGAACTGCTCTGCAATCCTCACTGCCCAAATAATCCAGCTGTTTACCCAGACCTCATGTCTTTATGGTACACATGGGAAAGGCCCTTACATGAGACTCAGAGTGCTTTAAACCCTGCTCAGCTTGTACAGTGCTGCTGTAGCTCAACCTAGATCACGGCAACTTTGAAGCAAACCAAAAGCAAATTCCACAAAAGCCTGAAAACAAGTAAAAAAACCCCTTCATATTCTTTTAAATTAGTCAGGAAATAAATCTCAAAATAATTTTCCTTTTCTTCATGGAAACCCTGATCCCTTTTTACATGTCTTTAATAAAAGTGACCTAGAAACCCGGACAAGGTGTTTATAGGATGATATCACCATCATTCCTTTCAAGTGCAGTGCTGATGGCACATGCCCAGCAACCCCTGCTGGACTAGACACCACACCTCTTGCACAGTGACTTATGATGGACAGGGAATGGATCCAACTAACTCCCTCATTTGCTATGTTACCAACTTTTAAGAATTCCTCAATTTTGAGAACTTGATGCCAAGTAAAATAAAATATGTTGAAAGTCTTGTTATCTTTCCAGTAGCAAAGAAACCCTGAGAATGAAGACGTTAATAAGAGGGTTTCATGAAGATGAAACCTCTACCTCAAAGATATAAGTCTTGTATTATTTAATGGCAGCGGGGCAAAACAAAGGTGGTGGAAAACAGAAGAACTTTAAAGACAATGTTTCTTCCAATGGACAAATCCTAGATGGAGGGAGGGATGAAACTTTTTGCAGAAGTTTTCAGAAATTAAAAAAAAAAAAGTATTTTACTTCAACAGAATATTTTCCAGAATAAGCTTCCAGAATAAACTTCCAGGTCTAATTAGAAAGGCTCTCCTGCCCTTGATGCTAGGAAGGGCAGTCAGTATCCTGCCGGTGGAGAGTTCCTGAAGTCACAAGGGCAGCAATAACAGCAACAACATTAGAGTCCCCCAAAGCAGTAGGAGCCAGCACTCATTGATTTCAGGAGCAATAAGGCTCATTGATTTTACTGCTTGACACAACTAAAAGCAAAAGAAAAATCCACTTCAAGGAAGATATGTCATGTTATTCCCTGAATACATTAACAAAAGAGGCCCTTTGGAAGCATATTAATATTCTACAGAAGCCAGAGAAAATCTGGCGTAGTTTGAGGATGGTGCTGAAGCGTCTGAGACATAACCAAGGATGAGTGGCAGCTTCTCAGAATGTTTCTCACCATGATCATAATTTCCACCTTCTTTCTTTCTCAGGTGGTTTCAGTGCCTCTACTTGGTATTGGGAAAGGAAGGACAGAAGAGATGGCAGTGTAGCTATGCAAAAGGGCAAACAGGAGTTATCAGCACACAATCTTCTGATTATTTGTATTTCAGCTAATAAAAAGTAGTTCAAATAAGAGCAATATCAGGTCCTGTATTGGTTCTGAAAGAAAGCACTTGAAAATCTACTCTAGGAGGAAAAGCGTAGGAGCATCTCCATTGACATTAAAAGAATGTATCAGTGCATTACCTTTCTCCTCTTTGCATATCAGTCTGCAACTCCTTTTCTCCTAGAGGTAATGTAATTTGACTGAAAACCAAAAAAGCAAGTACATTTTCATTGTTTTCTTTACCCCACTTACATGGCATAGACTGTGGTTTGCAGAGTCAAGCATTTCTCGGGTATTATACACTGTGGCTCAATTACTAGCTAAGAATCTTAAAATATTAACAGAATTAACAGATTACTGTGTTCAATACTCTTGGCAAGGATCTTATGGATTCTTGACATTTTCCCTCTTAAAAAAGGAAGAAAAAAGTAATGAAAAGAAATTACATGTCTTGTTCAAAGGCACTCAGGTCTATTCTTTATCCAGGAATTGAATAACAGCCTTTTGAAAAACAGAGGGAAATAACAAAATAATTTGTTTCTGGTTGACCAATGAATATAATTTGATTAGCTGATAATTTTAAAAGACAACCAATCCAAAGGAAATATTTTGCTCTACCCAAACCACTGCATTTTTGATGTTTGCACTTTCTAGTGCATGTCAACATTATTCACTAGTTACTTTTAAAGTATAAATTATTTCTTAACAATATAATTAAAGTATTTAATTTAGAAAATACTTTTATGAAATATTTGGGCTATTCAAATCAAAACAATTTGCAAAAGTGTACATTTTGAAAACATTTCATATGACCCAAATCTGAATACCTGGGGAAAAAAAAGTGTCTAGCTATGTTCAATCTACACAGTACTGTTCACTACATTGTCCTTTTCATTTATTTCAGGACTGAATCTGAAAAGACTGAAAATCAAATGAACTGGAATAGGGTGGTTTTCTCTATTTAAAAACTACATTGCATAATGAAGAGATCATAATTAAGAACCATCAATTATCATTATTATTTCTCCAGGACAGAGAAAAAAGAGCCTTGCTTTTCACTGGATAATGTGACCACAAAAGAGAAAATTCTGAGATAATTTTCCTAACAGTTTTTCAATATTATTTGGTCCCCTTAGAAGCTGAAAATCATCTTTGGCAATAATACTGCAAAAGGACCTGGAGCTATCTCAGCAGTCATTTTTATAACTAAAGAGGGTTACTCTGTTTTACAGGCTTTAGCCTAAGAATTTAGAAGCCTGTTATATTTTTACCTACATTTTACCAAGCCTTAATCTGCTTGACAAAGCTAAACAACATAAAAATTACTAAACACTATCCATTGAGTACCCAATAAAAAACAAAAGTCTTTTTAGCAAAGGCATGTATGAATTAGAATTATCCAGTCCAGTTTCAATTATTCAGACTCTGAAGTGGCTGGAAATACTGGTCAAGATATGTGAAATAAACCAATCATGCAGAAGACTAAGACACAGATTGGAAAATAAAACCTTAAAGCTGGAAAAACTTATCAAATTAGTCTGTGTCTTATTCTGTAACAGATCAGCACTGGAAATAAATAGTCACACTGGTCAATGTAGATAAGATTTCCAAATAGTAATCTGGCATTAAAAACTTGAAAATTAACAATCTCCACAAAACCTTCTCCTAACAGTAAGGAAAATCTTTTCAATATCTTTTCAAGCCTCAAGGTCATGGGTGGAAAAAACCCCACAGTTTTGGAGGTTCAAGGACATGAATATCGAAAGCAATCAAGTTAGCATTCAAGTGCTCAAATCTTACTGTGTTTAAGTTTGAGGTTACTGGATGGAACTGTGCAGCAGTAATATTTGACAGAAAACACTCCTGTTATTATTTTTAGCTATAAATGCAAAAAGGGCAGAATCCATACAGCAGCACTGGGTACCCGTGTAAGGAAAAATAGGAATCCCAAGTGTAAGGCAGAATGCATTTTCATCAAAGATAACAAGGCTGAAATATAAAGGAACCCAGTTCACACTGCACCCCAAGTGCAAATGTCTGTGATTGAATATGAAACTGGAATGGGGTCCAAGAAGCCCCCTCCCACTCAAACCTCTCATAGCTGGGATAAAAGTGCTCTGAACTGAAAGAGGAAATATGTCACTCACTGGTGAGTAGGCAGAAACACCTCCTAAACTCATCTAATGCCGGCACTGACCAGAAAAGAAATCTTAAAACTGACATGGGCTCAAAGAGTATTCATTAGCAAGTCTCACACATCCACCATGACATGAATGTGTCTGCTCAAAGGATGTTTCTTATTCCTCATCTTCATCACCAGTATGTGCAGTGCAGAACCATAATTGGACCCCCAGAGATCCAGGCTTACCAGATTCCCAAAATGTCTCATGATTCATCACAAACATTTAAGATGAAACGGGTCCAAGGGAAAACTGCTCTTAGTACCTGATACACATGTCCTCTAGCATTTCTTCCAGGACCCTACACACCTTGTCTTTGGCACAGGGATTCAAGCTATTTGAGGAGCATCTGAGCTAGCACTAAGCACAGAGCCACAGCAACAAGCACTTGCTGTGGCCACTAAGTGTGTGAACTGATGTATCCCATCTGTGTGCCTTACAGCTCTGAAAAGATCTATGCCCTCCCAGCCTTGCTCCTGCCTTTAAATTGTGAATTTCACAGATCTTAGCATGACTGAGCTGGATGACTGACCTTCCACCATCCTCACCCCATTAATAGGAACAAAAGAAAATCCAAATACTGGCTGTGAGAGTGGCTGAGGTGCAAGGAAAGAGAGGTAGTTGCCTGCCAGTTTCTTACACAGGACTTCAGAAAGGAAAGCTACTTGGTACAAACTGCTGGTGAGAGATCACCTCTAAATACAACATTTCTGCACTCTAAACAAGACAGTATTCCTGTGTTAGAGGAATGAACTGTACAGCTTCACCTACCAGAGAAGATAGGGTAGGCACACTTCTGATGCACTTCATATGCACAAATGAGAAGCTTTTCAGGTGCTTCCTTCTTTCTTCAGCTTGAAGATGCAACATACACCCAATGCAAATTACAGAAAAAATGTACCATTAGGAGTCACACATTTCCAAACCACTTTGGCAGAGAAAACAGTTTTCTAAATTATAGAGATAGGCTGTGATGTGTATTTGCATAAAAACATGAAAATGTCTACTGTGTGATTCAAACACTACTAGCACTTCAGCAAAATTACTGTGCCTGCTTAAAAATCACCCATGGAGAAATGGATGAGGCCTTAAAATACAGCACAATGCAAAATGCATCTTATGAACTGTACAGCTTTTTAAGTGCTCTTGAAACCCAAGAGGTGGCATGATTTAAGATATATTCTCAACTTCTTCTATATTATAGACTACAACTTCAACCCCAAATACTGCGACGTAGTTAGCCCTCAAACTTTATGAGGTTCATGACCTAGTGGAAGATCTCATACTCTGCATCTGCATTAGAGTTTTCATTCCATTCAGGAATGCACTTTTGAAACAGATCTCCTGGTCACTGAATGAGCTTTGGTTCATGTTATAGTTTTAAAGCACATGGACTTGAAGACACACTCCAGGAGTGCCTGCATTGTACTCCAACCTGTAGTGGATGAACAAGCCCACTGGACCAGACTCTGGTTTTCTTTCTTAAAATTTGTGAAATATTGTGTCTGTAGTACCAGTAGTTTTGCTCTACTAATCCACTCCTATTGGTTTCAGTACTTGCTAACATAGACCCAGTGTAGAGCTGTGCAGATGCTAGGTTAGACCCTTAAACCCCAAAGGAAAATAACCATCTAGTGGAAAACAGGACTCATCTTCACAGAGAGACGCAAGCCTCAAGCAAGATATGACCTTGTGTGTTTTGACTTGGCTCTCAAACCTTCATGACATAATGTTCTCGCTTTCTGTGCTTTTTCTCTAGCAGTGGCTGTGTGTTCTCCCAACAGAATAAATGGCCAGAATGTGAGATGCTTTTGGAAATCACAACTGGATGCACTTGTGGAATTAGAGACTCAGAGTGAGATGAAATTGTAAGATTATATATTTCCATCTTCTTTCCCGATATATGGAGACTGGACCATACATTGCAGTTCTCATGAATAGATGAAAGAATGATTTTTGTTCCCAAATCCTTATTTTCATAGTTTTGACTATACTCAAATTTATATGTTCTTCTCTTCTTTGTGCTGCCAGCTGTAGTGCAGAACCCAAAAGCAGGAAGCAAAGGTCTCATTTCTTCAAGGTTTTAGGGAAACCTATAGGAAATTGATTTACTCCAGGCTAAGATAATATACAGTTTAAAAAAAGATAAAATGAACATGGTTCCAGTTTTGGCTGTGATCATAATATATGCATCTGGAAAGCAATTACTGGGAAATAAAAAATTACAATTGCATAGGTAGCAGATTTTTTCTAACTGTATGTACAGACAGCAAAGATATTATCAAACACATTCTGCATTCAGCAACTTTCATTTCTTCAAATAAAGGGAAGCAAGGTACTTGTTGGTTGAACAGTGACTGCAGTGTTCTGACTTGATATTGAAACAAAATCACCCACATATATCATTCTGTGAAAAAAACAATAAGTGATAAAAATAAATGACAGTACAGGTACTGGGACTAAGATGGAAAAGCACCACTTACCAACCAAAATTGAATGTTGCAAAAAGGATGATACAGAGTGTAGTTTATAATCTCAGGAAGAGATCAACTTCTCAGTACAGGTCAGGCAGTGTAATTTGGCATTAAAAAGCATTCAGCTAAATCAGACTAAAATATAAAATTAATGTATTCACAAGTGAAAAGGAAAAAAAATTGAAATGTTCCCTAGAAAGTTTCTCCCATTGCTCTGCTGCTTAGAGAGAAGAACAAGCTCAAATCATTGCCAGTGATTGCTACGAAGGTTTTTCTTTAAGCCAGAGTAGGGAAATGTAATACAATAGAAATAAAATTATTCTTCCCAAGTGGTCCCACAGTCCTTGCTCTGTCCTGCCTACAACAGAAGAAGAAGCAAGGAGGGAAAGTGCAGGCTGGCGGGAAGGCTCAGGAGATGTACATAGAGGAGATGTCGGTGTAGGAAGGAGGGACTGCAAGAAGGTGTTTAAACTGCTGGCTCTGGTCCCATGAGCTGCGATCTGTGTCCAGCAAACCCACACCTCTCTTAAACAAGTCCCTCAGCTACCTTCTCCACCACCTCAATCTTCTCTCTGGCCAGGACCTCGCATGACACTGGGGGGAGCCTGGCCCAGTTCCTGGCCAGGCTTCCCCTTCAGCACCCTCAAATGTCCCTCCAGTTTCTCTGTGTGGTCTTGAAGGCATAGATTGCAATCCATTTGTGAAGTTGCAGGTGGCTGCCCCGTTCCTGCTTCAGTCAGTGCCACTGCAGTGGGATGGGTCAYAGGGAGCCTCTGCAGCCTCAGCTCTTGCCCTTCTCTAAGCTCTCCTAGACGTGGCACCTGGATTAGAATTTCTGCTCCTAATTCAATTCTCATTTCGAACAAAGAGAGAGAACAAGCTCACAGGGATGTTGACAATATGTAACCTGGAAAATGGATTACAGAAAGAGGCCAGATAATGACCACCTCTCTTTTCTCTGAGATCAAGCACATCCTATTTTCTTGCTATCTCTTTCTTAGTATGCTATACTTAGTTGTTATATGCAAAAAGCAATATACAAGACTAACAGTTTACAATAAATTATAACAATTAAAATGAAACTTTTCTGAACTTTCCTAATAGAAATGGTCATATATGGGCTATTTTGCAAAGAACCTTTAATGTTAAGTCTTTCTCACCAGAGTTTATCAAGCAGACCTTATCAAATTGATTGTATTAATCTAAGTAATAACCTCATTTATCTAAGTTTCCATGTCCTTATTTATCATGTTACAATGAATTTTTTAACTTTTATCTTGCATCTTTGACATTATAGATTATCTTAATAAATATTTTAATATTTAATATAACTAATAAAAATTTAATTTCCTTCACAATACTGAAATTATTATTTTCTCACAAAATAATATTGTTCATTCAGTGGTTACTTGCTTGTGAGCAGAAATGTGAAGCTCAACTGCAACTACCATATGAGTGACAGTTCAATCTATTTAAAACGTCTGAGCATTCCCAAACTTTTCAATAAATGCATTTGAGTTAAGGTGAATTAAACTTTCAAGAAACATTTAAAATGCAGTTCTTACTACATTAAAATTCCCATATTTCATTTGCTACTAGACAGCCAGTGAGAAATTGAACACAAATCAATAATATGATCCTAAGCACAAAGTAAAAACATAAATTGATACTTCAGTATATGGCAGTTTGATATGTGAGCATTATGCAACTTTGGACACACAACGTTTAAGTGCTATTCAAATAGTAAGTCTGTCAATCAAGTTACTTTGACAAGTGACAAATTCTCAAAGTGGTAATCAACCAATATCCCAGGAAGCAATTGTTTACTTTAGGACTTCATCTAGATAGTTGAATTTTGTTCAGGCAACAAAAGCTTTCCTTGAGTGATGCCAGCACAGCTGGTGGAATATTAAGCATTTACCTTTAAAAAGATTTCCTTATTTGGGAAAGACTTCATCATCAAAAGACAAAAAATTATGAGTTGTATGAACTGCTCTATCAAATCCTTATTTAAGGATACTGCTAAACAGAATGATACAGTAAATACTAGAAAGAAGATGTGTGCTTCAAGCAAGAGAATAGAGGCCTGTAAATTCTGGAAAAATGAGGGGAAAAAATGAACACATTAATACTGTATGAAATTTTAGCCCCTTTTCCATCCCAAAATTCACTTTAAACTATCTTAAATTAGCTAATGCACAGACAAAGTTCTGTAGTTTACTGCAATTGCATAAATCTTTTTCAGAGGGCTGAATCTCAAAGGCATTGTAGGCAGAAGAATCAACATTGAATAGTGAGCAGTTTCTTGACAAAACATAATGAAATTATGTCAATCAATGAAAATACATTGAAAAGTTGCACAGAGTACTGGAAATGATCTTGAAATAAAAACCATTAAATAATTCATTATATAAATATCTTCACGTAGTTGACTACAGGGCAATGTTTTAACAGAACATGGGAAGACTTTTGGTTTTTAAAACATTTAAAATGTATTCTTCTCAAATATTATCCAAGAGACAAATATCTCTTCAAGTGATACGAGGAACACAGAATCCATATTTGACATACTATCAGAATACAAGCAACTTCTGCTCCTGTACCACAAAGGTATTGTGCCTACAGGATTGTCTTAAATGTATAGATTATGTTTTAATCTCTGATGTGTTCAATTCACAGACATGTAGAAAGTACCTGCCCCCTTCATGGCTGCAGAGGAGCTATTGAGTGTATCTGCTGAGCATCTATTCCTGCAGACATCTCTGGTATCTGCATACATGTAAAGGTACAGTGGATTTTATTAAAGTTGAATTCTTCAATGTCCTTCTCCAACTCAGGCTGTTAGCTATTTATCTTAGAATTCATGTGAATCAATTGTTTCAATCAAAATCAAATGCTGTACCTTAAGCATGTAAATTGGATCTTTGGGAGGGCAATGGCACAAAAAAGACTCCCTAGAGGGGAAAAGCACATACAGAACTATATCACTGTATATCCAGTAATTTTAATGAATTTAGAGCTGAGATGCCGGAAATAACAAAAGTTGAAGGAGAACACAAAAAGTAAAACAATATTGCAGTGTGGTATTATTGAGGAAAACTGTTTAACTACAATGCGTGACACAAAAATGAACAATAAAGAGAGGCTTATGACAATAACTTTTGATGTTCGACCTTATTATGTGCTTTTATAGAGAAAAGTATCTGTTGATGATGATTAAAACTTCCTACCATTTAATTGACCGAGATGTTTTACGAGGGACAGGGGGAAAGTTGTAAGTTATATGGGAAAAAAATGGCAAATTGACTTACAATAAAAAATACATGAGGTACCGGAGGA
Source organism: Amblyornis subalaris (assembly GCA_018881555.1). Lineage (NCBI taxonomy): Eukaryota > Metazoa > Chordata > Aves > Passeriformes > Ptilonorhynchidae > Amblyornis > Amblyornis subalaris. Next base: position 5,862,220 of record JACAXG010000047.1, on the reverse strand, counting down.
ACAGTTGTCCTGGTCCTAAAGTCTTGTGAAGAGTAACAGTGGGGATCACAATCTAAAGTGATTAAACTGACATGAAAAGAAACATTTATGGACAGTGCAAGGCACTGACCTATGCCTCAGTCATGGAAAGCAGCTTTGTATCCCTCGGCATCCTCAGCAATATAACCCAATATAGCAAACAAACACACATTTATTTTTCTATTGTTTTAGTTGGACAAAGCACTTTACAAGCCATGGACCAGCCTCAGATGAGAGATACTGCTGGTGAACAAGCAGAACAGCACATCCAAGCATCTGCTCCTCTAATCCAAAGAATTGCAGTGTGTGGTGGTGGAGCTGTCTTGGGAGGCTTCCTGGAGCTTCATGGACACTGGATCCCCCGAAGGAGGTTCGGGAGTACCACAGATGATGAAGTGAAAGGCAGCTGGAAAGGCATGAGCACAAGGGCACCCTGAAGCAGCAGGGAGGCTTGCACACCACTAATGGCATGAATTCATGGGACAGAAGAACTTTGAGGGGACCAAGTGAAAACAAAGGCAGGATGGAAAAATATAGTAGATAAATGAAAGATCAGGAATGAAGTACAATAAATGGTGATATGGCAAGAAAAGCAGAACTCATGGGAACCCATGGTGGGTCTGAGATAATGGACAAGGCAGAAGGGCAGACTAAAATGAACTGATAGGCAAACCAGAGGACTGATTTAAAACTGCTGCTAGGAAACCTACAGTAATGTGTACTGCAGTCTCCTGCAACTTAGAATTAGTTAGCAATTACATTAATAATTAATCAGTTCTGTCTCACTAATCTGCCTTTCCCTGTCTCTGCTATATCCTGCAATCTCAAGTAGCATGGTGCTGGACACATCAAAACTGGATGTCCAGTGTGACATAAAATCTCTGGTTGGTGGTAGCACATTCTACAGCCATTTTTGTGGGGATATGGCGAATACCTGTATCTGTTTAATGCTAGATAAAGCGCCAATCCTTGAATGCACTTTGCAGTTTGCATGAACTGCATTAATAATAACTCTTCAATTGTGGTTAGTCAGCCATCTGTCTAACAATTTCAAAAGCATTAACCACTGCTTTTTTTCTGATGTGGAGTAATGTCAAATGCTTTGCTGAAGTCAAGAGATATGTCCTCTTTATTCCTCTTTTCTATGAAGCTTATTATCTCATCAAAGGCAGAAATCAAGTTAGCTTGACATGATTTATTTTTATGAATCCATACTGCCTTTCTGCATTAATCTCTTTTAAAAACTTGCAGACCGTCCACTTCATTTTTTGTTCTAGTGCTTTAACTACTTCTTCTGGACTATGCCTTACAAGATTTGATATTTTATTCATCTTTCCTGAAGATAAATAATTTTAATTTATATTCTGTACCACTTCAGATAACCTGTTAATCTTCAAATTGGGTGCTGGCCATTTCTTCTACTATACAGGTAAACCAGATGGATCAAAGCCAAGTTTGAGAAATTTCTGGCCGTGCTTCAACTGTATGATCATAATGGAAACCTCTGACATTAGATTGTCTACCACTGCTACAGACAGGTCTGTTCTCCCCTGCTTCCTGTACCATGCTGATAGAGAGGGTATCTTGCCATCTGACCAATGATTTCTGATTGTCAAAGGACATATTTTTCCCAGTGTTCTCATTCTGATTCCATTTAACACTGTTGAGTGAAATTCTCTATGAGAAGAGAAATATAATCCAAACAAGGATGTCCAGCAAACCTCTATTCTCCCTGAAAAAAGTCTGGAAGCTGTGAGGCAGCTATAGCCACACCTCAACATTTCTTTCACGAAGGGCAGTACTGTCTGACCGCAATTTTCACACACAAAGTGCCTATCCCACCCACAGGAGCTCAGGGCTTGTCTCTCCAAGTCTTGGGTAAAGCCAGGTGCGATTTTACAATGAAGGTTAGGATTTAGCTTAAGTTGCCAGTAATTCTTGACTTAAGACAGTAACTCTTAGACTTCAGGGACTGGAGCCAGGCAGCTGTGGATATTGAGGAGACAGTAAAACCTGATTTGAATACACGACAAAATTACTGAAGAAAGTTGAAAGATAAGATAAAACTACATCATCCAAATCTAATGGGAACTCACATTATCTGTCATCTCTGTCGCATTATTTGTCAACATGGACAGGAGCATGGAAGGCTTTTATGGCATGATTTATTTTTACTTGAATGACAGCTAATTCGTCATATATATTGATCTCTAGAGCTATATGATGTCCAGTGTATAAAAGTCAGTGACTCATTTTAGCTGAAAGAGATGGCACTTTTAGTGAGACCAGTATATTAATACCAATATTTTTATGTTGCAGTGGCTGAGCCTGCAGCAGGGGATGCTGCGGAGGTTGCGCCAGTCACAGGAGTGACCAAGCAGCCAGTGGGGCCAGAGGGCCTGAGTGCAGTAGGAGCTGGTGGGAAGGCTCTGACATCTGAAGTCTCCCCCTGGGTTATGGTGAGAAGGAAGCTATAGTGATAGGTGATCAGGCCTAGCTCTAGTATGTTGATTTATCCTACTTGGTTGGCCTGTAGGCCTGTCACTCTTTGTTCCCTTGTAAGGTTCTGTTCTAGCAAGTTCTCCCTTACTCGACGCCCCCATTGGCCCTGTTCTCCTGCTCCTCCCCTCGCCTACCCTCATTGGTTGTTGTTATGTAGCCCCACCTTCTCTCCGCCCCCTGGCCCTCACCTGATTGTCCCTTGGTGTTGTCTCCGCCCCTGTTTTCTGGAGTATATAATCCTGGAACCTCCTTTGTTCTGTGATTTTTCTTCGTTGAACCCTTCATGGAATAAACCTGTTTTGTGGAATAACATAAGAAGAGCCCCTCCAACTCTTTGCCTCCGGCCGTGTCCTTCTGTGTGTGAGTGAGTGCGTGCACGTCCACCTGCGCGGGCGGGATAGGGTGTCAGCTGTGCAACTGCACTGACCAGCGACTCCTGAGAGGGATGCTTGGTGACGACCACGGCATTCCTATTCCGCCGACCACTGCACACCACGTCACGGCACCACCGAACTCAGGATGCTTTTGGGAAGGTCGCGGCATGTACCATCGAACCCCGTCGCGACATTTTTATTATTCAAGGAACATAGGGCAGAAGAAAAAACATCTAAGGTGACATTTCAGCATTACAGACATATGAATGTGGAACTGTGGCTGTTTGAGAGACAGACCATAGCAAATAATGGCAGAATGCTACATTTTATATTATTGTCTCACTGGTGGTGGATTCAGGGCTTCAAAAATGATATAAGATAAAGACAGATAAAATTCTGTCATCATTTCTGGGTGGGTTTAATTGTGAGGCTTACTGTATCATTCTCTAGTCCTCAGCATTAGAGAAAGCAAACGAGACCACATGGATGAAAACAATAATAATTATTTTTCTTCTTTTTATCACCATTATGTTACTGAATTTATTTAATAAATACATTATCACTAATTACTAGTACAATTAGAGCAATATCTTTATAACATTTATTACCCAAACCCATTCATTCTATCAATCTCATATGGCAATGTTAGATATGGAAAATTTGCACAACAAATTCCAGACAAAATTAGTATGCCATTTGAGGAATTGTGATGCTTTTCCTTGTAACCTGGTCAAAACTTTGATCTAAACCACATCTTGTGGATCTTAGTTTGCTAAAAGCTGGGCAGTGTTAAAGCACACATCTAGGTTTATTTACATTTGGAGAGACGTAACAATCATCAGTACAGTGTAACCAAACCAGTACGTTTTCAAGAAGTAATGATTTCCAAAAAGCATAGTTCTCTATGTTTGTGTGAGCCATATCTACACATAAATAAAAGGGTCACATCAGGTTACCTGTAGCTCCTCTCTCACTGCTACTTGTAGGGCCATCTAATGCTTGTAAAAAAAGAAAGGCTACATTTAGGAACATGTCCTCTTAAGGTTATGTTCACCATATTATGCTAGTTTACCATTACAGTCATGTAAACACAGCACTCAAAAATGCCATAAATGAAAGCTGATTCTGTTTTCCTGCAGGACATGTTATTATTCCAGAAATTTTAAATATTTCTTAGTGCATACATACACCGCCAAGGTAAACAGCTAATGTCATTGTCCACCAAGGGAGTCACTATCTTATCTGAATTTCTTGTGAGCCAAAACAATCCCCTGCAACCACTGTAGTGCAACTCCAAGCTTATAAACTGAGATAAACTCTCCTGCCAATAATTATTTGATTTATCTTGGCAATTGCACAAATTCCAGTCAGCTCAAAGAGAGCTTGCATTTGCCCAAAGTACATTTTATAAACATATTATAAAGAGGCAAAATAATTAACAGCTACTTTCCAGGGAAAGACAAGTGCCTTTTCCCTCGTTGCTCCCTGATGAAAATTGTATGATGTTTCATTTTTTCTAGACTAGCCCAATTTAACAAAAAAGCAGTTTGATATCTCAGTTTATTTAAAAGTGCATTGCACTGTTAATTTTAGTGCCGCAACTTTGTTCATTTCCTCATCCACTAAGTATTTAACTTCAAAAATATTCAAGCAGCATCTGTGTTCCCTCATACACTGAGTCTCAGATACTTAGAACAGATCAAAGAGAAAGCTACAGCTTTAAACCTAAAGCAAATTTTCAGGGTAATCTTGTTGCTCTGAAATGGATTTTTTAAACCTATATCTTGTTGATCTGAAGTGCCACCAGAAATCTCAAATTGTTGCAATATTAGATGAAGTTTTAGAAAAAAAATTCTCTGGTTTCTATATACAGCTCAAAACATGGGAATTTAAGGTACAGGTCTTTCAAGGAATGTATCTTCCAAATCTTCTACACATTTATTAGAGGATGTCTCACACTGAAGTAAAAGTTGCAGTATAGACAGCATGAATATTTTTTGAGAGAATCAAAAGCTCAAAGAGAGAACTAAGTTATTGAGCATGAAAAATTAACATTCATTTATTGATTTGGAGTTACAGTCCCAAAAACATGCAATTCAATTGAATAGAACATGTGTTTTTGTGAATAAGATAGGCAGTTACTCATATAATTTACAGTCTGTAATTAGGAATGATGAACAATTACAGATCTGGAACAGAAAAGGTGACCTTAGAAAATGCAAATCTCTGATCATGCTTTTTTTACCCCAATTTGAAACATTTGCAAATAGAGAACCATAGCATGATTGTAAGTTTCAGATACAAAATTAAATTTCTAGGTGAACAAAGAGAAAAAGTCTGGAATTTCCTGCAGTGTTTATACAAGGCAATGGGTAAGTGACTGCATAGTATCCCACTGGCTGTCAAGATACTGTTTTGCAAGAATATTAATCACTTTTCTTACATGTGTGGCAAAATACACCCTTTCTCAGACCCGGACTTTAGAGGAATTGTATATCTTGGAAAGATATACAAAAGCACTTTCATCCATCCATCTAAATCAGCAAAGTCCTTATGAAATTTTTGGCATGTTAACTCTGTATGAGACAGGTCTGTGTCTTTCAGAAATACAAGAGAAGCAGTCCCTCTCTGCTAATTCTTTCTCACTGTCCAGCTGGCAATTGAAACTTGCAAGGCTGGAGCTGACTTTCAAGCATTCCATCCTCATGCAGCTCTTTTCCCCAGCACTGTCGAAAAAATATAAGGCCTTTTTTTTTTAACAGGGGTTTTACAGTTTACCTGTTTTTATGGTCTTCTAACAGCAAAACATTATGATGAAAAAAGAAAATAGTTGCCTGTGACAGAGCTGTATCTTATTTGCATCAGGTGTTTTTCAGAAGCATTTTGCCTGATTAAAACCCAATAGTTTAGTTTGCCCTTTGTTATGCATGCATTTTGTGCTGAGATTTTCTCCCCATGCTGCTGTTTCTCACGTTGCTCACCATCCTCTCTAGCCTCCTGGTGCTTCTCATATGTCCTCATACCACCACCTTCACATGTCAGTCATCCAGCTCAGGGTTTCTGCTGTGCCTCCAGCTGCTGAGTTCTGATCTATTAAGAATGTTCCAACCAGCTAAAATACGTTGTACAACATTTCATCTAACTGATCAAAAGTGGTTTAGAAGCTCATACCAACACTCTACAACACTTGACAGGTTGCATTTTTCATGAGAAATCTTGAAACATTTAGATGATCTTGCAGGAAATGGAACATATGTGCACATGTCCTGAGAGTCGTAGCTCTCAGCACCATCAGCACAGCCTAATAACACTCAGCTCCTTTGCAGAACTAGACCCTTTCTAAGAGATTTACTGGCTCTTAACCAGTGTGCCTGGCTGTTTAACATACATAAAACTCTGGAATTCAAAAATTTGCAATGAAAACACATTGAGAATTCATTAGGAAAAGACAAATGAAGTTGACATTTGTGTCCAATGAAAAGATGTGGCAGTAGCATATCTAAAGAACAAGGGAGAGCCTTAATGAACTACAAACTGAGAATGGATGACCCATTGCCTGACACACTTTAAGCTGGCTTTCATGTACAAATTAAAGGCAGGGGATTAAATATAGGACTGCAATTTACTGCAATTTCAATATCTAAGTGCGAGGTGCATGATAAATGAGATAATACATGTGTGTGATACAAAGAGGGAAGGCTTGAGGGCCTTGTGGCTGAATAACAAAAAGTGGGATTCAGGGAAAAGACATCTAAAGATGAGAGGCCAAATATGACAGGGGAAATAAGAAGTAACACTGAAAAAAAAATCCCCATTTTCAAGGGTAAAGCTTTGAAAAAGCCTATTCTGATGATAGTAAAAAGTTAAAGACTTCAAGAAGACAAGACAAAAGGGGAAGTACGGGGAACAGTGACAATGTACAGGCAACCATGCAATACACAGATCAAACAATATCAAATTGATTCAGATTTAAATCTGAAATATGATGTCGCTCCAAAGAAAGCTTTTAAGGCAGAGAAGATGAAGTGGCAAGGCTGGGATTGAAGAAAGTTGTTGACAATAAGCATCCAGAAGACCTTACAGAGCCAGCAGGATTAATTTATGAAGAAAGCTTGAATTTGCTAACCTCACAAAGGCTAAGTGACAGCACAGTGGGAAGCTGAGGGTGAGACATCTCTACATATTTAAGAGAGTGTAAATGCCACAGGGTCGATTCTGTGCAACCCAACATGAAGTTTCAACTGATGAAAGTGTAAAGTTTTTATTAATGGAAAATATTTTTGACTGACCCAACATTTTCACAGGAGAAAACAAATCATTTTTCTTATTCTAATGCTTTATTTTTCTTGACAACCCTACTACTATTACAGAAGAACATGAAATTCTTGCAGGTTCTGTGTTATATGCAAATTTTACAAGCTAACATGCCTCAAGCAGGCCACCGGGGTGAGCATTTTTCTCTACAGCGTTACTCAGTCCTGATCTCATGGCACTTTTCAGAGGAAAAGCCTAGCCTTTAGTTCACTGGATCTTTAGAGGTGAAGCATTTTTAGAAGCTTTGCTACTGGGAGGGTGAATAGAAAAAACTGTTGGAAGTACAACACTGTACAGTAAGTGAGTTCCTGAAAGCAGCCCAGGAAGGCAGCTCGGAAAAAACATGAATAGTCTAAATAAAATAAACCAGCTAAGAAGATGTATTTTGACTTTTCCCTACTCTTTCGTTTTCCTTGTTCAATCTCCTTTTCTGCATGATTTTTCTGTTTCTATTTCCTAGTTTTTCTTATCTTGTTTTCTTTCATTTTTCTTATTTTCCCTCTTCTCTTGACTGTTTTATGATCTTGTTCTCCATGTCTCTCTAATAGCACTTCCATATTCTTACCCACCTACCTCATTAGCCATCTTCCTATATTCCCAGTGCTCTGACAATTTCACCTCTTGGAGAAATGTTTTTTATGAACAAGGCATTAGAAACTTGTTCTTTTGGGTTTTTTTAATGAGTAATATTCCAAGGACTGTACCAAAATGGTCACTAAATATTTCCAATTTACAAACTGGCAAGCAGAAGCACAAGGAGACTTGGTTTACAGCAAGTAAAACTTGTGTCTTCCGAGTAAAATTTACATGCTTTTAAGTATTAGCTGTCTCTTTACCTTTATTCTGTGTTTCAAATTCCTCCATCTCAGCAATAGCCCTTCTTTTACTCTCCATATTTCTTTCTCCTTAGAGATTTTTTCTCTTTCAGCCACCAGAAATGTTCTGTTACACATGTACATAAATACAAATATATATATATAAAAATATACATATATATATATATATATAAAAATACACTTATATGTGATACTGCTATATTCCCACACATAACTTAACAACCAGAGAACTGTGGTAAAAAGGAGCCATGCAGTAAGACATCAGTCACATGGAATAATGATGGCTGAGACACCTTGGAAATCACCAGATATAAATATCTGGGGACTTGGACTATTTTTGTTCATTAATTCATACAGTGTTCACCACTTACTCAAGATTTGAGCATTTAGCAATACCACGACACAAGTAATATGTATCTGTTCTATGTGTGGTCTTCTTTTTATGAACCCATTTGGTCCTGGGATATTGTTTTTTTCCTAGTTCTCATTTAACCAATTATTTTAATTTTATGTGCCACAATAGTGGTGTCTTAATTGGAATTTAAAATGTCCTACATCTAATGCCTCCTCTTTAATTTCCTGTTAGCAGTTACACTGAAAAAAAAGCTGTATTTCATTTGACCTAATTTTCATGGATTTTCTTCCTATTAGAAATTTTTTGCCTGAAATACTAGGTCTCCACTTTGTATCACAATTTGAAACACTTTCTTTGTACACCTTCTGAATTTTAGTTGTTCTCACAAAGAAATTGTGTCAGTGCCTCATTGCAATGTCAGTCACATGTCAGTGTCACATATCTTCAAGGGTTGGGATAAGGGAAGTCTGTTAAATATTAATGATTATCCATTCAAATGAGAATAGCTTAAGAAAATAACACGATCACTTTGTAACTGAGGCTAGATTTGTCCAACTTTGATCCCAGTGATGGAAACCCACAAGGTTTAAACTCCCTCTCAAAAGCAAACAGGTGTTTTAGCCTAGACTTGGAAAAGCAGAGTCCCTGAGATATGGGGAACTTGTACAGAAGGAAAGCACATGCAAGCCAGAACAGCTGGTGCACTCCTTCATGACCGGAGTCCTTTTTAAGACTGGCCAGAAGAATAAAATAAAGTAGCAAAAAAAAGCTGTGACAATGGGCAGTGGTTTTGAACTGAAAGAGGGTAAATTTATGTTAGACATCAAGAAGAAATTCTTTACAATGATGGTGGTGGGACACAGGATCAGGTTGCCCAGAGAAGTCATGGCTGCCCCATCCCTGGAAGTGTTCAAGGCCAGATTGGATGGGGCTTTGAGCAACCTGGTCAACTGAAAGATGTTCCTGCCCATGGCAGGAGGGTCAGACCAGATGATCTTTAATCATAGAATCATAGAATGTTTTGGCTTGGAAGGGACCTTAAAAGATCATCTAGTTACAACCCCTCTGTTCCAGTGCCTAATCCTGTCTAATATCTAATTTAAACCTACTCTCTTTCAGTTTAAAACCACTCCCCCTTGTCCTGTCACTCTATGCTCTTGTAAATAGTCTTTCTCCATCTCTCTTGTAGGCTTCCTTCAGGTACTGGAAGGCCACAATTAGGTCACCCCAAAGCCTTCTCTTTTCCAGGCTGAACAGTCCCAATTGTCTCAGCCTTTCTTCATATGAGAGGTGCTCCATCCTTTTGACCATCTTGGTGGCCTACTCTGGACTCACTCCAACAGATTCATGTCCTTCCTGTGCTGGGCACCCCAGAGCTGGATGCAGAGCTCCAGGTGGGATCTCACAAGAGCAGAGTGTTGTCTTGGATTGCAAGAGCTAGCTGTCTTGGAGCACCTCCTTGTCCCATGTGCCTGAGCATAGCTTCCAGAGGGATCTCTTGCATGATTTTATGAGGCACAGAGGTGAGGTTGACAGGTCCATAGTTCTCAGGGTCCTCCTTTCTACCCTTCTTAAAGATGGGTACAATATTTCCCTTCTTCCAGTCACCTGGGACTTCCCCTGACTGCCATGACTTTTCAAGTGTCATGCAGAGTGGCTTGGCAACTACATCAACCAATTCTCTCAGGACCCCAGGATGCATCTCATGGGTTCCCATAGACATGTTTGTTCAGGTTGTTCAGGTGGTCATGAATCTGATCTTTACTTACAGCGTGGGGAACTTTGCTCCCCCAGTCCCCATCCTGCTGTCCATCCACTCGAGAGGTGTGGGAAGAGAGGCTGCCAATGAAGACTGAGGCAGAAAACTTGTTCAATACCTCAGACTTCTCCTCATTCATTGTTACAGTTTACCAGCATTCTTTATTGGGGGTTAGGCTGCCTTCGACCTTCCTTTTCTGTTTAACATACCTGTAGAAGCCTTCCTGTTATTCTTTGTGTCCCTTGCCAGGATTAGCTCCAGCTTCGCCTTGGCCTTCATCACCCAATCCTCACACAATCAAACTTCCCTTCTGTACTCTTCCCAGGTCACCTATTCTAACTTCAACTGCCTGTGCATTTGCTTCTTTCCCTTTACTTTGACCAGCAGGTGCCTACTCAGCCATGCTCATCTCTGGTCTTCCCTGCCCGATTTCTTGCTCCTGGGGATTGCCAGCTCTTGCACTCTATGGAAGATTTCCTTAAAGATCTGCCAGCTCTGTTCTGATTCCCTGTCCTTGAGGAAAGTCTCCAAGTGAATCCTATTGACCATCTCCTTGAAGAGCTGGAAGCTTGCTTTCCCAAAGTTCAGGATTCTAACTTTGCTCCTTATCTGACCCTTACCTGCAATCCCCCGGGACTGGAAATTCCACCAGTGCATGATCTTTAAAGGTCCAGTCATGGCAATTATTCCCTAGAAGATACACTCCAGGAGAATTTTCGAGTCTCCACAGAGAAAACTATTCACAAACATACCTTAAAGAACATTTATGTGCTCTGCTAAATAACTATGAAACTAAACACCTATTAAAGGTAAACATAAGCCTACGAGGTTTTCTTAACTAGATCGCGAGTATGGTTAATTGCATATATTTGCTTATACATACCCGTTTAATGGGGAGCTTTTTCATTCTTCTTGCATATGTAGGTTTGAAGGGTTGATTATATTATAAATTACCATGTTCACCACCACTTATTTTCTTTTGATAATTCATGAATAGCATATGCCTCTCTGTGTTGGAAAATTTAACCTTAAACTCTCAGAATTTCTGTCTACAACCGGAATAAATGTTCTATACCATAAATGGTGTTTTACATCTTGGTTAATAATCAAGTCAATGTATCCTAAGATGGTCTATGGCTTAAGGTCCTTCATCTTTGAATAGATATATTTAAATCAGTGAAGAAAAGGTTTATTTAGCAATGATTTTCATTTCATGAGATCTACCTCAAAATCTTTTAATCATTATTGTACATAATGTCTTGATTTTCAGTTTGGGCCACTCAGTCCTTTCCTGTGTACTACAGCTGCATTCCTGTCAAATTCCTGTGTTAGGATAACTAAGACTTTATACCAAAAGCTGATGTATCAGAAAAAGCATACCCCAAGACCAACACACTATTGCTGTCTTTAAAAGAGCATTTCTAATCATGGCTTCACTTTAACATGCAAACATTTACGGCTTCACAGGCATCTCCTATCCACTCCAGCCACATAAGAAATCCCATTGCAAACTGAAATTATACTTGCTTTTTGCCGTGGCTGGCTGACTTGAGCTATCACTAATTAGTATAATCAACAATTTCTTAACCTCTAAAAAGAGTTTTCTGCTGTTGTTTTAGCCAGATGCTAGACCATGAGAACCATAATATGAATGGAAATACTCTACTGTCAAATGCATTGTTATGAATTCTTATGTTGCAAAAGGACCTAGGTGTGCTCAGAATTTCAAGGCACAATAAAAAGCTAAGTTATAAACAGATACTGTTGATAAAGCCCCAGAGTTATCTGAAAGCTATATGCAATAATTCAGCTTAAGAACTACTGCACTGTGGCTAAATAGCAAAAGATCTGGAGAAAATGTTTTATATTGACTTTTTTTTCCATATCTATTCTATACTTGTATAGACAATTAGAAATTAAAGGATTTTAATAACACAAACTAGCATAATGTTTAAATTTTTTTAGTTTTTCATGGATAAGTAATTGAAAACCTATTATTTTAAATATATTCCATATTATCTGCTTTTGGAGACAATACTCAGGAATCAATAACACCAATTTCTTGACAGTATAAGTTGTAATGAAAAATAGCTTATTACAATGAAGGCAGTGAATCTACATGTATTCATTTCCATTCCAGGAAAATGCAAATAGATATTAAAATAGAAACTAATTTGATCCTTTCTCCTGTGTATTTTTCTGTAGTAATGAGCCAGACTGTTGCATACCAAGTGCTGCAGAGCATTACACTGCTGTATACGCACTTTAATCCCACAGTCAGAAAATGCCCAGACTAAAGCTGAATATAGTCTCAATTCTGTTCTGATGTACGGAGGCATTACAATAACAATCATTTTGTGACTACTTCCTTTATCATGTTTGTAATGTGGCTGTCTTTCAATATTATTTTTAATTTAAGTGGTTCTTTGAGACATAACACATCATAGCTTTTAGGCTGGTCTAGACACTTAGATGATATTCAGAGCCTTCAGAGCTGGGGAGTGTGAATTCCCTCACTTGAGGTTATATGACAAGGTTCTGTGAGACAACCTGTGAAAGGACGGAAAAGCATTCCCCTTTCTGTGTGGAATCTGGATAAGTCTATGGCTATGCAGGAACAAGCCAGCCCAATAAAGCACTTTTTGCAGCCATTTGTGGCTTGAGGTTTACATAAGAAGGATGCCTGGAGGGTGCAAGGCCTGCAACATCCCTGCAAGAATCCTACATCCTCATTCAGGGTTCTCCCACCTTATGTGCCTTTGTCTTTTGTGCTGGCACAAGCACTCGTGAAGCTGTGTTGTGATCAAGGAGTGAATCTTAGCTGAATTAGACACAGCCAGAAAAAATTAGATCTGGTCAGAAAAATAAGTCAGTTTTAAGCTGAATCCACTCGCTGATCATTTGGACACTAACATTAGAATCCTCAAAAAGATGGACACGTGATCTGGAGGAAGGACAGGGCAGGTGGATTCTCCAGATCACAGTGTCCAGGCTACAATGCTCTGACAAGCTCCCAGAACTACTTATTTACAATGCAGTCCTAAACCAATCAACACTACCCCACTAATCCAGTATCTTTATTTACTTATTAGAAAGCAAAATGTAATCTTGAGTTACACCTGCACCCAAAGCACACTAGGACTCTGTAGGTGGTCAGTGAAAGTTGTTACCAATTATTGGATAAAAAGCTCCCTTGTTATTTATGGTCTTTTTTTAAGATGTTGAACTTTTCTATTAAAAAAATTCCTCAAGTAGGACTCAAAAATTTCATCTTGCCACCCAAGCCACAACTTAACAGGAACTTGAACATTTAATGAAACTTCATAATTTAACATCTGTTCCGTATAGACGTATTCCCCATCCCTGGAAGCCCATGGTGAGGGGCCTGGAAATGGATGATCTTTAAGGTCCTTTCCAACCAAAACCACTCTATGGTTCTGTGTGCATTTGGCAGATCATTATTCAACACTGTGAGACCACTAGCATTACTCCCCAAGCCTTCACTCACAGGTAGTGCTCTGCTCTACAGAATGCTTTTCCTCTAAATGGATTGTAGTCCTACAGTAAGCCTGTACTCCTGCCATTTGACTTTTGCCAGCCTGCTGAAGTTCAAAGGAACCCGTCCAAATGAGCCACGACTGTAGATGCTTGGTAGGGAACTAGACTTACAACTCTTCTCTGCCTGCTTCAATGGCTCTTCTCCAGCTATATTAGACTTTCTTGCAATCCCAGCTTACAACCATGAAATCTAGACACAGCTTTGAGCAGATACTAATTTTTTAATTTGCCTAGCCATTTCTTTGTTGATACTTATTCAAAGCACTCTTCAGTCTTCCTGATTTGCAAGTCAGATATGAAAACTCTTTACCCCATTCTGGTGCCAAACTTGACAGTTTACTCATACCTTTAAAGTCAGCTAAAGCTGAGTAAGTTTTTTAAAAGGCTACAATGGTTTTATCCATCAAATTAGTGGGGAAAAATTTCTTATTAAATCCTCTGCCCTGATATAAAATTAGCACTACTGCAAGGGGTTAGCTTAAAAATCTAACAAATATTGTATGATTTCTAGAATACCAATGTAACACACGCCGCTTTAAAGCATTAAACATGACAGACACCATACACAAAGGGTGGTAGTTGAATTACAATCGAGTTATAAAGCAATAAATGGGAGGTCAAATTTTGCTCTCTCAAACTACACCAGCATCGTTCACTGCAGTGGCGTTAAAGAAGTATAGACTGAAACAGAATGGTTTAAGATATGTCTAAAATAAAGTTTTTACATTTTACTAGAGGTCAATCTCTTCTTTAATTTTAAATGCAGAAGGCATTTTTAGATAATCTAGCTTGACATTCTGATTAATAAAGGCCACTGAATGATCCTCTGGCTGCTGTCTTGCATACTATAAGTCACAGAGTCCAGCCCTGAAATAATTTCTAAATATACCCAAGGGACAGAGTCTAAAATTAGTCTAATCATCCACATAGTAAGACATTCCCCACCATGACTTGGAGTGATAAATTTCAGTCTTTTCAAAACTATATGGACTCACCCCCCCCCCCACCCCAAACTGAACAATTAAAGGAAAATATAAATAAAGTATGACCAAAGGCTACACATCTTCATGGCAGCTGGCATGTTGGTGATCAGGGTTGCTGGAGACCTTCAGGTTAAGGGCCATCTTTGTTAATTACAGAACATCTACCCTCTGATGTTTTCTCTAGAGGAAAAAGGAGGAGATCTCTGAACATCTTGCCTCTAACAAAGGGAGCAATTCTGTGACCAGATAATCAAAGCTGATTGCTCTTGGATGAAAGGAAGAAACGGTCTGTAAAAAGGGACAAGAAAAAAATGGGCGTCCAAAGTCAGTAGAGGGATTTGGGAATGCCAAAAGCATGAAGAGCATGTTGAAGAGATCAAAGAAATCTTCAAAGCCTGGCTAGGACATCAAACTTTCTGACTGCTTATCCATATGAGACACCCAAAATTTAGAGGTTTGCTCACAAGGGCACTAAATTAAAAAGATTAGAAACAGACACGCAGTTCAAGCTTAAATCTGAGTCCTTTTGCATTGGCAAGTGACCAGCCTAAAAGCAGGCTTAAGTGAGGAATCCTACTCAGAGGCAGAAGAAAGGCAGAGCACAGATTTGGGTGCAAGACCTGCTGTTTCACCAAATGTACGAGGTGGAACTGGATCTCCTCACAGACACACACACAGAGGCAACAGCAATTCAAATGCAAGTAAAGTGTTCTGTGGCCCAGCCTGGCACTAGCAATGTAAAGTAGACTGAACAGTCTGTTATGTCTTCTGACTGCTGCAGGTGCACAATGGCAACCAAAAGGAATTGGAAGCCTGTATTTGTAGCTTATATTAAAGGCAGACCAAAAAAGGGTAAATTTCAGTGTCTTCCACAACAATAAACTCAGAACAGGAACTCAATGTTAATATTATTGATGATACCATCCATTGTGAATCATAAAATCCACAAATGGGTAGGACACTTGACAGCTGTTCATGAAATTATCCACCATTACCTGCTGACTAGTAAGTGGACCCTGGAACACAGGCAGGCAACCCCTCTATGTTGTCAAAACAACTTTCTATGGTTAGCCAGATTAAAAATACAAGGAAACAAATAATAAAAATGAGGCATTTAATGACTGTATTAAAAAGGCAATGTAAAATTATTTATGGCTCTGAGAGTAGCAGAATCCAAAGGAAGGCATAGTTCTGATAGTTCTGAAGAAATCCAGTACACTCTTAGGCACAAGACTTGAATGAATGTAAAAGGACAAGGGACCCAAGTCGGCTAAAAAGCATTCAAAGCATCAGAATACTTTTGGGGAAAGAGTCTTGACTTCTTCTTATTGTTAAATAAAATAACAATAGATTTTAAACAGCAGTGCATGACAATGAAGCCTTCCATGATTTCAAGTAACGAGATGATTAAAGAAAAAATAAAAGGAGAGGAAAAATAAACCTCAGGAAAACCCAAAACCCTGCAAGTGCCACCATCAAAACTGGTGTCACAATATTCCAGCCCAACTGAGAGGGAAATTGCTGGGGATCTTTCAGATCAATGACATTCAGTGAGGCCACCTGACACTCTCCATATTCCCCAAGAATTCAACAAACAGCCCACAACAGGCATCTGAAGGAAGAAATGTAGGTAAGAAAACAGCAAGTAGGGTCATGACAAACTAAGTGGCAAGGAAGTTCCATGTTTTGTGAAAACGAAAAAATATGTATCTTTGTTGGCCTCTGCCAATATGTGGCAAGAGGCAGAGCTCTCTGATGCCACATACCATCAGAAGCTGATGATGGCTTCATTTAAATGAGCAAAACCAGGCCAAAATGTAAATTTATTTTTTAATTCAGAACATAGTTTAATTCAGAACAAGGTAATGGTAGAGCATAGAGTGTGAATCAGTAGCTTTCATGCTGAAATACTTAGACTGGCTGAATTCATCATGTCAACAGCATAAATGTTTCAAGCATGACTAATGTGATTGCCAATCTAGTTTCAGTAAAATTATAATAGAAAACTCCCTTACTTTTGGAGATAATTCAAACTGCTATTTTCCTCAAAGACTTCCAAAATGACATCATATCTCCAGCAATGAGAATGTAATGCAATCCTTTACAGCTGAACAATAGGCATTTCTTGGAATATGGCTGTGAGTTGTCTCCAGATAACCTGAGGATCCCTATGTCTTCCAAACCATAAATCCTGGTATCTTCTTACCAGGATGGGATAGTTAAGCATACTTATTTCCACAGCTGACCATTAAGATGAAATATGTCTATTCTAGTCATAAATTAATAGGACACAGTCAGAGGTATCAAAGCTAGTGTCAGTATATCAGATAAATTTAGGATGAAGAGCACAAATAAGGTAGGCGAAGCTGTCACATGTCATCAAATACGTGTCTTCAAGCATGGGCAGAAATCGGCTCCTTGAACATGTATGAAGCCCAGACTCAGCAGTATTCCACAGACACATCTTAAAGCAGGGAACATCTTGGAGAATAAATCGCTCTAAAGAAAATAACAAAAAATCCTACAAGATCCTGCAGAAGGATCACTGAAAATCCAGGTTGTACACATACAATTTCAATACTGTCAAAGTATCACAGTGTTTCTACTTGCTCATATTTCCCCAGACTAACTATAAGTATCTAGAAACATCATCCATTTGTCTAACTTGTACTTCATCAGCTTGTCTATGAGGATGATAAAAGTACAGGTGAAGACAAGATAAAAAGCATCCCCCACTCTTCTCTCATCCATCACCTCATCATAGAAGGCACGCAGGTTGCTTAAGTATGATTTGCCCTTCATAAATCCATGCTCACTACTCCCAATCACTTCCCCATTTTTCATCTCTTTGGAAATGGTTTCCACAATTTTTCGCTCCGTCAGCTTCCCGGAGGTCAAGTGAGGCTGACTATGTTGTAGGCCCCGTATCCTCCTTGTTGCCTTTCTTGAATGAGTGACATTTACATTCTTTGAGTCCCCAGAAGCCTCCCTCAACCACCACGACCTGAGATTTTCAGTCCTTTCTCTTCCTAGTAGTCCTTGATCCCCAAAGATGGTCCCATGGTCATACACCCCCGAATATCTGCTGTCAACAGCCAGTTGTGCAGCCAGTTGTTAGATTTCAAGATTTCCTGAAGCCCTTGCCCCCCAGTAACAGGATCAAGGAGAGACCACCTGTGTCCCCACACCCTTGAAAATCACCCCAGAGCCATGTAGTTATGCTTTATACACTCCAGATCTCTTCTGGAAGAGGGTGGTGCCAGAGTCCTAAGACCAGACAAGCCTCTGAAGTATCTCCACATCCCGGATCTGGGTTCCAAGCAAGCAGCAAACTCTCTAGATGGCAGATCGAGTCAGCCAACATGGGCCTCCATCCTGCATAGCAGGGAATCATTCACAGCTATCCTTTGCCGCTTTCTCCTGATGCCATACAGCTCCCAAACCCTCATCTGCAGCCAGAGCACTGAATCTGCTGGGTAGATACAGATCCCTGGGCAGCCAGGAACTGTCCTTCATGGTCAGAAGTCACAGGCTCCCTCCTGTACACACTCCTGCATCCTTTAGCTGGGTGCTGGGAGCTGTGGTCAAGTCCTGGCTCTCACACTGGCCACTCCCTAGTACCACTGCAGGCATCCTCCACCCTCCCTCTTCAGAAAGCAGCTGGAGCAAGAGCCCCAAACCCACTCTGGTGAGGGACAGCTGGCAGAGCTCCTTAGAGCTCACAGAGCTTTTGCTAGAAGTCAAAGCCTCTTGTGGGTACCTTTTATCTAAAGGAGTGGGTAGAAAGTGTTTCATAGCATCGCCAGAAGTCCTCCAACAATCCTAGAAGTTCTGAAAAACATATCACTTCTTTTATTGGTCACAGATTTAATTTCCTTTAAAATTTCCTCCAGGAAAATTAATGTTCAGTGACAGTAAAGAAACTTGCAACAAAGACTAAGTACAATGTGTGTAACTTTGTACTGCAGGTGCAAAGTTGAATTCCAGTATCTTCTTTCTCTGCTTTTTATTTAGCAGTATTTGGATTCACTGAAACATTAATCACAGGCAAAGCAAAATGCAGGAGTATTTTAGAAGTATTTTCAAAAGTTCAAAATATTTTAGTATTATTTTCAAAAGATCATTTAGACACGAAAGTGCAAACAATTACGCATGTTTAAATTCACGCACACAGGTGACTTCAAAGACAATGGGATTAATGTGTGTGAAATCAAATATAGGCCAAGAGTTTGTGGCATTGGCGATCCAGTCTAATGCTACGAGAAATGCTCTGTCAAAATAAAATCAATTTCAATGTAACTTACAATTTTACAGTGAAACAGAAAAATCCATTCTGCAGCTAACAGGTTAATTTTTAGCTGAAGTCTTTCCTAAAATTGTTATAAATGCAATTATTATTTTTTACACCATATGTAAAAGACAGAAGGCTGCAGCTAATAAATAGCTTTTCTCATTCTATTTTCCAAGCCTCCCAGGGGAAGACTTTGGCCTCTTCAAAGAGGGTGAAATCCATGCAAAGCAGAAAGTGAGAAGAAAGCAGTATTTTTCATTTTATGCTTCCCCATTTTTGCCTCAGATTTAGCAAAAAATAGAACAATCTATTGAATACAGGCAACTAAATACATGGTCTCTGACTATTCAGTTCCTGGCTTGAGCTTTGCTAAAATGTACACAGAAATTATCCACCAAATAATAAAATAAATTGCCACAAACGCATATATTGTTGAACACATATATTTTCTCCCCAAAATACGGGATTTTTTATTAAAATATTGATATTAAAAAAAACAATAATAGCAGAAAAATATAATCAGAATCTTTCAGAATCATTATATACATTTAAGAATTTTAGTTATGGAAAGGTATGATACAGAACTGTATTTGAAAAGGCTTTTCTCATAATATTATCTCTTTGAAAGACTCACTTCAGTGAGGCATTCACTTTTCGTCACCCTGTTATTACATTAAGGGAAGGTCAGATTTGAATGACTGAAGAAAAAATCCATCTCTTTCTGGAGATTCCACAACCACCTTAGTACCACTGTGTCCTTGCTCTGAGCACATTTTTTTACAGCCTGAATGTATTTTCAATATAGATTTTTAGTGTGGTTTCCTGCAGGAGGCAAACTTACACTGTCATATCTAATATCACTTTTTGTCTCTTAACAACAAATTTGAACTCAGAGATCAAACTTAACAAAAACTGGCACAGTGGTAAAGGTGCCAAAACTTCCTAAAAGTGTCATGAAAAAAGACATGGAAGTAGAAAAGATCGAAACAGTGTAGTAGTAAGGTATTGAAAAGTACCCAGTTAAAACCAGCACATGCCAGCAGAGCCATTATTATTGTAACAATGCAGTAATAACTGCATATTTGTATAAATTGAAATCTTAGGGACTGTATATGAAGAAATTAGACCCCAAGTAAGTTAAGTTACTAAAAATGACTGTATATAGACCACATACACTACAGCAGTTCAAGTCAGATGCTTTAAGTAGAGCCCCAGAGCATCAAAGACGATCTCATTTGTCCTCTTGCGCAGACATGTTCTTCCAGCCACTCTCTCCACTGTGCTATGTGAACAGTTTGATGAAGGCTTGTGTTTGGTGTGGGGGTCCAAAGGCAGCCAGGGGCAGGGCTGGGCAGGGCACTGCTCCCCCCTGGCTGCACAAGAACAGCCATTAGGGGACTCAGGTGCCTGGACTCGGGGATTGCATTTCTTCCATCAGCTCCCTTTTGACAAAGTGATGATGCTCAGAGAGAGCAACTGTAAATTTAAAAAAGATGGTCACCATACACTGGTGTTATTTTGTGGTCTTCTGATGGGGCAAAGCATATCCTAACAGTGCAACAGGCTGTTGTAGTGGAGTGTTTTCCTGAGGTGCAGATGGGCCTCAAAATTAACATTTCATAAAACCCTCACTGAAGTTAGATACTTCACATCTTCAAATCACTACAAGTATCATTCTGTTTGCAGTATATTACACACTAAGACAAACATTCCTAACTCCATGTTAATATAGTTATCTGTCAAGAAATTTTTTGCCCTTCAAGGGTGGGAGTAGGGCAATCAAATTATCTCAGGCTCAGGTATTTTATACTCAGGAAAATCTAATATTGAAATGAAAAAAGACAGTTCACATACAGAAACAGTCATAATTGAATCTAGCCTTCAGTGGAAAGTATATGGAAAAACAGTCTTTAAGAGTTTGCTTAATATAATCTGGAATTAAAATGTCTTCATTGAAACTATATGATGAGTGCATAATTTTCCAATATTATTGGTGATTTTCTGGGACTTGTTAAGGCTGGTTCTCATATAAATCTTAAATGCTAAATCTCAAATTCCTGAAACATCTTCTTATCTTGAGGATTCAGGTGAACCGATCATCCCTTGAATGTGACGTCTTTTTAAGAATGAGGAACAGACTGGCTTACTTTGGAGGCACTGACATTTTGAGCTAGTTTGATTTGGAGAAGAGAAACACAAAGTGAAAGTGTTGCTCTATCCCTTTATAGCTGGCTTTCAGACCCAAGGACTGAGAGCATAGTTTTTTCACATGGAAGTAAAACTTGAAAGCAAAGATGGTGAACTGAGCCCTGACAGTTGATAACTTTCCTTTTTCATTCACACTGAAGAAAGAGCACCTAGCATTTCACAGCTTATGAACTGATAAATCCTTTTCCTTAACTCTGAAAGGATAATTCTCCAATGTTTGTGCTATTACCTCACAAAGATAAAACACTTCTCTCATATATTCCACAATAATAAGAAATTTTAACAGATTTTTAATTATAATATCATAATACTAGGGTTTTTGATGGACTTGTTCAAAATGGTTAAATTGTTGACTACCGGTTTATATATTTCTTTTCAACTAACTGAAAGATTTGATAACTAACAAAATGACACAGGAAAAATGCTATCTACACTCAGTGGTCTGCAGAAAGAGAGAAAATACACTTGAATATATATTTTTGCAACCAGTTAAACTGAGCACCAAGCAGGGGAGAAACATAGTGCAAAAGATCCAGAAATAATAATGAAGAATGGGTGACTATATCACCTTTATTTATTCATTTAATATACACAATATAGGTAAACAAGGATTAGATGAATGAGTAACAAGAGGAAATATCATTTAGAGATAAAGATGCTTATGAAAACCGATTTGAAAAAACGAATCAAGGTGCAGAGAGTGGACAATGTTAAAAGCTTCCAAAGCAAACAAAAGAGAAGAATATTTGAACAGAGAGCAAACAACAAATTAAAGAGGAGGAAGCATCCTGGGAAACCACATCTAGATTAGAGTATGCAATTACAGGATTTGCAGCTTGATAAAGCAATTGATTATAGCAGTGGATTAATTTTAAGTCATGACTGAACACCAAAATCTGAAAAAGAGTCAGTTACTTTTTCTGGCAATCTTCTACTTAGAAGTTTTAAGTTACAGTTTCACCCACTTGTGATGATCAGTGCAAAACTAGAAAGACCCTTGGTGTTATGTTTATCACATAAGATCATTCCTAAATACATCGAACAATGAAGACAATATTTACTACTGCATTGCTTTTCAGATCCACTAAACAAACAATTATAACAACTTAAATTTAAAATTTTAAACATAACTTTAACAGCCAAATGCTGTTATTATTTTCAGAAATAATTATTTTCAGAAAGAATACTGAAAATTTGAAAATAGCACAAGACAAAAGTTAAGAAGCTCTGAAGAAAAGGAAGCTGAAGTTTCAGGCCAACTGTATTCATGGTTCCTAATTTTATATATATATGTATATATAAAAACCTCAGTGAACCAAGTTCTGCATATAAACACAATCATCAATGCATCCAAATACTGATTTCTCCACCACCTGTTTCATTTAGCACAACTGTGTTCTGTCCTTTCCTTGAATGTTTACACATTAAGATTGGCATCTGTGGACTGTCACACAGTACTTCCTGAAGATCCAGTTTTCCCTGAACAAGACCATCTGTGAGGCCCAGACCAGTGGGATTTATTGTTCACAGTGAATCAAGACAGCTGCATACATAATTACCATTATTACAGAAGAACAATCATAATTCTATTGATCAAAGCTGCAAATACAGATAGCTCAAAGGAACTTGACTTAAATGATACAAACCTTTTCATCATGTGTTACAGAAATCTGAGAACTTCACCAGCTCACTCAGGTTAAATTCCTAAGCAGACTTCACAAGCTTTAAGACATTAAATTGTTTTTGGATGGTTATCATTTCTTCAAATGGCAAGACTGTGCTTCATGTGATCTGGTCAACCTCCCCAGTGCTGCTTACCATGTGTTCCCATCTCTCATTTTTTCAAAGCAGCTTCAATTGTTCATAGCTCCACAAACAAAAATTATGAAAATGAAGAAGAAAGGGAAACTGTCACATTATATCAAACTATGCAAATGTTTTTTATTAGTTTGTTGAGGATCACCTTGAGTCCTGTGTGCAATTTTGGGCACCACAATATAATAAAGACATTAAGCTACTAGAGAGCGGCCAAAGGAGGGCCACGAGGATGGTGAAGAGCCTTGAGGGGAAGCCACGTGAGGAGCAGCTGAGGTCACTTGGTCTGTTCAGTCTGGAGAAGAGGAGACTGAGAGGAGGCTGCCTTGCAGTCTACAGATTCCTTGTAAGGTGAAGAGGAGGAGCAGACACTAATTTCTTCACTCTTGTGACCAGTTACAGGACCCAAGGAAACAGCCAGAAGTGGTGTCAGGGGAGATTTAGGTTGGATATCAGGAAGAGATTTTTCACCCAGAGGATGGTGGGGCACTGGAACAGGCTCCCTAGAGAAGTGGTCACAGCACCAAGCCTGACAGAGTTCAAGAAGTGTTTGGACAATGCTCTCAGGCACATGGTGTGACTCTTGGGGTGCCCTGTGCAGGGTCAGGAGTTTGACTCGATCCCAATGGGTGTTTTCCAACTCAGCATATTTTATGATTCTATGAAATCTCCCTCATACAGCTGACAAATGAGCCTTCCTGGAGTGGTGCCCTGCTAGACCTGCTGCTTATGAACAGAGAAGAGCTGGTGGGAGAGGTGGTGGTGGGAGGCTGTCTTGGGCATAGCGACCACAAAATGATAGAGTTTTCAATTCTCAATCAAGTAAGGAAGGGGGTCAACATAACCTCTAGCTTGGAGTTCCAGACGGCCAACAACTAGGGGATCAGGCTCAGCCAACATGGATTTAGGAAATGCAGGTCCTGCTTCACCAACCTGATCTTCTTTTATGACCAGGTAACCTGCCTACTGGATGAGGGAAAGGCTGTGGATGTGTCTACCTGGACATCAGTAAAGCCTTCAATACTGCTTCCCCCAGTATTTTCCTGGAGAAGCTGACAGCCTGTGGCTTGGACAGGTGCACTCTTCATTGGGTTAAAAAGAGTCGGGATGCCTGGGCCCAGAGAGTGGAGGTGAATGGAGTTACATGCAGTTGGTGGTGGGTCCCTAGTGGAGTTCCCCAAGGCTCAGTACCGGGGCCAGTCCTGTTTAGTATGTTTATCAATGATTTGGATGAGGGGATCAAGCGCACCCTCAGTAAATTTGGAGATCACACCAAGTTTGATGGGAGTGTTGATCTTCTGGAGTCTAGGAAGGCTCTGCAGAGAGATCTGGACAGGCTGGATCAATGGACCAAGGCCAGCTGTATGGGAATCAACAAGGCAAGGTGCCAAATCCTACCCTTGGGTCACCCCATGCAGTGCTGCAGGCTTCAGGAAGAGCAGCTGGAAAGTGGCCCAGTGGAAAAGGACCTGGGGGTATGGGTAGACAGTAGCTGAACATGACCCAGTGTGTGCCCAGGTGGCCAGGAAGACCAGTGGCATCCTGCTTGAATCAGACATAGTGTGGCCAACAGGACCAGGGCAGTGATTGTCCYTCTGCACTCGGCACTGTTGAGGCCACACTTCAAGTATCGGGCTCACTTTTGGTCCCCTCAGTACAAGAAACACATTTTTTATGCTGTGGACCATTGCTGCTTTTCAGACATTTGACTCTTACTTATTTATCGAGTTCAATTAGATCTGATCACTTTTGCTATGTAAAAAGTAAAAAAGCTAGTAAGGATGCATTCAACTACCTAGAGTGACACATCTTGGCAAGACAAAAAAGTGAAAAAAAAAGACTCCAGATTATAAAACTTTTTTAAGCATTTTATGAGGATTTTCTGGTCTGCTTTATCTGCAGTAAGTAGAAGATAAACAATGCTAAAAAATGGCAAAGGCAAACAATGTTCTCATTCACTTGTGGAAAAAAAAAAATTAGGTAAAATTTTAGTTTGTGCTTAATCAAAACATACATCCATGAAGCTTTTTAACTAAAATACTCTGCATTCTGCAAAAATTATTTAGGGGTAAACGTGCAAAATTTCATTTGACATGGGTAAAGTGTCTTGCTTCATGTTTAGACCAATTTAGGTAATTATGTAATTTTTGCTTTTTTACCTTTCCTCGCCATTGAAAAAAACTCTCCCATTTTAATCAGACTTTTTTAAAAAAAAATGAAGACATAGGAAAAAAAATTAAGGACTTTATCCCCTTTGCTTTTTACTGACTTCAGTTTACATAGCTATACTGTATGATATATCATGCCAGATAGCATGACCCAATGTGCTTTGACAGTATGCAAATGTATTCAAATATATGTATTATGCAAATAATTCTTATACTTCAACAAGTCTAGACAGATTCCTACAGGAGCACTAACTACTGGAAACAATATTTGAGCAAATATGTAAATCCGATTAGTTCTACAAAATATACACGAGATATACAATGTCTAGAGTTCAGGCCATATTATTCTAAAAATTCTTTTACAATCTACATCTGATGTACATGATGTCCAACTGATAAAGAAATATGGAATGGGAAAAGTGAGAAACACTTTTAGTCTAAGAGAAATGCCATTGCTGAGAGATCAACCTTACTTGATTGTGATTTTTAAATAAAAATAATCTTATTACAAACTACAGAGCATTAAACTTTGCTCATCTCCTGGAATTCACTTTATTCAGTTACCTACAATGTTACAAAAGAGGAAAGCTAGTTCAGTGAAACCTACGCACCAATCTGTAGTCAGATCTTTTCTTGAAAGTAAAAATAAGTAAGATTCAGAACCTCTTTTCGACTGTTTAAAGATGCATAATAATCTTTGTCCACTTTTAATGGAGAATCCAAGTAATGCTGTTAATGGTGAAGTAGAAAACATAAGAAAATAGCTTTTTCAATCAATTGTTCTAATTCTATTTCATATCATTCTATTTGGGGTTTTATACTCTTTAAAATTTTATAACTTCCTTTATAGGTGTCTTCAATTGCAAAGGAGAAACTGTTTCAAGACCAGAAATAGAAATCTGAATATGAGAGAAATAAAACTGCCTGGTTTCCTTGAGGTTTGGCAGAAAATGCGCAGACAGAAACTGTGAGTGTATTTACACATTTACTCTGTATACACAATGACCATGATTACACTCAACTAACCATTAATTTATCAACATGATCATTGGTGCAGGAGTTACTTAGCAAAATATCATTAAGTTACAAAAGCAAATTCGCATACATTTTTGCATGCATGCTTGCATGTCTGACCTTTCAAATATCAGGCCTATTTTTACTGTGATTTATATATCATGTAGATGATCATTAGGTACTGGGGTAGAATCTTAATGACTGAAGCTCGCTCAAGCCTAGTTTATGTATGCTTAGTGCTCATCTGGCAGGACTTGGCACACACAGGTGAATGTTTTTGCTGCTTCACAAAATGATCAGGGACAAAGGGTTTCAAGAAGCTATGAAAGTGCACATGAACCACACACATTCAAAAACCAGTAGGCCAGACTATAAAAATTAGTTTGAAACATTCCAAAACATACAGCTGACTTGCATGAGTTAAAATCTACCTAGGTGGGAAAATTAATATACTGACATCTGGCAGTGCTGC
Organism: Amblyornis subalaris; assembly: GCA_018881555.1. Taxonomy (NCBI): domain Eukaryota; kingdom Metazoa; phylum Chordata; class Aves; order Passeriformes; family Ptilonorhynchidae; genus Amblyornis; species Amblyornis subalaris. Next base: position 5,835,553 of record JACAXG010000047.1, on the reverse strand, counting down.
TCAGGGCCAGGTTCAATGCAATCTTGATTTCAGCTCCTGTTCTCTTCAAAGGTGTGCAAACCTTCAAAAATCATTGTTCTAGGGACTGTAGAACCTTGCCCAGGAAGCAGCAGCACAGAAATCGGGCAGAGTGTGTAAAAGTCACCGGTTTTGTAGAAACATAAATGGGATTTCAGCAGCAGCAGCAGCAGTGAAAAGGGATTAGGGAGGTAAATCAGTCTCTACAAGAGGTCCATAGCACAGAACAACTCAATCATAAGAAGGCCTGTTCCAGCACAATGGCTACTCTTTAGGATACAAAGAGCACTGTGAAGGGACAACCAGTTCCTCTGCCTTTCCCAAGACCTAACCATGATGCTGGTACAAATCTCACAAGAGCTTTGGAGGGTCAAAGGGATAAGGAAGAAAAATGAAGGGCAGTAAAAATTTCAGACAACAAATATGAAGCTAGCAGCACAGACTGAGTTTAGGATGGGCAGGCAGCTTAAACCCACAGAGGATGGGGGGGAAGGGGGTGGCTTTGGAAACCACTCTTAAACACCCCAGATGAAATTTCACAGATCTTTCACCTCAGAGGAAGAAACATAGGAACTCCAAATAAAGTTATCAGAATACATCTGGAATTCTTATTTAGTAAGCCCACACAAAGTGGGATATTGAAATACAATACCCTTACCCTTACCCTTACCTCTACACCAAGAGCTAAGCAGGACACCACCACTATCTGTGCACAGGCTGTAAAGGGACACATACCCAGTTATACTACAAACATGCGACATTCGGCCTTAAAAAGCTGTGAGGGCACACAGCAGACTTTTTGGTGAGACTGATGAATTATGCTAGTGTTATGCTGATTAAAGACTCTACTATTTCAAGTTGAAACATTCTGTTCTAGTGGAAATCTCTACTCCACTGTGTCTTTCCTCTCGCCCTATTCCCATTTACTCATTCTTCTTTGGGAAATCAAAGTAAACAAATGAGCAATTATATAGATAATTTACAGCTAATTTGGCCCTTACATTATCACTGGTACTGGCAATTTCATCATAAAACATGCTGCTGCTCAGAGTTTCATCTCTGAGGTAAAGTAAAGTAAAAGTAAGTTGACTTGAACAGCTATTTTTATTTCATAGTGTAAAGACATGAAGTTTATATTTCACAATCAGCATCCAACTATTGCACACAGGAAAGTAGGCTCTTCTGTGACATCTGAACTGTTAAAACTAGTCAGACCATTTATTCCAGTGCATTACCTCGTTAGTAAAAAGTAGTTTTTATTTTACCAATACAGCTAGAAAACAGTATAAAGAATTGCAAGTAGTCAAAAAGAAGACTACTGAACTTTCTTTTTTATTTCTATTTAGCCAGTGGAACCAAAATCTTAGTGAAAAATGTCAGTATTAAAACAAGTGATAAAAATCTAGCTTTCTTGAAAAATCTTGCTATTTTAGAAAGTACTGTTACTCATTTATGCTGGATTGTTGACAGGCAATTAATAAACCCAAATATTCCCAGACCCACAGCATGCAGGTTCATTTGTGACATTCGAAGTAACTTTATTTTGTACCATATATCAGACAGGTGAAAAGTGGGCTTCACTTTTGGTAGAATAGCTACAAATAATCTTGTACAACAACATAACAATATATATCACTAAACCCCAAACATCAACATGGATTATGACACAGAGCTTAAAAACTCATACAGCTTCTGCAGAAATAATACAATATTATCTCTCTACAGACCTCAAGAGATCCTCAGAAATCAAAGGACTGCAACATTGCCAGTCCCATGTGCAACAATATTATCAAGCGCCCCCAGCCCTTAAAATACAGGCCTAAAAATCATGAGATTTAAAGATAAGATTCAACACTATCCTTTATCTTCTCATGAAGGAGCTTACAATTCTTCCTTTTTCCACAATAGCAAGGGTTATTTATTTTCTAGTGAAGCTTGGCTTCTCAAAAAATAATCTGATTTCATAGCTGGAACTCTAGGAGAAACACCGAACATTGGGACGTGATACTGTGAAAGCATGTAACACAGAATGTGGTACACAGCTGATTTTTTATCCATCACCCACCTTCCAGACATCCTCAGAGATGTAACCAGACGGGCTCTTTCAAGGAAAAACGCTGCATCTTCCCATGAACAAACATCGCCCCTGCATAATTCCATCATGATATATGACCCAATTATACACACCTCTACTGGAAGGACTCCTGTGGCAGCATGGCCACTAGGAAATACTTCTGTATGCACTCAGCATGCAGCACTAGCAGGTATAACAGATATTAGTTTAGAGTGGTCTATCCCCTACAGGGAAGGAAGGTCAATGCCCCATTTGTAGTGCTAGCCCCTTCCCTCACGGAATTAGTGCTGTGAGTTCAATGTGGACATTACCTGGGGGGAAAGACAGCAAGTGAAAATGTTACTGTCATTCCTTTTCCAGGATCTGTGCATTCCCACACTTCACAGCCAGGAGAAATATAATTTAGACTTTTACATCTGTTTGTCACCTGTGATGCTGGGGGTGGAGGAATGGGGGTGGGGGACAGGAAGGAGAAGGACAGAAACAGAGGGAAGAAGAAGGAGAAGAATGGAGGAAGAGAATTCCTTTGGGAATGAGATGTCGGGAAAATGCACCCAGTCATCACTTCTCTTAGACTGTCTCCAGTTGGGGGTGCAGTATCAATTCTTACACAGATCTGTTGTCTGTTGTTTCGTAGGCCTTGGTTTTGCAAGTGGACACTTGCAATATGGCATTTACATGTAAAAGACGGTCTGGGATTTTAGATAAATTATTTTAGACACACATATTGTAAGATAGTGAACCAAATTTGTAGCAATTACTACTTAAAGTATGGATTATTTTTAAATATATATCTGGCTGGTCTTTGAATAAAATTATTCTAAATAAATGTTAGATGTTAAAATTTAATAATTAATTTCCACATATATTTAGAAAATCAGGATTAATTTCCCCTATCTATAATCATCAAGTGTGTGTTTTCCACAGGCTAACCCTTCCAGACATATTTTTTGAACCACTAAGCCAAGGGGATCTGCACGATTCACAACCCAAGGAATAATATGGCCAGTTTAACAAGTGACCAGCTCAGCTAGCAATATGCAACAGGGCTGTTAGATAAATTACATGTCGTTTAGCCAGTGACCTTATTTATTTTTCACATGGTTTGTTAATAATTAATCAAGTGTGCATCCTCTAGGTACAACTGATAAGAATGCATATGCATTTCCATTACAATCTCGCATTTCAGCATATTACAGCTTAACCATAAAATCTGGCCTTTGGCAGAAACCTGGTGTTCAAGGACTCAAAAGACGTATACAATATAGTTTTTAAATGGAGAAACTAATAAGCTTTAAAAAAAATTAAAGCATATTTAACCAATTTTACACATTTATGTGTGCAGAGCCCAAAACATAAGCATACTAAAATGACAACACTAAATGCTTTTCCTAAAATTGCAACACACTAAATGAAACTCTTCTGCTTCCCCAAATTTAGTACAGAAAATGGTTAGGATATTTATAATGTTAATGTGCAATCACAGCTGCAAACAAGTGTCTACGTTTTAATACTAACCTCAGCAGTGTAGCATAAAACACTGAGAAAAATCCACAAGGCTGTTACTTGTATTGTCCTTCCTCACAGCACTGGGAAGTGTCCCCGTAGAAGTCTCGGTGTACCTGTACAGCCGGCCAAGTACACTGAGACACATGCTGGGGGAAAATCACAAGTGTCAGTATGACACTTTTATTAACAACTGAGTAGCTCTAATGGAAATTTGCAAGGTTTATCACTGACCATGAGAACTGGGGACCACATGAGGGAGTTGTTAATGTATTCAAGTTTAGTTCTGCTGTCATTTCCGGGAAACGTATGATCAGGAACCTACACTCCTATCCACAAACACTAGGACTCAAAATCAGATTATTTCATTGAACAATGAAATACGTAGGCTTCTGCCTACGTATTCCATTTTGACACGCCTGCATCTCTTCAGATTTTAACAGCAACTTTTTAGTTGCAGATGTGAAATAAATCAGGTTGACTGAAATCTGTTTACTTCTATCATAGCCTGCAATTTATTCTAAACATCAGGGGTTTTTAAAGGCTTTGAACAAATTCTATAAATAACACCCAAGTGCAGACCCTTCACTGCAGAGGGTCAGTGAAGAACCAGGTTCCCTGCAGTCCAGCCTCACAGAACTGGGACAGATAATGAGATAGATTACAGAAGCATTAATGCAATTTTTAAAAAAGAAGACTGAAAAGACTGGGGTGGAATCCATCAAACCAACAAAGGTTTCTACAATCCAGACATATATATTACCTTTTCACCCCAAGGGATACACTGTAGTCATTGCAGGCCTAGTAAATATAGCCATGTTATCTAAGATGAAATGCATTTCATGTAGGAGTTAAACAAGTGGATTTAGGCCCTTGTTCTTCCATTCCACCAACCAAAAAGGCAAGCCAAGATGATGAGCTCAGTTAGTAGATGTGACTGCTGAAAAGCTGTCGGCAGAGAGGCCTTCTAACTCTCCCAGCATTTTCGTGAGACTTCTCTCTTTCTCTCTTTTCCCAGGCAAAACTATTATAAACAATCCTAGGAGTTTTTGTAAATTAATTAAGCTTCGTGCAGCTGCGCTTTGCTATCATTTTTGCTTAGATAAATATTTTGGAATAGGTGTCGTTAGAATTGACCAATGAACTTGGTAGGTGGCTGACCAAGGGTCCAATAGACTCTTAACATTTCTATAAACTTCAAGCAAGCTAAGGGATATAAGCCACTCTGTAAAATAATAAAAAACTCCCCATTGCTTTTTTCTCCCTGGACTCTGTGTCGTATTTCTTGGAACACTTGCAACAAGTAGATATCTACATCAATGATGCCTTGCAATAAGCCCTGTAGCGCTTTTTGAATCATGGTTTTTTCTTTTCACTTCTCACTTGAAGATTTTTCTGGACTGTTTATTTCTACTTATCTATTTCAGAAACACTTGATGAACATTACAAGTAAAAACTTTATATTATATACAATTCATTCGAGTTGTTTTTGATTATAATTTTTCTGTGCCTGTACATAAATTAAAAAAAAACCAACAACATGGTCTTTCCATGTCATTTCCACAGAATAGTTGTTGTCATTTCAATTCCAATTTTTGCTTTAGGCCACATACTGCATGTGCTGTCTGTAGTAAAATATGGACAATGTAGTTAAGCTCAGTTTTCCAAAAGTAATCACATGTCCAGCTTTGCCAAAAAACACCCCTGAAGCATTATCAGCAAATCAGTGCAATTATAAAGTCTGTCTACACAACACACAGCTGTTGGCTCTTTGAAAACTAGCCAAGAATTACAAAGTGATAGACTGTAGGAGAAATCAAATTGTAGAAAATAATCTTTTGCTACATTCAAACTTATAAAATTTTAAACTTGAATTCACTTAGGAAAAGATAGCTCTCTGGAAATCCTGGCTTCCCTCAGTGTATTTTGTTCTCCAGGTACCTGAAGTTTGATGTTCCAGCCTTCCTCCTTTTTGAGGGACGAAAGGAAAGAAGTAACACATATATGTCTATTAATTCATGTCCATACCACAGGTTCCAGCTGCCATGTCGATCAATAAATACTCCAGGGATTTTTAATCCCATTTGATTTTACTGGTACTCAGAGAAGATGAGTAAGTAACAGATATCTTTCATCTTCATATGACTATAAAAATGCTCTCTGAAATGGCCTCTCTCTATTTTCTGACACTTGTCAACTGCAGGCTAGATCACAACACACAGAAAAGGTGCTTGGCTGTTTATTCAGTTGTGCATGGCACCTCTGCTTTAAATCTCTGAATTTATGATTTACTCCTCACAGGTACTGACGTTGACCCGAAGTTGTGGGAAAGGCCTGGGATACTTTACACAGATCTTGAATAGGACTTGAAGTATGTTTCACCTCCTTTGATCTGTGCTGGTAATCAACACAGACTGATTCAGGCTTAAATGTGAGGTAACAGCAAGCGGGGAAAATAAGAAGTGATTACTGAGGTGACTCCGAACAAGAGGATGGAAAGCAGCGCTGCAGAAAGGGGCCTGGGGGCAAGTTGAAAATGAGTCAGGAGTGCCCTGGCAGCCAGGAGGGCTAACCCTGTCCTGGGGGGCATCAGGTACAGCATCACCAGCTGGCCAAGGGAGGGGATTGTCCCGCTCTGCTCTGCACTGCGGTGGCCTCACGTCGAATATTGTGTGCAGTTTTGGGCACCACAATACAAAAAAGATAGTAAGCTGTTAGAGAGCATCCAGAGGAAGGCCACATAAGATGGCGAAGGGTGTTGAGGGGAAGGTGTATGAGGAGTGTCTGAGGTCACTTGGTCTGTTCAGTCTGGAGAAGAGGAGATTGAGAGGAGACTTCACTATTGTCTTCAACATCCTCCCGAGGGGCAGTGGAGAGGCAGGTACTGATTTCTTCACTCTTGTGACCAGCTACAGGACTCGAGGGAATGGCCTGAAGTTGCGTTAGGGGAGGTTTAGGTTGGACATCGGAGAAGATTTTTCACCCAGAGAGTGGTTGGGCACTGGAACAGGCTCCCCAGGGAAGTGGTCACAGCACTAAGCCTGACAGTTCAAGAAGTGTTTGGACAATACTCTCAGGCACATGGTGTGATTCTTGATGGGTCCTGTGCAGGGCCAGGAGTTGGATTCAATGATCTTGAGAGGTGTCTTCCAACTCTGCATATTCTATGATTCTCTGATTCTACTCTATGGTTTTACAGTACTAGTTACCAGATATTCATGTCCAACTAGCATTATTTTTCTAATACCTAGTTTCTTCTTCTGATCCCTCATTTCCCTGGTTAGAGACCAATTAAGCTATAGATCTGCCTTTAAGTGCAAAGTTTTTTGTGTTGCTCTATCTGATTATATGGAAGAAACAATTCCTACATTCTGGACATTCACCAGCAGGCAACAATCAGACTGCAAACCATACCCTGAGGGCTAGGTTGATTACATATGCCCTTTACTAACTTTTTATAAGCACAGAGATTCAGGTAATATGCTGCTTTTTTTCCCCCAGGCTAATCTGCCATGTATAAAGCTCCTGACATAGCTTATTTATTGTTCCATTAAGTTCAGGCGCATTTACAGACTGCACTCAAGAGAGCTCCTTCCTCCCCTGCCTCACTAGCAGAGCCTAACCATAGGAAAGGAAAGTCCAGCATCCTCCTTCCACTGCTGCCAACAACAGTCTGCTCCCTGCCGAGAGATCCTCCTGGACTCCAAACACAATGCTCAGGTTGCCACTGACCTGCCTTTCCTCCAAAGCCTGCCCTAAGCGTCATGCTTTGAGCCTGTCACTCACCTTCATACACAGCACTGCTCTGACATAACTTGAAGCACTCTTGTTTCCTTTCTTTTCCTCTCCTGGCTTGTCAGGCTGACAGCAGCTCTGTGCCAGCCAGGAGACCCCAGCATCTGCTGGACCACCTGGATGAAGCACAGAATGTACTCCCTTGTCCAGCTCCAGAATGCAGCAGGAGAACCACTTCTGCTGTCTCAGCAGTCCCACAGCATCTTCTCCCACTTTTCAAAAATGTCATACACACACCATGTAAAAAAATACCCATCACAAGGTCCCATGGCATTTATCTGGCCACTTCCCTTCAATCCATTAGCAGCTAGCAATGTATTTCCACACACCTATGTTTAAAAGCAAGTGGCAACCTGAAATGAACTCTTTCAAAATAAGCTTTTGAGAAAGACACCATGAAATGTTCTATTAAAATGTAAATATATTATCTCTATTATACTCCTTTCCTCCATTAATTTTATAATTTGATCATGGTTTGTTTGTTCTGGTTTCTTTCTGTCCTGGTTGTGGTTCTTAAAAAACCTATGCCAGTACTGGCTCAGCTATCCTCTAATTATCTATAAAAATGTCAGTGCCCTTAAAGATATTAGTGACTGTTTTGATAGCTTATTAGGGACTGAATTAAACATTCACTGAAAACAGCACAGAAAATTGTGTGTAGTAATCATGTACCTTACACTTAAAAAGCTGACAATGAATTAACCTGAGTCGATATGAATTATTTTCCATACCTCTGGAAGCCTTAGTAAGTTTAGTAAACACTTTTGCTTGCACAACAGACCCTGAATCTCTTAAAATCAATAAGCCTCTCCAACCTTCATGATGTTGTGGAAAGTTTTACAACCAACATTAGTGATGTCTAGTTACAGTGGCAATATACCAAAACTGCTTTTTAGAAAAACAACAAACCAAGAGAAAAAAAACTCTTCAGCAACACGAAAAGCTCTTTATGATTAAATTTGGATAGGCTTAAATTTCATAAATAGATATAAAACAGTGAAACATTACAAGGGTACTGACAGTTCTATTTTTAAAAAGTCTTTTGCATTGTATTATTGAAAAATAATAAAAATACATAGTATGAAATACATTCAACAGTTCTCACCATGAAGCTGCAAAGGTTTTTCTATGTAAAAGAGAGGAAAAACCAGGGTTTATGACAGAATTTTCACTTCCCAGCCTTTGCCATGCCTTGAAAGAACCACAGAAACAGGAAAGCAGAAAAGTGTTCAGCTGTGCTTTCCATGTCATACTTCTGTTTTAGAGGTGTAATACAAAAGCTGTCTACTGGACAGCAGAGTAGAGATGAGATCTTAGCTGGAATAATTAATCAGAGCTTGTTCATTGCCAGTTATCAGTATATCCTTCCACAGAACTTTGCCTTATGACACACTTCAGATTCCACAGACAGAAGAAAAGAAGAACAGTAAGGTCTTCTCCACAGATTAGTAAAGCCATGGGTTTGAATAAAGTATAAAATTGTGAGTTATCAAACTACTCCTAGACATAGCTTTTATAAAAGCTTATAAAACAAATATGTAAACCAAAGGCCTGACTTGCATTACCATAAGTTAGAAATTTCTTCATTTCTATCTTAGGATCAATATTTGCAGAGCTGCAATTAAGAGTCATAAAGTTTTGACTCCTTCCTTCAATTTATGCTTCTGATTTGATTGATAATTTATTATCAGCTGAAAAACAAACACAACTTATTAATAGTATATAAAAACATTCTGCTTTAATAGTGTCAGAGTTAAACAAGATGACAATTAGGAAATCCTGATTTTCTCTAAACATCCTATTCTAGGACAGAATTAAACCTTTAGACCAGGGAGGCCAGCAGATTAACAATTCTGAAAAAAATATCCTCAGCAGACTTCAATAGCATCAAAATTAAAAATACTATTATTACTGAAACAGAAATACATTCAGATCCAAGGCAAACTACAGGGCACCCACAGCAGAAAGCTTAAAGGAGAACAGAATACAAAACCTGAGCCAAGGAAAAGTAACACAGAAAATGCATATTAGAAAATTTTATATCTTAAATCCAGGAAGATACACAGAAAAGCTAGAAGAAAACATTAGGACATTTAGATGAGAACAAGAAAGAAAGAAAAAAGCAAACGAGAATCGGATTCTACAAGTAGAAGTAGTGAATCAGAAGATACGGTAGTGTTACTGCATAAAGTAATAACATAGTTTGTCAAGTACACTCTGTTTCTTTGATTACCCAATCATAGCAAGATTATTACAATGTTTGAAATAATGCTGCACAAACCAGGCAGAACAATATTAGGACTCAAGGTTAAGACTCAGAAATTACAGATAGGCTCTCCTTTTCCTCTTTAGATAGCAGTAAGCTAGTAAGATGAAGTAATGAAGTATATGCCAGAAGAAAAACTACAAAACAAAGAAAAAGAAAACCACCAAAAACAAACAAACAAAATCAACCCAAAACCAACCACACAAACAACAAAAAAAAAAGAAGCAGCAAGCAGCAAAATCCAGATTTTATAGCAAAGGCAGGAAGCAAAAGGCATAAATTGAATTTTGTAAACCTGTATTTTTCTAAGGTACATGTTTTATAATCAGTACATGAACTGGTGAGCTCACTCCACCTTTTCTTCAGAGCTTTAATAAAGGGTGCCAAACTAAATCTAATCTTCTTAAGAATATTTGAAAAACTATACAGATTCAGTACCATATAAAGAATTCTTGTATTATTCTGATCATCTGGGAAGGATTTAAGAAACAAGAAGTGGCACTATGTATTTTTGAGAAACAGAACAGAACTCTGTCACCCTTTCCACAGGCTCAAGGGGCTGGACAGTGACTGAACAGAGGAACAGAGGAACAATTCACTGTGATAACCAAATGGTCTAAGAGCAAGAGTAGCTTGTGGGAAAAGCTGCTGAGTACATAAACAACTAGAGGATGTGCAAGCCTGGCGTGAGAGTGAGCAGGTTGCTGAGGTGTGAGACCCAAGGGCTGGGAGGGAGGCAGATGGCCCCACTCTGACTGCTAAAGCTTAGAGTGGTGGAGATATTCCTGGGGTAAATGCAGCCCTTGCTTTCTAAGATGGAATGGCCCATCCTCAGTTTAAACCTAGCGTGGAAGTTTCTCGTGTTCGCAAAAGTCATAGCATTAATATATTTTCAGTTATATTAAGAACATCCTTTAATTAAGCAGCAGTTTTGTGCATGTATCATTAATACAAGGGAGAATCTTCCCAGAACATTTGGTATCCCAAGCCTCTCACTTCATGCTGCCATTGCTTGGTCTCTGTATCATCATTCCTTTACATTCAAGCTCTCCCCATGTCTGCTTCTGGTTTTCTTCATGTTTTCTGGAGATGAGAATTATCTCAGAAGCAAGGCAAGTTGTCAGAGTTACATGAAAGCACACTAATACCAGACTGGATATAAACTTACTAATTTTCTCAGACCTAGTGGAAATAACTGAAGTTATCCCTCCTCATACTTCTACACAGAATCACAGCATCATTTAGGCTGAAAAAAACCCTTAAAATCATCGAGTCCAACCATTAACCTAACACTGTCATGACTGAACATTTCAGCTCTTCCTATCATAAAGTACCTCATGCCGATATTTACACATTACTAATTTACATGTACTAGACTCCTACATATAAAAAGGAAAAAAAGAAAGAAAAAGGAAAAAGAAAAAAAGAAGTTGACTGTTTTTACTGCTTTTCACAGTGCTTGTAAGTGCAAAACTGATATGCTTACAAAAATACGTCTGGCAAAAAAAATTAAGCGATGCATGAACTATAAATTTTATCAAGAAAATACACTGAGAGAAAATTATGAAAACATACTGTTATAGTTTCAAATAGGGTTCACTTAGGAAGCATTTATTCCGGTGGAGAAAAACCATTATCAGAAGGCTATATCACAAAAGTACTCAGGCCACTCAAAAGCCTAACCATATCAGAAAATTATATGAATTACAGACAAAAGTCCCATTAGTCCATCTTGAAGCAGCCAGGTATTACAGCAATACTTGTGGGTGCTTTAGAAAGAAAGTAGGAGAAAGAGACATCGCCTGTCAAAATAGATTTTTCCCTGATGTTTCCTACTATAATTCTAAATGTCTTAAAGGATGGAGCTTTTAAACTTTTTTTAAGAAAGCTCTTCCGCAATTGTATAGATCTCCATGTCAGGTAGTTGTCTTGTTATTGATCTAAACTGTCTCTTCACCAAATTATATCCCATTACATCAAGTCACATTCCTTTTGGCACATTTTATATGCAGTAAGTACTGAGACAATCTTATCCTAATAAATGCAAAGAATTTAACCACATTTTTGCTGCCTCCCAGGTATTCACATAATTCCTGTTTCTCTAGGTGGCTATCATATTGCCATTATTCACTATCTAGACAAACTATAGAGAATTATAGACTCACAGAATCATCAAGGTTGGTAAAGATCATCGAGTCCAACTGTCAATCCAGCACCACCATTATGATCCCTAAACCATATCCCCAAGTGTCACATCTAGATGCCTCTTGAACACTTCCAGAAATGGTGACTCTACCACCTCCCTGGGGAAATCATTCTTATGTCCAACCACTCTTTCATTGGAAGTTTTTTTTTTCTAGTATCTAATCTGAACCTGGCACAAACTTAAGGCCACTTTCTCTCATTCTTTCACTTTGAGACATGGCAGAAGAGAACAAGCCTCACCTCACTACAATCTCTTTTCAAGTAATTGTAGAGATAAGGTCTTCCCTTAAGGCTCTTCCAGACTAAACAACCCCAGTTACCTCATCTGCTCCTCATAGAACATATTTCCTAGACCTTTCACCAGCTTCATTGCCCTTCTCCATGACATGCTCCAGCCCCTCAATGTCCTTTTTGAAGTGAGGGGCCCAAAACCAAACCCAGTACTCGAGATGCGGCCTCGCCAGTGCTGAGTATAGAGAGACAATCACTTTCTTATTCTTCCTGGCCACAATGTTCTTGATGCAAGTTAAGATGCCACTGGCCTTGTTGGCCACCTGGGCACACTGTTGGCTCATGTTCAGCTGCTGTCAACCAGCACCCCCAAGTCCCTTTCTGCTGAGCAACTCTCAAGCCTCTCCTCCCCCAGCCAGTAGCACTGCAGGGGTTGTTGTGACCCAAAGGCAGGATGCAATATTCACCTTCAATAAGGTATTCACCTGATTGAACCTCATGCAGTTGTCTTCAGCATTTACAGGTTTTGCTTTTTCCCTTTTAGTTTTGTCTGACCACTCTCTTAATGATACCTGTAGGTGATAAGGAACTGCACATATACATTCCAGCAGTTTTCTCACCAGCATGTTACAGAATATCCCAACTTTGTGACCTGGTACCTTTTATAAGGGATGGTAATACTTCTTATGGGATGAGAACAAACATCTTTTCAGTCCTTAAGTTTATTGATTTGCTGATAACATGGAGTAGGTAAATAAATGTAAGTAAATGAGAAAGAAATTGAGTCTCTACGTGTTTGTTTGGTGCTCACGTAAAAAAAAAAACCCTGTATGTATATATAATGTCATTCTTTGGCTCCTTCTCTTTGCTTTTATATTAAGTTAAATACAGCCTCTGCTCAGGATCCTGGCACACTTGCAGTAGTACCTTGACCCCAAAAGTAATTTTGAAGCATACAGCAGAAAACACAGTGCTGTCACACCCCAGAGCAGATACAGGTGTTTTAGGGACAGTCACTAAGTTAAGCACCAAATCTGAGAATCATCACTTCAGTGTGTGGCTGCTCAGAAGCATATGCATCACTGAAGGGAGACACAGCCTCACTGACAGAGGTAGTCATTCCCTCCATCCCAAATGACATAACTCTCCATGGACACAGGTGGAGCCTGAATAAGAACAGGACCCTAAAAAAGGACTAGAAACACCTTCTATGTGACTGATTCTCCCCAAGGATACAAATAAAAAAACTTAGTCCTTACTCCTCTAATGAAGCAGGTGTAACTTTCCACTTGTACAGAACTACTTTCATCCATTGAAAATTGTATTTTTGCGCTTTCTGCCTAGTCAACCAGATAAAAATGAAAAAAAAAAGATTACACTTCAGAAGAACAAGCCCAAAGCAATACTCCAAGCATGAAATGGCAGCAGTTCACTGTACCTTGGAGGAACACAGTTTTTCTGACAATGGGGCACTATTCACGGGGCACTATTCCTGCAGTTTGTTTCACTTAACTTGGCCAGCCACTTTGAAATCTTCCTCTACAATTTCTTCATCACACATATACTACGTTAGCAGTGGATCCCCCTCTAAATCAGCCCCTCAAAAGGGTCATCAATTGCTAGATTTTTCTTGAGATATGAAGTTTGAAAACTCTACAGCCACCAACATAGTGAATAATGTGATATACTGCACATACTACATAGCACTTTCTGGGTCTTGAAATTGTTAGGTGCTGTAGCTACAAATTCTATGCAAATACACGTAACAAATTAAAAGAATGGAAAAAAAATGAAAAAGTTATGACCCCTTTTATGTCAAAACTGAAAAAAACCACCAGCAACTAAACAATTTTTATGCAATCATGCACTTGAAACATCATCTGTAACAAAAACCATCTGAATTTTGCTGATATCAATGCCAGAGTATAAATACAAACCTCTCTGCATTGTTGCACTGTCTGCCTCACCACAAAAAACATTCTGTTTTAAATTTTTTTTGGTTGATTTAAAAATATTTCATGCAACAATCCCAGTTTTCCTATGTGTGTGTTTTTACCAAGATTCTTACATATAAGCGTCCCACTGAACTTAGTATTATTTGTATGTTTGGTAAATGCCAAAGGAAAGGTCTCGGCCCTCTGCAATTTACCATACTGGATTATTAGGTACAGAAGAAGTCATGTTTACTGTTTTTCCAGTAATTGAGTATGGAAGAAATAAAAATAACAATAAATAAAATAAATTAGCAAATCAAAATAAAAAATAAAAAGGTCTGTATAATGGAAAAATATTTATTTTACTTCAAAAAATATCTTAATCAACCAGCTGCTACTGCAGTTGCAGTGGCATATGAAGCTTTTCATAAAGCTGATAAAGATGTCTTTTTTAACTCCGGTTATTTCTTTGGAAAACAGCCCATTCCCTACAAAGGGTTTCTGAGACTCCTAATGAAGACCATGGCACAAACATGGCATGGAGTTTCAGGAGCATTTTGGGTTTGCAGAATGAATGAAATTCATAAAAATGCCTCCCTTTCATTTCCTTGTCTTGAAGAACAACTAAAAACATTAATTTCTAAGTTTCACCCTATAGACAGCATTTTAACACATTTCTGCACAAATCCCTGCCTCGGAAATAGAACTGGAAAGGTCAAGGTGTGTGGGGGGGAACATGAATGAGCCCCAGAGTTTCAGGAAGTTAAGAATGGTATTATGAAAAGACGAGGAGGTTAGTCAAAAAATATAGTAGAAGAATCACTTTTCTGGCTGCCTAATTTGGTTAGCGTTGCTTTTAGGAGGAGGAATAAGTGGTTTTGTCATTATAACGCATATGGAAGAAAGAAAGATGTGTTGTCTACAAGAACAAGGCCAAGAGAGGAGCATGGGAGTCTGAAAAACACCCTCATGAGAGTCAGAAGAACCCACTGACCATCCACCATATCAGCAAAGCTGATAACATAAAACTCATGTGAAAGGGACTACAGGTGATACCTCTGATTGGGAATCCTAGGCGACTTTCACTGAAATTCTTGTGATTTTTCTGAAAGGAAGGAAGAAGCACAGCAAAATAATGAAGATCAAGAATTAGTGCTGTGGAAAAATGATAGTAATGGATAGGAAAACATTAGAATGAGTACTGATCGAATGAGTATCTGCTCCATGGATGTGAATCCATGGAGAAGTGTGAAGCAAGATGAATGATAGCAGGGTTGATGGGATGAGTTAATTTAAGGAGCACAGCGGAAAATTAGAAAGAGATCTGCCTTATTTGCATTAGCTTGATTTTTCAGTGTGGAGGGAAAAAGGAAAACATATGAAGCTCTAAAAGCAGACGAAGATCTGTGCATGACTGTAGTTTACAGGAAGAGGAAAATGAGTAAGTAAGAATATGACAGTAGAAGAATGATTACTAGAGAAAATTTGAAAGTACAATAAGGAGATGAAAAATATTAATGTTGATGAGAACAGTAAATATGCAATCAACACAGATAATGAAAGGAATGAGCTGGCCTAGCCTGCACAGCCAAAAAGAAGGTAGGTTCACCGGTTCCTAAAGGAAGTAACTGAACTGCTGAAAGGGAAAAGCCACAAAATGGAGGTGATAAAATTACTGATACAGACCTCAAGGCAGCTAGTGCAAACATAATAAAAATATTAGGGCAATCCTGGCAGGAACAAAAAGCATTGTGGAAAGGTGCCGTGCCATTGATGAAAGACAAATTTTTCCCATGAAAGAGAAAAATATTACACTTTAAGATAGCATTGTAATTTATTGACATGACAGTACATGAGAAGGCACAACATCCAGTTGGCAGCCAATCACTAGTGTGTCCCTCTCCAGGATCAGTGTTGGACTCAGTCCTGTTTAATACCTTTACTGATGATCTGGATGAGGGGATTGAGCCTACTATTAGCAAATTTGCAGATGACACCCAGTTGGGGCGGAGTGTTGATCTGCTGGAGGATAGGAGGGCTCTGTGGAGGGCTCTGGACAGGCTGGATCAAGGGGCCGAGTCCAACAATATGAGATTCAACAAGTCCAAGTCCAACTCCAAGCCAGGTCCTGCACTTTGGCCACAACAACCCCCTGCAGTGCTACAGGCTGAGGACACAGTGGCTGGACAGTGGCCAGACAGAAAGGGACATGGGGGTACTGATTGACAGGAGGCTGAACATGAGCCAGGTGTGCCCAGGTGGCCAAGAAGGCCAATGGCATCCTGGCCTGTATCCGCAATAGTGTGGCCAGCAGGACCAGGGAAGTGATTCTTCCTCTTTACTTGGCACTGGGGAGGCCACACCCCGAGTTCTGTGTCCAGTTCTGGGCCCCTCAATTTCGGAGGGATGTTGAGATGCTCGAACGCATCCAGGGAAGGGCAACAAGGGTGGTGAAGGGTGTAGAACAGAAGTTCTATGAGAAGCAGCTGAGGGACCTGGGGGTGTTTAGCCTGAAGAAGAGGAGGCTCAGGGGAGAACTTACCACTCACTACAATAACCTTAAAGGAGGTTGTAGCCAGGTGAGGGCTGGTCTCTTCTCCTAGGCAACTTGCAATAGGACAAGAGGACACAGCCTTAATCTGTGCCAGGGGAGTTTTAGGCTGGACAATAGGAGGAATTTCTTCACAGAAAGGGTGACTGGGCATTGGAATGTGCTGCTCAGGGAGGTGGTGGAGTCACGTCGCTGGAGGTGTTTACGAAAAGACTGGATGTGGCACTGAGTGCCATGGTTTAGCTGACAAGGTTATAGGTTGGACTCGATTATTTCAAAGGTCTTTTCCAACCTAGTTGATTCTGTGATTCTGTGAAGAAAGGATAATTCCAGATCTGAGTGAATACAACCATTTGGTTTCAATATCAGCAATGCTACTGAGCACAGTATAAAAGGATGAGGGCTAATTGTGCAGAAGGTACAGAAAGGTTTTATCCGACCTGAACTGAAAACAAATCAAAAGCAGTTTAACGCTTTCAAATACTTCAAGTGATTGTTGGCCTCACTTACCATGTCACTGTGAACTTCAGAATGCAATGGGACAATGCAAGCCAGGAACAATGTCTAACAAACAGGGAGGAAGGAGCAGGAAAAGCATCATCCAAAATTTGAACAACAACTTTTAATTTTTTCAATGTGAAGAGGAGGTAAAAAGAGTTAAAAAACTAAGAAGGTGCTATTTCAGCAGCTTTGAAGAGAAAACGACTTTTATGTCTGTGCTGAAACTTGAACTGAAGCACAAATGGCCTTGGTGGCTTAATAATAAGCTAGAAGAGGAAAAACTTTTAGTACTATGCTCTCTCTGTATTTTAAAAACCTTGCATTAATGCAAGTTTTGAGTACATGATGTAGTGCTATCAGCAAGGTAATAAACTGCACATGATGACTCCCTGTTACCTGCTTCTGAGGAATAACACACAACATATGACTATTGCAGCTCTGTTGGCTCAAGTTTGCAAGAGGTCAGATTTTGTACTGGTACTTTTTCTAAAAAGGATAGTATCTGCATATCATGAGCTTAGTGGATAAGAGCAGATGTAAAAAAAACCAGCCAACCAAACAAAACCCAAACACATTAATACCCAATCATTTGAAGGAAAAGATTCTGGCAGAGACTTCTTTCAGCATAAATAGACAGTATATGATACCTGTCATAAATGACAGCTATAATGGGGTCCCAATATAAAATTAGCTGATAATTTCATTATACAGGGAATTCAATTCCCCTAGTTTTGGCAAAATCTGTACCACAATTGGTACAGTACACAAAACATGACCGTGTTTCTTGACAAAATGTTGACGACGCAAGGAGTTGAAAATGCACCCAACCAGTATATAGTGTTAGATGTGAAGCTTGAATGTTTATCAGAATTTTTAAAATAGCTACACATGTCACGAATACTTATAGATCTGGGGGTGATTTTTGTCATTATTTAGTACTGACTTCCAAACCTGTGCAAGATGCTTTTCTTCCTGTGTTTAAAAACTGTCCAAAAAAATGTGTGGACAGAAAATGCTGAGCAAGTCAAAGAAATAAATATTAAATAAATGTTTTAAAATATAATCCTGCATAAATGTTAAATATAATTCAACACAACTATGAGTAAAAAGATCTGCCACAGCCATGGATTCTTAATAAATCAATTGAGCGGAAAGATATTTCACAGTAAACAAAACATATTGGATGTATCAAAAAACATCCCTAAAGTAACCTAGAACAATAACCACTTGAGATTACACTGAAAGCAATTAATTTTGACAAAATTTTCCTTAGAAAAACAGTTCATTTAGAATCTATTTCAATATTTTAAGATGCTTAGGAAAAATTGCCAGTTTTCAATATAGCTTGAACTCACAGGTTTTTTCACATTAAAGATTTTGGCTAGCAGGATGACTCTGACTCACTACTAAGGATTTAAGATTTCGCATATTTTGGCAACACCAAAAATTAGAGCCTTTGGCATACTTGTTATGCAACAAAATACACTAAATAATTCCACACTTGCCAGAAACTTATTTTTTAGCTCATTCATTTTACCCTTTAATATTGGGCTTCTTAGATCAATTCTTCCCCAAGTACTTCCGTAAAAGCATGGCATAAGCTCATGTTATTAAACAGGAAAATCACTCAGTGAACTGATGTTGAATTTACATAATAGCCTTGCTGACAGAGCTAAGGCTTGCATGGACAGCCTTGCTGACAGAGCTAAGTCAACAATGTAAGTTGCTATTTACTCACTTAAATTGCTAGAAAAACTTCTAATTGAAGTACATTTGTGCAATGTACTTCAAGGACAAAACATATGTATTTTTACTCTATCCCCTTAAAGGAAAAAAAAATAAAGAATGTACTTAAAAATCCATTCATCTATAATTTCCTCAATCTGCCAAGAAATGTATGATATTCTTATCTTTCATCCAATTCCTACTTTCTATACACACTCTTCCATGAGCATTAGCAATGGAATCAAACTAGTGGCTAAATCAGGGCAGTGTCTGTATAATATCCTGCACAGATAGAACCCATGATGAGGTCACATTGGTACTGCCTTCACAAGCCATGCAACCTATAAAATTGATAACAGGATCATTGTGCATGCTGCCACACACATGGAGGTGCTGTGGAAAAGCAGCTTAGAAGCTACAAAACAAATTAACATGCCACCAGAGATGTGATGTTCAAAGGTGTAAGAAAGTCAATATGTTGAGGTAGATCTGCCTTGAAGTGTTCTACACAGCACATGGAACAACACTGTCCTGAGGTGCACATTCATTTTATTATTTGTTTTGTCACTAAAAGCCACATTGAGAACTACACAGACAGGGCAGGTATTCCTACTGCCAGAAAATGTAAAAGCAGTAAATCAAGTTAGACTAGTTCCTCTATCACACTACCAGAATTGTGCCTCAGACTTCCTGAAATTCATACAACCTTTGTCATATGTGATACACTGGCAGTACTTAAATAAATATGTGTGTTATAATTATAAATATAGGCCTTTTTATAGAAACAAATTCTTACTGATTATTTTTTGTTTTATTGTTGAATTTTCTTATAATTTCATTACCTTACAGTGGCATGAAACCAGTAGAATCGTAAACATGACATTGTTCTCAGAGGTTGAATATTTTGACAAGAAATCAGTTTTACGCAGCAGACTTCAAGTACTTTTTACATGAACCATAGCTTCCACTGTATTTATATTTATTCATAATTTTTAAAGTGAAGTTTATTCCAACTTATTGAGGTTTCTGTTTAAGCTTTACATTCTAATAGTTTAAATAGGTCTTCTATTTCTTCTTCCCTTGTGCCAAGAAAAAACACAACTCTCAGACAAAAGACTTAATTCTAAACACTTGAGTTCATTTCCTTTTCAGCCTTAGTGTTCCCGCTGGAAACTGGCTTTCATTACTTTCTATATTAAAGATCCCTATCTAAAGTACCTATGTAATATTTAGAGATCTGTGTGAGAAGTGATGGAAAGCACTGAAGAGCAAGCCATCCTCTCCTCTTACTACTCTTAGACTGTGGTCCTGCCAAGCAGAAAGGCAGCAGATGGGGGCTGGTGACGATGTGGTTTCCAGCCCATGGCAAGCCCAAGGGGGATGAGACCCGGCCATGGGTATAAAGACTAAAGGACCAACTTTGCTAGCAATTTAGAAATATTTCTCAGGCTGGCCTTCTGGTTTTTTTCTCTCTCTTCCAGAGGGAGGACCATGGAGAAAGTTACAATTTTAAGATTTCACTGATCCCAAGGTGATCTGATTTAAAACTCCCACTGGTTCAAAGACCATTCTGATTCCTTTGGTCAGTGGCTCACTTCTGCAGTGAACTAATGCAGAACATTTATCAGAACTCTCCCCGGCTTTTGAAACCTTGACCACAGGTTTTTCCTTACTCATTTTCAGATCTCAGTAGGACAGAGAGAGAGTACCATTTCAGTAGCTTTATCTCTGATGAAGTCGAGATGGTAGTTGAGCTGGCTTAACACACTTAGTCCCACAGCCTGCTCTTCTGGTTTAACACGTGTGATAAGCCTTTCCAAGGGATAGTAAGACAAGCACAGCTATGCTGTCTTCAGCTGGCATAACTCTCTGATTCTGGCGCCATCACATATGTGCTGAGGTTGACACAAAAAGTACAGGACTTGGTTATGAAAGATGGGGGAAAGGTCAACAGACTAGAGAAATGGCATAAATCATACCTGTTGCTTAAATAAAAAGACAGAAAGAAAGAAAGAAAAAGAAAGAAAGAGAAAGAGAAAGAAAGAAAGAAAGAAAGAGAAAGAAAGCAAGAAAAAGAAAGCAAGAAAGCAAGAAAGAAAAGCATCAACAAAGACACCTCCACAACCAGCTTGGTCTTGAATATATAATCTACCATTTAAAACATTAAATGGAGTATTTCACTTCTGATTGTCAAAACAGGGTTGTAACATTTCGTCCAGTCAGCAAAAACTCAGAATGGAAGGGAGACTCCTAAAATAAAAAAATAAAAAATTATATCCATTTCATCAGAACATGGTGAGGATCAACAATATGAAGAAACTTTTGGTCATTGCTTTTCAACATTTTCTCAACCAAAACTAAACTCAATCTCTGTCATTCAGCAGTTACTTAAGTTTTGAGATTATTGCAGTATTTTATTTTTAGCCTCTTATGAACCAAACTGCCTAAACACATTGTATGGTGCTATTCAACAGAGTACTACAAAACATCCACACCATTTTTAAGTGGATTCAACTTCACAGGCTTTGAAATCAATACATAAATAAGTAAAATTATGCCACATGGAGTAATTTGCTAAGCAAATCTTACAGACAGTTAGTGCAAAGTTCATTAAACCCCTTTTCAGTAATTCTTTTCAAGGAGTTGACGAAACAGTTAACACAGCAAAAATGTCTAAGTAGTAATTCTGAAAAAATAATATTTGGCATAATCTTACTTTTTAATTCTAATATTAATTGCAACATGGGAAAATCTATGAAGTGGAAAGCAACTTTAAAAAGTGGACAAAAAGTGAACTTAAATGACAAAAGCTTTTTTACTAGAAAAAACATTTCTTTAATATACTGAGTTGCAGAGCAATAAAAAGGTATTCTGGGGATCCTTGTAAATCATATCAAAGAAAGAAGGAAGTATATCCTTGTTTATTTCTTAAGGTATTCATGGTCAATATGTTTTGAAATGATCCTGTGCTTGCTCTTTCAGAGACATTTCAGCTTTACAGCTTTTAATTCTAAATTTAAGGATTTCTTGACCAACAATATAAAGAAGTAGTCAAAATTCATTTCAAGGAAAATTATTTTGAAGCCGAAAACAAGGCTCCAGACCTTTTCAAGACCTGAACAACTGGGTAGTGTTGTCATGCAATTCTTTTCCAGAGAAAAAAGGAATGGGACAAATTATTATATTGGTGCTGATACTGCTGTATTTTTTCCATTTCATCTTCTGTAATAGTTTAGATGGACCCTAAAGACAAGATGGATTCAGAGTAATGTTCAGACCTTGGAGATAGCTTCCAGCTTCCTCTGCCAAATAATACCATGAGAAAGAATGAGACACATTCAGAAAATATATTTTGTTTAAATACTTTTTGGGGGAGAAAAAAATATTGTTTTCATTTTTTTGTTTTTTAGCATAGGCCAAGAAATGTAGGTGTTAAAAAGCACTCTAAAAGCAGAAAAGGAACAAGAAAGACTAGACTTTTCATGAAAAAGGCCTTCCTTACAAAAAACATCCGGCAATGGCCAAGTAGTCAGTTTAAATTTCCTGAAAAATTAATGGTTTCAACTTCAGCCTGTACTTCCAGGGACTGAAAAGCCTTTGTGTGCAAGTAATTTGTCATAGTTACGGCTGAATAGGTGTCAGACAAAGAAGTTAGGCTGGAAGGTGCATAAGTTATTAATGACTCTTATGCAAACTACAAAACTATCACAAGAGTAGGCTCCCTTTAATTTTTAAAAAAACAAAACGCATTGGAAATTTTGCAGCATATTACAAAAGGAAAAAGAAAGAAAGAAAAAAGGATACTGTATTTTTTTCCTGTGTTTTGCCATGTTTGTTTGGGTCTAACAGCAGATTTCACGCTTTGAACTTCTAAACCAGATTTTGGCCCACATCTTGTAACAGCTCTACATTCACCTTTCAGAGGACTTTTTTGAGCTATTGATCCTCAAAGCCTTAAGCATATGAACAGATTAAACTTTTCTTTGCTGCTGCTCTCGCTTTTAACACCAAGCTCAGCAAGCCATTCAAATGAGAAAAAGGTGTGCACATATATGAGGTGAATGTCTTCACTTCCTACAGCAGCTTTGCACCTTCAAAAATCTCTCTTTTCTTCTTCCAAGTTCTTTCTCCTACATTCCTATGTATTCTTAACATGGTTTTTTCCTTATATTTTGACTTTAATGACTATTTCCCAGTATTTTCCTTATACTTGAAAATGCTTTTTTCCCCTGTAAATGATGTCTTTTCAACCCAACCTTTCCTGAGAGCACACCACTTGTATGAAGTAGATTTTAACCCTCTATATATCTGTCACAAGTGTTGAAGTCAAATCATTTGTATTTGATTCACACAGGTTCCATGAGTCTATTTTTCCACGTATTTGCAACAGCAATCACTGTGATCGGAAAACCTGGGGGCAAGTCACTCACCTCCAATAAAGAATAAGAGTGACAAGACTCTAAACCGAGTTAACTCCACATCTATTCCTGTGACATATCCACACTTTTGGTCCTTAGGCTGGATTCAGTTAGGCATCTGGAAGACATTCCGCATGCCACCAGCTGTCTTGAAGAAGTACTTCCACAATACTTACTGAAACATCAAGGGCATTTTTTATCATACTCCATAAAGAATAACAGAAGTACGTGTCTGCTGCAGAAATACATGACTACGGAGTAGGACATTAGGCTGAGCAAGAAGTAGAACAGTGCCAACTGGGGAAAAGACAATGCTTTCAGAAAGAAGTGTATTTTGCAGGCTGGTTGGATGTACACAGCACAGCAATAAGTTAACTCCCATCTGCCTCTGTTGCTGTGACCCTTTCATTGTGCCAGCATTAGAATAAACATTCAAATTAAATGTATTTCATATGTTAATACTCTGTTTAGTGCATTACAGTAGATTTCAACAATGAAAGCTTTTTTCTGCAAGTACTTCCTTGACAGGTGCACTGGCTCTGAAGCATTAGGATATTCCCATGATCTTTTTTTAACAAAATTCCACCAAAACACCACTGTTAAAGAGGTAAGTGTGAGCTACCATGTTCTGAAAGCAAGAGCTTCCTCACATTAGAAAATGCTTTCACATCAGCTGCATCCTGAACTTGCAGTCGTCAAAGTCAGATTAATTACATTGCACTAGCGCCATGTTCGTGAAGACTGAGGCAAAGACAGCAGTGAGTAACTCAGCCGTATCTCTGTCTGCTGTCACTAATTCTCCCACCCTTTTAGCAACAGGCCCACATTGTCCTCATTTAGTCCTCATTAGTATTACCACTATAGTGGCAGAAGCTCTGCTTCATACCTGGACCAGTTGCAATCACTGTTGAGTGTTGCTCTTCCTAAAATCCTACTGCATACCTGGACAATCTTTCTAAATCCCTCTTTTGAATCCTGTCCTTTTTTTCATCTCTCCCATCCTGCCATTTTGTAGAATACATTTCAATTCCATAAACAGAACTTTGGGGAAAAGAAAATAAATCAGGGAATGCTTTTGACTGTCTGGGAAGAGGAATATCATTGGTACATCCAGACATAGGCCCATTTTATGGGACCGAATCTTTCTGTGCCGCCAGTCATCCTGAAGGCATCACATTGTGCACTATCAATAACCATTATGCCTCATGACACTTGACAGGTGGGTATCTCAATTTCAGTTCTCTATCCCCTAAGTTAACATTTTTGCCTCAAATGGAGCTCTCCAATAATACAAGCAATTATAATTTAAAATCATACTTTCAAAAGGTGGGAGAAGTCTGCATGCTTTTTTCTTTATAATTCAGTGTTACCATGGATAGGCCACCTAAACAGAGTCCACAATTCCTTACTGGTAACAGAACACAGTCTGCATCTGGAAAAATAACTGTATCCACCCTTTTTCAACCTGCCATCTTAGACTTTGCATGAACAAATAAATGTTCTTTTATGTGTATCTAAAGTTGCAGGGACTCCTAAAGGACTCAATGCCATACACATACCTATGTAACCACATGTCACAAGAAAGGAACACTTACCATTTTTTGGAGAACTTATGTAAGAAGTAATTCTCTTGTGAGTTCACTTGACTGGCCAGATTATGGATATTTTGTTTTTTCTAGTTGCCCCATTGGCTAAACCTACTCTATGCCTTAGGTTTGTCTGCACAAGACATTCCAAACATACCTCCCCACCAAGACCCTAGCCAGAAACATTATCTGTTTTTTCCAACATAATACACTGATTAATACTATCTTTACCAAGTTTCTTTAATTCTTCTAAATTGATATGAACTTTCACAATATTTTTGATAATTTCGGACTGAACCTTCATCCTTTTTGACAAGAGAAATCATGGTCTGGTATTTACCTTGCCAGAGAAGCTCACAAAAGGTGTGAGCTTTCTCCATCTTTCCCTAACCCTGCTAATTTTGCCCTTGCACAGGCCCTGATTTACCAGTGGATTCTTTCTGTTTGTTTTATTCAGTTGTAATACAGGACAGGAGCTGCCGGACAGGAGTTGTACCAATGTGCTGTTGTACAGTTTTTCCTTCACACAACATATGCATTATATTCATTACACATTCTCCACCACAAGCAGAGCATCACAGCCTCATAGCTTCAAGTGCATTATGCTCAGTCATATAAACAAGAGCTGCATATTCATCTCCACTCTATTGCTCTAGAGCTCTCCCCTCTCCACCCTTAGCAAATACATAGTCCATGTTTATATATATTACAATACAGATATCACAGACAAAAACATATATTTCTGGATTCAAGCCTTACAATAAGTATATTATAAACGGAATGTTGCGAATCACAAGAGTTTTGTTGTGGGCTTGACATATAGCAACTATATCATACAGGGAAAGAAACAAATGAACAGAGACACTTAACAGAACAAAGTTACTGTTACCATTGAAATAATTATTTGTACAGCACCAAACTGTGATTCTTTGCAGACCATTTAGGTCTAATGCCTTGAATACCCTGAGACTCTATACAGAAGCAGTATCAGAAGCACTGTCAGTGTTATTGGTACTCATAGCAGCACTGGAAGTACTCTGAAAAGGGGCTCTGAACAGGAGCATGCAGAAGATGGAACTTGGAGAATAAGAAGTGAAGGACTTTCAACAGCAAAGGGTACTATGGCAGAAAACGCTCATTTAAAGGAAAGGGAGAGAATGGAAACAACTATTACACTGATCATTTAATGGAAAAAGTTGTTTTCTGAACAACAGCCAGACAACAGCAGACTGGCTCTCACCTACACAATACAATATTCCAGAGGACCATTCCAGAATAGGGGCATGTTTACATCATGACATTCAAGTTTCTCTACCAAAGGCTTTGACGTACTTGGGATGAAAGCCACACTTAGAGTAATTATGCCAAAGCCATTATTTCACGTATTGTTTCAAGTAAATCTGAGCCACCAGACAGGGGGCTGTAAATGCTACCTTAGAAGAGCTTTTCTGTGCAGTACAGTCACTGTCAAAGCAAGCACAAGTAAGCAAACTTGCTAGTGAGTGAACTGGTAAACCCTAATCTATATCTGTTTTGGTGGCCCAGCCCACTCATGGGCTGTGGCAGACAAATGCCCATCAGGTGCTCGCCCTCCAATGGACTGATGAGGGCAGATCCACGGGCAGATCCGAGGGCGGCACCGAGGTTTGAGACCACATCCCCCCGTCTAGAAAGTTCTGAGTTACTCGACGCCCCGTTGGCTCCCTGTTCCAACTCCCGCCTCCATATTAATCCCATTGGTTGTTTGATATATGTTTCCACCCTCTTGGTTGTATCCTACTGGTTGTTCCCCTTTTCTCCTCCCCTTTCCCTCCTGTATAAAATCCCTGGACCCTCTCTTTTTCCCTGTTTTTTGTCCCTGGACCTTTCAGAGCAATTAAAGCTCCTGGAACCCATACAAAAGACCTCTCTCAATTCTTTGCCTCTGGGACGCCAGCTTATACCATCAAGCAGGTCAAGGTGTGCGCCCTCTTACGAGGAACCAGCACAGGCTTTCAATTGCCACAGCCCTGCAGAGAAGACAGTCTGCGGACACTGTGCTAGAAAGGCAAGGACAGCAGGAAGGATGCTGTGCATCCTCTTCCGAGGACACCCGCCGGCCAGCGTCATATATCAGAAAAAGATATTTTACAAGGATTTTGGGACTTCCGCTAATTTTCTTTTCCCCTTAACAGAAAGCAGAGAGGACTTATATATGTATCACTGCATGGATGGCACTGACTTGAGCAGCATGCAGAAGTCATAACTTCTCATTCTTTTTTGGGAACCCCAGG
Organism: Amblyornis subalaris; assembly: GCA_018881555.1. Classification (NCBI taxonomy): domain Eukaryota; kingdom Metazoa; phylum Chordata; class Aves; order Passeriformes; family Ptilonorhynchidae; genus Amblyornis; species Amblyornis subalaris. The sequence continues at coordinate 5,808,470 of JACAXG010000047.1, read as the reverse complement.
CTTAGGACAGCTGGAGAGCCTGACACCTCCTGAAGCATTTTACAGTGCTGGAGGAAATAGTTTGATCTCCTGAAAAAAAAACTGGCCTAGGAAGTCTTCACAGGAACAATTATTCATAAGGAATCCCTTTACTCTTTTTTTCAAAACAAACAGGCAACATCCAACAACAAAAAAACCACCATGGCATATCAAACGGATCAAATTATGAAAAGGAGAAACAGAAATTGTGAAAACTAGTAAAGTGCTCCACTAACACCTCACAAAGATTTATCGAAGGAAGCTTCACCTACCCTTTCTTGTCCACAGGTGGTAAGAGAGGAAAACATGCATGCCTATCATGGAATGCTGTTTTGCCCATCAAGGTGAAAGACAGAACAGTTCTCACCTACATGCTGTTGTTGGGTTGATCGTGGCTGGACAGCAGATGCCCACCAAACCCACTCTAGCTCTCCCTCTCCTCCACTGGACTGGGGAAAAAAAATATAATGAAAGGCTCCTGGGTCAGCATAAGGACAAGGAGAGATCATCACTGATTACTGTCACAGGCAAAACAGACTTGACTTGGGGAAATTAACTGAATTTATTAACAATGAGATCAGAGTAGGGTAATGAGAAATAAAACTAAATCTGAAAAACAACTTTCCCCACCCTCCGTTTTCACAGGCTCAATTTAATTCCTGATATTCTCTACCTCCTCCGTTTTAGTGGCACTGGAGGACAGGAAATGGAGGTTGTGGTCAGTTCATCACATGCTTCTCAGCTGCTCCTTTCTCCTCAGGGGAAGGACTGCTCACACTCTTTCCCCCCTCCAGCATGGCATCCCTCCAATGGGAGACAGTTCTCCATGAACTTCTCTAACCAAGTCTTTCCTACAGGCTGCAGTTCTTCATGAACTACTCCAGCATGGGTCCCTTCCAAGGGGTCACAGGTCCTGCCAGGAGCCTGCTCCAGCAAGGGCTTTTTGTGACATAACAGACTCCTTTGGGCTTCCACCTGGTCCGGCATGGGGTCCACCATGGGCTGCAGGTGGACCTCTGCTCCACCATGGACCTCCATGAACTGCAGTGGCACAGCTGCCTCACCATGGTCCGCACCACGGACTGCAGGAGAATCCCTGCTCCAGAGCCTGGAGCACCTCCTGCCTCTCCTTCTACACTGACCTTGGTGTCTGAAGAGTTGGTTTTTTTCACATATTCTCACTCCTCTCTCATCTGGCTGCAGTTGCTGTTGTGCAGCAGCTTTTTTCCCCCTTCTTACATGTGTTATCCCAGAGGCACCACTGCCATCCCTGATGGGCTCGGCCCTGGCCAACAGTGGGTCCTGTCTGGAGCTGGCTGGCACTGGCTTTGTTGGACATGGAGGAAGCTTCTGGCACCTTCTCACAGAAGTCACTCCTCTAGCCCCCAGCTACCAAAACCTTGCCTCACAAACCCAATACACATATTTAACCACACCACGACTTTTCTGTAGCTCAGAGTAAAGTTGGGCTGATTTCATATATTTTCTTCTGAAACTCTGGCAGCTCTCTGCTTGGTTTAGGATTTTATTAAGCTGTAAAGTACTTCCTCTAATCAGAGTGAAGAATGCTGTTGACAGTGGACTTAGTTTTATGAGGAAACATTTAAAAAGCCATCCTGACATTCAAAAGACATAAATGTTAGTACAAATTGAACTGCAGCACTCTGCGCTTCTCATTCATTTTGTGAGGTACTCTGAGACGATTTGCCTGGGGAAATGAAGCAATAATGTCTGAAGGCTTGATTTTTCAGAGAGTTTAAGACATACAGCTCCAGCTGTTGTCATAGAAATCTATGGTGCTCACTGGTTCTGAAAATTGGGCTGTGGATGTATAAAACCTTACCTTGTGCTTGTCTGAAAGGCACATAGTAGGGAACAAAAAGTAAATATGGTGCTTTCAAAATAAACTTTGTGTTGCTTCCCTTTCAGGTGTAAAATTACAAATGTTACAGCTGAAATGAAAACTTGAGGAAGTAAATTTGTCTAAGCTTTTTTTTCATTCGAATCTGTTCACAGATTGGCCTTTACTTCCACTTCAGAAATAAGGAAAAAGTCTTCAATTAGTATAGGAATTCTAAAGTTCATAAGCAGTTGCCCTGGAAATGTAAGACTTCACTGTGGCCATGCAGTTCCTCTAACCTGAGCTACCTAAGCTCCCTGGTTTCCCTAAGCTCCTTGTGTTGTTTTGACATACTGCAGTCTTCTACATACATTATGTCCTGTGTGCACCAGAGAGCATGTAGGTGTAAATCTTTCATTAGATACAGTGCAAACAGACACACAGGCAAGGGTATTCTTACTAGTAAAAAGTACATCTAAACATCTACCTTTACTTCCTAAGTATCCTCGGTAGGCAAAACACATGCAATCTACACTTTCATCACAAAAACAAAGTTTGCTTCTAGGCACATGAAAAACTAAGTGATTTTCATTCTACCAATGGATAAGGAGTTTCCTTGAGATGGAAAATAAAAGTTTTTTATTTGCATCACTGTGAGTAATAATGCTTTGCAGACTTCTGAAACCCTTTGTGTCTTGGTAGGTCCATTCAAGACTACTACTACAGTTAAGTCTGTCAGCATTTCAATTTAAGTCTCTCTTTTCAAAAGTCTCAGGTCTGGTAAAAGGGTTCTCATTATTGCTCTCTTTTAAGCAAGTAGATCTTCCTAAATTAGACCTCTTGTATCTTAATCTCCTTTTAAGTGTACTTGGCCATTGCAATACTAATTTGAGTACATCTACATTTTCTGTTCTGCCTCAGTCACCAGTATGGTGTCTCCATATGAATACCAGATCCGGAGCAGACCAGTCCAATGAGTGCAGTTTGCTAACTTTTCTGACAGTGGCCTCCAACATAAGCAAAAGAAATACCACAATGAACAGCTACAAAATGACAGATTTTATGTGGCTTTGTGCATTCAGTCGAAATTGGCCTGCCTTGTTACCTGGATGGTAAAATTCCCTTGCAGATTTGTCCTCTTCCAAAGGGTGGCTTCCTCGGCACCTGCTTGTAACAAATGGAAATTTATCCTCCTTCCATCCATATTCAGTTTTTTAACAACATCCTTATATATGTAAAAATCCAGAAGTCAAAATAAAGCACCCACCCCACTGACTCAATTAGGTTTTTCCTCAAACTATAAACAACCTATTTTTTCAAATACTTTGGAGATAGAGTAGTTCCACTTATAACTCCACTTACTTCCAAAATCTGGATACTGAACATTTTTAGGATAGAATAGAATAGAACAGAACAGAACATTCTTCAGCTGGAAGGGCCTCGCAACAATCATCCAGTCCAAGTGCCCAACCCCTTCAGGGCTGATCAATCTACAGCACATTGCTAAGGACATTGTCCAAATTCCCCATAAACACTGACAGGCCGGGGGCATCAACCACCTTTCTAGGAAGACTGTCCCAGTGTTTGGCCACCCTCTCAGTAAGGAGATGCTTCCAAATGTCCAGTAAAAATCTTCCCTGGAAGGTTAAAAATCTGGGGCTGGCAAGTCCTTCAGAACTGCTACAGCATGGCGTGCCTGCAGAGTGGTCAGGAAATGAAGGGAGTGAATGTCTGTGAGAGCTTACAGAGCTCAAATGCAAACTTTGTTGTAAAATGAGAATTTATCTGCATACATACTGCACAGCACAGATAAAACAAAGGCTGCTGAAAATATTAAAAGATAAAACTGTTAAAAAATTGTCATTTAGGATTTCTAAATCTATCTTTTTTTTTAAAGTAACTTTGATTTAAAACAAGGAACAAAGAAAACTTGAAGGAGGAAGGTTAAAAAAAGGTGTGACAATATAAGAATCAACAAAAATAAGTAAGATTCTAGTTGCAGGACTTTTGTTGGCAGGCAATTACTGTCAGATATCATCAATATTTAGAAGAAAAAAAATGATGCTTTAAGAGAAAATGTTGCCTGCTTCATTTCCCGCTTTTTGCATAATGATGACTCTCCTCTCCCCTTTAGTTTCTTCTAATTACTACATCTGCAGTGGGATACAGTAAATTATCTTTTTATTTCATTTGCTCTTATGACATTTGAGGTCAAATCCAACAAAACCTCAGGCTCTGTCCTAGAATGAAATTAAAATTTAAATGCTTTGGAGAAGCTGTGCCTCAAAGGCAGGTCTCTCTTTAGGATTGCTATTGCCTGAATTATTCTGTTCTTGAATTAAACTATATGTATCCAAACTGAAACAGCAAAAAAAGAATAACTTTCCTCCCATTATTCAATTCGTTCCTCATAAATTCAAAAACTAGAGATAACTCTCAGATTTTTGTTTGCTGACATGTTGGAGAAAATCAGAGCTAAATTTCATTGAATTAAAAAGCACAAACAAACTAAAAAGTATTCCAGTTTGAAATGTACACGTAGCTTCTTTTTCTTCTGTATTTAAAGATCTTAAAACTAGTTTTTATTCTGGTGAAAACTGTTAGAATTTTGTATGTATATCTGTTTCCAGGTGTCTGATAACTGTAAATGTTAAAAGAAAAAATATTAATACAGTTTAATTGCCAACTGAACATACAGAAAAGTGTTAGTGCATTTTTAAACATTTACAATCTGTGTGCTGCAATATATTTCAGTGCCTACAATAACAGCTCTTTGGTTTAATGTGTGCTGCATGAATGTAAAAAGGATGGCACACAGCACTAGGATATCAACTGCCTACTTGGAGAATGATTAATTTAAGATAAATAGATGTCTGGCTTCAGCTTCACTGATTCTATTTCCTATCCCAAGCTGCAGAATCAGTGTTTCCACTCAGATGTTGTAAAACATACGCAGGAATCATTCTTTTCCACTCACAAACCACAGTGCATCACAGATTTAATCTTGCTTTTCTGCACTCTGTGGCTGAATTTAATTTTACTTCTGCCATCAGACAAAAAATGTTTCCTATTTATTTTAATACATAAACTTTAAACTCATGTTATTCTGATTTCATCCCACTTCAATTTCTTGGTTTGATTGCAAATAACAAAAAGCTTAGCTCTGTCTACAAGTACATAATGGAATCACTTGGAAAAAATACAAAAAAAAATCACAACATATCTAACTGGAAAAATATCTGATTTCATAATGATCATGGGATTTACCAGACATGAAAAATACATAAAGACACAGAAAAAAGATCTCACTTTTTTTTCAGTGCTACAAAACAAGACTATTTATTTGTTCCATTGTAAAATGCATTTTTTAAAAAGACACCTAGAAAAATTAATGGCTCTGTCTTATGAGATTGCACATCTTTAAAAACTCTACCCTCTGGGTTTAAAGCAAATAGCATCTCCCACTCCACTTGGCAGTGTTTTTATCTGTATTCCTCTTTCTGTAGGCACTATCCCATTCACAATAAACAATTAATTCACTCAGCAAGCCAAGGTGGACCACAATCTTTCTCATGTGCCATCCATTGCCCGTCTGGAGGAACTGGGTTGGATGGAGTGTAGTGACCTACCACAGACATAAAGGAAGTGGAGACTAGGAAGGGGCAAGTTGGGTGTTTGGCTTACACCAAGCTTAGGGGAGAGGAAGGACAGGTGTTCACTTAAGAGTTTGATCACTAATCACCCTAAGCATGTCTTAGAGTAGGTTCTTCTAAAGCACTGAATAGTGACCCTGTTCTCAAGCATGTAACTGGAGGCAGATTTCGTACAACTAGAGATGAGTCACTGAATTATATTAAAAAAATCAGACTGACCTTGAATTGGAGCAGCTTTTCATATCAGTCAATATGCACTAAGTCAGATATGCATCCCTTGAGTTGGATGAAAAGAAAAAAAGAAAAAATATCTATGTGCATTTTAATATTAAATTGCTTTTGTATTAGGCATATGGATTCCTATAACTAACTTTAACATTTTTATTTCCTTTATGTAAGCAGTTAAAGCAGATGTAAATGATTCAAGAGAACAGCCTGGAAATTTGCCTACCCTATCACAGAAAAGACAGCAACAAATATGTGAATATTAGTAACCACCTAAGAGATGAGAGATTATTTTAATCCTCATTCCCATTCGTTTTCCTCCCAACAGTATTCCAGTCAGGGGACCAATTAGGACTGCAAAATGATCTAGAGTTTTAAGCATTTGTCCACAAAAATCAACCTGCAATTATTATACCATTTTATGTAAGCTACCCGCATCTAGCAGATGATGGCAAACTTAACTGAAACGGCTTCTTCTAATTGAACAACATATTTAATATACACAGTAATTTTTAATTATGTGCATGACTTTATTGCTTCTGGTGCTTTTTTTTTGTAAACAGTGGAAGCTTGCATCTTGAAAACACCAATAGGTTGTGTTTTATCTGTTGTAAATCCGTGACAGTAAATGGTGTGAGGAACAGCTCTTAACTTTACCCTGGAAAAATTCTGTCTGAATCACTTGAAAAGATTCCTGGTATGTTACTCTGTCTTAAAAGCCTGGATAGTCTTCTTCTATATCAGGCTTTACAAAGAATCAATAAAAGGACATTGTACAGTTCCCAATTTACGTCCTCAGACAGAAGCAGGCTCCTTTCCCAACTCCAGAGCAACCTAAATCCCTTAGAGTATCTCCTTACTGCTCTTCTCCTGCCTGGTACCTGCTAAGAGTTGCAGACTGTGTACAGGAGATGTACATACATTCAGAGGAAATGTATTCACAGTGTCATGGCCTAACCTCCCCGGCAGCTCAGCCCCACACAGCCTCTCCCTCGCTCCCCCCGCGTCAGGATCGGGGAGGGACTCGCCAGGGTAACGGCGAGGAAACTCGTGGGTTGAAACAAACTCAGTTTAATAGGGAAAGCAAAAGCCACACACACAAGCAAAACAAAACGAGGAATAAATTCTGTGCTTCCCATGGGCAGGCAGGTGCTCAGCCATCTCCAGGAAAACAGGGCTCCATCACACATAATGGTGACTTGGGAAGACAAATGCTGTAACTCCGAATGTTGTCCCCTTCCTTCTTCTTCCACCAGCTTTATATGCTGACCATGACGCCATATGGTATGGGATATCCCTTTGGTCTTTTGGGGTCAGCTGTCCTGGCTGTGTCCCCTCCCAGCTTCCCATGAACACCCAGACCACTCACTTGTGGGGTGAGTTGAGAACCAGAAAAGGCCTTGGCTCTGTGCAAGCCCAGTCAGCAATAACTAAAACATCCCTGAATTATCAAGGGATAAACTGTTCTCAGCACAAACCCAAAACGCCTCCCCATACTACCCACTGTGAAGAAAACAAACTCTACCCCAGCCAAACCAGCACAGAATGTTTTGCATATATGGATGTAACTAGCTACATGAAAATGGAAAAAAGCCCACTATGATGGCTCAGCAGCAGCACCCCATATTCGTTCCCATGCTACACAGGTGCAAGTATGCCAGATTAAAGGACAGGTAATAATACTCTGATGTAAATTGTATCAGTAAGGCGCAAACCACCCTCTCCAAACTTAAGAGATAGTCATAATATTATTGAAAAACATCCATGACATCACCAGAGCTACAAGGGTATAAAACTGGAAGAAGCGAGATGAGATTCTGGACATGTATTTTGTATCTAGACATCAGTTCATTTCTAAGAACCCAACGACTACCAAATATTCCATCTTTAAGCGTCTAGACCATTTGGCACAAAGAACTTTCCTTATTCATAACATTAAACATTCTGTATATTCAGCAATTAGGTTTTTAAGTGATGAGTGAGTGCCTGTTTCAAGTCTTGCTGGAAAGGGAAAAGATACAAAACAACACAACCACATCTGAATCACTCAGTCTTTGTCAATATCAAGGCAGATACACTGCTGGTTAGGCTATAGAAAAATGATGAGCTGAGGAATTGTATTACAAAAAAAAGGCCAAATTATTTTTATGATGAATGAAAAGCTGCTCTAAAACCTTACAGAAGTTAAAACCAAAAATATAAAATTCAACATTCAGATGACTACTGACACTCATATATTAAAGTATAGCCTGCATGAGGATTCCTTCATGGTATACATTTAAAAAGTAATTACTCAGAAATATGTGCCTTAATTTAATTTCCTTAGGTAATATGGAGGAGGCATCATATTAAAAAATAAAAATATAAAAACCACCATAGACTATAGCCATAGGAATATCTTCTGGTGCAGCTACATTTCACCTAACTTCATCAAATGGATCTCCTAATGCACCAAACTGTCCTCAAAAGCTTAAACCTGAAAGGAGGTTTAAGATAATTTAACAAGTTTTAAAACACCTTTTGTCGCATCAAGAAAGTATCAAACACAGTTTTCTGTAGTTTAATTACATACCTTGACATTGTATGCCCAAATATATGGGAGATTTTAAAATCTCTTGCTGTACAAGCTTGAAAGTAAAATTGCATTTAAGTTATAACACTTGCATGCAACTTTATAACTCAGGTAATTTTAAGCTATGTGCAAAAGAAATGTTTCAAAGTTTGTTTTAAAACATTTTTGCATATAGCTGATTTAAAAATAGGAGATAATTTGTCCTTAAAAAGAAATTATGGGGAATGCTGTAAGTAGAAATGAGAACTGTATCAAAACTAATGATTTTGTGCATTGCCTATGTGCCTCTTAGTAATACTTTAACTTTTATTTGTGCCAGTAATGCTATTGATCCAGGTAATGTTTGCAAGACTGAACCTTATTTTCAAAAACTACAGTAAGATATTGAGATAGTAGCCCTAAAACTAGGCATAGAGAGTATATGACAACCACCTGTTACAGAAATACCCTTTTCTGAAGCAGAAAGTCAAATCCTGTGGCAGTGCAAGTGGATGGAGCTGTTCTGCTGGTGAGCAAAACTAAGAAAGCAGAAGGATGCAGAGCCCATATGGGGCACAAGGCAGTCTTGCTGTTTATGCCTATATTATGATTTCTATGCATAATACTTCATTAATTCTGTTACCCTTCCTTCTGCTGAGTGAGACAGCAGGACCCTGTACCTGCCAGTCTGCAGAAAGCAAAAAGGCTGTCTCAGAGACCCACAGAACATAAGCCTGCCTATTGCACATTTAACCAGCTCTGTGATTAGTCATTTTCCAGTTTTTCACCATCATGAGTGATACAGAGGTCTCTAGACAGCTCACCTCTCAGGCAAGCCTGAAGCATGTGCCTGTACTGAATTTCAAACTCAATCTGTTTTTACCCACTACTGTTTCCATGAAAAGCATTCTTGCCATATAAGCTGACTTCAGCAGCCTGCTGCTATTGATAACCTTTAATGTTTAGGACACAAAGAAGAAACATTTACTTACAGATTTCCAAGGCTCTAATTAGAGATGGCCTAGGAACGTAACACTTAAAAAATGACATGTTTCTGGGAATCTGCTTTTCATCACAAACCCCTGAGTCACATTTTGCTCTAATTTACAAATGTGCCACATAAATGATTCATTTAGATTGTGTGCATATAAAATCTATTGAACTCTTGTTTTCAAAATCAAGTCTTCCCCATTCCCCAAACCACATATATCCCAAACACATGATCCTGAGCTGTGACTGGTCTCCTGGATCACAGTGGCCAACAAGTTTTCTTGATAAATCTGATTTCAGTTTTTGTTTGGAAAAAAAAACCCAACACAACTGTGAAAGCTATTTGCATTGAAAACTATACCTCATTCTGTTTCAAGTAGAAGCCCACAGAAGGATGTCCATAGCAGGGAGGATTCAGTGCAGTCCTCAGCAGCAAACTATGGGATAAAGCCATAAGCTGTAGCCCGTGATCACACTGCAGCCCTCCTCCTGTGAAGCCTTAGGAAAAGGCTTTTGAAGAGCAAATCACATATCCTGGTTCTTTGCTTAAGAGTCTCTGCACAGTTCAGAACACCTCAGCACCCCGTATGGTGTGTCAGTATAATCATGCTATATCCACATAAGCTGAGCAGAGTTTATGTTTGATTATGGTTATATCTGAAATGCATTAAAATTGTGGCTTGCTGCTTGACTCCACACCATGCATTCCTATCATCTCTGCCTATGTGTGCAGCAACAGATACATCTCAATTCCAGTAAGTGACATTTAGACACCTGCTGAACATGGGAAGAATGCCTGAGCCTCAAAGCCCATTGCTGCTGTGAATCAAAGACAATTTGCCATCTCAGAGATTAGCTGCTTTTGAAGACAGCACGTCCAGATGCAATGACATCTGTAGCTGTTGAGCCCACACCAAAGGCAGCAATGGAACCAAGGGTAAATATTTATTTTTTACCGTGGAATTTGATCCAGTTTTCCAAGTTACCACAGATTAAGGAAATGTGTGCACTTAGAAAAAAAGAAAGACAAATCTAAAATCTCCGGTGATTACTAAAAGACAGATTTAGTGAAGTTAAAACAAAACAAAACGAAAAACCCAACCCAACCCCTACACAAAGTAGTAAGTATCTAAAACAGAATTTAGTGGATTTTAAGCCTTTCAACCAAAAGACGATCCAAAACCTCCTGATCAATCTTAAGCCTAATATGAAAAATATGTTTGAACTTCAAGACTGTCTAAGAGCGTTACCAAGAGCTCTAAACATGCCCAGGACTCCTTCCTGTTAGCCAGCACTGACCCACTGGGCTGAGCTCCCCAGGTTTGCCAAACCAGGCACCATTGCTTTAAAATGCCTGGAAACACAGGCCTGGTGGGAGCACGATAAACACACAGAAACACAAACTCATAGAATCAGAATAGCCTGGGTCAGAAGGAACTTTCAAGATCATCTAGTTCCAACGGCTCTGCCAGGGACAGGGACATCTTTCAGTAGACCACATTGCTCAGTTCTATGCAGCCTGTCCCTGACACATGATTATGCCTTTGCATTCAGAAACACAGGAAGAGCAGGAAAGCTTTTATGGAGTTCAGTGGTAAAAAAACTTGCCAGAAATTGTGAGCACTGTGTTCTGTGTCCCGACCAAATCCCAAACCTGACCTACAGCCTCCCAAAAGTGCTCTAAGCATCACACAGATGTTTGTACTTAAGGACTTTTTCACCTTTTTTTTTTTCAAAATCATAGGAACTCTGTGAAAATGGGAAAGCTAGATGATGATTGCTGAATTTCTTCATCTCTAAAAGCACATAGGTACCTACTTCACAGAGGCACTGCAGGAAGGCATTAGTTAAAGCATCATGAACAGACAAGAGCAGTAAATGCCAAGTACTGTTACTACTACTAGTAGCAATAATAATAATACTTGACACTAGTATAGTGCCTTCCATCTGAGAATCACAAAGCACTTTACAAAAATCAATTATTAAGATGCTGTGAGGTGGGTAAGTATAATTTACCTCTTATAGATGATGAAACAGAGGCTCATATCGGTTAATTGAATTGCTGAAGTTATCCAGGAGGCAGGCATAGAACCACAAGAGATAGTGCACATAAGACCTCCTCTGTCATCTCAAACTACCAGGAATTCTTCTTTCCAATGTGTCACCTATTTGCTCTCACTTATCATTTTTGTGAGCTGTCTTCAACAAGTAGCTTTCATTACCTTTCCTATCATTATAAATGACAGAATTAAGGATATAACGCTGGAAAATATACCCCTGTCCTTTCATTTCCAGGATACGTGTCATGTAGCATCACACAAATAATCCATTTACATGTTGTAATACTCATCAATATTTACTCTCCTTATTTTTTTACTGTTTTGGTGAATAAATAAAGTATAGCCTATCACAACAAAAAACATATTTTGGTAGATTTTACAAAACCACTCACTTATTCTCATGCAAATGCTGCACAAAGTAATTAATTTCTCTTTTGCCCACTGATTAAGGGAAAGTGGGTTTGTTTTTTTAGTAACATAAAATCATGCCTATATGGTCAGGAACAATCACATGCCACCCCTGCATACCATCTCAGCCAGCAAGCTGCTCAAAGATGCTCACTGTTAAAGGCACCTGCACAAGTGAATCCCACCTACAACTCCAACTTTTGAGTTCAAGCACAGCCCCAAGCTGAGGGGCCTGTGCTGAACGACCCCAGCCTGGAACTGCACCTCACCTTTGTAAACTCAAAGCAACTGATTTAAGACTGACTGCTCACACTAAGTATGTTGAATAATACAGAACGGTATCAGTGGCCTGGCATTTTTAGATTATCCTGAGCTTAATACAGGTGACTACCACATAAGTTCTGCCAGAATTTTCTCCTTCATTAACAAGGTTGATGTATTATTATTTTTTTCAAAAGTCAAGCGCCAGCTAGACATTAGGTGCATAGAGAGCTTCACAGACTGGGAAAGGAAGAAATCTCATTAAAATTTTCAGAGCCAAGATGTGTCAAGTGAAGTATAGATATGCTACCACTGGACCCAGACAAAAATTACTGACACTGTTCTCATAATATTAATGTGATAAATTTTTAGTCTTGTTAATATTAACATAAAATGAATGTATAGAAATGTAATATACATTTTTAATTTAAACATTAATTTCCCCACACACATTCCTTCCTTCTCCAGTAACAGTATCACATTTTATCAGGAGAATACTAGATCACATCTTCTCTAGCTTTAGTGAAAATGTACATTCCTTTCTCTATTTATATATCTTGTAAAGACATAAGCAATATTTAAATATTGTGGCTTAGAAACTGGATCATGTTAAGTGTCTACATGCACATGCACATTAATCTCCCCTGACTTAGTGTCCCTTTATTTTCTACAAGCAGTTCACAGCCAGAAAGCAAACGACCCCCACAATTTGGCTCTTATTTCCCTTTAAGATTAATGGAGGAGCTTCCCAACTACTGCTGCTGCATCGTGCTGCCCTGCCTACACAGATGATTCTTGGAGGGAAGGGACATGGTCATCTTTGCCTCCTCGTACCTTCCTTTCCTTACCCTCTGCTCTTTGCCCTCTGCTGTTCAGTCACTCGCCATGGGTGCTCACTCTGCACTGACCCATCATGCAGGGAGTGGTAAGAGCAGAGCATATTGGAGCTTTCCAGGAGCAACCAGCGAGACATAATGGAAATAAGGAAAGAATTCCTTTACACAGCATTCATTGTAACCTTCCTTTTCTTCTGACTTTCCCTTCTCCATGCTTGCAGAATGTATTTTTACCATATTAGTGCATAAAAACAGAGGGAAAGGGAGGTGGCCAAACCTCCACAAGATTTCTCATATTCTGTGAAAACACTTCATGTCCTACTCCTATCCTCAGGCTGCAGTAAGGAAAGCTAAAATCAAATATAGGTTCAAAGCTCTTTCCACCATAGAACATTCAGCAACTTTAATTCAAGCTGACTTAGCATGGGAAGTGGACATGTGAAAAAGACATTGTTCTCCCTTCATGAGAGAACACAGCAACCCTATTTCAACAAGCAGCCAAAAGAAGCTGGCCCAAATTTTGAACTAACACTGCCATCATTTTGATCCTTCTTCTTTTGAGAGAACAAAAAGAGAAAAAAAAAGTAGTTGCAAAAATCTCTTTATTAAGGATACAGAGAAATAGTCAGTTATTGGTCAAAAAAACCTCTCAATAAATTAATTAACCAGCTTTTGAATGTATAAGCTTGTTCAGTTTTGAAAAATGACAAAATATAAGCAAAGACACAGCAGTTTTAAAAGTGTTATAATAGATAGTGTTTGATGTGCTCTTACAGAGCCCTTCACCCTAATTATTTTCCCTAAGTATTTATTTTTCATGTATAATGATACCAACTGCCCAAACACACTCTTTAATAGTCCCACCATCCAGAGTAAGAATTCACATCACATACAATATCCTGCGTAATCCCAAATTTTCTGTTTTAAATCCAGTACTTTCCAATACCTTCACATTTACATGCATGTAAATCTTTCAAATCAAATTCTACTAAGTTTTATACATTTCTAAACTTTAAAAAGACACAGTTCTGCTGTCGATTCTGAACATTGGATTACAGCTTCTAACCTTTCTGTAGGAGAAATCTAATTATACATCAGATCACATTCAAAAAACAAGCCCCATTTAGCTTGCTTTAAAGGCATTTCAGCCTTAATATCTCAACCTTAAAGATCATTTAAAATTAACTCAGCTATACAACCACTTATGTTAACCTTGTTTTCTGTTAAGTCAAACCTGATAGAAACTCAGTAATCCCCAATTACCTCTTTCTAACACAGATAATATAATGACCTGAAAGTAATCTGACTGAATTTCTGCTTCAGAACATAATTACAGGATTGCAAATCCATTTTTTCTTCATGAAAATAAGATGCTGCTATAAATGTCATATTATATTCCTTACAGAAAAACTTAATGTATTCCTCATTTGCCATTGTTTTTTGTTAATATGCTATGCCTGTATTTAATAACATAGGGTTTTATACAACTAGGAAAAAAATCAAGACCTTTATGTGCCAATCATAAACCAAAAAAACACCAAGAAATCTCAACTTCAACATATGCAGGATCAAGCCCTGAACTGACATTATCCATCACTCTGTGTATATAACACAAAATTAATTTGATATTTTAATTTTGTACTTGTGGTAGTATTTACTCTTAAATCCCCTTGGAAGCATAAATTGTTCACAGAATGAGTAAGATGTGCCCCTGCATATGGCAGAGTAATTGCATGGGAGCCAGGATTCTCTATAAACATTTTTTCAAGAGATTTTGCTGAAAATCATGAAAGTCAAACTCAGTAAAACTCCTTGAAACAGGTTTGAGAAGCACAGCTTCGTTTCTGCACTAGTTACGGGGTAAATAATGCACCCCTCTGACCTGTTGCCGTGCAAAATGCCAGCCCTCGGCGCAGGGACGAAGCAGCAACCTGCTGCTGCCTTCTTGACCCCAGCCCGCCATCAGCACTCACAGGACCCGTGACACATTGCCAATATTAACAAATGGCTCAGACCTAAATTATTGCACATGCCTGCCTAAAAACCACGCTTCCTAAGGACATACCCATCATGGAAAGTTGTGGTCCTGCAACTAGAAAAGATATTGATTCATTCCCTCCTTGACTCAAAATCATTCTCAGCACCATACCTGAAGAGGGGAACGGCTTTTTTTCCTGACAAAAGCTGCATTTTCTTAGCTTTTAGTTTGTAATAAACACACTCACTGTGATAAAAGAGCAACAGTTTATAGTTTACACACACTAATAAAAACACTGGAATTACAGGGATGCAAGGGAGGCAGTTCACCCATCTGCGTACTAAAACCAACCCTACTTCCATCACATTGCCTGTAACCCATACATACAGACTAACTACACATAAATTAACTAAAATCCTATGTAATCTGTATCTGTGTTTCAATTGCTTTGGGGGTGGGATTAAACCAGTGCCAAAAGGCTAAATATCACAGTGAAAGAGCTGAGTTGATTTCCAGCTGCAGTTGTGGACTAATTCATTAACCAGCTACAAGGAGAGCAAAAATCCTCATTCAAAATTGCCAAAATCCTGCTTTCCAAAGATTTTACTTCTTTGTGTCAATTATCTTAGATCTACTCTCATGTTGCAGACCTTTGGCCATGGATGAATACCTTTTCTCTAGCTTTCTAGCAGTATGAAAACAAAACCAATGGGGGAAAAAAAAAAAAAGTGTTTTCCCATATTTTGCTCCCCTTTTTTTCTTGTCCCTTTCACGTTCCCAAGGAAGTTCTCCACATCATCTCCTGGCTGCTGAACCATGATGAACTGCAAGCGCATCTCCGGCAGGATGTGCAACCCAGTCCTTCACCGTTCCATCTTCCATGTTCTCATGCAAGTTTCCTCCTGAATTTTTGGACAGAGAGCACGGCCTAGTAGGTACCACAGTGTATGTAGCCTACCTCTGATAGCAGATGTACCAAGAGATGGGCCAGCAGAAAGTTACCATTTAAATCCACCCCAGTTAGAGAAACTGAAGCAGTCTCACAGGTCTGGCACACCCACAGATGTCGTTTTCCCAGGCTTTATCTCATAGATGTAATTTTCCAGACTCATCAGATTATCACGTAGTATCATAATGGAAATATTTACCAGCTTCAGGTAGTAGAGCAAGATAACTCCATCTCTCACTTGCCAAAAGGTGGCATCAACAACATGAAGCAGTAAGACCTCCCAAAGGTGAATCCCTTTTGTCCAGCAAAAGCACCAAGCTCAAAAGCTTTCCAGCACTCCATGACCTGCAGATTCCCACAGCATCCCTGGTGTGCACCCACCTGCAGGACCAAAACAGCACAGTGACTCTCTAGTCTTGTGAAGAGATGTATCTTATGTGGAAATAAATGCCAGCCCTCCTATTTTATCAGAGGGCAGGATCCCACTGAAGCCATTAAAGAGCAGGATTCTTGCTCAAGCAGCCTAACAGATAATGACTCTTGGCAAATTTCTGGTACATATTATGTTAGAGGAAATTAACAGCATCGCAACACTGTAATTAAAAGGAAAAGAAACAAGCAGAAATCCCTAACAGGGCAGCAAAACATACAAATCCAGAAAATCTATTTTATATTGTTAATAAAGGATAATACATTAGATTTCAAATGAAACCTGAAAACGACACTTGTCCTTCATATGAAACTAAACGCTTCACTAGGTAAACAGCTGAGGTTAACTGGTTAACTGGCCTAGTCACTCACTCACTTATGCACAACAATTGTAACAGCAGAGAATGGGATATTGGTTTAATATTCAGATATTAAGATAATACTAGATTACTGATTACTATTAGCTAATATTGAGATATTAAGCCTGATCACTAATTCACATTTCAAAAATGCACTGTTCTACATTTCTAATCCAGCAAAATTTGAAACTGATTTCTGTGGAGCTTTTTTCCTTCTGGAAAGATAAAAAGTGACTTATATGTGTCTTTTACTAAGATCTGATTTATTCCAACCAGAAATCTGGATCCTAAAAGTCAGTGGCCCCAATGTTACTATGATGAGCCTCTAAAATGTCTAGTATAACACCATCCCCCACAGTGAATAACCCATAATGGCCCTTCTTAATGAACACCTACCTGCCGTAAGGATAAGGAATGTGGAAGCAAGTTCTGAGTCAAACTGTGTGTGTTATCTCAGGGAAATGTGCAAATCAAAGATGTGCTCCATAAAAAGAAAGGTATTAACTGCTTGGATACATGTGCTATAGCAGCATGGTTTGCATTTAACCAGCATTGTTTGTGTTTCAGTAGCACAGAAAAGACAGTCACTATATAGAGTCCAGCAAAAATATACAAGGTTTCATTTTTGGAGCACAATTGTATTCTCCTTCTAATTTAAAGTCTGTCACTGAACCACAGTGATGCTTTAACCCTGGAGGTCCTAGCAACTAGTATTCACCAACTTTAGCCAGATTACTTACTAAACAAAATCTAAATAAAATCTGAGGACCAAATCCTGCTGGCATAAAACAGCCTTAGAAAATGCAATCAATTAAATAGATTGATTTACACAAGCTAAAATTCTGCCCTGAACAGTCACTGTACACTTCTGCTCCCTGTGAATTTTAAGAATGCTTGAAGAAACTACAGAAAGTATTCCAAGAAGTTCATTATGATTCACCAATGCTCTCTCATCAGCTCTTTATCTTTGAAGTTTGCTGCCTGAGTGGTGAAGCTGAACTTTCTCTCATTCAATCAGCATATGCATATCACTTTTACTGGGAATCCTCCTGTAAGGAGCATGAGACAGATTTGGAATGGGATTTGTGAGGAAATCCAGCCACTTCATCTCATCCAACTACCAGATTGCTGCCAGGAGATCCAGTCACTACCCTTCAACCTTTGGATGTCCCAACACTCCAAAATCCAGTCCTATTTTCTGCACAGCTTGATGGAGCTGGAGCCCAGGCTACACTTATTCTAGTAACTGAACAGAGCCTGGACATAGGCTCCAGAACTAGGTGTGCCATCAAGGCTGGCTTTTTTCACAATGCTTCCCAGCACAATTTTGACTTATGACACCCACCATTCTCTCGATGCCCAGTTATAGTTTTGGGAACAACAATGTCTGGGCCACGTGCCCTGTAGGTGGTTTGCAGTTCCATTAAGAGGTAGGATTTCAAAGCAAATTAAAAAAAGAAGGGAGGTTTTTACCTGTCTTCACTGAACAGCTCATCAATGCTGTTAAACTCTCTTGGAATTGAAACTGCATGATGGGAATGTTTCTGCCCTATGCTAATTCCCAAACCCTCTCCAAGAAATGTTTGGGGCAGTGCTACTTGTTCACCACCGCAAACATACTGCAAACAATGCTCACAGTTTCATAGTTTAGCTGATTAAGCTCCAATGCCTGGCAAATCCCCTGGTGTTGTTTACTAATACACACACACTGCCTTTGAGGATCTGAGCCTCAGTGCTTTCTATAGCAAACTCATTTACTTTGCAATTAACCTCCCTGTTCACATTTACTATCCCCCTTCCATTCCTCTTGCCAGTCACTTCTGAAAACCAAGTCCTCTCCATGCCTGCCAGCTGTAATGCCTACAAGTCTTTGTTCACTGTCCTTCAGAGCAGAGGCAAGGATTCACATTTTTATTGTTTGTTATCCTCACTGTGAAGTGGCGTACAATTGCAGTACTAAATCACTGTATTTGAGGGCTCATTCTTAATATGCAGATCTTATCAAAATATATTAGTACCATCAAGCAGAAAATTGACACCTTTATGTTTCTTCAGATACCACATATCCTTTTTAACTCTGTGAGAGATTTGAACCCTACAATTTATCCTATAGTATCCTATAATCAAAAGCATCAATCTTTTTAAGGCTGTCTAATGCCTAATGCCTGCAGTCACCATCCTTATTAGCCAGAGGTTAGAAGAATAAACATAGAGAAGTACATAATGATGACAGAAAGCAAGTTTCTTTAGTAACATATAACTCCAGCAGTCATGCCCTTTTTTTGCAGGAAGACAGCTCAGAAGGCTTTAAGTATTTAAAACACTTCAGCATAAGGTGCTACAATTACTTAATCAGTTATTACTCTTAAAAGGCCATCAGGGAGCTAATTAGGGTTTCTAAAATGGCTACCAGGCAAGTAGAAGGTCAAGATCTGAACTTTACCTGAGCAGACATAGAAAGAAAGGCTGTCAGTGATTCATCATATTCATGGTGAACTCACCTGCTGATTCTTTTGCTATGTTTGGGGGCATGGTTTGGGGTGGCTTAGGGTGTTGGTTAGTTTTGGATTATTTTTTTAATTACCCAAGGTTATTGTATTGCTTTGTACAATGATAAATCACAGCAGTTAAAATAGTTTCAAAAATTACATATTTCAAGCACTTTTTTAATCACAATTTCGTTATTCAGACAGTGCTAGTCAGAGCATCAGGAAAATATTATTACTGCAAGACGTATTGTGGCAAATGCTTGGGATAAGGAAGTGCATTTCGGTAGAGAGAAAAGGTGTTCAAGGTCCTTATTACTGAAGTTTACAGATGAACTCCAGATTTAAAAAGAAAGGCCTTGAAAACTGTTTTTCTACTGGAATATTTCTAAGTGTACATATTCAGTAAGCTTCATTTGCTACAGCTTAAAGAGCAAGTCTTCAAGAATACACAGTGGAAACAAAACATTTTTGCTGTGGATTTTAAGTACATTTCTCTGCCTTTGGTTTTTATTGACTGTGAAGATTATGCAGGCTCTGTTAAGTCATTCTGTGAACTTGCTTAAATCCCTTTCAAGGAAAGGAATTTTCTAACTTCTTCCAATTTGCTGTTTATAATGATCTTTACTGATGAAAGCTGTCATATGCAAATCAACATAAATATTTAAAGACTGATTCCACAACCCACAGATATCAAATTCAATCACCTACAACGTCAGTGATTCTTTAAGGTGAAGAAATAAGAATATGAACAGCAGATAGCTGTCAAAAGAAAAAAAAAAAAACAAATTTAGTTGCTCTATTATCCTTTCCTCATTAGAAGTCATAACATGGCACATGAATACAACCCATTTCAAGTCATCATATCTGCTTTATATAAAAGAAATCCCAGTGCTGTCAAGACTTTTTTTTAACTTCGCAGAATGAAAACTTGTTCCCCAATAATAAGAAGACAGCTCTAAACCTGTGCTGCACAGATTTATTAACCTAGCCAAAATGAAAGGCGTATCTTTCTCCAGCAACTGTTATCATTTTCAAATAAGACGTGTCCTCTAGGGAATAAATTTGAAGACCATTTTTTGTTTATTTTGCAGGAAGAGTTTATTTCTGAGATAAATAACCACAATATTGGATCTGTATTTTTTGAAATTTAACTTATAAAAGATGCTTATTATAAAGCTAAGCAATAAAACATATATTGTATAGTATATATACACAATAAGAATCTCCTGTTGCACATGGTATACAATATACTGGTTACAAACAGGTCTTCAGCAGAAGATGAACAAAGCATAAAATCAGCAAATTTACATATTCAACACTTATTTCAATGTCATTTTTGTTTTATAGGATATTAATACAACGTCTGCATCAAAGAGCACACATCTGTGATTTTTCCCTTGATTATTAGTCATCACAAAAATGTATCACTCGCTCCCAGAAACAGAAATTTTTTTAAGTGATGTTTATTTTGTGAATAAGCAGTATCTCTAACACTCTTCCTTATATTGCCTGTTTTCCATATTTAATAGCCAAGGATATATTTATCATTCAAATGAAAATTTGAAATCTTTGTATACAGTACCAACCTTATCTTTCTTCATTTGTCTCACTAGACTATTTTTTCATATAGGTTTTGCTATCTTCTCTTTGAAGTGAAGTAAGTGTATACTGAAACATTAAAGAAGGGGAATGCTAGTGTCCATTCCTGCAGATGCATACCACAAAGCAGTCTTGGACTTCTATACAGGAAGAGCAGTACTACAGCTCTGTCAGGACAGCAGTTAAGCATTCAGATGGCTTGGAAAAGCTGCATATGTATTCAGTGACATTTACAGGATGTGTATTTATTATTTGGTACACACAAACTACTTGCATGCACGTCAACACTGAGAGTTTGTTTTCTGCAGGGACCTACGCAATTGTGGGTTTTAGTTTCATTTTCTGACCTAGTCCTCAACAGCTACGTGACAGTTTCTGATCTGTGTCCATCGAACCAGGGAGCCAACCCCGTGCCGAGATGGGTGTACATCTCTCAGCTGCTGCTTGGCACAGACCTGTAGCCACCTGGGTTGAGGGAATCCTATATACTGTGTTCCTACACCATAATGCCTCCCAGCACAGAGGAGCCATCAGAACAGCATCTGGAAGTAAGCAGTGCCTTTCCCACACAGAGAAATCCTTATTATCATCCAGTCCACCGACCACTCGCCTTAGCCAGCATTTGGACCACAATACTCACCAAGCAACTGGTGCGAGGATCACTGCATATTCTCTCTCTGTCAACCTGTAATGCATCACCAGAAGCTTCTTGCAATCACAGAGGAGGGCTCAAGAGCAGGCTTAATACATTCAAGATTATAGCTTGGTTTTTCAGTGTCTAACATAGGGCAGCATAAATAAACACGTTCCACTTCTTCCTAGATCTCCCAATAAAATCCATGGTCAGAGTTTACACACCTCACAGAAGTCATACTTAGACTGAAGATGTAATGATTAGCATAGAAAAATGAAGATTAGCTTAGATGGACAATTTGTACTGGTCACTTCTGGAACCCATGAAAGCTAATACATTTAGAACTATAAAAATCTGAATATGAAAACTTTTCTTTGAAAAAAATACTCCGAACCCCTTAGTAACTATAAGAATTTGCATTTCAAGCAGACCCTCTGATCATAGTATTCGTACAGATTTCACTTACAATTTTAACCCCAAAATACAATCTAGCAAATATTTTACTATCAAAGGGTGTATTTTAGAGTTCCCTTCTTACACTTTCTAATCTAGTTTCACAAGCCTTCTTCACATGTTGCAGTCTAAGCTGGAAATGCAGGCTGCAGATTTTTAGCTGATTACAACTGAGAATTTTCTCAAAGACACCAAATACAGCTCTCCAGTTCAGTCTGAGCAGAACATTGATAGAATATTTCTGTTGACACAAAAGCACTAAATCTGTTTTAGAATGTGTTCCAGGGAAAACATCAATTGAAAAATTGATATCAACTAGAGTTGATTAATGTATGAATTGTTTCAGAGCTGCACGAAATCTCCCAGCAATAGTTCTATTTCTTTACTTGAGCCAGCTTGCCAATTATCATTATGCATAACTATGAAACTGGGACAAAATTTTGATGATGATGTTTACATCTTATCTAGTATGCACATAAATTTAGTCTAGTATTAAAAAAAAAAAAGAAAGAAAAAGCTGTCATTAAAGTGCCTTATGACTGGGTACAGAACAGTACATTCTGCAAAGTGAAGGGCATTTTCAGGTATGTGTACATACCCCATGACAAATCTTGATACTCATGCACTGTAGCTGATTGTACAAGACAAGCAGTGATATGCGCCCACATAAAATACAGAAATGCAGGACTGAACTCTAGATATCTGGCTCTAATATTACAGTAGCTGCCTGTGGTATCACCTATGCAGATTATCAACATAAATCAAATCATTTTAATACTTCATAATTCATTCCGAGTTTTGAAGGTTCAAAGGCTAACAGCAGGGCAGGTTGAATCTTCTAAAAACAGTGCTTACAACTGTCAATGTGGATGCTAAAAAGTTCTTTTAAAGGACCTTCTTACTGCTATTCGGCCATGTTTACATGCATAGACAGCTGCACGCATTTATGTTTAGAAAATTACTTATTCTCTGGTGAAGGCTACTTAATTCCTGGGAGGGTGAAACTGGACTTTTATGGTAATGCATGTTATGTTGGGAATTCTGTATTTCTGTTGGGAAATACTTCTCTTTGACATTAACTTGGCCTTGTAATAAACTTAATTTGACCTTTTATGTAAATTATCTCTAATCCATGATTTTGCTGTTGTTGTTGTAGGTGTACAAAACTTAACAAGTAAGATCCTAACTCTTGAGCTCTAAAAGAGGGTTTACAACTTCTGCTCTGTGTTGTAACAAATGTGATGCACAGTTTTTCAGAGTGAAGACCTTGAGGGCACCATGGAAGGTACATCCATTTAAGAAGCCAGGTTTATACAGGTGGATAGACACATAAAGCAGTAAAACTAAACCTCTCACAGTGTACCACAGTGGCATTTTAAAATAAGAGTATTTCAGCAGGCAGATAAAAACATTTCAAATGTCTATTTTTTTCACAGAAAAGTCAACATTTTCCCCAGGACAAGTGAGAAAAATTATATTTGCAGGTAATGATGACTTTAGTCTTCTAAAGTGATCAGTTGTGATGTAATAAAAAGACTTCACAAAGGTTCTTCACATTAAATGCAAAAAAAAAACAACCAAAAAATAAAAACACCCCCAAACTGAAAAGCCTTAAGTCTTGTAGCCAAAGGCTTTACAGTCCACTAGTAAAACCCAAGTAGGGAAAAATGCCTATGTTTTGGCTAGTCTTTACGAGTTTTCTTTTCCTTCTCCATTTAGGTACCTCTTGCAGGAGCTTTTGCAAAGCTCTGGTAGGGAATAAGCAGATTCAGATGATGAGATTCTTTTGACCACAGTTTTCTTTTCAAAGAATCTAGTCTCACATGAAAGTATTTGCATAAATGAAGTTATTCAGTTTATTTAGTTGTAAAGAGGTCAAAACAAAATATTCATTTAGACAGGGAAAGGAACTGGAGCATCCTCCCCACTAAAACCAGGCAAGTGCTTACCATGGACAGCACACTTGGGCAGGAGTCCAGAAAACAGGGTAGGAACAGGCAGAGGAACAGCCTTTAATGCCTAGAGCCTGGTTAACAGCTCAACCCACCACCCAAGGGAGCACCTGTTTCACAATCACTACATCTCTCATTTTCAAATTTGTACACAGTGCAGAATAAAATTAAAAGAAAAAATTTAAAAACCCACACTAAACTTCTATGCTCTGGGTGAGTAAAACGCATATGAACTCATAGTGAGAATGTAAATGGATGTAACAGCAATAATTCTGGAACTAATGGACAAACAAGCATTGCCACATGCAAAATAACAGAGAAATAGATCTGGTTTTAAGAACTCAATTGAGGGACCAATAAAAATATTAGAATGCTGGAAAGGCACTGTCAGACATAAAGCACCTGTTTAACATTACTGCTAATTGTGGGTGAAGGAAATGGCCCCAGCAGAAATTGGTTGAAGATGATTAAATTTAATTGCAATGCCATATACAAAGTGCTACCCACTCACTGAATTAGAATCAAAATATAGTCAGAAGTGATGCATTCCACAAAACCAGGTTTAACACAAGGCATAAGCAGCAAGGCTACATGTGGCAAAAACCACATTCCCATTTTCTGAAAGTTCTTTCTGTCTCTCACATTTTGCAGAATTGCACAAAAAGCACCGTAATAGGAACCATGAAATCAGGAAATAAGGTCACTGTAAGGTTGAGCGTGGGCTGCGGGAATGCTCATATTCTCCAGCACAGTGGAGGCAGGAGGGCTGGTAGGAAACACACTCAGCCCACTCTGAGACACATAGTGCCAGGAATCAATGAGATCAGAAACAGTTAAGCAGGAGTGCCTGGCCTTGGTTTGTGTAAGGCAGATACCTCGGTAAGCCAGCTCCAAGCTTTCAGAAGAGTGCACAGAATCTCCCCTGGCAGGCAGCCACTTCTGCTGGAGGCAGCTGCCAGAGACTTTTGGCACTGAAAAGTGAAAGAACCATTTTCCATTTTCTTTACTATTTCTCCCTTCTTTTCTTTCCACAATATTTCGTTAGTACAGTTGAGTTTTTCTCCCCTTTCCTTTTGTAGAACTAGGACTATTTATTAGAGTTGCTGGTTTATTATCACTCCCTTTAGACTGTATTTCCTGACTTAAATTTTACTTTCCATGCATTTTCCTTGTAATGCCTCCAGCATACCCTTCCTCTCTGCTTTCAGTGCTGTTAAAGGTACAGTCACAGTGCTAAAGGATGACTTGCTTATAGTCAGAACCCTACTAGTTATTTGGTTTTCCAGCTAATCATCCAGATATGTGGTGGATCCTCTTTTAACCTGCTGTCACCTAGGCCATATTTCACACGGTACACATTCAGCATGTCTAGCCTTTAAATTGCTTTCTGACAACTGTGGTTGGCACATGTCTCTCCTGTGGTGGCAAACACAACATTGTCACTCTTTGTGGCAGACTTGGTAGTGCCAGTGTTTCCCCATTGATCTCAGGCAGATGGAGAGAGCTGCCCGTGCCACAGCCCTCCTGTTCTCTATTTACAGTCATTCAGCCCTCAGGCTCTCTTAAGTTTTCAAAGAAGTTTCCAAGTGCCTAGTGTTGCTACCTGCTACAGAGAGTGCTAAAGTGCTACTCCATCCTGCTTACATTTGCTTTAGTGCTAAAACAGCTTGCTTATGGCTCAGTATCAACTAAACAGTCTTTATTTCCAAGTACCTGCAATGTGCTTCATTAGAACTACTGGAGCCTCTGGCCATGGGGTGAGCGCCGTGCTTTTTTAAAGGTAACTGTAACAGAAAAGAAGCCTTTCCCACCTCCAACATCCCAAAGAACTTAGGCAAGCACCCAGTGCAATGGAGCAGCTGCTTGACAGCTTTATTAGAAACAGCTTAGAGAAGTACATGAAAAATACTGTATTCAGCTGAAGCTGCAGGGAACAACGGAAGAAAAATAATTAGCCAAGTCAGAATTGGCTACGGCACTGGGTCTTCCGAACCTTCTATTTCCTTCAAAATACAAAGAGATCTCTAAATACCGTGTAGTAAACGAGACTTTGTTTATATCTTATCTTAAAAAGCCACAGGCAGAACAGTGCACCCTAATAACATCCTTGGCTTAGAAATGATGCAGAAGCAAGGGGGCCATCTGCTGAATTCCCAGTACCATTTTCTGCTGTATCCTGGAAGTTTCTTTGAAAGTTTCACAGGCAAGTCCTTTTCAGTGTCAGCTTTGCTAGGCTTGTGAGGCATGGCAGTAAACCTGAGCAGGCTGGGCTGCAGGTGAATATTACAGCATATCTATCATGACTGCAAAATAAAGCCAGTACACTGATCAATGTTATCTATTCAGGACTCAAAAATCCTGTAGACAATATCATCACTCTGAAGTGTAAGTAATATGTCTGTATCATAACGCATTTCCTTAAATAGCAATTTTCAGAGACAGAAAATTTGCTCATAATATGTTCCTGAATATAACTTTTCAGATAAAATATAAAAGCTTAAAGCACAGAATCAGATCTCTAAATTAAGCAGCTTCCTTCTTCAGCTTACTGTCCATTATCCTTAGTTGTGTTGGCATCATGTTCAAACTCAGCATTTCCTTCCCCATGTAACTCCATCACAACTCCATTGATAAAGGATTCACTGGCAACTGTTTCTAATTCCACTCTTTCTGAATTCATCACCACTAACTTCAGATCCCAGCTTCACTGTATTCATAGCTAGTCCCTTTTCCAACATGTCAAAGTGGGCAAAGCAAAGGTAGAATTTTTGAAAGATTTTATAACAACGTCACAACAAATTCACAATATACACAGAGTACATTATCTTTGTAGCCCTACATATCTTGTTCTCATTATAACTGCTGCAGCTAAAGGTCTCTCTGCATACCAGGAAGAAGGACCAGAATTGTTTCTGGCACAATAACAGTGAAGTATGCTAAATAAATACTACACAAACACCCAGACCGAAAAAATCCTTGTTCATAAAACCATAAAATTTGATAAAGGTATTTAAAATATTCACCACTGTTCTCATTTCTTAAAGCATAGCCTTAAGTCTACTGACATTTCATGGTCTGTTAATACAGAACACTTTAAATATAGAAAGGTACATGTTATCCATTAAAGGCTATGTAGACTCATGCATAAGATCACTCATAGTATACAAATATTAGATTGTTTAATGCTACAAATGATAAAATCAAATCTTCAAGGCCGCTTCCAATTCAACATTTTAAAAATGACTGCAAGACATAACTTGTATCTTTCAAAGTTATAATCAGGAGGTATTAAATAAAAGCATAGCACAGGGAATACAAATAAATGCCACTTGCTTAAGACTTCCTTCTTAAGTATAAGAAGCGGTCCCAAGTTTAACTCAATAGCTGAAGTGTTTGTTTGCATTATGTGGGGCATTTTTCATGTTTAGAACAATTTTACTACCTCAGCCAATACTAAAATCTCAATATGCATGACTCCCACATCCGTAATGCAAAATGTATCCAGGTGGTGTTGTTTGCTGTTCATTCTTCCCAACTTTATGCATGCTGATAAGCAAGAAGGATATGGTCTGGAAAGTTATAAATTTGTAGGCACATGCAGATTACTCACTGCTTTCAGTATTTAATAGCAAACTATTATCCTCAGTGCCAACTAAACATCCTTTATTTATCTCCTAAAATCTGAACTTCCACATCAAAATATGAAAATAGCACATATAAACCAGTAGTAAACCCTAAATATCAAACACATGAAAAAGTTACAGAGCTACAATTACCTAGCATTAATAAAACATTATTGTGCACCTTTAATCCCATGAGCTGTCCAACACTCCCCCTCCAAAGGGCTTAGCCTATGACCTCAAAAGCTCGACTAGGTTCATAGAGTAGCCACTAAAAAAAGGGAAAGAAAATAAAGTTAAAAAAAAAAAAAAAGAAATATATGTAGAGAAATGAAAGTTTTCCCTCAAGAATTCAGAATGAAAGCTAAGGATTGCTAAAATTCAGTCATTTCTATAGAAATGGTCCCAAAACATATAAAACATACCAACTCCTGGTCATACAAATCTAGGAAACAAGATGTTCTGTCATAGTGAAAAGCAATACAAAGTGCCCTTGCTACTTTTTCAGATTCTGGAAAGCTCACATGAAAGAACATTTCTATACAATGAAAGAGACTTGAGATTAATTTTCAACTTTGTAGCTTTTTCCCTTTTGCACTAAACCCTAAATGGTTGGCTTAAGACTAAGATGCTTCAATTTAAAACAGAATCCTTTAAAAAAATACACCTTGAAAGAAAAGGAAATATCAATTTTTGTTGGTCTTCTTCTCTGTTACTTACACATAAACAAAAATTACTCCCACCTGTTAGAAGAACTATGTTTAAAATGATGATTTGTTAGTGGAGTCAGACAAATTTATTTCATTAAGTATTTAGACAGAGAGGAGTGGTGTGCATACTCACTAGGCAGTTAAAAAGAAAGGGAAAGAAATTAGAAAATGAAGGATTTGGAACATAACACTATAGAGAGGGTAATATCTTCCCATACTTCTGATACTACTCGACTTGAACATCAGTTGGTAAAGTTCTACTAAATAAGAAGTATTTACAATCAAGCTTGTTCCCATTTTAGATCTTTGAGATCTTTTCCTTTCGACCTAATTCTGTACAGAGATCTCAGTAAACGCTGCCTGCATTTTAGGAAGTTCCACACACGAAAGTGGAAAGTGGATCAGCTCCACAGGTCAGAGAACACAAACACAGCTCAGCCGATGTCTGATCGATGATACCTGCGGCGCAGTCGTGTTACATTGCACACGACAGATACAGCAGTACAAGGGGAGAACCTGGAGGTGCTCTATCAGAGTGCTGGCGCACAACACAGAAGGGATTTTGGAAGTGTAGTGAAATATTTGTCACTTTGCGTCATTGAAAGTCAAGAAAAATAAAGCAGAGACGTTCGTTTCTGAAAGGTCTTTAGGATGCAGGTGTGTTACGGAGCACAACCCGGCACCGCCGAAGCCGAGGGGGTCCTATCAGTGGGCTGAGGTGTCCCTGGCACTCGCGCAAGGCCGGCACGGCGGGCGGCAGGTCCGTACTCCTCCGTATGTCACACACTGACAGTCGGCACAGTGACAGGGAAAGTCCGGCCGCGACTCGGGAAGGGGTTACGATACCACAACCACCGCGGAGAGGCGGAGGAGAGGCAGCGGGGCTTCGTCGCCGCCCGGGCACCTCCGCTCGGCGGCAACCCCGGCACCCGCTGCACCCGCCCCGGCGGGGGCTCGGCGGCGAACCCCGCCCGCAAGCACAGGACTCCCACTCGCCCTGCAGAACGCCTTTCGCGACTCACGGAGACCGTCTACGGTAGTTCGACGGGCCTGCAGTCTCCGCAGGACCGCCTCAAACTTCCCGCGTGTTCTGTCTAGATGTCGGTCTCGACAAGTAGTTCTCAACGCGCCGCAGCCAAACTCGCAAGTGCATTTTTTTGCGGACAAAACCAGAAGGACCATCGCTTTCCTCCTCCGCCGCGTCAAAACCTTGGACAAGGTACTAAACCGCGACACCTGGAGCCGACACGTCGCCTTCCCCTCTACCAGCCTCCAACTTCCCAGCAAAGCGTCAGAAATTAACCTCTGCCCGGGCACGAGCCCGAGACGCGGTCCACGGCTAACCCCAACTAAGCCGTACCCCCCCGCCCCGCCGCCGAGCGCCAGCACCGCCCCCAGCCCCGTCCCCGCGGCCACGCGCAGGCAGCCGCCGACGGAGAAACTTTTCCGAGCCGCCCGGCGAGGCAGCGCCCACGCCGGGGCCCCGCAGAGCGGGACCGAGCCGGCGCCCACGCACCGCGCCCCCCGCAGCCGCGCCGCGCCGGCCGCCCCGCCGCGTGGGCATCGCCCGCACCGCTCCTACCGTGCGGGGGGTAAGTGAGGGAGGGGGCGAGGAGGTGGCAGTTACCGGCGAGCGAGCGCCCTTCTTGCAGAGCGGTCCCCTGAAGACGCCTTTGATGCCGCGGTAGTGCCCGTTGCTGAGGTGCCGGGAGCTGATGACCAGGTAGCACGCCATGCGGGCCCCCCGGGCGGGCGGGCGCGGGGTGGGAGCGCAGCCCGGCTCCTCCGCGGCGGCGGTGCTAGCCCCGCCGGAGCAGAAGCCCGCATGAAGGAGCGGGCGGAACCGCAGCAGCGATCTCCCTGCTCCAGTCTCATCCAGCGCCCGGGTGAGCGCTGCCAGCAGCAGGATGCACTGAAGGCGGCGGCAGCCAGAGCACATCTGAGGGAGCGCGGAGGCCAGTCCGCATGCTGCTCCGCGGGCGGGAGACGGGCCGGGGAGAAGAAGGGCAGAGCGCAACTTGCACAGTCCGCCGCTGCTACGGCCCCTTCCTTCCTTCCCTCCCTCCTCCTCCTCCTCCTCCTGCTCAGACCAGGCCACCGGCAGCCGACATGCGGAGGGGAGTTTCTCCGCGGCAGCTGGAGCGGCGGCTGCTCCCCATGGCTGTTCCCAGCGCCGGGCCGGGGTGGTGGATGCAGGCGGCCGCCGCGCACAGTCCTCGCCGCCCCACTCCTCCCGTACGGCCGCCGCAGTCGGCGCCGCGCCTCGCCTCACCTCCGCCAGCGGGGGGGGGGAGGCGGTGCGAGGGGGGCGGAGGAGGGGTAGGGCCGGAGCGAGGGCGGTGGCGGGTGGGAGGACATTGCCCCTCGCCGCCGCGGGGAGGGCAGCACCGCCGGCAACCCCGGGCGGGGCGGCCCGGGAAGGGGGGAAGGCGGCGAGTTGCGCTGACCGCCCTCCTTTTCTTCGCCCAACTTTCCCGTCCTCGATGTCGGCAGGTAATGTCCCTTCCTCGCCTGCCTCTGGCTGCGCTTCCACCTGTCCCCCGCATCCCTTCCCCTCACCGCCCTTCCCCTCCGCTGTCCCGCGGGCTGGCCCCGTCAGGGAACGTGGGCGCCGCCGACCCTCCGCATCCAGGCGCGGTGCCGGGAAGCACTGCTGCGCCGGCCCCCGCCGCTGGCTGGAAGCGCGGACTGGCCCCGGACTGCGGCGGGGCTGCGCGCAGCTGCCGGGCTGCCTGGACACCCCCCGGCTAGTGGCTGGGCTTGTCTCCATCGTCCCCCCCGAAAGCTCGTGAATTTAGGTGCGTGTTGTCACTTACGACCTAAATGATTTACACAGAATCGCAGGTATGACAATCTTCCACCACTAAATAGCTGGAACAGGTTGTTCCTCTCCCCTTCTGCACGGCAGAGGCGCGTTGTACCTCGGACCCGCCAGTGCAGACTCAGTTTCTTCTCATCAGGTCGCAAGTATTGTCTCTGCTCTGCTGCTTGCTAAGTCGATGAAATAAATCAATAAATCACACGGCCATAGTAGTCACCTGCGGATCATTCATTGCTTCGAAGCAGATCGCTTTAAACTGTAGATAAGAATTGTTTCAGTTTTTTCACTTAATCTCCTTTAAAAGCATATGCTTTCAGATATGTAGTGAATGAAACTGATAAGCCACAATCATTCTAATTTTAGCCTCTCAAGAGCTATCTTTCTATAAACCTAATGTAAATAAAAGGAAAATCTCACACAATCCACCAAACTGATAAAGAGGTCATGACAAATCAAATGTCATTTTTTGACTGTATATGTGAAATAGTGTTGTACAGTCCTAGTATACAGCATTGTATACAGTTTCTCATGCCATATTGTTTTACTACATGTGTGTATATGTACATGTATACAAATAGTAAATATATTATTGTGTATTAATAAACATACAATGTTGTAAAGAAAGCATAATACATCTGAATTTGGAATAACCAAAGCTGGAAGTAACATAGCAAGAACATCCCTATGTTAACCATCATACATTATTTTGCAGTGTAAAAAACTGTTAGGTGGGGGTCAAATTAAGCTGGTAAAATCGAGGTGTGAAGTAAATGAAAGGACTTGGCTCTTTGCATAATGTGTGGCTGGGCTGTGGGACTCCTTGCCAAAGAGTGTTGTGGATCGCAGATTAAACAGTCCCATGAATCAGTACAGATCAGGCTTTGAAGCCTGGGAGTAGCACAATGCCTGCAAAAAACCTCAGGAGGACTTTTCTGAAGCAAGAAATTATATTGTAAAGTGGAGTTTGAGAAATTATGCTGCCATACTGAAAAAAAAAAAGTTATCTACTGTTAATTTGGGGGTGAAAATGAGCTTTTATGATTTCCTCCTACAAGTCACAGAAGTCACAGCTATGCGAGTGGCTTGAAATTTATTCTTGTTGGCATATATGTTTTGTTAACTGCAAGTTCTTCCTGAAATAATTCCTCTGCAAGTCTGTTAAAGATAAAAGTATTATCTTCACTTTGAATTTTGGTCTGCAGCTTAACTTTCTGACTCTGCAATGAATATGTATCTGGAAGTAAAGACAAGCACCTTTTCACTTTGGCAATGCAATGAACTTCCTAAAACTTTGCTTCTCTAGGATGCAGCTGTTGTTTCTTAGAATAGAATGGGAATTTACATCTCATCTCAACAACTTGCATAGAGATCTCAGTTCCTTTTCTGTTGTGAAGAGACGTGAAAAGTCCTTTGCTCCACAGGGCTGCTGATGATCGGTTGCAAGGCGAGCAAGCAAAAGACCCAGGCCATGCGCATACGATGGAGATGTGTGATTGTGTGTTGCAGCCATGTGGTCAGACTGGCCATGTCACCTGCAGAGGAGGTTCAGCACAAGCTGAAACTGTGCAAGTGCTTTGCCATAGACTTAAGGGACAGTACTTTCCTCCTTAAACTTAGAGAGTCTTCCACAGTTCCTTTACTAATATTGTATGAAAGGGAAATTATTTGCCCCAGAGTAGATTGCACAGTATTCATTTTATCCTGCTGAGGAGGATGATGTGCTCAATTGACCCTGCTGTGAAACGTAGAAGTCATTTTAGGCTCACTTCACTTTGCAAACTCAAGGGAATAGTTACTATGACCACCAGTCTAATTTATAAATAATCTGTAGGACACAAGCCTGAGAAAATGAGATTAAGAGTTGTCAAATGGAACAGTTAGTTATTAATTATATCATTCCCTGAACATTCCCCAAAGTCTCTGGAGATGCCGCACCTTCTTCTCTTTCATCACAGGTCATGTAGAAATATGAGCCTTAACTGTTAGTGGTTTCATCTGGGTCCAATACTTCACTACCTTAGATCTCATAAAGTAATTTTCAGCTGAGCACAGTGCATGTAAAATACTACCTTTCAGAAGATTATGCTTTCTTTGCAGAAGTGTTAGTGACTTTTCAAGATGCAAGGAAGTAGAGAAGCAGGTCAGCGGTGTTACGATCTGGCTTTCACTAAGAGATGATGATTAGAATAATGAAATGTTCTCCAGTTCATCTATCCTCTGAGTTTACAAACTTTTTTATCATTAATAAAGATTACTTAGCATTTATTGTCCCCCCCAAAAAAAAAAAGTCTGTAAGCATTTTCTAATTATTCTTTGGAGGGATTGTCCATATTGCACAATGCAGTGTCTAAATGAAATATCCAGCCTAGATCTAATGATGCTACTTGTGATATATACTCTGAATATCAGGCAGTAGTATTAATTTTAATGGTTGAGCTAATTCGTATGTTTCTTTGCAGCATTAGAAAGTACTGTATAGACATACCCATAACACCTTGTCTGCATTCTGAATTTTATTTAAATTGTAATTCTAGTATTGCTCCTGAGTTCCACCTGCACACAAAGTCTGTTATACTGCTATTCTCTGCTGTGTAGATAAACACTACAGTTGGCATGATTTGCCAGCTGCTAACTAAGTGTTCCTCACTGTGGATGTAGGCTAGATCTGCTTAAGGGCCCCAGTCCTAAAATGTTTTCCACAATCCCTTTGCTGTGCCTAGAAAGAACAAAAACATCTTTCCCCATGCCTCCAGATATGAGCAAATTCAAAGAGTGCAAAGCATCTTTCGGCACTACACCTCTAGAAATTTTACTTTCACGATCAGACAAGGACAGAAGGTGTGTAGACACACACCTTGAGTAGTTTCACAGTCTGATTATTCTCACTTGAGTTAGTTTAACGTATTTTCCAACAGAGAAGAACCCAAGTGAACCCTACAGTAAAACATAGTCTAATACTGATGTGATTTTTACAGGTGGTCTTCCCCATGGTAGGGAGAGAGGGAGGGAAGGAAGGAAGGAAGGAAGGAAGGAAGGAAGGAAGGAAGGGGGGGAAATCAACATCCTGGCAAGACAATTCAGGTATGAAAACACACAATGAGGTTCCATACATACAACAGAAAGACCTTAATAGCTTTACAGTACATTCGGACATAAAGGAGCTGTAAATTAAGTCCTGGCAATATATGCGGATCTTTGGATTATAATGGCCTAAACTACATGACCCTCCACTCTCAGTTTCCCGAACCCATACACCCAGCCTCTTAACTCCTCTCCATTCAAGTGGTCCATAGCTACAGCTGTTTCCTCTGGGTTCACATGAAAAGCGAACTCCTGTGAGCGCTCCACTGAAACCCATGACACTTTTTGAGGTCGACAGAATCAGAGTTTCTTTAGAAACTTTCAACTGTTAACTGTGTTCCTGTATGGTAACAAGCCTTAAATGTACTATTACATTAGTTGTCCTGTTATTCTACTTGAATAAATAATCTAATATCCCAAAAGAGTCATAATTATTTGAAAATGAGAACCATATATTAGAAATAGTCAACATTTCTGTGGCTCCCATGAATAAATTTTAGCCTGAATGTTTCATTTGTTTTCCTTAGTGAACCATATATTTTGGGGAACATTTATAAATTTTGACCCTGGTGAATGTAAAAATACAAAGTAAGCTGATCTGCATAAAGGTTTGTTTTGCTTTCAGTGAAATGGCAACTTCAAACCTCTGTTCTTTTTCCCCCTGAATCTTAAAATACAACAATTATATTTTTTTCATGAAATAATTAGTAGAAAAATCTTCATTGCATGCGTCTTCATTTTGTTAATGAATTTAGGATATTTTAGTCCTTCCCTTTTTTATTCAATTTGAAGGAAACATAATACTGCTTATTCAAATATTTTTAATCCCAGGATGACTCTTTTAATCTAAATAGTTATTGCATTCCTCTTGTGAATCACTTATGTAAGCAGCTTTCTGTTACCCAAAAGTTGAATCTGTCAAAGTTTATACACTTAAAGCATTGATGGCTAAGTTGTTCTACTCCCTAGTCCATGCAGAATCAATGACAGTGTTTTACTTTGGATGGAGCTTTTTGGAATGTCTAAGTGCTGAACACTTTATAGTCTAGAGCTTGCTATTAAAATACAGCAGTCTTCATGGTGATCAAACCCAAGAGTGTGTGTATACATCAATGAAGAGCAGTAAATCATGCCCTACTTTCTCTATAGGCTCATGGACCACTGGTTTTAAGGAAGTCATATAGTTGAACAAGAATCTCATTCAAATAATTCATCCTTACTCTAATTTTGATACACCTCTTATGTGACATTCAACAAACCCTCTATATTACTTCCTGTATCACTAAAAAAGCAATATAAGGTTTCCTTTGGAGTTATTGTGGAAATTACTCGATACTGTAACCATAGTCGTAAAGAAAAATGCTAAGTATTACTAGGTGATACTGGGGAAAACTGCTACTTTCAAAATCAGTTAAAAATATGCAAGAAATCTATTATTTTCAGAAGGTTGCTGGACATGCCATTCACTAAAGTTCGTAGATCAGTAACACAAATAGAACATTAATCCCATTAACCCTAGATTAACAAGAGCTTGGTTTTTCTAGAGTATGTGTCCAATGATGAAATATATCTTCCATTTTCTATTCAGAAATAATATTAATTGGTTTCTTCTTATTTTTAGCTATATTCTTCACCTAAACTAGGATGGATATAGAAAGAATAATAACAAGTAGCCACTGTTATGAAAATTATATAGCAGATCACCAGTTCTGTTTTAGCAGCAAATCCTTTTTTTCAGGAAGATGATATATGGAAGAGATTAAGGTGTAGCAGTGTTTTCATACACTTGCCAATTTATTATGTTTGCATAAATATTTAATACATCAATCTCTTTCTAAAGGAAGAATATGGTTTGCATTTCAAACCTTGTAGTTTTCTTACATTTTCTTTTTGCTAAATCCTACCAAAACTTTAATTATGTGCTTGACATCCACAAGAGAGGTGATTCATGTTTTTGTCGCTTGTGGATGGTCATCAGACTGATCTCCTGAGGTTAGCACTGTATGTCTAGTGGCCTTAATATCTAAAAGGTGAGTAAAGTTACTGCATTTTTATTATTAGAAACCAGAATTGAGTATTAACTGGAGAACAGATATCTTTAAATTATTTTAAAATAATATAAAGAGATAGAAAATATGTCAACTCTCCATAGTTACCCATGATATCCACGGTTAGAGAGGCTAGCAGCATATGTTTCAGCCACAGATACATTAATTTCAATAACTAACATAACCACAGCTGTCAGTCCCTTTTGCAGCTCACACTCATTTAATTCAAGGAGTGCTCCAAGGACAACTATAATGAAGCAGCCCAGAAACAGGAGAGGACGCCTATTGCAAAGGAATGATGAAGGCAACTTCCATCACGTGGTTCTTTCTCGCAGTAAGACATCTCCTTTCTCCCAGTGTTATCTGCAAAAGTAGTTTCTTTTGCATTGCCACAAGGAACATACTACACCCTTGCACTCACTGTATGCTAATGCACACATCAATGATATAGGCAATTCCAGCTTGGCAGGTTAGTATCACCCTTTTTGTCTGGCACTAGCATTGCCATAAGGCACCCAGAGACTGTCAGCACACGTGTGTTACTTTTTAATCTGGCTGCATCTTCAGCCTTTGAGGCCTATCAATTGGCATAAGATCATGTACAGTTTACAACAGACTCTCAATTGTCAGAGAAAAGCTCACATTGCTTTTTACAAAGTGAATGAGAATTCAGCTTGGGAAAAGAGAGGGTCAAGGGGGAATTGTGAGATGTCACACAAGTTGGATAAAGATCACTGATGTGGGAACTCTGTACATTCTGATCTTAAGAACTAAGTGACAAATAACTACAGCTATTTTCTCTATGTAGAGAGCCACTTAGTGTGGTAGTTCACTAAGCCACTTCAACTAAAAAAATTACAAGGAGAAAGCAACTCTTTTGTATCACTTGAGCAGAAATAAATGGGTATAAGTTCTGCTGAGCTGCCATCAATAAAATACATTTTTATATGCTTATATGTATTTTATATAAATATATTTCTATATTACATTTGGATTATTTTTATATATATATAAATGTGTCTGGTGTCCATATATTAATGGAATAATACAGAAATACATATTTAAGTGCTTTAAATGTCAACACCTATTACCAATTTATTTCCTGTGCTGTTTTTCTTTTTCCCCACTTCAGCAAACTGACAATTTATTCTATTTTCTTTTTAGGGAGCTCAGTGACAGAGAAGTGATTTAGCAGTCTTCAGCAAAGCAGTACAGAACTTGAGTCTGAGGTGTTCACACCCATTAAACCACTGTAGTACCTAAGCTATCTCAGATCTTCGTGTTTCCATGGAAGTATTTATTATACACTACCACAAGATCACCCTGTTAGTTCTGTATATATCCTGTTGCCAGCATTTCATCATCTGTCCACATTAATTCTTCAGCAGGCAACCTTTAAAAAGGCTTTACAAAGAACGATATGAAAGGCACAGGAGAAATTTCAAACTGACAGTAGCATTTGTCAGCTGGAATCCTCTGGAATTCAGGAGTCCTTCACGTTATTAGGTGTCTGCGAAGTGATAGTACTCTTTAAGACTGACGCCTACATACTTTCTCTTAAACAGACAAATATACTAAGGAGTTTTTGAGTGTATTATGGACTAGTTTTGTTCCTTAATAGGTTTAAATATTTCAAGAACTCTGTAAAATCCATTCAAGTAGTAGCAAAATTACTTCGTACCTTGAAGAAAATTGGTAATACTGTTGTAATCACGTGAATTTCAGTGACAATTAATAATAAAAGAAATATTCAGTAAAATCAAAATCAAATTCACTCCCAAGTAAAAAGCTAGCACAAGAATTGTACATCTCCTGCCTCCCCCATGGTGTCTTCTAAAATGTCTCACAGGCTCGCTGGCATCCACAACTGTGGATCTCATCTGATTTCTCCAAAGTATGGTATGTAGCAATTTGCTTACGGCCAAAAATGTCAGAGTTTTCTGTGCAGTAATAAAATAGGTGTTTTTTTCAAATATAAATTCGGTCTCTATTTTTGCAGTCATTTTGTGTTCTAATTATAACAATCTAATTTGTAAACAACACATGCTGAGGTTTGGCAGTGAATTTCTGATGAAACATAGAGTACAAATTTTAATTACATGCAGTCCTAATACAGTGAGCACTGCAGCATTTCTGTCATCTTTGAAATGGTAACAAAATGTGAAAAAAAAGTTTTTTGAAATATGAACATGAAGGTAATGAGATCAATAAATGTCAGCTAGAAAAAGTAATCACAACTCTAGAGACTCACTAACCTTTCTACAAATTCCAAAAATAATAGACTAGCCTGGATGAAGAATCTTTAACAATGGGTAACAGATACAATTATAAGGGGGAAGCAAGCCAAAGACTGCTGAACAATACCAGACGCATTGCCTTTTAAGTAAATGAGATAAAAACAATCAATATTTTTGCTTTTTCTCCTGCGATCCTCACCAATGCACTTTCTTTTGCACCTTCTGATTTTGAGAGCGAAATACAATACAAACACATCTGTAAACCTAGAGTAAAAATATGAAATATGGCATAAAGTGCAGTAAGTGATAGCAGTTTTCCAAACTGATGGTCTGATCCTTCTCTCAGGCAGACAGGTGTGTTAGAACATTCATTGACCTCCATATAAATTCCGAATACTTAACACTCCAAAGATTTGGTGGTGTATGGTTTCTAGATATAATTTATGCAAACCCAGAGCTTAGTATGAATTAATTCAAGAGAAGTAACTGCCTGCTATGTTTTAATGCCCCTTGGTAGAGTCTAACTTCTGTAAGAGAAAACATATTTCATATGTGAACTGTTAGATTAAGTAATATTGGAAAGGATAATGTTTTTCTTTTTAATTTTTTTTTAATTGAAAGTGCAAGAGGCATTGAACCTGAGGTGAAAATGGAAGAGAATAAAATACTTTGTCAAACCCCTCCAGATGGGGAATAATTTTTTTTTTTGATGAGGCGTACAATTTTCCTAAAAACATACTAACATTTTATGATGGATATGCAAAATGTACTAAGGATTTATGCATATAACAAACTTATTTTACCAATCGACTTCAAAAAAGAGGGGTAAACATAACATGGAAATTAATTCTTATTTTAACTTTTTTTTTCCCCCAGCATTGACTGAACCTTTTTGGATGTGGATATGGAAAATGGATGGGCAGAGACTGAGATCCAGTCGTCACAGTCCACACAGTGTTTGCAGGCAAATGTGTGCCATTTTTTAAATTACGATTTTCATACGATAACAGTGGCGTAAAACCAGTTAGAGATATTAGCAGTTTATGTTTAATCCTTCAGGTGCTAATCTGAAGTAATAAATGCTAAAGGGCTCTATATAGAACATACAAAATATTCCAATATCACCGTTGATTTTTATGACCAATAGTTTCTACTTTCTCTCATTCTGTGTGTCCTGTTAAAATTAAAGGAACTGAAGAATTAAAGTGCTTTGAAATTCTATGTCTCATTACACATACACACATTTTCTCCTTTGCTTTCCTTCAAACTACTCTTTTGAGTCTGATTGTTCACTTCTGTGCATGTGCATGTAACTGTTTATGGATAACATTTTACCTATGTACACATGTATATACTATTTTACATATATATATATATGTGTTTATGTGACATTTTGCAGGACTGCAGTTCCTGGGGGGAAGTAGCTCTGCTGTGGGTGTGTAACCCAATATAAAGTGGCAGATGCCTGTGATGACAATCTTTTTTTTTTTTTTTTGAAGCACAGAGCTGAAGTAATGTGTATTATGAAAGCTGGTTGTTGATGGCCACTCCAGGAGCACAAACTGGATTTCAAGTCAGTTTTGTTGAACAGCACTTACCGTAGAGGTGCTGCGGCACCAGGAACGTAGAACTGCAGGAAGGGAAGGATGGGAGCTTCCCTGCTCCAGCTGCCTGTGGCTGTGGGAGCAGCTGTGGGTATGTGGGTGTCCATCAGCTGATTTGCAAGTCTGTGTAGCTTTGGAAGGTGGTGCTATGTTACAAGTCCGTGTATGTGTGTAATGACATAGGAGCAGCCCAAAGCCAACAGCAGTTGCTGGAAACATGCTGAATCCGGGTAAGGAAGAAACTTTCAGGCTTCAGAAATACAGCCAGGTTATGTGCCAGTTAAAATGCTGTGTTTCCACTGCATCACCCTATGAAGCTACGTTTAAGGATAAAAATCTTTTCAGCCTGTGATTTTAAACAAAATGAGTTTCAGTCAAACCAATTTTTGCCCGTAAAGGCTTTGCTGTGGCATACCCTTCCCCATACAGGATTGCTCAGAGCCGGCTAAAGTAAAGCAGACTGCAGAGACCTGCAGAGGGACCCTGCAGGTGACAGAGCAGCAGAATGGCAGATGAGATTCAGTGCCAACAGACGCAAAATAATATGTGGGGTGAAAATAAAGTACACATGCAAGATGTTGGTTAATCACCTATTGCCACTGCAGGAAGAAATGTTAAAGTTCCTGGACAGGATTATACAAAAAAGCCAGCTCATTGCACAGCAACAGTCAAAAATGCCAGTCAAATGTTGGAAACTGGAAGGAAGGCATTGAAGAACAAAACAGAAAACGTTTCAGCACATTCTGCTCCAAAAGCAGAGGGGAACTAGGCTGGGACCGGAGAAGTAGGAATGGTGCATGAGCTGAGCTGTGGATTACTTTTTCCAATTTCTCAATACAAAGAAGTATATCAAAAACTTTCTGAGGAAGCAAGCTTAAATCAAACAAAAAAGTTTCTTTGCACAATCCATCGTCAGATTGTGAATTAATTGCTACAGGAGGTTTGTCAGCAAAAAATACAAATGGAGTCAATTCCTTTCCTGCTATTGAAGAGAAAAGGTTGAAATGTACATATCAAATTAAGAACTCCCCAAAATACTGATTTGCTAGAGACATTAGCTCATAGGAGAGCACAGATAATTTTAAGTTTTCTTGGTTTATGGTACTTTCCTCGGATGACCACTCTTGAAGATAAAATATTGGACATCACAGCATGGAAGTTTTTATGTTCTTGAATTAATATGCAGTTATAATTTCTGGTCCAAATGATGTGCTACTCCTTATGTGAATACTGGTTAGAATTCCCATTCAAGTGGCTTTGACAGACTGAAAACAGAATCTGACAGAAATCCCATGAAGTTCAACAGTGACAAAAGCAGCCAGTACACAGTAATCCTATCCAACAGCACGGACTGGAAACCAACAGACTGAAAAGGAGCTCTTCAGAGAAAGACCTGGAGGTCCTCAGGAAGAAAGCCGCATTGAGTCAGCAGTGTGTCCTTGTGGAGATGAAGGCTACCAGCGTACTTGTCTCCTAGCAGGACTGTAGGCAACAGATCAATGGATGTGTTTAATTCCGTCTACTCTTCTCTTGTGAGACCACACCCGAGTACTGTGCTGTTTTGAATTTCCCAGAATAAGCAAGAATTTAATGTACTGGAGTAAATCTGAGACAGTTACGGGACTGTAGCACACTGGGCACAATGAGAGGATGAGGGTGTTTGGTATGATGACACTAATTATCTAGCCCTGGAAAACAGAGCACACTGCTCCACTCACAGTATAGAGTAGAAGGAACTTCATATTTGACATCCAGATGACTTCCCTGCTGAATGTCTCACTTTCTGCATTCACAGCATGCAGTATCTCGGTGATAGAAAACCAGAAAAAGCAATGGAAACAAAGCAGAAAGAGTAAATTAGACTTTCATCTGATAGCCCAATGCAGGTGTTTGAGCTGTCCCCACTGCCTCTCAAGAGTGCAGACAGGCACCAGCGATTGGCTAAGTTTTGGACAGTATTAGTTGTGAAAGATCTCTTCTTGCACTTGAAAAACATTTCTGTTCTCAGATTAGATTTGTCCGAATTCAGAAATTTAACTTTAAATCCAAAATGCAGACACTACACACACATGAACATTCATGCTCATAGTCAACTGTGGCAGTGGAAGACTTCTGCTCTGATATTATACATCATTTACAATTGAACCATAGTTACAGTAATTGGAAGTTTCCTCTGTGACAGGTATTTATAAACCTCTAAAATTCTCCATGCCTAAATACAGCTATTCGTTGATAGCTATAGCTCTCCCTTCACACAGGGACAGTACCTCCCTCCCTCTTTAGGGAGGACAAGTTCCCCTGCTGTCAGCCTGTAAGAAACAAGGTTTCTGCGTGGACAAGGAGGACTGTCCCCCTTGACGTGCCACATGGAGATAAAGAGGAATCTCACCAAAACTCCCTG
The DNA here is from genome assembly GCA_018881555.1 of Amblyornis subalaris. Lineage (NCBI taxonomy): Eukaryota > Metazoa > Chordata > Aves > Passeriformes > Ptilonorhynchidae > Amblyornis > Amblyornis subalaris. The sequence goes on along the minus strand of JACAXG010000047.1, from coordinate 5,766,264 downwards.
AAGGACCTGGACCCAAGACCCAATCTGGATAAATCGATAGTACCATAGTATTTTCAGAGGTACTTTCTGGCAGATAGCAGTAAAGAAGATCTGTTTCTCCAGTTTACCACAAGATGGAGGTGCTGTCACTCAGAATCACTCGTTAAGGGATCAGGAAAATGGTGGGTGTTGCACAACAGTCACTGTAAAATTTTATGGAGATATTTAAGAAAGTGATAAAAAATAATGGTATGCAACTGTGACATATTATTTTATTAATTTATTCTAAGCCAGCTGTGTAATGACATAGCCAACCATCTTTGAACCAGTGTTATTTCAAAATGCAGCAGCTTCGAATTTGCATTTGAATTACTGAAAGCTGCAGATACTGTTTTGAATCGCATATCTGTTGGAGGTGGAGATGTCTGATAGTGTTCTCCAAAAGCATACAAAGGGATGGTTGCCAGAATCAGAGGGATGCCACCTTCTTGGATATATTATCCTGAAATGATCTTTCCTATATTAAACCTTCTGGAGCTTATTGCCAATGAAAATAAATGACAAAGCATGTTTTTGTCTGTAAAAATACAGGTCTGGTTGTTCTCAGAGGCATTCACTCTGACCTCTGTCAGAAAACCCAGGAGAGTATTTGCCATCAAAAGGCTTTAAAATTGCTTATTAAGTCACATTTATAGTATTGCTCACTTTTTTGATGCTGAAGCAGAGACAAATAAGGGAGCCTTCATTTGGGCTTTCTGCATGAGCCGAGCAGACCATGGACATGAGCTGTTCCTCTCCTCCAAAAGCTCAAAAACTTCATCTCTTGAGTCTGCATGGATAGGTTCTTATCCTGTGCTTTCTTTTTTTATTTAACACTTCAAAAGGAAAAGGTCAATTTCTTTTTTCTGCAGCTTGATTTTTTCCCACACATCTTCTTTGCTACTAATTATTTTGCTGTTTTGAGGAGAATTTGAAACATAAGTGAAATTTTTCTACCTTACTTTACAATAAGACAGACATGGAAACAATTAGAAAGGAGAGCACTATGAAGACCTGAATTTTGATAGTTTTGTGCCATTTGGATACTTTTGATATTCAGTGATACTGTTTGCACTGAACAAGTTTAATAATACAGAGAAGAGAAAATCTCTTTAGATGTACTCTTAAGCCATGGACAAACATCCTCTCTAGGACCCACTCTCAAATACTAACTTAATCTGCACATCACTTCTTTACTGCTTGGAGCCACCATGAAGTGGCTGCATGGTTCATGTGACCACAGTTTACTTGGTTTTAGTCAGGTTGATTTAAAAAGATCCCAAGACCTGAAAACATGTATATGTCTCCCTAATGTAAAATAAATCATATTTATAGCAAGAGAAGCCAGAGGAACAGTAAGACTGTGAGGGGGAACTGTGTCACAGTTGCAGACAGTATCTCAAGAGAGAACAATTACTGCACGTCTTCACAAGTGAGGGTGAATTAAATTTGTTCTTAACATACTTCTCATCGTACATGAAATAGTGGATGCTGAAGGTATTTAGAAAACAAGTATACATAACAGATTGAAATCCTATTTCATGTATCATTACAGAGCTGTTATAGGATCCACATTAATTTTCAATTCATTCTTTAAAATGTGAGGTAAATTGTATAGCAGACAAAAGCAGCATTTAGGGAATAAAAATAGTAAAAATATATCAGAGATTTCAGCTGTAATACATGTAGTATTCAAATGAGAGATTGTTGTTGTGCAAGCTTATGATTTAACTCATCCTACAAATAATTTCATTTAATTTGTCCTAATTAAAAAAAAATTCCAGAAAAGACACTAAATCCAGAAAGATTCAATGAGTTTCTAAATTAAATTCTACATAGTTTATTGGTATCACAACAAAATATTTCAAATCATGCCTGGGCATGGGGGGCTTGGACTAGATAATAGTCAGAGGTCCCTTGAAACCCTAACTATGTTGTGATTCTATGTTCTGACATATTGAACAATTTTTTGGTCTACAAATATTTGTAAAATAACTTAGTTGAGCTGAGTCTGTATTTATTCATTTAAAAAAATGTTTTCGAAAAATAACCAGACAAACTTAGCCAGAGAAGTTTACAAGTGCCTCCAGTCTCTAAATTTACAAACCACAGTTAACAGCAAAAGGAGCATATATTGGAAATACATTAATATTGTATTTCAATATATGACCATAACTGACCATTCTTCATCACAGCTGATTTTCACACACTACATTTTCAACATTGCTTCTTGTTTTTCAGAAAGTAGTTGGCAGAGATCTTTTTATGGGGTTTAGAAGAAAGCAGAAAACATAATGCTGATTTTTGATGGGCAGATGTTTGCTGTAGTTCCTCATCGGAAACTGTTGGCATACAAATGTATTCATAGAAGTGAAGAGGGACATGTTTTGTCAGAAGAAATCTGTGGCAAAGATGCCAGTTGTTCAGGTGCTGAATACAAGCTCTGTGTCTCTCCAAAACTCTCCTTGGTGTACCCAGATGCCCTTTACCACTGAACTGTTGAACAGGCTCAAGAAGACGACTCATGGAGCAGCTGCATGGCTGAGGAGGAACATACTTTGTAATGAAGTATCAGCTCCTTCGACTAATATTATGTCCTTTATAAAAAGACTCAGATGATTTGGAGGTAAATCTTGGAGTTCTGTCAGTATCATGACCTGAAATAAATTAATGCTTTCATGTTCTGCAATTGAGTGGTCTACAAAAGTTCATGTGTTTGGTTACAGACATGGCAAGTAGTTCATTAATCCAGTCACTTGAGAATTATAAATTCCTTCATCAGGTATATAGTTAAGAAGAAGACTACTGTGGCTTTGATTGTTCCTACTAAATAGATACCATATATTTTTTACATCAAGATTTTCATTCGTTCTAAATTGAGGGTTATTTCTAAATTGAGGGTTATATTACTTAAATTCTACTGATAAAGATAAAATGCTATACAATTAGGGGAAGGCAAGCCCTTCAGATTTATTTATATCCTACCTAATGCAAATGTGAAGGTTCTTCTATTCCACATAAATATGCAATCACTTCCTCGAAACTTGCTAAGCTGTCTGCATCAGCAGTTTCTCATGAGTTATACAACTTGCTCGTCTTTGAAAAAAAAATGCACTGCCTCCCCTTCACCATCAACCCCCCCCCCCACTAATATAAATTGCAGCTCCTGGCAACCACAGGTGAGCATCAAACAACACAAGTTACATAATTACAATTTTTTATGATGGAAGAAGTGTGCTAAATCCTGATGTTCTTTGCCATTTTTATGCAGTTTTCGATAGAAGTTCCCATAAACTTATTCGTAAAAGGGCTTGAGGAAGAATGAAGCAGAAGGAATCAACATTGGTCCACTTTTAGAAAAGTGAAAAATATTGGGTAGGATATTGAAGCAGCAGCCTTTCTATAAATTGATTTTTGGACTTTAATTTTGAACTAAACAAAATATTTCATTTCTTTGGGGATGTCGTATTTTTTTAAAGTAATTTTTTTCAAAGCAAAAKAAGTCCTTTTTTTTTTGTCTTTTTCTGGGGGGGTCGAGGGAAAGGGGAGGGGAAATCAAATTTCAGTAACATATATTATACATTTATTATTTTTTAAAATATGTAAAACTTTTCTCCTGAAAATATTTGTGATGTTCCACACACGTTTGTACTGTGTTGTCCAGCTCAAGTTATTTTACCAGCTGTAATCCAAAATGGTATTATAGATTCTGTAGATTTCTTTTATTGATTTCTTTTTTATTATTGCTACACATTTATAGTAACTTGAGACACAGTTTAAAATATCATGTCACTGATATTTTTCTCAGTTTTTAAAGGTCAAGAGATTTATGTCTTCATCTGTAGATAGTTTAAAAGTATTTTCTTTACCACGGCTCTGAAAGAATAGGATTTAGGTATCATCCATTTATTCTGATGCATTGCTATAAAACACATGGCATCTCTCTTACATTTCACTTAAGTTAGATAAGAAAGATTTGGTACTTTTGTCTGAATTCTGTTTCAATTACAGTAGAGAAATATCACTTAGAATTAATGTGGGAACAGAGTCAACATGAGACCAGCATTTGGTTTTCAGAAAAGTCTGTTTATTCCTATGAAATAAATAGAAGTATCAGTGCAAAGTCAACATGGGAGATAACTGAAGAATGATTTTGACTCAGAAAGCTCTTTGGAAGTTTGTTACTTAGAATTCTGTGTCTGAAATCCAAAGACCAATATTAAAATTACTTCTCGAAGAAGCAAGATGAGACCTAAAGGGCAGGAGATTACAAAGGAATAATGCAGAACATGTCTCGAGACCTTTTTGTCCCAGGGCTACAGCTGACAGCAGCCAGAAAAGCAGTGCACAGACCTCTGGCACTGCCCCCATGGACACCTGCTGCATGTGAAGGACTGCTTGGATAAGATCCACTTGTGCTCCAGGGGAAGGTGCCAAGGGCCTCCTGAGCTCACCTACTACAAATGAAGGAATCTCAAGACATTCTTTGAAGACCAATTGTTGCAAACCTTAATATAATTAGCATTTATGCAACTCCTTTGGCAAAAATATGCTATGTACCATTCCAAGAACACATAGCATGATTATTTTTAAGGCTTATATAATTTTAGTGTTAGTTAAAGAACATTTTAGCACAAAAACAACTGTGTATTACTACTGTTTTGCTTTGGCACATGCACTAAGCCTTAATGCAATTATCAAGATGACCAAAGCCCTTGTCAAGAACAGGAGGCCACTGTGTTAGGCAGCTCAACAGCTGTTTGATTGTGCGGGTTAGATTTCTGCTTTACTCAAATTGACAGTAAAGTTTCATTATGCAGAAGATATGGATTTATTTACACTTTATTACAAGCTTTTAAAATTAAGTGGTTGTTCACAGTATGCAGGAGTATTCTGAGGATTTAAAAGGCAGTGTGCTAATAAAGATGAGAGCTGTAGAGAGTGGTGGGGTTTTTTTCCTGAAATGGAAGAAGTTCTGTTGAAGAAATAGTTCTGCCTTATTGAATTACGAGATACCATCCTGGTTTAAATTAAGCAACAATGTCAGGAAGTGTTCTGCCTGAAGAAGTCATGTGCAATGTTAGTAGTACCACAGGAGCGTTTTTTATGTGTGTTTTATCATTAGTATATGCTGGTTTCAGCTGGGGTAGAGTTAATTTTCTTCACAGTGGCCAGCATGGGGCTGTGTTTTGGATTTGTGGTGAACACAGGGTTCATAATAGAGAGATGTTTCTGTTATTGCTGAGCAAGGCTTACACAGAGCCAAGGCCTTTTCTGCTTTTCCTACTGCCACAATGGCGAGGGAGCTGGGGGTGCATGGGAGGTTGGGAGGAGACACACCTGGGACAGGTGACCCAAACTGACCAAAGGGATATTCCAGACCATATGGCATCATGCTCAGTATATAAAGTGGGAGGTAAAAAGGAGGAAGGGGGGATGTTTGGACTGAAGGTGTTTGTCTTCCCAGGTAACTGTTACCCATGGTGGAGTTCTGCTTTCCTGAAGATGGCTGAATACCTGCCTACCCATGGGAAATAATGACTGAATTCCTTGTTTTGTTTTGCTTGTGTGTGCAGCTTTTGCCTTCCCTATTAAACTCTTTTTATCTCAACCCACGAGTTCTTTACCTTTTACTCTTCCGAGTCTCTCCCTGATCTCACTGGTGGGGGTGTGGCTGCTGGCTGGGTTTAAACCATGACACCCTCTAATTGTGGTAGGGCTTTAGATTGCCTCTTTTTTCCAAAGTAGACTATTTGAGTTTCTATACATATTCAGGCAGTTGTTAGAAAAGATACATTTTTATAAAATGAAGAAGTAGAAGTCTCAAAGGTAACCAAATAGCTTTTTAGTCCGTTTTCTTCAATTCTGTCAGGTAAAAAATATGAATATGAATATTAATGAGATTAAAGTGGCTTTTGTATATGCTTTGCAAAACTGGAAAATCAAGGGCAGAAGCATTGTCTGTGATTCCTCCCACAAAAAAGGAATGACGTTAAAGAGAGAAGCTCCAGAATAAAGAAATAAAGTTAACAGGGAAATGGCCAGCATTGAAGAAGGACTGAATTTCCTGCTGAAAACAGTGGTCGATTTAAGCAAAGCCCATGATAAGTTGTCCTGAAGTGCTGCATTGGGTAATCATTGGCACCTTTTGTTAGCAACGTGCAGCTATCTAAATGATGATCTATAGTAAATATAGTCAATTATGAATTTCCATTCATAGTATAGTACCTCCTAGGAAAAGCATGAGAGCTGGAGAACTGGCAAGTAAAGGCACAGAGGAGAAAACCATAGTCTTCTTTAGTTTTTTTTCTGTTTAAGACGGCAATCTTGACTGAAACTGGGGAAGTTCTGTTTTAGCTGGGGAACAAGTAGTGTACGTAATCAGTACTTTGAAAAAGGAAGAACCATGAAAATTTGAGTTTTGTGGACTGGGTAGTTGAATATTCTCTAACCATGATAAGAAATAGTATGGATTTGCACATATCTTGGAGAACCAGCTGTGCTTTGGAAATTATTTTTCTCCTTTCTCACTCCAACACCATCTGTATTTGCCTATTCACTTGCATAAGCAGAAATAAGATAGAGTTTGCAGACAGTAACTACCTCTCCTCTCACATCTGGAAATTTGCAAAGGCACACATTAGGCACGATCTTGAGGGAATATATTTATATGGTTTTTAAGGAGGTTTTTTTTTTTCTGTTTCTGTTTTGTGCCTAGAGGAATGAGGATCAGGAGAAGGAATATGGCATGTAATTACATTTAGTAAAATAAGAGAATTGTTTGCTAACAGCTTGTTAACAGTTTGCTAACTGCATTAGGCTTTTTTCTGCAGCCCAGACAGCAGCAAATCTAGGTTAGCTATTGTCTCCAGCCAAAAGCTATGGACAGGTACAGATGGCCCCTATAGGACACCAATGGTGTGCACCTGTTCCAGAAAGCTGTTCCAGGTGCTCTGGAGTGAGTGGAATAAACTGGGAAGCAGAACCTCCAGCAAGGCTAGGGAACATGCCTCATGTGTACCCCAGCAACCTGGATGTGGAACACGAGGGTGGTTTGCAGAGAGTCCAGACCCACCAACTTGTAGCAAAACAGGGTGTGTTGTTTCCAGGATAGGGTCACTCACATTTGTTGGCTCATGCATAGTGGTGCATGCTACTGATGCCACAGTTACATTTTAATTGGTGAAAAATATTTCGTTTCCCATATTAATTTTTATGTTTAGTCTTGGGGACAATGAGGATATCTATATGAGAAAGCAAAATTAACTGTGAAAATCACAATTCTACCCTGAAAAATATATCTCCACAAAGGCTGGGACTGGAAACAGCATTTTGCTGAGATTATGTGTTCAAAAACTGTTGACTTGTGAGGAATCTGGGGCAGGAGTCATTGGTAAACATTTAACTTTCTTAGATTTCTTGCTTTTACTTCAGAAAGATTTCTTCTGCATCCTAGTAAATGTATATTTAGCGACAGCATCTGCCACATCAAGACACATTTTTACATGTTTACAGTATTTTTAACATTGGAATTTTAATGCAATGCTGATTGCATAGTACTGCACCATACTAAAAAAAAGTCCAACCCAACCCAAACCAAACCAACCAAAAAAAAACTAATAAAAAAAACCTGTAAGCTTTTCATCCTTAGCCATTATCATTTATGTCAGCAGAAAGATCACCAGCCCCATAATGATTCATCCTGTGTTCCCCTTTTCTGACTAAAAGTGTATGGAAAGGGATCATTCTGTAATAAATGTCAAACGCATGTTTTATCTAAATATCTCAACATACTCTACTGACAAAATTCAGTTAGGGATAATTTATACTCTTCAGTAGCCAAAGTAATCTATGGGTTCTTTTAAATTGCCTTTGTTTCCGAAATAAACTCTGTTGGCTGTGAAGCATGAAGCAGAATTTAAAGCAATATTTCATAAATCTGTCACTGAAGATTAAAGCAATCTTTAATTTACAAATGCTGTAACCGGCTCTGTATGTTTACTTTGCAGAGCTTTGAAAATTCAAGCATCTCTCCTGCCTCTAACCAAAGCTACTCACAGCCTCACAGAGGAAGGACAACCAGGGCCAGAATCTCTCAGTGCAGCTTCTGTAAATCTCCTCTCACTGGTGTTTTTCAGTGCAGCTGAATTCAATAGCATGCAAGGGCAGCCTATGAACACAGGAAAGGGAACCCAGACCCCTTTGCCTTCCCACCCATAACTAGAAGCTAGAAATTTTCTCATGTTCCTTACACATTGACTGAAGGTAAATCTGGACCACTCCCACTATGAATTGTCAGCCCAGCCTTTCTTGTTCACCCATTAAACTCCCAGCTTACCCAGACTCCGGTGATTGCAATGGTCTTTCCTCTAGCTTTCCTTTTGTCTTGCTCATGCCCTCTGGGAACATTGGTATTAAGGCCATTTTTTCTTGCTGAGCTTTATCTCTTGGTTTCCCACCACTGCTCCACCTCTGCTCAGACATAAGTTAAATCCTCCTTCCTCATGTCCTCATGGATTATCCATACCTTGTTTATGTATCATATGGATGAGCAACATTATAAAGATGTTGACTTCTAAGAGGAGCTGGTTGTTGTTTTCAGTGAAACAGAAGGCAACTACTTTCAGTTTAGTGTTGATGTAAAGCAATTTAAAGAAAACAAAGCATAATCAACACATTTAAATGGAAGAAAATAATTTTGACTTGAAGAAAGCATGCTTCTAAGTAGACATTTTAGTAAAGCACAAGGCTAGGTTGACTAGTTGTTTTAAACAGTATTTACAAACCCAGGCTCAGCAGTTCATTGACTCTGAATCTTCTCCAGGATATAAGCACCTACCCAATACAGACAACCAGTTTCACCCTTCTGTATCCCATTGCTGGAACAGCCTTTGCCATTAGTCTATGTGATGTTCTTGGTGTGATGTCTTTCAGTTTAACCATTGCATTTTGATAGAGGATTTAAATACTGGTTTAGACAAAGGAAAAAAGAATAAAAGAGAATTATTCCTTCATCATTCATTTACTGGGTAAATTGATGAAAAACCTGGTCTGCACAAGGAGTATGCATCATAATTACTGAACACAAAGACGTCTGTTGCCTGAATGCCTCTTAAATCTTCTTCTGAATTTAACCTAAAGAGTCCAAATGAATATTTTCATCATTTTTTATTCTACCTCTGTTTTCCTTCTCTTCCCACAATATTTACTGAAACTTTGCACTTAACTTTGTAGATCAATATACTTTGCATCCAAAGAAAAAAACGCTGTGCCCGCCTGCATTTCCAAAACAGACTTTTGTGGTTTTATGTTACCACTTACACCACCATAGCAATTCCCTGTATTTTCCAGGGAAATATCTCACTGAATACATCCCTTAGTCTTTTGGCTAAATTTGGTTACAGTGCATAGCAGAATAACTTTATTTAGATTAAGTTGCTGGTATGCCAAGATCATTGCCATTCAGCATGATCTCATTGTTTCCTTGCAGTTTCTCTTGTCTGGCTGTGTACTATGGAAATGGGTGGAACTTCAGAGCGAGAACTCTTATTTATTCTGTGCTTGCACATCACCTCACATTATGTGACATGTTCAGGAATAGACAATAATAGAATAAACAACTATATTGAGTTTGACAGATGGTATTAAGTCATCCTACACTGCACTTAATTACTGAAAGCCACTGAATACATGCAACAGTTCTGTGGAATAGGTTATAGCTTTATTAAAGTTAAAACATAATTGTTAATATTTGTTCACAAGAGTCTTGTCTTATTACTTGTTATGTGAGAGAATAGACCAACCCTCCAATCTCTCTACAACCTCCTTCCAGACAGTTGTAGAGAGCAATAAGGTCTTCCTGAGCCTCCTTTTCTCCAGGCTAAACAACCCCAGTGGTCTCACCCACTCCTCATAGGACTTGTGCTACAGACCCTTCACCAGCATTGTTGCCCTTCTCTGGACACACTCCAGCACCTCAATGTCCTTCTGGAATTGATGAGCCCAAAACTGGACACAGTACTCGAGGTGTGACCTCACCAGTGCCAAGTATAGAGGGACGATCACTGCCCTGGTCCGGCTGGCCACACTATGTCTGATACAAGCCAGGATGCCATTGGCCTTGTTGACCACTTGGGCACATGCTGGCTGATGTTGAGCCATTGTTGACCAACACCCCCAGGTCATTTTCCACTGGGCCGCTTTCCAGTCACTGCCCCAGCCTGCAGCGCTGCATGGGGTTGTTGTGGCCAAAGTGTAGGACATGGCACGTGGTCTTGTTGAACCTCATGCCCTTGGTCTCAGCACTTTTATCCAGCCTGCCCAGCTCCCTCTGCAGACCCCCCTACCCTCCATCAGATCAACACTCCCACCCAACTTGGTGTCATCTGCAAGCTGACTGAGGATGCACTCGATCCCCTCTATCATGCAGGTCATTGATAAAGATATTAAACACAACTGGCTCCCGTACTGAGCCCTGGGGAACCCCACTAGTGACCAGTCACCAACTGCATGTAGCATCTTTCACCACCACTCTCTGGGCCCAGACATCCAGGCAGTTTTTTACCCAGTGAACAAAGCCCCCATCCATGTCATTAGAAGCTAGTTTTTCCAGGAGAATACTATGGGAAATGGTGTTAAAGGCTTTACTGAAGTCCAGGTAGACACATCCAGAGTCTTCCTCTCATCCATAGGTCTCTTGTTATATAAGGAGGTCAGGTTAGTCAAGCAGGATCTGCCTTTCACAAACCCGTGCTGGCTGAGCCTGATCCCCTGGTTGTCCTGGATGTGCTGCATGATAGCACTCAAGATGATCTGCTCCATGACCTTCCCTGGCACCAAGGTCAAGCTCACAGGCCTGTAGTTCCCCAGATACTCCTCCTGGCCCTTCTTCCACACACTCCAGGAACTCTCCTAGACTGTCCCCTCTCAGCTGTACTCTATTTCCAGCAGACATCTCTAAGTTTAAAGCCCCCATGAGAACAAAGGCTAGCAACTGTGAGACTTTTCCCAGCTGCTTATAGGATATTTTGTCTGCCTCTTCTTCCTGGTTGTGTTGCTTGCATAAGCACAGATTAGTGCCTTAATGGCACTAATGACACAGTAGTGTCTTAATGGGTAGAATTGTCCATGTGGAAGTGAAGGCTGTGTTTCTAAAATTGCGGCATATTACTAGTCGCATCAAATTTTCTTGTTTATGGCTCTATGGATGTTAATTTCCAATGTTCAGATCTTTCAAGGTAGTCAATGACCTCATCATTGTGGGCAGTGAGATGTTGAAATCCTCTCTACAATACCAAACTTTGATGATGTTGAAGAATTCTTGTCTTCTGTCTTCAGATTGCACAAATAATGTCTATAACACAGGAAAATGGTTTCTGGTTCTGCTATCCTGCCTTTAGCTTGCAGTCTTCGTAATTTAACAGTAGCTAAAAAAATAATTAGATTGGGTGGACTAAATCCCAGGTAAGCCAGACTCTATGAAGAACTGCCTTCTGATACTCACAGTTAAACGGCATGTGAAAGAAGATGCAGATGATAGCAGCAATAATGTAGTTACAGGATTCTGTCAATCCTTGTTCAATGCAAAAGCCTCCTGGAACAAAGGAGCTCAGAGAAGGTAGTTCATAATGATCTTTGTCTGGAGGGAAATAGAAATCAACTATCACCACAACCAATTAAGTAATTGTCTTCCAAAAAGCACTGATGTGTGATGTCACATAACGGAGTTAAGTGGCAGAACCTAACAGCATTTGTAGATGATTTCAGTAATTATACCTACATAAAAAAAATTGCATTCTTACACTCAAAGATATATGAAACTTAATTTATAACTTTCTGAAACTACCTTGTTATAATAAACTGCTAGTACAACCTTCAATTTGTTAAATACTTATTGTAATATAAATAGGTATCTTTTAAGTAGGTAGTTTTCATAGTATGAAAGTTCTGTATCCAGCCTTTAAAGTGGCAAATTAAAATTTACATGACAGATATTCACTGGGGTGGTTTGTTTATTTTTAATTTTCAACTCATACAGAGGTCTATTGTTTAAAAAGTGATAAATTCTAGGGTCTTTTCCGTTGTTATAGGAGCTAGAAAATAGCAATTTAATTTTTTACAAGTCAAAAACACCCTCATTCTGCTAGTCTTAGGTAGAATAGTGGTCCTATCAGAGTAAGGATATTCAAGCATGGTCAATACAGAATATATTAAAAATACACCTCATCATTATTGTAAGGATTAGAAAACAGATTGTTTTAAAAATGAGCATAAGTTAAACATTGTCTACTTCATTGCTTTAAGCATTTTAGGCAGTACCTTCCCAGATTAAATTCTATGAGATAATTACAGGGCACAAAAAGACCTTTTTACAAATTCACTGGGTTTTTCTCAAAGTAATTTATTCATGAAAACTGCTGCAGATGAAAAAACGAATGTCTCAAAGGCAACACTGTTATAAAAGACAGCATTGTGACTCAGCACACTGTGAAACAAGCTGTAAGTCCTGGTCACATATTCTCTTTCCGTCTCAAAGCAGGTTGCACCTTTACAAATGGCAAGATCAAGAAAAGAAATCTAAGCACAAGTCAGAAGATTGCCTTACCACCAGTGGGAGAGTGCAGTGAATCACCAATTAACCCAATTCTACACATTTTTCTATTACTTTTTTCTTAAATATATATAGATATAGATTAAATATAGATATATATTTATCTATAGATTAAATATAGATATATTTCATTCTGAAGTATTAGAAAAAAATCAGATATCATGTATTAAAACCAGAGCTTTGCCTTAAGCCACAGTGTTCACTTTCTTCATGGACTGAATCTGAAAACAATGACAGCTAAAAGAAAGGTGATTGCCTTATAGTTTATAACATTAGACAGTGTAAGGACAAAATTTGGCTCAGATCTTTACACGTACGAGTCAGTTCAGATCTTAGGCCTTTTTGGCATTTGGTATCTCTAGAGGTCTTTATTAATCCCTTGCAAGGCTACAAATCCTATGTACTGTGACTGTGTTGCTAAGACTTGGTGGCTTCTAGGCACTGGATCCCAGGAGTCAGCGCTGGTCACAGGTTTGTTTTGAGGTCTGCTATATTATTAGAAATCCTGGAGTTTGCAGTTACTTCCTTGACAACAAACAAGGGTCTATTATGTACTAGGTGGGCAGATGAATGGATTAAAGCACGAAAACTAAGTAAAATAAAAATACTCCAGATGAACAAAAATGAAATACTCTGAATAAAGGAATAAACTGCAAAATGCAAAGAACTTTCAAACTATTATTTCATAAATCACCTTTGAAGACTGTTAAAAGTTGACTATTATTTGGTGAAATGGTTCAGGTTGAACTAAATGGTACAGCACTATGATTAAAAAATCTAAAATTATCATTTATGTGTCGAAAGGATGACTAGTAAGGGGAAAGGCAATTTCACAAGTAAAAGATTTGTTGCATGCTGATGCTTTACAGACTTACACAAAGCAATCTTTTTACAAAAAGCCTGTGAGTGCACAAATGTACACAGAATTTTAGAAGCATTATGCAGTATTTGTAATAAATATGACCTTGGAACATTACAGTACAGGTTGAGAGAAAGCATGCATTAAAAATACCATTCTTACCTAGAATAGTCACAACCTTATACTGTAGAAGAAACAGATATACCCAGAAATGTGAGGAGTCCAAATATGTATTCAAGCAAAACATACAAATTATGATAAAGAGGTTAAGTTTAGTACAGTAGAGGGAATGGCAAGGCAAGGTTATCAGACCAAAATCTGCTCAGCTGCAGCAGTGTATGCTGGTATTAGACCAATACCCAGCATTTGCATACACGATACCATTGAACAAAAATGGCCATAGTTGCTCAAATCAAAGGTTCATCTCAGTGCATCCTGTCTCTGACCATGGCTGATAATGAATGAGAATAAAAAGAGAGGAAGAATATAACAATATTTCCCTCTGTAATCTTCCAGCCCTACATTTCTGTGGTTTAGGGATTTCTTAAGGCAGTAGTAGTATCTTTGCACTTCACAGCTCCTGAGGTTTCACACTCTAACAGAATTGTTTCTTCACCCCTGTTGGCTTGCCTACACACTTGGAAAACAGAAGAGTGAACAAGCAAATAAGGAGATGTTTCTCCCCTGAGTTTTCTGCAGGAACATGATCTTGTAAAACGTACTACAAACTGAGTTTTGCAAGCTTAGTTCTAGCATGGATTCTCACACCGCAGGCTTCAGGGATGAAGCACGTGGGTCAGGGCTGGTGCTCACACCTGCAAAGCTCTGGTCTCTAAATGTCACTCAGGACATTGTCACTTGAGTGGAAGGGAACCAGCGTCTTATAGAATTTGGGGGGTTCAAATTTGCTCTTGCAAACTAATGTAACAAACTTAAAAAAAAAAAGCATATTTAGACCAAGAACGTGATGTGTTCTATTTAAATTTAAAGTAGTGTGAGGTCTGGGCCAAGCCTATGAGAACAGATAAAACAATACAGTGAAAAACTGCAGGACATTAATTAAAACCAGAAAAAATGTTACCCAAGTGTTACTATTAATAGGTATTACCTGTACATGTGAGGAGAAAGTTCTCTGCTTTTTTAACTAGCCTAAAATATTGATTTCTTATTCTTATTTTTTCTCACTTTAATGTTGTACCAAGTTTTCTTTCATATGAATTGCAAATAGTGTCTTGAATGTCTTAGCTTCAGATTTGAAGTTCCCCTACTTCCTCAACAGTTTACTAAACAGCAAAATTCTTCGTGTTCTTTTGTACAAAGTTTGAAGTTTGCAAAGCCACTTTTTCTGGGGCATGTCAAAAAGAAAACTGAATTAATCCTTTAATTTCTTCTATTTAGTACCAAAATAACATTAAAGTAGTAGATGATACAGTATTTATCTTGACTGAGATTCAGCAAAACACTCAAGCTAATCCCATTCACTTTAAAATAACAAAACAAACAGAAAACCCCAACAAAAATAAAGAAAGCAAGAAGATGCCTATCTCAGATCTGAGGTACTCTAACACAATTAACAGTGAAATGCATTCTGAGCAGAATTAAATGATCAATTCACCAGAAATCCAGCCAGCTGAGTCCGGAAAGGTCTGTCCTGTCAAACAGATGTCCTTTGCAGCATGCCCAGAAGGTCACCAAATTTGGTGTGCTTTGCAGCAAGCTGTGGAAGAGCTTGTTCCAGAGTCTGAAGCCATCTCAGATGATGCCCTGCCAGTCACCTTTAAAAAAATAACTAGAGGGATCCAGCTACAGTGGCCCTGCTGACTGCAGCTGCTGCTGTCTGGCCTGGAGAAAGAGGTGATTCCTCATTCATTCCCACAGATTTCTGAAAACCACAGGGTCACACAGTGAAACTATTCAGTAGAAATCATGTTTCTAAACATAAAAGTGCTGACAAACATCAACTGAGCTGCTAGAAACAGTAAAATTATATTTAGCATTTTAAAAGAGACCTCCCTTTTTGATGACTGTTTTCATTAACATCATTCAATCTACCTGCGTGCACTACAGCAGGCAAATTCATTCTGCTCATGCAGAAGTGTGATTAGGCAACATAAAATGTCTTTGGTCTATTTAAAAATATAAAGACTATCAGAATAATAGTATGAAATGCATGTTTCGTTATTTTTTTTCTGAAAGTTTGCATTTAAGTATCAATTAGTCCTCCAAGCTAAACGAACAACTGGCAACTATAAATGTCTTCAAATTTAATTATGAATGCAAGACTTGGCTCAGAAATCACTTGAGCACTTGCCCAAGTCCCACTGATATTGAGATAAAAAATCTACTAAGAACAGCAAACTTTCATCTTTTAGTATCTAGAAGTAGCTTTCACACAGTTTGAGCAGTCCTTTACTGTTTGTTTTAAGCTTTGACCTTTGAACGCGGTGATGGAAAAGGGAAACTGTAATTGTGCTGGTACCAGGGAAACTGATCTGCAGAAAGAAAGAATAATCTGGAGAGCTGTGGAGGGCTGAAGGGAGAATGATGTTTGCCAGCATCTAGGCACTATCCAGCAGCTTGCTACTAAATATAAGTAAAGAAAGCAAGAACTGTTGTTATTCACTACATCATAAATTACTACATTGCCCAAACTGAAGATAAGATTAACCATGTTAGCCTTCTTCATTGCTCTGCCTTATCTCTTCGTGCAAGTGGAAAACAAAGGATGAAGTGCAGCACTTAGACCTTTAATTACAACATTCCTCTTGGTGAGCAGTAAAAACATTCATTTTCCAAAGGCAACGTTAGAATGAAGGATGGGTAGAAGCCTTTCCAACAGGAGTTCACTAGGAACCAATATAACCAGTAACATCTTGCTACATTTTCACACAATTTTAGCCAAAGTTAGTTGTTTTCTGGGTGAAAAGGACAATTGAAAGGGGCTTTGAAGCAGCTAGCTGTAGATGTGTCCATCACTACCAATTATAGAACTTGCGTTCCTGCAGTGCCTGTGATGCATGTGAAGGGTTTGCAGATGACTGCTGCAGTTTCCTGGTACAAATTGAGCTAGCCAAATATCAAACCAAGTATTTTAGCCATCAACAAAGCCATGTCTACAACTGCTAAGAGTTCAGGAGACAAAAATAGCTGGTTATTTCCAGGAGAGTGAGGCCTTTTAATCAGTTCTTCTGTCTGTATCCTCTCAAGTTTGTTGTTTGTTTGTTTTTCTTTTTTAGTTTTGGGTTTTTGTTTGCTTTTTGGGAGTGTTCGAGTTTTTTCATCTAACATATGTCCTGTACCATTGTCTTGGGTTTACCTGGTAAGGTTTTGGTAGCAGAAAGGCTGCGGAAGTGGCCTCTGTGAGAAAACACCAGGATGTGCCCCTATATCAGAGAAAGCCTGTTCCAACTGACTCTATGATGGACCCACTGCTGGCCAAAACTGAGTCCATCAGCAATGTTGGTAGTGTCTCTATGACTACATATTTGGGAAAGGATGAAATATCCTGCACAACAGCAGCTGGGAGAGAGGAGTGAGAACATGTGAGATAAAACACTCTGCAGACGCCAAGGTCAGTGTAGAAGGAGGGTCAGGACGTGCTCCAGGTGCTGGAGCGGAGATTCCCTTGCAGCCCGTGGTGCAGACCATGGTGAGCCAGGCTGTGCCCCTGCAGCCCCTGGAGGTTCACATAGAGCAGAGATCCGCCTGTAGCCCATGAAGGGCCCTGTGCTGGCGCTGGTGGACATGTCCCAAAGGAAGATGTGACCCCATGGAGAGACTACACTGGAGCAGGGTTGCTGACAGGATCTGTGGCCCTGTGGGACACCCACCCTGCAGCAGTCTCTTCCTGAAGGACTTCACCCCATGGAAAGGACTCAAGCTGAAGCAGTTCATGAAGAACTGCAGCCCATGGAAAGGACCCATTTTGAAGAATTTTGTATGTAACTGGAACAAGGAAAGTGTGTGAGAGGGAAGGAGTGGGAGAGACTGCAGATTCCTTTTCCCATTCCCCTGCATTGGTTGGAAGTAGGAGGTAGAAGAGTTGGGAGTGAAAGTTAGCCTGGAAAGAGTGGAGTGGTTTTAGATTTGTTCTTATTTCTCATTATCCTGCTCAGTTTAATTGACAAGAAATGAAATTAATCTTCCTTAAGTTGAGTCTGTTTTTCCCATGATGGTATTTCCTGAGTGATCTCACTGTCTTTGTCTCTTCAGCTTTTTTGTATTTTCTCTCCTATCCCGTTGAGAAAGTGATTTGGTGGGAAACCGGTGGCCAGGCAAGGTCAAGCCACCACACCATTATGAAAACAAGAGAAGGATAATTAATATAATGAATTTTAATTACATATGTGAACACTCAGAGAAAAAGACCACATGCCAACGCCTCCAACTTAAAGCATTTGTTAAGCAGCACTCACCGACTAAATCAATGGGATGGGTTCCTGTCTATTAACCTAGGGCAGCATCCTACTTCTGTACTTCAGTAAGAAACAACATGAGTGATCAGATGAGCCATTTATCATACACAGCAGAATGAATTATTAACCTTAAGGAACATGCTATATGCTAGGCAAATGTTGGTCAACATCATGCTTCAAAAAAATTACCCAAAATGTAGAAACCCCAAAACATAGTCTTAATTTAAATGCATTGGTAGCATCATTAATTGTTTTCCGTTCTCTTCTGTTTTGCTGCTTTGCCTTTTAGTTTTCCAGAGTCCTTAAGACTGTGGAAAAATCAGATCATACATCAAAACCTCCCTTTTGTTTCTCAGACTGATGGAGAATAAGTCACTTGGGAAGGAAACTCATTATTCAAGCAAAAAACAGACATCAGCATACCCTGATCTCATTTGTGCCATTCCCTGTCAAGCTATAATTTGTCTTTTCCTATCTTTATTGTCAGCAGGGACTAATTTCTATGCTGGAGGGTTTCCTCTTCCTTGTGGAGCTAGATGCTTTCTTCTTCTAGCTTTTGGCATAATTATGTTTGGAATTTGCGAGAGGGACTTCCAAATTAGTTTTAAAATTCTGCATTGTTGGGAATGCCTGGGAATGTGCCTCTATTTGCTGAACAAAAGAGTTCAGATAAATCCACTACAGGGAGCACGAAGAAGTAGGGAAATATTTGGACATATTGGGTAGATAAGACTCTAGCAGCAATCCCACAGCATATGTAGAGGTGGTCCTCAAGGTCCCATACAGTTCTTATGTTTCTCAAGTGGCTTTTGTGGTTCTACAGTAGACAAATATCTTGCCTAACATGACCATCAGGTTACATAAATGAAGGTTTTAAATTACAAGGATAGTTCTACTTAAAAGAACATTTTCTCATCAAGTTTGTTCTTGATCCAAAATTGTTTGCTATGAAGCATCAGCAGGTATATGATTAACTTCTCTTGTCCGTTAGGACAAAAATCTGCATGCAAAGCTTTTCCGCATTGGATTTACTGTTTAACAGTAAATATAGTCCATGAAATACAAGGCCAACTGCAAGTACAATGTCTTGAACAATATCATGTACTCCTACTCTTTCTCCAAAAGCAGTCCCTCGAAACATGATATTAACAATATCATATTTTTTGTCAAAGGGTGTTGAAAGAGGACAAGACTCATTTTCACAGTTTCCATGCAGAAATGTGATGTATTATTTTGATGTATACACGTCTGAACACACAAACATATATATACTTATATACACACATACTTATATATATAAATAGTTACATACTTCATTACATTGTCTGCAATTGTCTCATTTTCCCTTTTAAGTCACATCTGTTTATTTTTAAAGACTGAGCTCTTTGCAGTAATCTTCTGGGGTCTGAGTCCAGCAGCACTGAGAGACTAAATTAGGATTGAGACAAAAATGGTGTGAAAGTGATGTCTTTCTTTTCCTACACTTCAGTTAACAATTGACATCAACACACTACCACACTTCAGTTGCACAATCATTAAATCAACAGTGCTGTTATATAAAATGGGTATATTTTTTCCCTTTTACAAACATACAAATATAAATAAACAAACATATAAGCATATAAATATAAAGAAATATAAATTTACAACTTGGGAGTGAGAGTGTTTTGCTGACCTGGGGAACATGAGACTGAACAAAGGCAAAGGGCAGAAGCCAGGGGCAAGGCTGTGAAAGACAATGCTTTTTGGTGGACCATCTCTCCGCCAACTGAATACACCATCAGACAAAGGCAACCAGTGGGATTATACTTTGTCATGTCTAAGATTAAGCCTACTTAATACACTTCCTTCTGAAAGCACATATTATATCTAAAACCTTTAAGAAAGTAGACTGCTTAAATATTTAATCTTGTATGTGTTTTGCATATAGCAATAGCCGTAATTTCTCCAAGTTCCAGTAAGAACTTTGTCACTTTAATTTTAAAAAAAAACCTTTGTACTAAGCATGTTTGCTTTAATCACACTTTCATCTCTTTGGGGGAAGTCATTTGAAGCGAGAAATGACATTTAATTTTTGATAGGGATCAAAGGGGAAAAAATCAGTGCTACAACCACTATTCATAGTTTATTACCTACAACAAATGGTTACTTTCATCATAAAATTTTTGCAAAGACAAATATCTATTTGAAATTTTTTTAATAAACACAGGCATAACTGATTCTAATAATGCAAATATAAATACTTAATATTTTATTAAAAAGAAAAAATATTATAAAGTCTATTCTGATTATCCTAAGTGTGACAAAATTTGACTATATGTGGTTGTATATATTATATACATATAGTTAAATACAAACAAACATATGTAAATATATGGATAGAACTGCAGAGTTTGAAATGAAAGAAACCTGTTTACTTGCTCAGTCCAGAACTTCCAAAAAGTAATTACACAGTAGAATCTCTTTCCTTATAATGTTTCTGGGGTGTGATTAAAAAGGGAGGGGGGGGGGTAGGGAAGGGGAAAGGATCAAAACAGTTCTGAGAATCTAACACTTTCTGTTCTAACAGCTTAGATGGCAACTTTTAGGATACTACAGAAGGGAGGGAGGTATTCTGAAAATGTTCAATAAAGGTGACCTTTAAGAAACACCCAGCAGTGTTCTATTTTAAGTTGGAAATTTTCACTATCAACAATGTCTCACATCCTAGTGTTGAAACTTGGATCCAGAGTCAAATAAAACTTCCAGAAGTTTGGTGACTTTGTAGTTTCACAAAGAAATAAGACACTCACCAGGCACTTCAGTTCCAGACTGATCCAGAGACTGGGAGACATTACCGGTAGGTAGTTTTGGTCCAGAACGAAATAATTCACAATAAGAAAAAATCTTTTTACACTGAATGGTTTTGAACTAAATCACTACTTCTTTGTCAAAGCCCTAGTTTGTATTAAAGATGGAAAAATCCATCAGGAACTACAGTAATCTTTATTATAAATGACAGTAGATAAAAAAGTAACATAATTTTTGTACGTGAAAGTTTCTTTCAAAATCTCTTCTGAAGAGTTGGGACTCCATGTTTTCTTTTGGAAAAGTAATAGGATTGCTGGATATATATTACAGATATTTTTATCTAAGACAGTAAAGACTTGAAAAAATAACTTTCCAGGGCACACTGAATTTTCTTACAATCTTGTAGAAGAAGGTGTTCAATGCTAAAAGAATAGTTCTAAGGGTGCAATCAAAATCATTGATCAGCTTGGAATTAATAATAGGGATGATTATCCGGCACAACAGATTTATAGAGATTTTCTTGCTTTCTGTTATTTTATGAGAATTTATGGGGATTTTCTGATGATGAACAAAGCATCATGCCTGAAAACACATTTCAAACAACATAAGCAGTTATAAAAGCTCATGGAGCAAAGATTTAAGCCTGAATTTCACATAACTGCATGCAAGAAAGGTCTCCTGTCTACATGTGTTCAGAGCTCCTTTCTAATCTTTATCCCTTTTTTCCCCCCATACTTCTCCAAATGCCTATTTATTCTCTTCCAGCATTTTTAACAAATGAAGCTCTTTTTTCCCCTCAGATCAAGGCTGTAACTCAAAGGCCTGCTGGGAGTCTTGATGAGTTAAATTATATTTGAATGCAGAATTTAGCCACACTGGTTTTATTTACAATTAATTATTCATTGATAATACACAATGAACACAAGCAGATCTTTTTCTTTCATTCTAGTATTCCTGAAATGAACAACAGAAGCAGCTTAAATCACAAAGTTGGAGATATACATGTATGACAGCAAGAATCAAATATTTATATTCCACTTAAGAAACATTTAACCATTCATTCATCCTGAGAATACAGGCTAGTGCTTAAAGCACTTAACTACATTACAGGAAGGAATAGTTTAGAACCCCTCAGGCAGAGAGATCAGAACTATTTGGGGCTCTCCCTTCACTAAAAGTGCTCAGGGCTCTGCCACAGGTGGAACCATCAGCCACGCAAGAGAGTTGAATCACAACCTTTCGCCAGTTCTTTACTTCCACGGCTTTGGCTTTCTAGTGGAAAATTATTTCTGAAGTTAATTGGGAACTTGATTCAAACCAAAACAGTTCTGACTTTACATTTGTTTGGGATAAAGAAGGGTTAAATTTGATCTTTTCATAGGTCTTTTCACGGGATCTTTTCACTTTTAATACAGACCCGGCCAAGCCACCCAAAAGTGGGAGGCAGTGCTCTCGAGTTTTAATAAATCATAATCCTCAACACATAATGTCTCCGTAGTGACCATCTATAGAAAGAGTTCCCAGGCTGCAAGGACAGCTCTGCAAAGACAGAGACAGCTTCTCGTGGCTGTTGCACAATCGGAACAGACAGAACACGGCTTTGACTCCACCATGTGGCCTCACACCGACACAGACGGATCGCCAGCAGATTAAACTCTCGGAACCCCTGCACAAACCTCCCTCATTTAAGCGAAGAGAAACAGTAATTCACTGAAATACTGTATTACAATTTGTATCTGAAAGACAGCTACAGAGGATGATGAATATTATATCAATAGCCAAGATGGCAACATATCTTTTTGCTGAAGATAAATTTCTGCTTCCATTATGGTCTTTCCAGAAAAAAAATTTGTTGTGCAAGACAATTACTTTGCCATCTTTTGATCAGGTCTTCCAATTTCTTGGGATCCTTCAGATTATAGTATAACTTTTTTTCCCCCAGGTTTCAGTTCAATACTTCAAAACAACGTCCTGGTTGCCCATGTAAAATTACCTGACAGTTCAAATACAACCAACAAGAAATCAACTGGACCAAGTCTGCCCTAATTAACAGCTGTTTCTGTCGTCATTGGCAAATGGAGATTAAAGGCTTCAGACAACAGAGCAAGAAGTGCTGAGTGGAAGAGCTCAGGGGGTGAGATAGTGCAGGCCACAATCACAAGGAGAAAGCAGGATGATCAGGACTCCATCTCATGTGCCTGAAATACAAACAGTGCAGAAAAAACATCTGTGTGCAGATGTAGAGCAATGACATAATTGGAAACTCAGAGATATGCAAGACTGAAGTGCTGGATGGGTAGGGGTTCTTCAGGAAGATCAGTCAGAGAAGATGGTGCAGCAAGTATATCCTGTGCAAAAGTGTGGCTCAAATGCTGAATTCTCTGGGGTGGGTGACATGACTGTCCATAGTCAACAAGTCAAAATCATCTGATCCAGGAGATCAACAAACAGAACATCTTGGTTGGCATCTGCTACAGATCACCAAATCAGGAACCAGAATGGGCCATTGTTTGGGGTTTTCTTAGAGCTTTAGAGCTAATGGGAGCCTTTAACCATATGGATATTTTGTTGGGTATGAGTAATACTAGATATTTCCAGTTTTTCAACATAGGTGCAGACCAGGCTAATAAAAGCAGGATGTTTACAATCAAATAACAGGCCAAGAATGTAACAGTCTGGCAATTTTAGCTGCAATGAGTATCCATGAGGTGGTGGAGTAGTCCCAGCTGGAAGATCCTGAGGGTAGTAAGCAAGACAAGTATTAGAATAAACGTCTTGGAGTTCAGAGCAGACTTTTGCTTGTTCTGTGGACACATAGGCAGGAAGGATTCTGTCAGTATCAAATCACTGAAAGTCCCAGGAGAGTTGGTTTTTATGCTATTTCCTCAAAGCAGAAATAAAAAAAATTTTAAAAAAATCCATTCCAATATGCAGGAAGTCAAGCAGATGAGGCAGGAGATGAGGTTGCCTCAGCTGGAAACTCACGTCTGAGCTCAAGCCCACAAGGAGGAAATGGAGGGAACAGTAACGAAAGAGGCAGAAAAGGCTGACATAGTAAAAATCCTCCACCACAGTCTGTTCTGGCAAGGTCTGTTCATCTAGGGAGGATTATATAATTACCAGCAGGATTTCTTCAATACCCCACCCAAGCTCACCAAGTCCCTAAACTATGCTCTCCTGTCCTAGCAAGAAGATCCTTTTACCTATGGAGAAAGCTTTCACTAAACCCTGAGTGATCTGCGGACGTTTTTCTCTCAAGTGAAATGTTAGTTGTATCTGCAGTCATATAGCAAAAGGCTATGAAACTCTAAGGTAACTAGGATCACTAAACAAGGAAGAACACAGTTTGCAATTTGCTTTGTTAATGTTCATGGAAGTTATACAATGCTACCTTGAAGATTTTATGAAACCAAAAGGCCTCGCTTCGTATAAAGACTTGTATAGCAAATCAAGCCTCTTTTTTTTTGGTGAGTTAGTGGGTTGGTTTTTAGATTAAAACCCCAATCGGAACTTTAAAAGCCAGCACAAAAAGAATTATTGCTATGGGCCTCAGTAAACAGTTTTAGTAGCAGGCATGATGCTTTGTGTATGTGGGCAGACTCAGTCATAAAACCCAGATGACTTGGTTTTAATAAAATCAAGAGTCTTTTCCTTATTTGAGCTTTAACATCATCAGTGCTATATTGGGAATATTTAGCCATTTTAAAGCAAATCAATTTTGAACCAATGCCTTAGTATAAGAAATTTTTATTTTCACATTTTAACAATATGAAGAATACTTTGTTTCTTTATTATATAGGAAGATGCATTCCCTCTACTTCTTTTTTGCCCCTCCATTTGTGCCATATTTGTACTATAGGCATATATCCATATATGTGGAGCACATGCCTCAAACCAGACACTTTAAATTTTGAAAGGATTACTTTTAGAAACATCCTAAACCTCTAAGAAAGCAAAAGTGAAGGTTATAACTAGAAAAGTCTTCTTCTGACTTTACTCAAATACTTGTTTTTTGAGAAAATAGTATATGCATTTACAAATGAGAGTACCAAACAGTGTTGGAGGTTTTTCTTTTTCCCTTCTTGCAACAGACATATAAATTTCTTTTTTTCATTTGTGGTTGTAATTTTAATATGGGCAGATAGATTAAATATTTAAACCAATTTATACAAAAGCCAGCTGAACACACAATTGGGAAAAAAGTGAAAGCAAGTAAGTAATTTAATCATGAGCACTGACAAAGAGAGCGACATTTGGGTTCCTTGTTTTAACTGTTCACAGAAAACTCATCATCACTGCTTTCAGCAAAGACCACATGGTTTGTGATCCCAAACTGTAAGAATATTGTCCGTCTGCTTTAGTTTTAATTTAGCCACTTATAATAAAATTATCTCAGCATTTGGGTCTTGGGATGTTTTCCAGACTGTTGCTCAAAGCCCTTTTTTGCCTGGTTAATTAGAGCTTAGTCCAGAGCAGGGGAAAGGAGAGGAGGAGACCAGCATTGCCCTCCAGGACAACTAGCAGCACCAGCTGTCACACAAGCTGCTGGCTCTTGGCTGTCTGATTGCTCATGCAGAAGGAGAGTGCTTTGTTTTCCTTCACTGCTCTTCTCGACAGAGCAGTGCGATCAATCCGTTTCCTTCTCTGCCATGATGAATCTTCAGCCTGTACTGCCATCTGCTTCAGTTTTTTACAATTATCCTGCTCACAGCACATCGGGTCCATTGTGCTTTGACCCCAAGATGGGCTGGGGGCCTGGATTTAGGGCAATTCTGTGCAGAAAAGCAAGGTTTGCTCTGGAAAACCTGGAAGAGTTGTTTCAGTATTGCTGAAGTCCAGTACCCTGAACTCAGCTTAATGCCCCATTTCAAGTCACTTCCAAACCATCACCTCCACCACTTCTAACGAAGGCCTGCAGGCAGTCAAAGAAGTGTTCTATTTGCAAAACAATGAAACAAAATACAAGTCCTACCGACCAAGTCTAAGAAGGGAAAAAATATGTTAGAGTAGAAAAAAAAACAGAACAACTTGGTTAGTCATTTTAACCATGCTGTTAATGGAATGGCAATGCAGGCTTATGTTTGCTATTTGTTACAAAAAAAGAATAACTTAACAGGGAATTGCTCTTCCATTATAACTTTGAAAAAACAGCTAAGTAGAAATATATTTCCCAGCAGAGCTGTATCAAACATTTATGCTTTTACAGCTTTGCTCTTGTCAAACAATACAGAACAGCATTCCCAAGTTCCGCTTGATGGAGAAAAGCATACTGTATAGAGTGGCCTCAACACAAAAAATTAATGATATCATTGTAATTAATAAAACATTCACTAAAATCAAAATGTAAAATGACTGCAATTTAATATAACCATGCTAATATCTCTGCATTTATTCAATTCCTTTGGTATGGGACTCTGTGAGAATTTTAATAATGTAGACCATGGTAATCAAATAGACAAGTGCAGAAAAATGACACTTTTCTATAAGCAATCACTTTCCCATTCTAAGAAGATTCTTTGTAGTAGAGTCAGGTTTGCAGATTGAAACTCTAATGAAAACACTCTTTTTAGAGTTTCTAATTCCTGTTTGAGCGAGTGTTAGTGTTTATGGCAACAGAAGAAATTTACTGATACAGTTTAACTGGGAAGATAAAATATTTCAGTACAGTAATGCACGTACATAGGAGACATCATAAATAAAAGTACATTTTTTCCTCTTTTACCCTCAGTACCACTGACAAAACCACTTGGAGATTTGGGAATTTATCTGACTTGTGAAAAGCTAAAATTTCCTTCTCGTGCATTCATGAAAAGAGTATTTCTTTCTACAGGGGTAATCTTCTTGAGTTTCTGCAAAAGCCACTTTTCTTCATTCCTTTCAGTTATCAAGTCACTAATGCTATTTCAATGCTTATCATGTTGCAGATGAGCCCAGCACTAGATGCTGGATCATTTCTGGTGCCCAATGCTCACCCCAGATGGTATCATGGTGATGGGAACGAGGTCAAGCAGAACTTCCAGAAGGAAGAAGTCATGTCTGGGACGGGGCAAGGCAGCAGCAAGGCTCAGAGCACCACAGGTAAGCACACAGCTGGCAGCCAGGAAGAAAGCCGCAGCAGTGTCCCTGGCCAGCAGGTAGGTTTATCTCACCCTTAGCTCTCCAGGAGGCCAAGTGAGCAACTGCAGCCTAGATTAGCGGCTATAAACATTAATTGCTCTGGGCAGCTGACACAGACGGGTTCAAAGGAGAAAAACTCCCACCTCTCTCTATTACTGTGCATATTCCTCTGGCCTGCTGAGGTCTGGCTAGAGCATTTCTTCTTTACTCTGGCCCTGCATGTGCACATACTAGTGAATATTGTCCCTTCTGTTACATTTTTCCACAAACAAATATGACTTGGAAGCCTGGATTCAAATTTGCTCTTCTGTACACTTGTAGCCAAGAAGACAACATAACCAGGAGGCTGCATATGGGAAGAATAACACACTCATGGCAAGATAAAATGGGCAAGACCAGTTATCTCCTGCATAGAAACAAAAGTGATCCAGAGCCTCTTCTTGGGCTCCTTCTCTATTTCTGAGACACAGCCAAGAATCTGAGCCAGAGTTTAAGATACAGCGAGTTGCAATTATGTTTAGCTAATAAAGCTTTGTTCTTTTTTTATAACTGTTACACAGATGTGCCAATGATACAGCTCATGAAGAAGGAATAAGAGACGCTGTCAATTCCCTAGAGGTGCTGCACACAAAAGATCACTGTATATAAAGACCTCACTTGGCTACAATCATACTTAAATTATCACAAAAATGAGGTATGTGATCAGAAGGCTTAGTCCTTAAATTCTGCTGAAGAAAATTGAGTTGTCAGTATGACCACTAGCAATTACCTTGGCTTTAGATCAATAGACAACCTTGGTACTTATCTGACCACCAGCAATTTTTAGTGAAGCAAACCAAATTCAGGCACAAATACCCAATATTCAGGGATTGGATCCTACTCATACTACACTAGTGGAGCTTGCTACCAAATTCAGTGGGAGCAGGAAGCAATTTGCCAGATGCCACAGTTAGAATATTTGCCTTTCGTTTCTCTGCAATCGCAAGTGGCTTAAAAATATATTATCCTGCCTTGGATTTTTTTTCCCTGCAGATTTTCAACAATTTAGTATAGGCACTAATAGTATATTTTTCCTAACAAAATCCTATTGGATTTCCATTATAGAATAAGCTTGTGAACATTGAGAGCAGTAGTTTGGTGGGTTTATCTACCAGAGTACATTTAATGTGCTCTAACCTTTCTCCAACCCAATTATATCATTTAGAGGTTGTGATCTCACTGAGGCAGAGACTTCATGAAGTGCCTTCAGACAAGACCTCCAATGTGTGTTATCACAACAAAGGCAAATCACTACCAATAAGATATTCACTTAAATTACACTTTAGGTTGATGGCTAAAAACCATAAAAATATTGGAATAATACTGACAATTTTCTAAAGAGTTCTGCATCTGACTGAATTAAAAAAAAACAATTTGTGAAACTAGGTTATATCATGTAGAGAGCTAAGGATGAAAAGCCTTAAACCTCAGGCTTCTCACTAAAAAAACCCCAAACATTTGCAGGCAACATGATCTATCATGTCTCCACAAGTGCAGGAATTACTTTAATGTGTCTAACAGAAGGGCAATTTAAGGGGAATTGGGTTTGAGCACTCCTCCTCCATTAGAGCCCAGCATGAAGTTTAACTTTTACCCAATGCCTGATTTGTTTTAATGCGGAATGATTCATGATGCAGAATAATTTCGTGTCAGGAAAGCAGGACCTTTTTTTATTACTGTGACTTGATAACTTAGCCAAAGGAAAATTTGAGTGGGCTTGGTTTTTGTTATTTTGAGTTTTTTCCCTGGTGTCCTAAAGGAAAATCTGATATCAATAATTTGAATCTAGGAAGTATTTAATTTTAAATACTGAGCATTAATGCATAGTATTTAAACTAGTTATCTTTGTGCACTACAAGGTGCCCATGCAGTGTTGTCTTTCTTTGGGATCGTTGATATTTAAAGCTGTCTTTGCAAGCTGGATCAGAAAACAAACTGTTTTCTTTATTTTTAAATATTGAAAAAAAAAATCTGTATATTACCCTGGTTTCACAGATTTGCACAGAGTTTAGTCATGCAGAGCAAGAACCATCTTTACAGAAAAACAAGATGTTTTCTCAATTGGTAGCTGTCATATCCTAGATCTTTGGCTTTACAGTGATGTCAACCAGATTCTATATACTGTGTTGGAATAAAATGTTTTCCATAGGCCTATTTTCACTGCAGTACTTACTTAAATAGCAAAAGTGACTTAGCTCAACAGTCATCGGACAACTGCTTTCCAGTTGCAGTGTTCATATTCTCAGGATAAATTGTAGGAAGTAGTTTTAAGCTGACTTCATTGTTCCAAGGACCTCATCTTGCTGCATGTACACAATTATCTTTTTCAATAACGTCTAGATCAGAAGGTTAATTTTGCATGGCGGTAATTTGTAAAAATATTAGAATAAAATGCTACTCAATAGTTGGAAAAAATGCCTAAGCTTGCCACTCTTTCCAGTCCAAGGGGCTAGATATGACAGGGTGAGATTCATCTTGTATACATTAGCTGTCTGAACAAAGCTACACAGGCTTCTTAAAATGGAGAGGGATAAGTACCCTCAGAGGGCGATTCCTTCTATTTGCATTTTTAGCAGAAACCTAGACTTTAGGGAGCTAAAACTGGATCAGAGTCATCTCATTAACAAGTAGATGACAGGACTGGAATTATGTAGTCACAACTTCAATTTACCTAAAAATTCACTCTCTCCCTCTCTCTATCTACAAAAATGCCTGTTTGCATAATTGGCAATTTTGTAATGGAATATCTGTGGAAAATTGATTATATTATTTTCTCATTAGCATCTAGATCATTACAGACACTTCTTTCCTTCCCTAAACAGGACAAGTAAGTCTACAACATTTTATTACCTGCAGACATGTTTGTTTTCTGGATCATATGAAGTGTGAGGCAGAACCATTTCTGCTTCAAGTAACTTTGTTGTTGTGCAGAAGTCTTTTTTGAAATTATAGAAAAAAATCTGACATTCACTACATTCACACAGAGATGAAGACATGACCAGGAGAACAAATGTTCTGACAGTCCATTGTTCAGACAGTAGAAGACACTGGAAGCTGCCACCTGTAAGGCAGGTTTTTCTATAGACACTAAATGCAACATGCTTGCCAAAATGAGCCCAAAGGCTTGCTCTCCCATTGCCCAAGCTGCTACTTGCCCACCTCCAAATGCCTCTGCTGTTGTGGACAACCTCTGCAGCTGAAGATAATCCCAGCACCTTTCCGAGGAAAACCCTTCCAATGCCTGTAAATGCATCGGCATTGCCAAGGCTGATGCATTTACAGAGTGTTCCTGAGACTTCCCAAACAGCTCCCAGGATCAGCCAGCACAGTAAAAACCCGCATGAAGAGGTTAACTCGCAGGCAGCATTCTTTCATTCCTCATTGCTAACCGAGGAGTAGTTAATACGTAACCATTGCTGGAAGAGATAGAGGAAAACTTGGGCAATATTTTCTCTCAACACCTTGCATAAACAGGTCAATCTCCAAGACTGTCTGAATTTATCGGTAAAGCAAAGTATCATCATTGCTTGCTTGCTCACACCAAGATGGACATTTTAATCTAGCATTCTGCAATCCTTGCAGAATGCACTTGGTCTATGTGCTGGTTCAAAGCCATCACCAGAGAGTTGTTTTGCATATACACAGGGGAGTTTTTTGCTGAAAATGGAAACTATTTTTTTGCCTGCAAAGGGATGAAGAAAAATAGCAGAGGGTCATTTCCTTTTGCAAAACATTGACAAATATTTTTAATCAAAAGTTTTTCCCAGCAAATAAAACTTCTCCAGCTTCTTCTAGTATAAATTCTAGTATAAAAACCTCTACAGATGTTTGCTCCTTCTGCCTAGGGTTCTTCTGTGGATGCAGCAGTTAACCTAAAGATGAATAAACCCCATTCAAATCCTTAAAAATTGCAAATTTATTTCTGTTCTCTACTGATTCTGTTTCTATACAGAAATGCTGTCTAGTGGAATTGCATAGCAAAAGCACAGAACTACATGGTCTTCACTATGGTTAGGTCAATTGTTACATGTTGGAAGTTTTCTCAAGGGACATTGCTGGGGACAGAGATCATTGCTTCATGCTTGTCTTGAAGTCACCTGTCCTGTTGTCTTGCTGGGATTGCTGTTTTGGCCAGATACCAATTTCTCTGGCAGGAGTAAGCTGGAAATTGAACTAGCAGCAAAAGAAGTGTTTCGGGACTATTGCTAAAGGCTATTTTAATACTAATAAGGAACACACACTAAAGCTTATCCATCCTCTTGCCTTTAAAATAAGTGACATGGGATAGCCTTTGCTAACATGTTTCTCTAAGTCCAATGCATTCACATTTTCCTATGGGAAATGATCTCCAGACTGTATTAATGCACTTGAACTGAGGTTCAGAGTTCAATGGCTGGATGGCTGCTGATTGGCCTGGATCAAAACTGTGGTGAGGAATCTGCCAATAATTAACTGTATAGGCAATTGTGTCACTGTTTTGTCCTTTGTCCTGCTGGTTCACCAGTACCAGGTGAACCCAGGTGGAACCATGGCCTTTTGAAACCAAAGTCAGAGAAGCTTGGCAGGCTTGTGTGACACACACAACACATGGAGTTTCAAATCTGGTAGGACATGCAAAGTAAATTAATGTTCTTTGTGAAGAGCCAAAGCCATCATTTAGTTCCAGTGTAGTATTTGTCATTCTCCTATTTGAAATGTGTTTGTCTCCTTGGAAACAGAGATATTCTACCTCACTTTTGATCTTACCAGAGATGTTACTTAGAAGAGAATTGAAACACACGTTACATTTTGATCAAGTCATCTCCTAAAGTGACACAATTATCATTCCATTTCTTCAGCACTAACTCCAGAG
This sequence comes from Amblyornis subalaris, assembly GCA_018881555.1. Lineage (NCBI taxonomy): Eukaryota > Metazoa > Chordata > Aves > Passeriformes > Ptilonorhynchidae > Amblyornis > Amblyornis subalaris. Next base: position 5,734,564 of record JACAXG010000047.1, on the reverse strand, counting down.
CTACAGTGCAGGTGCACAGAAGTGGACAAAAGTCAGCCATGTACTATAAAGAACTCATCTATTTCACACAGTCAGAACCCCCTTTGACTATTGTCCAATTCCTGGAGCTGGTTATCCACCACTGCTGACTTCAGACATGACTGTGAGTTTTCTACCAGTGTGTAGTAGAAGGAGGAAATAGGAATGTCCAAGTTGTTCAAGGTCAGAAGTCTACAGTGTTTTATACACTTCTCAAAGACAGACTGTTCTGTCCTCACAACTTAGCCTGAAACACCTTCTATGATTGCTGAGAAATTCCCTGAGCAAGAAAACTCTTACAGCTGCTTCCCCTTTGCTCAGTGTTTGCTAACACTCATTTGAATGTGAAGTGACTATTCAGTTCAACCATGTTTACAACTCTTATGATTTTTTATTTATGAGCATTCATACAAACAGGCTTTTTGTTCACACAAATGCTTGCTGAAGGGCTATTTTTCATATGAATACCTGCACTCAGAAGGAAACAAGGGTATTCACTCAGCAAAAATAATTGCTACCTCTTGGTATTTGTTGATTCTTACTCACGTATTCTAAAAGCTACCATAAAGCATTTTACAAAACAATATCTGGAAATTAGATGGCCAGTCACATGCAAAACCAAAAAGTCAGTAGATTCTGGCACTCCTGGTTAGGATGAACAGCTCTGTTGACCTCACTGGGACAAGTGAAGTTAAAGAATTACTCCACCAGTAGAGCCAGAGAATCTAGCCAAAACCGGGAAATATCTGTAGACTGCATGCAAAAAGCAGTGACTCATGCTCTCTTGTAAATACCTAAGGACAGGGGAGTTTGGGGTTTTTTGGGTTTGCGTTTGGTTTTGGGGTTTTTTCCCCATAATGTTAGTCTTATTTTCTAAGCATTTTCTATGCAGCAGCAAAGCTTTGTACATTCACAGAAAATTTGTCTGCCATAAATAACATCACAAGCTCTGTTATCCTTCCTTTTTTTTTTCCCCCAAGGACAAAAATCCTTAAAACACCAATGTCACCTTCTGCCACACTTAAAGTTTATATGAAACTAAAAACATTAAACAAAGGATGCAAGTGAGTAAATGACGGGATTTGAGATGCAACCTGTTGAAAAATCTCATTTTGTGTTGAAAGAAATCCAGGGTCTGATGCTGTAAAGGAGTAGGGCATCTGCAACCTCTTACTTCACCATTTATTCCCTACACAATATCCCCACTGCAAGGGGTCCAGACTACTTTTTCCTACAGACCAAATAGTTTGCATATAAAAAAGATAATATTACAAAAAAGTCAGTTTTGCACTTTGGGAATATTTTTCACTTTATAACTTGGAGCCAAGTAAATCAAATTAAATTTCCAGTCTTGTTCTTCTGGTATTGGAGAAGCAGATTATAAACCCCTTTCCTGTCCCATAGCCTTCTGGCCCACCTGCAGCACCACTTTCCAGTCCTGTTCACCTCCAGCTGGTCCTGCTTACACCTACTGGGCAGACAGTAACTTCACATGAAGAGCTACACCTACGCATTCCTACAGTTCAAGAATCCATTCTGCCTTTTCTTCCCATACAAATTTCCTATATTTCCTTTCTAGAGCCTTTCTCAATACTCAGTGCAGTGAGTCACTGTCCAGGATGCTCCCTGCTATTCCTCCCAATGGAGCATGCCTGTGCTCCCCATCCTGCAGCTCTCCTACATCCTGCCTGTGCCCTTGGGCAACCCAGGCCTGTCTGATGAGGGTACCTTGCAACAGGATATATCCTGCCGAGACATACATAAGATTATGAGATAGTTTCAACACAGTCACAAAAGTATGGAATATTACGAACAGTTTGACTTTTGCTGATTCCTCTAAATATTGTAAAATATTATCAGTTTTAAAAGCTATGCTTTACCACATTTCCCACATGACTACAATTAAATGGATGGCCATGCCCGTGTTTGATACAGAAGATTAAGTTTAATTATTGTTTTGTGCTAAGAAAAACACGGGGAGGTGGGGGACACATGATATGTGCAAGTATGGTACTAAATTTCAGCCTTCTAAAAGCATAACTTTAGCCCCCTGCAGCTGCCAGATAACATTCCTGAAGTTGCTGAGATATTAAAAGGGTGGCAGTTCATTATGAAGCCATTTGTATTTTGTCAGACTGTTAACAAGATTTGTGTTATCTGTACCATGCAACAGGAAGACTGCTGCAGAATCCATAATAACTTCTTACTATGCATGCCAAATTGTTGGTGCAATTGGCAAAGAGAGGAAAGGAATCAGGAGATTATATTGGTAACAGCCTACATGAGTTGAGAGCCAAGTTACCCATCCCTCTTTTTGCTGTTGCTTGATTAAATTCAGACTACATCATTAACCCATCAAATATTCAAATTATCACAAACTTCAATATTACACTAAATTCTTGGATTTAACAGAAGTAGAGGTACATATACTTCTGATTCCAAACATGCAATTGTATTTTTTAATGTGTTTAGCACACTTTGATCTACATATATTTAACCAACAATTCCTTGCATGACAATATAAATATATCAAAAACTAAGAAACGTGTGTGTGTCTATCTTGTATACCTACACATGCCCTAGTATGTATAGTGTCATCCCAAGAATAACCACTTTAGTCATTCTTCTCTTGTTCCTTTCTCTCCAATATAGCTTCTGAAAGACATCATTTGTCACCAACTTCCACTGTCTACAGTCATTATTTGAAGTGTTAAGTGCATCACAGTGAGACCCTTCAGAAGGTGATAAAATATCAACAGGGAGGCAATATATTGATAATCAGAGAAATTGAAACTTAAGGCTAAATAGAGCTGACAAGCCACTGCTAAAATTATTTAACTCTTTTTGAAACAGGGATCATGTGAAGTTGAAATGCTGACACTGAGCACTATCAGCAGAAAGGCACTTACAGAAATGTTGTGTTTCTTACACACCTTGTGCTTTCAAAGTGCCATCTTTTAGGGTTTAAAAAGCCATGCTAAATATGGTTTAGGATACTCAGCACTCTGCAACATTTATCTCATAGAAAGGAAGTTGAAAACTTCACATGCTAACTTTCCAATTTAATGGCACAAAGTGAGCTAAGAAAGAATGGCAGGCATAGAACACAACATAGGTACAAGGAATTTTTCCAGAATGAAATGTAACAATAATCAGTCAGATTATGCACAGGGATTTCATTTACAATTCCCAAGACAAAGCCCAATGTTATATGAGTTGAAGGATGAAAGTTACTAATTTAGAGGTAAGACTACAGTTTTGATTCCGAAGGCCATACATACCTTCGAGACATCCTGTCCCAGACAAAGGAGACAATGCTGAACTACAGCTAATTATAGACTTTCACCTCCAAACCACCACCAAGTGTGACATCTCCAAAAGGAGTGAAAGCAGTGCCAGATCCACAGCACTCAAGTCTGTGCTGAGCAGATTTAACAGCTTGGGATTGATTCCAGATAGGCTGTGTCATTAACATAAATGTGACTTGTAGCCAAGAGAAGGAGACCTAGGCACTATGTCACAACTGCACACAGACTAGAAGACCCTCTTAGAGACAGCAACGCAGTCTTTTCAGCACCCTTTGTGGTAGGAGAGGTGACAGTCAAATTATATAACCTGAAGAAGAACATCCTGACCGCACCAGATCCTTCTCCGCTGCTCTTCAGAATGTCAGTGATTGCCATCTACTGGTTTGTAGTTAGACAAGTTTTACACATAGACTACAAGTTTAGCAAAATCAACTACTTTACTGCCAACCTGATCACCAGTCCTGTCAGACCCTCAGTGTTCCTGAGGATCTGATTTTTATAGATTCAGCATGCACAGAATTGACCAAGAATCATCATTGCTCTTCCCTGTATCTGCCATGCCTGATTTCCACTAGCTTAGGTTCCCCTTTGGAATTTCCACCAACCATTCCTAAGGAAGCATTTTAAAATACTGGAAGTTTGCAACATACAGAACAACAAATAACAATTTTGGGTTTTGCAACAAAACAATCACTCTGGATACCTGATTATAGCTCAGCTATTTGTTAATTACCTGTTTCACATAAAAGACTTTCAGAAAAAACTTTATAAGAAGCTTTTTTTAAAATATAGCATTGACATTCACTGTGCTAAAGAGAATGGAAATGTAAAAAAAAAAAAATAGTTTTCCTAGCATTTAAAAACAATGACATATATTCCAAAGCCCAGCAACCACACTCTCATGCATACATAGAGAAAGAAGGATTTGTCTGCTAAAAAACCATCATGTTGCCTCAAAATCTGACTAGAGATAGCAATTAAATAGCTGTCTATATCACCACTCAATATGACACTGCCACAGTGACTTTTGAAGATTTAGTAGAAGCAAGTACATTCTATAATTATTGTTGACTTTCTGAATACTGTCTTGATCAAAATCTTGATTTGAATTATTTATTGAACACAATGAATAGCCCAATGTCAAAGCTAAATGAAATTTCTGTTTTTAGATTATGGCCAAGTCTTCTTTTTCCAACTCAGATTAGAGTTATAAATTCCTATAAATTCCTATAGATGAACATAGCATAGCATGCTTGACCCGGAGGTCCTTGTCTCTTTTAAAGCTGTAAGTATGTCCAAGCTCTTGTTTCAGCAACCTGGATTGATGTAGTTGTATTGGAGTTTCCTAGACACTTTCACATGCTGTGAAATACCTGTGGGAGATCCTTCTTCTTTCCATGGCAAAAGGCTAGAGAATGTTTCAAAGAAAAATATTCCTTCAACCCATCTTTAACCATTCACACTCAAAAGTTTGGAACCTAAATCATCAATTTTTTTCTTCTGGTAGTCTTCCTTTTTATGAAACTTAGACAACTTTTTAAAAAATCAGATCTACTTGAGAAAATTGGTTTAAATTTAAATTTAAAGTCACTAAGAAGTTTTTAATAGTTTTGCTCTTCTGGTACAGTTGTAGAAGTACAGCTTAGTTCTTCACACCAGTTAGTTATATTAGCATAAAACATATATTAGTATATTGTTTCTAGATGTGAAGGTAAAAAGTGCCTAAACCAATGAATTGTGGATATCACCAGTTAGCTGTGCTGATAGAAGCTGTATATAACCCAAACGTAATACTAGCATGCTGCTGAAACTCTCAGCTCTCGGTGAGGACCAATTCTTTTCAGTATTAAGAGGGAAAAATAATAATTAAAAAGGGGCAAACCCCCCCTAGAAGGATTGTGTTACTCAATATTTTCTTGCACAGCCGCTCCAGACTTTGAGTAACATTATTACAGTAACATAAAAAGCATGGATCACGGACACACCACTCTCTCTAGCATGTGTTAAACTCACAGGACAACCTAGCCAGGGTGGAAAGTGAAAGTACTTCCAGAAATCTCTATCTTCTCTTAATTAGCAGAACTGAGATTATTCCTTATCCAACATTACCACATAGAAATATTTCCCCCATCCAGTAGCCTGCCAAACTTTAGACACACCAGCTCAAGAAAACCAACTAGCTTCATCTCAGCAATCTGCTGAAGAACTAGTTCCAACATTTAACAGTTGTACATGGAAGTGTTGGCTTTTCTAGGTGGCATCTCCAGGCAAGTGTTGCTTCAAATGGTAAGTAGAAATACAGCCATTGAGAATATCTGAGTATTTACACACTGAAAGGTAAACTGGAAAGCAATCATGGAAAAGAAGAATCAAGAGGCACAAAAGTGACAAAGCACATTACTAGTGAGGGCTGTGGGAATTTATTAAAGACTGTCAGCACCTGTGTTCTGTTATACAGTTTCTACCCAATACGTCCTGCAATGTAGGTGTGTTGTTGCCCTGCTTAAAGCCGGAGAAAAATTTCACTTGTGATACGTCCATATATCTATAGATATATATATCTATAGATATATATATCTATAGATATATATATAGAGATAGAGATAGAGATAGATATAGATATATAGATGTAGATATAGGTATAGATATAGATAGATAGATATAGATATAGATATAGATATAGATATATAGATATATAGATATAGATAGATTATATAGATTAGCTATAGATATAGATATAGATATATAGATATAGATATAGATATAGATATAGATATAGATATAGATGATATAGATGATATAGATGATATAGATATAGATAGATATAGATAGATATAGATATAGATATATCTATCTCCGTGAATACCAAGCTGTCCAGGCTTCAGGTTGGTTTGGGGTAGGTCACCCCAAAGGCAGAAGCCAGGTCACTGTATTGTACATAGCTCTAAGCCCAACTAGCCAAACTGCTTTTGGAAGAGGAGCTCAGGATGCAGGTCAGTCCACAAAAGTCATGTAGAAATTGCATAAATCAGGAGGTCTTTGTTGACTTCAGTGAAGGCTTTGGATCAAGTTCATAAGATAACTCACTGTGTATTTTGAAAGGTTTGATTTTCTGTTTTGTTTTTGTGTTTGTAATTTTTGTTCTGTGAAGGATGCCATCGTTTAAGAGAACCTGATATAAAACAGAGATTTCTAAGTTTTTGACTGGGCACCCAGTACAACAGAAATTTTCGTGTTTAATTAAAGGAGACCTCTCTTTAGCATGTAACTGGAAAATAGTTTTAAAAACTAATGTTTTCAAAAAGAAAGGAAAGAATCTAGGCTGTATTTTAATTCTTCTACTAGAAATGTCAGTGGTAGTTATCAGTCTTGAATTAAGTCTCCAGAATAAATAGCACCAGCTAATTATCCTGTATATTTTCTTTAAATACTACTGGCAGCTTTCCTGTAGCTGAATGTGTACAATAACTTAAATTCCTCATTCCATATCCACATAAGCAGGTGTCACTTTCCCACGAAGGTTAAGAAATCCTGACCTGATTAGTGAGAATGGTGTGATTTTAATGGTGAGTTTTCCAAAGGCATCTTTCAAGGTCAAAATTCAAACAGATATTCAAACCTAGAGATTCTTCAGGACTGTTGACAATGCCCTGAAAAGAAAGTATTCCTAGGGATTCAGATTATATACATTACTTATCACAAAAAAAAGTAGAGGAAGAAAACTGTCACAAATCCCCGCAGGCCCATCTATTCACATGCCTTCAGCAGTCATTTATTACGTGTTCCATGCCTTATCAGGTGCCCATTTGTAAATGATACAGAATTTTGAATACAGTACTGTGTACATCTTGTGTGTGTATTTTGTTGCTCATTCATTAAAGAGTGGGATGGATGGGAGTGAATTCATAGACTGTGCTCCTATCTACTCTGAGCATTCTTGTTTTGACAGATGAATGAGGTATTAAGGTTGTGAAGCGGAAGGAACACTGTTTAGTAATCCATTAACATGCAGGCATTATGCCATCCCCAAGCAAGTGAAATGACAAGTGTGTACTTACTTTATTTTACTCACTGACAAATAATAGAACTGACATTGGACATGTACCCTCCTTCATGTTTTTCCTACACCAATAAAAGCTGAGTGGATTGGTATATTAACTGAAAATCAGGTTCAATTGCTTCAGGTACCTAAAGTGTATGTAATATTCATGTTTATCTGCATCAACAACCTGACATCTGTGATCATTCTTGATCACTGGAATGCCAGCTTGAATGACATTCACTGCTGAATTCACATTAACAAAATTATATTTTGTTGTTTAAAAAAATTAAGTAGAAAGTGTTGAGTGTGTCAGTGTTAAGTTTCCTCTGTTGTGAAAATCAATCTAGCAAATAGACTGACTCTGGTTTTGCAGCTTCTATGTAAAAGTGTCGTTTAAAAACATAGGTGGGAAATCTTTGGATACGAATTGAAATAGAAAATTGTTTCATCACAGTTTTGGCACTATTACCCAGGTTATAGCTTCAGTATTTTCCAGTACCGTTTTAACTGAGAGAGCAAATAGAAATATTTACGTCATAGTCATGCCTGACGTTCATGAAAACAAGGAAAGGGTGTCGTCAAGGGGCTAGGAAAGCAAAGTGATTCCTTTTATCTCCTTAAGTTAACGAAAGATTCAAAGTCTGTTGTTCAACCCCAAACGAGCAGTCTGTGTTTGGAGGAGGAAGGCAGGCTTGTGGAAAACAAGTAGCTCTGGCAAGAGAGCTTTGAGGGGAAAAAAAGATGAAGCTGGAGGTAAACCTGCTCCATTGCCCTCCCAGGTTGGATCAGGCAAATTTTGCCACCCGTAAAGAGACTCCACAGTTATTTGTTTCCTAGTAGACACCATAAATAGCTAGGGCTGACAAGGACTACTAGACCAGACAGTAATAGGCTAACCACACCCACTGAGTCTTTGCTGGACAAGCAGCTCTCAGCCAGATGGGGAAGGGCTGTTTTCCATTGCTCCTCAGAGTGGGGTGACCCTTGATGTTGCTGAGTTGGCAGCTTCCTGTTCTTTGTTTTCTGACTTAGGATTTTATACCTTATATCAACATTATTCCTCTTGAATCTTTGAACTTGAATCTTTGAACTGCTGCGTATCCCCATCTCAATAATCTTACCTCTCCAGTTTTACCTTTCTTATCTGACACGGCCGCAGGCCACATGCTTTCCCTCAGCTCTCTCACAACCTAGAAGTCTGCTTAGGAGTATATGCCAAGATTATGCAGCTGTGCTGAATCAGAGTTGGCCTTGGATCATGGGCAGCTCAACCTGAAGAGGAGAGTGACAAGACACAGAGAACTTCAAGGATTTGTGCACACTTAGTTAGAAACTTTTTAAGTCTGAAGCAAACAGAATGTTAAGAAAAGTGAAGAGAAGAGGAAAATAAATTCCCAGTAGATCTCAGCACAAGGGCTGTACTTTCAGGCATCTTCCCCCTGCTCTCTTATGCTTGGTTTCTTTCCCCAAGATAAATCCGGTGAGCAGTGAAATGAGAGTGTGAAGAAATCATAAGGAGTAGAAGACCTATCTAGCCCTGAAACTGAACTCTGCTATGTGGCAATAACATCAGGATCCAGTTACCACACAGTTCCCACAGCATGCTTAAATAAACTAGACCAACTCATGTCCCACATAGCCATATAGTGGAGTTGTGAGGTCAAAAGGAAGGTCACTTTCCAGAGTCACCTTTTGTAATAACTCCAGAATTACCACTGATATATCTCTAGTGTTTACAAGATAAACACTGAGCACAGGGATTGGTCCTGATCCTTCAAACAGTAGTACTCGCCAGGTGCCCTCAGGTGCAAGTCTGTGATCTGCCGCTCCCTTGCAGTGCAGCCACCACATCTCATGTTTTGAGTGACAGTTTTACTCTTTGGTCCTGGTCTAGAGACCAGGTAAGGCAAAGCAAGAATAAGATACAACATGCCTGTGCATCCTACCACTGTTGAGACACGTGGTCTTGGGATACTCACAGTCATGAAAAAAAGAAGGGCCAAAAACTTACGTTAATTTATTGTCATTGCCAGGAGCCTTTACACAGTGACCAAGAGACATATGCATACTAATATAATAAACCCTTCTTATTCGTCCAAAACACATACAGAACTCTGTGTGTTGATGTGGTAGAGAGTCACAGCAGCAGTACTAGGTCACCCAGAAGTTCTCTGCTTTAAGGAAATTTGAGAGTAAATGGATTCTTCTGGGCAATGGACATGGCTTTTGGACCATGAATTATTCTGCTGCCACACTGGCAGTTTTACATGCGTGACCAGGAGCTGTTGAATTGTTTTATACTTTAATGCATAAGAAAATGATGTGCTCTTTCTTAAATTACCATTTACAGCATCATTACTTTAAAAGAGAACTTATTGTTATTAATGTCTTCCTTAGAAGAAACTTAATAATAAATAAGGTCTCTTCTATTTTTCTCTTTTACTAATTGTTTTTTAGTTTCAAAATAATCTAAGTCCTCTAACTTATCCTCATTAAGGCAGATTTTTAATTACAGTTGCATGCAAATACAGTTCCACGCACCCACCACATTATAAATTTGACCCCAGGAACTTAAACTCTTTCATTATTTACATAAGTAAGCTTTTCTTTAGGTTCTAGAAAACTAATTACATTTTTAATTATAGAATATCAATATTTTGTTATTCCATATGAATATACAGGAATTTCATCCAGTTATAAAATCTGCAAGCTACAATTAACACATGTATTTATTCCCAAAAAAGAAGTTGGATGTGTTTCAGATTTTGCACAAGTTATAAAAGCTGATGTTCTGGACTAAGAAATTAGACTGCACTGCATTAATTATTTAGTTCAATGATTTGCATTTCACAAGTGAAAGTAGATTCTTTCACTTTCTTCTCTCTTACCAGCTGTAGATGTTCTTCTCAAATCTAGTGCCTCACCTGACTAGCGAACAAAGTAAAATGAAAAACTCAGTGAGTATGTTAATGAAACAGAACTTACCTTAATTACCTCCATAATTTTATGGAGCTGTAAACAACAGCTTCATTCTTGCTCTCCATTTTCTCAAGGTTAAAACCAGATGTCAGATTTCCTTGTTCTCTCAAAAAGTAGCATTATACATTAGCACCCAAATATGACCCAAGGGGCATTGGTTGTACTTCAGCTGGAGAACCTGTTGATAGAAGTTTGTTTCTGTCTTTTACATTTTACTTGTTTTCTTCTCTGTTTACATTTTAGAAATAACATGCGAAAGATCACAACTCTGAAACCACACAAGTGAAGAAAAACATAAATAAGAATAATAACTGTGGGATCGTGAAATGATGCAGTATCTTTAAGGCATCACAGAAAAAGTGTAAATTTTTTGTCTCCAAACTCCTTGTGACTGTGATTTACTCCACACAGAACCAGACACAAAAAGGCAGCCCTCTGTCTTGTGTGCTGAGGTCCAGTGAGAGACTCAACTGTCTCACTGCCAAAAAAAGTACCTTTACTTAAAAACCAGACTCTTAAAATACTAACTCAGTGACTCAGCTGATTCCCATCCCTGTGGGTTGTAATTGTGGGAAGTTAGCTATGTTTTCACTACAGTTTGATGACCACCTCAAATTATGATCCTTATAGGATACAATGACTTCAGTCAAAATGGCAGAATTAAGAAAATAGTTATCAAATTAGTGACTCACGAACTGGGTTTTAAACACTCTGTCATGACACCAAGTGTCCCACCTGTTCAGCCCAAAGAGTCCGGTCCAAGCCTTTACTGAATATCTGAGAGAGACAGGGCTAAAGCCAACCTCAGAACCCTTCACTTCAAGCTCCCATCTATCATGATGGCAGCTAAAATAATGGGAAACCCTAGAACTGTGCTGGAAAGATGGGATCTCTAATGTCCTTCAAAAGAAATATCCTTTGCTCTGCAAAGTTTACACTGACAAGCAAAGACAACCAAATGGCTTTTTGAGGGTGAGAAACATGCAATCCAGACTCACCTTAGTTTTCGGTTTTTCACATAGTTTTGTTTAAGTTTTGCTAGAATACAAGATTCGTAATTTTGAGTTGAACTACACCTGGAGTTTAGCAGATTTTAATTAAATATATTTTGAATTTTACTTTCAATATAGATTAGCTTGGATAAAATCTTAACATAAAGTCAATTTGTCAAGCCTATTTGAGATATGGTATTAGGTTGTGGTTCACTCAGCCAGTGTGGAAAAGAAAGTAAGGCAAGTCTAATTCAGGATGTGTTGACCAAGGAAAGAGCCAGGGTAATGGCTTTCTTTAGAATTTTGAGGCCAGGGAAATACAACAGTCATGTGTGGAAAGTCAAGAGTTTGAGACCTAAAGATCTCCCAGTTAGATAATATTTGCATTAATCACTTCACTGACTTTTAATTTTTCTTGTTCTGAAAATACATGCAGGTATAAAAATGTAAATGTGGAAATTCTTGACAAACACCATACTACACAATGCCAATTAAAAAGAAAATTAAATTGTACATGAAGCAGAAAAAAAATCCTTGTAACATTATACTGGAGGGAATGGTAAGAGAGCTACAATCACATTATAGAAAGAGATGTAAGTTTTCTGTTTTAAATGTGATGAGAATAAGACATTAAAACATCAGAGATTATGGATGACACAGAAAATAAAATCAGGTGTACTCTAACATAATGTTGAATGCTGTTATTGTAGTATGACTATAGTATGTCATATAAAAACTGAAGCGACTAAAATGGAAATGGAAGTAAATTATTATTTACATGATTTACTGATTCATTCTGTGTCCTTGGACAATTTGTTTATGGATTAGTTTTCAAAGAAGTCAGACATCTAAATAGGCATGTGAACATGTACTTCTGTTTTCACATGTAATACATGATGGAGGGTAAATTTTCATAGGAAAATGGCCTCAGTTATTCACCTGAGTTCAGTGCAAGTTCACTTGAATCAAAAGTGAGTAAAAACCCAGGATCTGGCATCCTACTTATATTGCAGAAAAATCCAATCACATGGATGTATCCATGACTGTGGTAATGAATACTTATTGTCAGCTTTCGTTTGAAATGTTTCCATTTTATCATGGAACATCCCTGATTAGGTACTCCGCAGTTCCTCCTTCCATTAAAAATAGCTGAGTATCTTATTGTTCTTTTACTAGTTCTTCCTGTGATCCAAGTTTGTTTTCTACTTACAGAGAGAAAGAAACCCACAGAATAACACCGGTGTACACCAGAACTTGGTATCAAAATGGATTCAGTTGATGACATCATGTGTACAGGAAGAAAAAGTGTGATGACACATGAGGTATTTCCCTGTCTTTTAAAAGTCTAAATACAAAGTATTACATGCATTATATAGGTCTGCAGCTTCAGTTGTGGTAGACTGTACTTTTTAAAAGGTATTCAAATGCCTTCAAATGACAGAAATAACATTGATATATTATTCTACAGGGGACAAGTGAAGCTGACTATATGCAAACTACTGTAAAATTGCTGCAGCCAATAATATGGAAACAGTAGAAGAAAACTTTCTTTTTATCAGTTTGAAGCTAATGATGTCTATGAATCACACCAGATATACTGAGCCATCTCATTCCAATAGTTATAAAGTTATTACTGACTCAAACTATAACTGAGAAGGGTTGGTGTAACACCCATGGTGTCCAGTTACTTGAAAAGTATCTTCCCCAGTAAAAATTTGGAGTTCATCCTTAGAAACTCTCTAGTTTTGCATTACATATGTGCATATTTTATTTCCCATACTATTAATTTTATGCTTAAATGCTATAGTCTGTTTTCTTTAACAAGCTCTAGCTCTGGGAACAAGTTGGCAGTAACCGTTAACTCTAAATCCTTGAGCATCTTTCACTCGTGTGTCTACTGTCATGCTATGATGCAGTCCAGCAGTGCTAATGTGGGGCTGGACAGTTGACAAGGTATATCAGCACCTGGTTTTGATGTACCAGAATGTGAATTTGCGAACTGGAGCTGTTCTGGTCACAGTGGAATTCAGGCTCAGATACTAATTCTGATAGGCGGGTATGTGAACCTGATTTTGATCACATATTTAGTGTGTCCATACATTCCTCCACCTGAGCTAATTAGATTCTTCATTTTTCTGTGATTAAAGCACTGAACTTAGAAATAGAAAATACAGATTAAGGTCCAGACTGTGACAGATGGCATTTGAAAAATATTTATTGAAAGGTGAAAGGCAAAATCTTCTTAAAGATTGTCCTGGTTTGAAGGACAGGTGTCTGTCAAGGAAGGTGGGAAACCTCCCTTGAGCACAGGAATGACCCCCTCCCTCCTCCAAATTACTGTACTTTTGAAATTACAGGGCTCTCAGGCAAAGATGTGGTAAAAAGAATAACAGTTCTTTACTAGAGTTATATAAATTATATACATATATATATATATAAAACAAGACGGTTAAACGGCAACCATAGGAGAACAGACAAACCCCTTATCAGTTCCTTGTGTGTTGTTGGGAAAAAATCCTCTGTTGGGGCAGAGAGGCTGCAGTGACTCCCCCGCGGCTGCAGGGGGCGCTGTGGCGCGAGCGCGACGACCCTCACGCGGCAATGGCGGCTCCGGCGAACGGGAAAGGGGGAGATCACCCCCGGTGCGAACCCACGGGGCAGCCGCCCGGCTCCACCAACCTCGGCAGCGGGCAGCGAGCAGTGCAGGCGGGCAGGGTTGACTGGGGAGCGATGGATCTTGGTATCACTCACCGACAGACCAGCAGAAGGCAGGAAACAGCCGAGACGAACAGCTCCGGCTGGAGGTTGGTCACAGCGTAACTCTGAACCCTGTGCCGCGGCGGGACCCTCGGAGATGTCGCAGTGTATCCGTGCTCTGGAGTCAGCCGGCGGAGGCGTCGCAGTGTAGCAGTCTTCCCGGAGCGGAACTGGCACTCGCTGCAGACACGACCGCCTTCACCCAACGCAGAGCGGGGAGTGAGGCAAGCCCCGGTCTCCACCCACCTCTCGCCTAAGTCTCTGGTAGTTCTCCCGAGATGTTTCAGCCTCTGAGGAAACGTCCCTCTTCAGTATTTCCAAGTCTCTGTTTTCTTTAATTGAGGGAATTGTCCTGGCTTCTGGGCTGGGCAAGTGGTCCCTTTTGTCCTTAAGTACCGTCCATTCTGCGTCATTACCGTGGAATGCAGCTGAACAGATAACTCCCTTTTGTTCTTAAGTATCGCCCATCAATTCCCGGCCAGCCCCTCCCCAACTACACARCCTCCCTGGTACCCCGGGGCGGGGAAAGGAAACAAATTTTAATTACTTTTTTTCCTAACCCATAACAAAGATTCATTATTAAACTAGACCCAGGGGTAGTCGTTAGGGATTCTTCCACTTTGCCCAAATACAAATCAGATCTTAGGAAGGAAGTTTAGTGGCAGCAGAAGTAGAAAACATGAACAAAGTCATGAATTTACAAGTTTACATTTGATGTGAAGAGTAATAGGTTCCACAGAAGGCTTGCTGTAATACATGAGTATGCACAATTCCTCCCAGCCTCTGCTGAGGCAGGTGTGGTGGGTTTGGATTAGTGAGTAGAAAGTCATTTGTCGCCATCACTAATATGTTGTGATATTTTGATGGGGTTGATGGGTAGAATTTACGTCAAGGCTGGGAACATCTCAACCTTTTTACAGAGATGCATAAAAATTGATGGCATTTTATATGTGGCACCATCTGCTTTTTATAGGTTTTGTCTTTTCTGGATTTTTTTTTTTAATTTATTCTCTGTGGGGAATTCATTTCTTTAATGATGTGCTTATTAATAGGAAGAAAAAAATATTGCCATATATATAATACAGATAAATTATACAGTCAATTTTGTAATATAAGTGTTAGAACAGATTTTGTTTCTGTTGAGAAGATAAATAAAAATAAGATTTTTTTTTTTAAATCTGAAATGGTCTGATTTTCAGAAGCAGCTAACACCCCAAATGCCACTGTCTACTGAGGAAATTTTGGGCAGCTCCAAGGATCATTTCCTTCCTTGTTACTCTGTGTGGAGATTATTGTCCTTATTGGCAAGAATATTGTCCTTATTGACATCACTCACCTTCTCTTTCAGCTCAGAGTACACTTCCAACCTCACAATCAATTTCTCTCTCATATTTCTGCCCACAGCAGCAGGCATTATTGCTTGATGGGAACATTGCAATCAAACTACACCAATGTCCTCCAAAGCTTGAACCTGTGCCCAGGCTGTGAGTCTGGTGCCTCCACTAATTAACTATTCTAAATTTAGCTGTCAACTTTAATTAGGAAATCCATTGTCTCCAAATATGTGACCTGATAAAAGGAGACAGGAGAAATCTAGGACCAGGACAGCGTGAAGCATCAGGTCTGGAGTTTTCATGAGCTTCAGCCTCATAGCAGTGAAAATTAAGGATGTCCAGTCCCAGGTGGGATGGGGTATAGCAGTGCCTTCCCACTTCTACAGCGCTTAAATCCTGACTTCTCTCAGGTCCCTTTCTATTATCTCACCCTGTGAGCATGCAGGAGGGGAAATGGAGAGGAAAAATGTGTACAGTCACCTCTGCATTTTCTGCTCACCATCCGGAGAAGCTGGCTGTCCAAAGTGTGTGCTCACATTGGGATCTAAGAGAACCACTACACTCATTAAATCTAAACTAACTCGGGCACCATAGCATGGGCAGCATGTACTCCACAGCAGGATGCAAACAATGCCTAAGATCCTAAGTCCCTGTGTCCTCTCCTGCCCCAGCTGCACCACCATCAGTTCTTGAACAAGTCAACAGAAAGGTAGCGCAGGCTGTGCTATCAGATCCTGCTCTCTGTTTTACTCTAGGACAATGTACCTTTACTACATTCATTCAAAAAGGGTGATAACATTATATACTAATCTTGAAAATGAAATTTTCAATATAAACATATTTATATTATGCATATTTTCAATATAAATATTATTTAAAATATAATACAGTGAAATTTTGTATGTGGTTACTGCTGGTGAGATACACTGACATGATTATGCTGCAACACAACTGTTATGCCCAAAATTAGGAGAGATATGAGGTAATTCTACAGTGTCTCAATATTAAAAAATGACTGATTGTGAAGATCTGACTCACACTGAGACATTTCTCAACTGGTTAAATGGTCATTTATCTAAATGTGGGCTTTCTAGGTAGAATCATTAGATGTTTTCTAGATAGCAGGAAGAAAAAAATCCCTGCCAAATTCTGTTTCTCAATTGTGTAAAATAAATTTTCCATGGAGCTTTGCCATAATTAGGCTTATACTACTAATTGACACATAATCTTAACTAAATTTATTGTGGCAGTCAAAACAACAGAAATCAGTAAGGAACTTGAAACAAGTCTAAAAATTGTGAAGAGATAATTAAAATAACATGAAATTAATTTTAACAGAAATAAGCATAAAATAATATATATTAGGGAAACAAATTTGTTTTGATATGTCACTATGCATCAGGGTAAAATGTGATCTTTCCCCTCGCAGAGGAAGCTCTAAGTGAGAGGTCATTGTGAATGATCTCTAACATGCATATGAGACAGATGCAGATGTAACCAACTCACAGCCTAAGCGCCCATTATGTTCACAAACAAGCTTTGTTGAGGCAACCTCTGTGAATTCCATCCTCTCCTTTTTCTCTCACGGCTGCTCCTTTCATTCATTTCTGTTGCATCCCAGTCACTGAGGACTTCAGCAGCAGAAGCCAGTAAAGCTTGAGCACATTTTTCTCGCTCATAAGGTGCTCCTCTTGTCCTGCTCTTACTATAGAGTAGCTTACAAATGTTTGACACAAAGGAGCACAGTAGAAAGAAACTCGTGTATTTAGTGGTTCAGTGTGCAAGGTCGGCTGTCTCGTATGATCTTCTTCAAATAACTTTGCATTTACCATGTGGCAATAATTTGCTGGTAGTCAGTAATTTTCATCAGCTACTTCACGTTAATTGCCCATAAATAGGTTCTTACCTGGGGTAACTGCAAGGTCCTTTGAACTGACCCCTACACTCATATCTACTTGTATATAAAACAGAGAGGTTTTAGTATATTTTGTTAACTGCCACATCTTAGATTCAGGCTGTGTTGGGTTCTAATAAATGCAATGGATTTTTTCATGTATATTCATTTCTCCTCATCAAGACATTCACATAATGGAAATCATAGAAATCATTCTTCCCAGTGTATTGGCAAAGGCTTTTCTCTATTCTACATCTCTTCATGAAGCCTGTAGCAACTATATCTTCTTTCTTAAGGACAAAAAAAATAAAAAGCATAGCTGTTTTTCCAACATTTTTGCAGGGAATTTCCTTCCTTGCTTATCACCAAAGTCATTTCACTCAAGTACACCAGAAATACCGTTGTCATTCCCTGAGCTCAGAGGTGAAAAGAACAATTAAACTGTAATTGTTTGCTCACCTTGTTGCTGAAAGTGATTCTTCTTGTGTGAGACAATGGCTATCAAAAAAATAGTTCCTAGTGTTCAGTCGCTGGGAATTTTGACTTGGAGGAAATAAGAGTGAAATGAAAAAATAATAATACAACAACTGATGCAACACCTTTGCAACTTCCCCCTCATCTAGAATTTACACAAGTGTTCCTGTAATTTATCTTCATTATGCTAACCTACTCACAACACGCTTCATATATTTTGACTTTTAGTGCAGATGACATTATTTTATGATCTGTTTATCAAGCTTGCATTGAGTTTTAACAGCTGAGCACTCAAAAAAGTCTAAAATGTATATTGTGTACAAGCCACAAGGACGAGAGTAAGGAAACTATTGAAACTGCCTATGTGTGTGCCTGCATACAGGTACTACTTACTGCAGAAAGAGCTGCAACACAGGGGAAAAACAACCAAGCTAATATGTTATTTGTGGTGGATTTTTGTTTTCACACAAGGATATGAACTGAATTTTATTGTTTCATTGAAGGGCACTTCAACAGCCAAAATTATATTTAACTTCTAGAATGAGACTTGAATGTGATACGTATTTTATTTTTAGTCTCTGCAGACCAAACATCAATCACTCACTCCACGTTTGAGGGAAGATGAAAGCAAACAATAGAGCAGAAGGATACTGAGGCTAAAACCTCTCAGATGTTTGTGAATACACAAGTCTGTAAATATTGATGACTCTTGGCATAAAAAACATTCCTATCAATTTAGCTCCTGGGAGCAGGGAAATTAAGCCAGATTTCACAAGCCTTTCAGCATTAATTGAATAATGAGATCAATTAGCAATTACACTAAATTATTAAGTGAGTCTTATACACACAACCACATTATGTCACATCTTCCTCCTTGCAGGCAACAAAACTTGCCAGGGTAATCAAGCCCACAGTACTAGCAGAGACAGAAGTGACTATCCTTAACATGTAGGAAACCACAAAAACTGGATTTCGAGGGTAGGAAATTCATGAAACTGAAATGAGTTACTTCCAGTAAAAGTCCATGGTTTGCCTTACAAGTCCTAGAGCTACTACAAGAATAGAGTGAAAGCTTTGCTGAGCTCTGCATGGCTGGCTGTAGCAGTCCAAGGAATAGCAGCTTTACTCATTCGAAGTGCATGTTAGCAAGACCAGTGCTTTTGTCTGCATATGTTTTATGGATACAGATTTAGAATTTGGATTACTATGCTGCCCTGAGACATGTCCGTCTTTCAAAGGACGTCGGTGCACCCCTCAGCTTCATGAGTGCACTTCCCCGAGATCAGTGGGAGGTGCAAGGCTGCCAGCACTGCGGGGCTCTCACTGGCTGGAGGCTTCCAGGTCTCTCCACAAGGAAAATTGTTCAATCTGTGTTGCCCGCCCGTCGTTTTTTCTTCCTGTGAAGGATAATCAAGCAGAACTTTTTCATATGGAAGTACCCCTTTGCTAACTGCCTGGCATGGACTAAGCTTCCTCTGCAGTCTTTCCTTTTCCTCAGGCAATGAGTTCTTCTGCTCTGCACTTGGGGTTGCAGCTTTTAGACTTTATTTTTCCCGGGAACTGAGAAAGGAGAAAATGAGAAGAGAATATTTTGCTTGCTTGGACTCGGGAATTCAACTGATAGCACACTGAATGAGGGGAAAGGAGCTGAAGTCTTTGTTTAAAAAGGGAAGATAGCTAAGGCAGATGGGAATAGCACTAGCAAAATCTCTGTGGTGATTTTGGATCACGACATCCTCATTCATGCTGAAACATGGGAGGAGACTAAACAGTGAGGGAGATTTCAAGGAGTACAGGACAATGAACACGTTATAGAGGGGCAAGAGGCACTTCAGGGAAGCTGGGGTTAAATCACAAGAAAGAGTTTTTAGGCGTACACAGAAGCTTTAGCCTGTTCAGCAGATGCTGTGCTAAGGTTCTGTCTAGGAAGGAGTTTGGCCCCAGCTGCAGCTTGTAGCCAATATAAATTCTCCTGTGCAAATAGTGTTGTCTGCACTTTGTTCTCCAGGTTACACCAGGTTACTGTGAAATCAGATCCAATTTCCAACCTAGGAAAGGATCACATCTGTGCAAATTCCAGAGTATATCCTTTGGTCCAAAGATCTTGCTAGATGGGCAATCATAACAAGGTGCTGAGAGCAGAATTAGCCTCCAGAAACAGAATTAATCAAATGCCTCAGTAAATAAATATGCTGGACTGCTACAGTTGTAGACAGTATAGCAAGAGCTCTTTGAATTTATATTAAAACCACAATAATTCTTTAAACTAGTCAAATTTAATTGCATATTGTACTTTATTATGCAAATAACTGTGTTTTCTTAATATGTAGTGGGGACAGAGGGAGAAAATTACTTCAAAACTTTCAATAAAGCATAACAGATGAGAATCAATGACATCTTGGAAATTATTTCAGTACATGCAGATAAGCCTGGGAATTTAATGTGTTGCGTAACCATTAACGAAAATAAGCCATTAGAAATCCAAGCCATGTTACGTGCCCCAGGAATCTGTAAGAAATCTATTGACAGAAAAATATTCTCACTGAAGTTCTTGTTATTGATTTCCATGTTTCATTAAATGCATTAAAATTCTACTGGCAGTGAGTGCTTCACTATTGCTGTAATGGGTGCTCTATAAACTGTGATAGAAAACCACAAGTTTGGAGTCACTCCACATCTGGACTTGTCTAACACGATGAACCTGCACCTCATTTGCATGGAATGAAAGTGGAATAGCAAAAAGCTTGTAGTAGCAGCTCAATACATACATTCAGTGTACAGATGTAGCAGCCTGCAGCTCTGCTTTTCAATTTTTATCTCCAACATGTGCTGGACAGAGAATTTTTCATTTATGTCTTCATTGAAGAGGAAAAATACTGGAATTATGACCTCTTTTGATTCAATTCACTAACAGTATTGATTTTCTAATGGAATCTGAAGTGAGCCTGTTGACTGACATCAAGGGGGAACGAAAGTTGTCACAGTGCTGAAGAAGGAAGCAAAGAAAATCGTAACCCTATTCTGAAAGAGGTATTGATATATTGCAGCAGGGGTAAGAGCTCTGGGGTACATTCAGATTTCTGAAGAAATTGAGTTTGGTTTTTTTTTAATTTATGGATCATCCTTTCTAACTTGGTGCTAGTTATCTTGACAGGGCAGCAGAGCTCAAATTATCTAGAAGGTGCTCTGCAGAATGAATTGTCCTCCATTTTCTTATACAGAAATACAGGTATTTACATTTTTTTGACAATATATAAATTACTTTATGTGATAATGATCATAACAAGTAAAATTTATTAATTTTTATACATCACTAGAAAGGTCTCACAGTAAGAGGTGATATTCTAAAATATCATCTCACAACACTTTTGTTTTTTTTTTAAATTAGTTATAGATTTTAAAACTGGCTTAAGTAGAAATCTTCTCTCATTTTTCATAGCAATTCGCAATAAAAGGAGGTTTTATTGTTCGTTCTGTTTTCATTTCCCGGAAAAATTTTCTGAATTCAAAAGACATCACATTTATAAAACCATTTTCATTAAAAATTAAAAGAAAGAAAGAAATATAAGAAGTTATCTGCCAAATAAAGAGAATTTTAAAATCAAAAGAAATGTTTTTGTCCTCAAAACTTTAAAGAATCTGCTCAAAAGCAATAAATTGAGGACCACCACACAAATATCCATCAAAAATTAATTTTATGAGAAACTAACTGGTCTAATGAGGTTTTTCCAGTGAAACACAGTTGTGTTAGCACTGGTCAGGGCAGCACCACTGAGGGAGCTGCAGACCTGGAACTGTACATAGAAAGAGAAATTAGACACACTAAGGACCTGCACACTGAGCAGGCAAACACAGTATGTGTTGGCTTTAGCTTCTCGATAAAACTTTCAGGACTTTCATTTTAGGCAACAGCAAACCATTTGAATTAAAATACACATTGCAAATGTTTGCTATGACCTGTTCCCTCTCTGAAGGTTTCTTTCCTGCTCACAGAAGATTTCAGGGCCTGTCCTCTCGGTTCAGAACTGAAGTGGACCGGAAAGGCTCTGAGGAGCTGGATACACTGTATGTATATTTGTGTAGTGCAGTGTGCTGGATCGACTGTAAACCAGCAGGGGAAATTAACCCCACACAAAATACCTCGAGAGATTTATGGTCAGAATTACTTTAATAAAAAGGTTAAAATAAATGCAGGAATACAGAAACACCACCCTAAACAAACTGACAGAGTCACGGTACAATCTGATACCCCGTTGATACCAGGGTGGTAGCTGTGTAGTCCAGTTAAGCACTGGTCCTGTAGAAGGTCTCGTCTGGAGACCTCTGGGTTTCCAGTCATCTGGTAGTCCAGTTGTCCAGTGGAGTGGAGTCCAGTCGAGTGGAGTAGTCCCGTATCCAGTCGAGTCCAGTTGAGAGGAGTGGAGTCCAGTCGAGTCCAGTCCAGTGAAGTGGACTGGAGTCCAGTCGAGTCCAGTCGAGTGGAGTGAAATGATTTCTCCCATCTCATAGCCTGCTTTTATGTTGTGTTTCTTGGCTGGTACCTGCCCCAGGGGCGTGGACTTCCATAATGCAAAAAGATTTTCCCGACGTTCTATTGGTTGCTTCGGCAATGAGCTCACATGAGGCTTCTCCGAGGAACAAACGGTTTCTGACATTCTATTCTTATCAAGTCCAGTAATGAGCCATTAATCAAGATAATTCACTCAGGGTGGTTCTGAAGTTCTATTGGTCCATGTTTATCAAGTCCGGTAATGGGCCATTAATCAAGACAATCTACTCAGGACGGGTGGTGCAATGGGCATTAGCTGAGATGATCTACTCAGGATGGGTGGTGCTTGCTGTCAGCTGAATGGTTATCTCAGTTGAGATAAGGAGTACCACATGAGCATAGCATCAGGGACCAGGTGTGTAACTGTGAACTGTACAGCTTATCGAGGAAATATGTGGGTGGTAATAGAATATATGGTTAACCCAGGACATGCAGATATAGTTGTAATCACAGGCATCCATCAGTACCAAGTTTCAGTGCTTCAACTTAAAGAATTCATGCTGAAAAGAGAGACAATGAAATTATTGTATGACAAAAAGGAGACAAAGGGAAAGTGTTAAGTGTAGGAATTCTCTTTCCTAACTTTCATGATTTATAAGTTATTCTAATAAAGCTATTTGTACAACATTTACATCTTAGTGTAAGCTATTTATCTAGCCTTCCTCTACAGTCAATAAAGAGATGGAGACATCTCCACAGGATATTCATCCTTTCTGTTTTCCTCTAAAGTGACTTGGGATGGGATGACTCAGGTGGATGTGCACTGCATGAAGGTATGCTGCAGAAGCATGGATAGATCCTTGAGGAAAACACAGCAGAAGTCTCAGACTAGGCAAATTAAACTCTTTTCCCTGGCTTATTTTTTACTTACAGAACTGTGAATTTGTCTATATTCTCTCTTCTGTGTAACTAAAAAGCCCTCAAGTAACAATGTCTGGGTGTACTACCTCCACATACTTCAGTCTCTTTGCACACTAAAGGAACATAATTGGGCCATCGTAATCTCTTATTCTGGCTACTCACCCATCAATTTTTTGCAACATCTTGAAAGTAGCATGGCAATTTTGAGAGGGTTATGAGACAAAGCAAGCTTCTATGCACTTGATTGCCTCAGGGAATGGTTCAAACTATGTTTTATTTAGTGGCATTTTCTGATCTAAGGCATTTTCACTCTCACCTAGTCAGAGTAACTACTATTCTTGTGCAGATTTTTCTGTCTCCTTTAGATGATGATGCTGTTGTTTGTGTTGCATCAGTGGGAAAATAGAGTTTTTTCTGGATACAGTCCTACACAGGTAGTTGCACTGGCGTAATAGAGTGGCTTGGGAGCAGTGCTCAGAAATCAGGGAACTAAAGGAGGAAATATTTCCATTGGCTTTGCTGCTGGTGGAAGACTAGCATTATCATATCTGTTGAGATGCACCTACGATCCTTATGACCTATTACCCTGCACAGTAAGCCTTTCTAGGTGGGAAGGGATCTTTTATTTAAGGTGCCATCAGTCAGCTCTGATTATACTTACTCAGTGGTTCCTAGAGATGGTATGTCTAGTTGTAGGATGCCTACAGACACAGACCACGCACAGTCACCTTAGTGAAAGTGATGAAGTCACATTCTCCCACTAAAAATGAGTTAAATTTTTTCAAAAGATAGCTTCAACAGAGAGATTTGTGGTGGGCAAGTATCTTTTATCCAAATATATCTCATTTAAAGCCATACCAGATATCATCCATCTTTATGCAACCAGCTGATGTAAACACCATGATGTGTTATGGTTAATTCGACAGAAATACAACCAGAGGCTCGCACTTGATCTGAATCCAGTCTATCTTGCCAGAAGACCTGCGAGCAGTACTAAACCCAGGACTTCAGAACTGCTGTTTGACCTCGGAGTGCTTTCAGAGGAATGAAGAATGAACTCCCAATTGACTCTACACAGAGCAAAATTAGCCAGCCTGTCCTGACCCCCTCCACCAGGCCAACTGCAGCCAAACTCACTTTGCTAGAAACCTCTGTGTTAGCTAGCAGTAGACTCATTAATTTTTTTGAATGATCAGCTGGATAACAGCCATAGCAGAAACAAAAATGAGCCTGACTTTTATATAGTGAAAAATCTCTGCAAGGTTACAAGTTGTTGGGTTTTAAGAGCTATAAACCTCTATTATTTAACCTTTGAGATTTCTGTTGATGCTTCTCCTCCTCCAGCAAAAACTTACACTAGTTCTCCCCAGCAAGCTGCAGGGACCATTTTGGAAGCTGAGGTATTTCTTAGAGGGGAGAAATATAGGTAAGGAGAGAACTTCCATCATAACACCCGTCTGTGCTTCTTTAGTGCCTGGTATCCAAAATTCCCATTAGACTGGCAAGGATCTGCAGTGCTCAATATATTCTGGCCACTGTCCCTTTTGTCCTTGACATGCCTCTTATATGTTGTGGGCCAGAGGGACTGATGAAGAGATAGCAACATCAGTTTTATGCCAGCTGCAGAATTCTCCATTCTAGGGCAATCCTCTGCTGCACAATTGAGGCTGCTTCAAGGTCCCTTTATGTTCCTCAGGTGGGTGGACTTCGGCACAGGCTCGAGTCTGACCCTCAGACACCGTTGAAAGATTTAAGTTCTGTGATTTGTGTCAGCTTTAACAGGTGTTGTTTGGATAAAATCCTGCCTGGAGTTTGAAAGTTCAGTTTGAATTTTGCCTTCATCTCCCTGTTTGATCATGACTGTGTCCAAAGTCTAATTTAACAGATCTTATTTGCCCTCTTCGTCTGATGCTTGTTTAACTCCAGTAGTTTAACTCTGAAGCTTAGACCGTAGTGATCTAACTAAGGAGGGAAAGAAGATGATGAAATGGCTGTGGTATGTCGTATATCAAGTGATTATACAACAAATTAACTCTGAAACATTTTCAGTGTTGTTGCTGCAACGGGTAAAGTTGACTAACATTAGCAAGCAGCACTTAGGGGATCGGTTCTTTTAATTGTAAATAGTCTGACACTTTATTAAAAATCACTCCATAAATCTCTTTATTTGCAGTAATTGATGATTCTCTCCTATCTCACTTATCTGATGTGCTTTCTGCAATACACACAAGGAAAATATAAAAGTCTTTTATCTGTCAGCAAAAGGAATGTATATCCTTGCAGCACAGTGCAATGAAAAGAGTAAATAAAATTTTAATGTGGTAGAGGAAATTCTAGCGTTTTCATATGTTTTCAATTATGTTATAATTTTTGGTTTTAACAATGACTGCAGTATATTGCATCAGAAATGTATCTGCTCCTTCCTAAAGCAACTGGACACACTTGATAGATTATGAACTTTCCAGCTGAAGGAGCTAATCCTGAAAAATCCTTTTTGCACAGCATTTTTTCTAGTGTGAGACACTAAACTGCTTACTAGAGTGAGGCATTTCTGGAAGAAGTCCTAAGAGACAGACTGGTAAAAATAGAGATGTAGAGATTATGAGGGCCTTGAATATACTAAAAAAACAAAACAGAATGTAAGAACAGACCTTGATCTTGATCTTGACATTGAGAGCTTGGATATGGGAACAGCTGAAAGAAGCTATCACTACGGTGCTGACAGTAAATGTGAAAGTACCCAAAAACCCCTAAAGGGTTGAAAATATAAAAGAGTGAAAAGAGATGCCTCCGAAGACAAATATAGAATATGCTGTGTTTTCACAGCCAAAATTTCCATATCCCTTCCTTCATTGTGCCTGCAGCCATTCTGGGTACCATTAATTGCTGAGGTCATTTTACCCTATAAGAATTTTGAAGTTTAGGTTGTTTGGACAGTGAAGTACTGAAAATTTGACACAAATCAGATACTTTATCATCATGTGCACCTATTTGTGGACACAGGCTCTCAAGCTACAACCAGGCTGACTGGGCACCTACCACTACAGGGAAAAAAATCATTTTGTTTTTAAATGGAAAAAAACCTTTAAAAATTGAGAGTAAGATTCAAGCTTCACACAGAATGAGATCCTGAAAAAAGATACCAGAAAACAAGAGAATTAAGAGGCCCTGTCTCTGGCACAACCAGGCCAGCTCACTTAATTTTCTATGACCTTCCTCATTTTTAAGTGAGTTTCTGTAAGAATGGTTACAATTATTAAAATCAATTAAATATAGAGGCAGAAGAGGGATTATCAGCCCCATCAGTTGTGTTATTAGTATTTTATATGCTGTTCTTAAAGAACTAATGGCCAGCTGTCAGCTCTGGTTTTGGTAAGGTGTCCATATAGTGAATTTTTCTTGTTTGGAACATACCCTGTTACAACATCCTGGAAGACTCTGTTGTGTTCCTGCTGAACAACCCTGAATGTCTGAAATACAAATAAAGATTTGTGCTTCATCACTCCTACAGTCTGACAAAAGAGGCTTTGTTTACTTAAACATAAGAGCTGGAGAAAGAAATCTGACTCCAAAGAGCAAATGAATGAAAGAACTTGTAAGCTACTCTGGCCATAAGTGATGGAGGGCTGTAAGAAAACACAGCATTATCAAAGGTAAATGCTTAGGCAGCATTTGCAAAATAATTGCAAAAAAATTAAGTTTGAGGAGTTTTAGTTTCAAAAAATTGAGAAGGGTAAGCCACCATATCAGGGGAGGGAGAAATGGAATATATTACAGCGGTTTGGTTGCCAGTGGTACAGAGCAACTAGAAAAGGAATGCATTACAAAGCCTAAAATTGCTTTTGGTTATTGTTATGAGCTTGTGGGTTTTTTTCCTATTCTCTTTTGTAGGGGTTTGTGGTGGTTTTTGGGGGGGTCTTGAGGGGACAAACTTCTAAGACTATATAACCAGTCTTAGCTTTTTGGTTAAGAAAATTGGTTTTAATTCTTACCCATAAGGTTTTCTGCTCTTTGACTGAGCAGAATAATATATATAAAATATAACATGTTTAATATAGACAGTAAAAAGTATAAGGTATAAAGTAAAAAAATACTATCTATTATATTGCATTATACTATGTTGTATTGTATTATATTGTATATTTTATATGTTGATTTTCAAAAAATTAGAGATCAAGAGACAGCATGGT
Source organism: Amblyornis subalaris (assembly GCA_018881555.1). NCBI lineage: Eukaryota > Metazoa > Chordata > Aves > Passeriformes > Ptilonorhynchidae > Amblyornis > Amblyornis subalaris. The sequence goes on along the minus strand of JACAXG010000047.1, from coordinate 5,707,166 downwards.
GTACAAGCCACCACTTGCAGAACCTGCCAGCTGGGATGAACATCAGTGTATTCAGGAGCAGTGCATCTCCCACCTGGCTGCAAGAGGCAGTATGAAGGTTTGCATTGCCAGCTCTGAATTACAAAGAGAAGGTTTTTCTTGTCTAAACCATCAACCTTCCGGGAAACTTAGGGCCTTGAAGGACAGTTCATCAGAAGAGACTAAGAGTTCATCTGCCCCGTCTGTGACAGTGGCCAGGAGTCGCTGGCATTGTAAGAGCAGAAGTGCTCTCAGGTTCCTGTGATCTGTAAGGCATTTCTGAGTCAGATGTGGTATCTTGTCTCTTGATAGCTGTTGATGGATGTTTCTTCCATACATCTGTCAAGTCCACTCTGTGTTACCACAACTAAGGGCAGGGAGATACACAGTTTAAAAAGAAGCAGTGTGAAAAAAATGCCTTCTGTTGATTACTTTGAGCATACCATCTCTCAGTTTCATTGGATTCTGACTTTTTTTTTCAGATAACAAGAAACAATGAGGAGCTGCTCCTTCTTCACTTACCCTTGTAATCTGTAATGTTGTAGATTCCCATCATAGCTACCTGATTAGTTTCATTGCTCATAAAGAAAGGCTCCAAACCTATGACCTTCTTTCTCCTCTCTGAGAGTTTTGTGGTACCACTAAGTCCTGTTTGAGATGAAGACAACCAGTTCTACACCTCATTTCAAGATGTATTCACAACATGGATTAATGCTTTAAGATTTTTTTTCTGCTTTGTTTTCTATTTTTCCCCAGTAATTGCTACAATACACACTAGGGGTTTTTGTCCACTGTTGATAATTGTACTGATGTTTGAAAAGACATCTTTCCTGAATGGAAATAGGTAGTTTAGGATCCATTCTCTCAGACTGTTTTCCCCCTGTGTATCACTTCATATTTATTACATAGAATTTAATCTGTCATCCTATTGCCTGCTTAGTACCATGACATTTTTCCCCAGCTCTTTGCAATCAGCTTTCACTTTTATTACCCTGAATAATTTCTCATCACCATTAGTCTCCTTGTTCTCCATTCTTTTTCATTTCTGTATATTCTGAGTATAACAGACACTGTAAAGATGCCTGTGATCTATGGCTTTCCTCGATTGTAGAACCCAATCATTTATTCCTTCTCTTTGTTTCTTACCAGTTAACCTGTTAACCTGTTGTTAATCTATAATGCGACTTACTTCTCTCCCACAGGCAGCTTAATTTCTTTAAGAGCTCATGATGCCGACTGCCCCCAGATTTATCACAGAGTAAAGGAGGGTGATACTTATCTACTTTATAAATTGCCTTCACATCTACAGATGAGAAATGCTAGATATTAATAGTTGCTAGAAAATCTGTATTGCTTTGCCTTAGATAAAAGATATTATGAGAAATGGAACTGAAGGAGCAGAAATTTGAGGAATGCATGGTATCATAAGAAGAGGGCTGGCTGCTATACAAAAAATCAGAGTTGTACTCATCTTAGCCAGAGGCTTTTTGAGTTTTAGCAGACTTATTGCCTGACTAATTTCTCCATGTGTAAAATGGGCTTCCAACTGTGATTGTGTCAGGGTTAAATAAATGTGGGTCTGGTAGCTTATCAAAAAGGTGCCAAAGAAAGATGAGTCTGCTAGTCTGTGAGTACAGGTCTTGACAGATTTGTGTATTAAGTCCCCAGAAATCTTCAGTGGTTCAGTCATCTGACGCTTTGCTGAGGGATTTGATGTCTGTTGCTTTTTTATTTTGCTAGGAAGTAACCCTCTAACAGCCTGGAGATAGAGCAGCCAAAAAAAAAAAAGAAAAAAGAAACAGCACATCTAAGATGCAGAAAAAAAATTTGTTTTCTCATGTGAATTTATCTCCACTTTATTTCCAAATAAATTTGAGCATTGCCTCCTCAAAGTTTTCCCATCTTGTTCGCTTTTTAATAATGTTCACACAGCTTTCCCCAAAGTAACATCGTTAGCAATGTAGTGTATCACCATAATAAAAACTGAAAGGGGGTTAAAATTTCGCTATTTGAATTTTTGCCTATCCCCATTATTAAGGTTCTGCCTTGACCAAAGTTAGGATCCATACCATCTGCTCTTGATGTCAGCTGGTATCACCGCACTGATTTGAAGAACACTCTTTTCAGGACCTTAATGAGCAGAAATACTTTTTATGATTTACCTCTGAAATGTTACATGAATGACAGAGTGTAAGATGGAGTGACAGTGTAAACAAAAGATAATCTGACTGCAATCACTGGCAAGACTAAAATCAGATGTAAGTAATAATTGAGTAGTGTAGAGGAGATTTGGGAAAATCAGATTTTGCAGTTATTTCAATTATCCTTTATTATATTAGCCGTACTCAGGGAAATTGGTTAAAATGTGAATTATATTTGCATAATGCCCTTGTGAAGAAAAATAAAATAGGCATTATGAATGAACAAAAGAGTTTAAATACTTTGCTTTGGATTCTAAACCATTCACATCACTCTTGCAGCTTTTGAAGCTCATGAGGTTTGGTTCCTTCTGGTGTTATGCACAGCTAAGGGCAGCGACACCTCATTGCTGTCACACTGGCAGTTGCAACACCTCTCAAAAACTGTCCTCTGCTTTTGTGCCATGGTCTCAGCAAACAAGGGTTATAAATACAACTGGCCTGGACCGTGTATCAGCTTGAAAACGAAGCCTCTGAGTGCAAAGAAATAAAAAACTCTGAACAGTGTTTGAAACAAAACTCGAAAGACCTTCAGAAGTAGAGTGGTCAAGAACAAAATTGATGTTCAAAGCCATAAGGTAACAGGGCCAACCCGTGTAGATCCTGGCTGCCATAATAAATCTCCCTCTGAAGCACATGGACAGTGGAGCCAAGCACAGAGGCAGGTGTTAACATCCTAGTCCAGCTCGGACGTTGTTTACATTCCTGTGCAGTTTAGAAGAGGTTTGTCACTAATACATAATGTCAACCTTTGTAAATGTGGAGGGGTACTGTCATCTTTTCCACTCCTGACTGTGTGCTTGTCATTCACAGTCACCACACAGGTCTCCACAGATCTTTTATTGGTCTATATTGTGGAAGAATAAAGTAGAGATCATAATAGCGATTTAAAGCAGTTCTGGTCTCTTATTCTACTTATTTATTATATTTTATTGGTTTATTTATAAATACAAATGTTTATATCTGTATAAAATGTGTCTAAAAGCTGAGCATGTTTTGGGTCTTGATGCTTTAGGATTTTAGCTGTTACATTTTTCATATATTTGTAACCCTGCAATTCTTAGTGTATAACTCTAAAGCCCATATAGAGTGTTAGCTTCTGCTTTCAGACTAATCCGTCTTCAGGCCTGAAGCTCAAGGACACCTTATTGCCTCAGGCCTGAGAACTGTAAACAACAGTTGGGAAGGGGGGAGGAAAATTGGGGTGAGTTACTTCATTACCTGAGGCTGTAATTGGAAGAACTAGCCCCAGTATGCTGATGGACCAAACTTATAAAAGTATGGACAACTCATGACTGGTCGTCCATCTTGGGGGGGTCCATCTTGAGGAGCTGATCTTAGGGGGTCCACCTTAAGGTGTAAGACCCTGAGTGAGCTCTGACTACCCTGGATGCACCTGAAGGCCGTCAAATAAATACAACTGTTTTTACCATTTTAATTTTGTCAAGCCTCTCTTTTAGGTAGTCCCGGATAAGGCATCAGTCTTCTAAACACTGCTTTAAAAATACATATTTTTCAGGTTGAATCCCGAAGTATCTGGGAAAAAAATACTGTAAGGAGGTTACCTTTATTTGAATATCACCCAACTGCCCAGATTAGTTCATTTTGTCTGGAATGAGATGTAATTAAGCACAGTGGATTGAATGTTAAATTCAATAAAATCCCTCTGTAAGTCAATGAAAAATAATTTTTACCAAGGAGGACAGAAGTCTGTAGATTCAAAATACATACTTTCCCTCCCAGAAACTTGATCTACAAAGAAAATCGTCTCTTCAATTATTGAAAAAGACTGAAAACAGATAAGCTGGTTAATAAAAACTGAGTAACCTGTGAAATTACATTATATGTTTTCCTAATCTATATAGTAGATTTGTCCATGTGATAATTTTTTTTACCACTGGCAATTTCTTTGTAAGTAACTAGTATGCATGGAAAGTTGTTTCTATGGAGAAGTCACAGAAGAGGTCTGAGATAACAAGACCAGACTGCTCATTGGATCTCCATATTTCTTCAATGAGAAAAAAAGAAACTACAATAACAGCTTTGCAAGTGGTTACAATTCTGAGATAGAAATTTGTGCATCCAGATTACCATAAAGCATGAATCATAGAGATCTCATTATGTGATTATGCAAATATACATTAATTACACAATTACAAGCATCTATGGTGATGAAATATGATTAATTATATGACTTGGTTCACTTGCTGAATGTAATGCCATTAGCTACTAGAGGTCCATAGATGTGTTTCTTTTCTTGATTCACTGACATTTTAATACTATGGGGGAATTATAAATTAGTGTAACAACAGATGACAAAAGCAGATGGAATAAACTTAACTGAAGCCAATATGATTTACACAGCTTTAAACTGAACAGTTTGTGTATTTATCCAGCTATAAATGTTTTGCTCCATGATGAAGAGTTCTGTTTGGAATGAAAGTTTAAAAAAACAGTGACATATCTGGAAAAGACCCTCTAACCATGTGTCTTAAAATGTTAAGATGTACTGAACCAAAAGTAATCAGTGGAGGTTAATATACGGCTACCAAAGACACAGCTGCACTGGCCCACTTGGGAAGTAAGGGACAGGCATTGTTGGCTGGTGACTTGGAGAATACAATCTAGTTTATTTGCCTTAAATGTCCAATACAGTAGTCACTACCAGAGACCCAAATATATCCTACCTGCTGCAAACAACACTCTGGGGACAGATCAAGGGCTTTCTGGGGGAGTTTATCTCTTTCTGTTGATTACAGGAGAAGCCTTGATGTCTAACTCAAAGGTGGTGCACGGTACAGAGGTGTTTAACATTAATAAAGATGAATCCTATGCATGTGATGCAGGACTAGACCTCATGCTTGCCGGAGCACTGGGTAGGTATGATATCTTAGACAAGTAAAAAGGAGTGGCTTGTTCTCTTCATTATAATATCTCTTATTGTGTTTAGGGTGTATATCCCAAGCCATGACACAGCTGCTTGAAGTACCCTGCATGGTCAGTCTGCTCTGAGTTCTGAGACTAATTGCTACTTGTGTAGGATGACTGAGGTTTTCCACAGTCACTTCCCAGCTTCTTGGGCCCAGTGCATGGCTGACATGTCTTGTCATCATCATCTCCACAAAAATCACAGAATGGTTGAACTTGGAAGGGATCTCTGGGTGTCACCCGGTCCAATTCCCTCTGCTTAAGCAGGGCCACTTAGAGCCATTTGCTGAGGACTGTGTCCAGATGGCTCCTGAGTATCTCCAAGGATGGAGAGTCCACAACCTCCCTGGGCAATCTATGTCAGTGCTCAGGCAGCCCACAGTGAAAAAATGTATCCTGATGTTCAGAGGGAACCTTCTGTGTTTCTGTTGGCGCCCACTGCCTCTGGTCCTGTCACTGGGAACTGAAGAGAGCCTGTATCCATCTTCTTTGCTCCCCTCAGGTTTCCCTAAACCTTCTCTTCTCCAGGCTGTACAGTTCCAGGTCTCAGCTTTTTCTCATAGGAGAAATGGTCCAGTTCCTTCATCATCTCTTTGTCCCTTTGCTGGACTCTCTCCTGCATGTTCATGTCTGTCTTGTACTGAGCCCAGAAATGGACACAGCAGGTATGGCCTCATCAGTGCTGAGTGGAAAAGAATGAGCAACTCTCTTGACCTGCTGGGAATTTTTTGTCTAATGCACCCTGGGACACCACCCACCTTCTGCTGCAGGGGCACACTGCTGCCCTGGCTCCAACTTGGTTTCCACCAAGCCCTCCAGGTGCTTTTATACCAAGCTGCTTTCCAGCTGTGTGGACCGCGGCACACATTGGTGCCTGGGTTTTTTCCTCCCCAAGTGCAGGACTTTGCTTGTAGAGGTCCCTCTGGACAGAATCACAGTCTTCTGTTGAATTAGCCACTCCTCCCATACAGTCTCACTACTGTATTTTATTTTTCACCAATACACAGCTTTTCTGTCTGAGACTGACTATTCTTCTAACTGATCTACTTTAACTATATTATTGTCCTGGAGCTCAGGCTTGCTCCATGCAGACCCGGAAAGTCTAACAAATTCTGTTAATCTACCCCTCGGCTTTGCATTTGTGATGAAACAGCAACTGCAAAATGCAGAGGAAACCTTCTCCTCCTCCTCCCCATTTTAAACAATCACATCATAAGGGCAAAGTGTAACTTTTCCTTCTAACCATAACTGAATGTGTCACAGCAGAGAATCAGCAGTTTTTAAGACAGCGACTATTTATAAAATGCAAGGAAGTTCACTTGTAGGTCTAGCAGACTTCGGATGAAAGCAGATGGAGAAAAGGTTGCCATAACCTAATCTGTCTATTCTCTACTTTTTCTCTTCAAATTTAATATCTGACTATCTCTTCATAGATGTAAAAATAAGTTCCTTTCTAAGTACTAAGATGGAGCACTTCAAATACTGATTGCAGCACTAAACTTGAAATGTACTTTTATACCAAAAATGTGAACATTTCAGTTCTAAAATTAATTTGATTTGCTTGTTCAGAATACAGATAATTGAAGACATTTAAGAAAATACATGTATTAAAAAGTAAATGACTCCTTATGATTGGGTGATTTTTTTAAAAAAGAGAATAATCTTCTGAAAGAATATACCTGTTAGGAGTAAGCTTGTGCAGAGATGCTGGAGTCATCCTTATTTCTTGTTTAGAAGTAATGTATTTCAGAAAAATACCTTGTAATTGTATTCTTTTAATATTTTCTGTTGGCCTTAACCTTTTGCCACTGAAATCACTGTTAAAAATCCAATAAGACTCGTAAGAGACTAGTGTTAAAGCAATAGTAAGTGCTTTTGAATATGTCAATTTACAGTGTTTCTCTTTCTCAACGGTGAACTTCTGGAGCTTTCCTCTGAGGTCACTACTCATTAGTAGCTGGTATCACTCTGAAACTTCATGGAAAGCCTCCTCCACACCACTGACAACATAAAAATTATTGTGCATTACTGTACATTTAACACGATCTATTCTCATTAACACCACCAGTAACAGATCTCTGTGCCATTACTCAACAAAAATATATATCCTCTTCTTTTCTGGCAGTAGATGTGACTTTTACACCAGATTCTTTATTGCTCTAGAGGGATTGACAAATGTATATTTTCCACTGAAACAGACACTGAGTCTCTTGGGGAAGTCTCCTCTTCGTGTCAAAATAATGAGTGTATTTTCATGAAGAAGAGGTAGCTTATTAAACATACTTGCTACAGAGATCAAAAGCTTTCATTTATTGAAAGATGGCTTTAAAACCACTTGCAGAGGCTCTGGGATAATACTAGCAACTGCCCAACACCATGGCTCAGCTGCTAAATACTTTCCTAAGCATCACACAGCAGACCAGGCTTTCTTCTGTGCCATCTTAGGGACTGGGATCCAGCAAAACAACAGGGGGCTTGTTTTCTACGTAGCTGTAACCTGTAGTTAAACCTTTTGTAGACATCAATTTGTACAGCCAAACACAAGAATAGAGCAACTCCAATTATCTAAAACCAGAGGAGAGGTAACCTAAACATACTCCAAGTCATTATTGCACAATAGACATTACAAACAGCTTCACTGAGTGCCTTACTAATATATTTCTAGAACACAGTGACAGTTAAATAGTAACAGGAGAATAACATTAGTGTTTGATAAACCTTAACACTGTGTTGGTGCTGTATCACGTAAAAATGGTTTCTGCCTTAAATGAATTTCAGGATAAAAGGAAGATAAGGAGCGTGGTTTTCTGCCAAAGCCAAAGCCAGTCATCAGAGTCCTGCTGGGTGCCAGCTAGTCTCCAGCTGCAGCTGGGGCCAACGAGCATGGCAAAGACCTGGCCATATATCTCTATCCCAGCCGCAAGGCTGCTTCTGGCTCACCTGCTCAAAGTCCCCACAGAGCTGTCAGACGCATGAAGCCAAGGGTTTCTAGGGCTCGTCTGCCCAATGCCATCCGAGCACTGCAGTCCCAGGGTGGGCTCCAGCACSTGGGGGCATTACATGGGGCCGAGAGGCACCAGGGAGAGCTGCCCATGGCACTGGGTTGGACCTGCACTCCTGAGCTTCTTCTGCCAGGAGCCTGGAGCCAGCATGGGGTTTGCAGCTGGGGGTGGGAAGTGGTCTACCTCACCTGAAAAGGCATTTTCAGCAATTCCTCACTGTCAATTCTTTCTGAACAAGCTATAGGAGTCAAATGAGAAATGGGCTACAGAAGGAAACTGCCAGCATTTGGGGCACAGTCTCGCATGCAGATTTAAGATTTCTTTCTAGAAAGCATAGAGGATGTTGGAAGCTCATATTATAGGAAAACCTTTAGATCTCTGGTGCCACTGAACTTACAAACACCATGTAAGCGTAGAAAAGCAGCCCAGAATAGGTTAAAACTCTCCTTTCTACCTGATTTTCTCAGAGAAGACATGAACACTGCTATTCTCCTGCCTGCTGTCCTCTGACCCAGAAAAATTGGTTGGCTTCACACAGCTCAGTCATAAATCCCCAGTTTGCCAGTGGAAGGCTGAAATGTCGTGTTCTGACATCGAATTTGAAAGCCAGATCAGCCAGTTGTCTTTAATCACATGATAAAGTGTTTTCCTCACTTTTTCCCCACAACAAAAAAGACAAAAGAAACTCCGAGGAAGAAACAAGCATTTATAATATGATCATGTAACATGATGTGTGTATATAAATACACAAATATGTAGCTATATGTGTGTATATAAATACATAAATAAATATATATTTATATACAAGCTAAACAGAAGTCGACATTTCTCATGCAAACTCATCTGTCAGTTCAAGAAGTAAATGAAAGTTCAGCTCTCCTCTTCATTTGAAGCAAGTGCTGTGAGCCAGGTTTGGTTCACATTTTCAAAATTTATAACACTGTGATGCTTGCCAAAAATCCTTAATTAGATCAGAGGAGCAGCAAAACTGTCAGATGCAATAGCAGAGTACAACGAAGGAATAAAATATTCTGGGGTTAATTGGATAAGTTCATTCAGCCAGTTTTGCCAGGCTACTTTTCTACAATGATTCGCAGACGGATAATGAGGATAGGGTTTTTCTCAGTAATAATAAAACTGATTCCTCAAATACAATTCATTTACAGGAATCCAGAAATTGTTTATAACTAACATAAACCAACAATCACATCCCCCTCCCCACAGCACACATAAATTGTGAACTTCACATGAACTCAATTGCTTAGAGAGTAATTTGGGTATCTCACTTGTATGAGAATTTCATGAGAAGTGCTGCTGGCTGAGTGCTGCAGTGAGGCTGAGACCCAGTGACATCTCGAGTTGCATAAACTATTTGAGCTTTCATGTATTCAGAAGAAGGCTGCAACACTTGGAACGACAGAGGAAGAGAAGATGGTATTAAACTCAAAAACTAGGCTGTAAACCATTTTTCAACTGATTCCTCCACTTATTTAGAGAGCTCAAATAAAATATGACATTCAGGATGTTTTACTTGACATAGTGTATTAACACAAGAACATTTCTGAGAAAGTAAAAACTAATATTTTTAATAGAAACTATATTTTAATGTGAGAATTTTTGGTAATAATCGTAGTCTTTTTCAATTGGTTGTCCACATTGTAATGGGTTCAGTGCTCTAGGGACATGTCAAGAGTGCGAGCAGGACATTTGATCCCCAGGGTATCTGACCACAGGGAAGAAATAAACCTCACAGCTTTATGATGCAGAAGGCAAAGGCCAGCCTGTGCGTTATTTTAAAGAGGCTCTTCCAAACCAGAGCTGAATGCCAAAAATGCATCACAGCTATTCTGTAAATGCGTTGCCTTTTGTTAAGCCCCAGCACAGCTGGTCAGGATGATTCTTCTAATGTGGTGCTCTACCAAATCATCTACCAGCCACAGGAGAACGTTATTTCTTTACAGAAGAATGAGCACTGAGATATTCCCTTTTGAAAGGAAAGAATAGAGGAGTCTTGCCATTTTATCTAAGTTTTATCTGCTGACACAATAGCTCATACTCACAACCACTATCGGGAAGTTAACAAGTAATTTAAAATACACTCTATGCAGTTCACCTACTAATGTGAGTATTTTATAAAAAAAAAAAAAAAATTAGAGCCAAAAAGTGTTTTGAACACCTCTGTGTGATTTCAACAGTTATTTGGGAAGGCTTTATTCTAGAATAAAGAGCAGTGATCTTCCAGAGGTCCAAACAGACTTTCATCATTCAAAATACTTTCCTGTCAATTAGGGAATAGCACAAATGAGACCGGTGTCACATCTGGTCTTCTAAATTCTACACAGCAGAAAGCAAACTTAGAGAAGTAGGCCATGAGCAGCTGCTTCAGTGGGAGTTGACATGTATCTGGAGAGGAGCAGAAGGAATCCTCCTTGCCGTGTTTCTGTGTTCAAAAGAAACTCTGCACTTACCTGAACACTGTTGGCAGCACTGCAGTTGCACACTGCTCTAGGGTATCCTTTCTTTCTTTGTGGTGTGGCAGACGCACCCAAGCCCTCCTCTTCTTTGGAGACACAACGGAGGACCTTGTGTAGCCATGGTAGAAGTAACATGTGGCTTTTCTACCTGTAGGGTCTTTCAGCAAAGAGCTGCTTCTAGGAAAAATTTAATTAAGCTAAGCACAGCACTATCAGTGAAAATGGAAAATTAAATAACAAAGGCATACAAGTAATTCAATATATTACATACTAATATATACATATACATATACACCTATAATTACATACAATATATTACATACTAATACTCATGAGCCTCCTGTTCTTCTGAAGTGGAGAAAAACGGCAAAGGGGTGGTCGCACAAAGAAAATATGGAATAGGGCTGTCCTTTTATTTGACAGGATACACAATGGCCATTACACCCTTTGGACAACCTTGATACTCTGACCTGCTACTGCAGACAAAACAATCTCAACCTAGGGATTTTTGGACAATTTATTGTAAGTTAGCATAATCTTTTTCCTATTGATTCAGGTACTGAGTAACAAAAAAAGACATAGACAATTAAAAAAAAACAAAGGCAATCACTTTTCATTCCCCTTCCACAGGTTCAACTTCAGTCCAACACCACTTTCCTTGTCTCTGCTGGTCTTATTTTCACCACATTTGTCTCAGTCCTCCCCAATCTCACCGAGGGACAATGGGCAGCACAGGAAGTCAGTGTCAGTGCATAACTGTTTCTTAAACCAGTGCCTGTTTCTCACTCTTCTTCTCCCCTCCTCCTCACTTGTTACTGCTGTCAGGTCCACTGTGGCTTACCCATGGATCACAGTCCCTCAGAGCTGTCCCTGTCCCAGCATGGATTGTCCACAGACTCAGTCTTTTCCTCCTTCCTTGAATGCTCTGCAGCCATGACCCCAACAATGTACCTTTCCTTTTGTCTTCTCTGTCTCTCCAAAAGTGTCTCCTCACAGTTCTCCGCACATGACCCTGTTTTGTGTATCCTCCTGTGTCTCCTCTCACATCTCCTTCCTATTCCTTCTCTGTGTGCCCTCACATGTGTCCTTTTGCATCTTCTGTTGTGCCTCTTCACAGGTGCCCTCTGGTGTCTCCTGCCTGAGTGATAAACACCCATTCCTAAGCATGTCCAAACAGAGCTGCCACAGGCTTACTGCCTGCCTTCAGTTTTGGAGGGTAGTGGGTTTTCCCACCATTTTGAAGCTATCTGAAACTGCCTGCAACAGGCCCAGAGCAGTCCATGTGATCATGGCTATCACATGGCCTCCTCCCACACAGGGCAGCACACCAAGTACCCGGTTCAGAACAAAACCCAGGACAAGGGGAGGGGCACTCAGCATTCCAGAAAAGGGTGTGGGAAACATGTTGTGCATCAGCTGTCCTTTAAAGGAGGATTGCAAATGTAGTACTAAAACCACTTACTTCTCACTCTCTCCCCCGGAAAGCAACAAGGGCTACATGACACACAAGTTTTCACATCTTTGTGCTTCTAAGCATAATCAGTGCAGAATCGCTGATTCACCTTTCAAAGATACTTGTTCTTGATTGTAATAAACTCTCAGAGCCCAGAAAGCCCAACAAAGGGTGTTCAGGCTGCTCAGCGTTGCTGCTGTGGCCTGCATGTGTCAGGCTGGGACTAAGCTCATGCTGTGCAAATTGCTGAAGCCAGCATATACCTGAATCGTGCGAACTGGAAAAGGTAAAAAGGGTGTTAGTTCAGTTTGCTTGGGGGGCCCCCACCCAAAGCCTCTGACAGATCCACGGCAAGAGACAGGAGCATTCCCTACTGCGTTTTGTGCACATGGTCAGGTTGCTGAAGTGGGGCTTCAGAGGTGGCCTTTGTCAGAAGACATCAGAAGCTGCTCCTGTAATGAACAGAGCCAGTTCCAGCTGTCTCCAAAACAAACTCACTGCTGCCTAAAGCTGAGCCCATCAGTGACACTGATGGCGCCTGGTAGATAGCATATTTAGCAAAGGGTAAACTACACTGCGCAGCATGTGTGGGAGAGAGCAGCAAGAAAAAGGAATAAGAGAAACTCCTCTGCAGACACCAAGGTCACAGAAAAAAGGGGGAGGAGGTGCTGCAGGCACTGGAGCAGATATTCCTCTGCAGCCTGTGGCGAGGCAGGACGTCACCCCACAGCCCATGGAGGTCCACAGGGGTGCAGATTGAAGTGCCCTGAAGGAAGCTGCAGCCTGTGGAGAGCCCACACTGAAGCAGGCTCTTGGCAGGAGCTGTGACCTCTGGAGAGGAGCCCAAGCAGGATCAGTATTTCTGGCAAGACGTGTAGCCCATGGGGGAGTTAGAGAGCAGCTCTTGAAGAATCGCAGTCTCTGAGAAGGAGCCACATTGCACAAGTTCATGAAGGATTGTATACCATGGGTGGGACCTCATGTTGGAACAGGGAAAAGAGTGAGAAGGAAGGAGTGGCAGATATGATATGAACTGACCCTTGTTCCCATACTCTTGCAATGCTCAGCAGGGAGGAAGGAGATGGACGAGTTGAGAGTAAAGTGGAGCCTAGGAAGAAAGGGAGTGGGGAGAAGATGGTTTCAGTTTTGTTCCTGTTTCTCACTATCCCTATTTTTAATTGGCAATAAATTAAACTAATCTTCCCCAACCTGAGTCTCTTTTGCCCATGATGATAATTGGTGAGCAATCTCCCTGTCCTTATCTCAACCAACAAGCTTTCTCATCTTATTTTTTCCCCCCTGTCTTGCTGAGGAGGGAGAGAGAACAGCTTGGGGGGCACCTGATAGCCAGCCAGGGCCAACCCACCATGCCCACCCCACTGTTGTTGTTAGAGCACATTCCCACAAGAAGACAAGAGAACTCAAAATTACTCAGCTGTTTTGCAAGCAGATACCAGGCTTCAGTCACCTGCTGTCTCATCCCGAACCTTGTGCCTGAAATATTGACACATCTTCAGGACTGGGATATGTGAAGTGAGGTGGAATACATGGAGTGAGGTGAAATTCAACAGCACACAGAAGATCATGCACCATAACTCAATAGCAAGAATTTCTAAAATAAAGGAGAAGCTTATTGTACAGCAATAATAGAGGAGGTGAAAGACCTGCACCAGGCAGAGCCAGGGTTACAGTGAGCCCTCACTACAAAGCGGCCATGAAATGAAAACAGTGATCCCAAGAAGCATTAAGTGAGGCCTTTCTGCTTGGAGAGAGTCTTATTACTGCCATTGCACAAGAACCAGCTCAGTCTCATCAGGACTGTGGGACACAATCTTCATTGCCTGTACTCAAGGGAAATTGAATTCGTTGCAATACACACAAAGGAGGGCTGCTAGGATGGCTGGGTGAATTGGCAGAGCAGCGTGCAATGCCAGGCTGAAAGGCCACAGCAAAAGTGGCATTTAAAACCAGGGCGTGGATTTTTTTTCTGTATGTGTATGTGGGAGATAAACATGAGGTGATTTGGAAAGAATGGATGGATGCATGAAGGAGAATATCAGGAAGGACAAAGATGTTTTAAATATGGGGTAATGCTGGCGGGAGAACAAAAAAATATGAAGTAGGAAGGAGAGGAAATTTTAAAAGCTTTTCTGTTTTGGAAATGATGAAGCAGCTTTTTAGTAGGAGGTAAAAGTGCAAGAAATATATGTTTGTTTAAGATGGTTCTTGATAAATTTACGAATGGAATTACATGTCCCATACAGGACAACAAAATTGTCTGGTTTGATGACTCCAAGGAGTGTCTCCAATCCTCTGCACTTACCTGTTTTTATTAAATATAACCTGTAGAGATATATATCCAAAATAAATGACCTGTGATATGTTACTGAATTCCACAGTATTGCAGACTCCGCAGGAGTTCTTCGGTTTTATTTTAGTTTAAAAAGCCCACCAAAAAGAGAGTGATTAATAGGGTATACAAATGTACGTGAGATAAGATGGATAATCAGATATGTGAGACAGATTAAAAGAATTACACAAAACTAAGGAGAAGTAAGTTGAAGAGAAACAAAGAATGTACAAATACTTAACAGAACACTATAAAGAGAATATGGATCAATTACTGTCATTAGTCAATGAGGTTGATCAAGAGATGCTAATAACTAGATTAAAATGCAGCAGGGAAAATTTATAACCAGAGGAACAGTTACATAATGAAACAACCTGCCAGTGAAGGTTACAGCATTTCCATCACCGAAGATATTCAAATCTATTTTAAGAATAATGAAATCCATCCACCAATGATTCAGGCTGATGGACTGAGATGACCCAAGAGGCATCTCTTCTATCGCAAATGATTCTATTCTTCTGCAAGCACGCTGATGCTTAGTAAGAGCTGCACTTCAATGAAATGTTTCATCTCATTTCTACAAAGAAATCATGTTTTAATAAATATTAAGTGGAAAGATAGCTAGCTGGTTTTGCCAATTAGTGGAAAATTAATGGTATTTCAGTTATCTACATTCTGGAATGTTTCTATTAATTTTCAACTAAATTTATTCAAGCTGTAGTTCCTCCGAGAAAAAAATTATTTTCAAAAACAAATCTAGTCTTCTCTCATGTCTAGTGTTAGAACAACTCATTGTACATATCTATCTAATACGTTATACATGTGTTTAAGAAACAGTAAAAAATCCCATTGGTTTCCTGTAAGTTTGCATTCATACGTTTCATTATTGTTTTGCATGTTAAGTGTGTTGAAATGCATTTGGTGCATTTGGTGTTTATTTATTGGGAATGACACAGCACATGCTACTGCTGAATACACAGGCAGTATTTCATCCCTAGCATCCAAAAGTCCAATTAAGATTATTCTCTCTTGTGCTCTTCCTTGTTACTCTTCTGTAGCATTCATGGTTCATCAATACCTCAGCACCATGTCTACGTGGACAATGGACATGGAATTCATGTAATTATTAGGGGAGACACTAGAAAGGAATATATCCATTGAAATATTCATCAAGTGTCAAACTTAACGGGGAACATCTAAGAAGTCACTGGAAGAACTAGGGTGGGTTTTTTCTTCCCATTTAGCCAAAAATACACTGGTATCAACAAAAAAAGAATCAGAAAATATAAATAAATCATGTGCTTTGTTCATTTTCTATGGACAGAAAGTTTTGTAAAACTGACATCAAACTATCACAGAGAAATCTTTTCAAGATGATACCATGGTGTCCTAAAAAGGAGATCAGATCTTTTAGTCCTAGTACTGTGTTGGGAAATTTGAAGAGAAAGAATCCACTTCTAGCGATAAAGAGGCTGGTTAAAAAGAAACTTTTTGCTGAAAGAAAAAAATTGGGGAAGGAGTAGGGTGCTAAAAGCAGGTCTGTCTGAAGATGCACATTGTAGTTGTGTTATCAGTTATTTTGTGTAACTTTGTGTTCATGTCTCTCTGTTATTCATGGGATTTTTCTAGCACAGATGGAGCAGCTCAGAGGATGCAGTAAACTTTCCTACTAAAAATGATATGATCTCTCTCCTTGCAACACAGCAAGTCCAACAACCCTGCTCTCACTAGGTCAGGGTAATGGCATGAATTCAAGTCAACATTTCCTTCCTTGTTTTCCTGGATGACCTTTATGTAAATCCTGGACACTAGAGTTCAACCAAAGTTATCATAACCCAAGATTCAACATTTAAAAATACTGTTTAAATGTATTTTTGTCTGTAGAGTTATAGTCCTACACAGATCACAGCTGCTAAAGCTAGCTGTTATACTTTCCATTGTTTTTCTCATTACCCAGTCAGGAAAAAAGAAGTCTTCACACTGTCCAGGACAAGTGGAGAAGAGACTTTACATGGATCAAGGAAGATGGCAACAAGTGCACAAGACCGTGTTATAAAACACTGTCCTTGGAGGCACATGTTCTCACACATCAATCTTGTATGTGGCTCCTTGTGTCTGAAAAGTCCTCCACTCTCAGCTGGCTGATTGTAATGTACCTGGGAAACTGCTTATGGTGCTAACAGGCTTTACACAGGTGAATGAGGCAGCTGCAGAAACAGCAATAGCACAAAAAAAGTCAGTACAAAACTCTTAACCTTTTCGGTTTCTTGGAAACAGAAAGATACAAAAAGTGAAAAGGTGGCCTCTAAAGGACTTTGAAAAGGATTCTTCAGAGCTATCTGGAGTATTATCTGAAAAATAACATACCATTGCAGAAAAAAAGAGAAAAGTGTTTCATATAGTGATACATATTAGTTCTCACATATTTGATTTCAGCAAATAAAATGGCCTTAGCTTCATTTTGCCACTTTGACTAGAAAATGCCATCAAGAAATTATAAGCAGTATTCAAGAATTATAGTTTAAAAGAAGATTGGGTATGTTTCTTTTAGTGAAGAAATGTGTGCTGAATGTGTCATTTTGTGCTTATGTTAGTGCTTTATCAATCCCATATTAGAAAAAGAAGATGAAGATCTACTGTTCTGCTTTCAAATCCTGGATGACTTGATTTCTTAAAATTTGCTGAGTACATTAAACTTGTTCCTGTGTCAAGTGTTCAGCAGAAAAAATTAGTTTTTCTGTGTAGACAGACTGGCAGACTGCAAGAAATTAGGAGTTTCAAAATAGTTATCTTTCATTAAGTATGCAAAAAGTTTTATAAATTCTTTTTAAAGTTGCATTAGTATTTAGCAAAACTGCTGCTAAGTACCATTTGAAAGACTGCATTTAAGATAATGATAATTTTATTGCATATTGGAGGGCAGTTTCAAGATCCACCTAAGGAAAAATGCACCGGGTACTTAACAAAAGGATGTTCTCTCTCAGTGTGTCTTAATACAAATGGTATTTGTTATTTGTCTGTTCTTTTCTTCCACCCAAGAAGTACTGCCCCACTACTCAAGGGGAAATTTTGAAGCAGGTCTTTAATTTGATCTTCTGTCTCTTTCTTCTCAGGAAAAGGAGCAAGATTTCCTCGTGAACTTGTCCACTATGAGCACCTGCATCCTAGCTCTCTTCTAAATCTGCTCTTTTTTCCAAACTGGCAGAGGAAGGCCAGATTTTGGGAAGGCCAAATAAGGTGGGGAGGGAGTAACAGTGCATCAGTTCCTGCTTAACTCTGCCAAGTGAAGGTGTGTATGCAGGTGCGTGAGTGCACATGGATGCACAGAGCTCTAAAACACAGAATGGAAAATGACAGAGAAAAAAGGACCCTGTGGTTTAGGACACAGATTTTTGATTTTGGACATTTCCTGTGATTCTGGGATTGAGACTGGGAAGTCCTTCTTCAGCCCTGTCAGAGGGGATGATTTTGGACCTGAGAGTGTGAGATGTGGAGATAACAGGTTCTCCAGCCTGGGTGTCTCAGCACTGCACAAGTCAGACGAAGCTGCAGGATCCAGAAGAGGCCCTGAGATGTCAACAAGATCGATCAGGTTGCCAGTGAGGAATGAAAATGGCCATGTGGGATTGTGTACATGTCTCACAGACAGCTCGGATGAGATGACGGTGTAAGTGAGCAATGAGGAACCCTAGAAAAAAAACAAAGAGGTCACAAAGGTGGTGTTACTGTTGAGTAATCTGCCTCAAGGCTGACATGTTTTTCAGTTTGAAATTAAGAGAGATGTCATGATTCTTCTCATCTCTTCTAAACTTATTCCATTTCCAACCAAAAAACTTGGTGACATTGTTTAAATCAATGTCCCAGTTTTTCATCTCTTAAAAGTTATCAGCCTGGAAATGATGTGTAGAAAGAAGCCAAATCAACTTCCAACCCCTTAGGTACTTATGCTGGTACAGCCTTTTGCATATTTCAAAACTTCCAGTGTTAGAAAAAAATGTTCGCCGGTTACAAGCCTCTGAATTGAGTGATGACATAAAGAAAACTTTTTTACTTTTTTCCTCCTTTGCAGACAGCATGAGGAAAGGATACTGCTAACATTAAGATCTTTGAAAATAAAAAAAAAAGTATTTTTAAAATTATCTTGTGTACTTTATTTGAGATCTACATACTTGCTCACTTTTCAAGAAATTAATTATGTGGAATCCCTTTTAGTCCAGACTGGGCCACAGGTGTTTTAAATCATTTCAAGTAAAGAACAACAAAAACATCACTGATCTGTGGAGAAACAATTGTATAACTAGTGTTCACTCAGGTAAGACCAACATATATTACAATGGCAGTATCCACATTAGTTACACTGAACTGGAAGTTGTTTGAGGCAAAACAGCCACTTCACTTTACTCGTGAGCTCAGCTACTAATAGAGTGAGATTTTTCTTTCTTTAATCAAAGACCTCTCCAGGAAGGGAACTGACAGGCTGCTGTTCCTTGGAATTAGTGTTAAAAATAATAAGCTCTTTGGAGCAGAGTCTTCCAATAAGATTTTATTCTTGATTTTCTTTCAAAAGGACAGTGATTAACCTACTCAGATATAAAACACAGTTTAAACCTCTAGCAATGATGACAAATTATTACAAACAACATTTCTGTAGACCCTTCAATTTGATTTTAAAAAATCCCCTTGACAGAAAAAAAAACCAGAGCAAAATTAAAATAATTATGCCTTCAATTAAAATACTGCAAGTTAGAAACAAAAATATTCTATCCTCTTGAGAGGCATTTATAATTATTGTTTGCTTTATGAATGCAAATTTGTTTTATGCCTGGGCTAGTGGTATGCTGTGATCAGTAAACAATAACATATAACAAAACCACATGACCTAACAGCACAGGGCAATGCTTTTCCTGATGGGTGTATCCAGACTAACCCGAGCACCGGCCTAGCTACATGTGCCAAGGGCAGCACCCGTAAAACCTTCTTCCCATGGGAGTTAGCTTGGCAGGAGGGAAAATGAGGCAAGGAGAGCACTGCATTAGCAGCACTCTCTCTCTTCCAGGTGGCTCAGTTAAAGCTTCCCTAGGCATCTTTCTCCTGCCCCACTCTGTACAGATAAACCATCAGCATAAGGCCAGACAGGAAAGGAGTGAAAGCTGATGGAATAGCACCAGAAATGAGGAGTCAATCAGTACTGGCCAGCACGTCAGCAAGAACCAAGAGATGACTAACCCATCTATAAGCAAATTGCAGGAGGGGAAGAAAAAACTTTATTCTTTCATTGAAGAACAGAAGAAAGCAACAAGGTAGCTTTGCAGATGAATTCTTCTGCCAAAAAGCAAGGGGCAGAATGGAAGAAAGCACATATCTAAGGAAGGAGGTAGCAGGGGCTGCTATGAAACCTCTTGGAACAACAGCAACAAAAAATGAGCATGTGTTTGTTGTAGGAGAGAGAAGCATGTAGAAAGATACAAACAGGGGTATACAGACCAAGGAAGAGGCAAACAAAATTATCTTTTCAACAGCATTTTGAAAGGAAACAGGGCAGGATCAGGAGTCTTTGTCTCCTGTTTTTTCCCATTTGTGAGCTTGGGAGAGTCTGTTGCAATGAGGAAAAATCATAAGAGAAAGAGAATGTAAAGAGAAAATCAAAACACAAGGAAAGGAATAGGTCACTGGACAAAGTGCAGGAGTTAGAGACATGAATGAAAAACTGCACCTGTAAGAAAGAGAGTGAGTGAGTGAGTGAGTGAGTGAGAGAGGCAGTAAAAGAAGGAGTAAGCAGAGATGAGCTGATGGGAAGAACAAGGTAACATCCCACCTTGTAGATTGCACCTTTTGATAAATCAGCTTGAACCTAAACTAAGAATAAGGCAATAAAGTAACTGAAATTCTGTCACAAAAATGAGTTCTTTTTCAGATCATTACTACATATAATATGGTAGATCTCAAAATGTAATATGTGGTGGTATATATGATATAAAACAACTAGAAGAAAGCAATTTTATCTACCAAGGAAGTTAACAGAGAAAAGGACTTTTTTACGACAGATGTTTAAAGCAGACAAAAGAAAAATTGTACAGCAACAGTCAACTTGATAAGGTGCTGACTGAGATAATACTCTCTTCAAAAATAAACTCAATAAGAATCTCTTAGCATCAGGAAAATCCTAGTAAAGGCCATTTTTCTGACAAGGTTAATAGGACAGAAAAAAAGGACTGCTATATAAAAAAGAAAATACAAAAAATACAAAATCCTAAGAATAACAGTACATGGCAGACACTGGCCAGCACACACGTGCTTCTCCTTCTCTTGGCTTTGATGGACTCTATAACTTCTTTTCCTCAGTACTGGAAAAATACAGCTTCCCCAGTCAGAGGATTTGGCAGGGGAATCAGCAGCAGAGACACCTGCCATCATTCTGAAGGCATTGCTAGAACTTTAAGCAAATAGGATGGATAAAGAAGGGCATCGGCAGGAGGTGTCAGGTTTTAACTGGGAGTCCTTCATCTAGCTTCTGCAGCAGACAGCTGTGTCATCCTTGCAAACCCTCACTTTTCTTCAACAGGATGCGGAAAAACAAAACAAAACAAAACAAAACAAACCACCAATGGAATGTTATAAACCTTTTTCATTATTTCTTTAAAAAAGATTAATTTACATCTGGCACATCTATATATTCTGTGCTAATTTTCGTTCTCTCCTACACACAACTCTTCTTATTTTGCATAACAAGGGCCCTCTACATCGGCTGTGTACACTGGTGTAGTGTAAACAGTTGAGTTGCAGAGAGGAATGATTATTATGGTACATTCTTGCACATCCAGTATGCATTCAGGACTGCAGCTGGATCACAACCTTATTGAATAGAGATGTAACGCTTTAGTTAGGTTTTGTTAGGTCTCCAGCAGAATTGAAAAGAGGGACTTGACAGAGGAACAACAAGACCTGTTGATACCACTGATAAAATGGGCAAGTGCTCTCTCTTCATCGACTTTATCAAAGCAGTCACTTCACAACACAACAGGAGTGTCAGAAGGTTTTTTTCTAAGACACATAATGTTTCCCTGACCTAAGGGAAGAATAATCTATTATATGATTCAGAAAAAAGTTTAAAGTGGTTTTCCCTTTCATGTCTCACAGAAAACCAAGAACATGATTCAGTCTAATTATGAAACATTTCATTTTTTTCTTATGCAACCTTACAGAATCCTTAACAAGAATTTCCAGTAATATTTTCCCACTCATGTTCTGTGCCCTCAAATTAGGCATTTGTCCTTTAACTTTTCTAACTTTGTTCCCTTTCAGCTTGTTAAAAAAGGAGTCTAATTGTTCTCCTAGACTTTAAATGACTAAAATAAAGATTATCTGCAGGGTAATTTTGATACATAAAGTGGTTTTACTTTGACCCTGCAGTCAATGCATTTACAATGCATACACTGAAGACTGGCACTACACAATGAAAGCTTTTGGGAGTGAGGATTGCTAATGTTGTCTACTTATAGCATACAAACTATGGGGGCTCTTCACTGGCAACACTTAGTGGCACCAGCGTACACCTACTGAAATCCCTCTCATTGGGTCAAACAGCCTCATAACCCAACCAGAGATGAGGATGACTGCAGGAGAGGCTGAACTGTCATTAGAGAAATCTTCCTCTGGATGCATCAGTTCTACTTAAAGGGATAAAACCAATTGTAAATAATCACAGTAATAATGCCTTCTCCTTGGGTGTAGTTCCCCCTTCAAGTACAGAAAAAAAATGTAGCCATAACTGCTTAAAAAATTATGGACTGCTTTGAATTTAAGTTCCTTTGAGTTGTTGTTAAGGCCCCATGTACCCCCATTAAGAAGGGCTCTGGCTATCAGAGACCACACAGGAGATTCGGGAAGTGAGAACTGGGAGCTGCGTTCCCAGGGTGGGCTCCAGCAGCTCCTCCCTCGTGGGGAGAGAGGAAGGATGTTCATCCCCATTCACACAACTTCACCTGCTGCCAGCCCTGCAGCTAACATTTCACTTTATTTACAAGTACTTCTGGATCCTAGTTTATAGCAGCTGTACTTTGTTTGGCCAGTTTGTAGCACCAAAAAAGCCCAATCCATTGCCCAATTTGAAAACAAGCATGAACTATAAAGTCTCTATTAAGCCCAAGTTTGCTTTCAGTGTGTCAGAACTGATTTGCTACATGCTCTTCTAGGGCTATTGTATCACTTATGGAAGGGTTACTGAAAGAATCCCCAAACACTGAGAAAATGAAATATATGACAGTGCAATTTGTCAGTGTACCTACGTACACTGCAGGTCACATTCTGATCGGTGAGGTGAATTTGGAGCTAAATTCAATTCACTCATTTCACTGGCACAACTACCCACAGGTAATACAGATGCAGAGATGATAAGAAATGTGACTAGTTTGCCAGCAACAGCCTCTAAAAATGCTAAACACACAGATATGCACAAATAAACTTGTGTTTATAACAGTCTGTTCTGCATCAGCTTAACTCCTTCAAAGTCACCTGAGTGACACCGGCCTCTTTGGCCCAGGGAGATCTCTGACTATTCAGCACTGCAGCACACAAGCCCTGAACAGCTGAGATCAAGCTCTTGAAATTAGAGGTCACCTTGAAACTGTCATTCATCTCATGCTTCATCTCACTTGGTTTCATCCAAAGCTTTATTCTTACTCTTACCCTTCTTATTCTTAAACCAAGATATATGACTGAGGATCATCTTATGCACTTGCTGGGTAGGATCATGCACAAGCAATTTGGAAAAGTCCAGGAAGCCTTTATAGGTTCTCAAATGTGCTTGTAAGTGCCCAGATAGTTAGAACAAGTTCAGTCAGTGAATTGTGACTTCCAGCCATTTAATCTATATTACAAATGTGGAAACAGTTTTCATCTGTTATGTGTAGTTACTGTTCTTCATTTAAATGGACTAAAAGTGAGTTCACCGTTTGTTTTAATTGCTCCTCGAGAATTACCATCTACTATTTTTGACTAATAGAGAAAGTATATATGTATCAAAACAAAACTATATAAGATATGGAAGCTTTTCAAGTACATTGTTTTGTTTTAAACAATTCAGCTTTGGTTGCTGTGGAAACACTAACCTTAATATTTCAGTGGGATTGTTAAAGTCAAACTCTAACTGAGCTTTTTTAGATGAACTTTGAAAAAGCTGTGGGGTCTGGGGTTTTGTTTGTTTCTAAACACTCCCTGACCTCCAGATTTCTTAGTCTCCTGATCTATGATTAGAAAGTGACCCTTCATAGCCTTACACTATCTGAAAGTCTGCAGTTCTCATATATGAAGCCTGAAATGTGAAATATCTACCAAAAGTTATTTTTTACTTTAAAAAGCCAAAGCAATTAATAATAATTTAAAAATTTCTCAGAGATCTAGACGTACTTTTAGCATAACAATATTCAAATAAAGGTAAGACTATATTCTAAGAAGTCTAGTCATACTTTTTGGATAACAGATCACAGACACACATTACTCGAGTCCTGGATAATGACCACTATAGCTGCTGAAGATACCTTCAGTTTTAAAGTATGTTTTCGATGCCCATAGTCTTCTCCATGGTATATGTTTCTGGCTGTTTTTAAAAATGGCTCTGATTTCTTAGCTGAACCTGTGTCCAAACTTTCAAACTATGGGTCACACAATTCTTACCTGTGCAGAGTGAGACATTACTTGCAGGGTCATAGGGTCGTGAAAGCTCTCAGGACATCTTCTCTGTTCCTGGACTAGACTGTGGGATCTGCTACACATGTCTTGTTCCCAACATGCATGTGTTGAACCTGTGCTTGAAGGTTTTTGTCAAAAGAGAGACACCACGGTGTCCATGGGAAAGGCTGTTCTGCTGGTCCACCTTTCTTACTCCAGGAAAACTTTCTGAAAATTATTTACCTGAACATCACATGCTGTAGTATAAACCTCCTTAATCATAGAGAAGGTTTTAAGCTGGTGATGATTAGGATTAGAAGAGCAAACCCATTCATAAAAGAGGTACTGCTTATGTACTGCAACATCGTACAACCATTGTGGAATATTTCAGGCCACCACTTAGTGCACAATAAGTGACAGGTTACCCACATTTAAGTACACATATTGTATGATTGTTGAGTTCCATTAGGTGATCTGATTATACACTAATCAAAATAAATTCAAATGCCAGTAAGAAACAAAGTAACAGCACTAGGTGAAGAAACCCCAGTAGCCTAATCTGTGAAAGCAGAATACTCCAAATTAGTTACTGCAAAGTCATCTGTGGAACCCACTCTTCATGGAGTGAAATCCTCTGAGATGGTGAAGGAGAACATCTCCCTCCTCAACCATGCTATGAAAGCTAAGGGGTGGCTGCCCACAGGGATGCAGAATTTATTATGGGTTGTGGGAGAAGAGAATTTGGAGTTTGCTCAAAACTTATCATGGTATCTTTTAAGGGGATTGTGGAAATGCACAAGGCTTTCTATGGGATGTTTAGAGGAGGGACCAAAGGTGGGGAAAGGGAAGGATCTGGGTTAATAAGGCAGTAACAAAAGCAGACAAAGAGCATAAAAGCAGTCAATCATGTAAACAGGCTGCTGGTCCATTCACTTGTCTGCCTGAGCCCTGTGCTTGGTCACAGCAGTCTGTCCCATTTCCTCACTTAGTCCTATTACTACCTTCGGTGTGTGTGCACACCATGCTCTTTGCATGCACGTGTTCGTGAATGCCAGTGATTTTTTGAGTCAGAGCAGCCAATGAATAGGATGAGAAGTTTACCCATCAAGACCAGCATAGATGTGCCATACCTGCTTTTCAATGCCCAGATTTACACATATGTACAAAAAAAGAGTGTGTATATTAAGCTAACCATGAGCTGGATACACAAATTAAAAAATCTTGCATTATTTTTCAGTGTTTTTAGCCTATGTGAAAATACTGAGAATCAGAAAATAACATAGAAACTTTACCAACACTAAACTAAAAAATTAATTTAATAGTTGTGTGTCACAATGTATAAGCCCAGGAAATTAAATCTGCCAGGGACAGATAGATATCCAAAAGCGTATGCAGTTATCCTCCAGGTGTCTGTCATCCATTAAGTCCCAGGGTTATTTATTCTTATTAGTTATTTGCCTAGATTTGTCATTGATGGATGCTGTGCACTCGTCATTTGAAAGAGCTGATAGCCTTGAAAATGTGTACACTGAGAGTTTCCAGAGCAGAGGAATAGCCAAACTACTCTAAAGGATGTAAGTCCTAGGAGAAAAGTACATAAAGCCTCAGGAACAGATTTAAAAAGTAAGAAATCACATATGGTACAAACGATTTTAGACTTCTTGTGGGTCTTCTTTTTAACTTTGTATCAGAATTTGTTCCTATCCAGTGTCCACTTTAAGAGGCATATATTTGTCAACAACTTGACAGAAGACTACCAAGAAGTGTGGGTGAATGCAATATATTTGTCAAAACAACACAATTACTCCAGAAGAACTATCTAGATATCTCAGCCTCAGGAGATCAGAAGCTCTGTAAAAAGTACAGAGAAGGTTGCTGACAGTAAAACAAACCACTGAGCTCCAGCTCTTACCTGAGATGTGTGTGGGTGCACATGCACATGCATGGGGGTATCTCACAAAAGCTGCTAATAACCCTTGGACTTCTAAGTACTCTCAAATCAGCAAAGCATGGAGACCTACACTCACTTTGTTTTGCGAAAATTATAACCACAAAAAGAGAAATTAATATATGTATGAAATCAAATCCCCAGCAGCTGAAGCAAAGTAATGCTGTTAATACGTTTCTAGCACAGAACTTTGAAACAGAAGTGCCTCTGAATCAGGATCATATTCTTAAAACACACCTTCACTAACTGCCAGCTGAGAAAGTGTAGCACAGCTCCTATGTACTGACTGAAATGACAGGTCCTTTCTTTAGTCCTTTTGGGTTATATTCTTGGTCTAATACACCGGGACTTCAAGAGATTGATCCTCCTGAGGAACATTCTGACTAATATTCTTTCTGCTTTGAAGCCAATGGCAATTTTGCAACTGCCTTTAGTGGAGCTAGGAATACACCTAAACAAGACTCACCTAAAGCTTGGGATTTGTTAATGGATGGGGTAAGAATCTGAAAACCCTTTTCTTCATATGTCTTAGAAAGGACAAAGCCCAGTAAACAATATTTTGACTTTCAGGAGGCTTACATGGTCTTCCATGGGCTGTTATACAGTCTAGGCTGCAAACTGCAAGGGAAAATGACTATATGCACAGAAATGACCAAAATTCTTCCCATCATGTCCCGCTGTGAAAAAAAACCAATATACAATACAGTGAGATGTAACTAATATAAAATACTGTATCTGTGGAGGTGAAATTGCATTAATAGTTGCTGCCTTTCTGCTATTCTATCTTCATTTTGTTAGGTATTAAACTAGGAATTGTTTACCAAAACATACTGCAATCTTCCAGTATTTGTAGATCTTACCACTAAAAAGGCAACATTAACCAATGAATCAATTAATTTTTTCACTAGAAATAAGGCCACACAATGGTATCTGAGACTTCACCACAGAGTAACCCAGCAACAATGTTGTTATCCATGTGGTAATCAAAGTACATACTTTGAAAAAATGGAAAATGTCTATTATGGATTGAGCCAGTATAAAAGTTGTCACAAACCTGATACTGTGTATGTGAATATGGAACAGAAGAATGCAGTAGCTAATGAGGTAAAGCTTTGCCAGAAAGACTTCCATATGAATTTTCTCATATTTGTTTGTCTTCTGGTAACTTGTATTGTGTGAACATTTTTTGGCTTTGCGCATTCTCCTACATAAGCACACATACTTTTTATCTAGCCGTCTCTTCCTCTCTTAGACCAATAGGGCCAGAACCCAATGATTTATATAAACTTTTAACTATTTTCTTATTTATATAAACACATAAAAACTCCTAAAACTCTATATTCCCAGTAAGCACGATACTATCTTTAGTGTTATCTCTATGCTTTGGATATAGAGTGAGAAGCAATTTATGCCAAACTTTGTATTACCTGAAAATTACCTACTGCCTTCAGGGAGTCCAGATAAATGTAGCATTTGCCATGACATTTAATGTAGACAGTGATTGTCAGAGTATGTGTTTGTACACAGCAAGATTTCCAGCATGTAGACAGCGCCAATCACACCCTGAGAGAAAGGAGGTAACATTGCCTCCACAATAGGCAGACAACTAGTTTATAGTGAGATTAGGTACTTGGACAGCCACCACTTCAGTTCCTTCAATATATGGTCACCACCAGATTTTTCTACCTTGGAGAGTCAAAGGTCTGAGTGGTCTAAAACCAGTCAGTAATGCTTTGGGAATAGTATTAAAATTTGATGTCTTGATTAAGTGCCAAATTTTAAGAACTACATACCAAACCTATCAAATCGCAAAGTGGAAGTGACCTGAATTTTAGTAGATCCTCAAGGAGAAAGTGGGCATATAGTGTTGGGCTTGTCCAAAATCCCAGTTCTTTCCAGTGAAAGCGGTGCCAGCAATGAGGATCTGGTCTAACAGTTGGATCTCAGATTAAATATCTGCTCAGGGCCTTTTTGGCTCCTTACCTGGAAGAAAGAGCAGAAAACCTTTGATGGCTGACCTGCAATGCTGGATTTTCTGTCAGGTATGATCCTCTTTCATTTGTATGCAATTGCATATACAATTGTATATACAATGTATTGTTAGTATTTGGGCTGCTGTAAAAGTGTTTTCAAAGTGTTTTCTTTTACCTTTTAAATTTTTGCTGTTAAGGTGGCAACACACTGGCATATGGTTCAGTGAGGAATAGAGATCTGAAAAGAGAGATCTGGTATATTCCCACATGACCAACAACTAAGGTTGCAATTAAGATCGAGTAACCCTACGAATTAGCAGGCTGTTCCTTCATTAAACTGCACTTGAAACACAGGTTATTGATTCGACGGTGGTGTCTTCTAGTGCCAAGCATTAGCCAGAATATCCTGACACAGATGTGCAGTGGGAAAAATTATTTGAATCTTGAAGGTTCCTGTGAGTCTGTAATATTCCAGTACAATAGGAAAGTCTGTAACTTATGTAAAAGTACAATGAGTTGCTGAAGCAAAAACCTTTCACCTACAAGCAGTCTGTTAAACACCTACACTTATCCTGTAGAGTATTAGTGGACTCCAGTAGCTGTTGACTGAAGAGAAAAATGTGGAGCAATTTTTTGACAAAAAGCTTTCAACATTTGTAATTGTGAAACGTTGCTGTCCAAATCTGTAACAATTTGGCTTTGTTAGGGCTGTCAAATGCTGCAAATATCTACCTGCCTAAAAAGCAAAGGGACAGAAATAAAAGAACTACGCCTTCAAGATCTTGATCCTCCCTGTGTTGCCACTCAGCCTGCCTGATACAATCTGATGGGAAGCTTTAAAGTATGCTAGAGGCGGGTCCTGATTTAATTCAGAAAATAAGATCCCTCTAGGTGCCATTCTTGGATTGACAAACGTGTCTTTCTGTCATTCCTGAGATTGTTTCTAATGTAAACCTCCTGCTGCAGTCCCCCAATATAAGTGCTGACTGATTGATTTTCATCTGATTCCTCAGAAGAATGAGTAGGTCAGGCAATGGAAAAAGCTGCTAGATGAGGAGATAAATGCTTTTTGGATACTAAGCAAAAAACACCTATACAAATCTTTTCCCTAATGCACTGTTTGTTGTTGTCAATAAAATGGTAAAAGTCAGGGACTTCAAGAACAGTTCTGCTCTACCCCGATGTTTAGTTTTTTAATATAAAATTACAAATACAACTTGCATTAATCCAGCAAAGTCAAAGTAAATTGAATTAAAACACATGAAAATGAGAGCACCCAGTGTGCAAAGGAGACTTCCAACAGATTAGTAAATATTGTATTTCATACTCCTGAAAAAAAAGCATATCACCTATCAGAAGGGACAAATAATATGTTAAGATATATGTCAATTGCCTCTGCGGACCATTCCAAAGAATTTGTGAGCCACAAAAGTAGGAAAATTGATGCTTCACCATGAAGAACATTGGGGTTCATCAAGGGTGAACTTCCTTGCACTGGCACAGTTCAAATTGCTGACCACTCTGGTTTTACCCAAACCCAGAAGTGCAGCCCCTGACCAAGATGACAAGAATTTGCTTCTAAAATATACATTCAAAGAGAACAAGTCCAAATTGCCTGTTCCTAAGGCTTTGGAATTTTGGGGTGGTTTTTTGAGTTTTTTTGGGGGGGTTGGTTTTCTACAGGTACACCAGTCATACTTGGTTTAGGTAAACTGAGCTGGAACATCAATGAAACCTAAACATCTGTGGCTAGATTTACCAGTATATTTGGGAGTTACGTTCTTGATTCTGATCATTTCCGTCCAACCAAGGTCACAGAAGCTTGCCATATGCATGGATGTGCTGAACTCCACTCAGCTTTTCAAATATGATGGTATTTATCAGGAAAAAAGATTCAAAGTAATGAAATCTGGGGTTTGCTTGGCAGATTATTCCAGTTAAGGAAATGAGAGTTTGGCTTAAAATCTCTATGAGGTGAAATAACGATGAATATACAAAGGAATTTGAACAGATATGCTACTAGCATGCACAAGTAATGACAGCAAATCCATATTTTATTTTGTTGCTGAAAAGAGACACATATTATATTTATCTTTCTCACTGAAGCAATCCACATTTCAAACAGACATTTAAGCAGCTAGACGTTTTCTTAGCAAAAATCAAATCTGGTTAACTGAACAAATATTCATGTGACAACCTGTCACTCTTACTTTTTATTAATGAATTTAATTAGTTATCTTTTCAACAGAAACAATTTAAGAACCATAACTGGTAACCACGGTCTTGATAGTCCTTCAGCAACTTCTTACAGCAACACTATACTACAAAATTATATCTGTAATGTAACACATCTACTCCTAAGTACAATAATGGACATTGAAAGCATGTTCCACAATGTATCTATTAAATCTATTATATAAACTGCCAAAATAAAGTACCACATGGGCTCACTTTCAGCTATTTGAAAAGTATTAAAAATTTGTGTTATATGAACAGGAACATCCAATACTCAGCTTTTGTAAGTGAATATTTAAGATGCACCATAAATTACAGTACCAACTAGCAGTGCTTTAAAGCACTCTGGATGTTAGTAAAATCACCGTACTATGATGGACACACAAAATAAGTCACATCAGCCTACTGATGCTTACTATTACAAGACATCTGTAAAACTCAGGACTTCTGTGAGGCGATGAGTTCCAGTCCCATAACATGACTTATGCAATATTACACTCTTTCATGAGTGTAATTACATGTGGAAGTGTCTCATGGTTTAACCCCTGCTGGCAACTAATCATCACACAGCCACTCACTCACCCTCCCCACCTGCCCCCCAGCACGATGGGGGAGAGAATCAGAAGAACAAAAGAGAGAATATTCATGATTTGAGATAAAAGTCGTTTAATGAAACAGAAAAGGAAGAAAATAATAATAATGATAAAAGAATTAGCATATACAAAACGATGCAATTGCTCAACACTCACTGACCAATGCCCAGCCAGTTCCTGAGCAGTGGACTCCAGCCAGCCTTCCCCCTAGTTTATTGCTCCGCAGATGCCATATGGTATGGAATGTCCCTTCGGTCCATTCGGATCAGCTCTCCTAGATGTGTTCCCTCCCAGGTTCTTGTGTCCCTCCAGCCTTCTTGCTGGCAGGCCATGAGAAGCTGAAACGTTCTTATCTTAGTATAAACACTGATTAGCAGCAGCTAAAATATCGGTGTGTTATCAACATTATTCTCATACTAAACCCAAAACAGCATTATACCAGCTACTAGGAAGAAAATTAACTTTATCTCAGCTGAAACTAGGACAAAGGGTCCATTTATAATTTTCATATTTGATGTTACAGCCATGGATGTTGTCTCTCCATCAATACTCAAAAAAATCTTTATCCTATAGGCTTTTACTTAAAAAAATTATAATCACTTGATGAAAACAAAACCCAACTCCTTTGCAGATATTTTTCTATCCTCAAAATCCCATTACTTTATTTGTATGACTGTCTCATGGAACCATTTTTTTTTCCTCCAAATCTGTGCTGACAAGACTTGCTCAACTAAATTGTTCAATAATGCATCAATCCGTTATTTTGTATTTATGATGTAGCTCTTCCCTATCCCCCCACAGTGCTGTGCTGAAGTTTGGAGCCAAGCATGAGTTACAAGCCTGCACAGCACCATGTGTGCTAATTGTGCTTTATCTATTATTAATATGCAATGCATCCTGATACCAAGCTTCCAGAGCCCCAAGGCCTTCTGAGAGATTCAAAGAAAGAAGAGAGGAGATCCCACTTGTCCTCAGCATTTTCCAYCTCCTTTTGTCAACTTTTGGGTAGTGCTCATTACAGGAAGCGGAGGCAGGCAGAGCCGCGCGCGGCCGTCGCTCTCCGTGGCGGTCACGCCGCTCTGCCTGTCGCAGCAATGTGCTCAAGTGCACTGCAGCACCGGCTCGCTTGAGTCCTGGCAGACGGTGTCAAGCTGTTTGTGCTTTGCTGACACGGATGCTTTCTACAGCGCTTTCTCTAGGAAGACCCTTTCCAAGAAAACCTTGTTAAGCACCTGACAGAACCAATCTTCTTTTAATTTCAAGACGCTTGGACCTTTAGATGTAATTACATGTATAAATAGAATGACTCACCCAATTTTCCTGCTGTTTGTAACTTACATTTCATTATTTTCATTTAGTTGACAGAGAGCTGACAATTGTAGCCGTCCCTGGAGATAGCGTAGTGAATCCAATTTACAGACATTCCTTCTAATTGTTTGGCAACACACTGCCTGGCTATGCATTTAAGAACAGAGGTGAACTTATATATGTTGGGATGAACCCAGATCAAAGTGCCACATCTTATCTTATTTTTAATTAAAACAGCAGAAATTTAAGAGAGAGTGGCAAAATGTACAGGCATGAGAGCCATCTGGACATATTTGACAGAGCTCCTGTCATGCTGACAACTTTCTACAGCTCAATGGTGTCTGACAAATTGAAAAACTATTTTCTGGGCATATTGAGAGAAAATTGAAAGGGTCCAACCCTGAAGCAGCCCCTGATTGCTGCTCAGCACTGCATCTTCTCTGCTGCCGCCCTGAATGCAGGCAATCCTGTGGGCTGCTACACATGGCATGTGGGGACTGCTCCAGAAATGAGCATGCTACCCGCTCCTGGTAAGGGAGACAGGAGAACAATAAAAGTATCTGTCTTCCTCGTAAATACACCCCTAACACTTAAAATCTCCCTTTGCTTCCCTTAAATTCATTACATTCCTTACACGTTGCTTCCTTTAAATTCATTATACCAACACAAAATTAAAAGCTTTGAAAGGACTAACATATTCCTATCAAATAGAAGCTTCAGGTTTGTGCTTTTCCATGGCCTCCATTGAAGTTTACCCAAGTGAATACTCCCAGTTCAGATGTACAGTCCCAAATCTCACATGGAGAGTCATGTGCCTTTGGTACTTGGTATGGCTCAGTCAACTGCATGGCAAAGATAATATAGAAAATATCATCAAAAACTGCAGCCTTGGAGTTCTGAAAAGGAAAAGCATAAAAGTACAAACAGCTGCTAACAGCTTCATATTTTGCTCCCTCTGGAAAGTAAATACAGCCTATGGGGAATTTTCCGGTAGATACAAATGGCTCAAACAAACTACATGGGAAAGAAGAGAGAGAAAGAAGGAGAAGTTATGGGGACCAGAAAAACTACAGAAATTACAGTCTCAAAGCATCCAGTTCGTTTTGAAGTCAATCTGTTCTATTAAGATGACTGGTGATCAGAAGATATATAAGACCATTGTGTTTATTTACTGGACCTTTTGCTTCTAAGAACAGTGATCTTTTTTAAGCTAGGGGTTATAAAAGTACTGATATGGAATTCTAGAAAGTAAAAGAAAATCTTACTGAAGATAAAGGGATTCTTACAAAGAAAATGTTATTTCCCTGTTGCATTCAATTTATGTAGACAATACAGTACTAGAAATGAATGGCATTGTAAATGGAGTAAAAAATAATAATACAAAAGACATGGCATAACAGGAATTGCTATATCGATTATGTGTTCCCTGTCCCTTTGGTCCATTTGATCCATTGCTTCTTAATTAGTATTGTGTGTGTCTACATTAATGTGATAGCCTGAAGCAGGACTGCACTTCTTAATCAAATCCCCTGCCATTTCCAGTCACTCCATTTTGTTTCAGATCTCAGAGTAACCTGAGAGCACACAAGCTCCAATTCACTGTACAGACCTAAATGAAGATCTGAACTTCACAAGCTCATCTGATGTGCTTCAACCACTGACAGGTAATCACTCTGCAGGGCCAGAAGAGAGTCAGTCCCAGTGCGTGTGACAGAGCTGCTGGGTCCTTGGCACCAACTCTTTCCCCCACAAAACATGTTGCGCTGAACTCCCTGCTAAGGTGGACATAGTTTTCTTTCATTCTTGCTAACCACCTTGCTATATTTGCAGTCTGATTAAAAATGTAATAAATCTGAAATATAAAGGCTTCTTATGCCTTGTTAAAATTCTTCTTTGCCATTAAACACTTTGTTAACAATGTAACCAAGTTCTGGGGGTTTTCCTGACATGATGGCAATAAACCTCTAAAGGAACACTTCCTGAAACAGCTCCGTATAATTTTTATAATGATAAAATAATCAAATAAGTTTTCAAATGTGTCCCTATTAGAAACCATCAAATGGTTTGCTCTATTGCTTCACTGTTGTCCGGGTTTTGGCTGGGATAGAGTTACTTTCTTCTCAGTAGCTGGTACAGTGCTGTCATTATCTCAGCCCTGTGGGCCAAAAAGGACTGTTGTGGTTTAAACCCAGCTGGTAACTAAGCACCAAGAAACCACTGGTTCAACCTCCCACACCACAGTGCAGTGGGGAGGAGAATCAAAAGTAAAACTTGTAGGTTTAGATAAGAACAGGTTAATAATTTAAACAAATTTTAAAATAATAATAATAATAATAATAATAATAATAGTAATAATAACATTATGATGATGCTGGTGATGGTGGTGGTGGTGATGATGATGATGATGATGACGATGATGATGACGATGAAGAAGAAGAAGATAAAACCAAGGCAAGACAAGCGATACAAGTACTCACCACCAGCTGACTGATTCCGGACCCTTCCCTCCTTCTAGGTAATTCCCCCAGTTTATATATCGGGCATGATGCTCTATGGTGTGGAGCATCCCTTTGGCCACTTTGGGCAGCTGTCCCAGCTCTGTTCTCTCCCCCTCAACTTCTTGTGCCCCTCCTCACTGGCGGAGCATGAGACACTCAAAAGTCCTTGACTCAGGGTAAGCACTATATAACAACAACCAAAATACCAGTGTGTTTTCAATATTATTCTAATACTGAATCCAAAACAAAGACTGTATCAGACACTGAAGAGAAATTAACTCTCTCCCAGCCCAAACTGGCACAACTGTGAATTTGTAGTAAACTCCCTTTTCTCTGATCGGGGATAGAGCTGTGGAAGACACAGACCAAACTGAATTGTTAGGAAGCTGTCGTTAATAGCAGTAGCTATTTGGACAGTAAATTCCCTGGTTCCCTCACAGAGGTTCCACAGGGGCTCACTCACAATCGTGCACTGGGAAGAACAGCTGTAAGGACAAGGCCAGATGTTCACTCAGAATTAGGCAGCTGCACTGGCACACCGGTGGCTTCTAGGTAGTGTTGGGAAGGTCCCTCACAGGTTCCCTGGTTACATCTGAAGTGTGCATAACTCCACAGTCCCTGTCAGCAGGAAGCAGCTCTTGCCCTCTCAGAAAAGCCCAAGTTACCCAAGCTTAGCTGATGTTGATGGGCCATGGCCTCATGTGGCATTGGCAGACTTGCAGGATTTATCACTACTGGTGGATTTAATGGGACTGTTTATGGCTTCTGGGGAGACATCCACAGGTTGCCTCTCAGCGCATACTTTCCACTCTTCAGCTGTAGTCTGGTAAACTTTTCTCCATCCATACACAGTTACCTGCAGTACATGTTCACACACACTCACTGAGAAGGGGCTTTCATACTAAATCTTGTATCTGCTTTGTGTCGTATACCGAAATCTGGAAACAAATAAAAACTATTTTCCAGATGTATTCTCAATCAGAAAATACTTAAATTCTTCTAATCTCCTAGAAGAATCTCCTGGTTCACTTTCTCATTCCCTTCCACCATCACACAGATAATGTTGTCCAATAGAACATCAAACTAGAATAGTTACAATGCATATTTTTAACAACACATTTTAAAATAAAGATAATGAACATGGAGTTTTAGCATAAATCTGAGTATTGTACTTACCTTGTTTTATTCCCAAATGACAATCTGTCTTCATACTTCTCTTGTTTTGTTCCCAACTTCAAGTGATGCAACAAAAGTTACCTATGAGAAACTACAGCATTCCTGTACAGGCTAACATGAAGAGGGTTTTTAGCTTTTTTTGTAGTTCAAGGTCTTCAAATACACTTCACAAGTCTGTGTCTAAGCATCAGGAATTTAAATAATCTGGAAAACAATTTGTATTTTCCCTATTTAAAAAAACTAGCAATTCATAATTAGATAAATGCCATCAAACACCAGGGTGAAAGTCTACAGCACGGGTTCATGGGCCAATATCTCAACAAAAGCTGCTTGGTCTCTTGCCATGGGTGAGAATTAGAACCACAGCTGCTAGAGAAGTCCAAAATTGGAGAAGGCTTTCAGCTGTCTTACAGAGGAGTAATCATTTCTTCCCTTACAGCCATTCCACCACACTGTCCTTTGCAGAAATACTCAGTAGTTTCTGTCCTCCCTGCTTTGCTGTGTTAGCTCTAAATTATCATTCATTTTTGTCCTTATCAAATAATCTCAATTTATTTTTGAGGATTTTATTTATTTAAATTTACTTAGAAGTAGAAGATGCACAATTTAGATTTTCATGTAAAACCAGTTAATCAGTGCAAGCTTGGAGGAGACATGGATAATGAGAAGAAACCTGTTCTTAACTATGTCTCCATCCCTTTGGGGTTTTATCTCTTACAACTCTAACATAAGCCTGGCTGTACCCAGCCAGACTGCTCTGCATCTGAATAGATGGCTGATTCAGCAACATTTCAGCTAGAGGTCCATCAATTTATTCATATAGCTTGGGAGTCTGAAGCAGAGAGACTATTCACCATGGCTGAAAAAAAAAATGCAAACATCACATGCATCTTCAAAAAGGGAAAGGAAGAAGATTGGGAAACTATGGACCAATCACCTGGTCTGGGGCTTGGAGTCAGACTCAAAACGTGAAAAAAATGGCAGAACATGCAGTAAAACACATTCTAAAATTCTGTCTATATGGACCTAAAATAACAACACCCAAAAAAGAAAGGGGCTAAATAGACTGAAGGGAAGAAATCCTGAAAAGAAATTACACGGCAGAATGAAGCTACAGAAAAAGTAAGCTAAGGGGAAATTAATGCTAGAAAAAGAGAAAAGAAGTGTGTGTGAGGGAGGAGAAAGATATAGAAAGTAAAGAAAGCAAAAGAGGAAAGATGGTTATATAGAAAAACAGAGGGCATAACATTAATTCACTTGGCTTAAGTTACCCTTGGTAGAAAGGGTGCATTTAACTTACCTTTGTTCTGTAAAATGTATTTGCCAAAGTCCATAATGAAGTCTGGAACAGAGAGAATCTGTTGTGAACTCTCTGGGCCTTTGCATATTTTTAAATCATTCAAAATATCACAGGAAAGAAACTGATAAAGTAACACTTTTCTGTTTCTCATTCCAATGCAGTGAGAATTTATAACCACTTGGAAAAAAAGTTTATTTTTTCCACATGCTCATATGTAGTACTAATTTTTAAATAATGCATTATAATCACAAGAGATCATTACCACAATGTAAGTTACCTGAAGACAAAGAAACATAAATTATGCTTTAACCAAATGGTGATAAAAGAAAGCATTTTATAACAGATTTCAAACTTTTGAATTTCCAGTACAGTAAAAAAAGTCTAAATTTTCAGACCATGTACGAAAACCAGCTTGCATCACTGCAGTGCTTCTTCTGCATCATTTAAGGCATCCTCATTATTATTATCATTCCTAAAATAACATTAATTGCATGTTACATATTTAACTATAAGCATACCATAAGTCCTCATTAACAGTCCTGTATTCCTAACCTGAACATGTTACTTGGAGACGGATGAGAACTATTCCCACAGTCACAGGAAGTTCAAGGTACCAGCTGAAAGGCTGGTGAATCTGTATGCAATATTCTGCACTACAGCTACCTTGTGTGTGGCAGACAAACACCCCGGGTGTGAAGGGCAGCTGTGCAGTGCAGTGCAGTGCCCAGGAGTTGATGCTGCTTTGTACAATCTATATCTGTGTATACTCGGTTAAATGAAGCGAAGCGAGAAGAGAAGAGAAGAGAAGAGAAGAGAAGAGAAGAGAAGAGAAGAGAAGAGAAGAGAAGAGAAGAGAAGAGAAGAGAAGAGAAGAGAAGAAAAAAAAAAACAAAGGTCAGTTTGGTGATGACTGATATTCATCCTGTGTGTGAGATACCCTTGTGGCCCCACCAGGGAACAGATGCTCAAGTAAGGGATTCAAATAATCCAGAAAGTCCCTTCAAATTCTTAGTCACAATTTTACCAAAGACACTAAGTGTATTTATACCACAAAAGGAAAATAAAACAAAAAAATTTAAATTTAATTGGGTTTTAATAATAAACAAGTACTTTAAAAATGGGGCCAGAAAAGTACCCTGATGACACTGTGCACAGGGCTGTGCTGACACCAGCCTACTTTGTCTGCTGTCCCTTCTATTTTGTTCTCACCTGTCCACAGCACCTCTGTCCCTTTGCTCTGAGAGTTATGAAATGCCAAAACAACTATTGCAGTTATGGATCTTAGGTTTTTTACTTTTCTCTAGTTATTAATGGAGCTCTCTGTCTAACCCAAACCTCATTTCTTGAAACTTACTGGAACCTAATCTTGTAATCTCTCCTGTTCAGTAAAAAAGCACAGCAGCACTAGTTAAAGCAATAGCTATGGGAACAGAGGTGGGCAACATGAATATTGTGGAGCTGTTTTTCCAAATAGGAATGGCTGTTTAGAGACCAGAAGAACACACCAGCCCATCAGCCCATGAGAATCCTCTCTGCCTCCTTTCTTCTCATTTGATAAGAGGAGAGTGACAGATTTTACCAGAGATCAGAGGCAACTGTCTGATCCCAGTGGGCTTTGGGGACCCGAGAGGTCTTGCTGAGGGACCTACCACTAGTTAAAAGCAAACAGCTCATCACACAGCAGGAAGGGATCTGAAAAGATGGAAATGAGGCACATAAATGGGAAGGAGGGATTTGGATGACAGAAAAGTGGTAAAGAAAGAATATTAAAAAAAAAGAGGAAAAAGCAAAAAAAAAAAATACAGACAGAGGGATGAAATAACTACAACCCCAACCTGTGCAGGAAAACATCATAAACTTCCTGGGCTGCAGTCCCCTTCTAAAATTCCCCAAGGATCAGCAGGTAGTTTGAGCTGACAGTAAGATGCAGAGCACCCTCTGACATTTATGGGAAGGGTTCTCAGGTGAGGAGCAGTTTTTCTCATGGATACATCAGAATCATTCATTTGCTGGCACATTAAGGCCAGATCGTCCTCTCTCGCTCTGCTCATGGAGATGTTTTTTCCTGAGTCTTGTGTTCAGGTGAGTGGTTTTCCACTGCTGACATTTAATATTGTTCAAGGTAAAGAGGCTGCGTGACCAGACCTCTTTATCAGCAAAAAAGTAAACACATTTGTAGTGTTACTAAATTTTGTTTGGTTGCCTGAAATGAAAACTAGACTGAGTGATAACAGGCTGGGATACCCTGAGACTCAAGCAAATCAAAAACTACTTTAATGGGGACCATGAAAAGTCTTTTGAAAAAATTCAAAGAGCAAAATACTACAGAGTGACAAAAAAAAGAGACTATCTTGAGAGAGTGAGTTAGTGGCTTTTCCTCTACAAAGAAAGTTAATACAAAAAGACACCTGGATCTTCTGATACCAAAAAAAAAAAAGAAAAAGAAAAAGCAGAAAAGCAGACAAATAAATATCCCTGACCACAACTCTCCTCAGTCCCACCAGTTCTTACAGCTTTTTTGTGTCTCATCAGCTGATGAGAGACCATCTGCAAGAACTCTAGGTAAGAAGACTAACTGATACTAGTTCTGTGCATGCTGTCTGCCAGTTCCTTTCCTTTGGTGACACACCTACACCCACAAACATGCATCTTTGCTGCAAGCTTCCTCGTGAGGGTCTCTTCTCTCAGTACTTTAACAAAAAGTAACATCTGAGGTTCACTCTGTGCTACTCTGAACACCACTGCCGATGTATGCATGTCTGCCTTGCATCGTGCCACATCCACTTTTACAGGGAAACCAGAAACAGGTCATCCACCCTCATCACCCATCACCACGGCTTTGGGAGTTTCTGCTCAGTTCCCTCCCAAAGCCTGTTCTAGTTCTGCTCATGACTGCTAATGCAGCAGCTGTCTATAGATTGCAGGCCTTCTGTTGCTTCTGTTGCTCAGATGAATATGTGGTTTCTGATTCTGAATAGAGTTAGCTTGGATTCAGAAATGGATACTACATATGGTCCTCCATCACCATGGGAATTGTCCAGGGCAGTGCCGAGCAGCAGCCAAATGTCCTGGCGCTTCCTGTGCTTAGTCCCCACCACCAAGAGCTTACTGCAATCCATCTGGGGTGTGACAGCATCATTCCTTATATCTAGCATGTCTCTGGTCACAGTGCAGGCATCAGGAGATGCAAGGGCCTGAACTTTCCAGATCAGGACACTCACGTGTCCCCTGGCATGGTTGCAGTTGCAGGGTAGTGCCTACCACCTCCTTGTCCCAAGGCTGCTGGCACTGCAAAGGACACGTCGCTGACTTCGCGGGAGAAGGTTACTCCTCACCAAGTGAGGAAGGTTTAATGAATCTGCAAGACCCAGCAATGAATGACAGATGTTGCTCATTATTAGCAAGGAAAAGCAAGTGCTGCTTGGAGTATTTTGACATGTTAGAGATGAGTCATGGGAATTCCTTATTTTGCGTTATCAAGAGTCCATTCCAAATAGAGAAAATAACTAATACAAGAATAGCTATTTTCAGCTTTCAAGCTACCATCTGCTGAATTCTTGTCACCACGCAGAGAAGCTGGTAAGCATCTAACAACCTTGTGTTACAAGAAGGTAAAGCTGAAAAGTGTGAATTTGTTTGTGTGACAAAGCTGGAACTAAGACTCAGCTCCCAGCCCCCACCTGGTTGTTCATATTACACTTCTGTAAAATCTTAGAGTGGTCAAATATTAAGTTCAAGACATTCAAACAGAACCTGATCCAGTCAGCATATCAAGAGGAGTACTACTGTGAACTTTTCATTGTGAAGTAAATGAAGTCACTCACAGAAAGTGGGTGTCCACAGCTTCTCTCTGGGAGTAGATGTAAGGCTAAAGTAGATTATGTTTTCTTTAAAATGGGAAAGAGAAACTGTCGGATGATTCTCCAACTTCAGTATTGTTAGCTGTTGTTAAATTAATAAAACATCCAGTACGTGAGCAAATTATCAAATGGCTTAAGTACAATTATAGTGCATTTCAAATATCGGTTCTAATTATATTTTCCTTTGACAAAGTAATTACACTTCAAGAAACTGCAATCAGAACAATTTTTCACTGCCAAATCTGAGAACAGAAGGTGAAAAAGGTGCATTTAGATGATTTTATAAATGAGTAGCTTAACTTTTATATAATAAAAAAAATAATAGTAGAACAGCTTAAAAATAGACTAGAGAACTCACATTTTAATCTTATTTCAAGTCATTCAATGATTTGTAATTTAATGAGCCTTAATACAAAGCTTATGTTTCGTTTTCTTTCCCTCCATTAACTTGATTTCTTCATATTTAAAGTTGTTTGGCTGCTATAGAGACAATATATATTTTTAGTCAAAAATTCACACAAGAGCAAAATTAAGGACAGCCATTTCTTGTCCCACCCCAGCTCCACAAGCTACTCTGAACATCTGTTAGAGAAGACTGCAAAATATTCTTGTGAGGACTGAGAGGCTATTTGCTTTGTGAGGATATTGGGTTCAGGGCTGTTGAGCATAAAAGACTGGGACAAGAGACAGGAAGAGAAGGAATACATTAAAAACCCAGTCATAGAATCCAA
Organism: Amblyornis subalaris; assembly: GCA_018881555.1. NCBI lineage: Eukaryota > Metazoa > Chordata > Aves > Passeriformes > Ptilonorhynchidae > Amblyornis > Amblyornis subalaris. The sequence continues at coordinate 5,665,455 of JACAXG010000047.1, read as the reverse complement.
AAAGAGCAGGAGAAAATTGGAACGACACCAAAGACCAGAGCTCTCACATTGATTATTGATGGGACATTGCTGGAACAAAGTTTTGAAGAGCTTCCACCAAAACTCTGTAACTGATAAGGAGGGGAAAGCAATATTACCATGAGTCTTAAGGGCATAAGAAAACCTACTATGGGATATTTGAGGAAATTGTGGGAATGTGATAAACTTACTATGAGATATTTATGGGACGGGGAAATATAGGCATCAGTGTAGATGGTGGAGGACCAATAATAGGAAAAAGGAGAGAAGAGGAGGGCAGATCAATGCCACCAAGTCCTGTGCCTGACCACTGCAATCTGTCATTGTTACACTCCGTTCTTCAATATTACCCTGGCTAAGAGTGCTCTCCAGTCCATGCATATCTACTCTAGAGAATTTCAAAACAGAGTAGTTGGTGAGTGTAAGAGGTCTGTGGGACAGATATCAGAAGTCTGAGAGTTGACTAAGGGAGGCACCATATGTCTGAGCCAGCTATTGGGCAATCCAGGGGCCTGAGAGCTGGGGACACCATAGGGCTGGACCTGCTACTAAAGAGACCTATCTGTGTGTGTGTGTGTGTGTGTGTGCGTGTGTATGTGTGATCTGCTAGCATGGTTGGATTCCAACTAAACAACAAGTAAGAACCAATTGTTTTTCTCATGTTTTTCTCATGTTATGTCAGGTGGCCACTGCAGCCCAGAAAACCATGCTGTGCCCCAAAGCCTCCTGGACTCAACTTTCCTCCATCAATGCTCCCTCTGTAATCCCACTGTCTTCAAGGACACACACACACACACCTCTCTGGATGTGCTGAGTATGATCAGAACCACTCTGTTAAGGCAACACTGAAAGAAAAAACATCCACTTCATCCTTGCCATGTGGACCTGATGTTCTTCCAACCTGAGGCAGCAACGGATGCACAGAACAACTCCCAAATTTCCTCCAGGCTGACTTTGATGAATTGCTCCTTCTGGACTGACAACAGAGGGATAACATGACTAAAGCAAGAAATGCTGGTCTTCAACTGTTTTCTCCTTTCCTCCTCACAATATAAAGCACAACAGGGGTTTCTGATAGCACACAGAAGATTACAGACTTACTGAGGCATACATGGTCTTCTGTGAGAGAAGGCATGGATTGCCTCTCCAGGGCAGCATGGTTTTCTGGATGCAATATCTTTTTAAGCCCTACCTCACTCTCAAAATGCATTCAATAAGGTCTGAAAAAGTTCCAAATAGCACTTGACATAGCACCTTAGCTACTTACCTCCCCCTGGTGCCCATGAGAAAACTACACGCTCAAGATCACTCACAGAAAATCTTGGTGGAGATGCAGGTAAATAGTGGGCTTATCTGCACAGCCAGACTAGTAGCAGATTGAGAGAGAGAAGATAATTAGCAATTTTGGGTTGTTGGCAATATGTAATTTCAGACAAAAATATTTGCTTTGAGGCTCTGACTTATAGTTCTGGCACCATTTCTGTTCCAGTCTTCCTTTCAGATGCTAGAGCCTGTCCAAGTTCTCACTGATCGCTGTTTCATCTCCCTTTCTTTTCCTCCCATAATTAACATATGCTGCATGCTTTTGGAATTATCTAATTTTGTTCAACGTTTTCCCTTTTTCCCCCATATTCAGCTAATGAGTGCCACAGCTATTAAATTTGAAATGTTTGGTTGTTTTCAAATCCCACCCACCCTCGACTGCAAGGTTCAGGGCCACTGCAAGCTCTTAGCAGCCTCTTGCATGCATCCAAGCAGCCCATACATGTTTTTTTAAGGAGGAAATTATCCTTAAAGTGATTTTTAAAGAAATTAGAATTGATACCCTTGCTCTTTCTGCTGTATTCCCCTCACCATTTTGTGAGGGAAGTCTCTTTCTCATAATTTTTTATTGTTACACGTGTTTTCAGTGTCCTCTCACAGTAATGCCAGAAGCTGGGTCAGTTGTGTCTGTGTACACAAAGCGGTTTGGAGGTTTGGGACCTGGGAGGCTGTGGAAGCTTTCCAGCTGAGCTCCAGGAATGCAGCATCAATGTGCCACTCACACAATGGACCTGAGAGTGACAATCTGCCCATTACAGGGAAGTTATTGGGATGTAACTGTGTTGCTGTTGTACGTCTGGAAAAAGAGTTCTGTCTCGTAACAGTGCTGTGGAGAACAGTAATCACACCTGAGACCAGGCAGGCTAACTGAACCACTAGGCCTGTTTTGACTCACTTTTCACTGGATTTAAATCCTGCTTCTCATGTGAATACTGGAATGCACTGGATATTCCACCCATCCGGTGTCTGGTTGTAATTCATAGTCTGAATGTGAATAATACCCAAAAATAGCTTCTTATAGTTTCTTAAAGTCCTTTTTGTAGTAGTGATTGTGAATAGAACATAGGAGAAACCAAATTCAGGTACATTCATATTCAGATGCAAGCAAAAAGCATTAGTGTAGTCCTAAAAGTCATTGGCCTGATTTATGGCCAGAATTATTATATTCCTCCAGGGTTTCAGTGATGACACACTTGCCACATGCTGTCTGTTTCACACAGTTCTTGGTCTTTCTCAGACTTATTCTGTAAAAGTCAGCATTTATGCAAAAGAAAATGAAGGGAAAATTAGAAAGGCCAGGACCGTGCTAGGCCCAGCATACAAATAATTCAGCCCACATGCCTCCTGTGTTGTCGCCAGTGGCACATCTGTCCCTTCTGCTTTCCACCCTCACTCACAAAGCATCTTTGTTTTCCCCTTGAATATCATAATGCTTCACAAAAATGCACATGAGCATAGGCTTGAGCCTGGGGTTTGCAGCAGCAGGGCATCGGTGTTGATTATGAGCCATTCTGATGTTTTCCACTGATTACCATTCGTGTTTCTCTCCTACACAACATCTAAAATGATTCCTCATGTTTCTGTTGTCCTCTCTCCTAATACAAAAGAAAAGGGCATTTCCTAATACTGAAAGGCAGATGAGGAACACTCTCCCCAGGCAAAGCACGAATAGCCTGTAGCCAACTTATTTCACAATATTCCTTCATGTCAACATCCTTCCTAGATCCCCCAAATGATTATGCATTCATACTGATAAGGAAAATACCCAGAGGTATCATAATGCCAAGAGCTTTGGTGGGATATGTCTCCTTATTCTTCCTTCAAGGTACAAAACTGCTTCTCACTCAAGGAGACAAAAGAGAAACTTTCTGTATCCTCAGAATATTAAATAACTGCAAACTTTGTATTTCTGTAACACATCTGGTACCTCGTGTTACTGGAGGTAAAATACTGAGCTAGATAGATAAGTGTTTGAATAACAAGTTTATTGTTTATTAATATCATAAAAAATGACCACTGGTGAGCAAGAGGGAACAGTGTTTGACAACAGACCACTCAGTTCTTTTATAAATGCATGCCAGCTGCTACGGCAGTCAGGAATAAGATAGACAAGTGCAATACCAGTAATTTTTGAGACATTTTTCCCCTTTGTTTTCTAGTGTTTCCCTCTAAGTCCCATTAGTAATCAACAATTCAACAGTCTTACAGGTTGCCTTACTCAGAGCAAGAACTTATTTTAAACTTGACTTACCTATTCCTTCTCAAACCATCTACCAGAAGCAGAAATTTTACAGCTTTAAAAATACATTAATACGAAGCTGGAGGCAAGAGGTAATGACAGTCATTTCTACCTTTCCCTAAGTACTGACTGCACATGCAAGGACTCAGAGAAATTCTTGTTTCTAACAGTATGCATCCTTCATTACAACATGAGGAATGAGGTGAGTTTCCTTTCTTTCCCTGGAAGACAGGATTTAAAGGACTTAACCCTGCAAAGGAGTCATAGGGTAAAATAACAATACCACCATGCTTTCCTTTACTATTTCACTCCAGGTTGCCAGTACACCAAATATGCAGCTGCATTATCACAAAATCAATCAAAAAGAAGTATAGAAGACATTGAGGGCCTTTAGCCATTACTGCCACACAATATGTGAATCAATGCCAAGGGAACTCAATGTGTGTGTCCAGTTTCAGCATTTCCCTTGTGAAAAGCCCCAGATGTTAACTCTTGACTGCTTCTGAAATCTCAAGCATAAATATTTCTTTTTTAGTAAATGGTTAAGTTCTTAATTATGAGTGAGACTCATTAGGTGTATTATTATTCTATTTTATTTACTTATTGACAGGTTAAAGTTGAAGACATAACAAAAGCTATTCTATGAATGATAACATATGACAAATAAAGAGACATGGTCTATGTTAAATGGCTTTTCCTTACGGTGGTGGCTTGGCCTGCAGCTGGAGATGCTGCGGAGGATGGGCCAGCCACACAAGTAACCGAGGAGCCAGCGGGGCCAGGGAGCCCAGGTGTTGTATTAAGTAAAGGCTCTGAGGTCCAGGATCTCCCCCTAGATTGGGGTAAGGAGGAAAGTCTCTCCCACACAGACCTTGGAGTGGTATGCTCCCCCACTCATTTGGTTTATCCTTGTCAATCTATGTTCTGTATATGGTTATGTTCCAGAATGTTCTCCCTCACTCGATGCCCCATTGGCTTTGTTCCCCTGCTTCTCCCCTCGCCTACCCTTATTGGTTTGTATACTGTAGTCTCACCTTTTCTCCTCCCCCTAACCCTAATGTAATTGGCCCTCAGTGTTCACTCCACCCCTTGTCTGTGCTGTATAAAACCTTGTGTCACCTTGTTCTTTTGGGTCTCCTTCCCTGACCCTTCAAGAATAAAGACTTTCTGTGGAACATCATAAGGAGAGTCCACCTCCGACTCTTTATTCCCATCTTAAAGTGTTGGCTGCGTGACTGCCTGCTTAACCACCTGCGCTGGTGGGATTAGCGGGTGGAAGGCACGGCACTGTGCCCTTCTCACCGGCTGTCGCACACCGCACCGAGGCACCGCCGGACAAGTGTGAGGCTTCTAGGAAGGTCGCGGCCACTGACCTCCAGCTGGACGAGGCCACACCGTGACATTTCCTCTTTAATATTTTGTAGAAAAATAAATGTTTATCCTATTTTATAAGATCTGACTGGCAATTCCAAAGCTGCAGGTTTCCTGATGAAACAGTGAAGTTCACAGAACTGGATAGCAACTACCCCTACACTGTGTTTAAATAATTTAAGTATTTAAATGGACTATCATGTAAATCTGATCCTTTGAGTCCGTAGAAATTGTAATCTACTCTGCACAGTGGCCAGTCTAAATGTTCATTACGAAATGCAGTTGAAGAAGCAAGGAATCATAAATCACCACCACAGCAGGGAAAACAGCCCCTTCAGCTGGAGGCACCAGCTTTCCAAGCCTTCTGCAAAAGGAGTGAGCAGCCCAGCGTCCCCAAAGTGCTTTGTCATGCATATCCTCTAAACTGTAAATCACTTAAGGCAGGCTTGACAAAGAACTGTGGCATCACTGTGGCAGGCAAGCACTGATACTGTCGGAGAATACAGGGACATTTTAGACACTGTAAGAGTGTTTAATGCCTAAATCCCATCTTTCTCATCTTCCACTGTGAAGTTCAAAGGTACCCAATAAATGAGTTCTCTCTCACATTGTGCACTCCCCAAAAGACTAATTCTAGTAAAGTTAACAGCAGGATTAATGAGGATTTCATATCTTGCTCTACACAATTTATACTTGCCATCATTAGAAGAGTCCAACCAGAATGGAATCTCTATTACTTCTTCTGCAGAGGCTGCACAGCTGCCCAGAGGTGCTCCATGGATACAGAGGAGACATCTGACACCTCAGAGCCCACCAGACTTACTGTCCAGCTGCAGACTGACCTCCCACAATGTGGGACACATCCAGCTCATCACGCAGCTGAACTGCACTGAAGATTGTTGCTTTAAACTGCTGTACACGAGGCAGCCCCACCAAAGCAAGCAGCCTGGCAAAAGCTGTAGTTTGTAATGAGTAAGACAAAGGTACTTTTCATGGCTTCACCAGCTTTGTTCTTCTCAGCCTCTGTTCCTCTCATTTCCTCAAGCTTGTGAGCAACTGTGGGCACAGCTCATAGCTACAATTTGTAGGCTGAGAGAGGAATTTCCCAATAGCTCAAATCATGGAGCTGACAAAACTGCTCTATAAATAAAAGGAGTGTCAGTTTTTCATCATGAGCTTAAATTAGGTTTGAGCATTCTGAAAAACCTCCTGTGAACCTGCAATACTGACAGGAAGTGCACACATTTTCTCCTTGTCTGATCTATCCCAAATTAACCTACTCCTGCCCATCTAATTTTCCATCTGGAGGAAGTATTGGGACATTCTGATTCAGACCCAGAAAAAAGGCTGCGGTACTTCATCCGAAGCTTTGTCTCTGGCTTGAATGCTCAGCTAATTGTGGAAGCATCTGTGCCCCCTTGCGGACGTGTACGCTGCCAGCATGTGCCCCACACTACCACCACACAGCTCCCTTTCCCACCCCTTCCGCCTGCTGATCCAATGGAAATGAACCCATCAGACTCTCAGAAAGCATCAGCTTCTTGGGCTTCACTAAGAAAAAAAAAAATAATAATAATATGAAGGATCAAATTTTCCCTCATGTCCACCAGGCAGGTTGGTGCTCACTGTCTTGTTCGCCACGGATGTAAAGGTGCCAGATCCAAATCCCTCCTCCTCTTCCACCTTGCAAGAAATCTCAGTATAGACACAGACTTCCAGCAAGAATAACCTGATTGTTAAAGTATATTTTCATTTCTCCTGTTGGAATTTCTCCACTTTTCTATTTTTATACAATTATCCAATATATTCTGGAGCAGAATTGTAATGTCTGCTGTCCGCAGTTCTGACATCACTTCTTGTGGTACATCTCGGGTAACATACACCTAGAAAGCACCGTCTGCAGAAAATGTGCCCCCACAAACAAATACTGACAGTACACTAAAATGTATTTGATTGCTCTGATGGACACTGTAAGAGGCTTTCTGGTTCTTCAATGTAGAAAAAGAAAAAAAAAAACTTTTTCTTCTGTTGACAAATCTCTGAGCATATGCAGCTTAATTTTTTTTTTTCCCTCTTTTAGATTGAGGTGTACTCTCAAGTGGAGGGCTCAGCTATTGTTAATATAGAGATCAATGAGAGCATCACCATATCATTTTTTTTCCTCCCTCTGGCTCTATGATTTCCAGAGGAAGTAACTTACTAAGCTTTTTCTGTCTTAACCTGAAGGTGAACTCTCTAAGAACATCAGAAAGGTATCACATTTCCTATGTATTCTGCCATATTCTGTTGAGAGTTTTTGTATTCAAGAAAGATATTTTAAAATTTTTCTCATCCCCTGTTTAGCTCCCTTTCCAGTGAACACACTCTCAAATGAAAGCAAGGATTTTGTAAATTTTTAAACTAATAATGGGCCTTTTCTTTCCTGTTAGTATTAAAAATTGCATCTGCTTGATCTTATTTACTGGTAAATTTTGTTCATATATTCCTTTATGGAGGTTAGGTCACCTCAGCAAACATGAATTTTACCTCTTCACCCTCTACTGTTTGTGGATTTTCTTTCAGAAGTAATATCTCAGCTGCTGGCACTATATCCTTATCCAGCTTGAAATTAATAAATATCACATTTCCTTTCACGCTGGCAGTTCTCTAAACTTTTGCTGCAATATTGACAATGATTCTATGATACATTTTATGAGGTAATATTGTTGCTACTATCCCCTGAGCTGACCGTGCGTGAAAACCCTACCAAAGCAAATCAACACAATTTAGTTCTTGCGTGTCGCTGCCTGGGGTTGAGTGGTTTGATAGATGTGTTGAATATTTGCAGTCTCAACCTCAGAACTGAGTCTGCCTTCCTGTCCTGGGTCTGCTTTAGAATTTTGATTCTCTGTCACAGTTGTAGCACCAAAAGAGTCTTCAGCCTCCATGTGGTTCAAACTGCAGTGTGTTATTCACTTTTCTGGGTAACTTGTTTTCATTTATTTCACACTTATATTTATTCATATATGGAGTTTGGATCAAAATATATTAATCTTAACATTTATTAGTTGATTTATAGGCAAATGTTTGCAGAAAATGAATTTTTCTGATCATCCAACACAAAGATATACTCCTGCAGCTCTTACTAATGAAAGCGTAGTAAATCTCCATCTTTGAAGCTATGTGAAAATCAGTTGTGTAGGTCCACCAGCCGCCTGATCAAACTTTAAGTAGGAACTTGGACTGGATAGCCTCCAGAGATCCATTCCAACTTAATTATTCTATGAATACGTACCATTAGCATCTTATCCTTATAATACTGATTTTATTATTGTAATTTGCTCTCCCTCGGGAAGTTTGGCTGCAGAATGAACTATTAATCTGATGCTTATGAAATCACCAGACAACAGGGATTGCCTAACCTTCACAGCAAAAGCATAGATCGTGTAAGTTTCCCAGCAGTTTTTACAACTGCAGTTTGTAGATACCTTATTCTTCTTTTTTCCTGCCTAGGGAAGGACTGCGGTACTAACAGCGTGGTAGATCAGCGCTCTGAACATATGGTTCCTAATCCCCACATGTTGTTTGCAATCATTGCTCTTTAGGTGGCAAATCACTTAATAAAATCCAAGTGTGTAAAGAAAAGTACATGTGCCATCAAGGAATATTTTCTCTTGAGGCTTGTGTGTTTCTCTGTAGCCACCCCTAGTCCAAGAGCTCCCAATCAGCACAAGGCTGTGTTCACAGAGTCCTGCTGAGCCAAACCAACCATCACCTTTCCTTCAGCAGTGCTCTCCTCCCATCCCCTTCTCACTGAAGCTTTCTGGCTCGGCTTGCCAGTGTTTTGGGATGCTCATGACTTTCCTAGCAGAAGGCTTTTTCCAAAGGGAGGGAAGTATGAGGACTTCTCTGAGTGGCACAGACCAAGAGTCAGCTGGTGACAACAGACCCACACATTGCTCACTCGTGGATGGAAAAGGCTACAGGAAAGTCTGATTACAAAACAATTGCCAAAATTGTTTTGGCAACCACAGCAGCTTCTGTCAGATACCAATACATCACAAAAAATTCACCACCATCTTCTAGTCCTTCTTCAGCATGATTTAATCCTACTCCACAGGGAGGAATTCAAGGTTCTGAGTGTTTCTTCTGTAGACAGACAGATGGGCACTGGGAGCATGCTACTGCTTGGGGCACACGGCGGGCGCTGAGTCAGAACTGACCAGAGCAGTACAAAAGATAGACAGACTGCAGCCATCAGTCCTACTCTCCCCTATCACCTAAACACATAAGGTTAGTCAATATGATTTTCTGGGGCAATGAGTTTGATCCTATCAATAGATTTCAGCTATTGGAAATATCATTCCTTTAACTGTCCAGCTTTGGAAAGGGTGATATTAGGCAAGAAGGAATGTAGCAGAAAAAAGCAGAAGGAAGCACAGGAAGGGAAACCACACAGCTGCAGAAAAGGCAACACTGCTTCACATAAATTCAAGGGAAAAGACAAGGCAAGTGTGACCAGATTATTTGAGGAGAATCTTTATGCAACCAGGAAATCACCTATGTGAAATATAAAACTAAGCCTGAAAAAAGCAAAGACATAAAAGTAGAGTACATTTTGTATTATGCGTCAGTCCTAAGGCTTGGTAAGTTGAAATCTACTGAAATTGATTTAAAATAAAGAGCTTACTTTGAACCACGGATGAAATCAGAAAGGCAGAACACAAGGTGCTAACACTGCTCAGGATGGACCATTTCCTACAGCCATCTGGCACAGGCAAAGGGATGTAGAATTATTTAAATGGGGATCAAAATTTAATCCATGAGGCTCACCATTCTGTTTCTTTACAGTTTGAAATCATAGCATTCATGGATTTTATTTTATTTTATTTGAAGACCTTTATTCAATCCTTGTCATCTACTGGAGCTCACTGTACAGCAAATAAACTTTCTAATTGGAGAAAGAAAATCAGATCTATTTTTGTAGGTTACTTAGGCGAGCATATAGATCCTATGATTAGCACAAAGTAAATAGCCGAAACAAGTAGTCATGAAATGCTTATGAACTGGTACACTCTGTTCAGACTACCTAGTAAATAAATGGTCAGAAATAACAGCCATAGATGGAAAAATCAATATTTGTTTGAGAAGGACCTGTAAACAAATACAGGGCTAAATCTTCAGTGGCCCAATCAACTTCACAACCTTGGTACATCCCACAATCCTAGAAAGATGACTCTACAATATTTCTAGGTGACAGATACCAGATACAACCAAACCATTTTATTTCTTGTGATCTACAACGGTGAAGTGATGCACAATAATTAGTTACTGCAGGATTTATCACAAGCTCATTATTTCAGCTTTACAAGGAATCAAATGTTACATCAGACATCACATGACTATGACTTTACTGCTGTAATCTTCCGCAGAACTAGAGCACAGGCTCAGTATATTATGCAAGATCTGAAGTTATGTACGAAACTTTTTAAATGGCACTTCAGCTTCCTCCTTTCCCTTGCTATTCCCAGTGCTACACATACAGACAAGTTTTAACTGATATATTTTAGAAAGGACTGGGCAAGTCAGTATATACGTTGAGTTGCCATATTTGCATGGCATATGCCAGCTGACAAACCCCTTTTATGCTGCATTGACCTTTTATCTCTAATTGGTTTGTATGATCTTTGGTTTTTACCCGCAAATATGTGCAATTGCCAAATTGGTTAAATGTGTGGCTACTTATTTTGTGGCCAGTTAAGTGGCACGTCAGGCTGCATGATAGTTGAGTTAAACTGTCTTAGTCAAAGCACCCACTGAAAATGCAGCAGTTAGTTGAACATATTGCTAACTCTACGTTTTCTCCCTCTGTTTCAGGTTCCTTTGCATCCTATTCTGACCACATAGTTTATGTTTTACTTTCTTTCCTAAGTATAAAGAAATCCTTCTAGTCTTAAGAAGAAGTGAGAGAGGGAGGGAGAGAGGGAGTAGTACAAGAAGAATTGAAGAAATATATTAGGTAAAGTCCCAAGGGATTAGTTCAATCACAAGTAATGTCTTCAATCATTTTTAATCAGGCAACAAGGACTCACATTGTGATAAGTCTCCACATTGTTTTGATAATTGTCCATCCTGAGCTGATGTTAGTCTCCAGATCAGTTCTCTTTTAGGAAAGAACCTTGTAACTTCTCATTTCTCCTTGTCAAGAAGTGTGAAATACGTTCGTTCCTGTAGATTAATTTTTTCAATTAAAAAATAAAACCAATGATATCACAGTGTGTATGTACTCAGTGCAGGAAATTCCAGCCTCTCTGAGAACCAAAGGTGCAGCTTGATCCATTAAAATGTCCAATGACCTAACATGAAACTTTTTCTCCAATACAAAATTCATGAGAGCCTCAGGTTTCTCCCCAATAGCTTTTAGTAGCGTTCCATCCGAATGATGTTCTATATTTTGCAGCTCTCGAATCTTCAGCACATTATTTCAAATCCTTTACTATCCTGCCATTCATGGGCTTGCTGACATAGAGAATCCTGTAATTAACAGGCAGGAACAGAATTTTAAAAATATGAAAACTCTAACATCTACTATCCTGTGACGAAGATGCAGTTTTGTCCCCACTAATCAACACTGACACTGAGTGTGCTACACTGTAGCTAAATTGCAGGTTGGTTTGTTTGTGTTAATTGCTCTGTTAGCATTATTTATCTGTCCTGAATTAATTTAAGCAAGAACAGTTTCTGTTCTTTGGATTTCAATGAAGACTGTATTAAACACAGCTACTTTCATTTCCTTTGCCACTTTTCCTTGATGTTGCAAAAATACCAATTTGAAAAGAAAGAAGAACACAGTAAATTTTGGCTCAGTGGGAGATGCACTCACAGTTGGATCCCTTCTTTTTATATTTCTCATAAATGCACAAGTATGTTGCCTCCTGCATTTTCCTAATGACAGAAATTTAAAGTCCTAGACAACAATTAACACTACAGGGGCAAGAGTAGTGCAATTTTATTACCACAGAAATAAAATCAAAAGCTGGGTTTAAAGCTGTAGATTTTCCAACTTTTCTTAATTTCAGTTTTTACCACTTTTGCTTATCATTCATCAAAAGAACCTCAGAGTTCTCAAGCTATTACTGATCATATCAGATCATTTTTTAATTAAGTATGAATAATAAATAGTGAGTACGGTGATTTTCTTTGTGAACACGGTATTGATATGAGTAGCATGTTGACAGAGGATGCTGAACCCCAGGCAGGTTAAATCATTTACTCAATCCCCCACATGGAAAAAGTGGCAAAAAAGGGTGTGGGTGACCTTTTTTTTGTTACCAGTTTACCAGGCTGTTCTGCAGAACAGGAGTCAGTTTGGAGGAAGATTGTGAGGACCAGAGAATCTGCACAGGCAGAATGCAAACAGACTTTGCAACTCCTGTCAGCCGCAGTAAATCTTCTGACATTTTATGAGCTGACATGTGAAGCGTCCAGTTTACACCTTGACCTCCAGTGGGGCAAAATTAAAATAAGACATAAAATCCACATCCAAATTAACAAGCCCCTAGTCTGTTCATTTCTAGCAGGAGGGGAGGGGAGGAAGAGACAGCACTAAGACTATGATTTTGGTGCAGGTTTGTTTGAAAGATCAGGACGAGGTGGTGCTGTCCAAATGGGGTGAAATAGCTGCCTTAGGGATTTAGTGACTAAATTAGCTAAGAAAAATATCATGTGCCCCTCTTGTTTCTCTTTTTTTTTATGAAAATAAGTAATGTGAGATGAAAATTTTATGAAGAAAAGAGGTTTATGTTTGCCATACTAAAGACCTTAGTAATAAATATGGATGAGGATATAAGATTTTTTTTAAGGAATTAAGGAGGTGGTGGATGCACTCAAAGCAACATTCTCCACTCAAACTCCCCTTGATTTAAACATTGCTACAAAAATCACTAATGCACTGTGGAGATAACAGATGTCCCTCAACAAAAGAAAATTACAGGGAGATCATCACAGAAAAACAGCCTCAGCACAGAGAGATATCATTATTTTCAGGCTCTAGCAATCTGCAGACTCTGCTCAAAAGAAATATAGCCAGAGTCAGGCCTAATTTACACTAGTGGAAATCCATGTTGAAGCAAATAATTTATTTTAACTAATTATCATGAATGGGGGTTAGAATCTGTTCCAGAGCCTATAATTTTTCATCATGCCTGAAAAAATGTAGTCTAGTAGTATTAGATATCACAAGACCAGGACCTTATAATTTTCTAAGAGACTGGATAATGAAGACATTCCCAACTCTAGCCTGGACTGTGATTGGCAGATGGACAGCCATCCCTGGCTCCGCACTGTCTCTGGTGCACTAAGCCTATCCTCTGGAAGGTGTATGAATCCATGCATTCATAAGACAGCAGGAGTTGCAAACTCTGCTTATTAAGTATGAAAGATACCAAGTCATGTGAGACCTTCAGAGAAACCAAGATTTTTAAAATATAAATCAGGGAAAAGTACATACAGTAATGTTGTTTAGGCATCAGTTTGCAGCTATTTTAGAAAGTTAAACCAACATGCATATTCTCAGATATTTAAAGGGAATCCCTTTCTATTCCCTTATAAATAAGAGAGAAGGAAACAACAGAGTCACATTCCTCCTTCATGCACATTTCTGCCCTTCCTAATGTTAGTGCTGAATCTGCTTAGAGTACCATGCAGGCCAATATATTACTATTGACAACATGCTCCAATTTGACTTCCTGAACAAGAAAATCACTACTTCAATCTATATTATTCCTAGCAAGAAACACTGTATTGTTATTGTTTTGGCTGCTTATGTAACTTCTTACATTCCCAGCAGCAGCAGAACAGGATGTATTAGTTAAACAGTATGAATGATTTGTCATTTCTTCGGTGCTACTACAAAACCTGAATTTTAAGATTCTTCACTGAGCTTTGTCCAGGCTCAGGGACCTAAAGTGCTTTCAAACTGCAACAAACTCTATTTATACACAAACCTTCATACAGAGCACTACAGAAATCTCTACCACCATTGCAGCTCAGCTGAACAGCTTTCCACAACTCACACCAGCACTACACGGTAGTTGTACGCACCAAACACTGAACAATATATTCAGTGAAGCTGCAGGGGGAGGTTAGGGATGCAAAATATAAGCTGACCTGTGAGCAATGCCAGTAGTTAAGGTCTTTTATCAGGCTCCAGATTCAGTAGCTTGTAATTTTAATTTAGCCATTGAGTCAGAGGTTTTCTGTCCCAGACACCTGTCTTGAGTTAATATTTCAGTATCTGTTGCTAGAACAAGGGCATTACCAGTGAGGTGAGTGGAATTGGCTTCAGGTGGTCTGAGAACTCACTTCTCCAACAGGTTTCCATTACTGTTACAGCAACGAAAGCTGTCACCATCAGCTACCTCTGCAAAGGCTCACACAGGCATGATAAGGCAATCAGGTTCACAGATCAGATGACAAGAGTATTCCCACCAGTGCCATGAGCATAAGGAAAATGCATAATGCTTGGGCCGTACATTATTCTCCTCTGTTTTGTTGTTAAGCTCTGAATGAAGTTTTTGAAAATTAGCATGAGGGGGGCTACTGAGGTGCTGGAAATTACACTGTTCCTGTGAGAACTCAAAGGTCAACCAAAACTACAAGGTTTCAAAGTAAATCTTAACTTGCCATAAAATTATGAAGGCCCTGGGTAGAGTGGAGACAGTCTCAGGAGGGGTCCATCTAGGGAGGGAAGCACCAAGGACTCAGTGTGTTGAGTCAAGGGCTGCTCTCTGATCATTGAGACACCTTCTATGCATTTTAGAGAAGAGGTAACCAAGACCTCAGGGCACAGAGAAACCTGTATTGGAATAGGGAAGAATAGGGAAAGTATCTGGGAAAAAAAATACAAGACAATCTATTAGCAGAGTGGAAGAAATAGCTGGGTTTTGAGAGAGAGCAAATGAAATAGAGAAGGTCTGGAAGCAGGGGGCTGAAGGCCAGGTGGGATGGCAGGGGAGGGGTTGGAGGCAGAGTGGTGATGGGGACCAGGGCAGGATGCCACAGCGATGGGAGGAGGGGGCAGAGCAGGACATGCAGCACAGAACACTCCTCTGAAACCCAGAACCAGAGACACTTGTTCTGAACTTCCTTATTCCTCTTCTGTAACGTTTTTCTCAGCCAGCCTGGAAAAAACAGAAAGCCTGTCGTACCACACCATATGGGCTTATCCTGAGGGCCAGTCATCTGAAATCCGTCACATAAGCGAGAGCTGAGCGAGTGACTGGGAGCTGCATCAGATGATTATGCCTGGTGAGGGTCTGCCATCACCGAGGCACTCAGCATATTAATGGATTTTACAATGCCTAGAAGACAAATGAGGATGCATTTATGTTGGCAGACCTTAGGAATAAGTCCATGCATATTGTATGACTGAATTTCTGTGTATTCAGGTTGGTGGGGTTTTTTGGTTTTGTTAGTTAGTTGGTTAGGCATTAAAAACCTAACACGAGAAAGCTAAAAGATATATTCAATAGTTTTCTGTACATTGAATGAACATAGGCTCCTGCTGGAGAAAGGAGCATGTGATTCGATGCTGCATAAATCCAAAGCAGCTGAATTTGTTTTGCAAAGAAAACCTTCAGTCTAGAATTTCACAACTTTTCCAAATGTGACTTGCACTTTAGTGTTTACTTACCAGGTAATGAAATAAGGGAATTATGCAAAGTGTGGTGCACAAACCACAGGGATCATCTCATCACCTTTCTTACCAAAGCAGATCAAGATTTCTAACTACTGCAGGAGGAAGTTATAAGCTCGTTTTCAGAGAAAGTGCACCAGAGTTTTAAGCATTGCTGGGAAATTCTTCTCTTCTTCTTCAAAGTCATAATGCGGTGTAAGGAGCAGTGGCTCCTGAGACACAGAAACTGAGTGGTCTGCAAAACCAGGCATCTCATCTCCAGCCTGGCAGATCTGGTTTTAAAAGTGCCAATCTAAATGCTGGAGCAGATGTAGAGTGGCTTCTGCAAAACATGACAGGACCCAAAGAGGCTGTCTAGTGTCACAGGAGACTGCAAAGCAGAAAGTTATTTTTGGAACTATTCCTTCTTCTGCAGTATATAATTACTTTTCATTTCTTCAACTGCTTCCATAAGCAATTTCTCACCAGCACAGGGTTTGCTCTATCAAATAATATACTTTATGTACCTATCTCAGTCCCGTTTTTGTTGTTTCCCAGAGCAGAGAACCACAGGGGATCTCCTGAGATAGTGTAAATTCTTATCTTATTATGGAACTCATTTCACTGATAGTTCAAAACTGAAGACTACTTGAGATTTGGCATTTGGGGCATTCTTTGACAGCTACAAACTGAAGAGCTCAGAGAAAGCACCAACCAGAAAAATAACTCAATATTTTAAAAAAACCAAACAAACACAAAACACAAAACCAGGGATTTTTTTTTCTCTTTAAAATTATCATTTGAACTTCTTTCATGCCCACAAGCAAAATTTAGGAACGCAAACACATGTGCACAGCTCCCACTGAAGTTTGTAAGGAGCTTCATATGCCTAGTGAAGTGTAAATAATTTTCTGTGAGCCTCTTAATGTTTATTTGCAGACATGCTCAAATCTACATGACCAGTATGCACAGACATTATTGCATCTTACCTTCCTTCAAATGCAAGTTGATTTAGAGAATGAAAATGGTGACAGAATTTCAGCAACAATAGCCTGATTTTGCGTTCTTGCAATGCAAACACGACTGCTACAAACACTGAATCATGAGCTGATGCTTTCATAAATTATGAGATATGCCTTCTTAGCACTTGAAAAATGAATGAATAAGTAATATTTGAAAATGCGTCTATGGTAAATATCCAGTTATTTTCTTTTGGCTTTTTAAATCCATATTGAGTATTAGCATCATGACCACTCCAGGCATGCTAGAAATCAGTACCATCCAATATGGGTCCTGAGAGCTGGTATTTGGAATATGTCCTTACCATGGCAATGGTTTAACGATTGTTTAATATAGGAAAAAATCTTGAACATTTTATAGTATCATCATGCCATCTAGAGGTGGCTATCACTGAGGCTCCTACTTATCCTCATGCCCAGAACAAAGCAACGTAGTTAGAGGAATAGTGGGATGGAGGCCTTTAAAGATAGCCTTTCACTAGGATGCAGATAGTGCCATATGGCATGGACCCCATGCTAGGGAGTGTATCTGGTGATTCAGGTTCCATGGAGGGTAGTAGTGGCAAAAAACCCTCCTACAAGGTGTACTTCTGGAGCTTCTGGTTCTGCATAACTTCTGATCCCAACCCAATAATACTGACTTCTTTCTCACTCTTCATATCCCATACAAAGCCACTCAGCTGATCAGAAATCATCCCGTCCAGCTGCATCTGCTTAGGAAYGAGGAACACCCAGCAGCCAGCCCTGAGTTGCACAAAGACCCTGTAGAGGGTCAAGGAGAGGAAAGATAAGTCTATTCTGGGAAACACAGTGCCAAGACTCATAATGAAAAAAGATGGCAAATGTGCTCGCAGTTATGGAGAAAGTCCGTAATTTCAGTGAACTAACACACTTTTCAGTTACAGCTCCCACTACAGAGAGAGACCAGGAGGGATGGAAAGCTCAGCAATATGAAACATGCCGTTTTCAAGAGACTGTCCATGTGGGACACGGAGCATGGACTTTCTACATCTAGATAGTCCACATCACCAGCTGCAGAAGAACTGTGAGCCCATTTGCTATAGTTTTGTGTCTGGTACTGAGAGATGCATGAACTCTGTCTGAGGTCACCTGTAGGGCTCTTATCTTGCTGTACTTACCTTTGATCTTGCCTTCAGAGGAGAGAACACAGACCTTCATCCTAGTTAGTGCCTAAACTGATGACAGAGACACTAACAGATCCTTTCTCCATTACCTAACTTCTTCCTCTCATTAAGCACATGGAAACATAATGTTTGAGGCTGCTCCAACAGATTTGGTTGCAATTAGGCCATGGGTTTCAGCACTATTAGTAAAGGACAGGAAATGCTATTGCAAGAGACTCATTAGAAGGTAAGTTAGGCATTCAAAAACCCATTGCTGATTCACAAAAGGAAAAATAAGCAATGGACAATCTGTTGCTTTTCTACCCAGCTCCACTAGAAACTGTGTTGCATCTGGCACTCCATATTCACCTGCCTATGAAGTCCTACAGAGGAGTAAACACTGTTGGAAGCAGTAAGATGAGTCAAGTCCATTTCAAAAAGGAAATTTTAAAAGGAACAGCCAGCTTTGCATTCACCACATGCTGCCCATCTGTCTTGACCCCTTGATCTCCCAATACTTTTCCTACTTCCCTGAAATAACAGATCTCTGAACAGGCATCAAGTATTTCTCATAGAATTAAAGGACCACCAAATAATTCAGGCTGGAACCGACCCCTGAAAGTCGCTGGTCCAACTTCCTGCTCAAGGAAGGATAAAGGTGAGATCAGAACAGCTTTCTTAGAATATTGTCTAGTAAGGTCTTTAAAACCTGCAAGGACAGAAACAGCACAACCTATCTGGTCAAACTCTCACAGCTCCACTGTCCCCATGAGGAACAAGCTTCTCAGTGTATCCAGTCTGGATCACAGTTATTCAGCTTACACTGTCCCATGCCCTCCCACCACACATCCATGTGGTGAGGCTGGCTCCACGTGTGTTTTCATAACCTCCTTGTCCGTAGTGGGGGAGTTTGGTCCCTCCTGAAGTCATCTTGTCTCCAGGCTGAACCAGTGCCAGTCCTTCAGCCTCTCCCCACAGGACAAGTGCAATACATGTGTGCAAACTCTCTCTTTAATAAGGAGAACAAAAATAATAAAGACATAAAAGCACTACTGAATAGGAGGCTGCAGTTGGAAACTGACAAGAGATACCTGATTATGTTTAGTTATGATTCTCAACTTCTTTTACCTCTAGGTGATTCTTGTCCTGTTTTTAAGGGTACAAGAAGAGTAAATTAAATAAGGGTATTGCATAGCAAAAGTACTGAGAAAAACAGAAATATCTTTTCCCTGTAGCAAAAATCTATTGCTTGGTTTACTTTGTGCCTCCTATTACATATAAAACCTATGGCTGAATTTGCTTTACTGTCTGCTGTTATATCCCTACATCCAAAAGTACAGAACAAGCAAATGTCAGCATTGAAAAATAATATGAAAAAATCAGCTCAGTACTCTTTCAAACAGCATCAAAGGCATTCTGGAAACAACCCTAATCACTAGAAATATATGTCAAAAAGTAGTAATTAGCACTGTAATTATCCTACAGCCTTCGCATGTGTCTTATATAAGCATTTKAGCCCCAAGAAAGCAGGTCAGCATGACTTCAGTTGACACTTACAAATACATGAGATGGGAAGAGCCAACCAAAACTCAGAAAAATAGCAAGCTAACCACATCTGCTTTCACTTGGACACTGATGTTTTCACCAAGCTCCCAACACCATCTGTGTGCATTATCCAACAATTCCTCCAATGTAAAATTTATAAGCTGTTTTGGAAGCAGGAGTTGCTCCATTGCCAGTCATGTCTCTAAACAAAATCCAGTCATTTCCACTGTGCCTTGTGCTGCATTCAGACATCTTGGTGTGCTAAGCACTCGTCTCCCCTGTGCTGGGAACTGGAGTGGTTGGAAGGCCACCATGCACCGCACCATGGAGGCTCTCTGCCCATCCCATGGTGGAGATCGTGACCAACACGCTGTGGCAGCTGAAAATTGAACCACTATCGGCAGCTGTGGCTCAACCTCTTTGAGGCACAGTTGTCTCTCCTGGCAGAGAAGTGTGCTAATGGGAATCAATGACTGCAGCATCACAGTTTGCAGCCCAGACTAGTAGGGGTAGATGGCCTCTGATTTGGGTTTACTTGGAGCATGGAGATCAGTCATTCTTGTGGTGGTGGGAGGATATCTGCCAGCAGGACAGAGTCACCATGTTCTCAACTGCCCCTCCTCAGTCCGTGACTGCCACAGTCTCAGAAGGTGGGGTAAACTTTGCCTTAGCATCCATATCCCAGTTTGGATTTCCTCAGTGGGCATGTGTACTTGTGGCACTGAGCCAGCAGCCAGCTAATTTTGGCTAGTGAGGATAATTCAAAATCTCCTTCTTGCTGTTTTCTTTCTCTAAAGAGAAAGAACAAGACAAAAGGGTCAGATAAAAACAGCACCAGATCTGATGCCACAACAGATCTGCCTTTTTCCAGTCTCTGAAACTTTCAGTCTCTTAGAATTGCAGAACAAGATGCTTTAGAGAAATAATAGCAATAATAATTTTATCTCTACTCTTATAACTAAATATGCTATTTTTATTCGTAAATATTTCTAAAAATTCTGGAAATCTGCTGTAAGATATTGTAGGTTGAGGTTACCTGCTTTAAAAAGAAAAGCTCAGCCTTTAATCTCTCTCTACTTTCTTCGGGTTAATTAATTTACTTCCTTTAGAGATTATCAGATGCTCAGCTTCCAGTATGGAGGTGAAATTTTCCAAAAACTAGGCACAAAATTGTTCGGTTTGCCTTTTTTCCTTAAAATCAGCTGCTTTTTTTGAGGAACACTGAAAAGTCACATATCCTGAGACCTCAAAATTGCTAGTAAAATTTGAGAAGGTTTTGGTATATTTGAATGTAGATATAAATGAGAGATTATTCATATGCATGTGAAACATATTTATTAGATAAATGATAAATGTATTAGAATGTGCATGTATACTTCTCAACACAATTCATGGTCCTTTTGCTTCCATAACAATGGAAGCTCATTTAATTTCAGCTTTTACAGGATAGGCAGTTACAGTGTTCGGTTTCCTATTCCATGAGCTAATGCTAAGCTTCCCAGCAAGTGCCTGCCTTGTGAGTTAATCTTGCACTCATTATCTGCACCAGCAAAAATACACCCTTGTGACTGAAAGAAATGGGACCTTAACAGGAAACACAAAAGAAAAGCAGCTGCCCACTGTGATGAGAGAAAACAACCTGAGCATGATGTTCCTTGAGGATCTCTTCGAATTGATACATAATGACAACCATCATCAAAACAAAGATACTGTCATAAAAGACTAATAGTGAGAGGGTGTAGTAATATTTGAAGTAATAAAACTGGGTTTCTGACAAAAGCCTAAATAAAGAACGTACTAATACAATCAGGGAAAGAATTAGTGGGACTGGATTTCCTTCTAAGCAATCCCACGCTTTTTTGCTATAATGATGAGCAATCAGTTGAAGGAAAAAAAATACAATTACCCTAGCCCTTATGTGGTGCAGCAAAGGATTTATAAAGAATAATTTGCATTCACAGAACAAGGAGGCTAGTGAGAAACCCAGACTGTTTCCATATGCACCACCAAACTCTCTTTCCAGCTAATGTGCAAGTCTTTTATTCTTTGTGATTCATCTTCCCATACATGTCATTCACATTAACTATCACCGAGAGTTGTAAGCACAAAGGTCCAACGGAAAAACAGCCCGGAGACTCCCAGGCTTGTGACTCCTACTCCCTGCTGTCCTGACCTGACCCGCAGCCCTGCACAGGAGGGCACTGTTGTACAGGACTGATTAAAGGCAAGTTCTTTATTTCTCACAAAGCCAAAAAGAAGGTCATTAGCAAGGCCGTTCGTACCTACACAGTTTTGCTAAAGTGACTGCACTGAAGCTCTCCTCTGCACCACTGGCACCCACCCACTGCAGGCAGGACGGCGGCAGCATCGGGAGGTGTCCAGCCCCCTCCGTCTGCCCTGCCTCATGTCAGATCACCACACTCTCAAAGTTCACCTGTGCCCACAAGGTGAACTAAGAACTACATGCTCATCAGAGCGTCGTCTGTGGAGACGTGAGCATTTTCTTTGACTCATTCCTCATCTCCCACATACTGCCCTCAGCCTTTATCACAGGCTCCATTCTCCAGCAAAGGAGAGCTGATAGCGTGTGTGAACTGCTGGCAGCTCTCTCGCCAGTACTCAGGCAAGAGTCAATATAAATACAATCTTTCGCTTCTGCATTTATTGCTGATACAGTAGAAAGTTAAAGTCCAACTCTTATTCATTGAGAGCACTGTTCTAAGCTTATCTTTGTATTGTCTGTTGCTATGCATAGAAGAAAGTCAAATTATCAGTGCAAATAGAGTAGTCCCTGAAAATGTCTTGCACTGAACTATTGCATTTTTCTCAAAACACACTTTTTACTCCTTTCTCCTGTCTCATCTACACCGTAATCCTTTAATCTTTGCCCACACAATGCTTTCTGTAAGAGTTATATCCATACAAATAACAAAACCTCTTTGCAGAGAGTGATATGAGTGAAACAGTAATGCCAGGGAACAGAAAGTAGTGCAGAAGTGAGAAGAAATGTTGCCGTGTTCATGCCAGGAGCAGCTAAAGTCGTTCCTTATTCCCCCTATAATGTGTCAGGTCTACCACTCTGCAGCACTGACCCGTGACTGAGACCCAGAAAGAGAGAAGCTTTGTGTTATGTATGTCAAAGATGAGGTCTGAGTGTTTGCACACAAAGCCAAAAGGCAAAACTTTCCAGAAAGATACACCTTATCCCCAAAATTGTCTGATTTTTCCAAAGACCCTTTCGTTTTGTCTATTCTGCCTTGGAAACCTGCCCATACATGTTCCCCTGCAAAGTACAGAGGCTGCCTCTTGTAAACCACGCCCTTCTACAAACAGCACACAAAGGGCACTGAGCTTCAGATGTGTCCTCTATTCCTTGCAGTCACCAGCTAGTTACCTCTCTATAACTGCTCTCTTCTGGATTTCCCTTTCACACTTGTCCATATTGTTGTGACTTCTTGCCCTCTTGATCTTTGAGCATAAGTCTGAGCACTGACCGTAATCCTCAGATGTACATTAACATCCGAGGTTTTTATTTCCTCCACAATGACTTGTGGCTTTTCCCTTAAAAGTCCTGCATCTCTTCAAGAGCAATTTTTACCTTTTTATTTCTCTTTTTTTCCTCCCACATAAATGGAATTATAGGAATAGGAGGAAGCCATTCATATCTGTGAGCTTAAGGCCAGAATTTAAACCTTTTTATGAATTTAGCATACTTCAGTTACAATTTTGCACCCTGGTCTGTGCCAATGTTCCTCCCAGCCTTACAGTCAAAAGCACACAAGGGTAAGCATTTCAAAATGAGTGCACCACTTTGTTTTCTCCACAGGAACCTGGAGAACAGAGGTGGACCACCAAGAGTCAGAACAAGGGATGGCCATCACTAAGGACTGTGCACTACTTCTTGATAGGAAAACTAATAGGGGTCTCAGAGTGGTGGCTACATATTATACTGACAGAAAATGTGTCTCAGCCACAGAGAAGGTCTTCCAAGGTATATGATCAGTGCTGTTTCTGGCTCATATGGAATTAATGGAGAGTGAACAGACAGCAGGGTTGTACCGTCAAGGGCCTGAGAGCTGAATCATGATGTATAGGACTTCAGAAACACAGGATCTGAGAGATGTTCGCTGGACAGATTTGGATTTACCAGGAAAGTGTGGTGAGAACAATTCCCACTTTCCATCAGCCCTATACAGCCTGTCTTGCACACACCTGTGTAGCCCGAGCCAAGACTGTCCGTGTTCCAACCTGTCCTCCAGGCTGGGCCACACCTGCTCCTGTAGCAGTCAAACTCCCAGGGTCAACTGTTGTATAATAAAATCCAATCAGGATATCTGAGTCAGATCCTGCCAAACCTCTGGGGTTTGGTACTCATTGTAGGAGTGTGCCCTTGCCACCAGAATGTATCCCATCCTACATGGCGATAATGACCAGTTCTCCTCATGAAGCTGGTTGCTGTAGGAAAAAACAAAAAGCAGATGCTGTGCCAGTGTTTCACTGCCCCGTGCGTGGAGAAGGGGCATTTGTCTGCAGGGGGAAACCCTGTAGGACTGACACTGCACTGACCACATCCACAGTGCTGCGGCCACGTGTCTCCTGGCTGGGCTGGACAGGCACCAGCGCAGGCCCCACAGCACCCCAGGAGCCTCTCTGTCTCCAGCACTTTCATAGACATCATCCTCGGGACTCCTGATATTTTTAAGGGCCAATTTCCCAATATTTATCCAGTACAAACCTTATTCAAAGAACTACTGTGCAGTCAGAAAAGAGGCAGTCCTTAAGATGGAAGGATGGAAATCCCAGGTTTTAGTGTGCTAGACTGCTGAAAGAGATATCACATGAGTAGGTGAATTGGCTGTTTTTTCCTTTGATATCACATAAATAAAATTAACAAGTAGATTCTTTGTTCATTCCAAAGACATCTTTTATTTCGGATTTACTACAATGTCAGTACAGAGACAAATTTTGTTATGATGTTCTGCAGCACAAGGTTGAATAATTGAATTGTCAGGCAAGCAACCAGTTGAGATCTTTAAAAAATATTTATAACTGTCAAAAACAGAAGCATTGTAGGGTTTTCAGTACTCATTTTTTGCCTCTTTAAGGCTTTCAGATCATTCAAATTGAGACAGACATTATTATTTTAAAGGATGTTTCTAATATGTTATTATATTATCTCTACAGAAATTGAACATACATCAGTCCAGGCAAGGTTGTCAGCTTTTAGAACCACAGATATTTATGTATTATGCATTGCTATCAATCACAGGAGAGGTATTTGCATTTTTCTTCTCAAAAGAAAAGAGGTACACACATGTCCTTTATTATTCCCTTCTCTTTTGATGCTTCTTCTCACAGACGGCAACTGCTACTTTTGTATCTTAACAACTGGTAACTGTTTAAGTATTAGAAACCACTCTGGCCTGCCTAGGCTAGAAATAGGAGCCAAATTTCCCGGACATTAGAAAATAATGTACTGTAGTAACTTCCTTAAATAGAGAATTGCAAACGCAAACCCAAAGCCAGGTGGAGATGGAGATTGAAAAGTTTACAAAGGGATTTGGCAAAGCACTGCTGATTGTAACAGCACACAGCGGGACACAGAGATGCAGGAGACCTTCTCCAACTATACAGTCATTATATGTATTGCTATATATCCTGTTGCAATCTCCTGAGTGCTACCTTCATCCTCGAGGTTGTGCCTCCCCTGCACACTGCTCCTCTGTGCAGAAAGCATGCTGGTGTTCATGTGCCTCTCTGCCTGCAGATGTCGGGAGAATTCAAAGGCAGCCTAGCCTTCAGAGCAGCCCTGGCGCTGCCGTGCCCTTGCGCACACCCAGCCATCACCCCGTGTCCCTGAGCACTGTCACGGCCCTGGGCCCGACCTTGCCCCTCGCTCCCGGGCAGCCCCGCTGGCTGTAAAGCGCTCTTTGGAGCCACTGGGTGCTCTCG
This sequence comes from Amblyornis subalaris, assembly GCA_018881555.1. Taxonomy (NCBI): domain Eukaryota; kingdom Metazoa; phylum Chordata; class Aves; order Passeriformes; family Ptilonorhynchidae; genus Amblyornis; species Amblyornis subalaris. Next base: position 5,640,210 of record JACAXG010000047.1, on the reverse strand, counting down.
GCAAACAGCCTTAATTAGCGACAGCAGCGCTGATAATCAGTAATGACCGCTCCAGTAATAGCCATCTATAACAGTGCAATAAACAGAAATCAGATCTTTCATATTAGGTCAATTAAGCAATAAGAGTCTCTTAACCCATAGGAGTGGCATTTTAAATAGATTACCGAGGCTTTGAAAAGTCTTTATTTGATGTGGGCTTTGTCTTCCAACATGGCATAGTCTCAAATCTTTGCACCACTTGCAAAAGCACTGCCAAACCTGCTTCCTATCAACACCGCAGTGCTACCTCGGTCAGTAGTAAACAGAAAGCTCGATATCAGTGTCGAGTGCTGCAGGCTGCGGGACTGGGCAAACAGGAGAATGAACAGCAGCAGTTCAGTAAAGAGTTCCAGGAGGGATAATGGAATAGCATAAGCAAATAGGAAATCATCTACAATTTAAAAATGAGTGAACAATTGGCTCACCTTCTAAAACAAATAAGTCTTTTTCTTCAAATGAATTAGTCATGAGGCTTTCTATTGCATTTTTTCATGCTAAATATCTGGGTTACACCTAAACACATTATACAATAAAATATTTTCTATATTGATCACTTTTCTTTTTCTAGAAGAGAAGGTTTTATTGCTCATGAGTAGATAAGAGATGTGGTTTCACTACTCGACAGTGAAACTAGAATATCAGCATAATCCTTCTTAATGCTTTCTTTTCTACTTTAGTTGTGTAATCATTTCCATAAATATCTGTGTGGCTAAGGATCCAAGTGGGCTCAATAACGGCTCCAATCGATTTCAGTTGTTCACACATATGTATGACTTAAGAATATATCCTTTATCCTCATTTGGATTGCTAACAGAGTCCCAGAAAAATCCAGTAGGATTTTATCTGTTGGTGTGAAACTGACTCCTGATTAATATTAACCTGCCAGTTTAAAACTGGGATAATACAATTACCTAGAGCTGGATCCTGCAGCCCTACTCACACTCATGAACACAAAAAAATTCAGGAACTGTTGAGTTACTCACAGGGAGAAAAAACCCAACCAGTGTGATGAGAGGATACATATATCAGTGCTTCCAAATTATACAAGTCAACGGGAACTTTTAGAGGAGCCTCTAGACAACCTGCATCCTTGGCCAAAATTAGAAGATAAGTACTCATCCAGTACATTATTAATGTTAATATATTATATCCATGTAATTAAAATTAAAGACAATTCTTACACTGTAATTTTTAGAATATTAAAAGACACAGATGAAGGGGAGAAGCAATTTTGACTGATAGGTTACTGATTAATGTAATTTTAACTATACCAACATATATACCAAAGTTTTAAGTACTAGTGACACTATCACTGAGTCATCAGAACTAACAGGTATAATTAAAACACTGGAGGACAGAAGGTTTAGTTTTCTATTTGTCATGGAAAATGCCAATTATATTTCCATTTAGTGTTTCTTGATTCTGAAGAGTACATTGTGGTGGATTGCACATTTGACATCTCACAAGGGCTCTTTCTAAGAAAATTAGGTCTTCCCACCTGCCATGCTAGTGAGAACCATTAGGCTCCCAGAGGAACATAAGGCCAGAAGGAAACTATTTTGCTAACGCATACTAGAAAAACTGTGACTAAGCACTTTTCATAATAACTCACATAAAAGATGCAAAGAAAAGGTGGCTATTATGAACACTTTTCTTCAACTATGAAATAGGTATAAAATACTTATTTATATTAGGTTTAGCTGTTTGGTTTGATGAGGTCAAGTGTTTGTCACACCCAGAGAATACTGGCACAAGTGTCTGTTGGTTTAGATATTTCCATTTCTCTGAGATTGTCTGCCTTTGTTCCTGGGAAAAGAACAAACTCTTACAACGGTGTGCTACACTACTTAGACCAGAATAGGCTTCTATATTGCCTTCTTTCAACTGTTTCTTCAGTCTATTCACATGATTTTCAAAGTAATTCATCCTGTTTTGCCAAGTGATCCTGCATTGATGACTCCCTTTCAAAGAGTTTTCCAGGAAGCGTTTGATATCAGAGTTGTCTACAACATAATTATATAATAGAAGCACAAAACCTCTGTAAGTGAAGAAAATTCTGACGCATGATGCATTTTTTCTATTTTTACAGAAAATATCACTTCTGACAGTACTTGGTTTTCCTACTATAAACCTACCGTGGTGTTACCTACACCTATGCAAACTCTCCCAAAATGTTTTTCATGGGGTCTGCAGGACCATGTACCAATTCCATAGACCATCCACATGGCCTCCTTTGTATTTATATTTGCATTTATGTTCACAATGTGCTTTCTTGTAAAACACTATTGCTTGTGCTTCCATGCCGCTGCCATCTCGCACACCTGCAGTTCCACTGCTGGCCTATGTTTCCATATTTACATTCTGCCTGTTCTTCCGGGGAGAGTGAGAGACCCACTCAATCTGACATGCTGTCTCCCAGCTTGCAATATAATCTCACTCCAGTTGCAATGTAAAATCTTGCAATTTCTTGCATCACTTGCAAGATAAAATCTCACTCCAGTTAAGTGTGTTTTTATGACCAATGTGCAAGAATTTTAGACAGATTATGAAGATCTTTATTCTGTGACCACTAGCTATATATAGCTAAAAATATATCATAAAATAGGCTTCAGACACCATACTTATAATAAAATGACCACCATGCACTTTTGTGCACCATTTACAATTAATCAGATACATACTTCTCAGTTTATAATGGATCATTGCAAAATTAATTGTTTAATAATACATTAAAGAGGAGGTTTTTCATCTTCAGTTCAATCACTGTCATTTAAAAAGTATGTCTCTTCTGTGTCCTACATCTGAGCACACTTCAAACGAGTATTTTTTGTGATGATCACTGTTAACAACTTTCTGTGATGAACACACATTCAACAACCACCTCTGTATTGAATTTTTGCTCTTGTAACTAGATAATTTCTGCTTAGGTCATTTAATTTTCCACCCTTGTTTTTCCCAATTAATGCTAAAATAGACAGAAAAAAAATTCTTTAGGGGAAAAGGTCTTTCAACATTATCTCCTAGTGGCATTTTTGAAACAAGCCCACATGAAACAGTTCTACATCAACATGAAAAACAATTCTGTATCAACTTGACATAAGTGGGCATCAGTTAAGTGTACACCTGATTATAGGATCAAAATGTAACAATAAATCAGATTTTTCCAAAATCTATTATAAATTTAATGTCAAACAATCACAGATTTGTCAATATAGCATAGAAATTACATTCTACAAGACAAAACCAGTAATTTTTTTGTGGCTATCAGGAAGTTATGAGTTAAGTGACCACATGATGTGTAAAGGATTAGAGTACCAAGCCTTTTGTCTTTTTTTAAAGAAGCATTTAATTTTAAAGAATCATTTAATTCCTTTTTCTCTGGTAATTTTATAGTCCTGGATCTTATTAAAAAAGCTTGTTTCATATGAGAAACAGAACACAGAAATCTACATGGGAATTGCATATTCTTCACTTTAATACAAAAAATATATTGAGTATATGCAGTTTTGACAATGTGAGATGGAATTTAAGAAACCGTTTCAATTCAACCTCTCTTCTTGATGTGAGAAGATTACATTAACCATCAAGGCAGAAGTAATATAACATTTAATTATTTTCTTCTGTCTTGGAGATGTTTTGAGAATTATTCCTAGTGTCAAACAGAAATAAATCCTATAAACTGGCTATAATAAACCAACAGGAATCTCTGCAATATTGAGCTGGGACAGTTACTTTCCTTACTGGCAGATACTTTATGATTCGTGTCATTTATTACACCAGAGTTTTACTGTGAGGTGCTATTGCATGCTGCAGAAAAGGCCACAATCTGCATCTGGAGCGAAGAAATCCACCTGAGGATTCCCTGACAGTGCTCTTAGCTCACAGCTCTGTAGCAAAGAGCAGGGCTTTCACTGCCATGAGGAAAGTTTGGAAGTCTGCTCCCCCATCCAGCACACATCTAGACAACCAGGAGATGCACAAATGTATGTCCAGGCAACACTCCTGCCACCGTCTCGTCTGCCCCTGTTCTCACCCAAACTCTGAAAAGGAAGCTGCAATTAAGACAGCACAAACCCTGTGAAGGAACACAATTTTTTGGAAATAGTTAAAAAAGCACCACCAGTAGACTTAGCTCTGTTTCCTTTTGTGTTTGATTCAAACAACACTTCTGGACAGGAGCCAGTGCAAAGTCAGTGTTGACAGAGAAGGTGTATCTGTAGTCGGCCAGAAAGTGCTCCCTTTTCTCCATTTGAAACTTGACCATCTCCCTCCCAGGGCAGGCACTGAACCAGCCTGAGGCCCAACTGGGACGCAAAGCTCCAGCCTGGAAGGAATGCTGTCCCATAAAGCAGGTGGTTAGAAATCCCCCTTGTGCCCTCATTTCCGTGACATCTGTATTCACTTTTTCTGTGCGTCAGTAAGAACAGGCTCCTAAGAAGAGATAAGTTGCAGTAGGACTTAGGCATGAGAAAGAAGCTACTTTTATGCAAGTTCTTTTTAATATTTCCTTTCCACATAGCAGATTTTACATTGAATGTGGCTTGACTGCCTACACTTTGCTGTATAACTGAGAAACCACAGCTCAGATCTTAGACAACACAAAGTAACCCAGAACATAGGAGCCCATCTCCTCCAGGGTCTTCTCTTTGGGTCTCATCTCATAGGGCTGATGAGCCCCATGGCCAAGACTCCTTTGCTTGGTTCCACAGGGCAGAGTGGCACAGCCTGACCAGCAGGGCATTGCCATTGCGAGTAGGAGTCCAAAAACTTTGTTGTGTTACGTCTGCAAAGCCTTGGAGCTAGGACATGTCAGGATGACTTTGTATTATCCTGGATTGCCTTGTCCTTCATTTTATCTAGGTGAGCTATAACAACAATTATTTACCTGCCAGGTGAATATTACCTCATTTGTTTACATTTCAGCTTAGCTTTGCAGGTTTGTGTATTTTCATTCCTATTTTTATGATACTTTTGCAATTTCTGTATGTAACAGATAGCAGAGGAGCAGTAGCTACTTTGCACAGAGGCCGGTATGATCTGAAATAAAAGTGCAGTAGAGGATTATACAAGTAACGGATTATAGGAGAGGTTCTCCAAGTGTGGATACGGGATGAAACCAGACGCTCCTGGGCTATAAACAAATTAGTAATGGTTAATTACTGGTCATTAAGCTCTTGGGAGGCCAGTAAATCTGACTTTAGAGATAACAAAGGGAACAAAGAACAAATATTCAACACAGGTAATTAAAACATACTAGATATAATATATTTAGATATAAAGAGGAATTGTGGACCAATGAGGAAAGAGTAACATGCAATACATGCCAAGAACCATATAAAAGTGGCCCCACACTGATCCTAGAGCGAGATGGAAGAAATCCTCAGCAGCACCATACTTCTTCCAGCGAAGAACCCAGGACACTAACAACTCACCATAACCCTCTCCCTTGCTTCTTGAGGACCGACAGAAGGGTGAGCATAACTCTGGAGAAAAGTGTGGCGATTAGAAGATTGGTGGGTGCTAGCATCAATTGCATTATTACTGGGAGTGAGCTATAATAATTGGAAAATCTGAAGTGTTGGTTTTCACAAAATGGGACTAATAAGAATGTTTTGATTAGACTGCTAATACCTTAGTTAATCCTTGTATTGATATGTAAGATTTCATTTTTCAGCCGATATAAAATTCATGGTGTGGGGGTTTTTCTTGTGTATTATGTACCCATAATGTTTAGTTGTACTTGGGAATGCAAAGCAAAAATAGATTAAGACGGTTGTTATTCCCTGGAGCATAAGGTCTACATGATGCCAAAAAATATTGAGTACATGAGACAGAAGTTGAAGTATGAGTTAGTACTAAACCAAGCATATTATCTACAGGAGACAGAGATTTCAGAGAGACAGTTCAATTGTGCCTATTGCTTGGAAGAATAAATAAAGCCTCCTTGGTTTAGAGAAGGTGAACACTTTTTATTCTGACAGCTCTGCTTTCCCATTAGTAGCTTCCCATGGCATTACCATCAGATTGTTGACAGAAATGTGGGTTTGTAAGTATTAATTTCTAGAGGGGGTGGCTCTGCCCCTTAGGCCATAATTTTTCTCACAATAGAAGCAGCTTTTCACATTGCTAAAATTAGTTTTTCAGTTGACTTTGCTAGCAGAAATATGACAAATGCTTCCAAAAATCCTTATTAAGCAAATTTCATGGAGATATTTATTGTAACTTCCTGACATTCTTTAAAAAAATGCAAAACAGAGTACTTCTCTGAGGTATATGCACATATTTAAACAACTTCTCACAGAAATAAAAGGATGTAGATGACAATGGTCAAGATGACAAGACCTTTACTGCAATACATGCCAGTGTTTCCAGTTCCATTACTAGCATCTAACACAGTCTACCTGAACCTTCTGACCGTTGGTGTTTTGATTTTTCTAAATAACTAAGTGGTCAGGAGGAATGCAGGACAGAAATTGTCCTCTTGTTCATATACAGTCTCTCACATGTGGGGCTGCTGTCGGCGTGTTTTTCTGTCCACATTCACCTGTCTGTGAAATGCTCCTGGTGAAACCTGAAAGTCTGCATCCTTACTTGTTCTGGGAGACCTCTCATTCCCTCTTCACTGAGTTATCTGTAAACACCACCTTCTCAAGAAGTAACCTTAATGTGGCTGGGATACTGTCTGACAACAAAACCAGAGAGATCTTTGCTAGCAATAAGCGTACTCTAAAAGAAGTTGAAAGGACGGGGAATGTAGAAGAAAGAGAAGAGGAGGAGAGAGAACGTGGTCAGTGCTGTGAGGTCAGTGAGTGGAAACTGTGAAGGGAAGAGACTTTGAGGATAGAACGTTTGTTGTGCCATGATCAAAAGCAAGACCATTTGGAAGAATTATGTCATTTAATAACAGCTCACAATCATTTCTGAAGAACTCAAACTCACCCTTTCCAGTGAGACTAATCTTACTCAGTGAAACCAGCATCTTGTGTAGTTCAAATAACTCCCTCTTCTGTCTTCTGCTTGATGGCCAAGCATAGCAATGGTGACCAATAATATCATAAGCCCTCAGAAGTCCTGAATAAAACTACTGAGGAGTCTGAGAGACCTGATAGCACTACAGACACTCAAGTCCTCTATGTCATTGCCAGGCTGGCACCAGAAGTCATTTACTCACTTAAGTAGCCTATTCATCTTCATGTCCCCTAGTTATTGCTCTCTGTCATAAAGCAGTACAATATCTTTTTCTCTGATTAATTATAATATCATAAATGTATCACTGGAAAAGAAGTTCCTTCTAAAGGGAACACAGCTAAAAAAATATAAAAATTATTTCTCCTTGGCTAAATGTTAACTTTTATTTCTGTCTGTGTCTGCTGGTTATTGCTGACATGATAATGAAGTCCCCATTTTCAAAAGAAAATCAAAGAAAAAGGAGGGAAACAAAAAGACATTCTGTATGTCTAACTACCCTAGAAGAAAAATTGTGCTTTTCAAGCTTTTCCTGTCCTGCATGATACCAACGAATATCTATTCAGAAGTCAGGAAAATTTTAAAAAGTGTCAGGAAGGATTAAAGTAGGACACAAATACCATGCACACGCCATCAGACTTAGATGGGAGACTTGGGGCCCACAGAGCTCAGAGGAAGACATTTAAATTAATATTTACTGGAACAAGTTGAGAGCATGGACATGAAGAGGTAGTATGGCTAAACTGATGTGCAGTAATTTGTTCATCTCCTATGACCTGGTCATATGTTTGAGCATTTTGGCAGTAGGGGTGATTTTGTCGGCTACAGAACCCAGTAAAAAGTCTGGCCATGCCATGCCAGTGGTGCATCTTGCTGCTGAAGTGAGTTGCTCAAAATGCATTTGGGGCTTTTGTATTCTTTCTGAGTCCATAACATTGACTAGTTGAAATTTCTACATTTTTGATGCTGCTATTAATAGGGTTTATATTTCTCCTCGAGGCTCATTTTTTAATTAGCTAGACAGTAACTGTAAAGACATTACATAAATAGGATACAATAATCTGGTATGGTTATGGCCAGAAGTTCTACAGCCTATTTTCTCTCTCGCAAGCAGAAAAAAATTCAGAATATTGTTGCATTCCAAATGTGGGAAAAGGATAGAATGTTTTGGGGTTTTTTAAAGTGAAATTTAAACAATAGTTTCAGTTGAAAGATCTACAAATTTTTCAGGTATGTAAACATCCAAAAGAGATAGTCATCTTTTCAGAATACATTAAACATCTCTTGTTAACCTCCTCTAAATATGACAGTTCAGCTTCATGAAATGGAAGCAATTTCAGCTGGAAGTATGAAGCAGAAAGAATCATCAACCCTGACTTATAGATATTTCTAAATTCTTCTAAGAAAAATCATTAGATGTACTGTAATGACTTATTGGACACAATGGCTTGTAAACCATAAAGATCTATTCAACACAGCATAGGCAGATTTCAGCTCAAAGGTATTATGGCCTCTAAATAAATATTTCTTAAATTCACCTTTTTTTCCCAGCCTCATTTTGAAATTGTATTGGACATAAACACACAACCTAAAATACAGAACTCATTCCCGTGAACTTCAGACTACGGCGTTTTCAGTTGTTGAGTACACTCTACAGAAATAAAACACTCCCAGCATGATACCATTACTTTTGTGCAGAGTTCATGCCTCCCCACAACCCACGGAAAAATGCACCTTTCCAACTCCAGAATGGATCAGTCAGAAGCTCATAATCTAGGCTTTGCTTTGGGCCATTGGCTGAAATATTTCAGTGTGCTTTACTTTATGCTTTTTTTTCACTGTACGTGAATGTTCTTCCCAGAATGCTTGTAACAAGTATTTTGTTTTCCATCTTGCACAAAATCAAAGTATAGTTTATCTATGAAATGTTAGGAAGTTAAAATCCTGCATATTTCTCTACATCAGACAGTAACTGTCTTCAGGAATATTTTGGCCTCCTGGTAGGCACTGTCATCAACAGAGTGATCACCCAGAAACTGAGTGAACAACAGTGTCACATTTTTGGTTGCAATTTAAGGAAAGACTGTTTAGAAATGAAGCAACAAGCTTGAATGCAACAGGAATCCAGAGAAGTCTTCACAAATGCATGCACAAGAGATATCTCTGCTCACAGGGTAACTTTATCTGCTGAAACAGCAAGGAAGGCTGATACTGAGTGGTTGTTATCTCAGATATGGAAGTGTCACTCTGTGAATAGATGATAAACACTAGCTGAACAAAATTACTTTTATTTAGCATTTAAAAAAGTGATATTTTAGCTGCATGTGTCTTCAATGCCTTTAATCCCCACTTAAAATCAAATGGCAGGTAGCCAAAAAACAGAAAATAACACTAAGAATGTAAAAGCTTATACAGTCACATTTTCCCATCTCCTACTGACAGTATTATAAGAGGTCCCTCTAGGATCTTTACTGATCTTCACATGTAGGTTGAAAACCAATGAGACACTAAAAGCCTGAGACATCTCACACATATTTGCATGTAGTTCCTTTGAAAATATTAACCTTAAAGAAGGAATCCAAGAGAGGATTTGGCTTCAGCCAAGTCGAGAACAACAAATGGAAAGATGTTTCAGCCATTACTGACTTTCAGCCTCCCATATGTCAGTCTGGCTTCTGACAAGAAAAATTATTCCCCTTCTCAGGCTCTTCACTTCTCAAACACTTTATCAGAAGATGATCAAAATGAAGCATGGACAGGCTGGATGGGGTCAGTGGTTTGCACAGAAAGAAAGAAGTTAAAAATTACTGTTTCCTCCAAAAACGCACGTATTCCTTAGCTTTGGGTATCTGGTCACACAACAGCTTGTCTCTTTATGTCTAGTTTTGGCTTGTGTTTTCACTCGCTCAGCACCGTATGAAATGCTGTTTACCTTGGTCTGCAACTTCAAGTGACCCATGTTGCTCACCTGCTTGCATGCCCAGTGCTTCTCTCACAGGATTCACAGATGAAGCACTGCGCAAGAAAGAAATCTAAAGCTGTCAGAAGTTCTGGAGCTTATGCTCAGGAATGGTCTGGATATTCCCATCCTGTAGAAATTGACAGCAAACACTTACAGTCAACAGCCTCAGTCTGAGCACAAGGAAGCAAGTGATCACATCCAATAGTGTCAAGCAAAGCCCAGAAAGAAAGTTTGTTGACTTTATTTGAAAGGGAAATATGATCTAATTTGTCTCCTAAACAACTTTTTTTTTTTTTAAACAAGTTTCACTGAAATTATTCTGAATTGTTTCACATCAATGATAATGTCATTGTATGGGAAACCCATTGATTTAACATTGACACCTTTATCTGTGATTTTATGAAGGGTGATATTTTTCCTGGTTCTGGGAAAGCTGATGTCAAGCCAGCTACCCTCAAACACTGAGGACCCAGTACTTCACTCTCAAGAAACTATGCTTTGTGCAGAAATGCCATGATAGGGACAGAGAATACAGGACAAAGCTTATGTTTAAACCATGCTACTGTGTGCCCTATTTTCAGGTAGAAATCCATTTTACTCTGGCATCACTGAGATTTGGGTTAACTAGTGTGCTTGGTGGTGTTTTGTCATCTCTAATGCATAAATCCTCCAAGATGTGTTGGCTTCCATCCTGAATACCTGTGTAATCTCAGACATCAGAATAAACCCCCAGCACAACTATGTTCTTCTGTCTGTGAAGGCTGCACATAACAAAGGCAGGTTTTACAATGCTATAGCCGGAACTTTTTTTCAGATGCTAAAACTTTAATGTACATTCCCAAGACTATACCTTCCCTGCCAAGGAAAACATAAAACCAAGTATATTTCAAACAGTGATATAACAGAGGGATACAAATGTTTATCAGTTGCCTTGAGGCTGCATTTATCAGTAAATTTCCATCAGCCTTTGAGGTGCCCTGTGGTGTCCCTGTGGGCATGCTGACTCCCCTAGGGCACCAGGACTGCTTCTCTCAGGGGCAGCCATCCTAGCCGTGTCTCCTGCATCTCCCTTGTCTCAGGGTGAGTTTGCTGTCTGATGGAGATTTTGCAGCACAAAGTGACAGGCTTTGTGCCTCTTCTTCTTTTTCCCTTCTGGGTTTTTTTAGAAGGTTGTCATCTTTTCTTCCACAGTAACTATGAGCCTGGGGAAACAACCTCCTACAAACAACATGCAGCTTTGTAACACCATTGCTCTTTTTTTCTTTTCCCTAAAAAAAGGAGCACAGACAAGTGATGATAGGAAACAACAAATGAAACAAACAAAAAAGGAAGGGTGAGAGATGAGAGCTCGAACATGTATAAGGACTCCAGAGATGGACATGGAGCAGAGCACTCCCCTCCCAGGAGACTGCTGGGGGTTTTTGTCCACCCTGGAGTGGTAGGAAAGTCCTGTGGTTTCAGCATCCCCTCTCTTGCACTCCACCTTTCTGGTAGCAGTGATGGACAGAGTAGCCAGACCCAGGAGAATATCAGCAAGCAGATCCTGTAATTTACTGTACCTTTGGATGGGCAAGGCAAAAATGGGGAGGTGAGAGAAGGAGAGGATCCAAAAGATGTGAGAAGTACTGGGGGAGCCAGAGGAGAGACTGCAGGGAGCCAAGGAGCTCCTGCCTCTTGGTGGCGTCAGGGATCCTGGTTACTTCCCATCTCAGGTCTGGACGAGATCCTGGGAGAGACCAGCAGCCCAGAAAAGTCTCCTGAAGGCAGATTACTGCAGGGATCAGTATAGAGCATCACAGCAAAGCCCTTGGTGTTGATGGACGAAAGAGCACGTTGGCACTCCCCGCATCAGACTGCCTGCCCTGGCGGGAGTGCCTCCAGGGCCTGGAGGAGGGAGGTCTGGACCCAGCTGCATGTACAGACCCGTCCTTCCTCCTCCAGAGCCAGGAGGACCTGTGCAAACCTCCAGCCCTTGACCTGTGCAAACCTGCCAGAAGCAGCCCCATACTTTCTTACTGAGCCTGGCCAGGGCCAGACAGGGTGGAGGCTGCTGCAGCAGGACCACAGCAGGGACAGGACTGACAGGATGATGACCAGGCCTGTTGGCTAAGGGCAGGGATGGAGCAGCCCTGCTAGCCCCTGCGATGGCTCTGACACCCCAGCCTGAGGCTCATTCTATGCTGGGGCTCTTGTTCGTGCCTCACCATCACACAGCCCGTGAAGCACCAGCAGCTCCCAGGACTCTCCATGACATCTACATGGGTGCAATTCACCTGTCTCTGTACTTTATACTCTTCATGGTATTTTAATTCGTTTTTCCATTGCTCTTTGGACTGAGCTAGCGGGAGTGGACAAAACCTCTCTATAAGCAGAGTTCCCTGCTTAAGCCTCTGTTTGCTGAGCAGCTGCCTATTGTCAGGTTTGTCAGGTCAACAGAAACACACTTGACACACACTACAGTCTTCTGGAGTCTTTTTCTCCAAGGAAAATAGTAATAGATAGTAAAACTGTCTCAGGAAAAGAAGAATAATGGTTTGGATCACAAACACACAGAACGCATGAATAATCACATCCTCTCATGATTCAGCTTTTTTTCCTGTTTATCTGTAAACTCTTTTACTACATACAGCCATCACCATGGCCACGTGTGAAGGGTTGACCTGGAAGTAAACTCCAGATCCCCATGCTTAGTTCTTCAGAGGAGAAGAGACAGCAAAAAACAGACCGTAAACTTGTAAAATGATTAAATGATTTATTTACTAACTCTACTAGGAATAGAAAGAATAAAAAATAATGAAAAATATTAAGGCATAATGTACAAATATCATTCTCCCCCCATACATTCCAATCTTTCTCACTCATCAACAAAAGATATAAACATGAGATTCTGATGTTATGGTTAAGAGTTCTTATTGCCACCTCATGGGATAAAGAGAGTTCTTTCTGTAGTGTAGTGAGATCCATCCCACAGAAGACAGTTCCCTAAGAAGTATCTTCAGCATGGTTCCAAACCTTTTAGAAACACCAGAGCCCGCCCAGGTTTTGCAGTGGTGTATCTTCCCGCCCACAAACACTCCGCAGTTTGTGGGTCACAAGAAAAGTCTTTTGAGGTTAAACGTTTTAAGAGTAAGTTATTTCAGCCTAAAGGCACCAAAGGCAACAGGCTCCTGCTTTACAATCTCCAAAGGCTGCAAGCTTCCTCTGCACACAACATGAAAATGTTCTTAATTTAGGCTGTAAATTTCTCGCTCCCCTATGGCTCAATATTGCAATTTAAAGAGAAACTTAGTTTGGTATTACTTCAGATCACACAGCTCAGCTCACAGAAAAATATATGAATCTCCTTGATGGTGAACATGGCTTCCTTGGCACTTCCTGCCACTCCTTGCCTTCTCTTCCGTTTGGCTGCTGGCTCCATGTTTAGTCTTTCACGTGACTGCTTTCCTTTCTCTCTAGCCTAGAGAAGAGGTTAATATTTGCAGAAAATGCCTACAAAAGTATTTATAACAATTACATGTTCCCACTGTAATGAGGCTGGTTTTTCCCAGGATACAAGGCTCCTCTCCTCCGTATGCTCTGCACTGGCACCCATCCAAAATTTTGAGTAAGTCTCTTGGTTGCTACTAATTCTTATAAAGAACAACAAGGTCACTCTTCAATCTTACCAATACACCTCCAAAGTCGAAGGGAGTACTTTTTTTTCTCTTCTCGGCCTCAGCTTTTCTTGGCCTTGGCTTAGCTTAGTTGCTTCTTTGACTTGGCCTTGGTCCAGATGGTATCAGACCAACTCCTCTCAAGTCCAGAACAGCAAAAGACTAGTGGAAGGGTGAAGCCGGCTGCCCCCCCGGCCCCCCGGGCTGTGGGCCCCTGGCCCAGGGGTCGGGGGAGAGCCACTCCCTTGCTAGTAGTCAACCAGGAGCCAGGGAGCAAGAGAGGAAGTGAGAGAGTCCTGCATCACTTCCTAGGGTTTTTTCTTATAACATTCCTTTCACAGAGACATCACAAGAACACTAAATGGCTCATAAAACTGTCCTTTACTTGTTTTTAACCAATCAAATTGTCTCCCACTGGGTCAAACCATGACACCACGTTACATAGGATACACTTTATTGTCTTTGTAAACACAGTTGCTCAGTGGAGCCTCATGTACAAGATGTCCCTGGCCTTTTCCTTACACATTTGAATCTTGAAATTATTGGCACTTAAGCTTTGGAAGATCTTCTCCAGTAGTGCTTTCAAGTTCACCACTCTCATGTTTTCAGGCTAAATTTAATCTTGCATTCAATGATATGAACTATTTTCTGAAGCCTCTTAGCCTCAGTAACTATTGTTGCAAGAAGAGTGATGAGCAAATATCTCTCTGGACTTGGTTCCATTGTCAAATGCTCTAGAAATCCAGCTTGCAATTTCAAGGATATATTGAAGCTGCAAGTCACACTCCATAACTAAAAAATAATGAAAAATAACCATTGGCCGGGCTCTGTTTGGTAATTCCTTATGATTTACAATCAGTTTCAAACAGCAGTGGCCTTCAGTAAATAAAAATATATGGGTTTGTTTATTTCTATGACTAAGATTAAATCTTCTCTTTTTTTCCCCTATGAGTATGCCTAAGTTTTGTTAACTCATAAACTACTGTAATATCTTTTTTTAATTTTATTTTCCACACTGCTTAAAATGACCATATCAACATACGCCCTGAAATCCTCCATGGATTATTTACTTTAAGATCTGAAATGTCTAATTAATTCCTCCTGTTTCTCTTTTTTTTCAATATTTACATGTGAGATGATCAGGACAGTGCTCTCAAGAAGCTACATTAGGTACACATTTCTCTTTATAACTCAGCACCCAAATACTGTTGGAGAACACAAATTGCTGAATATTTTCTGGTGATTTACTGGAGTTTTTGCTAACTTTTTTCAAGTATATTATTATTCCTGTTACATGGTGTTTACAGTGTTGTTTGTCCACCTTCAGCCCAGAAGCACAGTTTCTTTCCATGGCTGCTCTGAGACAGTATTTTTTGATCAAATCTAAATGCCATCTGTATAAATCTTACTAACCTGAAAGGTATGAAAAATGTATCACTTTTTTCCTTAGGTACCAAACGCAGCCTAAATAGGCATCTGAGAAAACAGTGCAGCTCACAAATGTTTCAAAAAGTTTAAAAAAACCCCTCTTTTATTTTTGGTAATATGAACACCTGCCAGGAGCCCCATGATGTACGAGGGACAGAGGTATTTGTCGCTGACCATATCTCCCCTCAGTAGTGTAACAGACCTGTTTTGTTTCTTCAGGACTATCAATGGACAAACAAGGAGTTTCATTCATCTGTTCTATAACTACAAGAACTATTCTGTCTATTCTTCCTGTCATTCCAGAGCAATGAGTATATCCAGCTCATCTTTAAAGCATTGCTTTACAATGTGAAGGGATCACATAGGTGTGGGAATTGTTGGACAATTCAAAACTTTCCTGCATTTTTCAGGTTTCATAAGGTATTATCCACTGGGAAACAGCTCAAATTACTTTCAGGTTTTTTTGCTCATGTTCTTACACAGGAGCTCAATGCTTAGACCATCTTGATGCACTGAACTGCACAGCACTTGCCCTTCTTCCCATCTACTATGAATTTGTACATTTATTTCTCATATATCTTCTGTAGGCTTAGCCTTGTGGTTTTAAAGTCTGCAAGTCAGCTATCTTCCTTTCCATTCTCTTTAATTTAAGTATAATAACACGATTTTTGGCAGCATCTTAGCATAAGGGTTACCTGAAAATGAGTATTACGCTGGTTGTCCCCAGACACACCCATTGCCTCAGTGACCTTTGGTCCTGTAAGACATTCTGAGCCAGGTCATATGCTTTGCATATGCCATGTGTACCTTGCTGAATCTTCCAAGCTCTTTCAGAGTGATATCACCTTTTTCAGCTCCTGGATCTCTTCCAGTGGTTCAGGCATCACACTGGCTTTTGCTCTTTGTCACAGTGTACAAGTGACATAGGCTATTCCTGTTCTAAATCTCAAACATGACCTGATCTCTTCTCTAGAACTCAATATACTTTCTTCATCCCTAGTGCAGTCACAGATTGTTCTGAATGAAGCTACTTCTTGTCCTTCATTTTTGTTTTTAGAAATTACCTCTATGTTTTATGTTTCCTATGACTCTTTCCTCTTAGTGTGTTTTTCTAATTCATTTCCAGTAAATGTCCTAAAGGCAAGATTGTGTAAAAATATTTTTCATTTACTATCTTTCTCTTTAATGGCAGACATTGCTTGCAAGTCTAGAGTGCACTATTATTTCAATCCCCTTCAATTCATTTTTCAAACTTATAAAATTTCAGTGGGACTGGTAGGACTCTCTTAGCCGCTTGCTCTAATCTGGATTATGACCTAGTCCAATGATCTCTTGATGCTCAAGTCATCTGTTTTGAATTATGTCCCATTTCAAACAGACATGTAACGTCAAAAAAAATTGCATCTACACAGTGGCTTATCCCTTAAGGGCTCATTTCTCAACACTTATCTGTTGCAGACTCTGGCTCCACAGGATAGCTGCAGCTACCAAGAATAACTAGAGACTCTCAGATATCAGGTACTTTCAACCATCCCCATGCCAAATTCCTTTCATCCCAATGCGACAATCTTACTGTCCCTAACTACAGGTGGAATGGCACAGGAGAGCCATGACACAAAAAAAAGCAGCTCTCCTTCCGGGCAAATATTTGCTGTTGTGCTTCTGCAACATTGCTGGCTTCTGCAATTCTTGGGTTAGTCTTCCAAGGGTAGGGAAAGACAGCCAAATCTTAGGTCTGGCTGATAGCCAAGGGCAAGTCAACACCATCATGACAAAAGCAACCACAGCTTCATCTCAGCTTTAAATACAAGGGCTGGGACTTTCCCTGAGACTTTGACGGGAAGTTCTTTCAACCCACACAGACAGAAAAGTCTTGCAACATCCTCTCATCTGTTCCTCCCCTGTGCAGTCACCCTGGCTTCCACCAGATAAATACCAGCTGGGCTGTCAGGGTTTATGTGCCTGCTCCAGGCATTAGGACCTCTCAGCAGCTTCTGAGGTCTCCCTTGGTCCAGCACACAGAGCATCTCAGCACCTGGGAAAGCACTGGCTTCCTTAGAGAGACTGCATCAGGTTGAGTGCACAGGTGAGTTTTACACAGAGGAGACACAGGTTTCTTTCATTTCTGCAGGTGAGAATGGGGAACAAAATGGCTAAGCTGTCAACCTGAAAAGTTTAGGTGGGCTTGAAGTTAAATTTTTAAGTCTCCTGGTGAAATTTTACCACAGCCTTTCCCCCTGCTAGACAAAATACTGCAGAGCCAAGCTATGTCTCCTGTTTTTTTATTGACATTTTACAATGTATTTGTAACTAAGAGCTGATGTCAGGAAGCACTGAGACGTAGGAAAGTAATTTTATCTGTAAAGTTGGGACAAACCAGAACTTCACATTTGTCAATTAGTATTCAGAGAGCTTACATAGCAGATAACAAGTTTATTTAATCTTCCAGAGGTGTTTGTTATACTTAAAGAAGTGAAGAAAACTTCTGCAAATAAGAGTTGGTCAGTGGGGTTTAAATGATGAAGCTAAAAAGTGGATTTTCTTTCCTATGCCAGAACCAAAATATTGGTTTGAATTTTTGTAGCAAGGTCAGGGTGTTGTTTTACCCCAAATTATAAGTTATCACTAATAAAAGTTGGAACTAATGGTTCTTTTCACTTCTAGATTCATATGTGGATTTAAAGTTTTCTCTTCCCATTCAAGCAGCATACCAATTTTAATCCTGTTTAATATTTTATAAGCAAGGGGCTTCAAGGCTGCAGAAAGGAATAGATTTTTCTTAAATATTGTCTTATACCAGCTCCACATTATCAATTCAGGGAACATTTGCAGCTGTCAGAACTGTTCTTCAGCTTTGATATAGGAAAATTTCATATCCCCTTTAAATCTGCAACACAAACTGTCACTTAGTCCATAGGCCAATTTTTTTCAAGTCTGTTAAGACTTCATAAAATTATGCAATTAGTGGAAGATGTAAATTCTTTTTTAGATGTGGCCTTTCTGAAGTTCCTAGATTTGTTAATAGCAATGATTTAGCATGAAGTAGGATGTAACTACATACCAAAATATTGCCATTGAGAAATCGAGCATCCCTGTATTTTCTTCCTCCATACTGGTGTTTTCTTATACAAATATATTAAGCACTTTTCATTTTTGTACATTTTTAGGCAGCTGGCATGTTTGTAAATTACTTCTCTTAGTTAAAGGCAGAAATGATACTCAGATGACAGGTCTATTTTGTGTTGAGAAATTACTAACGAAGTGTGTAGCCTTAAATTAGTACTTTATTTTAGAGCAGGAGCTCACTTGGGAATGATTCTGCTGCCCTCCACCATGTATCACTCCATGTCTCACATTGCAGAGCAGCTGGGGACATGCTATCTTGGCTGCTCATGGGTGAAACAAAACAATCTCACAGGTAATTGCAGTTAAGCTCATAGGACCACACAAGAGCTAGTCCAAAGTAAAAACCCCATCAGGGCGGGCATTGGGTGCTCAGGTTCCTCCCTACAAACCCAGTCTCTCAGAAATACAGGCAGCAACCGTGGCTTTCAGGGACAGTAATTAAAATCTACATATTTTAAGGCCTCTTTCACTCCTCCCCAGTCTATTTTTATTTAAACCTGTTTATTTGGTAACATCAAGATTTGAGCCAACATTTCCTCCATTCTCATCTTCGTTGCTGTGCTAGCAGAGTGGAACTGCAATATTTTCAACATCTTATTTTCTGTGAGACATTTCAGAGGCATTGGCATTTTGACCCTCTTTTTGTTCTATTTAGATTTTAAGGTATATTGACTTTGGGGTTTGAAAGATGGATTTTGGGAAGAAAAGGCAGGGACAGGTATTTAAATGCCATATTTGCATGCTTATTGCAGTTCAAGTGCGGGAGTTTTTTTGTCCCTGCATTCTCTAAAACAAAAAACTGCGGTTTTTTTTCCTCTTTTGACATCACTGTCTAGAACAACATATTGTCTTCTTTTTCAAAATTTCTCCAATGTGTACTCCCCTTAGTGAGAGCACTGCCAATGAAATAGTAAATTCACTTACTTGATATTGTAGGCAGGGCTGTGAGAAATGGGCGCACTCCCAAATACTCTCGTGAGCCCCTCCTGGGCTGCCACGAGCTCTCTCCAGCCTGCTGTGGAGGTCTGGGCGGGGTGCTGGGGCTGTGCCAGCAGTGGGCGGCAGCTCAGGTGAGCACTGATTATACTGGTGCTTCTTGGAAACTGAGGAAGAGTGGGAATAGCTGCCAGCAAAGCATTAATTAGAGGACTGACAAAGCTTCCTCCCAACTTCGTAGTGACTACTGAGTACAGCCCTGGACGTGCAATTGCAAAGGTGACTTTCAGCTATTTTTTTAACTTTACTAAACTGTTGAGGTGACAGCTCTCCTGGTGGGATTAGCAGACAGATGCTCTAACTTTGGTGGTGGCAGTATCCTGGAGACAGGCTCAGGCTAGCTGGCTTGGGACTGCCCTGCTCATGCTTAGCTGAGCTGCCTTGTGTGTTGCACTGGCAGAGCAACGCAGATCAGCCTGGTTCAGCTGCAAGGCTAGGTCTAACCTTTCACTGGGAGATGCAATTCCCATGATTTCCATAGGAAAACATGAGGTTAACATTAAATCAGGAGTGAGGACAGGTTTTTAGCTCTGGATGATTTCCCTACATGTGCTTTTTCCCAAGTGGAGCAGCCTCACCAGAACAAATAAGAACGTGCAGAAAAACGACCTTCATAAACAGCATGATATCCCTAAAAAATGAGAATATTAATAAATTTCATATATCTTGGCACTTCAAAGGTGCTTAATTATAATAATTTGCTACAAACTGCTTGATCAATGGTGAAAAGGCACAGCCATCCAACTTCGACAAGTTACAGCACCTGAGGACTGGGATCAAAGTGTTTTACTGCTGCCTGTCACCTTTAGTGATGCCAACTCTATGAGCAAGTTTCTGGAGGCCTCTAGATAAACAAGCCTTAAGAGCTAAGAAATTTAGTGGAGAGGTTGATTGCCAAAGAGCAAAACACTTTCTGGCATCATTAGAGCAGAGGAATGCTTGACAAAGGATTTCTCTCGGGTGGTCCCATGCTACAATGACTGTGAGAGCAGGAAATATGTAAAAAGACATGAGTACTCACAAGAAGTGGATAATTATGCAATAATCATAATAGTATAAAATGGTAATTCAATAAAGACAATGGGTTTATTCAGAAAACTCAGCTCCTTATTTTGTATTGCATTTCCTTGCTGGAGACACAAGAGAGGGTCACCCTGCAGGAGGGAATTACTTTGTCCAATTAGGCAATTACAAAAGCAGCATGACACTTTGTTTCGTACCTCCTGGCACCTTCTTCTTTGCTCTTCAGCTAAGTTTAGTAAGAACACACAAGCTTTTAATTTGGCTCTGCTCCACATCATGTTCCAATTATCCACCTTTTCCTTCACTGTTTTCTTGCTTATTGCACGGTCTTGACATGCAGAACCAAGAGTGACTTCTGCCTTGACCCCACATGTTTCACAGGGGTAGGAACAAGAGATACCCAGTGACCTTGACTGAGACCCAGGAGCAAGCAGAAGACAGAAACCAGGGTGAGTTCTCTCTGAAGGTGGCAGCCTCTGTCTAAGAGGGCACAGGCAGCAGGGATTTGCAGGAGATGTTGCATAAGGTTTCCTGTCCCCCGTGCAGTGGCAYAGGATAACTCTGGCTGCCCTGTAAGCAATTCGGTGGCAACACTGTGCTCCAAGAGCCGTGCCTCAAGGCACTACCCTGGCAAAGAGGTGTCATTTGTACCAACACTTCGGCTACAAGGCCAGCTAGTGACTCGCTCACTGCTGTGCACACCCATCCGTGCTTGCCAGGCAGGAATCACCAGCAGCAGCCTGGGCATCTGCAAAACCCGGGCTGAACTCCCTGGGAGCTTTGGTTGGAAAAAAAAACCAACCTGGAGCTTTCCATTTCTCGGTATAGGATGCTGCCCTGAACAGCTCTGTAAATATTTTACTAATCCCATCGCTGTTTTGGGGGAGTTTTTTCTATTTTAAAAGCATGTTTCTAAATTCAGGTTTCTCAGCAATTAATTTTCAAAGCCTGTAGCTTAAGGTTATTGCCTAAAGAATTTTGAAATCAGTGGTTCAGTAAGAAGGAAACTTCTTCCATCTTGAGAAGAATTTAAGATTGCCTGAAAAATTTTTTTTCCTTGTTGAAAAATGCAACAGCATTTAAAACTGTCTCCTTTTCTAGGGAGGGAGGGGTTTCTTTTGTTGGTGTTTTTTTGTGCGGAACATAATTTCTTCTGAAAATATGAGTGTTCATTTTGTCCTGGAGGCAGGCATGTCTCTGCAGATGCCACTCAACTTCAAGTCAAGTGAGAGAGGAAAATGTTCAAGTCCACCTAAAATAAAGAAAGGAACCTGAAAGGAGCAAGTAAATACATTCAGTATACTTCACATYAAGTGAGTAAAGGAACTGATAAAGTTATCCAGTGTCTTGGATTGTCATCCCATCATATGTCTTTAAACACATTTTAGTAGATAGGCTAGCGTAAGCAACCACATAGATTAATGAACTTTCTGTAAAATCTGCTTGGCCCCATTCCAGACATGTTGCAAACCCACATTTATTTGTTTTGGCAAGAAAACTTCATGTTCATGCTCTGTATCCTTAAATCTTTCATCACACTCTCACTTCTCAGATTTCTAAGAGTGTAAGACAGTCAAGAACATTGTCACAGCACCAAGGCAGCCACCTCGTCTTTGTTTTTATCAAAGGTGTAATGAAACAACTGGGCTTCATATCCCCACTTGTGCAACCCTGTCCGAAAGCAAGCGAACTGCAAATCAACAATTCATTAGTGTAGATGGGAAGAGAGTCAGGCTTTTCATGCACTCCTAGGGCTCATAATAAATACAGGGCTTGGACTCTTACATTTTTAGTGTCCTGAAGGTCTGCTTTTGGTTGGTTGCTGGTATAATGCCAGCTAATTCTAGTCTCAGTGCAAGGCACTGATGGGCTGTCAGTAAAAGCCTCCCAAATAACACCTCCTTACTCATTCTCCATGAGTTGCGAGAGATCACAATGATGTAGGGTCAAAACTGAAGAGCCATTCCTCACTTGCTTCCTTCTCTTTTGGTGGTACAGACATGCATTTGGGTGTGTGTACTCCACGAATGCTTTAGAGTGTCAATTACTTCAGCTTGATTTCTGTAGGAAGTGAGATTTCTCTGGTCATGCAGAGGTACATGAGTGCCTTACATTTATGTGTGTTCCTCAATCATTTTTTTAGTGATGATTTCAAACAAATATACCAAGAGGCAGAGTGCTCTCTTTTCCTCATGTTTCATGGAAAAGGGCAGCTGAAGACCCCACAGAAGAGTCCTGAAAAGTGAAAGACTATAAGGTGACTATATACATTTGAAATACCGAAGATCCACTAGAAGAAATGTTATAGGAGTCATCTCCTGTGATTGGAAACAGTTTCAATCAGTGCTTGTAATCAGCCAAGAAACACAAACCCCTAGGAAGCCAGGCTTCATTATTTCTAGTATTATTTCTCTGTGAGATAGAGCTAGTTGTTAATGTCTCTAAATGGCAGATAAAAGATACTCGAAAGAATAGCTTCACAGTGAGGGGAGGACTCAGCAGGAAGCCAAGAGGTGCCTCTCCACATGTGGGGGATTTGCAAGCATGTCTTTCAAGGTCTCAGACTGGGCCAACTGGTCATCTCCTGGGCCAACTGGAATAAACCCAGTGGCCTCTGCACTGTAGGCAGGTCTCTCTCTCCCTTTCACACTTGCTCACCTTCAGGTGTTTTAAGAAATATTTTCATTCTTCTTGCAGTTGAATAGACTGGATTAAAGATTAATACCTACACACCTCAGAATAGTACAACAGCCCTGAAGAGACTGAGAAAATTACTCAAGTTATAACTGGGTCTTACGTGTTTATGGGAGCAGCTGGAGGTGGTGAGATTTCCAGCCCTCTCAGTACTTTTCTATGATTTAGACAACATTAAACACATCTATTTAGGACTATATTTCATCTGTTTGAAGAGCCTCCAGGCAGTTTTAGTGTACTCCTGATAAAGAGTGAAGATGTGGGAAATGCAACGTCCTCCATAGGAAGATTTATTGTCTCAAACAATTATTTTTTATCAGCTTTGTCAAAACTTGGAGCCCAGGATTTTCTGCTGAGAAGAACAGCAGATATTCATTTGCTTGAAAGAAAATTCATGAATAACTTGTTGTAATACATTTGTTAGGAGCTATTCTGCTGTTTTCTTTATGTGTTTAAGTACTGGATTAATCATGGGAGAGTAGTTTAGCCACATGCCTTTCAGTTTTAGGTGTATCAAGAAACAGAAAATGCAATCTATAATTTAGGGCAGATTTGGTTCCACAGCTGTCAGCTTATAAGAAACACTATTTGTTATAGAGTGCGTTCTTTCTCTGTCTGTGGGAATAGTAAAATAAAATTTTAAGTAAATGGGATTGCCTCAGAGTAGTGTACATGTCTTTCTGAGGAGAATTTTTAAATCTCATTTCACCTGTTTTCCAAGTTACACCAGGATTACTGCATATTAAGCAGGTGTGAAATACTTCATAAAGTATTCCAAAGCTGCAGTACTACATATGCAAGAAATTAAGTAACAATCTCTCTCTTTTTTTACTATATTTAATGGACTATGTGTAATTTTACTGTGTTAGGGCCTTTTTGTCTAATATACACCTTTTGATCATAGATTACAAGACAAAGCAGGAGTCTCATTTACAAAAAAACCTCAGCAGTTTGGGATGACTTCTACTTGCCAGTACATGCAATAAACATTTAAGACAATAATAAGAATTAACTCTATTCCAGAAAGAAACTGTTTAACTTTGGAGAATGTGACAGTATGGGAAACTAAAAATTATCAGAGAAAAAAGTATAAATCCAAATAAAAATATGTGCTTATTTACTTATTTGGTTCAAGTTCACCATGCTCATCCACAGAGATGTAGAATTTAAAGGAAACAATGAGAAACAGAGACTTGATATTAAAAAAAATAAAGCAAGTAAATAAATAAATAAATAATCCTGGCCATTTCCACTGCCTTTGGCACCTTTGGTCATAGATAGTGCTCTTTATTGCCACCAGCATAAGTACATGCCATTACGATGGTGTCAAAGCACCATGGTTACCAGGAGTGCAGCCCAGCATGATTGAGAAGAATCTATGTTTATCATGTAGGGAGAGATTAGGTGTGCACACAGGCATCAGCAGGGCAAACCTGACTGAGCCTGCTTGGTCTGTTCAAACAGGTATGAGGAAGGTCTGCAGGACATGGGACAAGGGTTTATTTTCACCAGTTCAGCCTTAAATGCCAACTCAAGATCAGCTCACAGTGGCCCAGCAAAATTAAAGTGAATAATCACATCAAGTCCAGCAGCATTCAGGGCTTTCTCTCTGTAGTGGTGGTGGGAGTCTCTTTTCAAAATTATTTGGAAGAGACAGCTCTGAATCTCTGTTGTTGAAATGCACTTGCATGTGCCCTGCCTGAGTGATTCAAACAATGTAAGCAAGTTCCTGAATCCATGTAAGGAACTGCATGCTTCCAGGTGCTTCCTGACCAGAGAGATACAGAGCTTTCCCTGAAAAAAGCCTCTAGCAGAGGCTTGAGAACTTATATATGTGGATGCTGTGTGAGAAAACTCAGCTGATCTTTGCTGTAATGAACACAAGAGATACAAAAGCTACAGAAKCAAAAAAAAAAAAAAGAAAAAAAAGGAAATAGACACAACTCCATGTTAAAGGAGTGGTGTGGTTATGGTGAGATGTAAGAAGTCAGTAGCTTAAAATGAGGGCATAGCCTGAATCCAAACTGCTTATCCCAGATGTCCTGGTTTCACTATTGTACAAGCAGAGTTAAACATCAGAGGTTAGTGAATATGAGGGAAGGATTAACTTCTTCATGCAGGAAGGTACTATTAAAGTTCATCTTTGCAATGGACTAAATTTAATGACTTTCAAAGTGTCAACGCAAGTGTCTCTCCGTTGCTATGGAAAAATAACCCTTTTGAAAGGTTTTTTCTGGAAAAGTGAACCTAGAAAACAGACTTCATTCCTCTATTCTACTACACAGAACCGCTGGAATATGCAGTCAATACTGTTGTCCTGAGTTCTGTATAACTGTATATGAATTCACACAGATGAATCTACCCCCAATATGCTATATAATTATCAAGATGTATTATGTTAGGACCTTTATTTTCCTCCAGAATGCTGTACTAGAGCAACAGCAAGCAGCTCCAGAGGGGCCATTCTTGTCCCTAGCACTCTCTATTATTTGCATAGTGTAACAGAATCCTTGCTGTTATTTACATGGAAATAGCAGTAAAAATGTTTCATTTACATAGAAAGAAGGCCTTTGACCCTTCATTTTTGAAAGTTACCTTCCCATAATATTTGTTCTGTGTATAATCCTTATGTCCACTTTTCGGATTATGATTCTTACAATGAGCTTAAAAAGAAAAAAGAAAAAACAAAGGAAAAATATAAATGGACCGGCATTGTAAATCTTGGCACTAATTCCTACAGTATGGGAATACTACCATAACCTATGTATAAACCTTTCTTTTACATGGCAACTGATCCAATTCCTGGCTATGCTTTGGCCTTTTCTCTTCTCATACTCCTTATATCCTACTTTCTCTTCTAAACTTTTGCCCTGAACCAACAGATAAAAGAACTTAATTCCAGTAGAAGATTTTGGAAAAAGAGGGGAAAATATGGAGGTTCTGTCACAGCTTGGAGCCACCACAAGCCTCTAGGCAATATCAAGTGCTCAAAAATGGATTTGTTCCCCTAGCAGAATAGCAAGCAGAGTATACTAGATTCTGAAAGTGGGAAGGTGATGTTCCATGAGAAGTACAATTTGAGAAAAAATGAGGTCAGGAGATTTAGAGCTGCGTAAAGAAACTCTTTAAAAGCAGAGACATAAAGACTGCAACAAGCAAGGACTGCTGTAAGAGAGCCATGTGGCTGGAGCTGTCAGTTCCTCCAAAACTTCAAACTCAAATAACGCACATAAACCAAAATCTATGGACAAGCACAGAATGGTGCTAATACATTGATATGATTTGAAAAGCCACAGTACAAAAAGAAATATAATTAGTAAGGTACATATAGAATAACAAAAAGTTTCCTGTAAAAACATGAGCTGTTAAAGAAAAATCAAGGAGAGAATTGATCCACCACTCAACTGAGAGAAAGGTATTGACTAACGACTCCAAGAAAGCCAACTCTGTAATGCC
Source organism: Amblyornis subalaris (assembly GCA_018881555.1). NCBI lineage: Eukaryota > Metazoa > Chordata > Aves > Passeriformes > Ptilonorhynchidae > Amblyornis > Amblyornis subalaris. The sequence goes on along the minus strand of JACAXG010000047.1, from coordinate 5,613,867 downwards.
TGTTTTGCTTTTTGTTCACTGGACAGGTCAGCCATGATAGAAGGGTTTACATCAGTAGCAAAGAGTTCAAAATTCTTGCTAAAAGACAGAAGAAAGAGATTTAGCCGTGCTTAGGTGAGTTAAATGACCTGAGATCAGTGAGGCTGATGGAATTCATCTCATACAGTTCAGTTGACAACCGAAGCATTTCACAGTTGTAAATAACTATCTTTAAAAATTGTGTGGAAGAGATAAAGTTTTGAAAGACTGGAAAGGCGAGAATAACAGCTATCTTTAAAGGTAAGAAGAAAGAGGAGGTGCAGAATTATGGTCCAATCCATTTAAATACAATTCTCAAACAAATAGAGGAAGCAAATAGAAGATAAGAAAGAAATGGATTATAGGCACATGGATTAATCAAGAATAAGTCATTCCAAACAAACTCCATTTCCTCTTATTAAAGGATAACAGACCTTGTGAATCACAGAGGTGATATAACTTGACATGAGCAAAGTTTTTAGTATGGTAAATGACAGAAAAAAATTTCAAGAGCAAACTAGGAAAAAGCAGTTTAGATTAAACTAACAGAAGGTGAGGTTCTGTGGAACGAACAAAAGAAACATTTTTCAGTCTTTCAGTTAACCATTGTCAAAAGAGAAGACTGCATTTACTGCAGATATACAGGGGGTCTCTCCTGGCAAAATTCCTATTCCAGAATTTCAGTAGATGGCGTAGATGCCGGAATAGACACTCTACTCATTAAAGCTGACAAATCGACAAAGTTGAAAAGGGCTGCAAGCACATTAGAGGACAGGCCTGGAAATCAAAATGATCTTGACAAATTGAAGCTACAATTTGAAAAAATATGGTGCTATTCAACAGGGACAAGTGCACAGAAAGTGCACAGTCAGAAAACACAGTAGAAATCAAGGATGGAGCAAGTGGCRTGGGCGCAGTCCAATTGAAGGATTGGGTGTAACAGGATGCATTTGCATTAGTATTTCAGTCCTGCTCAGATGTAGAAGCAGATCGTCACTTTTCAAGCTTTGCTTTACTCCACAGAGTGATCTTGGAACATATGAAACTAGATTCCTTTCCACAAAAGGTGAGCCAGAAGACATGTTTTAGGTGGACCCAAACGCACTCAGCTGCTAGTGGACACGCAGGCTGCAGTGCTAGACTAGAGTTAGTCCAAGGTGGAAATCTGACACATGGATAGTGTGCAAATCATGAGCTCAGTACCAGCTGTTGCACTCCACATCTTGGTCTCTGTTGCCACACACTACTTGTTAAAGCACTCATCACCTTAATGCATCACAAGCTGACTATGAATCAGCTGTGTTGTGAATGAGACAAATGTGACAGCAGGATTACGTGTGGTCTGTGAGGCAACTGAAGCAATCCTCTCCTATCTCATAAGATGTCCGTGAGAGTACTGCAGTCAGTTTTAGCACCACACTTTTAATTAACAGTTGGAGCAGTTTAGCTTAGGAAGATCAGAAGAAAACCACGAGAAAGATCATCACTCTCAGAAACACAAGTTGCAGGGAAAGATGTGGAACTGTTTTATCTCGAGAAGAAAAGGGTGAAATGGTAACAGCTTTCATGTCCAACAAAGGCTGCTGCGAAGAGAAGGGGGATAAATTGACAGCTTTGACAGCTGTCTCTACTGGGGGGGAGGCAATACAGATTGCTTATAGGAAAATCTGCCTAATAGAATGGCTGAGAAAGCAGTAAGCAATGAGCTTCAGCATCCGCAACACAGGAAGGTCTTACAAACAGGTTAGACAAGTATCTGTCAGACTTGTTTTAAGTGCAGTTCATTGTGCCTTACAAAGGGAGAGGGACTAGATAACCTCTTGAGATCACTACCAGAGCTTTGCTTCTTTTTTAAAGGTAAATAATAAAATTATTCTTTCCTGCTCCTTTCATCTAGCCTTTCTAACTTTTGAATCATTCCACTGAACTTCCATCTGCATTTCATGTTACATCTTTCTGATCTTTCCCTTATCCATTCCATCTCCACCTTTCTACATTTGGCACTGTACTTCATCTGTGGTATTGCTTCTGCTAGGATATCCCTCCTTTTTCCCATGTGCAAAGCAATGTGCCTGTCTTAATTCAATTTCCTACATAATCAAGTATTTGCATATAACTGCTTAACTAAACGTTGTACCTTTGTTCACTTCCCCTAGTGTTTATACAATGAGAAAAATGACAGTGTTGCAGTCAACTTCTTTTTTTGTCTTTCAGCACTTCCTTTTATCTTTACTGACCAAGTAAACTCAGAGATTACCATCATTTTCCTTAAAATAGGATAGCTCAGTGTACGAGAATACAACAACAACACAGAGGAGAAAGGACAGAGTTAATCATTGCAGAAGCTTACATGGATTATTTTTCAAATAACAAAAGGCATTACTAATGCTCTAATGTCAGGGGGATGGATATAAGCAAAAATATCACGTATGCATACAAATCTCTATGGCTTTTTCTCAGATAATATATGGCTACATATGTAAAAGAACTGACAATAATTACTGAATGCTTCTTTGCTGGTATTTCTGCTTTCCTCTGGTGCTTTGAGAGCACCCAGCATAACCCCTGGGCATGGAGCAGCGCTCCACTGCCACAGGATGCTCAGTGATAGCCCATTGTCAGCCTTTGGGCTGAGCTCCCAAGGCTTACTAAACAAGCCTTGCATCCCTTGAGAAATACTTCTGCTTCCCATATATGATATATGACTGATATATGACGATATAACACCTCATCCTATAGAAAATTATTATCTTGTTACATTCCAGCTACCACTGTTATGAATCTGGGAGCCCATTTTCCTTTTTTTGACTTTACAACCATACAGTTGCCATCAGATGCTGCATTTTCTTCAAAAACACACAGCAATGCCGGAATTTGTCTATACACTCTCTATGAGCTTGTAACTTACTGCCTGAATTAACCTCCAACCTTCTTTTAGTTCAGTAACAGCCAGATGGCACAAAGACGTGTTGAAAAAAGGAAAAAGAAAGATTATATGGAGAAAATTAACTTAATTTCTATATTATTTAGAAGAAGGAACAGTCCAGAAGTCCTGGAATTTGAAAGCAAACTTGCCTTGTCTTACATGTGATTTTCAGAAGTAGCAGATGCCTATCCGTTTTACAATACACTTCATTTGTTAAAAAGTTCATTGGTGAACAGTTCATTTCAATATATAATGTGTGCCATCATAACAGCTATGGGCATCCCTATTAAGTAACTCTTAAAAAGAAAAAAGTAAATTCTGCTTAATTTATTCCAGCAAATTTTCTCTCTTGTTAAAAATGGCATTAAGCTAAATTAGACCACAAGTACTAAAGAAAACCTTAACTCTCTTCTGCTTGCTATGCCTTGTACATTCCCTTTACATCTTAGATATCACTTCAAGAAACCGTATTTTGAAAAAATAAATACTCGTTCCATTAATTTTTCTTTTCACCTCTCTCTTTATCTCTTCTCTGGCAAAATGAGTTCGGTTTTCACTAGCAAATGAGATGTTCAGTATAAGTGAACAATAGAAGTACTTTGTAGATTTATTTCTTCCTGGTGGATCCATTTCTATATTACATATTTTTATAAGCCCAAACAAAACATGACTTGACTGAACTACCAAATATAATACCTGGTATTACATTTGAGTTTGGGGTTTTTTCCAGTCCTGCTTTGGAGAGGAGAATGATTTGCATGCTTCATTCAGCAGTAACTTGAGGATTTTTTGAGGACAAATACAGATGTTTTCAGCTGGATGATTAATTATTACAAATAAGTTCTACTTTTCATTTGAGATACGAGCCTACTTTGTTAAAAATTAAAATTAAGAAGGGGATGTTGAGTCTTATTAGGTACTGAGTTGGACCATTTATTAATATTACATATGCAACTCTTCTCTTCTATTTGAAATACAGACTATCCCCAGAAAGGAATTTTATAGCTTTAGTCACATTAGAGCCTCATGGGACATTAATACAGCCCTCAGAGAATGATTTTTAAAAATGTCAAAGGACTTTGCAACTTTCTGTGTGTGTCAGAGCACACAAGTATGCAAGATACATTCAGATGGGTCCCTTTGAGCACCTATTTTCAYGCTCAGTGTACTACTTGAGGAAGTACACAGAGTTCAGCAGCAGAGCTGGGACTGCAGCTCCGGCAGAGCCGAGGTTAACACCCTGCTGCGCTGCAAAGCCTCCCAGGGAACTGTGTGAGCCCCACAGATCCTCCAGCACACCGGTGCTGGCCCCTTCTCTGCCTGAACCCTCACCTTCCCTAATGACCAGAAGCAACTGTCTGGGCACCTCTCTAAACCAGGGTTCCCACAGCTCAGTGCAAGAATGCTGCTGGGCAGGCACCGATCCTAGCTGAGAGCTACATAGCTACATACAGAGGTAGTCCAAGCCAAAATCTTCACATGTGATTCTCAGAATAAGAATTTATGTGTCTATCTTGCTAGCAAAGTTTGCACCCTACAGCATAGGCCACAGATGCTTGCATCCTTGACTCACAGCTCTTATCCCTAAGTCATGGCAGGGTAGGGGGAAGCTGAGGCTTGATTTTTTCTTTCACCAAACAAATGCAAGTTTTGGGTCAAATAATTTAAAATCATGTCCGATTTTTAAAAACCAAAAACTGTTCTGGCTAGAGAAAAATACAAAAGAAAGTGAAGAACATCATCTCAGTGTTTTTAAAAGGCAGTATATTTAAATTGCAGCATTCTGAACGGTGCTTCACAGAAGAATGTAAGCAAAAGGTTCATAAACAGCAGGAGCAAAGCAGTTGTTTTGGTTCTAGCTAACGATTTCATGCATTTCTTTCCTGCAAATTGGAAAATCTGTTACTCCCACAGCTCTAATTAAGACAGTTAGCTACGATGCRATAAAAGACTTGAATTGGGGCCCCTGCAAATTAAATTGCTGCTCTAAGTACCAAATTGATGGACAGTCCAAGAGAGGGGTGTCTCAGGGTCTCCTTTTGGGGGTCTTAGGTTTTCTGCTCTGAGTTCACCTTTTGTTAAGGGAGAACAGCATGTGGACCTACTGCAAGACCTTTGGAACAGACCTTTTTGATTCTGTACTTGTATCATGGGTCTCACTCCGCAAGTACAGAGCGAACATACTGCTATTGCATGGATAATACATTAAAGACTTTGAAGTTGCCAGGTACAGTGATAAAGGAAGATAGATAAAAACCTCAAAGAGAATTTTACTGTGAGTAATATATAAATATCAAAAATCTATTTTCAACATGAAATATTCAAGTCCACTGTCCAAATGCTTCATGGAACATTCTTCAGGAAATTGAAGAACAGTAATAAAACAAACTGGCACTGACTACTTGCATTAAGGAAACACATTAAGGACAACAGATGGGTTTATGGCTACCTTTTATAATAACTCTTCTTAAAATATTTTGAAAAGGACCTTCCAGGTTCTAATCTGATTAGAAACACACTCCTCCTCAACTCTTTTCTATAGCATAAGTAAGCAGAAATTACTCTGAAAAGTGTGCTACCCTTGCTCTCTGTACTCCTGTGTCTTTTCCTCCTATTTTCTCTTTGAGAAAGGAAAACTGGAACAGTTCAGCTGAATGTTAAAATCCATAAAATGGATGGAAAAGAGGTGCCATAAAAGATGGAGAAGTGAATATTCAGAATCTTCTGAGAGTGTGTATTCAGAAGAGTGTGCAGGAATCATACTAAAGGGCAAGAAAATGCTAAGATGTCTATTTTGTACACACAGAGTAAATACAAATCTTTCCTTTTCAACAGATTGATGTTTTGCTTAGTTTGTTCCTATTACTTTTTTTTTGTTTTTAACAGATGAATAAAAACTCTTCCAACACAATGGCTTTGGCACCTAACACTTCTAGCAAAAAAGAGACAGTGTGCATATTTGGAACTGGAGATTTTGGACGAGCTCTGGGACATAAAATGATTCAGTCTGGCTACCACGTGGTGTATGGAAGCCGGAGCACCCAGATATCCAACCTGATTCCCAAGGACGCAGAGGTGTTGAGCCATGCAGAGGCAGCACAGAAAGCTTCCATCATCATCATAGCAATCCAGAGGCAACATTACAACATTCTTACACCACTAGGAGAAATTCTCCATGGAAAAGTCTTGGTGGACATAAGCAACAACTTAAAATTAAACCAGTACCCTGAATCCAATGCAGAGTACCTGGCCCAGCTGCTGCCTGGCACGAAGGTTGTGAAGGCCTTTAACACCGTGTCAGCCTGGGCCTTGCAGTCGGGCACACTGGATGCAAGCCGGCAGGTAAGGCTGAGCAACGGGCACTTCCTTTGTCAGAGAGTTACACACTGCATGGTTTCTTATCAGCTAGCCAAACACACCTGGGACATAGGAATTAGACAGGGTCAAGACGGTATTTTATTATTACCCTGTTTTTTGCCACTTTGAAGAACACTGCTCTTGTGCAATACATGAAATCATTCAGTTACTCAAACCATTGCTAGTTTTGCTCTCTGCTGCCAGATAAATGGTTTTGGCTAAACTAGAGACCCAAGGGCTTCCAACACTAGGCTCTATAAGCCTTCATCATCTCAACAAGAGCAGAAATTTCCCCCTTTCTCCGAGTTCCAAAAGGACTATTGTCTTACATACTCACAGAAAAGATGGTTTCTTCACTATTTTATTAGACCTGGAAAGGACTAATATTTATTTTTGKGATAGGGAAATCATGTTATAAAGATCTCTGTGCTCACTTCCCTGGAGTACTTATGGACCTCTATAGCAGCAACTGAAAATTTTGCTCCTACTTACTCCTTTTGAAAATTTTGCTCCAATTTAGTCCTATAAAATCCTGTGCTTACAAACTGCTTGCAGATCTTCAGAAGAGTACGTCAAGTCTGCCATGCAAAGATATGTACTAAGCATGTTATACACTGTTCTTTGCAGATATGAAGTTTTGCCACTTGAAACAATCTCCTTCTCCAAAGTAAAGAATCATATTTGAAGTTCTTTGACTTATTTGCCAAAAGTACCTATAAGCTACTTTTTAATTAAGGTCAGCAGGGAAGCCAACAAGCAGCCTAGGAAGCTTGTGCTTAGTGTCCATATCCAGGCAGGATGGCAGTGGAGAACGTTACAAAAATAAAACTTCTGTTTGTTTTTGGCTGCAGGTGTTTGTCTGTGGAGATGACGTGGAAGCTAAACAAATGGTGATGAATATTGTTCGTGCACTGGGTCTCACTCCACTAGATAAGGGATCCCTCTTGGCTGCTCAAGAAATAGAAAATTACCCTCTGCAGCTCTTTCCAATGTGGAAGTTTCCCATGTTTTTGTCCCTTGGCCTAACTGTATTCTTCTTCTTCTACTGTTTAGCTCTTGATGTAATTTACGCTTATATTTATGAAAACAATAACTTTTCATTTTTTATTGTATATACCATTCCAAATCATGTCTGCCCTGTAATGGCACTCATCCTTCTTGCCTTGGTTTATCTTCCTGGTATATTTGCTGCAATTATTCAGTTGTACAGAGGTACCAAATACCGCCGTTTTCCAGACTGGCTGGACAAATGGATGCTGTGTAGGAAACAACTTGGACTAATAGCCTTGGCATTTGCTTCTCTGCACGCTGTGTTCACTCTTGGTTCTCCAATTCGCAACTATGCAAGGTGGAGAACTAGCACAAGAATCATCACCCAGGTAAGTTTTGTTCCCTGCTCTATGTATTCCTTTCTTCTGGCCCTGTTACAAATACTACCTTCTATCTTGAGCTTCAGAAATCCATGTGGATAGTCTAATGTTCCTTAAAATAGAGTCATATTTCTAGCTCCTGTATTTCTTTTAAACATTGGTATATCTACGCTTTGTTGATATTATGTTGAGCTGAGGGGATTTCTGGCCTCAATCTTCCTCCTAGATAGTTGACATATTCATAAAATAATTGGGGAAAATATAAACACTATTTCTGCATATACCTTCAATTATGGAATATATTTTGACTTTCTTGTTTTACTTAACAAACRCTCACATATTTGTCCTCAACATTAAGTCTACAGAAGAGTAAAACATACCACAATTACAGTTACATGCAACCTGTATGTAATGCCTCTTCTGCTTTTTGCATAGCCATTCAAAGTGATTTTCTGATGATTTTCAGAGATCATGTTAATGTATAACATTTACCTCCTACTTACCTTAATGGAAATATTTTCTACTTATTGATCCTAAAATTGCTATTGCTAAAATACACCTGGTCTTCTTTTCTTCAGGCACTGAACAATAGAACAGAACCACTCAACACCACTAATGCCTGGCTTAGTGACTCTTATTTGGCCTTGGGAATTTTAGGATTTTTTTTATTTGTTCTTCTGGGAATAACTTCCTTGCCTTCAGTCAGCAACAATGTCAACTGGCGAGAATTTAGATTTGTACAGGTAAGAAGAAGACCTCAAAAAAAACCTTCTTCTAAAAAAACCTTCTCRCCTTATAAACAATGGCCATGGGCAGATTTACTAGACACTTATGGCTTTCCTCCATTAGTATCTCCAAATGTGATCTGTGCACTATCCACCATCACACAGTGAAAAAACAATCGACATGGCCATAGAGCTGTAAAAACCCACAACTGCTCTGATGGCTGCTTACGGTACAACTGGGGTTACTGCATTAACAAGAGAAAGCTGGGAAGATGTGAGCTCCTAAACGAATTGCAGAAAGCTGACTTTGATATCAAATTCCACAATTGTATTAAGTCACAAAATAATTTAGCCATTTATTGGGCTAATTTTTTTTGTTCACAAGATAATTCAGTTAAAATGGGTCTGAAAATTACTTTATAACTCAAATCTTCCCAATGCCAAGCATCTAAAGAGAATCTGCAATTTCTACAGACTGTAAAAACTGCTGTGACTATAAACAGGCTGCCCTTGGTAACACTATAATCTCAGCTCTCCATTTGGAGGAAGTTTGGTGCAAGCTGCCGTGCCTCTGCAGGAGCTGGGCTGGAGGGGAGGAGAGGCAAGAGAAGGGGAAATTACTATCAGTGAATRTTTTATCAAGGCAAAAAACTTGCACAGTATGGTACTTTTGGATGGATTAGCACTGGGGCATAAAAAAATCTTGGATTTCTCCAGTGAATGTCAGCATTTTCTCTGCTTTTTCACAAATATGACAGCCACCAGGCAGTATGTGTGAGCTAGGAAAAATTATCAGGGTTATTGATGGAGAAAAAAAACAAACTGTATTTCACCTATATCCATTTGAATGGATATTTTAAAAACAATAAGAGCCTTTATGTTATATAAAAGTTTCGTTTCACCAATCCGCAAGTTGRCACATGCCACAAATCTTACTATGTCCTTAAAATTGCATTTTTTCTGCTTTAATTTACTGTTTTAACTTACTGTTTTAACTGCCACTTCTTTCTTTCCTTCATTCTCCTTTAGTCCAAACTGGGATATCTGACACTGATTTTTTGCACTGCACACACACTGGTTTACGGTGGAAGATGGTTCCTGAACCCAGCAGCATACAAATGGTATCTTCCAGACATCTATATGCTTTCCCTCGTTGTTCCATGTGCTGTACTGGTTGTCAAATTTGTACTGATATTTCCTTGTATAGACAAACATCTCACAAAAATTCGACAGGGCTGGGAAAGAAATCCCAAATACTCAGAACAGTCAAATTACATTATCAACAAGTCTGCTGTATAATTAGACTAAACTGTATTATCAAAAAAAAATATTACAAGGGCACATCAAAATGAAGTCTTGAGCCTACTCTATCTGGAGAGGGAGAGAAAAAGTGAAAACTTGGCCAGGCTCTGTGAAAAACAAAGCCACCCCAATGACAAGCTTAAAATACAATAGAATGAGACCATTACGTTTCTGCACCCCAGGCATGCTTTCACACAGGTGCAGGCCCTCTCTTTTGCTCTGTGTATTCCCCCCTGCCTACTTACCCTCCATTCCTAAGAAGGTATGTGAGAAGTAGGTCGTGTTCCATGACCCTCTGTTGTTCCAAACTCCTCCAGAGCTGGGGCAGAACCACAGTAACCTTTGTGTTAGTGTTTGCTCCTCCCTTCTATCCTGCCCATCAAGACTCAGGTCTACATGCACCTACACACATCCACAGAGATCCATATGCACACTTGCATGTGTTTCCACACACTTCCCTGTTTCCACCTCCAGAAGACACCAGCACCAACAGAATGGGTGCATGATGGATGATAGCTAAGGACAGAGCTTCTTCTCCTAGCATTATTTTATCCTTCATTAACATCTGATCCAAGGAGAGCTATGTTCATGCCTTAGAGTAAGATTTGTTTGGTTTGTGTACAGGAACCCTGATGTTCAAAGTGTATGGGTCAAGGATTGCTGAATCTTTGCTTGTGCTGCTGTACCAGAAATTCAGGGATAAGGGGAAGGAGCAGAGATCAAAATGAGTGAGACGCGCTCACAAGCGTAAGCTTCTCAAGTATAGGCAAAAAATTATCTGTGATTTTTCGTGTAAGCAGCGAGTTGTAAAGAAAGAAACTGAAGGAAAATCATTTTATATCGTGGGTTGTATTACATGTCATATCTCATGAAGATAATATTGTTGATTTTTCAAAAWATAAATTATTGGCTATGATATTACAGCTATTCTATGAAAATACATATATTTTAAAGACAATAAAGATTTTTTTTAACACTGTTGAGCTCTGTTATCATTTCTGGAACCTCTTTTGCTAAGATGCAGCTGCTAGTGTGCTCAGTTGCATGAAGGTGTTGGGAAGCCTTGGGACAAAGAATAAAATCAGATCCTGTCTTCAGCCAGCTGCCTGGACTCAACTTCCCCCATCTTTATTTGCTTCTTGGATGCTCACATAAGCAGATCTTTGTTTAGYCATCCAAGTAGCCTGAGGATGTTAGGGAAAAACAGGATCCAGCTCGGATGGTGACTTCCTGTTAAATTGCAAACAGAAGATCCAACAGTCTCCATTGGATTGGAGACTAAAGACAAAATGTGCTGGTTTTGTAGGAAGAGAATTGCTTACTATTTTTCTRCCTCTCCGTTGTTCTCCCTGTCCATACAAAGAACACTCACATAAATGAAAGAATGAGCATGCTAACTAGTATAGCTAGATGTGCTTTCAAACAAGCATTATCAAGCAGTTTAAAAAAATAAAATTTAAAAAAAAAAAAAAACTAGCTGAACAATACTTCTCCAAACATTTCTCAACAATAGGGTCTTTTTAAATTGTGGACATACTTCCCTTCTTCATGTCATCCTCTGACCCAGAATCTGTTCTTAATACCTAAAAAAATGGTAGTCTGGGATATCAGCAATTGATGGAGACACATTTCTTCTGGCACCAGGTACTCTTACTAACCAGCACTGCTGCATATGTTATACTTGTCCTAAACTGATATGCAGGTGTTGACGTAAGTCTTTATAGAAGTTTTTCTTGACCTGTGCCATGATGGAGTAGTACTACATGTCAAGGTTTCTTCAATGATTTTCCACAAAATCATTTATTGCAGAAAGAATCAGGTATAGGCTCAATGGGCCCAAGAGACAACACTGTTGTCACTATGCCTGTAACACCTCTTTACAGCTCCTCAGAGAAGAGGAGGCAGATGGAAGCAGCAGAAAGAGAGAAGGAAAATAAGACAGAACGAGAGAGAGAGAGTTTGTGTGTGTACAAAAGGACAGACATGAGCAGAAAATAAGTAGCAGCAGTCTGAGCGTATATCCTCTAGATTTGCCATTTTGGGGGTAGATTCTAGTCTCAGAGACAGTTCCTCCAGATTTAYATTATTACCAGTAGCAACAGTTCCAAAGCGCTGACACATATTGGGTCTGATATTATTTTATAAAGGATTTATTTTCAAGGTTTCTGCCTATCCCAATACAGATTTAAAACCTGCCCTTCCTCTCTCACAGCTGAGCCGGTGGGTTGGAGTTTAAACCGCAACAGGCATGGCAAGCCCCACTTAAAAGTTAAGCTTTATGAAATACAAAGAGTGCAAGTGCTCTCCGTCCTTTCCTCCCAGCRAACAGGCTCCTGTGTGTTTTCTGAGGGCCTTGTGTTAAAGAGGCCAAACCAAGTCTTCTCTACCCTCACCAGGAACTAGTGCAAAGTAACTGTTGCCTGACTGCTGCTTTGTACACTCACTCACAGCTAAAACATAGCCTCAAACACCCACAGGACTGTTGCTCCTGCAGGAAAGACAGAAGAACTTCTTTGGGGATGGATATCACGTTGCTTTGTTAAGTGAAAAGAGGCCAAGATGTACTGGAAATGCTAAGCAGCTGGGTGCCATTTGCGATTTGCTGTTTACTGCAAGGATCAAGTGCCAATATCTGCTGTGTACAAACTGAGGAGGCAACACTGTTTGCTTGCATGGGGTGTGTGCAGCAGCCCTCAGGAGCAGATCCAGAGCCCTTGCATCTGAACTTAGCAGCAGGTGCTTTGTTGACTTCAGTAGATAATAGGTCAGATCTTCATCAGTACTTGTTTTTCYAGTCTGAGTGAGGGATTTCATATCCTCTTATTCTTGGGCAGCTGGGGAATATTTGCTTTACAAATTTACATATTTACTTCCTAAACATGGTAGAGAAAAAATCCTTCAGTAATCCTAAAGTACCTGGTAGTTAAGGTAGTCAACTACAGTATTTTGGAAACAACAGCCAGTGCCAGGAACCCTGCTGGTAGCTTGTATGCCTTATTACTCATGGCTGAGATCTTTGGTTTTGTTTTTTTTTCTTTTATGTACTGACAAAGCCTGGCCAAAAAAGAGATCAGAAGGATCCTGAAAGGAATTTTGGAAAGGGTGTTTTCCATATGGTTCCCAGAAGCCAGGAAAAGCTTTTATGTGCATAAGTACATAATGCCATTCTAAGAATTCCTGCAGTAATTAAGCATTGATTCTCAGATCTACTTCTGAATCAGAGTCAACACTTAGAAAATACAAATTACAGCATTTTAAATAAATGGTCACATGGATATTGTCACAATAACCACTAAGTTTGGATTTCATTACATGGGAAAGTTTTATTCTGATGCATTACAGCATAGTGGGATAGACAGCTTAGTGTGGGTAGATTTCTACATCCTTCATGATATGGCTAAGTTAACTTTCTTTGTCTTTTTGTTATACCTGGGGAATATCTATTTTAACAAAAGAAATATACTTATTAGTATAAATAAAGTATTTTAGTTAATCGCCTTGAAACAGAATGGGATTTCAGACACACGCTGGCCCCAGGGCATGCAGCTGACAACACAGATACTGCTGGATCCTGAAACGTGGAGATCTGAGCAATTCCCTTCAGTCCCACCACACTGCACTGCAAGTCCTGAGATCTTCAACTTATTTTTGCTCTGCAGCACAACCTTCTGTCAGGCTTCTCTGCCTTATCTAGCAGTCACCTCTCACTCCAAGACATGACACTTTGTGACTCAGTCTACAAAGCCCCCTTATTCCTGTATGTCAGGTTTTTGCAGCTTCACTCTTGTAGCCTCCTACAAAACACAAGATTTTACAAGAGCATCTTTAGTTTCAAACACTGTTGAGCATGTTGGATTCACTAGCCCAAATAAAGAACTAGTGAATATTATGAACATTCACAGTAGCTATGTAGCCCATGTTTGACTGCTCTTTCTTACTATCTTTAGCATATTTAATAAGAATTCAGTGTTCCCATAATAGCTTAAATATGGTTTCTCTTTCACATAATTTGGGAGCTTTTCTCTCCTACAGAGACTATTTTTTTTCCTCTGCATTATGCAGGGTTTTGTTGCGGATCTCCATTTGTATCACAAATTCCTGACCTTAACATGAATGATTTTTTCCCTCGAGGAAGTTGACATTCCTCAAGATAAAATTTTTTATCTGTCACCATGGAAAACTACACATTTCTTATTCTTGCACATTGCGTTTATTCAGTGTTCTTGAATCTGGGAACCCAGAATGGACATAAATATTAGCTGCGACAAGACTAGACCCCTACATAAAAAACCTCAATGCCACAGAAAAATACACTACAGAACCTTGAGAAGACTTGCAGAAACTGCAGAGAACTGCATGAAACTTAGCTAACATCTCCAAATGCTGCAAGCCAGAAGTGGTAAATTTTTTTCATACGGCTTCACACACATACTTTATTCCTGTCTCTCTTTTTGCTTCCACATCCAGATTTGCTTATTATTTGAGAAACAACCCCTTCACTGTGCTTCTTTCTCTTTACATATGCTCAGATTAAAACTAGGAATAGCTTAACTGCAGTCAGTAGATTCAAGCTAGTAGTAGTAGTAGTAGTAGTAGTAGTAGTAGTAATAGTAGTAGTGCCTTTCCTAGTTTATTATCCATTAATTTTTTTATCCCCAGTTTTATGAAAGGTGGGACAGTCTAGTCTTTATAAACCTCTCTTTTAGAGCCTTCAGAAAATAGATAGATGAAAAATGAAAAAATGTAAGTTATTGTAATACGCTAATCATTACAGGACACAAGTGGTTGAACACCACTAGACCAAACTAGAGTGTCCCAAAAAAGGCATGTTTGGGATATATTATCTATGACAGAGTGTTGGCATCAAAGGGGGAAAGTATTTTTAAAGAAACATTCTGGAGAAAAGTTACGGAACAAAAGTAAAAAAATTATTAGAATGAATGAGAGAGAGAAGAGGAAAGAAGAAGGAGGAAGACAAAGCTGGTTTTCTTCTTTCCTACTGGCTCCATGACAGAAAATGTGACACATTTTTGATTGCAATTATAAATCAAACTACCAATTATTTCAGTACATTATAAACAAGTAACAGAAGAGTTTGATCTTGGCAGTCCTGGAGTCCAAATTACCTTTTAAGATCCCACCATAGCCTCCTTTCCCCAGTCCAAATAGGTACAAACCTGCATATTTTCTCATCCTTTACAACAACCATTCCAAAGGTAGCTGCCACTCCACACCATACCACTCACTGTTGAGCAGCAGCAGTAGCAAACCTAGTTGTGCATCAGGCACAGGACTTGCATGTCTCAGTTTTAAATAGAGGTGGAAGAACTGTTTCCTTGGGTTAAAAGAATCAGAAGAGATGCCATAGTCCAGCTGCACAGATTCAGGACTGAGACTGCTTAATGGACTGCTCTGTTTCAATGCAAGACACCATCATCTTCATTTTRTAGTTAAAGAAGCAAAATCAAACACAGGATGTCACTGAAGAAAAGGTAAACCATTAACACGGCATGAAAACTTGAACTAAAGGAAATCCTACAGTACTTGATGAAGAAGACAAGTTGGACAGGGTGACCGGAACCTGAAGAGGTGACTGGAAGGGCAGTCCTTTCCCCTCCCCACTTGTCTAGTGATGAACCAGAGCTTTGGGAATAGGACAGATGCAGTGTTGCTGTCCCTCAGAACCAGCCCAGGCAATCAGAGGAGATGGATGCAGAAGTAATTGCAGGGAATTATGTTAAATACATACAGGACTATAGTTTGTTTGTTTTGCTAGTAGCTTATGTTTTCCAATCCCATAAGTAAAGATTGGAAACCAAATCCCATCTTTAATTGGATTGGTCTAAAGGTTAAACCTCAAGTCACACTTCAGAAAYTCCAGTCTGGTCTTCCTAGCAAGCCTGCCTAGCATTGTTGAAATAAATAAACCCAACAACTTAGGATACCCAATCTTGCCAGGGCCTGAGGGATACCTCCTGTCCAGTTACAGAAGTCTGGAAAGGATGAAGGGGGTGACTTGGAACAATACCAAATACCCAAGTATCACTGAATACTCTGAATCACTGAATAACTTCTAGCATCTCTTCTTCAAAGACCGATGTTTCCTGGCAAAGCTGTCTTCCCTGTCTTTTACAAAGAAGCTGACACTTAGATTCGCACTTACTTCATCACACACATATCCCAAGTTTCTTTAATGATCCCTGTGTCAGTGACTCATACAACATCACATATGAAGTCAGAGACAAGGAGAGGAATTGGATGCGGGTTTCCTGATGCTAAGTATAGTTCTCTAATTACAAGGAGTTTACAGATCAGAAAGCCAGAAGGCAACCTTGTGATTAGCCATCCTCTCTTCCTGCAGAACACCGGCTACAGCCTGCCTAAATTAATTCCTTTCTGAATTATGAGGAGTTGTCATATTTTTCGGTTCACAGACCCACTACAAATTTTCCAACAGTAATACAGATTGCTGTAAAGTTTAAGCCTCCTGACAACATGTAGTTTTATCCTAGCTACCATTTGTTACTGCTGGCAGGTAATCCATTAAAACAGGCTGCATTAAAGATATTCTGAAAGAACTGCTGAACTTGATTTAAACATTAGAGAGTTCACCACAACTTCTGGCAAATTATTTTGACAGCTGATTACCCTCACTTCAATACATAGCCTGGATTTTTTTTTAAACTGTAGCATTCAGTAAACATAATTCACAATTTCCATGACTTATCTGAAGTGTCCAGAATGGTGGCTATATATGGAACATATATATTGCTCCAGAGAAGAAGACGTGAAGAAATATAAATCCCAGTGCTCCTACTGTATATGTGGAAATTCAACCACACACTGAAACTTCTTGGTGATGGCAAGGAAAGATCCAAGGGRTTTCCAACTAAAATTAAAACAAAAAAACTAATAGAGTAAAAAATTAAAATAGTAACCATCTCTGTGGATAATCTCAAACTTGACCATAATTTCACACCAAAAAAATCCCAGATCCTAAYAAACATTTGTTAATAACACTGTGAAAACAGCAATGATATTACCTGCAGGATTACAGTTTTTGTAATTTACTCTGTTAAATTCATATGAAGACCAACTACCACATAGGCAGGTTTCTAGGGAGTGTCTCAGGAATTAGCTGCAGACCCACCATTACACATAAAAAGTCTCAACAAACATAAAATCACTGCTGAGGAAATGTGCAAACTATAGTACTCTGGAAATCCTTACGCACAATGAGGACAGAAACAGATGGAAGCAATGCGTGGATGGTGCATTATCAGCCACAGCCCCATTGAATCCAGCTCTGCAGAAGGTGATTGTAGAGGAACAAAGACTGCATGTCACACTTCCAAGGAGATGTAGCCTGGAAAACACCCGCTGAAAACCATTCACAGAGGGCCTACTAAAAAGGGTTATGTACCATGTTCAAAAATGCTAAGGGCGTAGGAAAAAGAGGGCAGGAGAAAGATCTAGCATGGTTTTGTGATTTTCAGATGCACAGAGAAGAGAACTCAACTGCTGCAGAGAGCATTGGCTGCATACTGTTACACACTGTGAAAGGGACAATAAGGGCTCCAGAACAATCTCCATTAACACCAAAAATGCTGTAAGAATGTCGAAAAATTTCTTACATCCACAGATCACAGTAATTTAATTGATTCATTTAAAAAAAACAAGTTAGAGGTGAATGCAATAGTGACCTAGGTCACTATTCTACTGATGAAATGTCATAATCCAGTAACTGGAAAAGCGAGAAAAAGGAGCTTGTCTCTTCTACAAGACAGCAGAAAAGAATATACTCTATACAAATATATGCAACTCTGGGATTGTTTAACAGAGCACCAGGTAAGAGAGAAGCATACCGGGAATATCACATAAGCTTCAGATAAAACCACAAGTGTACTAAGGCAGCTTTGGCTAGGTTTAAAGGTGAAACTCTACTTAAATCACTCTACCCAGAGGCTGAGAGCAAAGAAACTTGTTCATTTCTTCCCAAGTTTAGGTATTTGACATTTGGTGTTGTTGCACTTATTTTCAAAGAACACATAAGGAAATATCTGGCTCAATTACAACTTCTCTTTCTAAAAAAAAGAACATGAAGACTAATAAGCTGTAAATGCTTGTGTTAGAAGTATTAGAGCCACTGGAGAGACAAAACACCAATATCAAATATCATTATCCCAGCATGAGAAAAATACAACAAAAAAGCTTAGAGTTAAAGCTATACAAATTAGATTAAAAACCTTCTGGATGTGCCTCGAAGATAAAATTAGTGAAAATAATTATCCTCATSTATCAGGTGACTATTTTTTAGTACAGGTGGATTCACTCTTGCAAACACCAGGTCAAGCATGGATGCTTTCGTCAAGCTTGAATCACCGAGTTTAGCATAGGGACACCAGCATTAGATTAAATGTTAATTGCCTGCGTAATGCAGGTTATACTGCATCACAAAATCCTTGTTTATTCTTCAAAATAGGGGAATGAGTGTGCGAATGCTACCACCTGCATACCTTTTGTTTATTCTTCTGAGATTTTCTAAGAACAGACAATTGAAAAAACCATCATGTTGTTTCATCATCTCCTTGTTTCTCCACACAGTTATGAGAGAAAAAATAAGTGAAGAGTTACTTAAGTAGGTCACTCCAGCACAAGCACAGAGTATGTGTACATAAAGAGCCATGGACTTTCCCCTTAGCTATCTGGAGAGAAATTTCAGTGATCAGTCCAAACACAGTTTTGTCAGAGATGTGCCAGGAAAAGCAGTAAAAATAAATTTAGCAGAAAATACAATAGCAACAACTTCCTAAGTAGGGTTGTTTAGTTTTCAGAAAATACATAGTAATAAAATAGACTAATTAAATTCAATSTGTTACATACTACAGAAGAAGTAAGCTAAGAAGGGATCAGAGTGCTAGAACTAGGTGCAGTGCTAATGTACTCTGGGAATGTGTCATAAATCCCAACCTTGAATGTAATAAATGCTTAAATAAGATTACTTCTGCTGAATATTCATGCTGTAACTAGTTAAATTATAGAAGTACTACCTAAAGATTTTACAAATTAAGTAAATGGAAAGACTCACAGAGAAAAAAAACCCCAGCCTTGACTCCAGGAAGGTAAAGAGGTACTGTTCAAAGGCAGACAGAACCAGAGGCATCTGACCATTCYTGACACCCTCAGCTCTAACTACTGCAGAAGAAGAAAATCAAGTACCTCTCTTTGGGTGCAAAGACTTATAACTAATGTATATCTACATTGAAGACATCTTTTAAAATCAGATTTTTCAGCTGGGATAATGACACTCCTTAACATGCCTCTGTGTTATGCTCCAGAGAGGAAAGGGCAGTATTTGCAGATAACTTCTTTCTGACTGGTTTTATTTACAGAGTTCATGAGGGAAACAAACTAAAGCACTTAATCCATACTTATTTTCCACCCTCGTCTCCTTGCACTCACAAACCTCTAGAGCAAGCAGACTTATTTACCACTAATATAAAAAAAGCCTGGCCACTTCTACAAGCATGAAGATAGATACCTGTGACCTCTGGTCCCGGGTAGGTTTTCAGCAGAGACCTTCACAAAACTGATTCAGTCTTTACATCATTGTAAGTTCCTGTGCAAAATAGGACTATGAAAGGATAATTCACTGTGCCCACTACCAGTGAAGAACTGGTGCTCTTAAGTCAAGATAATGATGCTCATGACCTATCATAAAACTATCTCACATGTCAGAGCTAGTGTGGAGCTGGCTCTACCCTGAGAATATTTGTGGCTTTATCAGACCATATCTTTTAGGGCTTTTTCCCCAGTCTTCAATATTTTTGTTAGCCTCCATGTCCAAACACGACGCGAACACTAGTTTTGACCATTTTTTAACATATGTATTTGAAATATGTATGTGAAAGTCTGCCAATGCTCTGCAGTGTTAGATGTGGAGGTATTGTGCTTTAGCTAACCTATCAGAAAGCCATTATTAGATATTAGCTAATGCAAAAGGTGATCAAAACCACCACAAATGAACAAAGACACAAAACCTGTGGATGAAGGCAGAAAGGGAAAAGGATGGGAACATCCTTAGAGTTATACAAAAGCCCTAATCCAGAAGAGTGTGGAGATGACTGTGCTTATCAAGACTAGGCTCCCATCTGAGAACAGCTCCAAAATTCAGAGCCTTGTTTTAGTGTCTCCTGTCACCAACCAATTGCTCTAACTTTTGCTTAAATAAATTTCAAATGAAATCAGAMAGCTTTTCTGTTAACTTGCAGAGTGCTCCGAGACAGCTCAAGACCAATTCTTTCCTGGCTGTAACAGGTTAAGCATGCACAACACAAATGCAAACCACCAAATGATTATTAGCACCTGCAAAGAATCCTGCAACAAGTCGATTATATAAAAATAAGTATTGTTGTCAAGGACAATATACATTATCAGAACAGCAACAAAGTAAAGTTCTATATCTTTTTTTAACTGGAAAGCTCTAAACATTTTGGAGCACAGAGTACAGCAACTGACAGCCTGTCTGGTCTCTTTACCCCTTTGCTTTTTCATAAGCCCTGTACATAATTTTATACACATATGTGGATGTTTTTACTTAGAGATGATGCAGAATCCTTTCTTTTTCCTGAAAATTCTAATCATTTTACTGAAAGAATAAGGAATAATTGCCTATAATGCACACATTAACAATGTATGAAAGGATTTAGCTACAAAAGGACTGAACAAGAAAGAAGCATCAATACAACTAAAATAAAAAAAAACTGTACAAGACATCTAACAAACATGAAGAACAAACTGTACATCATCAGCTCTCCTAATAGCCATGGTACCATGTTCTGAATGAAATATGATTATGTTTTGATAGATTATTATGTATAACTGGCTAACGATTTCTGACTTTACTGGACTAACCATGACCTCATTTGTAGATAGTGCTCACTCTTTCTAGGTGGACAAAAAGATTCTTATACTCAACAAAGGGAGAAAAAATGCTCTTTATGATACAGTTCATATAAAATATGGCAAAATTGAATACTTTAAGCGGCAGATTTATGGTTAATTTTAGAAATTACACTGCTTAACCAATCTACTTGTTTACATATTAGCCAAAATCTTCAGAATGGACTTCCAAAAATATATGTATGAACATATGTTAAATTTTTTCCAATAGAAAAACCTAKATATAAACTCCTAAACCACTGTTAGACATTTAAAAAGGGAGTTTAGAACAAATACTTTCTTTAGGCTCAGGAATACTACATCTCCTATTAGAGATGAGCACTGGGACCCAAGGAGCTGCTCCTGCAGCTGGTACCTGAAGCCTGTCTAGGTGGGTTCTCCTTCTACCTTTGGCAGAACATATATTTGTATATGGTAAAAAACAGGTATAGCTTAGAAACCCAACAAGCAAAGGCTGATGTGCCTGAATTAGAAGTACCAGTGTGACATCTAGTGGGCTCTCTTTGGGACAGCAGTAGGCTGATTCCTTTTAGCAATTACTAAAGCTTATGGATCACAGAATATTCTGAGTCGGAAGGGACCCACAAGGATCAAGTCCAACTCTTAAGTGAATGGTCCATATGGGGATGGAACTCACGACCTTGGTGTTATTAGCACCATGCTCTAACCAACTGAGATAATAGGTTTTAACAAATTAAACAAAAGGAGCAAAAAAGCTAATAGAGGAACAAAGAAAACAGCACAGGCTCTCTCTTGTGAGAACAAGAAATTTACAAAAGTCACAGGTAGAGGAAGAAGTTTTGTGTTCACTGGTATTGCTTTCAGGATGTACTCCAACATGAGTGATGGGAATTGAAAATACATCGCATGTTGGCCACTTGGGGCTGTGTGTTGCAATATTTGAGACATTTTCAACACACAACCCGTGCTGCAACAGAAGCATTAACCAAAACAGGCACTGAGAGGAGACATCATGATTAAGAAAGCGACTTTTCTCCACAGGGTGCGGCACATCTCTTTCATTCCCCCAGTGTGCTGAAACCTGGGATTCCCCCAAATGCTAAAAACTCCATTGCATCATAGGTGGTAGTGGGACACTCAAAACAACAAGTAAATAAAATCTAAACTTTGTTTTCCTGGAGTTGTTTATTTGCATGCCACTTTTACTATATGAGTCACATGCAAACCAGCCCAAGACWTTTCCCCAGTAATTTGGCCAGTCCCATTGATTATGGAAATTACAGATCAGCAAACAAAAATGAATTCTGGTAGTACTGCAGTGTTATCAACTCAGTTCAAGCACTAGACATGGAGAGAATAAACGTTATCTGTCTAGATTCTCAACAAACCTAGGAGGTAAGAATAAGAGCCCAAACGGACATCAGGCACCTAATGGGTGACAATCATAGAATTCAGACACCTGAAACACCATTTCTATGCTTTGCATGCTGTTTTTCTGCCCAGAAGTACAGTCCCTGTATCATGGCTCACTAACTAGCTATGAGCTAATTTCTCACCTATCACCAGAGGTGGTGGTCCAGAGCGTAATTCCTGAATCGTCTGACTGGATCACTTGGCATGACTAAAGCTCACCGCAAAACAAGGAGGGGGGAATAGCACAATATTTTTTGCGGTTTTTTTTTAACTTGCATAACTAAGCCCAAATGCTGCAAGGTTCACCCACTAAGTGGCAAAAATGAGTTTTAGGCTGCCTAACAAGCAGTCATCCTTCAAAATCCTAGTTGAAAGGAATTTTGTAAAACAACATGCTTCAGCTCACATGTGGTGCTGTGCAACTGAAAATTTAATCAAGAGAACAAACAAGCAAGATATTTTACTTTATCCCACAAATTATTCCTTTCAGGCTTGGCCTCCTGGATTACTAGTCCATTTTTTCAATAGATTTTTAACTAAACCGTTCAAAAAATATGGAGTGGATTCAGGAATACCCCTTTTGTAGCTGGATACCCATGACACTGCTTCACAACAATAAGGCTTCACAGCAATTCCTTGCCATCTGCACCTGGGAGTTTTACAAGTTGATGCTTACCATCCAGCCAGCACAGCTGAATCCCAGCCTTTCAGAAGGTAAAGTAGC
Source organism: Amblyornis subalaris (assembly GCA_018881555.1). Classification (NCBI taxonomy): domain Eukaryota; kingdom Metazoa; phylum Chordata; class Aves; order Passeriformes; family Ptilonorhynchidae; genus Amblyornis; species Amblyornis subalaris. Next base: position 5,591,109 of record JACAXG010000047.1, on the reverse strand, counting down.
ATAATATATATCCTGATTTATATCAGGACATATATGCCCACACATAGGACTGCAAAATGTTGTACAGAAAGAATCAGATGCGTATTGCTAAACTTGTTCTGTGCTTCAATCATTTATACTCAGTTCATTTTCATGTTCTGGCTTCTGTCTGGCAAAAACAGAGACCTGGATCCTGACCCCATGTTATCCAATACAAGGATTAAAGGAGCTTGCATGACTCGCTTTGGCTGTCATCAATCTGTTTTAAATTATCCAAGCTTTTGGCATTGAAGGTTTTGAAATAAGGTACATGGCTGGTAAAGGAATAAAGATCAGTTATAAAGTGATATGCAAAGTAAGCACTATTGTAAATGTCTTTTTCAAGTCACAGGCATGTATCACTGTTATCATCAGATATCTTTATATTGTAATTATATCTTTACTTAAAGACCATCTTGGGAACCATCTGACTGCAACATACCAGATCTAGGAAATTAATGTCATTACTGAAAAACTACATTTCAGCTTTTGTTCTGTAAAGAACTCGTGCCTGGGGAATGCACAAACTGTTGTACTTACACTTAAATGGATGTAGTAAATTGTGTTATTGTACTGCATTGAATTGTTAGCCTCAAAAATCTCAATATCAAAACCTCACTAGCTGTACCATCCTCAATTAAGGTTATCTTGTCTTAGGTCTTCAGTGATACTCTTGCTGATGCCCAGGGAGTMATGAAGAATTTCCACAATTCTGAACACAGACTAAACAAAGAAGGGAATGAGTATGGAGTAAGGAAGTTACTTGGTGGTGGTCACCACCACCAAGAAGTTGAAGCTGGGTGGGAAAAGCCTGGAAGACAGATAAGTTTGCAGAAAAAYGAAGGTAGCTCAAACTGGATGACTAAAATCTACAGAAAATTTTTTTCTCCATATTCTCTGTATCTATAAAGTGACAGAAATGCCTTCCCCCATCCCCTATCCTTTCAAGTACATTATGTGATCAATTCAGCATAAAACTTGGCTATTAAAGAAATCCTGTACAAAATAGCTGGCTGCAGAACTGAGTATAAATAATGTGCAGTAAATAAAAAATGGAAGGGTGGCATCAAAGAAAACAAAAAAGCAGAACATAGGAGCACCATTCCTTTGGGCACCAAGTCAAGCATTATATTAGAGACGCCTGGTCTGTAGCATATTTATTTTTCCACTGTTCAAAATTGTGCCTCTTCTCAAGTTATTGCAATTAAAAGGATAAGGAGATTATTTCTTGTCCTTCCTTAAGCAGTATACTTATTCTGAAATTTTTATCCCCTAAGCTGTGCTAAGTAAACACTTCAAGAAATTCAAACTTTACACTTTAACTCCCTATCTCCTCCCTAGCTTCTTTTACTGCAGGTCTGGAAAGGATAAATTCCACACCCGGTTTGCCAGGAAAGTGTGATGCCTCAGCACACCAGCACCAAGCTCCCAGCCACTACACCAGATGGGAATGTAACTGGAAGCACGATCTGGCTCAAGGCTTTCAGTTCAGGGTGACCGAATTCTCACATCATGTGTGAGCTCATGTCAGGGTTAAATCTATCCAGACTTAGASGGAACAGAAGTAGAGCAAATGGGCAAGCAGGAAGTGTATGACTTGCCATGGGTTTATGCTAGCCTTGGTTCACTGTGAGGAAGCGTGGCACACACAATTAATGTGACTTGTGACCAGAGTTTAAGGCAGCAATGCTGTTACTGTAGCTCAATTTTGAATGCTTTCTTAAAATCCTACTACAAATAATCCAGCAAAAGTTATGGAATAGAACCACACACATAATTTTCACTTTTGAAATGAAATTATTTTACTTGGAACTTTTCTTGGGAAAATACAGTGAGTTATCTCACAAAAAAAAAAAAAAAAAGGCAATAGTACTAGCATCCTGTGTTGCTTGACTTCAATTTTCCCACTAGAGGGATTACACATTCTTTGAGATCGGCAAAATCAGAAACTATTTATTCTACACAGATTTCTTACTGGTGTATTTCTAATATGATGATCTTATCGTAACTTAAAAGGTTACCACAGCTCAATAGACTTTCAGAAGGCAGATGTCTACTCATTTATCTCCTCAAACAGCCTTCCTTTGCAGCATTCCTTTTCCTCAGATAAGGAACAAACAAATGCACCRGTGCAAACAAAATGCCTACCCAAAAATTCATATCAAATACACTCCTTGGTTACATCTGTCTCCTAGCTCTTTTGCTCATGTATGTTTAAGCATAAACAGTCTTGCAAATGCTAACTACTGAGTGCAGTGCACTTGGGCCCCTTGCTACAAGAAAGACATTGAGGTGCTGGAGTGAGTCCAGAGAAGGGCAGTGGAGCTGGGGAAGGGTCTGGAGCACAAGACCTACGAGGAGAGGTTGAGGGAGCTGGGGGTGTTTAGCCTGGAGAAAAGGAGGTGAAAGGGGACCTTATTGCCCTCTACAACTGCCTGAAAGGATGTTGTAGTGAGGTGGGGGTCAGTCTCTGCTTGCAAGTAACAAAAGATAGGACTAGAGGAAATGATCTCAAGGTGCACCTTGGGAGGTTTAGATTGGATATTTGGAAAAAAATCTTTATTGAAAGTGTTGTTGAGCATTGGAACAGGCTGCCCAGAGAAGTGGCTTGCTGAGTCACCATCCCTGGGGGTACTTAAAAGACCTGTAGATGTGGCACCGAGGAACATGGTTTAGTAGTAGGCCTGGCAGTGCTGGATTAACAGCTGGACTCAATGTCCTGAGAAATCTTTTCCAACCCAAACAATTCTACGATTTGATGACTGCCAGAAGTCTCWGTAGAAGTACTGCAAATGGAGAACAACCAGATATTTACACTGAGTTAAAGTACAAAAAAACCCTACCCCAAATTATGAAACACATCTTCCTTTTCTATACAGCTACAGTTGGACAGTTTAGTATCTTTATCTACCAACTGGTCTGAAACTTACCTGATTTTTAGTGGTTTTTTTCTCAATGAAGCAGTTAAAAATTCTTTCCTCTTAAGCTAATGGCAATACATACATACCATTTGACATTTTGCTTATCAGCGTATAACTCTTCAAATTTTATCACTTATATTCTTTGCCACTTATTTTCAATCCTTCTAGCCTTTAATATTCTTATCTCTGTTCCTAGGTCCTGTTTTAATTAGGAAGGCTCTTTGCCCAGACATTAATATATGTACTCTAACAAAGTTCAGCACAGAGCCTCCAATAACCTGCACTGCACGTGGTTAAGTCTGGTCAACAGAACTATTTGACCACCACACAGCTTGATATCAACAGCCGCTTAGTCAAATAGCCCTGTGAGATAGGTATTTCTCAAGCCAAAAAGCTAGTCAGGGTCACTACCTTGTTTCTCTGCTGCCCTGAAAAGATGGGCTTCATATATGCTATCCTGCATGATGAAGGTTTTAAATAATGATTTATCTCTTTCATTTGGCAACCTTATTGATTATTAAATTACACAGAGCACCACAGTACTTGTTTTTATGTCACTGGCAATTGTTAACAGTTATAAGTGTAATTGGTGCTGAAATAATAAAAYATATGYTATATAGACATTGTCTGAAAATCCTATTTACTGTATGACTTAGAAGCTGAGAAGGTGACTCACTTTTAATAAAAAGTTTACTATAAATTAGTATGCTTTTATTATTAAGGTTCTACTCAAATTTATAAAGTTCTTCAGAAAGTATGCTAATAAACATAAAATGTTACTCTTTCAGATTTCTGACAGCAGACCATTTACCATGCAAGGTCTCCATCAGTAGATTTGTTTCAGTCATACTGACTCAAGCAACTCATTTCTTGTTGTCTTGTGACTGAATTAAACAGCTTTCACCGTGAGGGATTTCTGTGTTTCGCAGACACGAAGTCAAGCTCAGACCAAGCTGTGGCCATGTCGGCTGATATTGCTCCCTGGGGTAGTGAGTGGTCAGTGGGATCAAAACACGGACTGTTACCGGTGAGTTCCTCGAGCTGGGAGGAGGCTGTTGGATCAGAGCTAGCGCTCTTCCAGCTAATCCCCAAACCCAGAGTGGCCCCCGACTGAACACGAAAGGGCTCCATCGCTTCAGTGTGACACGGGCATCGCCCCAGCTCCTGCTCCAGAATTTGGACCTACAGACTCATGAGAAATTGTACAGCCTTTTTTCTGTCTTTGAGAACAGGGACAGACAGGCGGTCAGACTTTGAAAGAAAAGCTACGGTACCAAAAGACAACATGTCAGGATGMGTTTTGTGATACGCACGATACAGATGCACGAACTACCGAGTTTGTGAGCCTTGTGGACGTTTGATAAATCACGAGTCGGTGATTTTAAAATAATCCGACACCAACTCAACCGATTCACCGGTGAGCCTGTTGGGAGCTTTTCTGGTGCATTAGTGGCTAACAGCCGCCACAGGGCACCGCTTTCCCGGGAGCGGCACTCCCGCGGTGCGCCAGGGACCAGCTCCACCTCCGCTGCTCGCGGAGCCTCCTCCTCCTCAGCGGAGCGGTGCTGTCCCCGGGCGCTGCCTCCCGCGGGTGTCTGACAGCTGCGGGCGAGGAGTCGCAGCCGACTTGAACCTGCTCCTCCCCGCGCGCACCCCCGCCCTCAGCACCCTCCGCCCGCGTCCCGCCCAGACTCGGGTCCGGGGGGCCGAGGCAGCGCCGCGCCCCGCCCTGTCTGCACCGGGAAATGCCGCCGCGGGGCCGCAGGCCTGTACCACCGCGATGGAGGGGGGTGTCAGAGGGAAGGAGGGTGGAGAGGGTGGTCCCTCAGCTCCCGAAGGCACCGCCCGGCACTGCCCGCTGCCCGGGTGACTAAAGGCCGCCACTTGCTCCGAAAGGGTGGCGGCGGGCTGCGGGCTCCGGGAAGGGCTGGGGCCTGGGCTTGCCACCCTCCCTGCGCGGCCAGGTGGTTGCGCCCGGGCGCGGCCGAACCGCCCGGTGCCGGTACCAAGCGAAGATGGCGTTTCCCGGGCAGCCCGGCGGCGGCTTCTACCAGGGCGGGGTGAGCGGCGGCGGGGGCTGGCGGCCCTCTGGGGGGATGTGGCCGGCGGCCCGCGGAGAAGCGGCGGGAGCCATGTGAGGCGGGGTCTGCCCGGTCTCCGGCCGCCGCTCCCGCCGGGAGGTGCCGCAGGCGCTGGCTCGGGGCTGCGCCCGCGGGGACGGGAGGGAGGAGGCGCATCCRCCTCTGCTGCTGCTGGGGGACGAAAGTGCGTGCTGAGGGTGTCATCCCATGATTTTCACTTCGGAATCAAGTTTTTTAAAAGACATTCACACTTAATGCCTGTTCTTCCAAGTGTTTTCCCCGGACAACTGTTTTGCTCAGCTTTTCTRAAGTGGAAAGAAAAATGTGCAGTGCCTTAGTATTTCTTCAGCACGCCGTTTTCTGCTAGTGGTAGAATAAAATTAAACCTTGATGAGATACACCACGCTGTATCTAGATCAGTGGATTTTTCCTCTGCAAGGTTTTACACTGATCTGCTTACATTATAATAAGTTAGTATATCACTGCTGAAATTGAGAGTTGATTTGGGTTGGTTTTTTTTTATAAGGCGTTTCTTTTTTGGTTACTTTGAAGTTTTTTAATTTTTTTTTGGCATGGTGTGTATATAAAAGACTTAGTTGATGAGTACAGATTCTTAACTAAATCAATGATTTTTAATTAATTTTTTTCTTGATTTCTAAAGTATGGAGGAGCTCCAGGAGCAATGTCATTCCCCGGACAAGATCCTTTGTATGGTTATTTTGCTGCAGTAGGAGGACAGGTAAACTTATAAAATGTTATTTACTTCTTGGATTTTTTTTTCCCCGGGGAATACTTTCTGCATTAGCCTTTGGAAAGAGGAGTGGCTAGTATGCCTAGTATTTGCAATGAGAAAAACTGCTGTTCCAAGTTTTCCAAGTTTAAATTTCCTATGTAGGTATATACAGGGAATTTATAGATTCATGAAGTTTTGTAATTGAATTGTGACTCAGCTGTGGGCTGGTGAATGCTGCCAGATACAGGAAAAAGAAACCAGAAACAATGGAAAGCATAAACTGTGGACACGGCCTGGCTAAGAGGAAGAAATGCAAATAGGAAAGAGCTCATTACTTGTTCTTAATAGGCTCACAAGTGGAAAAGCATGGGTTTTGCCAATATCTGAGTTTACTGCTAGCACAGAGTGATTATTCTTTTAGAGGAAAAGCATTCACTACTTTCTTTTTTTATTCCCTGCYACTCTGCACTGCATTTTTAATTTCTTTCCTGTAATTTTGTGGTATATGTTATTTTTGTATGATCCTGTATATTTCTAAAAATAAGTGCTGCTTCAACTGTATTGCAGAGTTTAGGAGCAATTAAGTTAGATTTATTGAGCGGAAGTTCAGTTTTAATTCAGCAATATTAGCTGATGTTCAGATTCCCACTGTAACTTGGATTAGTTTTGTCCTCTGTGTTACTGTCTTGAATTAATAATGGATCTTGCAGTCTACATATAACTTCTTTATAACTGCTTATGGAAATATTTAGACCATGTGTTTTTGTAGTAAAGGAGAATACTGGAATGACCTGTGTGTATTGAGGCCTCTCTGGGAAGGCGGAGCCCAAAGTTCAGTTCTGCTGAACATGCGGACAATTTGTCTGCCAGCCGAGATGCCTCTGCATGCAGGTGCCACCTGGATGTGTGCCAGGAGCCAGGAACTGACTGGAAGAATGAATAAGCTCCTACTGTAAAGAGGAAGGGAGGTAGCAGCAAACAGGATGCAGTGCTGTGGCGAAGAGGTGGCAGGAGCTGGACCTCAGCAAAGCATAGACCATGCCCAGGCTTCTCAAGTGAGGCATCAGTACTGAAAGCTGGGGAACCAGTGGGTTTATGAGTACGATCAAGTTAGCTCTTGAAAGAAATACTTTCTTTTTTTAGAAATCATTCCTTACTGAAATAAATTCAGTAGCTTTTGAAGTTATCCTTGGGATTGGAGGTGTCAGGTTCATGGACCATTGACTATGCAGAAGTAAAAATTGTGTAAGGAGACAGTGAAATGGAACAGATAAATTAGCAGTTGCTTTTATGGCCATCAATGCAACTCTGTAAAAAGCCACATACCAGTTTTCCATATCTACTTATTGTGGAATTAGTACGTTTTGGTTAYGGTTTGCTGCTTTCTGTGTTGTTTTTATGCCTGTGTAATATATAATATTTTCTCTGAGCTTTCTGTGAAGTAGTTTACAACAGAGATTGTCTTTGACTTGATGAACTAGTTTCCTTTGTTTACAGAAGAAAGTTAAAAGTATTGTTTCAAATCTTTATTCAGTTATATGAGTCTGTCTTTGTAGGAAATAATAATTATTTTTTAGCCTGTTTGCAAAGCCCATATGTGTTGTCTAGTTTACCTGCTTATGTTCTACCAAAAACAGAAAAAGATAAGCATCTTTCTGGTAATGTTGATCTTGATTACAGTCATGCTTTTCTATCTTCCTCTATTTTAAAGTTATGCAGATCCAGCCTTTGTTTCAGAAGGTAAAAGCCTTTGAAGAGATTTGCTACTTAATATTAATGGCTATTTCAAATCTCTTTTTTTTCCCCCTGTGAATATAAAATGTTAAATACATCTGTATGATTAGACTGATGAAGTAGACTGGAAGCAGTTTTGGGTTTAGCTGCCATTAACTTTATATAGAATCAAAATATTGTTGCTCTTTTTTCAGACCTTGTCAAATATCATTTAACATAGGACTACTGTTTGTCCTATAAACAATGATACTTCATTTCTGAAAGTTATCTGGCTGTGCTGTTTCCACCATACCATTCAGTAGCATATCTCTGTTCATAAAAAAAAACAATCCATAGAATATGCTGAGTTGGAAAGGACCCATCAAGATCATCGAGTCCAGCTCCTGGCCCTGCACACCCCAAGAGTCGCACCAAGTGCCCAAGAGAGTTGTCCAAACACTTGTTGAACTCTGTCAGGCTTGGTGCTGTGACCACTTCTCTGGGGAGSCMATTCAAGTACTCAACCAKCCTCTGGGTGAAAAACCTTTTCCTGATAAACCTCCCCTGACTCAGCTTTTCACTGTTCAATGCTTTACAGAAGTGGAATTATTTTTATGGGTACAGATACAATGTTCCATTCCTGAATAAGGTTAAATTAAACTCTGTGTGACCCAAACTTGATGTTAGGCATGTGAGGAATAAAACCTAGAATTCCAGCTCCACTTTTGGCAGCTTGTTGCTTTCCATGAATTGGCAGTTGTTTTCTCTGTTTGGCCCTGAGCAGGATTTTTTGGAAGTGGGGCCTTTTCCAAACCATGCAGATAGGTATCTCTTCTGGGTTTGTTTTGTTTTCCTTTCAGTATTCTTTGCTTTCTGCTTTGCTTGTTCTGCTAGCAACTTACRATTTTCAAAAAACCAGGAATTTTTTTATTTGTCAGTTGTAAGTGTGTCTTGAGAAGGGTAACTAATTGAATGCCACTGGAAAGGGCGTGGGTACTGGGAATAAGCAGCCTGGGAGAGGGAATTAAAGCAATAGCTGATACATCTTCTGTTATCGAAAGGATGGACAAATAGATGCTGATGAGCTACAGAGATGTCTCACCCAGTCAGGGATTGCAGGAGCATATAAACGTAAGTTAATGATTTAAATAAACAAGCAAATCTAAAGCATACTAATTCTTCTGCCCTTTACTAGAAAACACTTGTAGTTGTGCCTTCTGCAGAGTTGGGTTGTTTCTTTGCATGGCAAATGGGTTTTCTCTCCATATGGACTACTCAGAAATGTAAGTCCTCTGTATTCGGGTGTGCGCGCGTAGGACTTCCTTTCTTAGCCTCCTTAGTTCCCCACTCTGCTGGGCTGTGGAGGTGAAGTGGTTTTTGTAATGGACAGACAGTTCTTAAAAAGGTGTTTTGCTTTGGCTTAAACTGAGCTTTGATATTGACCAAAATCTGTCCCCTCTGCTGGGATACCTCCTGTTCAGTTTACAGCTTCTGTGAGCGAAGCTGACTTGCTCTAGTGGTGTCTCTGGAGAAATCTAAATTACCGCTTTGACTRAAACCCGAAACTGTTGTGGATTGAGATAAGAGCAAGTTAATCTTAAATATAACTTGAATTGCCTCCAGATTGTCTGCTGACAGTTTTTCTAACAAGTAATGGCTCTTACTTGGATCAAAATATGGTATGGCTGTATACAGGGGAACCAGTTATATAATACTTTATACATTATAATATATGATCAATATATAATTTAAATTTATAATAAAYTTAAAAATTTATGTTTAGACAAAACTGAAAATTATGCTTTTAACATAATTATTTTTACTTTTTCTAATTTTAACAGCTTTCAACTTAGAGACTTGCAGACTTATGATCTCAATGCTGGATGTATCCTTTACTATGAAATGTAAACATTTTTGCATTATGTAAGCAAAGATGAGAGAGTGCCAAAAAATTTGGGAAAAGCTTTGTAGTTTCCATTCAGCCTTTACTTGATAAGTCTTGTGATCATTGTGATTAGGGAGCTATAAAACTCTATTCTTACTAATTTTAAAGAATGAAGAAATACTAATAAATGAGGCCTCCGGTGACCAATCTTTTTACACCCAGTGGTATCCCTCTAAGCCTGGGTAACTGTTTCTCCACTGAATGTAGGAAGAGTCAGGTCTGGTGGCCCAGAATAGAGTTTTGTGCAAGTCACTTTTTTTGCTTTTCAAATAGGAAAGCTTTCCAATTTCTCATCCTCCCTAATGAATTTTAAGCATTTCTACTACACAGCCTGAATATAATCTAAGTCCCCCTAAATCCCATTCCTTGAATGAATCAGGTTTGAGTATCTAATGAAATGGTATATGGCATTCAGCAGTAGGATCTATGGAAGACTTAGGTATAYTGTGTAAGGTTGGAATCTCTGGAGGTTTTTTAGCCAAAACTGAAATTGAAAGTTTTGCTGCTTAAAAAGAAAAAAGCAGAAATGAAAGTGGAAGGGCTCTTAGCTCATCTTGAACAAACTGCTTAGAGTACGAGAGAACTGATATTATAACAATTTATTCTTTGGCATCTATTTTTATTTCAAATATGTATTTAAATGGTTACAATTATATGGCAGCAGGTAAAAGAGAGGTGTGTGAACTAAGTAGAATTCACAAAGAGAAAATAGTTTTAGCAGGTTTCACTGGGAAGAAGTGGGGAGAGCAGGTTCTCTGACCTTAGGTTTTGGACAGTATTACCTCCATCTGTGCTGGGGGATGCTTTAGTTAGTTTTCTACAAGAAAAATTAATAAGAGTAAAATTGGATTAATGTTGACCTTCAAGTAAGAGTTTTTAACTACAGGGAGGTGCCTTTGTTTGTTTGTTTGTTTGTTGTTTTTTGGTTAGTTAAGAAATGTTTTTCTTAGCTTTGAAATCAGAGGGATATGTCTGGCACACTGGGATTTGAAGAGTTTAAAGAACTCTGGGCTGTGGTCAATGGCTGGAAGCAACACTTTGTAAGTTTTGACCGCGATGGAAGTGGCACAGTGGATCGTCAAGAGCTGGAGAAAGCCTTGATGACYATGGGTAAGTTGTGAAATGTTCTTGCTTCTGACACCGACACCATTTCCCAGTAACAGTTACCATCCTGCAGTAACTAACACATGGTATTTCCAATGAAAACATGTGTTGGATTCTGTTAACTTACCTGTCTTTTCAAAATAGGACTTCTTATTTTCAAACAGGATTTAGACTGAGCCCACAGGCTGTGACTGCAATCACAAAGCGATACAGCACTCAGGGAAAGATTGCATTTGATGATTACATTGCCTGCTGTGTGAAACTCAGAGCTCTCACTGGTATGCTGGATTATAGCCTTGTTACTGTCATCCCCATAATATATTTTTATTTAATAAAACCTGATTGTTCACTTACCTCAGCTTTGGTGTACTACAAAATAGGTTTCTTTCAATAGTCTACAGGCAGAACTGCAATGATTATAGATAAGGATTTTTTAAGTTCCCATGGAAAACAGGACTTTAAAGTAATGCAGGGTTTACTCCAGAGACTAGAAGAGTTACGTTATCAAAATTGGGAAACTTCGTTTATTACCAGAACATAAAGGGTGGTGTGTGATAAATATGAAAATTYAGAATGGGAAATGAAGTCTTGGAATGAATTGCAGTGTTGTTCATCAGTTCTCCTTCATGTGACTTGGGGAATTTTAGGAAAGTACTATACACTTTCAAAAAATTGTTTATCTACAATTCTTCTTTCCTGCTTTCTGTTTTTTTAATGCACTTTTGCAGAATGCTTTAGAAGAAGGGATACAACTCAGCAGGGTTTTGTGAACTTCCACTATGATGATGTAAGTGAATTTTAAGGAATCTATTAAAATTTCAGGGTAAAACAAAAGAAAAACTTAAAACGGAAGACAATCAGTAATGATTTRTTCGGCCCTATCTTCCCTACAGATACACTGAGAATCCAGAGGTTCTGGGGCTTGTTGAGTATTGTCTCAAAAAGTTCTGACATATTTTACAGAGTTCTATAAAATGTTGTGTACTTTTTTCTGGACTTCTTACCAGCCTGGTTCAAGAAGATCCAAGAAGCTGCATCACTTTTTTTTTTTTTTTTACATTTTTTTGTTTTAATGGTTGGTGGAGGTCTAGTGGGGACAGGCACAAATCACACTCAGTCAGGCTTGTGGGTCTTGGCTTCCTGGCCATATCGGTACAGCAAAAAGAGAACACTAGATTCAAGTCATCCTGGATTTGGGTGTTTTGGGGTTTGAGAGGGTTTTTTTCGGGGTGGGGAGGTCGGGGGGTGCGGGGCCTGTGTGCTAAGTTTTATTTTTTTTTGTTGTTACCATTAAGGAGATGCTTTGCTTTAATTAACCATTTGCTTATTTTCATACGTAGTTTTAAAGCTTTACTGTGGACTGAATGTCTTTACAGAAAAGTGTAGTGACAATGAGTATTGTAGGAGAAAAAAGCAAGCACTCATTCTCTGCCATACATCCAATAAGTGGTTATTCTCTTTTCAGTTCATACAGTGTGTTATGAGCGTCTAAATCAAAAGAAAGCAAGCCGTGGATGATCGTGATTTAACATTCCAGTTTTATGAGCATCTAAATCAAAAGGAAGCAAGCTGTGGATGATCATGATTTAACATTCCATTTTGTGTTTCGCTTTGCCAAGTTCTCCAATGATTGTGTATCTCAGTATTGGAAATTGCACATTTTATGAAGGTATCACTTTACACACGTTTTTTTAGTCTTGATAACGAATATAAACTACTCATATATGGTTGTCTTTAACTTCCAGTGTGTGGTTATTAAAGATGCTTTTATTTTCATAAACTTGCAATTCACTATGTGTAACTCAGATCATGCAAATGGTAGGATTTTTAGTAATATGTCTGGTTTTTTCCTGTGATTTGCTAAAACCAGTTTCTGGAGTGCAACTTACCTTTTTCTGACTTAAACAATAACATGTGTGGGACTCCAGAGGATACATATTCTCTTGTCTTTGACAACATAGAAGACAGATGTACAAACTGAAAGAGCTTTTGGAGTGGTCATTTTGCACCGGTCTGTTAGAACRTCAGTAAACTTCAGTTGCTTATTTTGTCAGCTCTTTTGAAGACGAAGCCTGTGACAGCATGCACTGAGTGTAAGACTGCCTGTTAGAACTTCTTGTAAGCAGGGATGCGACAAAACAGCAGAGACCTCTTCTAGCCTTGTGCTCTGGTGCAGGGGCCTTTGTTCCTGTAAGTTTCTTGCTTTGTTTGTGTCGCTAGATAAAACACTTTTAAACAAAACTGTACTGTGTCAGTTTGTGCATCAACTTTCTCATCACAGACAGACAGACTTCAGTTCCATGTAGATGAACGTTTCTAACTCCACTTTAACTCCTAGCAAGTGGCCTTCCTGCCTCAATATGCCAACTAACATACAAGCAATGAAACCYACTTGGAAAAAATTCTTGGTAGATTGCTCTTTCAGATCACAGCAGTAGTTACCAATGCTGTAGAGAGTGTTCATGAAAGTAGATACAGACAGGCAAGACTTACTTGCCTGAAGTTTTTCAAGGGGAAAAAATAGGATTTTTTTTTTTGATGGGGGTTTTCTGGTTTCTTTTGATGTAAGCATTTTTCGAGGGGAAGATGGACATTGTATGGAAAGAGGGARCAGTACACCTGTACAGAGGTAATTCAAACTTTTTTCCAATTAAATAAGTTAATGAAATTTTTCTTAATTTTGGTCACTTCTGCCTACCACAGAGGAGTGATAGATGTTGTTTTGCTGCTTGTGAATGCAAAGAATGCCAGAAGAATGTTAAAAGAAGTATATTTCTTAAACTAGTGGTTTAGGGCACTTTTGGGGAGCAGTCTTTGCATTAAGGAATGAAAGCAAAACTGTACATGCGTGCATATATATATGCACATGCATATATATCATTGGACAAAGAGCAGATCCTTAGAGCAGGAATCTCACTTGAAGATACTGTATTATACCCTGCTTTGTGGGGATTACTATAAAATGCAGGTCTTTAGTTTCTGGGCTATAAATTCAAAGTGGGCTGGTCTCCCCTAAAGAAGCAACTTGTACTTAACACTTAAATTTAGAATCTTTTGGATATTGCTTCTAGTTTTGTTTCAGAAGCTAGCTTGCTTTCTACCGAAAAAAATGAATTTTAAAGGCATAGACAGCATTATACATCCACATTCTGATAGTACATCGTCCTGTTGCACATAAAGTTGGGAAACAGAGGGAATACTACATAAAGCATTTCTAATGGAATGACCGAAGTCCATAAAGGTTCATCAGAGCGTAGTTGCCAATATCAGTTCTGCTGCRGTTCAAAACTTTGACATCTGCCGAGGTTAGTAAGAGTATAAAGTAAAGGCTGTTCTTCCTGTAGGGATTTGATTAGACAATTTTGTATAARTACAATGCTCATCCTTACACTGTTAATTTTACCCTAAAAATGATAAGACATCTTTRCCAAAATGTTCATTACCCACACAACTTTACTTCTGCTTAGTTGTGTTTCCGGTCTTGTAGAGGCTTTGTTGGGATAGAATTAATTTTCTTTATAGCAGCTCAGAGGCTGCTGTTTTGCAGATTTGTGACTGATCAGCATCAATAACCCAGCAGTGTTTCAGCTGTTGCACAGCATCAATGTCTTCTCAGTTTCTCAGTCTGCAATCACAGTGAGGAGGCTGAGTSGGGGCAAGAGGCTGGGATGGAACTCAGTGGGGACAGCTGACCCAAGTGGGCCARAGCACTCAAGACCCAAGGGCCAAAACTCAAGTCTTTCTCAGTTTATTTCCCCAGTTGAATTGGTAGTTTGGCACCAGCCAGCTACTGGCAGTGAAATGCCTCAAGAAACWGTGTGAACCAGTGGGGGTTTGTTCGGTGATTTGGTAAACACAAAACAGAGACAACTGAAAAAGAAATTGTTCCAAAGCCAGAAGATTCTAGCTTCCTCAAGAAAAAATAGTTTCTTGTCCATATGCATTTCAAAAATCCAGCATATTCACAGGGACTGATGAGATACATCACCTTTCAAGTTCAGACAGAAGCTAAGCTAATGCATACAGATGCTAAGGAGTTAACACAGAGTTTGCTGTCATCTAGCTAAAAAAAAGCCACCTGAAACCTATGTGAAAATTGTTTCCCCATTAAGAGTACATTCAGTGGACAGACTGAATATGCAAATTACCTGCTTTAGAGAAACAGTTATTCTCAGAATTAATGGTTTCTCTTTCCCACAAGGCATATTGGGGAGAATACTTACATGACACCMAGTGGAGTGATTGCTCTTGACCTTTGAGCAAACCATTGGGCATGGTTTCAAGTAGATTTTTTTTCTAGGTTGCCCTCAAACATGCAAACTAAGGAACAGTAATTTTAGATGTGCTTTGAGAACAACAGGCCTCTCAGATAAAGATTTGAGAAGCTCACAGGATCATTTTCAACCCTGGAATTTGAAAAGTAACATCTGTATTCTACTGTTAGCCTTTTTGCAGGCATGCAGCATCTTTTTTTTACAGAGACCTATAAAATAGAAAGTGCTAAATACAAGGACTTAAAGAACAAAATACACACAACAATCTTTGTCATTGAAAGTCACTTTACTGATGTTACAATTTGTTAGTAACATTGAAAACCACAGGCATTTGTATTAAATACTCTTGTAGAAGTGGATACTGTGACGCTGTTATTATTAAAAGTGAGCAGGAATTTAGAACCCCAAATTACAAGGATTTAACTTTATAAAAYGCAACATTTTGTTTAGCTACATGAAAGCCTGATTCATTCAACAGCCCACTGCCTGTAATGTTTATGACAAAAATACCACACTCAAAGCTAGAAAGTTGTAAATTGCAATGCTTCATTTTGATGTTTGTCCAAATCTTATGCTTTTATTACATCAGGTATGATTTTTAAACGATTTTAACTAGCAAAGACAAGGATATGATGCAAATCATTGGTTTTGCCAATACTAGCCCAGCCACAGTGGTGAAACACAATTCTCCTTGCCTCTCTCAATAATGGCTAGTATGAGTGAAAAAATAKATAGCTTTTTTTTTTACAGCAATGCCCAAGTTAAACATTAGCACAAAATGAAGCTGGCAGAGCCCGTTGGTATATACCACCCCAAAAGCTTTGCTGAAAGACCTGGTCATACAGTAAATAGTGTTTTCTCCAGCAGATTAAAAATTCTGTAATGCTTTGCTATTCTGAAAAAAATATTTTGCATTTATGCAACAATAAAAATAAGTACTGTATTCTATATAAAACATTACCTATTGTAATATATTTTTATCCTTAAGAAAAGAAAAATCAGGTTATATATTCACAGTTTGAGTATGTTCTGGACTGTATCTCCAAGCGTAAAATATGCAGAGTCTACATAGGCAGTGAGCAGGAGTTCTTGTACCAATAATCCAASTAAATCAGCATTTGCTGTTACACAGAGCCTTACAATATTGCATGATTAGCTGCTCACACCACTATACTTCCAAGGTCAGTCAGGCCTATATACAGAATTTCTAACATGGTTGTAAAAATAGACTCTCCATGCTAAAGTTAGAATATATAAGGTCTTAAGGCCTCATGTTGCTTTTTCTTTAACAAAAACTGTAATTTTTTTATTCAGAGGAATACAGAAACAGAAAAAAAAAAGCTTGTTGCTTTGCCATTTTATGCTCTAGCAATTAAAAATTGTGTTGACACCTTTCCTTCTCCCTTAGRGAACAGGTTTCTTTCTAACTGCTGTGTGCTTATTTTCCCAAATTTTCCTCATCTCATTCTGAGTTATATTGCAATTATGGCCTGTCTTAAGTAGCAGAAGTTTTTAAACAGTTTAAAGCTGGTTTAGCTGAAGTGATTTTGAAACTGGTGTATATTGGATTTTAGAGAACTAGAACTGCCAGACCTGGCTAGGTGAGCCAATTTTGAAGACAGGTACAGTGTCTCAAGTGTGAGCAAATGACCACATTTCTGATGTTCTGAACTTATTTTTACTGCTTGTTTTCCTGACTTGGCTGAGATAACATAGGAATGTTATAGTGCTTTTCTAAATACTTGCAGAAAACTGTTGTGGAATGACAAGATGCTTGTCGCACAAGCTGCTGTTTCCAAAGCTCCAGTTTACATCAGCATCCATACTTGAGACACTAGAAATGGTTTTCGTAAGCTGACTTAGAAAATACTCATGTCAAAGCAGGTTTTTAGCAGAGATGATAGAAACTATTACTTCCTTTCCTGTTTCTGATGAAATCACACGTAAGAGAGTCCTGTCTGTATTGCAGCTATGCCTACACATCCAGTTTCACTGTTTCCTTTTTTCTTGCCCTATTAGGATAATAGTTATCTGCACACAGGAACCTCACCCCACCATGCAGTCATGGGATCACAACCTGCACATATTTGTGCAGTTTATTCAAATTGATCTTCAGGAATCACAGAATATTCTGGGGAAGGGACCCACAAGGATCATCAGGTACAACTCTTAAGTGAATGGCCCATAGGGTGACTGAGCCCACAACCTTGGCRTTATTAACCATTATTAACCGTTATTAACCAAGCTGTGACCAACTGAGCTCACCAAATGTAATCAAAGTCACATCCCATATTGCTGATTTATGTCACATGGTTTTGAMGCCATGCAAATAGTAGGTCATCAGTTCAGCAGTCTGATGGATAATCCAGTCTTGGGAAAAAAGTATTCAGTGGAGACCAAAATGCTCAAGCTCTTYAAGAATGAGGCAAATAACATCATATTGTGGTTGAAAACAGTGGTCCAAACAGTCCACTGTTATCCAGTGACACTGATACTCAAAACAATTTAGAGAAAGAAAGAAACATGATCTTCAGACTTGGAGCAAGAGAAACAGGAAACAGCTCAACTGTTAGGTTCACAGACTTGGTGATTAAAGAGGCTTAGCCTTCAACAATGCTAAAAGGTGAGAGAGACACAGGATGGGTGAGTCACCAAGTGGTTTTACCAGTAGTCCTCTGGTTTAACTAAGCCCCAAACAACTGCTCGCTCAGAAGAGAATTTGAAGGGTAAAAGTGAGAAAACTCATGGGTTGACATAAGAACAGTTTAATAATTAAAATTAAATAATTATAGTAATAATAAGAAAATAKAGAAATAATTATAGTAATAACAAGAAAAAAATAATGCAAAGGGAATTAACAGAGAGAGAGAKAAAACCCAAGAAAGACAAGTGATGCAAACGGAAACAATTGCTCACCATTCACAAACCAGTGCTCAGCCAGCCCCTCAGCTGCAGTTCCGCGCTACCAACATTCCCCCTAGTTTGTTGCTGAGCATGGCATCATATGGTATAGGATATCTGTTGGGCAGCTGGGGTCTGCTGTCCTGGCTGTGTCCCCTCCCAACTCCCTGTGCACCCCCAAGCAAGGGGGTGGCCCCCCACTCGCTGCCGGGACAGTGTGAGGAGCAGAAAAGACCTTGGTTCTGTGCAAGCACTGTGCAGCAATAACTAAAAAATTACCTGCATTATCAACACTGTTTTCAGCACAAATCCAAACCACAGCCTCATACCAGCTACTGTGAAGAAAATTAACTCATCCCCAGGCAAAACCAGCACACCAGTACAAATTCCACAAGGTGTGAGGCACCATCACCTGATTATAGCAAATGCAAAAGATGATAGAATCATAGATGGTTTGGGTGGAAGGGACCTTAAAGATCATCAAGTTCCAACACCYCTGCCATGGGCAGGACTTTCCACTAGACCAGGTTGCTCAGAGCCTCATCGAACCTGGCCTTGAATACTTCAACAGATGGGGCATCAACAGCTTCTCCAGGCAACCTGTTCAGTGCCTCACCACCCGCACAGTAAAGAATTTCTTCCTAATACCTCATCTAAACCTACTATTATTAACAGCAGTGGAAAGCCCCTATCCAGGACATAGCGTGGAAAGCTGACCAACGTMACAGCTTTCTGATGTCAGCCAATTCACACAAGAGGCTGTTACTGGATGAATGTTTTATGAAAATGCTTTTCAGTAGGCATGAAAAGGGCATGGAAGAGAACCAGGAGTATGATACCTTTGCTTACAATAACTAGATATGGGATTCGATGACTAATTAGCTAAGGGCTAATGACTAACCCTAAGGGCTAACTTGTTATCCTTTAGGACTATGGAGTCTTATTCTTCTTTCATGTTACATCCTATCCATTAATTCCTTAATGAAATTACAGCAAATTTGGTCAGAATTCATAGTATATGTGTATCAATACTAGTGTATGTACCCATTCTTAGCTCTGGTTTTGAAAATAGCTGTCACATTAGTGTTGACAAGACCAATCAGTCCAAACCAGCAATAGGGATTCGAGTAAGAGGATTTCAGTACACTAACTATTGACACAATTTCTTTCTGATTTTAATTCAGGCTATAGCGCAAAGGTCCACTTGTTCAGTAGCACAATCAAAATTATTTCACGAGCACATGAGCTTAGCAGGTTCAACATCTCATAAATCAGGAACTCTTAAATCATTTGGAAGAAGCCATCTTCAAAGTCAAGTCACACTTCAGGTGACTGGCAAGGAGTGACTTAAGTTCACAAYTTAAGCAAAGATTGGCTGTATAAGATTAACAATCTCCTTAAATCTACGTAGTAAAATATAACAAAACTATATGTAAATTATCAGTCACAACCATATCTGGTATGTTGCATGAGATTACTTAAGTTCTCAAGTCAACAATCCAGAATTAGTAGGTAAATTTTTACTTGTTAAACTGTGGCATAATTGTGCAGCACTATTATTTGGATACAATCTCAATTTTCCAGTCTCCATCAGTCATATTAATTTTATTATAAATTGTACAAGATTCTTCTCCTACACTGAAATACAGGTGACTTAAGTATAGCTCATCCTACAGGTCCTATGCTCRTATGAACAATTACTTTTATTTAAGAACTGATAGCTTCCCTACTTCAACAGGCATCTACAGCATAGTTGGCAATAACTAGTTCATTTATTAAAATAAAACCAAAATAAAAGCATGAGTCTCAATGAGTCAAAATGACTGAGCTATCTTAGTGACAAGTACTGTATTTTAGCCTGGATGAGGTATTATGCGGCAGTTGATATTGCTATCGCCAGTGTAACTAACTACAGTGGATAAAAATATTTGCAATCTTCAACGTTATTAATCTCGCAGCTTTCCAACACACTACATTTTAGAAGTAGTGAAATGACAGCTTGTAAGCAAATAACTTCTCTCTCTGACCTCCACTGGCTTGGGAGGCTCACACAGCCCTGTCAGTTCAAGTCTCCAAGTTACCAATCTGATGCAAAGTTCTCTGCGGAAGAATTTTGCAAAAACCCAAGTCCTGTGATATTCTCACTCTAGACCACCAAAGTGAAAGTCAATATTTATTTAACTTAAACTTAGTGCTCACAAGTAGACTTCCAGTCACTACATATCTCCAAATGTGAAGGTAACTGTTAAAGGTACACTACAGATATAACTGTATCATCATATGCTACAAATGAATTATACCAAAACAAAAGAAGCCGGAAGTACACAGTACATTAAAAATACAGTCAGGAGGGTTGTTTCTTTGCAAAACAAGAAGCTATGAATATTGCAGAAAGAGCCAGTATGTTACATCCAGTTCTGTCTGCCAAATCTTGCTGCTTCTTGGTAAGGCAAAATGGAAAGGGAAGAATAAACAGTGGTAAACATAAGATATGGACAGAAATCTAATGGGATTATTCAAAATTACATGCCAGTTTGTATCCAAACAAATACCATAAAAGGCACATGATGAACAGTCCAGTTACTAAAGACAAGATATGGATATGGGAGGGAAAACCAGCTTCCAAGCGACAGAGTAATACAGCGACTATTGGGTTAGCATAATGTCCTAATATGGGTGAACCTCTTGAGGGTCCTGCACAAAGTCCAGTGARATCAACAAAAGACATACTGATTTCAAGTTATTATGGCTCAGACCCTAATTTCATGAGCTACATGCTACCAACTACCTTTAATCCAGGYATCTATACTCAAAGTAAATCTTTGCAAAAAATATTCTTCACTGCTGATGGATATTTACCTTTCACAAAAATGCAGAATCTTTACCTAAAGCAAATACAAGTGACTGGCTCCTTCCAGATGGTCAGTCTGCACCCACTTGTGCTCACTTATATTTGTCTTTTTCCAAATACTTACCAGAACCTGTTGACTGTGAAAAAAATCATTTGAACGCCAAGGCCAATACTTTGTCATAATCCAACATACAGCCTAATCATAAAATATAGTGCTTCTAAAAATCTTACATACTTTACAGCTGCCAACATTTTTAAGCATTTCTTAATTTAATCTTACATATATCTGACTTTATTGAGAGACGTAAAAGTTAAAAAAATACATTAAAAGGCTGCAAGTGTTGGGTTCACTTACTAAAGGAAATACATGAAAGAGGTAGAAGATTCAGAAACACCATAGATGTTTCCATTACAATAATATCTAATTAATCATACAGCTGTTGGGTAGGGTATTCARCTGCACCACATGGAGTCGGGGATTTTATTCTGCAGTGGTACTACCTGAAGCTAAGAAGTAGTAAATTTTGAAAAACCAGAGACTTATAAACTGATTTAATATGGTCCAGTTTCTTACTGACTGAAAATTCCCAATCAGAAGACATTTGCTTTACAACAACCTTTAGAAGTCTCAGGTGTTAGAAATATAACCATCAATTTACACACAAGATTAACATCTCCATGGTAAAGGGTTGTTCCCCCCACCCCATTCTTTTTAAGCTAAACTCAACTTGTGCTCAGTTTAATGCCCCAAAAAATTGTCACGGGGGCTTCAGGGGCAGCAAGCATAGCATTCAAGCGCATGGTAAAGGTGATTCCAGTGATGAATAAAAATTAAAAGACAGCAATGAAACTGGCCACTTGCCCAGCACTGTTATTATCTAGTGCAGTGAAATCATTATGCTTCTCATAAGCTATGCCTTGCCATCTAAAACAGTGTCTGAAATGCTCTATCAAAAATACACAGCAACTCTCACAGATGGACTTCACATCACTGCATCCTGAATTGACTACTTAGAAGTGTTCCCAAATGTCCAGTAAGTTTAGGCTGCACATGACAAGTTTAGACTGCATGTCTGCCGAATCATTCTTGATTACACCTGTGAGAGAACAGAGTGGTCATCTCACTAAACAAGGGATTTTGGCTGGTTCCTCTTATGATGATTTAAGACAAAGTGCTGCTGTACTGGTTTTTGCAATCTACTGTACAATTGAGATTGTCAAGACAGTATAAGATGCTGAAAAAATTGTATAGATTTTGGTCAAACACCAGTTTCTGAGAGACACAGTTTTACAGTACTGTACTTTCTGTATTTTCAAAGATGTCTGCTCATAATATTAGAAAATCTGAAGTGTGATGATGTTAGTCATGACTGTTTCTTTAGGTATTTGGCAAAATACACTTACGTATAACAGCTATTTTTGACATTATTGAATGTTTACATATATACAATCTGTATACTGAGATTATAAACATGTAAGGTAAAAAAAAAAGATATAATCTTTGTTTGACATTTGTGTCAAATAGTTGCCTTTCAAAGCTTGAAATCCTGTCACAAAAAAAAATCCTATATTTCTTACTCCTGCATGCTAATCTCTACTACAGTATGTTGTTTTTCCCTTACATGTGGAAAGTAAAGAACACAAGGTTCATGCATACAGCATACAAGTTTACATCGTCTGGGCTCTCCATGAGGCACGTTCCCAGTTCCAGTCTGGTCAGACTCAGGACTGCAGTAAAGCAGAGAAAAACCTCTCTTACACAGGACTGGCAAATGGTCTGCAGCTGGGATTCTAGGTAAGTGTATCTGTCACCACGTGGAACAGCCTTGTCACATCCAGGCTAATTATTCTCTGTCAATTGTTATGATTTTGGTTGTTCATCAAATCCATAAAACACTAGTCAACRAAACAGAAAGAAAAAAAAAAGACTGTTTTTTTCCTTTCCACATGAGAGGAGGTTCTCRCTGCGATATCATGGGCATCTCTTGTTGATCTTTCGAATTGTCTGAAGAGCAGATGAATGTGCAGTGACTCAGTGATGCTGAGTTTCTATAAAATCCAAAGTAAACAGTTCTGATGTGACCCCAGGAAAACAGTGCAGCTAGATGGACGTCTCCCATAGCTGGAGAGAGGGAAAACGAACACAAACACACATTGAACACAAGATAAAACAGGCTGTTACCAAAACAGTGCAAGGAGCTTGTTTTGGCAACTGCATCTACATCACTTGGGTCACCAATTCTCCTCCCAGCCTCTGGTGGGTATCTGTTCACCAAATCAGCAGACATCCTCAATCATTTCAGCATGACTTGCAGTCAGCATAGTAAATGTCCATGGCTGGGAGTTCACAGTTCTCTTTTTGAAGGAAAAATGTCAGTGTAGCATCGAMCTTGTACTAGACAGCTTTTACCTTTGAGTTACACTAATATTAGTGTAGAGATAATTTCCCATTCTCATCTGCCTAACTCTGCTCAGTCACAGCATGACTTCCTGCTGTGGATTTGAGCTGCTGCCAAAGCAGCTCCAGGTCTGAGACACATCAGTACAGACTGGGCTCCAAGCTGCCTTGGGAGAACCCTGTGCTGCCTTGGGAGAACCTCACACAACCTTCTGCCCCAAGCAGCACTGGGGGAGCAGCTTGCAGGTTCCCTCAGCAGCACTCCACTCCTTTTTTCTTGACAAAATGGACAGAGAACAGTGATGAGAATCTCATCAGCATCAGCAACATGAACCAAAGGTATTAAAAGTAAAGCTCCTAAAGCAAATTTCAGGGCTTTTTTGCTTATTCAAATACCTGCTATGTCTGAACTGACACAAAGGAAGGAAGAGCCTTTTTGGAGCAGCTGTAAATCTCTCCGTATGGAGCATCACTATCCACCACACATTTCAGCAGTTCCTGCTCACTCTGGGGTGGCCAGGGTGGGCTCAGGTTAGACAGCAGCAAAGTCCCTTCAGGTCTGCAAGGGCTTGGTGCAAGCCCTCCCCATGCTTCATAACTGGAACTTTGTTACCTTTCCATAAAGCTGGAAAACAGCTATCCCCGCAGCCTGAATGAGAGTTACTGGGAGAAGGAGTAAGGAAGGAGAGCCAGACACACCACTTGCTCCAGGCAGCTGCAGCCCAAAGGCATCTCCAGGCACACTCTCAGCTTGAAATAAGAAAAGTAGTGAAATCTGGTCTTCAGGGCAGGTTTAAGAGCAATCTGAAGAGCTGTCTGTAAACACAGCCACTGAGACTGCCCTCATCACTGCCAGAGGCTCAGCCTTCAGCAGCTTCAGAACTTCAGGGTGCAAATGAAATGCCACTCCTGCTCTCCCTGTTGATCAAAGGTGTTAATCTGCCACAGTTTCCTGTGAAAACTACCAGTAAATCAAGTTACTGACGAAATGCAGAGAGAAGAGGGACACGTACCCTGGCACTTTGCCTGTTGGCTTTTTTCTCTTCATCAGGAAGCGGTGGCATCGGGTAAGGGTATTTTCTGCTGGAAGCAATAGATCCAGTGGATGAAGATGGAGACTTTGCAGGAGACAATGTCCTGAGATGTTGAAACACACAAAATAAATGTGATGTCTTTGCATTCTAGCACTGCAACAGCAACTGCCATTACTCTGAAGCTTGGTTCAGAGCCAAGTATATATCTTATTATTAGCTCARTATCAGGGGGATAAAATTGCTTGATCAGTAGTCTAATAATTTCATTATATGAATTAAGGTATTTATAGATTTCAGGAACACTGGAAGAAAAAAATAAAATTTGCTACTTCTTATTAGAATTGTATTGCCTAATGAAAATGATTTCTTAAACTGTTTTATATGGTACTGTAATTAATCATTATAAAATTAATAAAATAAATCTGCAGTTGAATAAATACAGAACTGAAAGATAAACATGGCATTATAAAGCCTAAATAGAAACAGTAATTGTATAAATACAAGCTGAACAAATGTCTTCTGCCAGTGACTAAAGGGCAATTATCAGTGTCTTTATGCCTATCTTACACATCTCCTAAATTGATACAAACATAGCAAATAAATCTATTATTTTTGTAACATTAATTTACACAAATGCATGCATTTGGAGGCCAAACTGTTAGTTGTGAAGTAACAAAGGCATATACAAAGTGCTAATAACAAATTGTTATACATGCAAGCATCATACAGTGCATATTGTTCCAGCCAAAGAAAGAGTCTGATGAGAATATACAAAAATGGACTGATTAGTCAATGGCAATCAGCATTTCTGTACAAGGTGAGTAGAGTAAGCAGGAGCAAGTAAATGTTTGTATCACATGAAAGGCATTCTTTTCATGTCAATAAGGCAGCAGCACATTATTGACTGAAATTTTATACCCAAGAAAAACTCTTATGCTTCTGTTTTGAGATTCTGCGCTTTTCCCACTTGAGAGGTTCCTATCAGGCTCTAAATCTGGGCAGAGTAAAATGAAAAAAAAGCCTCAAAGTAGAAAAATTGAGCTACCCTGGCCATCTTGCGTTCTCTTATGCAGATCAAGGGCCTTTACCACAGGAGGCCTCTCACTACTACAGGCACATCACCCAGCCCTCCCTAAGCACCACTAATATCTTCTGAATTAATGCATCCCTGAAGATGGAAGGTTTCCATAATAATAAATGAAATTTATTTACCTTTAAATATCTGTACTTTTATTTTGGACTATTGTATCACTTTGTTGTGTCTGTAACTCCCTATAACAGCCCACTCTCTTGCCTCCCATACAAACAATGACTGATGGTAGCCACGAGTAACAAGGTGTCAATGGAAATTATATGGTGAGAGCTCTCCAGTCTGGCTCATGATCCTCTAATGCCTCATGTGGTAGCCTCTAAGTTCAACAGCACTTAAAAGATTTACATTGGTACAATTATCCAAACATGGAAGCGTACATCTTCAGCACATGCACATTGATCACCCATTAAGATGAACTGGACATACATTAATGCTTTCAGGAAAAAAACCTTGAAACACTTACTACAGTATCAAACAAGGTTTTCATATGTCCAACATCAAAGATCTGGGCACCAAACTGTGCATGCAAGAAAACAGGTTAATTTCAAAAAAAAAATCCAGGAGAAGGTTGTCAACAGGGCCCTGTTGTTCACTACCCATACAAGTCCTCTCATCTCTGCCCACACTTGGACTAGTATAGATCACTAATAAACTATTAGTGGACTAGAATGAAAAAAAATAAGGAGAAGAAGGAGTGGGGGGAAAATAAGGAGAGCAGATTTTACATATTATTAGCAATCCAATTATTCGCAAATTTTGCCCCACTGCTGCAGTAGAATTTTAGATTTTCCTTTTAGAATTTGTAACAATGCACTTGGAGATTAGAAGCAAGGAACTGGGCTTGTGAGATCTGACTTGGCAAGCCCTATCAGAAAGCTGTTTATAAGGTACCACAGCCAAGTGGTGGCACACAGAATGAAGGCATCTCCCATCTCTTTCAACACACCAGGCACAACACCACCTCCAACACACCACAAGCTCTTGACATTTTAGAAACACTAAGAGAAGGCCATAGTGAGAGGGAAAGCCATGGCAAATCTACCTGTCCATCAATCTGAGCTGGAAGGAGCAATAATCCCCCGAAGGATGGGGCATCTTGAACATTTTCCCTGCACACGAAGGTCCTCTAACCAGGATCCCAAACTGAGCCTTTTAGCCAGGAAGCTTTGCACCCTAACTCAAACACAATGCTGTCTTTTCCAAAGACTTTGAAGGCCAAGCCTCCAGTGTAGCTGCCTACATTTCCTTCTCCTCAAACCCCCTTTGCGCTGCCTGCTCACCTGCGGTTTGCACGTCCTAACTGATGTGAGCTTTGCTGCTCAGCTGCACCTGCAAAACCACAGCCAATACATCGAGAATGCAGTTGCACACTTACAGAAATGACCTTGCCCTCCCCTCACAGGGCCTCACCACTTATTTTTGCTACAGAGTTACATGCTGGGTTTTGTCATCTTTAGTGCCAACTACTGAGACCGTGGACATACACGACTCAGCATATGCTCACAGATCTTACAATGCGTCTTCTGTGATAAATGAGGTTGTTTGAGGTGGTTTTGATCACCTTTCAGGTTATGCCCTGCAATTGTATATGTGCTGTGTATCCCAGATTTACATATACTTAAATGAGAAAGGTCTTGTCTGGCTCTTTCTCATTTACAGGATGGAGAGACAGCATTCAGGGACACTTGCAGGTAATGCTGGGGTTAAAGGTAGGAAAAACTTGGCAGTTTTGGTCAAGGGTGGGATCCACTTAGCTTTCACTAGGGTTTCAGTTCTCCTGCAATCAAATCCATTAGCTTTCATGCCAAATGTTGCTTCCAGCTGAAACTTACCCAGGAAACCAGTACACACCACAACAGAGATTCAGAGGTTTTACTGCCAACCCCAAATGAAGCCATGCACCTCAACTGCAAGAATTCTAATTTCTGACCAGAAAGTAAGATGGAGGGGCCACTTTGTGTCTGTCTTTCTGTCCTGGAAGCTGAAACTAAGAGTGTGGGGAGACTATTCTGTGATTCACAACAAAGCACTGTGGCAGCAGGAAGATATCTGGAAGCAGTCCCTGCAGCCATGGACCTGCCTGCTCTGCCTCTCGTCCCTAAACAGGGAATGCTGGCTCACAAGAAACTGAAAAATGTGTCACCTGGTCACACAACTAAACATCTTGCAATTTTGAGTGTCATTTTAGCTGAACTCAAGACAGGTGGCCCTGACAGATCTGAACTGTTCACAAACTGTGCATGATTCTCTTTGCAGACTGAAATAATTTAATGAAATTCAATTAWCATTCAACCTGGTGAAAGGATTCCAAGCCTAAATATAGATCCTATCAGCCTAATCTGACCTTTGCTTCTGTGGATTCAGCTCCTTGTAGGACATCACCAGCCTAAATTATCCTACATTAGGAAGATAGGATCTTCTAAAAACACTGGTGTGGCTAAACATTTTAAAATAAGTTCCTTTTAAAAGCCACAGATGTACACACATTTCCTCAGAAAGAGCAGCAGCAGAGGGGAGTGGAGGCAGAAGAGACAATGGCTATGGCTTGAGCTGTCACTTGGAGCACTGAACAAAGCCTCAGAAGCAGGCACTCACATGCTTTAATTAACTCTTCTCCCTACCTCTTGAAACAAAATCTTGATCCTACTGACATCAGTAGGCATTTTTTTCATTTTCTGACAACAATACCAGTATTTTGCTTTGGTTGTAATAGGGAAAAGTTTTTTTGTTTTCTTTTTGTTTTGTTTGTTTGTTTGTTTGTTGGGTTTTGTTGGGGGGGTGGTTTGGGTTTGGTTTGGTTTTTTATTGGGTTTGGGTTTTTTTTAAGAACAGTCTAGAGCTGTCTCAGCAAGAGCAGGTTGCAAAGGGCTGGTCACGGCTTTGGCCTCAGCTGGATGCTCACAGAGGAAGGTAATGGAGCTGGCCAGCTGAAGAGGAATGAAAAAATCAAGGACACAAAAGCACATTATAAATAGGAGGGAAATGACAGCCTACTGTCTCCTCCTTCCATGCCCCTTCTCGATGCCCTTCTGATATGGGACATATATTTTCCTTCTAGTTATGTGCTGTGGGTCTCCATCTAAAGAAAACCTTTTCTTTGTAAACTATTTTTGTATTTAAATAACTCTTATGGAATATAACTAATTGTAAATACTTGCATTAAATCAAATGTAGGCAGCTCAATGCTTTAGAAGGTGCCTTCTAGTCTTTTTTGTTTATAATTGTCTACAGAAATGCCATGTTTGGAGATTCTGGCAGTTTGTTTTCTGATTTCATCATTGCTCCCAAGTCTTTCAAGATTCAATGAGAATTCTGAGTAATCCTTAACCATATTTCACAAGGTCAGCCTGTGCAGTGGACACTGTAATTGGCAGTAACAAGAATAAGCAGTAGGAGCGCATTCATAAAATAACTTCCCTTACAGCAAAGCCAAAATCAAGGAAAGGCTTCCTGCCTCAGATTATTGCTGGGGTTATGTGGTTATAGCCTGGCACGCAAAATCAAAATCTAGACTAGACTTTTAGCATGAAAATGACATTTTTCTTCACAGATCTTATTTTCTTACAGATGGGAATCCCACACTCGGGAGTTTTCTGGTGCCACAGACACCAGCTACTATTATTACTATCATTAATAAAAAGTAATTATATACAAATACCCATCAGACTTGTAGATTAGGAAAAAAATTAACTAGGACATCAGGTGTTAGAGAGACAAATTAYGATTTATACAGGGCTTTTTAAGCAGATGGAGAAAATCTTTGTGATGACTAATATCTCTATTTTCTGAAAATCTGCAACCCTCCTAGGAATTGTAGGAAGTGATTTTGTCTTTTTTCCTCATTCTACTTCAACTCTTCCTACAACAGCACCAGTCATCAGCATATTATTCCTAAAACTATAGGGAAACAAGCAAAACAGCAGTGTTACTTTCAGGACACCTTTAAAAGAACAGAAAAATCAAAGATGATTAGCAACAAGAATACTACTCAGCTAAATATCTGGTGTAAATGTCTTATCTTGAGACTCTGACTCCTAAAATATAGTACCAGCTGGACAGTGTGACTTCAGCCTGACTTTCTGGTTTATCAAGCAAGATCTGTTTTGTTCTGTTTGTGAATCACTTCACAGGCTCAAAACCCAGACACAAGCTGTTCTGACACACCATTCTTAGGAACACTTTTTTCCTGTCCATGCTATCATAAAGCAAAATTGCACCTGACTTTTGTGGAGAAACCATTCAGTTCAGCCTCTCATAAACCCATCTCAGGAGATTTGATCCTTTGCCTTCCATTATGTGTCTGCAGAATACTTCCCCATGATTACCTCAATTAATTAGGACAATACATGTTTCTAAATTTATTCTARTTGCTCTCTCATTTCTAAAGATAACTGCTGCAGGCAGTGATTAGTAAGCTTCTATGGTGTGAAATTTTTAATTTATGTTTCATCTCTGCTGATATACAGCCTTTAAAACTCACATGGGTCAGCTTAATCCTCATCTACATGCCAAAAATGCTTGGTTTATCTCAAATACAATTAGAAATGTGACTCATTCAGTGTAACAGCTGAATACCCTCAGGGGCATGGTACACTCCCATCAATTTAATCTAGTTACTAAATCAAGATATACTGATTTTAAAAGATGAAAACCAAATTATGAGTATGCACACAGAATTTTAAACCTGTTTAACTAAACCATTTAAAGTAACCTATTTTAAAATASTGCTATCTTCATATTCCATCAATGTCCTTGTTTATTGCGACCACAGGGCTTCTGATACAGAGACAGCTACAGGATTAGGTTATGGTGGGCGACTCCCGACCTTGCCTGAAAAATAAAGGTCGAGAGGCTATTTTTAAGAAAATATTTGGTAATAAAAACACACCTCACTTCTCATTTGAGTTTTTTCAACTCAGTTGAGGCCTAATTTCACGTTCCAGTAACCTTCGGTCATTATCAGTCTTGGTCTGCTAACCTAAAGGACCTCCCACACAGATTTTGCTCCACATGCAGTGATGTGGGCTTCATGATCAGGTAAGTGTTCAGTTGCTCCATTAAACTGAACAGCCTGAGGTCCTGCACTCCTTTCTATGGGTTCTCTGGGCTTAAATCTCCCCAGTTCTAGAACACACTCGCTGAACTACAGGCATTAGAACTGGACCCTGTATCCCAGTGCTGAAACGACCAGACTCACAATACTCCCTGCCGGAATGTCCAAGCACCAACATGGAAACCTGGCTGATACCGACTGTCAYAATCACAACAACCTCCATAAGTTTTGGATTCTTGCATCAGGGATCTCTACTCCCTGTTAAGGACTGAGATCAGGGCTGACAGGCTGAAGTGTACTCCTTCTCCCTATTTGTACACCGGAAAGCTTTTCTGCAGCCTACTCTGTGATTTATGAGGTGGTGTAAGCAAATGCAAATGGTTTTTAAAAGTAACAATTTTATGGTCTTTTAAGACTTCGGGACATTTTTAGTTCTAAAAATTACTAAATTCCTACCCTGCCATTTAATGTCTGCCAGTGTTACTACTGGAACAAAACTGTTTCATTAGTGTCTTGTGATACAACTCCCATCACATTTTTCCCCAACTGCACACTGGACACATTTAGTGTATGTTTCTGCCCTGCTGCACTCTTATTAGGTCTACTTGTGTAGCAAAATTATTAAGATTCTATTTACTGGTTCTTACCATCCTTCACTGTTTTGGCTAAAGATTTTGCTTGTCATTCTGTATTTTGTGCTTTTATAATTATCTTAGCTTCATTTTTGATATGTCAACTTACAGCTCCATGGATTTTGTTCATGTTTTATGTAATTTGCCATAAATTGTCTTCCATTCTCTCCTATGCTAGCTGATTTTTTCAGTTGATAAAAAGATCTGTCTCAGCTGTGGCACTGTTTCTTTTTGRAATCTTCTGCAACATTCTCAGTCTCCTGATTCATGTCCAACAGGGGGGCCCGCCTCATGCATGCTTCTTCTCTTTAACTTGGAAAGTGTCAGATAATACACACTTTTCCCTTTCAAAAATAAGTGATATTTTTGGTTGAACCCTACCTCACTTGTAGCAGATTAATTAACAGTCTGATAATTAGAGCACAGAGTATATTCTCATACATTTAGTTTTCCAATTAAAATATATAAATTATTTCATTGCAGACTGAGGGCAAAATACCACTACTTTTTATTCTTTTTTCATTTAAATTTTAGTATGCACTATATAAGACAGTAGGTAGAGTCAATGTGTTATGAAACCACTTGCTTCAGTAAATTAACATTCTATTTACGTTAATACTACTTTATTAGTGATAAATATGTCTCATGCCCATAAAACACTACTTGGCATAAAATGATGAAAAAGCTACTACAAGCTATAAATGATGGTGGGAACGCATGCACTACACACACCCTTTTCAATGGCTTCATTAAAACATTCAGAAAAAGAATTGTAAATTGCACATGAAGCCAAAAACAGACATCAAAATGCAGCAAAATAAGAGGGGCCCTTTGCACCTACAGTAACTTGTATTGATTTATACAAGGTAGGAGTCCCAAGATATTTGTATATGCTGGAACAGCTCTTAAAAATGAGAATTATAGAATTAATTTACAAAATACCTAAAGTATGGTCCTTCTGTGTTTTTATTCACATCTTCTACCCACTTAGCTACATTATATTCTCTTTTGAACCATGGGTTTAAATACCTGCAGAAAGCAATGGAAGGAACAGAGAAAGCAGAAGAACAAGAATAGAAAATCTGAGAACACACAGCACAAGCTTAGCAAGGATGTCTTCATCCCCAAAATGCAAGTGAATATGGCAAATAAATCAGTATGGATTTGGGTGAGGACTAGGCAACGTGTACAACTGCATGAGAAAATCTGACCTACAACAAGACTCAAATGTTTGATTAATCTGGAAACTGTTTGGGATACATCATTAATTTAATATCTTAAGGGTAAAATTCACTCCTATGCAGAGGGCCAGCATTAAGCTCACGGTTTGAACTCCCTCATGATCTCAGAATAAGGATGAAGGGGCATTTTGGCTTCAATCATGCAGTTTGCTTGCCAAAAMCACACTTTTGCACCCATCTCAAATAAAATGCAAGATAATGACGAAACAAGCACAGAATCTTGGGCTTGACCCCTTTTACAGGAATGAATTTCAGCCTCAGTGTGTTAAAAGGCTTGAATTTTTTGCCACCACAGTGACAATTTTTACACTTATAGGCAAATAACCCTCTGATTTTTCAATGTTCATTTAGTTTGGCTTTAATGGAGGTGGGCTGCAGGTGGCTGCTCACATTTTACAGAAGCAATCTTGATACCAAAACCACATTTTTTTGGAAAAAAAGTCTGAGCTGTATACTCATATTAGTTTCATGAAAATTATGAAATAAAGATGATGTTTAATTATCTGACAACAAATTACCAGGGAAGATGAAAATTTTTTTGTAACGAATTTTCCCCAATAACAAGATACGCAAATTCCTCCCCCCCACCATGTTAAGCAAAAAGGTGATGCAGAAAACAGGAGTCTGCCTGGTGCAATTTAAAGTTTGTTCTTGTTATATGTGAATGGCAACAATTAAATGACAATTTGTGATCACCATCTTTATATAATAGAGACTAGCACACTGAAATAGAAAACAAATTGTAACCAAGGAAAATGGGAAAGAAAATTCCTCTTTATTTTTGATATTTCTGGGCCAGGTCTTGCCACCCTTTTTTATGGGAGTGACTCCAACGACCTCACACATAGCAACAGGCCCTGCAAGGGATTGCTCAGATGAAAAAAAGTTGGGCCAAATCATGTCATTCAACCCCCTCCATATTTCAAACCATGTTAACAACAGCAGCAGCAGCATTTTTTCAACTTCTTTTGCTCCTTTTTTGCTCTGGAACATCTCCTCCCCGCCCCACGCAAGCACAGCCACAGCTCTCAGAAAGTACTCGCCCTCAGCCACAAGTGCTTCTAAGTAGCTTCCTCAGCTCGCTTATTTATCAGGAATCGGGAGTGCTTTATGCTTTCCAGCTTGGGATCTTAGCAAAAGAAAACGTCAAAAATGGTAGTGCAGCAAAACAGATGAACCACAAGTGAAGCAACAGGCTGATGTCAGCACCACCAGGAACTGATAAACTTCTGCTTTAGCTTTAATTGTACATTTTCTTGTACCCGCTGCAATACTTTTGACTTGTGTTTTTTCATTTGAAAGGGTCTTTTGGTAACCATGAAACACTCCCAATCTGACTTCCTGTATTAGAAAACAGAGTGTAAGGTGGTATCAAAGCATGCAATTGTTGCACAACCATGTTGCAGGGTTTCCTGGGTCTGGGTGTATTACAGACCATCATTCACCACCTCAATCCATCTGTTACAGAAAGGTTAAACTAGAGTTTCTGCAGACCACTCCAGGATACCATTAGAAAGCTCTCAGGCTGACCTTCTGGCCACATGTTCATTAGCAATGGCCAGAACCCACGTTTCCTTCAAGTGAGAAATTCTGCTTTAAAACAAGGTGTCCTTACACGTAAGCCTAGATCTAGACCAACAGCTCGATTTGGCTCGTAGCGCAACATGCAACAAGGCAAAAGACCTGGGCTCAAGAGTACTCATACTCCTCAGGCTGGCGAGGAGGAAGGGTAGCTAGCGCTGCATCAGCAGGAGCACCTCCAAGCAGTCATGGTGTTTTGCCRCAGTGAAACTATTTTATACTAGGGAAGGGTCTTTTCACGGGATAAAATGGCAGCCCAGAATGCAGGGGCAGGTGAGACTGACCTGTGATCCCGACTCCCTGTTTGGGGGTGGTCAGAACCCCCTGGGCTTATGCCTTGGGCAGGGATTTGGTGGGCGAGAGAAAGCCCAGGCTCAGATGCATGGGTTACCTGGCTGCAAAAAGACAATATATAATAGAAAGTCTAAACCAAAGATGTTCGTATCAGTTATAACAACGAGGAAGACAAATGCTTATAGGAAAAGCAGTGCAAATTAACAAAGGTCTGAATTGCTATCTGTTCCTGGGACCTGTTTTAACACAAGCTCCCAATTAAACTGTCAACTTATTCAGAAAACTCTCATTATCATTTCTGGATAATTCTAATTGATTTTAATAGAGAACTATTTATCAGGCCATTTCATCAACCATGTTTCTGAAAAAGCATTTGGCCTGTTGGCATTCCTTCTACGTGTAATGAACCATCTGCCTTTAGTAAAGAATATTAATTTTGTTTTAAACATCCAAAAACAATTAAAAATGTCCCAAAATATCTTTAGCAGTCTCCACAGAGCGCTATGCTTAGCATAAGCCTTGTTCATGTATGTTAGGTCCAAGGGTCACACAAAGGCGTGAACAGGACTTTTTTCAGGAGATGCCCAAAGTGCTTGCAATCCCTTGTCAGTGCTGCTCATGAGGACTGCAGACTTCAAACCTTGCTCGGTTCTTAGGAAATTTTGCTTAAATCATTAATGGCACAAGTCTATTTGATGCTTGGCTATATACAAAAAACCCCCTGCACATAATATGTGCACTTACTGCAGACTCATGCATATGACAAGTATTTTTGTAAGCAACTACACTAGTGTGCTCCTGCTTAAAAAAAAATGAATTCTGCATAAGGTATGGCACAAATTAACCCAATTTTCTAGCGGTTAACTACACTCTGCTAATTACAGGAGACCAACACTGTTATCCTTTTCCTTCCATCTCAACAAGTATGCTTTATTGGACTCCTAGGGGCCACACAGGTGGACTTTCCAAATACTGCTTCGGAACAGATTTCAATATTATCCTATATATCCTAGAGAAGATAGAAAGGTAAATTGGTGTGGGAAAAACCTCCATGTATTCTGCAGCATCCTCAAAGCAGCTGGTGTTACTTTTTTTTCCCCCCTAAATGAGTAAATGCTGATCACAGTCAGATCATTCTCAGTCAATTTTCTCTCCTTGCAAAGCAAGCTGTCCCTCTAACCAGAGGGCTAATTGCCCTCTAATAGCTCTCGGCAATTCGCTCCATTCCCCACTGAATTGACACAGCATGTGGATCATTCAGCAGGAGCTCTCTCTCCACTGCTGACAGGTCTGCCAAGCAGACTTGGACAAGCCATGAGGGCCTGTGCAGTCCATGATAGAGCCGATCAGGAGAGTGTTTTCCTGCCTGGCAGGCCTCCCCCAGGATCACACACACTGTGCTTCACCCCCGAAAGGTTCCTGCATAGCCTTTGGGAAGCAAGGCTCCTCCCAGTAGCATCAGGCTGCTGCTGGGTTGAGAGACCACCATAACAGGCAGTAAGAAGGAAAGCAGAGAAATAGGTGGAAATTCAGGGGCATCTTTAAAAGAGAAACAAATTTACAGGGAAAAATATTTCCAACTCAGAATATCTCTGTCTGCCCGCTTATTTAGTGCTCCAAAGTTCTCAGAGCAAATCTCATTTGTACTCTTGGCAGCTTGGCCAGACTAATTTTGATTTTATCAAACTATCTCATGCATGGAGAAAAGCAAATGAGCAAAATAACATTTCAGTAAGAGTTTATCAGCACAAAGCCCAAGAGCACAGAAACTCTTGAGATAAACTCCTCCAAGGGCTAACATTTCTGGTTCCATGATGCCATTTTGACCATGCAATGTTATAATTGCAATGTGCATCGAATTATTATTTCTGTCACTTGTAACTGTTTTCTCTACAAACCCTTTCTGAGCCTATTCACCTCAAGACAGTGCACTGCAGGTGAAAGAGAAGTTTCAGAACAAACTCAAAATCCCCAAACCGAAGAAAGTGGGGCCCAGAGAGCAGCTAGCATTATTCGTTTCCAGCAGGATTGGCATCAAGCCCATTTACCCATCAAGGTGCAAAGTTAGTAGTCATGATACGGGGAAGGGCACTGTCGTTGCCACCGTGGTCAAAGAAGGGGCCATTCCCGTGTGGCGTAAGTGCTGTAAGAGCAGGCCAGTGCTTTTGACAAGCCCAGATGCTTCCAGCCATTCGCCATTCATTCACAACAGGGGCCTGAACCAACAGGCTTAAGTACATAAGGGAGTCTCTTTCCCTGTGGGGAGCACTGCACACATGGGCTCTTCAGGAATTGTAGCCAATAAATCAATAAGCCAGCAACTCTAAGCCATACTGGAAAAGTCTGGGGATCAGTCCCTTGGTAGAGGCTTTAATTACCCATTTATCGCACGGCTTACTCAAGACCGGCTGTTTCAGGCTTACAGTGGCAAACTTCAAGGTACTCTCAAAGCACACAGATACCTCTCCTAAAACCTCCAGGAAGGTATGCAGAGATACAAATCTCTAACTCTGCAATGGCCCAACCCAAGGTGAAGACAAGGGTAGGAAACGGGTTATCAGAAACTCAGTATTGAACCAGGATACACTCAGCAATGGCAGTTTACTGTAGACAAAAGCCTGCAGTGATGGTGCAGGCTGCCACCATCATTGGAAATTGCTATGGGAACGACTGTGAGGAAGCCTACATAAAAAAAGAAAATTGATAGTTAATTTTTAAAGAATACATAAAAAGAGGTTGAAATACATTAGCCAAACCATTTATCAGATTATCAGTGAGCAATCAGAATGGGCCACAGAGCAAAAATGCAGCTGTCTACTTTTCAGTACTCTTAATTTCCATCTACAAAACACAAATATGAAAACTCTAGTTTTTGGCTTTGCTTTTTTAAATTCAGACTTACTCAGTTGAATTAGACCGTGGCCTAAATCTTTTGCCTCTGACTTTCTTTCTGTTTCCTCCTATATTACCTGAAAGAAATCAAAGGATAAAGACAGTAAAACAACTTGAAACTCACCTGCACCGCATGCCAAACTGTATATTCTTTTTGCATCCATAGCAAAAGAGTTGCTACCTCATTAACTTTAACCATTGAAATCTCACAAGTCTGTCCCTCTTGATTTACCACAGACACTTAGGTAACCTTGCTCTACTTTTTGCTGCAACTGCGCAGAGCAAAAAACTCCTTAATTTCAGCATTTATTTGACAAAATCACTACACTTCAAGAAAAACACTAAATACTGCCTGATAAAATCACAGAAGCTGGCAATAGTGAAGAGACTTCTTTCTCTTTTTCATGTTAGCTCACACTGGAGGGAGAAATTAAAAGTAATTTCTTTGTGACAAAGCACTGTGCAAAAAAGGCACTTACATAGGGTGCTGCTAAATCCTAATTCTGAGTTAATAACAATTAGCACAATTTTAAGTAGTCATGCTGCTGTCCTAAGATTAGCTTTCAGCAGAGCAGCAATGGTCCAGAGGCTGGTTTCCACTGTGGCCAGCACAGTGGTTCACACTTACCTTGCCAAGAATTACTCCTAGGCCTCCCATTTTCACAAATGTCTGAAATATGTTTTGTGTCTGGGATCCTTTCACTCCAGGAATGAGATAATCCATTTGACCTGGAATAGGAGGGCTCAGATGCGGTTATTGTTAAGGGTATTGTCCACATCAATGTTAGCTCAGCGGTTCGGTCACATTCCCGAGGCCAGTGACAAAACACAGCCTAAGGTCTGTCTGCACTAGCAGAGCATCCAGGATTGCTGATTAAATCCTGCAGTTACACCTTGCAGCTGTCCCTGCAGCGGTTCCGTGTGCCCACGTTCAAGAGCACTGCTTTCTCACTTGTCTGCTGCRGAATGCACAAACACCGGCGCACACCAGATTTCCTTTGTACTTGCAGCTCTGCCCTGGTTCCTAGATGGAAGATGCTCTTCCAGCTGTGCTCATCTCAAAGGTTTTTCATCTCACAGTCAAGCACATCCCGCCTGCAGGCTGCCCACTCCCTCCTTGTGCTGCTGCAGGAAAGCCTGGACAGCTTCCCTCATCCCACTGCTACCAGTCTCAGAGGCTCAGGAGTTTGTGAAGAGCATCCTCCCAACCAGAGCTGGTAGTGCCAGGGAGAGGTAACTGTGCCTCATTTCTGCTAGTTTTGAATTTTTATACTATTTTATCAGCCAACTGCTGCAGTATATACTTCTAATGCTAAACTCATTGCCAAAACCAGTTTTTTTATCTAGGTGCTCGGTGCAAACTGAAGTTTTTCTCTACTCTTGTATTCCCTCTAAGAGCCAGAGATGTATGTGGCGATGTCCAGCATGTGGGGGTTTTACAACAGGCTCCCTCTTGCTGAACTAGAGCTGCTGCTCAGATGTTTGCCAAGAGATCTACAATTATTTCCAAAAGAGAACAGGAAGTTGAAAAATTCATAATAGATGTCTTACTTATTACAAAGAAGTCTTGCTTAAAGAAACTATTTCTGTAGTTTTTAAGCCTGGATACTATTGCATTTTTCAGTCTCTGCTTTCCTTGGAGGCCAGGCGTATGAGATGCTCTTCAAAAGATCAGGCTAATCACAGACACACTGAAGGAAGTCCAGGGTTTCATTAATTCAAACTTAATCACAGTATGAAAGGTCTGAGAAACAACAGATCCACTGACAGATTTTTAAACATTTCCTCCTCCTCAAGGTCTATTTTCAGGTTCAGGAATATCTTGCTATATACTGGTTTTGGTGTTTGCTACTTCACAATAGCAAGAGTTATCATAAAGTTGTCCTTCAACATGCTCTGAATGCCAACTAATATTTCATAGTGCTTTCCAGCACGGAGAAGCCCAGGCAGCTAAGGGCCCAGTCACTCTAACATCTCCCAAGAGATGCCATCCGTACTGGCATGCAGAGCAAGTCAAAACCAGCTTGGAAGGTAGGAAGTAGCATTCTGGGAATTAAAATGGAAGGACTATGTCAGCTGTGTCACAATGTTAATGGAATATTTGTCAGACTTACTTTTCCAGACTTGACAGTGGCACAACATACCTGAACTGGTGGTGAGGAACAACAAAACTCTCTAGTACAGACAGACCTTAGAAACCATTAGCTTTTTGGAACAAATAATAGAGACATATGAAATAAATGAAGTATGAAAAGAAACACACTGAATGAAAGAAGAAACACAGTAACTGCAGTTATTTAAATTTTTTTAACTAGTATTTGAACCTGATACACATATCTATGAAAACTTGCTTTCCAAAGACTTTTTTTCAAAATTTTATCCAAATGAAAAAAGATTATCCAACACAAACAGTGCATCATTTAAGATCAATGCTTGCTTCCTGAGAAAAACAACCCATACATCTAAAAAGCTGAATTTAAAAATTAGAAATCATTAATTATCACTACTGGAGTTTGCATAATAACATATTCATCAGAACAAACTGAATGAAGTTGCATATAAGATCAAGCTGCTAAACCAAAATAGCAAATGTCACTGCATATGTCTCCCTTCCATACATTCCTCTTTATTTTTATTGAAATAACAGCAAAGAAAATGGCTTCATCAACTGCACAGTTGTAGGCTGCTTAGTGAGACAAGAATTGAGAATTGAGAGTTTTCCTGTGAAGAGTTCATGACTGTCAATCCCTTCTAGGASACAGTGCTTCTCATAAATTGTTTTAAAGTGCTATCTGGAGATTTTCATATACAGGATCTCTAACTGCAGAGGAACAGTGAGCATCATGACCTTAGCAATTACAAATGTCGCTCAATGCTTTTTAATGAATCTTCCCTTCTAAAATCTTGGATTTTTTAGGCAACTGCAACAATAATGGAATTAGTGAAATCTGATCAAGGGCAAAATCTAATTATCTCTAATCTAATGACAGCAAGCAGAAAACTACAGAAAGTCTTTGTAGAATTATTTTCTAAGATAACACTTGGTGACCATTTAGCATACTAGTCCAGTAAGCAGAAGAAAATGCAATCTGCATCATCTTTAATATGAGACAGCAGAAGTCTAAGTCAACACACTGAATTAATGACACTGACAAATAAAGATATAAAAATAACATTTATATTGAACATATTATGTTTATAACTATTATTGAAGCAAGACAATGTTCCTTTTCTTTGATTACATGACCATGATTTAAAAAGTTGGGGCRGTTTTATTTAATTATTTTTCAGCCAGCAATTATTATCACAGTCTACTTGAAAACAATTCTCAAGCAGGGAGATTATGAAAATTGGATTAAACAAAAATTGGTTTACAATTCAACACTTTTTTAGTCTGGCCTAATCATAATAATTAGCAGCTCAGGACATAGGTGAAAAATCAGTAATCAAAGCAAAAAGGATGCTATTTCAAACATTCCACAAAGAAAGAAGAAAGAGTCAAACCTGCTGCAAAACAATGAAATGTTCTGACTAATGGAATAATGGGTGATGGAACAGGTAGAAATCTGAAAATGCGACAGAAAAGCAGACCTCTTCTTAGAACTAGATGCAGAGTTTGTGCTGACTCCAGGAGGCATGTCGCTATAAAAAGAGTCGGCCTCTCCCGGCTTTTTTACATAATCTCCCTGGGGTATTTGTCTAAAGTATAATAAACATTGTAGAGTCAGAAAACATGACAGGAGCTAGCACACACACAAACATGCATGAACATTAGTTTAAAAGGAAGAGGTAAGGAGAGCACTCCTTGAGAAAACCTGTTAACCACACAATAAGGCTATTAATAAATAATTCAAGCATCTGAGAGAAAACTCCCACACACTTCTGTTATGTGCAGAAAAGTGGATTATGTGGGTTTGGAAAGGGAAAACAAGGAATATTTCACTGGTAAACTCTGATCACAATTTTCAAAATGTATAGTTTGTGATTCTTGAGACACTGGATAACCAGTCCAGACGTTTCAAATGGTTCATCATGCTGGTTGCAAAAAGCACCCTCAGGTGCAGCACCAAGTACTGAGCCTGAGCTGAATACATTGCTGCATCAAAGAGGAGTTCAGGAAAAGTGAATGCTTTTTTCCTTCTGAGGTAGATGCTTTCCATTTAACTTTTGTGATCATTATTGAATTCAAAAACAGCAACCTATTGAGCTGTTTAAATCTCAGGAGGATAAAAACCTCCAGTTTTTTTAACTGATTTCTTGTGCAAGGGAACTAATCCCAGTGTCAGAGATTCTCAGCTACTGCTGATTACCACAGTAGTAGACTCAATCTGCCAAGACACACAGAAGTAATGTCATAGTCTATCCTTTTCCAGCGCTAGAAGCTCAGTTATGGTGCATAAAACTATCTGTGCATTAGAAAGTTCCAATCAAGTTATGCAATGTTTTTGCAGATGAATTCATCGCCAGCAGAAAAAAACTGCCATGCAAATATTCCAGTTATAGTTCCACCAGGTTGAAAAATCCTCCCAAGTACAAGTAGTTACTTTGACAGTTGGCTATTTCATAATATCAGCATCAGTATCTATTCAGCCTTGCACTTTCCAAGACCTTTTTGCTTCAGTCTGCCCCTATCAAGATGCACATTTATCAGGTTGATTCACATTCAGATTGTGTCCAACTACAGACCTGAACTGGGACCTCTTCATTCCATATCTGAATTTCTAATGCTCCTGAAGTATTTAAAGTATATAACTATATGGCACACAAATCATTAGTGCAATGCAGTACTTCCACACTCCGTTTTCTAACACCTCCTGAGTTTCAGTTCTTGTTCCAGTCCTCGGCTGGTAAATGGGTGTCTTCAGAGTTGGCTCAGTGTGGGCAGCTCTGCTCCCCAGGGTTCCTCTAGCAAACTGCTCTCTTGCTACTCCATCAGAAATAACTTCTGCCATGTAGCTGTGCCCTTTAAAGCCACCCTATCCCAGCTGGCAGAATCCTTGCTAATTGGCTCTTCTTACCACTTGCAGCTTACTCGTTTCAGTTGCTTAGCAGTACCAAGTATCATCCTTATGTCACACTCAAAAATATCATAATGGCTTGTTTTCATCATTATTTAAGGAGTAATTATAAACAATTTTTTTTTTTTTTAAAGGGGCAGTCTGGACAATCTGGTGGATGTCTGTTTTTCCATTCACAGACCACTCCTTGTACTTATCCAAAATTATTCTATTTAGAAGTCAGCCTACAGAACTTCATTTTCTGCATGAAGAAGATTTAGTTACTAAGTATCTCCATCATCTTTAAAATGATGGAGTCTCCATTACCTTCAGGACCCTCAGTTTATGCTGGTTTCTACTCTGCCTGTGCTCTTAGACACAGCTCCAGACTGACTGCATACTCACAGCTCTCTGGCCATAAACTAATTTCTGGAGATGAGGGTATCTGAAGAAGTTAGATTCTCTAATATTGCAATTGCAAACATGCATGGGGTGGTCTCTTTCTCTGTTGCGAGGTTTTGTCTGCTCTGTCCTCAGCCAATACTGAAACACCCAAGTAGAGTGACTTGATGGCCATGTTAGTCTGCACTTATAGACACATCACTTTCCACTAAGCAGCACCCATCCCTTAAATTCTGCCTTCCTTGTGCTGGGTGGCATTTCCTACCCACCAACCTCTGCATAAGGCTTGACTTCAATAGTGCTGCCTTTTTCCTGTTACTGTACCTGTGGCCTATCTGACCTTGTAGCACACAACCAGCACTTGACAGTGCTTTTCACAAGTATTTTGAGCCTGGCAGAGAAAGCGCTGCACAAGGGGAAATGGAGAACAAGCACAACGGGCAGCAGCAACAAACAAAGCAGCAGCTTGGACCAGGAGGCAACGACACAGGCAGAAAACAGGGGAATTTGAGAAACCCTTTTATCTGCGGGGAACTGGGAGAGGAAGGAGCCAACTCCTTCCCACAAGACCCATCTGCCAGGCAGATGCCTGATCAAAGGGAGGTGGTCTACCAGGAGCCAAACACAAGTCACTAGGAAAATGGTTTATTTTTGGCCACAAGCTTGAAATGGTGAAAGCTCAGCCCTGTGCTGAAGCCAGTACCATGGTTTAGCTATGAATCAATCGAACAGATGATGGGAAAGAATGGGCTCTTCGTTCACACAGCAATTTAACTGCATTGTATTTTTAACTGCAAAGAGGCTCCAGGAATGAATTTGTCTCAAAAGGCTCCTGAACATCATGTTAATATTAATTATTCAGTTCTTAGCCTCCCAAGAACATTTTCATCTCTAATAGCCAATTTTCAGTCTCTCATATTGGAAATATTCTCCTGTTTTCCTAAATATAATAGTCTATTTCAAAAGTAAACATTATTTTTGCTACTGAGTCTAGTGAAATCAGGATTTCAAGCAATGCAGTTATAGAATACTGATTTCATATATTATTTAAAAGATGATCATTCATCACAATATTTTCTTTAAGGCATGTAAATGAGCAAGAGAAAAGAAGAGCTATTTTCAGAGACTTTTAAGATACATTCCATTACTTTTATCACATACCTCTGTCTTCTGTAGTTTCTTACCACATAAAGAGAAGAGAAAGAAAGAATGAGTTTTTAGTCTGCAGGTATATGTGGTCAGTAAGACAAAAAAAATATAAAATGAAAAGCACTGTATACAGAATGAAATTTGCGCTCAAAATATTTCTACAAAAACACTTCTGAAATAAACATACTTACAAACATACTAAATCAGAATAAACAAAAAAAATATATTCGTGTTGATGGCTAAAGTCAGTGCTGAGCTGAATGTGCAGTTCGTGAGGTGTTTAAGCCTATTCACTGTGAAGCTGCTAGCAAAAGGTGCGTTCTTGTCCTGAACCTCCAAAAACTAATCCCACTGGCTAGACATGATCTCAGAATGAGCCCTTAACTTTTAGAGTTTTACTTTAAATAGAAGCCAATTTTCAGATGCTGCCAGGAGTTGAGGGTGATATACCAAGACAGCATAACCAACCTTTCTACTATCCTAATCTTCATGCTTTTTTCCAAATGCTTCTTTCCTTACAGATTTCTGAGCTGCCCTCAGCCTACCTCCAGGTAGCAAACCAAGCAGGGGCTGTGCCACTTTGTTATGCCAAACCACTGGGGCTGTGCCCCAGCAACAGCACTGCCTGCAGCTGAGCCTGCCCTGCCCCTCCAAGCACACCAAGGACCTAGGGAGGAAGGACGTCAAGAGCCACTCTCACCCAAACAGAGATGATAAAGTCAGTACCTTCAATCTTTTTTAAAACAAGCAATAAACATAAATCCCTCTGTTTTTATAAGAAATTCACACAGGAAGAAAAACTGAAAAAGATCAGTCAGGCTAATATAATCCATTTTGCCTCTCAGCGAGCACTGACAGCTCTACACCAGCAAAGAACTTGAGTCTTACTTGCAAATTACAGATCTTTCTTACCAAAAAATGTGCCTGAATTAATTTTAGGTTAAGACGACTAAATATAATCATCTATTTAAGGAAGCCTATGGTTAAATGCTTTGCTGACTGACTGAGGGCTAATCTTGCTATGTTTACTTAAACATACAGAAACATAATTTAAGCAGATCATATTCTTGTATTTCCTTTGTCACATACAGTAAAATCATAATCTGATCATCTAAAAATAAAAAAAGAAATTACTAAATGAGAAATAAATTTCAGATTTGGATCAAGCTCTCTAAAACCACACAGAAATGCAAGAATTGCTTGAAAAATG
The DNA here is from genome assembly GCA_018881555.1 of Amblyornis subalaris. NCBI lineage: Eukaryota > Metazoa > Chordata > Aves > Passeriformes > Ptilonorhynchidae > Amblyornis > Amblyornis subalaris. The sequence goes on along the minus strand of JACAXG010000047.1, from coordinate 5,546,592 downwards.
TTAATACAATAAAAACGTTACTATGTAAATATTGTTGAATTTGGATTTTTTAAGATTTTTTGAATTGTTCTTTTCATAACATAATTGGCTACCAGATGAAATACACATATTTTTAAACTGTATTAAGAAGAACAAAATTTACTTACTTGTAACCCCAACCAGTTATTCCTAAAACGAGAGCCAACACTAAAATGGTACCAGCAATAGCCCCTATTATTATATTTGTGCTAACCACACCTGGAAACACAAGAAAGAGGAAAGACAGACATGGCTTTAAAAGAAAAATACACAAAACCAGTAAATGTACTGTCTTTCAAAACCCTGCTTGAACAGCATGCACTAGGCTGATTAATTGTAACCAGTGATAACACTCTTGAAGTATAGCATGAACATAAAAAGATCACTTGTAAATCAAGCTTTGACCTCTGTGTCTGTTTCCCTTCACTGAACACTTGTTAAATGGGAAAGCTGTGCCAGGTGTGTCAATACAATATTATCAATATTAAACTGCTGTAGATTACATCCTTTCAACCTAGCAAATGACGACCTAGCATCCTTACGACCTAGCAAATACATCCTTACCCTGGAATAAAAGTGACTACTTGTTTGGTGTTGTTCAAATCCCTTCCACAGCTAAGTTAATCAAACAAGACATTCTAGAAGATGTTCCCCCACAAGGATTTCTAATGAAAAACATTTACACTCTCATTTTTCCACAATATATCTTTCTTTTGTATGCAAGACTAAAGCTGAATAAAAACTTTTACTCAAAAAATGTAGAAGTCAAAATCTGTGTGCCAAAATGCTACATACTGGCCATGTAATAAAAAATTTACACTGCAAATAAAAACCAGTCATGTGGGTAACAATACCTTTCCATCTAGACATGGAATGTCCCAGTAACGTTTTGCTGCTCCTAATCTATCAATATACCCAATAAGGCCACTCAGATGATTGGGACAAGCAAGGTAGAACGGTACCAGTTCCCAAAGGCGCACTGTCTGAAGCCTCATTTACAGACACTGAGTGCTCCTGCTGTGGGAGGAAGAGASGGGAACGAGGCTCCTGATGGTGCAGCATGTTGTGTACTAACTGAAAGAGTAGGAGACCTAGTTTTGCTTAATGAACTTTGCTCAAATCCAAGCTCTTTCAGTTGTTGGTAAAAATTATAACAACATACCTTTATTGAGGGCATCTTTATCAAAAAATAGATCATATTTGATGTGAGAACTGCAGTCATCTCCTCCCCAGAATCGGTCACAGACACACTTTATTTCATTGCTACAAACCTGCAGTCAAAAGTATAGCTCAGAAAAACATCAGATTATTCCTCCATTCCTGTAATTAATACCTAAAGTATAGGTACAGTGATAAAGCCCTGATTTTGACTGCTTGCAAAATTTTGCAAACTAATTTTTTAACATAAAGCAATTTTTAAATTATATGTTACACATAAATGCATATTATATTTTATATAAATATATGTATATATATATCATTTATATAAATATAAATAATACTCATTCAGTGCATATTTTAATGTCATCTATATTTAATAGAGCCATTTATAATTGTTTTAGGAGACTGATGTTAATGACTTTTTTTTCAAAATATGATGAGGTGCTTGATTTCAGATAAAAAAGGAAGTTTTAATGCAGTGTACAAGACAAAAGACATTATGAGAGAAGAACTCCTCTGATCTCAGCTCAGTCATAGGGACCTGGACATTGTGTCAAACTATGTGAGGGACAAAGGGACACGCCAGGGCCACAGCAAAGCCATAGGCTACACACTGAGCAGAGACGCTGCCACTAGCCAAGAGCCAGATCACTGCCCTCTTTTCCAGAGTAAAGTAACTCTCAGCCAACAAAATCCAACATCATCAACAACTTTATGAACCTTCTTAGCTGTTTACACAATAAAGAGGGAATTAAAAAGAACAGCTCTTCGAAGAACAGAGACCCAAGTTTCTCAGTTCATAAAACCTTTGTATTTATTCTCCAGTACATTGCCTGAGGAAATATCAATTGAGTTAGCAAAAGTGATAGCAAAAACATCAATTGACAAAATTTTTGTAAAACTAATATATACTAACTATGACTCATTGTTTAAAATGCCTTGACTGGAATGCATTATGTTTCCTTATGTGCCTCCTTCCCTTTTCCTTTTCAGAAACTTCTCCAGTATAACTAGTATGACTTCTAGAGTAATACTGCTGGCTTCCTGAAAGGTCTAGCTAGTACACTACACAAGGCCAAGTACTCAGCAAAAACAGTAAAAAGCATTAAAGATAAGAACATACACCATGTCCTGAACAAATCTGGCTGTCTGTAGTGCCTGGGCAGGTGCTGAAGTTGAAGGCCTCGGTGGGGAGGCAGCGATGGTCGAGGCACACCATGTCCGGCCCACACGGTGTCCCGTTCTCCACATAGCCCAGGTCCGTCTCCTCATCAAGCTTCACGTGGCCTCCACTGCAAGACAACCAAGAGGACCTTGGAGACTTGTGCTGCCATTAGATGGGACTGAGAAACTGGGCTCTGGGCTGCTGCCTTTATTTCTGTGTTATACAACAGGACCAGTGCGTAAGGCTAAGTACAGGCTTAATTATCTCACTGGCCCTAACAACAAACAAAAACAGTGAAACAAACCAAAACAGTGTATCTACATCAAACAAAGGTCATGGTGAAAACAAGGACCATATTCCTGTGAAACAGCCAGAGATAGATTAAACATTAAATTTACTTGTTTAGGACTTCATTTCATCTTACAGTTGTGTGAAGCTATGAAAACATACCACACCTATAATTAGGATTCAGCTAAAATATAACAACAAATTAAGCTGCCAGTTAGCTTTGGCAGTACAGTCATATGTCTAAGTATTTTGGGTACATTAAGTACTTTGCAAATATTAAAGAATGTAAAATCACAGGGGCTGGGAAGAGCATTACATCTCTACAGGCAAAAGTAACTACTGCACAGAGGGGACTGCAAAACACCTGCACTCCCCACAGGCAGTTAATTTCCTGAAGCTTAACAAAGGTTGGACAGGAATAATTGTTATGTGTTAATAGTGAAAAAAATTTAATGGAAACAGTTTTTCTCCACTTAGGAATGAGAAAGCTGCTTTTCTATGCAAGGTGGATATTGATTGTTCTGTTTTCAGGGTTTCCAATTACCTGCAATTGTAGACTTTTCCAAAGTGCAAGATTGATGTTGTGATTTCACCATCAAGTTCTCCAAGTCTGGGCACACTGGATATATTGGAGCACAGCAGGTATCCACAAAGTACATCCCTGCATTGAAAGAATAAACAAGATACTCACCAAAAACAAAATTCAATGAAAATTGATGAACAAAAATACAAGGTTTTCTTCACTTGCTTGGTAACATATTTGTTATTCCTTGCTTTTCTGCCACTGACAATAACTCCCATAAATAACGTCGTTTCACAAGAAAATTATTCTCCTTGGAGTTTAGATTGGGAAAACTCTGTTTTTATAATGCATTGTCAAAAATGCTCCGAGTAATAGCAAGCAGGGAGCTGTCAAGAACAAACCACATCAAATTGATTTAATGTTCTATTAAGATACAGTAACTGGTCCATTGAGGAGCAACAGTAGATACCAGTTTTAAATAAACTCTCATATGACACATATGTAAGGGAACTGTAGACACCAAGTTTAATTCAACTGCTGAAAGGACTTTACTACTCATGTGTGAAGACTTTTGCACTGTCAGAATAGTAGGGTCTGGCATCTCCCATATTACTGAATAGTTTTTACKTATGAGTTTGTAACGGAACAGAAGTAAAATTATCAAATCTGCATAGAAAGGTGGGAAAGGACCTTAGTTCACCCGTAGGCAGAAGTAGAGTTCAAATGGCTTTGACAGAATGGAGAAATCTGAAAAAACAGCTTGATAAGGACTGGTGACAGGCTCAGAAATAGGCAGAAATAATCAACTGCAAAAATACAGAGTGAAAGAAATGGTTTAGGCAGCAACTCATAGGAATATACTTGGAAAGTTACACTACAATGAAAAGTGAACACAACTTAGCAATGCAACGGCACAGCACAAAAGGTGAATGCCGCACCAAAATGTGAAAATGCAGGCTGCTCTCCCTGCACTGCTAAGCCTCTCCGAGAGTACTAGGACCACTTCTGGTCCAAGCTCTCCCAAGCTCAGATGGTGCTCTCTTGTCAGAGATCATCTCTTCTCGACACTGCTCCCTCCAGGATTACTTGCACAAAGGTCTCCAGAAGATGGCCAGAAGTCTCATCTGTACAGAGGCTTTTTGAGCCTCTTCATGCCAGCTAAAGAACTGGATCAGAGTAAGAAATGTCACACTAGTAGTTTTCTAAATGGATCAACTTACTGTTTATTGCACTGTATCCAAGAGTCCTTGTCTCTTCCACAGTTTCCTTTCTCAGTTCCTTCAATATTCAGCTTCTCATAGCAGTACCTGTCAGCAGCCGTCACTTCTAAAAACAGAAACAAATCTCTTGTAAGATGATGATGACTTCGAAAAGCCAGGTCACAGGAAAAGAGCACGCACAATCAAAGCAAGCAGAGCTTCCCAATTTGTGAACTGAAGCACCACGATCTGCAAGTGGCCCATGAAACTCTGCACAGTGTTCTTCCCAATCAAAAGCTTTATGATGGCACCACAGGACCGTTTTAAAATTTTGTTCAGATTGATAGGGGTTTATTGGTCAAAAATGTCCAGAAGCCACTGAAATAAGCTAATGAGCATGAGTATAGGCTTCCTAGGCAATTATTACTGAGAATTTAAGACTTCGGAACAAACACCAGTAAGTTAACCAACATTAGACAAAGAGCTAGAAAACAGGATGGAAAGACAAAATAAGGGGGGGAAGAAAGGGAGTGCCATACAGTTCTAGATGCTTTCAATGATTCTCAGTATCTCTCCTCCATAATTTTTCTCAACTAAGATAGTCTTTCAATCCACGTGAATTACAACCAACTTRGAAACAGTAACATTCACTCACTTTCACCCCAGATATATTTACATTGCCGGTCCCTGGTTTTACATCTTCCTCCAAAGCAAATACCCTAGAAAGAAAGAATACAGAAAAGCTTTCAAATTACTTGATTTTCCAAAATACGTATTTCTTTCATATAAAGATTTGTCACATGCTTTATATTGAAGCAACTAATATGTGATTTTTTCATTCAAAATAYGACTAGCACCCAAAACTCATGAATGTTAGCAGAACTGTCTCAGGTGACTTCCAAAGATCTTAAAACAAAATCCACAAAAAGTAATCTACAACAGCAGAAAGAATGTAAAACAAGGTGAAGTCCTAATTACCTGTCTGTTATCACATGAATATCCATCCATTTTATGGATATTAGGAGAACACTATGGAAAGAGAAAATAAGTAATAGATCATAGATCAGACAAGCATGAAAGCAAAGTATATAAAAAAAGTCATATGAAAAATTATTTCAATATCATGCTGGTTTTTTCAGCTTCAACAGATTTAACAGAATTTTTATACACCTTACTATACACAACAGTAATATTCATAGTGATTGCAAGACTTCAGGGAGGTTTTTTTTGTCTGTTGGATAGAAGACACAAAAATCACCTGACTGGAATTTCCTGTGCAGTTCTCTGCAATATCACAATCATTCACTGCTTCTCGACACAAAACTCCTTTAGGTTCAAACTGGGAAAAAAAAGCACAGAAAATTAATGTCTTGGTTTCTCCACATCTTGCCTTAAACGCAATGCTTCCTTATAGTTTTATCTAAAACAAAAAATGGGAGATATTCATGGGCTGACTGAAGTGGGAAGACTTTCCTTCCCCTGGTGTGTATGCTGCAGCACTCAAGCYATTTGCTGGTGCAGGCGGTACCGCTCTCTGAGACAGTCCCTCACAAGGGCATCAAGTGCAAGGCCAAGCAGGAGAAGTGCCCTCCTGGGATACAGGACCCCTGGGGGTTATCAAACCCATACTGCAGTGGGTTGCAGCATTATCCTACCACATCACTGTGCCTTTTTATGACTATTTTACTCTTCTTTACAAAATAGAAGGAGTGATCCTGATCTTCTCTCTAGGGATGAAGAACACCGCAGAGCTCTATGTGTAAACACTTTGGTTATTATAAGCCCCCACTGTAGTTGCAGAATAGGAACTATTAATAAATGTACTGAATTGTTTACAGTCTGACACTATTTTCTGAGGCACTGGATATTTAACAATGAAAAATGTACCAGTGACCTAATATAGGCATTTTGGCTAAAGAATTATGTGCTAAGTCTCAAGACCTGGAAAAGCAGGAAGACATCTCATTTGAGGCAATTGTTAGTGTTTCTGGTCATGGACATACTACAGACTCCTTATTTTTCCTCAAAGTTTTCCTAAGTCTATGATACCCAGTTGATTTTGCAGCCCCGGGATTTTTTTTTTTTTGGATCTGCATGCACCTATATTTTCGGAGGGACAACTGCTAACTCCACAGCTGGTGTGAACGGGCACACATCAGTGGAAGAGCTAGGTTATGGTACTTTCTCAGCCTTCAGCTTCCTTTTTGCTACTAGTCTCTGGAAAAATGCAGACAGACATGAATTTTGTCAGAGACGTTACAGGATGGTGGGATGTATACCCGCCATGTTTTGCTTGCAATCCCTCCTTCGCTCCTGCTTTCAGAAATGGCATTACAGGGGAAGGTAACCCCGAGTTTGGGAACTGTTATATACGGTCTTTTCAGTTGTCCTGATTAAGACCTCCTAGGGATATATGTTCTGTAGAAACCTACTTTTCTGTTCATTTGCTCACCCTTGCCACTCTGTATGTAGATAAACCCTTGTCTCGTTTGCAAAAAATAAGATAGGTACACAAAACTTAGTTTTGTTGTGATAGTCTTTGATAGTCTTTAATATGGTGCCTATGTGACTTGGATTCTTGAACAAAATTCACCCACACTGGCAATCTGCTGGGTTTTTTTATATTACATTAAAAAAAGGAATGTGCTTAGGGAAATGTGATCTGTTCCAGCATAATCTGTGCTTTTCCTTTTTTTAACATTAGGATGAGCACAAAGTCAAGAATGTGGTCCACAGTTATTATTAATGATCCTCCGAAGGAAATGAAACCCTCAAATGTGCACAAAGATAAAAATATCACACATAGTACACCACAGTTTTAATTACATTAATACTAATTATCTTTATTACTAAATGAGTACAAACAACTATTTGAAGCCACATTTAGCAGGGCTCTCTTACCGCCAAGATCTGGTTAAACCTCCTTTTACTATTTACTGATATATCAAGAAGAATACCTTACAGTTTACATAGGGCTTGATTCCCTTTACTCAGCAGGATTTCAGTCAGTCCAAACGTAAGGAGACATGGGCAGACTAAACTGAAACTGAAGTCAGGTGTCTTTTAGATGAACCCTTCTGAACAATTCTGCTGGCTGCACTTTTGGCTTTTTTACTATATCCTTCTCTCAAACACTCTGTGGTATGATTTTCCCATTCGGTCTCATGGGGCAAATCCAGAGCAACACATATGGCTTTGGGAGCGGCACATGGATAAGGATGTGCATGTTCACAGAATCACAGAATTACAGAATAGTTGGGTTGGAAGGGACCTTAAAGATCATCTAGTTCCAACACCACCGCCATGGGCAAGAACACCTTTCACTAGACCAGGTTGCTCAAAGCCCCACCCAACCTGGCCTTGAACACTTCCAGGGATGAGGCATCCACAGCTCCTCTGAGCAACCTGTTCCAGTGCCTCAGCACTCTAATAGTGAAAAAAACAAGTACATCTAATGGAACCTTTATGGTTAATTCATTTAATATTTAAACAAGGATATTTAATGAGATCTCATAGAACTTCAGCCTGATTCAAACTTGTCTGAAGCTGGAAGGATTTAATTTACCTCTGCATTTGATGACAGTCCCTGCCCAAAAAGCCAAGCCTAAACTGACAGGATATAGCCCCAGAAAAATCAGATTTCAGCCAGTTTTAAAAGGTAAGCTTTCAGAAGAGTAATCACAAAGTCTGCAAAGGAAAACACATGTGCTGTGGTGCCTGCAGCCACCTGGATGCATTCCCACCAGGATGCTGCAGTGAAGGTCACTGCCCTTACCCGGCACTTCCGACAGCAGAGCCCGTTGCTGCACTGGGAGCCCGCAGTCAGGGTGCAGGTACTGCAGCACTCTCCTCCCTCRCTGGCACACTCCTGAGGAACACACACACAGAGAACAAAACACATGGGAAAAGCACACAAACACCAAGCTCTCTTCTCATCCTAGCACACTACCTGAATGGATTAGGCTTTAGCTGCTTTTAGGCACCTGGAGGCAGAAAAAGGCATGTACTTGTGGGGCATGAAACTGCTGCTTCCTGTGCAAGATAGAAAATCATTTTTCTAACTTCATATTGTCAATCATTAAATACTAACATTTTAGCACTGACCAGTGTTTCCATCTAGGAACATGCATTCTTTAGTGTCTTTGAAGGCCTGATTCTGCACAGGGAGCTATTACTATGGATCCTTTAGCACACAACCTTCACATTGCTTGTCTTCCTCCACTTACTGCTAATGGCAGCAATGGGCAGCACCAACTTCTGGACAAAACTAGTTGCTAATTTAAAGGACATTGCACTTACTGCTATGGTCCCACAGTCACATTCTTCTCCATCTTCCACAAAGCCATTCCCACATTCTGGAGGATCCAGAAGCTGCATGGAAATTCAGRAATCAAAGGGCATGTCTCTCCTAAGGGAATCATTGCCATATTTACTCTGTGCAACATTGTTTAGAAGCTAGCACTCCAAATGCATTAACTGAAAACCAGTACCCATGACTCAGGGAGTCACAGACTGAAACAACACAACTGAAGCATACGGAGAATGAAAACTGCTGCAAATTAATTCAGCAATACTGCCGAGTCACATGGTATCTTCTGTGCACAGGTGTCAGCTTTATAGTAAATTCAGTTTGAGCACAAGGAAAAACAAAAGGTGTGACAATAAAGGAAAAAATTAAAAAGATATGACAATTTTATTATCTTCACAGTGGTTGCAATTGCTGTTGTTCTGGAGTTCAAGTGATGAGGGCTGAAAGGTTAAGGCCTGCACTGTAAGTTCAGAAGGAATAGCCATAAAAAGTTGTCCTTTCGTAGTATGCAGCTCAAAAATGCATGGGAAGGCGAGAGGCTAGGTTTCTTTGTCAGTTTTTGTTGCAATTGGATTTTTCTTTCCCTCTTCCTCTACCACAGTTGGGAACTTTCAGCAGTTTTCTACAAGTATGTATCACAGGCAGATGAGGAAGTATTGCTGGTGAGGCTTCCTCCCTTTCCTTTCAGCCTTCCTGCTAGACTGTAACTTAAAATATTGAAATCTGTATATTTGTATGCTATAACCTCTTCTAATGGACACTTATATTCTGTTCTTTTAAGTTTCATTTTTCCGGTCTTCCTAAAATTGCTAAAGGCAATTCTTCTAAAACAAATTTTTTTTTTTCCTTTGGACATAACAAAACATAATAGTTTTTATAGCTTTTATTAAAATAGCTTTTATTACATAAATGAGAAGGCATTTAAGTGTGTCACCAGACTAAAATTTTGCAGATTGTCCTTTGAGTTCTCCAATTAAACTAGGACCATTCCAAAAACCACTCTGCTCATGAGCCATCTGCACAAGTACATCGTTCATGGTGTAGAGTGCATTTCTCTTTGGCTGCTGCCTTTCTGTCAGGAGCCCACAGGATGGAGCATCACCCCAAGTACTTCACTGTGCCACAAACCACAGCCTGGCACAAGCTGACGTGCTACTATTAGATCCCCCTATTGAAATGGAAATTTGACTGCAGCATGAAATGAATATCTAGAATTTAAYATAAAATGTATGCAAGCTTTTAGAATTATTAAAGAGTTGTTAAAACTGCTTGTTTCCCATCTATTTTTCCAAATAACTTCAGTATCTTTTGGTGTGCTGCACAACAGAGACAAAGAAATGGCAGTAATAGAGCATTCTGCCTTAAAATATTGGGCCAATTTCCTGCAGTACATAGGGACAGCTAATTATGAAATTGAAGGAAAAAACCAAACATTAAAAGCAAATTGGATAACTTTTCCCCAAAGTCATATTATTCATCCATTCATTTGAAAAGAGCATATGTTCAATCTGCTCCAGCAGCCGTTGATGTAATTTTTGGGATTACAGCTGATCTAACAGTGGAGCACTGCCAGACACTGCACCTTGTCACATCAGCTTTCCTTTATCATAATGCTTGAAAAGCAAAAGTAAGTTTGCGTCTCACCACCCTTGCTAGGAAACACGTCTCTGACAGCTTTGTTAATTAGACAGACATCCATTGACAAAACCTCTAAGCCAACCCAAACAACAATACATAAAAGAGACTAAATCACCCTGGCTTCCATATCTAACTCACATTTCTGCATGCCATCAACAAAAAATTGTAAATGCTGCCAAACTAAATTGAGAGCAGAGTAATTGGGTTTTTTTCCAAATGACAGATGTGTAAATGAACATAATCACTAAAATAAAACCAAGTAAGACACATTACACTATATAAACAATTTACTTGGCAAAAAAATAAATTTATCAGGATTTCTCTCCACCTTTTACAAGGTGGAAAAGAAAAAGCTTCTAAAATGCAGGTACATTTTACGTAAGAAATCTTACATCTTATTAACGAATTACAGTGCTTCCTCTCCACTTTTAATAATATACTCTCCCATGAAAAGAGACCTTAAAGAGACAAGCAGGCTCAGCTTGTCCAGATTTGATGTTTTCTCTTCCCCTCTTTAACATTTATTGAAATTCTGTGGTTGTCAGAAGACGCACGTTTTCTCAGGTTCACCAGAAGGAACATGCATCACTCCTGAATTGACTTTCTTCTCTTTTACATCTATGACCACCTCAGCTACCAGATAAGTCTTTTTTGCACATTGGACTGTCTTTCTGCCTTAGCCTCTTTCCTTTGCTTGTTGAAAAACAGCCATTAAGTACAGGTTAACATTAATTATATATAGAAAATCGTCAAGACCATTATCCTGCTTGCCTTACATTTTAACACATGCTTCAGTAAATGGAGCAGGAATACATTGAAACTGCTGCAAATCCTCTATTGCAGCCCCTGCATCTTGGCTGGAGTTTCCTTAGCCTTCCTTTGCATTTATCTCCCTTAAATGTCTGGTGGTAGGGCACTGCACCCCCTGCAGAGGCTAAAGAAGCATGTTGGGACAGATGTGAAATAAAAACAATCGCACTTCATCTTCCAGAGATTTGTAGCAAAAGACATTGATTCAAGGCAAATTAGAATTCAAGCTGTGAAAAATTTTACACAGACACTTGAAATCTAAGCAAATACATTCAGTTGTAATATATAATACAATATGATAATACAATACAAAATTGTATTGTATTTACAATATTCAGAAAAAATTGCATGAGGGATGGTTCTCAATCAAAGGCTGTTGGGCATGAAACCACTTTATTAAAAATTTATTTAAACATAATTTCTAAACTACTATGAACTGAAATGATCTACTTACATCCAGATGTTACCAGAATAGTTAGAATTTAGAAAGACYCAGAAATACCAAAACTGCAGGTGTTTTTTCCAACATTGTAATTTTTTTTTTCTTGGTTTCATCTAAATTAGCAATAGAATAGAAATAATATTCAACAAAAAGGTAATGCTTACTTTCGTTGGTTTATTGAAAAGGCAGGCTCCACCTCCATTGTTTAAAAATTCATGATACTCTTCGATATCACACTCGGAGAACTTGCTTGGAAGATAGTACCTAGCAGAATAAGGTAGCAGGATTACTTTCTCTGGTGCTTTTTACACTCTATTTTCTTTTTTCAAAATAGGAGAAATATAACATTGGACTTCAGAAAAAGAATGAAAACACACTGTTAGAATCAGTAACTATCTGTTTGTAATTAATAATAATCTGTGTCTAATTTGAAAATCCTTTCAGTAAATAACAAGGAAATTTCAATGATGATACAGAGCTCATGGAAAATGAAGGTMTAGAACATTTCACGAAGTTTTTACATGCCAAACACCAAAAATCTGATTACACAGCGTGTAGTTCTCATGAGCGTGACTTGTTCCACTAACAAGCCTGATCTCAGGAATACATTTAGTTCCTCCCATACAAACTGTAGGAGACAAAGCTCATAGTTTTTTTCTCTCTTAGAGAAAAATCCTGACCCACAGAATTTTTGTATAGTAAAGTTGTGCCATTATAAACATGCTTCTAACAAACACCACCTAACACTTCAGCTTCCCTGTGTCATGCGTCCCACTCAGTAAATTTCAATTGAGTACAGAGTGCCCGCGAGGCACAGTGCCCCACCTAAAAACATTATGATGCAGAGAATCTTTGCATGGATCCTTCCCATGGGGAAATAACTTTTCCCAAGGCAACTGCAGTGATCTTTATATTCAGGTCCATAGTCATGAAAGTACTTATGCTTCCAAGAGATTTTGGAGTCTCAAGGGCTTTCCTCTATCAGCTCACCACTGGATAAAAAAAATATTATCCAAAGTGCTAGCCTGCATTGCCAGGAGGGATAGCTTCCAAAACATGATTGGCCTTTTCCATCTCTAATGTTTATGAGGTCGAAATACTACAGAGGTTGCGCATTTCACCATTCAGCAATAAGCTAGGTAAACACGAGGCTTTTTTGTGTACCCAATTATTTGAAAGATTTGAACTTCAGATAAAGAATTTAAAGACCCTAACATAAGAAAACACTCTTATAAGGATCAAAAATGCTTCTCAGATTGGCTTTTTTACATACTAAAAATCAGAAAAATCCTACCAAGTATGTTTTCAGGTATACCAAGGTGAAAAAAGCACACATTCACACTTTCAAAGAGCTTCAAATGAAATACACTTCTATGTTCAAAATTTTTCTGACTACAAAACTATTGTGAAAATTTGAAAGTCCATTTGAAATTAGCTAAAAACTTCGAGCACTTTCTATGTCTAAAACTAGACTACAATATAATTCATACACACGATAACAGACAGGCCTGTAATAAAAAGCATTAAGGTCTGAATACACTTTAGAAAGCATCAAATTTCATCCAGCAGCAAAAATTTGCTGATTAACCAGTCATTAGGTAAAATCTCTCCTATGACATTACACATGGGTATGAACATACTCAGCCTCCAACGCGGGCAGTTTTTCTAACAATATCACACAAACCAGGGAATAAAACATGATAACCGGGGAATAAAACATGCTTCTTTGCAATGACCTGGCCTGACTGTTGAGCCTTGTGCTTTGCAAGTTAAATCAGCATTCACCAAAAATCTTCACACATCCTTCTCATTAATTCACTTATTCTCAGATTTCTTTGAAGGTATCTGTGTATGGTATATTGCTAATACCTTACTTTCTGAAAAATGAGTCACCAAAAATATTCTGCTGAATCACAAAAGGCAAAAACTTTCACATCTTTCCTTTATGTCACTGTATGAAGAACATGATTTTCTTCTAGTGAAATGTCTTACCCCATATCTCCCATTATGCATCCAGACCACATGTCCTCACACTTACATTCACCTGACAAAAAAAAAAAAAGATTAAAAGTTGTATCTCAAGTCTTGTGAGCCCAGAATAATACATTTCTTATCATAAAAAGTACACTGTACTCAATTCCATTTCATATTTTAAGACAAGTTGAAAAGAATAATTTGCTGATTTATTGCACACCTCAGTTTAAGCGTATTGGTGCACCGTGCCAAACATTTTTAAAAACTGGACATGCATCTATGCAATTCTGAGCTTTGAAAATACGTCCTGTTTTAATTTCCTTCTGTTAAAGTGAAGTTAGAAGAAACTGCAGTGTCAGCCTTCAGCACTTGCAAATCATGAGTCAGCTTTCTCATCTTCTTCTGTGTGATCATATCTCCCAAATTTTCAGAGTTAAAAAAAAGAATCATTTTAACTCTTCTATTTTTTTAGTTCTCTTTTTTGACTATGCTAATGTGATTGGGAAAATCTTCACTTGACAAAACCTCAAACAATAATTCAGACAAAAAAAGCATGGAATGGTCAATATAGACAAGGTAGTACAGCAGGATCTATCAGCTTCCTTCTCTGCTCTCCCTCCCTTCCCTGCCTGCCTTCCCCATACAACTCCCTTCTGCCCTGCCAGCTGACTGGGATCACTTTGCTCTGCTCTCAATCCTCCACTTTCAAAGCTGTGTCTTGCTTCTATTTCAGTAAAAATTCTTTCCACTTACACATTCTGTAACTTGCCTTACTGTACTCATGAACATCAGTTTATTGCTTTCATATTAGAAGTACAATTAGAAAGGAAACAAGGCTCTGTCCAACAGCTGCACTCTACTCTCTCCCCACCAAAACAGTGTCCTGCCCTTCTCAGCCATAAAGAAAGGGAATCACCATAATTATAATTTTCACTTTTACCCTGCCCCTACATCAGCTCAAAAATATGTGGCTGGAAAATGAATACTGAACATGTCAGTAGCATAGAGCATCTGTCCCACATTTCTGAGTATTTTTAAAAATAGTATTATATAATCTGTAAGAAAACTCCTTAAATGCAGATGTATCTCTGCATTGTACAATGCATCTTTACAATTCCTGAAAACAAAATCCACCTAAGCAAAGTTCTACTACTCAATATAGTAATTTATCCTTTTTACATGTAAGCCACATAAGTACATATGATCCAGTAAGTAAGCACTCCTGTTCATCATCTAAATGGTTTCAAAACAGTATTTTTATTTTAATCATATCAAGCTGGGACTTCATATAACATAAAAGCAGGAAGGATGAGGTGCTTGTTGTGGGCAGAGTGGCAGAGATTAAAGCATTGCAGGTAAACAGGGATAACTAAGAAGCTGAATACCAAGGTTACAGCAGAGAAATGGTAGCAGTAGAGTGGCAAATTCAGGAGATTTGGGTAATCTACAAGAGAACCAGGGGTTTGGGTAATCTACAAGAGGAAATCAATCAAGAAAACCAGATAAAAAGTTGTGTTGTCAAAACTGTTCTGTATAACAGAATTAAGGTGGCTCCTCGTTATCCCCAGATCTAATAATCTACGTTTCCACCCTTGTGCCATTCGGTCTGTGGGTGAGACAGTCGTCTCCCTGAAATGAACGAAGTGGCAGGCACCCTTATGATCTCTTTTGGATGAAATGGTGACACCAGTGCTGCCAGGAATTAGGAGCAGGGGGATACCACAGCATTCAAATAGAGGAAAATTAATATGTCTGTCCCTTCTCGTGTTATTGCAAGAAATAAGAATATTTCAACATTGTGAGAAACAGAAGGAAAAAGTACATATCAGAAAGACACTGATAAGATCATCTACTTTTTAAGATTTTTCTCTTAAGACAGAGTGAAAAGGCAAATAACCTTACCACTTAGAAGTTTTCTTCTGTCTGAGAAAATGCCAATGTTTTGGGCCAAGGTCTGTGCCAGGGTAACTGCCATTAAATCTGGCTTCCCAAACTGAAAGAAATAAGCAAGGTAGGAAAAGTAATCAGTCACATACAGGTATCTCAGATTCAAGTGAAGCTTTTCTCATATTAAGGCAAAAAAGGCAAAATCAGATAGCCAGTGTTAGAATTCTTACTTCAGGGTAGCTAGACAAAAATTAAACACTGGCTTGTGGACAAGCTAAGTAAGAGAAAGCCTGTTTCTTTCTTGGCATTCTGGCTGCAAATAAGAATGACAGGATATTGCAGAATTTGCTGAAAAGTGTATTTGAATCTCTATCTGACTTTTTTCACTTGTCACTCTTCATTGAAATGTCCCTTCTGTAGAGCTGCACTAAGATTTTGCATCAGCAAAAAAAGAGCAAAATATTTTGAGGAATATGTCTGCACTGATCAATTCTGTGCAGATAAATTTCCACCACTTTTTGCTCATACCAGTATCCCCACCTACCTCATTCACACCTCCGCCTTTAAGCAAGGAGCAGATTCCACCAGTGTGGGCTACACCACTTCGACTGCTCTGAAATCGACTCCCCCTTTGACAAAAAGGAAAAGAAAAGGAAGTTCACCCTGTTCAGTCCATGAGTTTTGCACCTGTCTATTCCAGTATCTACCCTTCTGATTTTCAAATGAGAAGCTGGCATTTGCAAATGCTGGATGCCACCACTACACTGCAAACTATGAGAAAACAAAATGGGAAAAACAGATAACCACTCACAAATCTCACATGACAAATTATCTCCAGTAAAGTTATACCATCTTCCCCCCTGCTTTTCAGACTACCTAATATAAGAAGAAGGAGACTATTTTGCCAAAGCACCTGGATCTCACCAGCCTTTTGTTTCTTGACATACTACTGCAGCGAGTGCCTTCTGCTGGCACATGCTCCAGGCAGAGTGCAGGAGAAGCCACCACACTGCCAACACACAGGAGTAGGAGAACAACACATGTCTAATTGGGCAATGCTGATGTGGTAAACCTCAAGGGGAGATGCATTAAGCAAAGATGCAGAGGTAGGTGAAAATTCCCTGGAACTACAGCCGATCTCATCCAAGGAACAGATGTACTCTGAGCCTAAACCTAATCACCTCTTTAGTGCTGACCATATCAGCATGAATGACTGCCAGTTAGTGGAGACAAAATATACTCTGCTTCACCTGAGAGTATTGATCCATCCAGCAAATTATTTTTCTCAAGGGAGAACAGCAAAACATCAAGGAATGCAACAGGCTAACTGTTCTGAGGGTGGAAACTCATTTGTAACCACTGTACCATCACACTAGCTACCCTCACCTCTCAACTTAGCCATGTTTCACTCACAGGCACAATTTCAGAAATTGCTATTTTGAAACAATCTATGAATGCAATGCCTCAAACACCATTGGTGGTGGTGCTGCTATGGATAGCACTGGAATTAGCATTACAGTGGTATCCAGAGCTCAGCCACAGGCCAAATCAGGCTCTCTTTTGTCCTAGTCAATCCACACACATTCACAAGAACAAGACTTCCCCCCATAGACTTTACAATGTCACCAGAGAAGTTACACGAAGGATAGGAGAAAACCTGATTCCATTTTAACAGACAAAGATCCAAGACACAGAGAAACCAAAATCTGCAAGCACCACTTGCAGACCTTACTAGCTTTCTTCAAGGYAGAAATCAATGGCAGTAATTAAGCATGTGCAAAAATTCTGAGAGGGTGGATACTGGGCRTGGGTATCCTGGAACCCTACTGAAGTCATGTGAAAGTGAGGTGTTTAGGTTAAGTTTATTCTTACAGGCTCCTAAAACAGTCAGCAGAGAGAAAAAAGGACTCCAAGAGAGATATTCATCTGGTATATCTCATGTGGATCAAAAATCTCAGCCATGAACCGCTCCTCTATCTTGCTAGATGTATTTTATTATACCAATCTTATTTCCCAAACAATTAAGATTTTTAGAGAAAATAACATTCCTCTCAGTTTAGTCTTCTTATAGCTCAAGTGTCTTTGGAGAAGAAACTGTTTTGAGGATCTGAAACACTTCAGTAATCCTGCAGCATGCAGGTCATTCAGCAAAGTAAAGCAGGCCATAGTGCACTTAAGCAGAAAACCTCATCGGTTTCAAAACCAATGTTCTGCCTCTAAATAATCCAGCAGGGCTGTCTGCGCTCTGCTGCTGAGGAAGCCAACCTCTGAGGAGGAACCATGCATGACCCTTCAGGTAGCTGTGCTTGTGGAGCAGGTGATTGCACAGAATAACAAAGGATTACAGCACATGCAGCTCAGGCTTAGTATGTTAAAACTAAAATGAGAGTCAAGCCTCTAGTTGCATTGGCAGGTAGCTTGTGCATTAACTTTTTCCCACCTCCCCGTCTGAAATGTTACTTTGTGAATTATTGTGGATTACACACACAACAGAAAGGAGATGCATCAGCCACTYGTGAGAAGCAACCCCCAAGGAAAGAAAAAACCCCAGTAATAAAACATCACACGAGGTTACGTACGAAAAAAGGTGAACTGCGTCACTTTTCTCTCTGATAAAATCCCTCCTATATTTCATAAACTCACGTAGAGTCACCAAGGGGTTTTCAGATATGGTGAACTTGTTATCAGTAGCCCAGGTTTCCATGGCAACCAATACTATCCTGGTGTTAAGTTGTTCTTTATATATCTAGTACATTAACAGAATGAACAAATATATTATGTCAAATAGAACATAGGTGAGGTTTACCCCTTTTTTGTAATAGCTTGCATTTTTACATAACTAAATATTTAGCTTATTCTAGCACAATTTAGGTTCTCCTAGGTGATTTTATCTCCCTTAAAACCAACAAACAAACATAAAAACAAAGTAAAACCAAAATTTTAGGCCTAATTCTTCACCCAGCTCTCTTAGCCTTCAAAAAGATCCCTTGCAGGTCCTACACAGGCAGAGGAATATAGAAGAAAGATGGGATTTTTGAAAAATTCCAGATAGTTCAAAGATTTGAAATTAATTGGTCTTTCATAAAATCCGGCTCACCCAAAGACAGACAAGGCCTCTCTTATATGGAATAATGACCTATAACGCCATATTTTTCACTGTTATACACATCTACAGGAGTATTTCAACTCATGCTGGCCATCCTTTCAATGCTGGGGGTTAACACTCCACACCAAATACTTTCAAGCATTTTCTTCTTCTAGTAATACTTTTCTTTTTCTACTAATACTTTTCTGGGGTGAGGTGCAAGAGCCAGCAGCTAATCCGATTTAGTATCACAAATATAATCCACATAGCCCACCTGCATCTCCATATTCTAACTCATTTACTCAACTGCACTTTTTCTGGAGAAATTTTAATGCATTAAAATTTCAGATTGTCTTTTGGGTTTCAAGTTGTCAATGGGGATCCAGTACCAGAAATTGTCATATCTAAAGTGCTCTTTAAAACTCGGACTCAAGGGACTGATCCAGCAGGACACTTAAATGTTTAAAGCCACAAAAAAAAAAAAAACAACTCTCTAACACTTTATGTTAGACAAAGGCTTTATATATGTTAGACTGACTGTGGCTCTAGATGAAAATTTGTGATCTTCACATACATTATTATTGGTATACCATGAACTGACAACTCCTGCATCTATCRTCAGGAGAATCATATGACTCATCTCACACGTGAAAGAACATATAGTTGAGTGATACTTACTAAATCTGCCATGTTCACAACTGATTTAGCATAGCTGTTGGTATGGCCGACTGACAAGCGGTGCTTTTTACACTGCGAAACAAACACAGACAAGTAACATACACAGATTTCAAAGAAAGAAGGTCCATTTCCAAAAAACCATGAAGTAAAAAGCAACTACATCAACAGCAAAACCCCTGCACAGGGTTTTGTCTCCTATGCTGAATGCAAACTTGATAAGCAGTAGTAGAAAATTGCTCCGAAATGCACATTACTGATATTCTTTACAACAGCTGTTGTGAGGATCTGTGAATTCCTGTTTGGAAAGTACCCTAGGATCTTTACTGGAAAATGCTATAAGAACAGGAACATATTGTTATTCTCTCCATTATCTTTATTGTTGGCAATTTTAAAATTAATCAAAAATGCCAATGCAGAAATTAGCACAAAAACTTTCATAGATGAGACTGCTTTAGAAGTGTAATCCCAGAAGTGCCTGCATCCATGTTTTAATCTATCAGACTCCCTTTTTTCTATTTTCTCTCTTGTTTTCTGGTTTTCTTCTTGTATAGTTTCATACATCCAAAATGCCACAGTAATTGGTTCACTCCAGCAATCAGACTACAATGGCACCTTTACTGAAATTTCTAAGGCAGTGCTTTAAAAATGGCACTGAAGACAGCTGTCCAGGTGCTCCTATTTGCAGAAAAAAAACAGTTATGAATTAGCATCATGCGTATCACAGTCACAAGTATCTCAGAAGAATTTAGGACAAAGTGGACAAGCTTCTCAGAAATGTTTAACCATCTTGTGCCACATGATGCTTCATTTTGGAATGAAAGTTGTCAGCGTTTTCTGGAAGTTAGGATCTTTTAGTGGGCAAGAAGTGCCCCACAACAAGGGCATTGGAAAGGCATCCTTTCAAGCAGGAATGGGTGGAAAAACCATCAAAAATAAGGAAGTTAAGCCCACTGCAAATGATATTTCCTTCTCGCAGGAGGAAATTATTTGGCTTCTTTGATCATGGACATTCATTGGCATTTGCCTCAGAGAATAAACTCCTAAGTGGACTGACTCTTGCAGTAGCTGTGATTAGATAAAATTAGGAAACATTGTCCTTGGAGAAAATCTGCCCGAACAGATAGGGTCCCAAGGAAAAAGTTCTGGCTTCAGGTCTTTAGGATCAAACAAAATTGCACCAATTTAGAGAAYTTGCATCCAGTATTATTAGTTTTAATCCAAGAATTTATTGCTATGTTCACCAAACTGAGCTGGTGGAAGAGTACACTGTCCAAGGAGAGTGGCACACTCCTTGTATACTCTCGCATCTATTTTTGCCAATTCAGGTATTGCTTGAGAGAATTGCTGCACATTACAGAAAGAGTAGACAAAATTCATAGAAATATTTTGATTTTAAAGCCATAAGGGACTGTAAAATCATCTAATGTCACCAGTCAGATGGGCACTACTGGAACTTTATCCAGTTACTTCAAGATCAAATCCTATTGTTTGTGTTTGAAACTACCTTTGAACACTGCAAGTAATGAAGAATTCACCATTTCTTTTGATATTCCCTTCTTTAATTATTAATCATCTTCACTGACATAAATCTGTGCCTTTTCCCACTAGAATGAGTCTGGTTTTTCTTCAATACACTAATCGTTATTATGTCTCTTTCCACTATGTTAAAAACCCTACTTGTAATCTCCCAGAGAAGGGATACAAGCTTAACAAAATAATATTCTCTACACTGATTGACTGATTGGGATGTATCGAAAAAATCTAGTCACTATTAATCTCCCCATTGTCAACAGCTGCTGCACAATTGAAATAACTGCACAATTGATTGATGAGTGGCTGTAACTAAGACAAGTGCTCAAGAAAGCCAGAAAGAAAATCATCAGCTTAAGTCACACTGACATTAGTTACTTTACGACCCYTTTTTCTCATACTCAGGCCTAATTGCATTCTTAGTGAAATTACCTTGCTAAAATTCAAAGCCAACTTCATCAATGGTTAATGAGACCATAATTTACTTCTATTAAGGATATACTGAATTTATTCCGGCCTTACATTGTTCTTTATTGTTATGCTCTATGGATAAATTAAGACAATTTGATGCTAATTAAAACTGTGTCAGTCTTACCATTAGATGATCATTTACAATCATCAGCTCAATGTATTTTGTTTCCTCTTCAACTTTTCGTGGAATCTGACGAACCTACAGAGAGAATGTACCTCTAAGAGAGTCTAACAATACAGAGAGAGTGTAACTGGTAACAAATATTTGCATTTAGTGGCTCCCCCACTTTAATAAACAGGGAATGAAGTCTCTGTCTAGAATATTTATTTTGAAACAAAATAAAGTTAGATAAACTAGCTACTTGTCACTATCGCAACATAAAAAAATAYATGTGTTTCATTAATGGGAGTTTCTGATAAAAGTATATTCAAAATGAGAAAAAATATTTTACCTATTTTTTCACTGGCAATGTAGCAGTAGTTAAAAAATTTCATAACTCTGCAGGTAGACAATGTCCAAGAGAATCCATCAATGTGTAGCCTACATTAGATACCTCTTTTTGTATTAGCTGTATTGATATAGAGATCTCATGCCAAACCAGCAGGAGCAGCATGACTCCATCTGGACAAATTAACTCAGCAGACATGAAACAAACTTGATGGCATATTACTTATAAACAAGCGTATTGGCACATACCTGCCTTTTCCTTCTTTTGTGTCTTGGCCTTACAACAAAATTCTGTGATGTAGTATTCATCTGCCAGAACTCTAAGCAGAAAACACAGACAAATACATTGAGTATTTACAAAAATAATCCCAGCAATTAGTCACCCTGATGCAGCATGACAGTAGTATGGCATTCTTCAGCACATCAGATGCAGCAACAACTTATTTTTTCAAGTTTCCAGCTAGAAAGGAAGCAACACTACAGATGCTTCCCAGTAAAAGGGCTCTTATTAAAAACTCTACTAGTGATAATCTGGGTCTGTTGAAACAGATGATCTGTGGGTGTCACGCTTCAGAAAGCACAGCAGATGTTCTATGCCAAAACTTCACCAATATTGGGCATGAAATATTATTAGCATAGTGCTTCCATGGAGTGAATCACATTTTCGAGAATTCAGCAGACATTCACAGAGCTCTTGCAAAAGCTACCTAAATTAATAAGAAGAGCATGGAAGGCAGAATTAATGCTTTAAGACGATTACATTCACAAAGCAAAATATGTCAGAGTTGGGAGAAACCTTATGAGATTTTGGCAATGCTCACTTACCAATACAATATTCCTCCCTGCTAATCCCACTGTGTCTTTAATTTCTTAAACCTCTAATCATAAGCACCAAGTAGTTTATTCTTTTGCCAAATCCCTTTCACCAAATCTATTACCAGCCTCTCATGGAAAAGGACACATTATAAACTAAGCAGAAGACAACACTCGCTCTCACCCTTTCAAAGGTCCAAGAAGTAATTTTCCATCTTTAATTTTAGATTCATAGTCCCTGCCTCCCTTTTCCCTATACAAAATAGGCCTGTTTCCTTATCTTGTATAAATGTGTTTGCTATTCGCATAACCCCATGAAGACCTTTCTTTGAGACATGTAAATTAAATGTTTGCAGTTGCTTAGTTTGTAATAATGTCTTTCTCCCTTTACTGCTTTCTCTCCTTTGTGCTTTCTGCAGCTTTGGACATCCTTTCAGTCTCCAGGAACTGAAAATTTCTTTCAGTATTCCAGAGTGATTTTACCAATCCTGCAGAGAAGTAAATAGTGCTATAGGAGCTGTGTAAATTAAGGGACTTCCGGTTCACATACCTTTGTACACAACTTCTGCTTGTGTTACAAATTCCTGACCAGTGCAGTATCGCTGGTGAGATGGCAAAGTTTCTCACAGCTGCACTTCCTACCTGCTGTACATTAACTGTACAATTTCTGCATACTGTTCAAAAATAGGATTAAAAACAATGCTGATAGGAATTTGACAGGGCTGCCATATCAGCAAAATCTTAAAACACAAAGCTGAATTGCCCATCTGACAAGACATTGCCGGGCCTATGTGCTAATCTTAAACAGGAGTGGCAAATTACTCATAAAACAAACCAGGAAAGCAAAACATGACAAACTGGTATTGTCTTGGCTAAATTTTAAGGGCTATAGTGTCATTTTGGTACGTGAAGTTTGCAGATATCTTTTCATGGAGCAACCTGGACAATCATAGGCTCTCTGCTTAAAAATGGTTTCCAGGTTACACCAATGCACTTGAGGACTTTCTTTACAAAAAAGACCAAAAATAAATTAAATCACACTCAAAGCTCCCTATTTATTGCTTAAAGACCTGCAGACTTAACTTCTGATGATGAGAAACTACATCTGGAAAATTTTTTTACAATGTTGTTTTTGATTATGTTTTGTGTATGTTAATTAATTTAGACTGTGTTCTAGTGCCACACAATTGGATCTCAACCTGTCATTTTTGGTTTTAGAACATGGATAATGAAACTGCCAAAAACAACACTTTTCAATCAATAAAACAATAATTTACAGTATGTATATACAGTCTCAGATAACTTCATCAGCAAGTGTGATTGTTCTAGCCACCATCGGAAGTCAGTCATCTTTAGAGGGAAATGGTGCAGCCATTAACATTAACACACATTAACTSTGCCTTATAATTTACAAGATGGATGAACTCACACAGGGTGCATTTCCAGCCAAGGGCCCTCAGGCAAAAGAACATGACCAGCAAAATCACAGGAAATGCTGATAGTGGAGAGAGCCTAGCAGATATTTTGATGGGAATTTATTACCTTGAAAAACACTAATGAAGATTCCCAGAATCATAGAATCATTTTGGCTGGAAAAGACTCCTAAAATCGAGTCCAACCATAAACCTAACACTGCCAAGTCCCATTAAACCACATATCTAAGTGTCATATCTAATATTTCTCATGCGACCTCAAAACAAAAGGAAATCTGTTATGTATTATTTGAAAAACAGCACCTTTGATAACATATTGTTACCTAAGACCATGGCAGGGCACTGTACATCTCAATAGAGATTGTGAGAAAAAACACAGTCTAGTAAATAAAAAGTCAAATGCTCTAAGCATACCAAGTCATCCACCCAAGCTTTCCTTATCTAAAATCCTCATTATTCCTCAGACCACTGCAAAGTACAGTACAATAAATTCTTTTCTGCAATAGCTTGTGGGGTTATTTTAATACCCAGGGAGCATAAAGTACATTGCTATTGAACTGTAATAGTAAAAGCACAAACTATTATATCACTGATACTGAGTAATCCCTATTACTTGAAATTTTTCCCTTTCTAACAGCAATATTGAAGGTGATGATATATCCAGTTCATTCCTAATGCAGTGCTTAGTGGAAATCTTACCTTACACACATTCTTTTAAAGATAAGAGAAAAACCTTGGCTTCAAGGAAAATCTCCCTAGGCTGGTCAAATTGATAAATTATGAGAGTAGTAAGGAATATAAGAAATACTGATGACACTGTAGCACAGTACTTGCTACTACTAATAATAATATTGTTGTAGTACTATAAAAAAAATCAACCACAACAACACTATTAGCAATTAATTGCAAATATTGTTTAAAGGAAAAAAAGTCAAGACAGCAGTCAACACTCTCCAGACTGACAGGGAAGAGGCAGGACCAAGCAGAGATACTGGTGGAGCTCTCATCCTCTAGAGCTGTGACTATGCATGAAGAATGACTTACAGACAGAGATCAATTGAATATTCACAGACAAAGAAAAATTATGGGTTTCCTAATGAGGATAGAATATTATATGCTATGATATATGATATAGTATGATATGATATTATACAATATATCTACTGTAATTTTCACTACAAACATCAGAAACAACTGTTCAAACAATTTTACAAAAATAAGAAAGGGCATGTGGGAGAGTAGGCTGTGAATTAAAGTTTATTTCTCCATATATGGGATCCTAAACACAAAGTGACGGAATATTAGCACCCTGTACTTCTTAGCCACATTACAAATACTTGTATAATTGAGACCACTAGCACTCCTCAATTGAATTTCCTTTTTAACCTTTTCTACAATCTTGTGTTTCTAATTCAATCTAATGGCAATGTGTTCCATTATGTCACATGCTGGGCTTTGTACAGCAAAGTCAGCAACTATTTAGTTGTTATCTATAGTAAAAGCAAAACCATACAAGCATGTCTGGATTTCTGTGGGAAAACAAACAAACAAATAAAAAAACCAAAACCACGAGGCCCTAGTTTGACAGTTTTTTGAAAATCAAGAAGCTTTCATGGAGGTCAGACTGGGGCTTTTACTTGCAATTAATCCCTTTTCATAATTTTAAAAGCAGAAAGTAATTTTATTCCAAAATCTTGAAAACATAAAATTTCACTATTAGGAAATCTTATAAAATAGCTTATAGATATCTAGTAAGTATCAGCTCCAGCAGTCTCCAACAACCTGACACAGAAGACTTATTTTAGACTCAGCAGTGGTTGCATTATTTCCAATCTTTCGAATGATATGTCCTTGGGAAAGTGTGATAAAAGATGCACTTTATTATTTGGCCTTATGTTCAATAAATTGTTCTCATTACAGTACCATCTCTGCAAGCACAGGTAGTCCCCATGGAATGTGTGTAAGGTGCAGGTGCCTAGGAAGTTTCATGACATAGATGTGAATGTCATGCACTGCATGAGCCTTTCGTGCTGTCTCTCCATCTCGACACCGCCTCCACCTCGCCCGGGCAATCATCATCGCAGGACATGAGGCACCAAGCTGGGACACTCTTTTGCTCAGACTCAGAAAGATTCCTTCTTCAGAACTGAAATTAAGGCGACCCAATATTAGCAATTTCCCTTGGTTTTTTCCTCATTAGCTCCTTGAATGATTCTACTTCGCTTAACAACTGGCAAACCTGCACAAGCTGCGCTCCAGGGATGGACCCATCTATCTGCAGTACTCAGCCTCGTAAGACCTTAGATCCAAATGTTACCATAGGATAAATAGTTTGTAACAAGATGATCAAACATCTCTAACTCTCCTGAAGAAATTAGTCTAGAGGTGGCTTCTACCAAAATGTCAGTGTCTATGAAGGACAGTTTTATTTATCTAGGATATGTATCGTAGAGCAGGAACACACATCGGTAAAATTGGCAAATCCTTGACAGAAGGGGGATTTGTCATAAACACTGCAATTTTAGCTTCAATTAACAAGACAATCCCTCAGATGAAAACCCATTTTTTTTAAAAAACCCTTCTCCCTTCACACACAATATGGGCATTCATCACTACAAGCACTTAAAACCACTTCTGCCTCCAAATTCATTTGCACTGAAATGCATGGCCCCCATCACAGCCAGTACTGTGAAAGATGCTGACTGGGCTGGAGAAGAAAGTCACTGAACCGCAACAACCATTGGCAACTTCTTGTCTCCCAGGCTTACACTCACTCCATGGTACTCACCCTGTATCTCACAACAGGAAAAATCTATGAAGAGTTATCGACCACTGGCAACATGGTGTTTATTTTCATCATCTTTAGGCTACCTCAGTCCTTTCCTCTCTACAACTACTAGCACATCATGCAGCCCATAAACCACATGACTTGTTAAGAGAAACATGTATCACAACATGAAGCTCTAGGAGAGGTTTCGTTCACTGGATTCAGGGTTTTTTCAGCACTTCATGTTCTTTTCCTGTGCTTTAACTGTTTCAAAATATTTTTTTTTTTTTTTCTTAGTGCTTTTTTATTTAGTTGGGAAAAAGACAATGTCTATAAAGAAACAACATACTATCAGAAGACAATCTATCAAATATAATCAACAAATTTGGCCTTAGACTAAAACACTCAATAAGTCATGAATATTAAAAAATCATACCAGATGGCAGGTCAGCTGAAGGAAACTCAAACAACTTGGATTTGTAAACGGAGTGGAAATGGAAGTCATCCTGAAATAGTAAATAATTGCACATATTAAACCAGGARAAATTAATCGCTCCCAGGAGCATTAAATAGACAATCCCAAAGGTTCTTGTTACCCAACACATACACCAGTGAACATGCAAGTTGCAAGGCATCATTGCTGTACATTCCTCTTTTCCCAACTGCAATGTGATTGCTAATGCCACAGTTATTCATCTCTTATTGGAAATATCTGAGTACATCAAACACAGTGGCTGAGCACACTTAGAGCAAAGCTTAAGCTAGGCTCCCAGAGCTGCCCAGGGAGCATCAATGAGAGTCACTGGAGCCGCTGAACTGGAGTCAAAGATGAACTAGGTGGAGAGTGATACAAGAAACCAGAGCAGGAAGTGCCAGAGAAGAGGACAGGGCACTTAGAGGCTTCTGTTGCTGGCTCCAAGGGACCCTCATCTGGTGCTGCACTGCTCTACAGCCAAGTGCTGCAGAGCACACACGTATGCCTAATTTTTGGAGGTCTACTTTTGTCTGTGAAGATGGAGTCTCACATGGTAAATGAGTTGGGAATGAGGGGATGATTTTGGCACCTTTGGTCCCAAAGCCTTATGCCTGTACCCATGGACAACTGTAATCAACAAACACACCAAGACTACTGTAAGTTCTACTTACATCTGAAGTGTAGTTTTCATCTGGCTCAATAAGGTAAGTATGATTTCCATCATAGAACATCCCACTGTCAAGAGCAGGAAGTGTAAATACTGATTTAATAAACAAATACTAGTGCAACATGGAAGTAACTTTAAGAAGTTCATGTACTTTAAAAATTTAAATATATAGAAAAGGAAGAGTTAAAAATGGCTTCAGAAACTGAATGCAATTCTGGATCAATCATTTGTTTATTCACTTCAGAAGGAAAGATTTTCTCCTGTGATGAAGCACACTTTTCTTTCTTCCACAAACCTTCTCTACAACACATATTAATGCCAAAAAATTGACTAATTTAGCCAACTGAAAATCCAGTTAAAAGCCCCCATTTCCATGTAAGAAACATCTAGCTGCAACAGATAAATAAGGGACCTGCCTTTAGGAACACACAAATTTGGAACATACACATACCATTCCCCAAATAAAAATGTTTTTGAATTGAATTATCCTTAGGTTTTAATGATTTTTTATTAACTCTTTCCTCAGGCTAAGTGTTGATACAGGTATTACTCTTTAAGAGCATAAAACCAAAGGTTATTTCTTATATCACTACCATTCTGATCTTCAATCAAACCAGAAWTTTTTTTTTAATAATTTTGCCTTTATTCCAGTGGTATACACACGTGGTTGGGATTAGGCTGTATCAGCATGTCCCTTTCAAAAGCCCACTACTAAGGTGTTTAAGCTCAGCCATGAATATGAGCTGTAAGTTCAAACCTGGCACATAGCACATAACAACAGCATGAAAGCAAGATTATTTGTTTATTTACATTACTCTTAAAAACAGTCAAACCAGACAAGAATTATAAGCAACAAAACCAGATACTTTTCTTTTTCCTTATGCAGCATTTTTTTAATCAGCAAAATTGACATTCACAGAAGTAACCTGGATTATTGACTGTATAACATACATCAAGTGTGAGCATATCTATGATGTAAAGCTCTTTCACCTTTCAAATTATCTGTGCGTATTCTTTAGAAAAAAATACTGTCTACACAGACTAAACGAAATATTCTAGCACCTGCTGAAACTTCTTTGCTTGGGAATAAGATGAGGTTAGGTAAGATCCCACAGCTCTTCATCAGGCAAAACTTCTTCCCTCTAATTGCAATTTTAGTTAAGCATAGTGTGCAAGTTGAAGCGCTGTTAGCAAAGAGCTTCTTATGAGACTGCTGCTCCTAGCAGCACCGACCTCTGACCAAGTCACTCAGCAGTGACAAGAATAATAGTCACAGCTGACCTACAGACCTGACTTGCTCACTCAAAGCATTCACAGCTCTTTTCCAACCACCTTCCATAGCCTAGTGTGCTCTGAATAAACCACACGCTCACGGATGTGTTAAAGAGAAAGCACTAGCAAAACATTTCAAAAACCTGCATCTTGATGATGTAAATTCTCCAAACACTTAAATTTGTAGCCGTGAAAGTCGAATTCACAGCAGCGACGGCAATTTTTACTTTCACCACCAGCCGGCAGCAAGATCCCAGACGTGCCTGCCGCCGATGCCCTCGGCTCCAAACCCGGGCTGCAAATCGTGCCTCGCTATAGCTCACTTATATCCCAGCAACCGCTGGCGTCTGCATTCAAAGTCTTTTTTGTGGAAACCGTGGTTACTGCAAAGCCCACAGAAAACAAACAAAACAAAAATCCACGCAAAATGGCCTGCTCGAATTTAAGGTTGCAGAGATACATTTATCATTAGCCAAGTCATTAAGAGAAGACATTCATAATTTTAAGTATTCCGTCAGCCAGTCATGAGATCAACTTAACTAATTAAAGAAAGGACACAAGGCAGACATTACCAACAGAAGAACACATAATTTATGATTTAAAAAACCGAACATTTTTTCACAGATATGAAAAATTCTGCTGCTACTGACCGAGATCTAGAGGTACTAATACATAAGAGAGGAGACTGGCATGAACTTTGGGAATATGTTCTCTAAAAGGCATCTGTGTTCTGCCTCGTGGTTCCTAAAATTCATGAAAGCAAAGCTCCTGCCCTGCACACCTTACAGAAGACAACTCTCCCCACCTTCCCTTATTCCAGCAATATGCTCCAAATTGTGGTTGAAGCTAAGGAGCTCTGATTGCCAGTGTGAGTTTCTAGTAATTACTTATCATTTAAAACCGACTGTGTAGGAGCTAGTTGTGGTGATGGAAATGCATTGTCAGAAAATGTGAGTTTAATACAGCTCAGGAAACATTACTTTCTCATACTGAATGCTTGAAATACCAGCCTGCTTAGAGCAAGCTTCGGTAAAGGAACTCAGCAGAAACTTCACAATATCAGGGGAAGAAAAAACGGAGGAGGGGAGAGAAGGAGAAGGGGGATACCTCTCAAGAGAGAGCTGAATTATACAAGGAAAAAATGCATCATTCATCATGTAATTTTAGAAGGCACCAATTCAAATATCAGGCCATTTATGAATACAGAGCAGCAGAACGGTCAGTCTTAAGCATAAACCCACAAAAAGAGGGCAGGGGAAGACATGCAGGCTCTCATTCCTTCCTGCTTTTTCTCCTAGGAGTTAGCAGGGGCCAAGACCTAATGGATCACTGCTAATGGAAGCCATGCAGTGGCTCAGGATGCATTAGGAAGCTACTATTTTTAGGCTTACTGTCCATACTGAAATTGGGCTCAAGTTTCTTGAGCTGCACAGCTGTAAATCAGACAAGTGCAAGGATGACAAGTCTTCTGCATGCATTCTCCCCTTCCTAACAGAGAATATACAACTATAAAAGAAAGACACTATTCAAATATAAGTACTTGTATGGCTGATACCAGAACTACAGAATAGTTGGAGACAGACAATAGGCTGAAGAAGACTTCCATCAGCTAAACCCTGCTTCCACAGAAAAAGGTAAAGCTCATGTGATCTCCACACAGGGTCACTTGCTGCTATGATTTTTCACGCTGATCTCAGTATTTAAAGTGCTGAGATCCTGTAATTCCCAGATGCAACAGGTACTTGGTTGATCTGAAAACCTGACTAGCATCATTCAATAGTGCCAAAAGTAGAGAGGTCCAAAAGCTGTACAATCAATACACAGCTTCATGTAACCTTCAGACAACAGATGCTTTAATTATATAATTAGTAAAATTATGTACTTCAAAGAAAAATTATTATACCTTATACCTTTTCTTCTAGATTTTTCAAGATTTTACTATATTCAAGGTATTATCCCATACATACAGCTTAAGGCCAGAAATTCTGTTTAAAAAAGTGGATAGTGCAAGATATACTCTAAACTGACATTTTCTCTGTAAAGAGACTAGAAAAGAAATAAAATATACATCATTATAGGAACAAGAAAAGAACACAATTTCCAAATGGTTCACTGGCATTGTTTTTAATCTTGTAGCTACTTCTACTCTGCCATCTCTATAATAAATGATCTTAAAACAATACCGTGCCACTGCCGAAAGTCCTCAGTTTAGAAAAAATAAAAGGGAATTCTGTAGACCATTGAGTACTTAATATTGGTGACGAACTAGTAGGAAAATAAATAGCACATATTTTACTATATATATATATTATTTTACTATAAACAACTTTATTTTGCTTAAAAGAGTAATAAACAAAGGCCAGTAAAACCAAAACAGCAGACTTACTGTAATCCATGGCATGTTGACAAGGCAACAAACGATACAGGATTTCCTCGAATTTTTCCCTGATAATAGCAATGTTCTCCTCCCTGAAATTTGAAATTGAGACTGTAAATCCACGGGACATCCCACATTATCGCACTCCATTCTGTCAAAGACTGCTTTTTCATAAACACATTGCCAAGCCATTGACAAGGAATGAAGAATTGACTATCACTCACAAGGGCATTCATCCCACCTTCTTTGAGCCATGGTTCGGTACTTAGACAAACACCATCATCCTGACACTCTACACCAAATAGAGATATTTTCAGTGTGAAGTCCCTGACATCCTGAGATGGATTTCAGAGACAAATTACTCCAGAAGTGCTCATCTTTCTTCATTGACTAGGAAAAGAGTTGGAAGCAGGGGGCTTAGACTCAACATCTGCTCTGCACATGACTACATCAGACAAGATGAACTCTGCTCGGAGGGTAAGGCAATTTCCTTCTTCTGAGGAGAAAGGTATGCTTACCAAATAATAATAATGCTTGACTGAAAAAAAAGACCAAACCAGAAGTAGTCACTAGCTCTCCAAAAAAACTAATGGAAACTCTAAAAATAACTAAGCAGTAAAGTAAAGTAAAGGAATGAAAACGAGTATTTGCATCTTCTCTTCTTCAAATAAAATGTATACCTTTCAAATAAAATCCAGCAGACTTTACTCAAAATATTCCCCCTGGTTTCACTGATAGGGATGTAAGCCCTACTGCAGATGCAACAAATGTATTCAGTATTGCACAAGGACAATATTTGTATGCAAAACGAGAAAAACAATTCAAACACCCCTTAAATACTCACTGCCACTCTACTCTTCAGAAGAACTTACCTATTAATGCCTTACCAAATTCAGCTATGTTGCAATGCACCAATGTTGGTTAAAGGACTATGAAAGAGATTTTCAGTGCTTTTTTTTTTTAATAGAATTTATTCGCAAATACTTGTTTCAGCAAATGTATGAATAATCCACCTAGCCTAATGCACCTAGCCCGGTGAATATTTATGTCCATTCACTGCAGGGACAGAAAGACATTACAATTACAACTTTTCAGAAGCCAGCAGTCACTTGCACGACGCATAGCACAGTCATTTTAGACATCTGACATTAAATGCTTTTGGATTTTATTTTTCAAATATGAAAAAAAATTAATCAAGATCAGGCTAAAGGTAAGAAAATACGCAGGATATGCTGGTAGTTTTGTGTTTTGATCAGGAAATCCTGTTCTGTTTTGGATGTGGAAACTATTACTGAAAGCAGCTACAAAGTGTGGGTGCCTGTTGTTTGAGGTACACTCCTTAAGAGAGAATAGGAGCCTGTTTGTCAGAGGGTGGCTGCTTGCAGGGAAAGAGACTTGATCTCAGCCTGGTCACTGGAAATCGTTAGTTGCTCCTCAAGATCTTCTCTGGAGCATTCATGGATGGCGCAGTGCAGCACACCTGGCACAGCTGCTGCTGCCACAACCAGCGACAGCCGCGGTGCTGCGGAAATGCAACACCCGACCCACACACTGGGACTCTGACATTTCTTGCCAGGCTTGTTGCTTCACTCGGCAAGAGAATCCCTGTGGCGTTTCTTCCATTAGAAGTGTTACACAATTTTTTCCTCCACAATTTCTTTCAATCTCGTTATTTCTTCTCTTTCACATACCACCTTTTCCTTCCACTTGCTGCAGTGACTGCAGCCACCTCCACCACCCATCCACGTCAGCATCTTTGCCTTTGGTGCAGACATAGAATACCTTCACCAGACCGACCTGCACAGCAACCATCACGCTGCCCACCATGGTCACCTCTCTGCTCAGATGTCTGAAGGGAAACTGGTGCCACAYAGGTAATGTTTGACTCCCTGTCTCACACTGGTGAGAAGCTCTGGGGCTGACCCCGTACCAGGCTACAACAAGGTATCTGGCAGGAGGTGTACAGTCCATCACTCTTGGACCAGCATTTCTCAGGATTGTCAAGGTTTGGGACACAGGTCCAGTATCAGTGAAAAGGAGATGGTTAGAGTTTCTCTTTTGCACTTGTGCATTTTAGCCACCAATACCCTAAGTTAATTTGATTTCAGAGAGAGACTACATCCTACTTTGTTTTTCCTGAAACTTCAGCTCATTTTCTTCATTTTATCCTCCTTTTCTACACCTATTTACTTCCTATATCTTAGCTACTTTAAGGTCTCTTCATTTGAGATTTTCTTTCTTTCAGTGTGCAGGGTGTCCCTCACTACAGGATCACAGGACTGCTTAAGGCTTTCATGTCCTTTTGGAACATATAAATAAGAAGTAAACAAAGAGAGACTCCAGTAAACAAATAACAAAACTAACAATCAAACTACATGGGTGATCTAAAACCTTATGAGCAATAAAATACTCTCTAAAGAGAATTCTTGAAGTAGTATTCCTGTAAAAGATATAACTGGAATAAGTGCACGAACATGTGAATAATATTGAAAAGACTATCAGTAGGGAGTTGGACAGACTTCTAGCTGTGGAAGGAATTTGGAGTAATTACACAAATTGGTTTGTTCTCAGAAAATGTAGTTAATATGTACCAGAAATAGAATCTCAGGCTCCATTAGTTTGCAAAACTACGTCTTTGCAATCAGAAGGAACATTTTTTCATACTAAGAATCCAGTCTGTGGCTCAAAAGTGTGTTTTGATCTTCCTAATGAGAATCAAATAAATGCCCCATGACAGTACCTCCAAATTAATTTATTCTGTAATAAATCCATGGGAAAAAAATAATGCATACAGATATAGAGAAGAAAAACATAAGAAAAACAGCTCTAAATTGTTGTCTGGGAAAAATACAACTCAGACACACAAATTCTATTCTATTTAGTCAAATCACTTAACGATCTACTAGAGTTCATGGTAATTCTGGTGGAGACAGAAACACAACTCTGATCTCAGTCTCAGGGACCAATTCTTATCACTACAAAATATCCATTTCTATATGCTAACGTGTAGGGAATATTTTTTATGTATGTACTTACATTCCTATCATTATAATGTAGCCACTTCAAACCAGTTAATAAAATTAACTTCAGCTAATAAAATTTACTTTCATTTCTTTAAATGAAAACAGGGTTTTTTTCAAGTACTTGATGCATGAGATTATCTCATCTTGGTTAGAGCATGGTGCTAATAAGACCAAAGTTGTGGGTTTAATCCCTGTATGAGCACTTAAAGCTACAAATTCTGAGAATAGAAGTGTTTATGAAACCACTGGATGTGGCACTCAGTGCTATGGTTTAGTTGGCATGGTGGTGTTCAGTCAAAGGTTGGACTACATGAACATTTCCAATAATGAGCCTATGACTCTATGGTTCTGTACTGAGAACAGGTTAATGGTTTTTTTAGAGCACATGTAACTTTGGACAGTTCCAAAGAAGTTTACTGTCATTGCCTCCCTATAGTGCTGAGGCTGAAATTGTGCTGTGTTTTGAGATATACTAAAGCTCTTTTATAGCAGGTGCTGTAATAAAGCACTATAGGAGGAATCACAGCATATGGCAAATCTGAGACCACCAAAAGACTAAACATAATAGTCATATCTATCTTCTTTTACTCTGCTCTTGGAAACACTCCCTGAAGTACTGGGGTTATCTCTTTTCTCTATTGGTATCTGTAGCAGTGAGGTAGAAGCTGAAAACATAATCTTCATTTTTTTTTCCTGAAAATATTCTGGTCCCATATGAAAATTGAGACTTCCCTTAAGAGCTGAAATTAGCACCAACAACACTTCAGTCCAGAACATCAAGGGTGTTTTGGCTTCCTGTAGCTAATAGAGCCTCTCTCTGCTCTCTCAAAAGCAATAATTGCCCATCTCAGCAAATCAAACCTCCACACTGGCCTTTGTCAGCTACTGGCAAATGGTTGAGTGCAAGACAAGACAAAA
This sequence comes from Amblyornis subalaris, assembly GCA_018881555.1. Classification (NCBI taxonomy): domain Eukaryota; kingdom Metazoa; phylum Chordata; class Aves; order Passeriformes; family Ptilonorhynchidae; genus Amblyornis; species Amblyornis subalaris. Next base: position 5,511,221 of record JACAXG010000047.1, on the reverse strand, counting down.
CCAGACTGCTCTTCTAACACATGCCAGCCATAAATGTGAGCAGCACATTTACCCATTTCTACTCTAAAGCCGAGCCTGGCCACTATAGAGTCTGGGACAAAATTAGGCTAAACATCATTTGCTATGGGACAAGCTCAGCCTGGTGACAATGCCTGTGACACAAACCTACAACAYACATAGGCACACACTCATGCCATATCCAAAGGCAGGCTAATGCTACAGCAGAGAGAAGTTCAACATTTCTGCCTCCACAAGGCACACAGCCACTGCTCATGCTGTCGTTTGCACMATGCAAGGCAAATTTTCTGCCAATACCTATAGCACTCTGTTGTCCATTTCCTTGGATCAGTAAGTTACCCTTCCTCATGAACCTTCTCAGCCTTACTGGTAATGTCCAAGGCCAATACAGAAAATACAGATTTTAACAAGAAGTTTATTGATTTGGAGAGATAAAATTGTAATAACAATCTACCAGGAAAAAAAAAAAATCAGAATTACCCCAGAGTCAATTAAAACAAATTAATCATTATGATAGTGGTAAGTTCACGAGATAGTCTTCATCTTGATGCTTAAGTTGGATAATGGTAGCAAAATYCTGAATTAGGGGTATTTGCCCTGTGAACTGCTACAGCTCATCTCCAAACAGATGTGACCTTTTTGCCCATGTCAGTACAAGTTTCCCTGCAGCCTGTGGGGTAGGTAGTGTGGCAAAGATAGTAAAAAATGAGAAGACACAGATGTCAGCAATGCAAGTAAAATCTGTTCCCATTTTTATCCTTTAAGATAGTTTGTCCCTGCTCAGAGTAGACATAAAGGAGATGAAAAACATATTAACCAATACTTATAATATAGTGTGAAAAAAGTAAAGCAAAAGAACAGCCAGGAGAGTCAGTAATCGTGGCAGTTCTCTCCTCTCTGCAGTCACAGTGCAGAAAGCATCTGCTGACCATACACTGGCAGTGTTCGCTGTTCACCTCACAGACACTATGACTGTTCCAGGAGAGGAAAATAAGGATGCACGTTCATCTGCTTTCTACGTCATATTTTCAAGTAAGCCATTTTCTACAGTTATGAGAGGTGCTGGCCAGTAAAACTCATGCAACTTTCAGGCATTGACCCTAAAATTAATAACTTTCTTCTTCTACATATTCCTATTTTAACACTCATTAATCCAAAGGAAAGGAGATTGCTGGTCTAATTTAAATCCTAGTAACATATCTCCCTCTTTCCTTGCAGCAGAAAGCTCCCAAAAGGCCAGCTAAGGCTCATGTGAATGCCAGATAATGATTAGCTGCCAGATTAGCTGTTTAAAGCTGTTTAAAGAGCTAGCCATTGTGGGGCCACTAGTTACAAAACTGCATAACTAAGTCTACATGAGCAACAGCAACAGGAGAAGAAAATGCACCCTCGCTCGCTGACTTCTACAGCTGAAAACAACTTGTTACGAATGGGTTTCTATTTGTAAATAGAAGAGTTAAAATGGCACTTTGACCTGTGTCAAATGAAAGAAAACATTTTTTAACTGACATATACTTCAGCAATTGGCAGGGGCCTTGCTGTGGGGCTGTGCTGAGCCCTGGGCTCAGTTTTTATGTAGCTCAGTAACAACTCCAGGGACCCTGGCACCACCTTTTCGCAGAGTAGTCTCTGGACCGCAGATGTCTGAAAGCCAAATGTTCTGAAAATGTGAACGCTGCCCTCTGTTTGTAGGAGGATGGCTATCACATGTACTCATATAGTTCAGAGCCGACACGCTGGAGTGACATTAGGTTATAACGCTGTTTCAGATTCTGAAATCAGAGATATGGATTCCAAAATTAGGATAAGGCACTCCCGCTTCCAAGGCTTCTCCACAAAATGCCCACGTTTAAAGACTGCTGGCAGCACTCTTAACAAACAGAGACACACATGTACATGACAGGATCCTGCGCGCAGGCAGCTCACTCCAACTGCCATCAGTGACTCACAGTGGGAGCCTTCAGCAGATGGCACAAGATATCAGCCCAGCTTCCCGGTTCAGAGGCCAAATGAGGGTTGTGTTTACTGCCCAGTAGCTATGTGAGAAGATGCTCCATGAACATAGCTGCAGGGTGTGGACAGAGAGCTCATGCCAACGCAACACCATCTGCTCTGGAAGCTGCCTTGGCATCTGCTTGGGAAACAGCCTCTTGACTTGCCTTGACTTACCTTGGTGTTAGAGAAAATCATTTTAATTATCTGCTGCCAGACAAAGACGATGCAGAGGAGAACAGGTTATCTCTTCCTGCCTACTCTGTTGTTGTCTTTAAGACAGCTCTTGTAGCAGTGCCTAGTGTTTCTTAGTCATGGCATACAAGTAAGTCATTTTAATGGCAGTCATTTTGCCCCATTCCTGCATGCCTGTTCCAGGGAAATGGAAGCAAAGATTTTAAGGGACAGTATGAAAATTTCTTATAATCTACCCATACTAATCTGCCTTATCAGTTCATCAGCCTACCCCGAGTCTGAAGCCAAGTTATAAGCATGTGATTTGTAAGATTACTATAAACACAACACAACACCTACATGGATACCCATCAGTCAGCAGGACATAAAGTTCTGAGGAAATCAGAGACAAATACCACTCTGATTTCCTTATTAGCTCACTATTTCTGAATGACAGAAACTTCTCTGTAAGTGAAAATTCACAGAGCTTGAGGCTGTGTCTAGAAACATTAACCTACTGTTTATATGCAGTGCCAGTTTGGTATCCATAGGGAACAACAGACATGTCTAGGTAAAGCTATTTACAGAAGTCAGGATGAAGAAAGTAAAGATGTCAAGCTAAAGCACACTGAAGCCTTGCATGGAAGCCCTGCTTCAGAAGTACAGCAGCTTCTGTTTGCTTAGCTTAATTCCCCCTCAAAGGGATTAAGTTAAACCCAAAAAGATACTTTTATTTTTTAATAAGAGCATCTACAAAGTTATTTTATGTTCTTTAATGTTATAGCAGTAATTAATTTCTCTTAGCCATACTCAGTCCTTGTACAGTCTGAGATTACAGAACACTTGGATGCTCCCACTCTCTGGCTGTGTATGCTGTATTGCGGCTTGTGGAAAATAGACTCATGAGGTGCCCAAAGTCAGGCAAGACTTTTCTGCAAGTGCAAGCTGCTCTCCTTCCAAGACATGAGAAAACTGCAGCAGAGTACTCAAGAGGTGACTCCTGATGGTCACACAGTCTCTTGACTTCTCACTTCAGCAGAATCACCTACCATCACTGGGGTCCACATCCGCAGTGAGATGTACTTTTTAAGCTCTAGAAGGCTTCCACTTTCTGACAATTTTTTTCCCCTACAGGACTAGTTAAACCCACAGGATTAATTTTTTTTTATGTCACAAAGAAAAGGGAGACAAGATAATTAAACCTGCAAAATCCTACATGAATCATGATCTGGGATTCATTCTAGTGTAGTATATTCAAAAACATGACCTGGGAATGACTCCTAATACACAAAGCTGGTACTTTTAATTTTCTTCTTCTTCGTGGTAGCAGGATGTATGTAGAAAGTAAGCTAGTAATAGCAGGGAGATAATCAGATATAAAAAACGCTACTGTAAATGTACATTAGAAGTGCCAGCCTGCAGGATCATTAGGTCAGGCAAATGCATTATGTACGAGGGCTGATTATCTTGCCCTCATATCCCACTACAGGGTACTATATTTTCTAAACCCCAAAGGGCTTGCCTCCAGAATTCAAACAATGCTACAACAGGAAAGTGAGATATTTCTCAATGCCTATCCACTCAGTGGGACAGCATGACACTGTGGAAAAAAAAGATGTCCAGAATAACTGAAAACACACAGAAATTTAAAAATTTTGCTAACTCTTCATCAAGGCACATACAGTAAGATTAATTACAGTCAAAACCTACAGGAAGTAATTTGACTGGTATACTCTGGAACCACAGTTCACTTCCATCCTGCCATTCCTTGTTCCACTACTACACTCTAATCTTCCCCTTCTTGTGGAACTTTCAATTTATGAATTTTCATTGTACAGTAAAAACACTAGTCCCTAAGCGTAAGAAGTTGCCAYTTGCTCTATCTCATTTTTATTTACTCCATTGGTCAAAGATAGCCAGTTCTCCAGCTGATCCTTCTGTGCGCTGTAATGCTTCTCAGGTTTACACTGTGGGCAAATTGCATTAATATACAAAAATTTTTTCTTTTACCTAAGTCATTAATGAAAATATTTGATGAGAGCACTCTGAAGATCAACCTTGCGGGAACCCCCTGCTAAACTGTGTCAGACTCACAGACTCCCTGTCAGCTCTTCTTCAGCTACTTTACTGCTATCACTAAAAAGTAGATTATGGCCTAGATTTGTTAATAATTTGCCATAAGGCAAACAGAGCTCTACTGAGGGTGTAAGGGAAAGGAGATCTGATGACATTACAGGCACCCTTATTCAAAGCTTTCTCTCAAACAAGCTAGAGAGTGATTTTTCTGGTACTAACAGCTTCTCTAGTCTCTGGATACAGCTGAAAAAGCTCTGCCAGAAATAGGCATATATAATTCCTGCATTATTTATGATTTGTTCCTTTTCAGTTTTCATCACCAGGTTGTGCAAGTTCCAGGTACATGCACGCACAGCTCCCCACCAGCCCCAGGCTCCAGCCTCCCAGGGCTGAGTCTTCCTGCACTCCCATTCCATCCTCTGCCAGCCCAACTGGCACTACACTTTTCAGGAGAAAATGTAATCCCTTACAGGAAAGCCTGTTTAACATACAGGCTTTTCTGGCAACTGAAACACCTTCCTCTTTGATTACAAAATGGTGAGTTACCATCAGCTGAAGAAAAAGTAAGAGATTGTCCTATGGAGCTCAGACAGTGGATGCCCAAACTGGAAGATGCTCGTGGAAGCACCTTGCTATAAGACTGGAAACATAGTAGTCAATTATTAAAATGACCTGCTCACTGGTTAAGTGTTTATTCTGGCTGCACCACAAATTATTGCAAACTTATGATCAGTTCGTAGCCGTGGAGATAATGACGAAATATTGGAATGCTACTTAGGATAAGGTCTCATCAAACAAGATCACTAAGATGTGACACATCCACACATTGCCCTCAGTCAAGGGACTGTACCTTAAGAATTCCTCAAGCAGACTGGATTTGAAGGAGAAAGTTTAACAGGAAAAGCAATATATACCATATCAAGGGTACCCAGACTTCTCTGGTCTTTCAAGATTTTAATATTTTTCTCCCTTCTATACTATTTTCCTAAAAAAGGGCATTTAAAGAGCCTTTCAAATACACATCATGGCACACACAAGCCGAGGCTTTAAGCACAGCAAAGCAATGAAGAATAGTAATTTTCCTCTCTTGGGCAGAGGCATTAAAATATCTGTAAGCTACAGTAAGAGGCATCTTGCACACACTACTAGTCAAACAATGCACACAACATAATGACTATTTTTGCAAGCTAACAGGTCTGCTTTGCTGTGCAGCACTAAAATGCATTTGCCCCAAACCGCCCCATTACCTAAATTACAATGATGGCCCCTCTGCTGGAGCCCCTGAAGAGCAGGAGGCCCTGCTGGGGCACCCCAGCTGGGCAGGACTGCTGTGGGCAATTTGAAGAAAGGCCACTGGGCACCGTCTGAGCACCGCAGGGACCACAGCATGGCTCAGCACAGCCTGGGACACAGAACCACAGGGCAATCTTAACCCATGGGACAAGTCTGGCCAAAGCTTCTCTGTCAACACTACAACAGAGAAAATCAGCACCTAGCATTTGATATGTCTCCATTTACGTTGTTCAATGCTATCGCACAAACATGCTGTGAGGTAGAAGCAAAAAGCAGCATTTTATGCTGTAAGCACTCTTGCTGTAATTTTGTGCCCATAATGCATATACTGTGTTTACACCACCACACTAGTGAATTTGAGACTTTAAGGATTGCCTATGAAATATAGTTCTTTCTAGTTATATTTAGACATGCCATCAAAAATTTCTGGTACTTATCTACCACATCTGTACCTGTGCAAGTCCTCTGACTGGGGATCTGAATTATTTTCATTGCTTAATTTTTTCACAAAGCAATTTTCTAAAAACTCGTAGAATTGTCCAATGCTTGGAGGGAATACAAGCAGAAATATTTATTTCTACACTTCTATTTATTTCTGAAGAGGAAAACTCAAACATCTTATTGAGAAATTATCACTGAATAGATACCAGTTGTTCCTTCTGAGGGAGAAAAATCCAGCAATGTGAATTACTCAGCACTATAGCTGGTTTTTGCCTTTCATCTCACTGACAGCATCAGTGACAGAATGACAACCAAAAAAAGAGAGAGGGAGAGAGATAAAAGGACACAGAGATATACTGCAACAACATTAGGTATACACAGGTTGAGTATTGATGTGCTGTGAGCATAGGATGATCTGGAATGACACAATCAGGAAAAGGTAATGCCAAGAAGGGTTTTTCTCTTTCTTATTAATTGATTATTCTCTTTGCTACCAGAGGGAATTTAGGCCAACACTGCTGCTTTCCTAGTAGTTAGAGATATGATGTACAGTAAAGGAGGGTGTGGGGGGAAACACTGAAATAATTCAAACGTCTACCTCCTTTTGTTTTTCTTAAGCATTGCACACTGCTGCTGGTTTAATAAGAATCTCTTAGGTGCTGCCTAACTGTGCCAAATTAATAAAAAGCCTCTCCTCTGCAGTAGCTGAATGCTGGCACCCTGCAAAAACATCTGTAACATGTTCCACCTTCACAATGGTCTAATGTATTAATGAATTATGCAGAAATCAAATGTAATGCAACTTTCTCTTATGATAAAAAGGTACGTTAAGCTGAGGACTCTTCTCCCCATAAAAACCCCTTTGCTACTTAAAAGCGGCATTTTTCATTATATGAATGTTTCTCCCTTTCCCTGCCCCCCTCTCCTCTCCAAAGCATCCTCAGTAATGGCAGAAGATCCATATGTATTTTACAGCACAGGAAGTTTTACTGAGAGGGAAGGAGAGGGGGAGGAGGAGTGGCAAAAGTAGTTATCAACTCCACATCGCATATGAGCCAAGGCAGGATCCGCTTCCCAGACACATTCATGCCTGTAACATTCCCAAACTGCTGAGTGTACGTACAGCTGCCTTCACACAGTGACTCAAAGCTCCCGTCTTCTCCCGTACTGCTGATGGCACAACAGCTGCACTGACGATTCGCCTGTCTGCGCAGTCTTCTTGCACAGGGAAATGCAAGGGGGAATACGTCTGTAGTTTAAAATACACCCCTCCAGTAAGAAGGCAAAGAACAGAGGCCATTTTGCTGTATAAACAGGCTTGCTCAAAATCTGCAACTGGCAGTGGATGGCAGATGGACATTTTCTTTCTGTCGCCGTTTCTCCCACCAAGGCAGCAAGAGAGATGTTGCCAGGCCGCCTCTGTCTCTGCCTACGGCCCAAGACAAATCACACAGAGGTGGGTGAAGAGCAGCATGTTGAAGCAACTGATAGAAATCTAGCTCCTTTCTGAAATACCTCTTCTGCTTCTGCTTAAGAATATGCTGCATAGCAGAGTGCATATTTTGTGATTTATTCATAAGTTGCACCCTTTTACTAGCTATTTTTAAATAAGTATCTAAGCAATATGCACAATCCCTAAAATCTAGTATAATAATTATGTTACCAGTTATGGTAAACAATTCCCATAGAAATTGAAGGTACTAAATCACCAGCATGAAAATTTCTTGTAGTTGCGGTAAGATTTTCAAAACATTTGATGTAAAACCAGAGCTCAGTTTCTCAAATGCAAAAGAGATACTGCCTTTTCAGAAGTTCTTTGACAGACAAACAGAGCCCTTCAATGCACTTACAGGTGATCTGAAAAATACTGGCTGGTCAGAGGGAACCAGATTTATTTTAAAACAGCTATTGAGTACTGAAATCAGCCTCACTCAGTGTCTGGTATTAAAAAGTACTTGGTAGCCTGCTCTTTTCCAAAAATCTTTCAGTATCCGAACTTTTATGAAAGTGTTCCCATGACTGTGGCCAACAGGCTCTTCGGACATTTTGTCACAGCCGCTGCTTCCCTCTCTGCCAATCCCATACACTCAGATGCAACAAAACCAGCAAAAAATTTACATCCCCTCTCCTAGCATGTTTCCGTATGACTGCTGCCTGCAGAACTCCTGGAGCCGTGGAATAGGAGGGGGCAGAAGTGTCCCCCTGCACAGCCCAGCCACCCCTGCTCCCCTGCCCATGGATATGCAAGGTACAAGGCAGCATGGAGAGGGAAACACACCACTCGAGCAGCAACCCCTCTCCTGTGTAGTACAATCTTTGCAGCCCCTTTCACTCCCAATTCAGCTCACCTCAAGTATCAAGCTCAATGCAGCAATGCTGGTTCTCTGCTTAAAGTAGATCTGAGAGTACTAAGCAAGGCAGTGATATCCATCCCTGAAGATACAGCCCGACCCTGTCTCAGCATCTAAATGAAGGGGAAATAGCCTCTGGGACCCTTGAGGCTGGGAGCTGTTTTGCCCAGAACATTTTATGACCCTACCTTTGAAAGGCTCGATCCTCCCGTCGCCTCCCCATTCAATTAAACAATACTTAGGTGCGAAGAGCCATTGATTTCAAACAGTTCCTTGCTTGATTAAGGCTTGCTCATCAGGAACAATTCAGTGACGGGGCTTGGATAGATTAACTTAGCTAACTTGCATATATACCTTAAAGCAGACAAATGGATTGTTTTGTTCATATTAATATCAGCTATTATCTTTATTTCTGCTTTGACTCATAATCTGAATCTTAGTCAAGCAGGACTTCTTGACTGCAGAGCAGAGCTGACTGAGAAATTAGTCTTTACAGTTTAATGGAACACATATGTGTTTGCCTCAGTCTGATAATGTATGCAGACTATTATCTCTGATAATAGTGAAAGAGCAGACTTCCTATTTGCAAATGATAGAAGAGGATAAACCAAAGGAAACATGTATCTTCAGCTACTCTGTTGCTAAAGGACTGCTTTGCCCAGTTCCATTCCCACTTTCAGGCTGCAGAGGCTAATGCATTTGTTTCAGAATATTTAGGTGATCTCAGATTTAATAAAACAATTTGGGGGATTTCTTTTTAAAAAGGAAACTTTGAAGAAAAGTTTACCTGGTGTTTATCTCATAGGCAAATTTAAAGTTTCCATTAGGCACCACWCATAATACATTTGTGCACACTTTATGTAACGTACAGCAATTGATACAAAAATTATAGCTGACATCTACAAAGTAAGTCCTAACAAATAGAAAATCCTCAAGAAAAATCTCCCATGTTGCATGCAAACAACAAAACACTTCTGCAAGGGCTGTGGGACATTTCACACAAGACAACAGCAACAAATAGCATCTTGTAGTCACCATGCCAACAAACACAGAGAGAAAGAAACCCACAACTGGTGACTAGATATTTGGAAATAATATACAATAAATCTTGCTATTCTCAAATTTACAAAGAAGCTCACAACAAAYCGACAGTTTTGGGGTTTAGTACAATGAGAAAAGGCTATCTACCAAAACAAAAAGGTTTTCTTCAATAGGTATAAAAAGTAAAGTATATTTACTAGTAAAAAGAACTACCAGGTACACATTTTTCATGGATACCATTTCGATATAAACAGTAATATACTATATTTACCAATGAAGCTTATTTGTCTTGTTTAAAGCTGAAAGTTAGAAAACATGAGACATGCTTGCCTCAGAAGAGTAAAACAAATCACTTGAAAAATCAGTTCTCTCTCCTTTCACAAAAATATATGAGTTTGCATTAGCATCAAAAGCCAAGCAAATTAAAAAAGCAAAGCATAAAAAGGAAATTCTTACTTTGACTTCCACTGTCTTCCCACCTTGCTCGATATGCCTCTCAAGATATTCAGAAGACAGCAGGTCACTGCAAGAAGAAGAAAAAAAGAACCATAAGCCTCACGCATGTGTTCTTGCACTCCCTCTCAGCAAGCACTGATTAAACATTTACATTTGAAAAGGGCAGAACCTGCAGGATACTTTTCCTAAAACGTTCATGAAAATCACTGAAAAACCACCTCCAATGGAGTTACACAGCGCATGGGATACACTGATTTTTAATACCAGAAGGTGTGACAAGGAAAACTAGGGGCAGTTTCTGCACGGAAGGTTCAAAATCAGCCACTGACGCTGACTGTAATTCACAAGATTTTTCTATTTGCTCCGAAAAACGAACAGCACAGAAGTTAGGTGAACTTCAAACAAAGAAAAAAAGCAGAAGGGTGACAAACCAGTTGGAATCTGAGGGAAAATGGAAGCTGCGTTGGCAGGCATCAAAGGACACAATGGCACAGCAATGACACGGCCTTGTAACACCAACATGGTGAGCTCAGGTTCACGCTGCACGGGCAAGCAAAGCCATTGGCCGCAGGASCTGCAGCCCAGGCAGGCTCACAGTGCACGTGTGCACACTCCCTGGGAGCCCTGCAGCTTCAGCAATGCCAGAGGAAACGGCTCTGGGCAATAGCAATCCCAGCCTCCAAGTACACAAGGACTTGGAACAAACACCGAGGAGAAAAAACAATCAGACCTGAGGCAAACATATATAAATTGAATGCAGGCTGTATTTACTAAGACACTTGAATGCTAAACCAGTCAAATCCTCTTCCTCATAGTTATTTTCTAGGCAAGCAAACCACAGAGTCACAGAATAGGTAAGGTTGGAAGAGACCACATTATCTACATCATAAATTTCACTACACATGTTCAAAGATGACAAAATTTTACTGAGATTAAATCAGTATAAAGTCTTGATATTGTCCCACCTCAGTGGCAATTAAGCTGGAAAAGACAAAGAACTGGCCAAGGAAACCTGACAAGAGGCAAGCTGGTCACTGGGACAGGAAGCAGTGAGCACGGACCTGCTCCGCAGAAGAGGCAAAAATTGAGTATTTCTCCTTCAAACAGCAAAACACCTGGGCTAGACATGAACTGACCTGCTGAGGGAGGGCAGAAATAAGCCGAGCAGCACCCAGGCCTGCTCAGCTTTCTAGAGCTTCACCCCGGCTAACCAGGCAGCAGGACCATAGATGTTTTTGCTCACAGAGACATTGGTGACTGCCCTGAGTGAGCCCCAAGCAGGACAAGGTTGGAAGTATGGGTTCTCCCGTATCAGCCCTAAAAACTGTCAGCTTGGTATTGGTCATAACCCAGGCACAAAACCCAGGAGCAGTCCAATGAAATATGCTGATAACATTAAATTGGAAAGCATGGAGAATAAAGAACATTGAAAAACTCCCATAGGAAAGATCTGGATGATCTTCAAGACTGGATATTAGAAATAGGATCAAATTCAATTGTACAAACAGCAAATTTATGCACTTAAGGGCTGGAGGGAATTTCTATTATGTTTTTTTGGAGGGCTTGGTTTATAAGGAAGAGACATGACCGCACTTGTTTCTGGCAAAATGATTTACCAGATCAATAGGATGTCTTCCTGAAAAACACAACTGTCATCCCAGCATACGTCAAAGAAGATGTATTTCCAGTCAAACTGAGGTAAGATTAATATCACTGCCCAAAGGAGACCTCTTTTCAAATACTGCAGACAGGTACTGGACAGCTTTGCTTACAAAGTTCCATTACCTGGCAGCACAGAGTGGCACCTGAAGTCTAGCAAAAAATTGAGTCATGAGGGAACGTGAACGCACCAGGGTTTATACACCAAGATATAAAAGCAGCCAGTTAGTCTATAGAAGATGCTGGCAGAACCTCAAATGTACAAGGACTGTCAATGAGTCAACGGAAATTGAATGTTAAAGAAAAAAAAAGACTTTGTATCTAAGTGTAAGGGACAGAGGCAACACAACGAAGGATACTAACAAATTTCTGAATGGGAGCATGCATGGGACAAGTGTCCATGGAGGTGGGGTTTCCTCAGTCCGAGTGAGTTCACAGTTGGTTGCTGCTGAAAGCAGGAAGTCTCAATGCCCCCTCAGGAGAAGGCTGAACCTACCTTGCGTCAGCACAAACACTCATCAAAATACTCTCAGTGTCAGAGCTAACCCTTATCAAAATACTCTCGGTGTCAAGCACTGGCACTCATCAAGGTACACTTCTGAGGGTTCAACAAACCCATGGTTTTGCTGCATTAGGTACCTGAAATCCCATGAGAAGAGGTACAATAAGCTCCAGAGCTGATGCAAGGGAGGGAATGTGCCTGAGCAGCTCTCAAAAAGGGTGGAAGAAAGAGTGAGTGGCTCCCTCAGCCACTGCAAAACCAGCATGAACCCCCTTGATTCTGGCCAGGCCCAAATATTTATACTGATGCTTTGCACAGCTGCCTGCAGATGACTCGTTATTGAGGAGCACCTAAAAGAGACGCTGTTGAGTTACTGATTATAATTCTATAACTCTAACTCCTCTTAGAAGTGAGTATTAAATATTTAGGATACTCATTCCCTGGGGGAAGGTTAAAGACATAAGGTCTTGCATGCATCTTCCAGATTTAGAAATTTAGGCAGATGTTCTCTTAAAATGTATTTAGTTTAGCTTGCTGAAGTTAGATACATAATATCCCAGCATTCACTACTCTCTTTCAGCAAAAGTTTATGCTTCCACAGATTTACTGAAGATTCCTTTATAGCTTAGGACTACAGTTTTACTCTTCATTATTTCAGGGGAACTTAGCTAAACTAATGTCATCCTCCTTATCTGATGGCCACAAAGGTTTTCGTGCCAAGCAAGATGCAAGAGACTATAAAATGTAAGATAGTAAAGTAAGTACACAGTACAGAGATCAAACAGAATGGCCTAACTCGGAGAGACTTTACAGTTGTATTTGGAGGGACGACAAGGAGAAGCACAGGTTCTTCTCACGTGGGTCTGATAAGATACTGCTGTTAATGTTTTAATGTTCTGGAAGATCATATGTTATGTTCTCAAAAATCTGGGAATTGTGTCTGGCATGAGAAGACGAAGACACTGATCATTCTTTGCCTTGTACAACACAAGAACTAGGAGGTAACAAAAGAGGTCAGTAAGCATAAAACTAATTAAAAAGAACCTTTTCTGGCACAGCCGCTGGTTACAATGTGCAACGTATTGCAGGAAAGCATGAACGCTAGGGGTCTGTACTGGTTCAAGCTGGGAACGGACAAGGGAGTGGACGTAACTGGGAGCTGCCAAACACACAGGAATTGTACCTCACTCAAAGTGTTGGAGTCCTGGAAAAGGACTCTGGAGAAGCCTCATACATGCTTGGTCAGCTCTTCCAGCTCTTTCCCTCAGCATCTGCCCTGGGCTACTGGGACGGGGCAGTCAGCCAAGCGCCCTTCTGACCCGACCTGGGCTGCTCTGCCTGCACCCTGGAAGGGTCTTGTTTCTCCTGGGGGTTACACAGGGTCCCGTGGCATCCAGCTCCAGGGTTGCTGATGGTCAGTCAGCTGCTCTTCTCCCACCCACCTCTCCAGTGATGGACATACCCAGGCTGTTCAAGTTGTATTTACTTTCAAAGGAGGCCAAGAGAACAATTCCTAAACAGGTCCATTCATTTTGTCGTCCTGCTTGGTCCTTATTTTGAGGACAAAAGGGCTGGAAACATCTGGGGAGCTGCTGGCGTTCCCTCCCCTCTCAAGGTCTGTCACAAGTGCCCTAATTCCCGAAATGAGCCTGTCTGGAAGGGGAACACCASGGGGTCACCAGCCTGCACAGGTCCTGGGGACTGAGTCCAGGATGTCTGATSATGTTTCTTCCAGTCTGCTTGCAAACAGACCACGGATCTGAAATTTAAAGACATCTTTAAAGTCTATCCTAAGTAACATGGCAGGATATGTCTGAGAATGTTTTATCAGTAGAAAAACCCATAAATGAAGCCATATTATGCTTTATTATTATGATTCACTGCACTGAAAACATCATAAAAAACACAACTCTCTTGCAGATACAATAATGCTATTAAAAACTAGGCTACAACCTAACAATTATACACAATCTTGAAAACTCAGGCCAAARGGTATGCTTCTGTCATGAAATCACCTCATAGGTGGAGTCATGTTTTGTCTGCAGTAACAGTACAGGCACATAACTGCCTAATTTTAATAGAAGTCATTACTTAGAAAAATACCAAAAAATCTAGATTAAAATACTTCTGAAACATGATTAAAATTATTTAAGCCAGATAAGACAGAGCAATCAGCATTAAAATAATAGACATTTCAACATAAATAAATAAACAAACCCTTTCCTATGGTAGAAATGAAATAGGAATAATTTAGCTTGCCTGCCAATCTATCCTAGAAACCATCGTTGTCATCTTAAGTGATAGTTTCTGTATTAATTATAAATAAAACTGGCATGTCAAAAAAAAAACCAGATTGTGAAAAAAAAACTTAGAAACATGAGGGATGGAGAAAATTAGAGAGAAAAAAAACATCAACACTATAATTGACAATGTTGCAGAATGAGATTTTCAGAAACATTTGCTAAGGCATTGGTACAAAGTCTTTGAAAAGGCATGGCAAAAACCTGCCTMTGTTAAGACCTAAAAATAAAACATTTCACAGGAAAAAAGCACATGTGATCTGTTGCTTTTACAAGGAAAAAAACTGCTATGCTAATAATGGCAATTCTGTTTTCAGAGGTCTTTTATTTTAGTGTACACAAATTAAGTAGTGCCATTTCGTTTACAGCAGCAGCATTTTTGGAGCATTATCTAAAGTCCACGAGTCTATCCCATACAGACTCAATAGCATAAGGGCCAGAACAGAAAAAATGAGCAAGCTCCTCTTTGCTCTTCCAACTTTCCCAAACAGTCACAACAGTACACAAGAGGCAGAAGCTGGGAGAATTTTATTAGAGAATAGGGCCCCAACTAAGGAAATCATCCTTATCCAAGATGATGCAGATACACGCACTTAAATTGCACCTTGAATCAACTGTAGCACTTATATATGGGTTTACCAAAATGAAGCTGGGATTGGAAACCCAGGAAAACAGATCAGCTTTGGACATAGATGGRTTCCCCAGCAGAAAGAGGCTGCTCCAGGAAGAAAAAGAGGTTAAAAAAATGTGGTGGCAAGAGAAAAGAGGACAGAACAGGTCAAGTGTTTARAGAAACAGAAAGAAAAAACAGGAGATTACAAAGCACTTCAAGTCAAAAGAAGAAAAAAAGAGATGAGTAGATTTTTGAAAAAAGGAAGAGGTTTGCATTTGAATATCAAATGGAGAATAAACTGGGAATTATCTCTGTAAATTTAATAGAAACTTTCACTCTCAAACAGAGAAAGAAAATGCCTATCACCACCTTCTGAACAAAAATTAACTCTCCAGATTTAAGGGACTAAAAAGCCTAACAGCTATGGAAGAAAAAGAGTAGAAACTATATGGTCCTCTTTAAAGGCCATAGGAAAAATTACAAAGTTTAGAAAGGTAGRAATAAAGGGAGATCATAATCATAGTACTAAAATGTAAATTTGTCAGCATATTATAAGCTAGAGAAATGACTGGCTTCATGATCTCTGATATCATTGCTGTGTCTCCTTGAACGCTGTGGGAATTCTTTATCATTTACTCACCCCGATTCTTGTCTCCACAACTCTCCATTATGTACACCTAAAATTTCAGATTAAATATGGTGCCAGACAAGGACATCAAATGACAGATCTGAGGTAAGCTGCACTACTGAAAAGGAAGACAGGGCTTTAGTTGAAATCAGCAGAAACGTCTGGATGGGTCGAATGCCAGCAGGAAATTATCAACAGACATACGGAGACATTCAAGAGAAAACAATGAGTTCAGGGAAATTATGGAGACACTGATAAGAGATAGATGCCATATCAACTGCACAATTAATGCTAGCCCATTGGCAGAGCAAGCTGTGAGAAGGAAGCCTCCTGCAACGTGATGTTTGAGAGGGCTGCAGTAAAAGGAATGGGCACTGTGTGGGTACCAGTCACATGAGGATGAGGAAGCTTCCCATAAAATGAAATGTTTTCCCCCGGTGGTGTACATCTGCTACCAAGTATCAACAGGAGTAACAGATATGGAAGGAGTGGCTATGGGAGTACATTTTTAGAACAGCTCATCTCGTACACCAAGGAAGAGAAGGCAGGTTGATTATCATKAAACAAGGACCAAGAAAGTGGAAGACTGGATGAGAGGGAACAGAACAGATGTTTCTATCTGCCAGTCATTAAGAGTACAAGGGACAATTTGTATTACCTTGCATTACACTATGGTCCTAAAACATTTTCAGTATCAGCCATGAGCTAACCAAAATATACAGTAAGATAAACTCAAAAAAGCCACTTAGCTGGCAGATTTCTGTATCTCACTACCTAGRACATTTTAATTCTCTTTTATCCTCATGCCTACCCAGAAACCTTCTCTCTGCTCATACATGATCTTTCTTTGCACTTCAGGGGGGATTACTTATCTTCATACTCCATGAACCCATCCGCTTTAATAGCCACAGCTCTGGAACTTTCATCTCCTCCTTCCCATCAAAAGAATTGCTGAATTTCTTTTTATGTGGATGGTTAATTTAATTAATGACTGTATCTGTTAAGTTAGCCAAATGGACTAATCAATCAGAATTAGATAGCTTCTCGTAGATACAGCAGCAATTTTCACAGTGCCTACTCAGAGGAAGAAAAACACAACAGAGAAAAACAGAGCCGGTTGTCAGCACAAATTGAAGTTCACCTCTTTTTTAAATATTCTTACTGTACTTTTCTGTCTTTGTTGCAGCTAATATGAAAGCGAGAAAGGAGAAAGAAATTTCTTAATGTTTATACTCCTACTAACTGATGAAGGCCTTCTTCAAAAAGAAATTAGGGACTTAAGAATGGGTTAAGTCCTCAAAGGATTATACACAAATGCTGAGTCATACCCAAACTCAGTCCTTTCCTGGAGCTTAATTTCACATTTCAGTAATAAACAATAATACACARCTTGAATGTCTGATGATGTTTCTTCCAAATACTAGCATTTGCTCACTTTTTTTCCTCTCCAGGACTTCTCTCTTAGATCCCTAATGCCACCTGACTTGAAAATGCACTTATTCCCTTTATTCCTTAACACCTACTTTGCCTGCGGGACAGGATAGTAACTGAGTGCCCTGCACCCTACTGCAGACAGCAAACTGCAGAGCAACTCTGCAGCCCGGCACAGGGCCTCCACCTCTGGCATCACAGAAGGAGTCTCATAGCCCCCGGCTTACAAACAGCAGGTGTTTCATTTCTGGACTGGCTTTGTTTCTTGACGGGAAAAGGCTTAAGCAGGTTGAAGACATTCTTTGTTAGTTTCACCAAAGTTCTATTACACACATGGCTCCTATTACTAGCATAAAAAAGCAGAGGGTACACAACAAAAGCTGCAAGGAAAACCTGTAAAGCAACAGCAGTAGTTTGATGGCTCAGGCTGGTATGACCATATCCTGCCAGACATGCCCTGTGCACAGGAACTGTGCCTGAAGTACATCCAATGCCATTTCATGGTGCCACTCTCCATCTGTAATTATTACACCATGGACTTTTTGGCCCATCCTTTACAATCTTCGCAATTCAGTTTGAACTCCTCTGTCTAAATGACCACACAGGCAATTTTACGAGAATATAACAATGAACAGACACTGCTTGCATTTTCCAGGGGAAAAAACTTAGAAGCTCATATTTAATTTCTGCAACTAGGAAGAGACCTACTTACAAACTAACCATTTACTCATGTCACCACAAGTTTCTTTTTGCTATGTTTTAAGGAAATCTGAATAAGGGTCCCTCACCCCAACAAACTAACAGCAAAACTTAGCTAATGTAGCTCTGAAATCATAATTTCAGGTTCTATTTTTTTACAGAAACTTCAACATTAACAATAATTTGATTATATTTCTTGCATCAATATTAATATTTCCTAATACAAATATTGAAATTGGCAAATAGAATGTGATATGATATATAATGAACACTTTTTTAAAAAATAAGGCATTTAAATATTTTGTGGTACAAGCACTGCAAAGGGCACAAATTCAATACAGCAGTTAATTCATGCTTCTGGTGATGAAGGGATGGTGATTACAGTCTTCTTTTTCAGACAACAGAGAGATTTAATCTCCTGCCCTAACAAGGACCCTGCACAGACACACACAGATCCTTCCCAGTATCCCAGTATCCATGGGAAGACACTGCTACTCAAGATGCCATAGTGCTAAACTAGAGATTTTAACAAGCAGAAAGAGCAGACAGCAGGTGTTCACAAGATTCTTGTCAGGCAGAAAGGTGGAACAGGATTTTTCTAGCTCTAAACTTCTGTTTTCACAAGTAGAGTTGAAAGCAGTCTGGGCAAGGTTCACTTTGCTCCTTACTCAGCTTTCCTTACAGTAGTGATGGCAATGCATGTGTCAATAAAACCTCACTGTGTTTTTGTTGATGAATAACTTACACCAGTATTTCTTCAAGCAATTACTTCTTTTTTTCTMACAGAAATTTCAGAAGGAGTTCTATTAAAATGAACAGATATTTTTAGACCATGTTCATACCTTTACTACAAAGCAGTATCCTCAATGCCATTCTGCTCATATACTTGTTACTTAAAAGTCAGGATAAACACAGTTAATTTTAGTATTTGAGAGAATGGTATATTAATAAGAAAGGGAAGAGGAATGCACACAAGAACCACAGGCTACACATTTTCCTGCACAAATGTACTACTGTAGTCTAATCCTAGTTTTTAATATGCCTCTTCATACAGTCAAGCTGTTTTATACTACATGGAAAATCATTTCCCAAGTAAACTCACTTGTGATTTCAACCACATTTCAATCCAACTCCTTGTGTATTGTGCACAAACTCTATATTGAAAAACTGAAAAATTAAATGTGTAAGTATTATACATGGCTCCAGCATTACTTCATGCTACTACACACAAGCACACACATTTTGTACGGGACACCTCTATCATATAGTGAATGGACTTTATTAAATATTTTTATTTGGTAGCTTCCTTCAAGATTTGGTCTCAAATTTTAGCTACTGTATATATAATCTTGCCATGGAGCAAATATACAAATTATTCCTGCACTCATGAACATTTCCATGATTCTCTCTCAAAGTATTCATAAAACACAAATACTGAGTCCTCCACATACTGCCCCTCAGGAGAGTTAGCATTTCCCTCAATACTAGAAAGCTGTAAAATATCTGTTTAGTTTGGGTGCCCAGTTCAAAACTTGACAGAGCCATATATTGCAGAAATACAGTGTCTTTTTCATTTCAACACATTTCAGATGTGTCCCGCCCTGTTTGGACAACTCAGGAGCTCTTGGAGCTCTTCAGAGCTGATCCCAARTGTCCTCCTCACGTGCGCCTGAAGAACAAGGAACTGCCACTAGAGCAAAAAGTGAAGGCTTCAATTTGGGGGATGTTTGTCCAGAGCCATGCAGAAAACCCCTGTCAAAGTGACCAGGCATCATCACTTGCTTTGCACATATGCACTTTGTAACAGGCTGGGGCTGTCCAGCAAACCACCTCATTACCAGCACAGCTTTGCTTCGCTCCCAGACCACTTTACATTGGCAACAAACAGCATTTGAATACAGAAATAAAATAAAAAACCTTAAGCTGATGAAAATAGGAATACAAAGGGGGCAAATTATGCTCTGCCTCAGCTTCTGCCTGTTTCATCACCTCCTTCCAAACTCACCACCACCATACTTACCTCCCTCTCCCTAGTCACATTCCTACACCTCCTTTATTCCCCAGCCCATCACCCCTTCTTACCAATCAGCATTTCCATGCCACTGCTTCCCACTTTTGCATGATGCCAAGAAAGACCAGAAAAGGAGTCAGTATCTCTTCAAGACAGATACAGATGGCACTAGCACCGAACACATCCATCCTAAATGTGCATCCTTAATGACAGCAAAGCTTACCCCTGCTGTGCTGTCATTTCTTTTACAAGCACTTAGGACGATCACCCCCTTAACACTCATGGTTACCTGCTGCTTGAACTTTGCATTTTATCCTGAGTATTTGAAAGGTTGCTCATGCCTCACCAATCTTTTATGTAGTAGTCACCAAGAATAATAATTTCTTCTAAATAGTGTGAATTTTTATATAATTATTTATATAATATTATAAATTTATATAATTTATTCACATAAATGGATTGAAAAATTAAAGAGAAGTTTGTTTTTATTGTTAATCTAGTGATTGCACCAACTGTTGAAGTACCTGAGGTGTTTCAGTGAAAAAAAAAGACCAGAAAAAAATGATTACCACTACTTTTATCTTTTTTTACAAAAGATGTTAACTTTAGAAAAAGGTATACCTGAAAATTTCAATTTGAAACATAGCAAACCTTAAATCTAGGAATTAGATTCATTGCCAGAAGCTATTCAGAAGACAATATGCTAGAATTTCGAAAAGACAGAAATGGGCCTGAAACTCTAAGACATTGAAAAAGCCTCTTATTGGTAGAGGGGCTAAGGAAAAATGAGTCATGACATGAAAAACATCYGCAATGACAGACAAATTAAAGAGCAAGTTGAAATTATCTGCTGTAGCACCATAATGTCTCTATTTTGATAAAGAAGGTCCATTTTAATAGCACAGATCATTGTGTGGATAAGAAGTCAAAGGTCTCACACTTCATTTGTGGGTGAGCCAGGATTTTAGCCTGAAACTATGCAAAAAAATTCAACCGCACAGTTAAGAGAGACAAGGAAAGAAGTCTCCTGAAGAAGCAGGCTGCATTACTGGGAAAATGTCTCAAAATATCCACACATGACAAATGACACRAAGGCTTGTGAAATAAAATTCATGGCACATCTTAAAAACAAATGAAGAGTGGGAAGAGGAG
The DNA here is from genome assembly GCA_018881555.1 of Amblyornis subalaris. Taxonomy (NCBI): domain Eukaryota; kingdom Metazoa; phylum Chordata; class Aves; order Passeriformes; family Ptilonorhynchidae; genus Amblyornis; species Amblyornis subalaris. The sequence continues at coordinate 5,490,384 of JACAXG010000047.1, read as the reverse complement.
TCCCTTAACCACCTCAGGATGGGTGGGAATCCTCAGGAGCCAGATTCTGAGACAATACTAATCACTTAACCACAGTCCAAGGAATTATCACAGCTCCCTCAAACTTAYAATCATCAATCTTCATTTAGCATATGCAAGTACAAGAGTACAGCTAGCTTCACAGAGGCAAAAAAATCCATTTCCTAATGCTGTTCCAAGYCAAATTTGTCTGGCTTGCCAGATGGCTGTGGCATTGCTGATGACCCAGCAGGTTACTTTGCCTCCCTGTGTGTTACCTACCAGTAAATCATCCTCTCTAAACTGAAAAGGCTCTTCAATTTGAAGAGAGGATGGGGTGAGGATGGCACAATATGATAGAGGTTTACAATATCATGTGGGCCAGAGATAGAATTAATGCAAAGCTGTTATTCATCTAATTCCACATTAGTAAAATAGGGAAGTACTCGAAGAAATTAGAAGACCAATTTAAAACAGATCAAAGGCGGMACTATGTCACACAAGTTGTGAATCTCTGCAACATGTTGCCGCAGGAGGCTGCACAGGCAAACAGTATCAGAATGTATCTCAGAAAGGGACTGAAGTCATGGACAASGAGTTCATAAACAGGTACTTTATAAAAGGCACACACGGGGATGTGCCTTCTGGCATCTCCAATCAAACGGTCATGGATGTTGGGGGGGTGAGTRAGATGGAACCTGAAAGTGGTCCAGCACATGTGCTCTTTCCCAGCATTTCCCATTTCCAGTGCCAGGACAGATGGACCATTGGTATGACGCAGTTTTATTTATTTTGTGTTTAATCACTGTCACTGCTCCTTAGGGTGAAATGAATACAGTAATTTGAGATTTTAAAATTACTTTCCTATCCAAAGTCATTTTCTGAACCTGAGAGAAAATACATTTGTGCTTACAGGATGCAAATTATTTTTCCACATATTAGCACAGGATTGCTTTTAAATACATGGYTCATATGCACATCATGTAACCTATAAGAGGTGTACAGGGCAACAGTGGCCAGCATCACCCTGCTGGGTGCATCCATTGCAGACACTGCTCTGCATCTGCAACTGGAGATCCATTTCTGTAAATCTAGCTATGACATTTCTCCATCTGCTGCTGCATGGATGGGACTGTGATTCAATTCATCCTGACAATCCTACAGCAAAACTCCTGCAGGTTCAAATAAATACCCCTTTTCTTATCATAGGTATCACATCCTTTCTACAGTAAGACAACCTTTATTCCTCTAAATACAAAACTCCCCATATCCACACCCCTCAAAGACAACAAAACTCTGTATTGAGACCAGCTATGCTGGTAGGTGACATAACTAGGGCTGGGTTTTAAGCAGTAAAAAAGGGAACAGGATGAAATCCTTGGCCTTACTAGTGGTGATCATATATCCACTTCAATTGGTGCATTGAGTGGTAAAAGAAGTTAAAATTTTAAGTTTTGTAGCTGGTTCCCTCACACAGCATTTGTAGAAATTTTCATTTGACTGATGCTCTGCTGCTACCATCCATTTCTTCTACAAACACATGCATATATATAGATATACATGKATCTCTCATATATATACACACAGGGCTCCTCCATATGCTATATATCTATATAAATTTATATAGGATCGATTTTACATCCCTAGGAGACATCTGTCAACAATACACTATGCATGAGACATCCAATTTGCTTATTTGTTTTCTCTTGCTCCTTCATCACACCTTTTTCTATCCCTTTATTCTCACCTTTCATGTCATCCTCTCTTAAATCAGGACCAATCCATAGACTTGCTTGCAGARCTGTCTGAAGAATTCTAGCTCAAAATTCTAATGATTAGAAAACAGCAGACTACATGCTCTCTTTCTTGACTCAAACACAAACCAAATTGKTTTATCTTGTTTTACCACTGTTTTATTGTTTTACCACTGTGTCTAATGTGCTAACAGACATTTTCAGCATATGACATATTTTATTCAGTCATGCTCAAAAATAAACCACCTGTAACTTCTCATGCTGCCACCTAAGCCATGGTTTAAATTTCAGAAGGTCCATATCTCAGGATGGAAAAACTGGCAGGGTCAAAGCAGATCCAGGTGTATGGAATTCTTCCCATAGCGTCTTAAATCTGAATCACCACCTCCTTACATCTCCAGAACACTTGCCACAATGAAGCARGTTTATGATTCCAGAAGAGACTCAAAATTTTCTTTTCTGTGATAATGCAAATCCTTATGACTATTTTGTCCTTTMCTGTAGCCTCTCATTTTTCAGCCATGATGTGACTATAGACAGAAACATTATATACCCATTTATAAAATGAGAATAGATTTCTAAGAAATGCCTTATTTATTATTATCTATTAATCTTATCTATTTTTATTCTGAAGTATTCTCTTCAGGATGAAAAGGGATCTTCATACTTGAGTGTACCAGTTCCAATTACTACTTTTCAAAGAACTAACCTCTTCATTCAGACATTACTTACCTGTTCTTTTTTTTTTTCCAGGATTGCCATATTCTCCATAGGCCAGGCTGTGAACCTGGCATCTCAGACCTGTAGGACTCAAAGAAGGGCATTCTTTGCTATCTGGCAACTATCTGGCATTGAACAGTTAGTTACATTTTGAATGTGGCACAGAAAAGCATAGCAGTGATGATGCAAAGCGCATCCTGCAGGAGGAACTGAAGTGTGCAATCAATTCCAGCAGACACAGAAGTGAGAAGGAACATATTCTGCCATTCTGGCATATGCCTTTTGTTCCTTCAAAGGGCTCCAAGTTATTGTCTTTCCAAACCAGCTGAATATAATCAAGATGAAAACTTAAGTCTGTTTAGATAATTTCCACGAAGCAACTGCATAGCCAGATTCTTGTCCATAAAAAAAAAAAAGTCTAAAGGTGCAGAACAGCTGCAGACTCTTTAAATGCTATATAGCAGTATGTTAGAAAGCCTTGAAAGAACAAAAGAACTGCCCTGAAGAGCACAGAACAATATATTCCCCCTCAGAGCCTCTGACTCAGTAATCTTGAGTGGCTCCTTCCACAGAACACCTCATCACAGGGCCTCTAACAGCCTCCTCGGCAAAGGGACAGGGGACAGAGACCTCAGTGTCACTTCTGAAAGCCACCATCGCTCTTTGCAGTCCTGTCCTTTTGCTCACCCAAGGCTCCACTCACACATCCATAACTGAGATGTGAAACACAGCTGGCTGATGGGGTCTGCGGCTGGGAGCACTCCCAGCATCTGCAGATCCGTCCCCTCAGCCAGGGACACGGTCACATGCAGATGGCTCTRGTTATGATCTGCATCTGAACGTAGAGCTGCCTCTAATTAAAATTTTAATTCAGTGAATGATGAGTCTGAATTTGACCAAGCATTTCTACAAGAAACCTACTTTCAAATCTCCTGTCATCTTTGCTTGGCATTCTCAGTGATGTGCTCACAGTGTTCTAACAAAAGAACTGCTCCAGCTTCTCACTTGTCCTCATCTTGAGGTAATCCAGTGTCCTAAAGGAACCTCTGCAGCAGAGCAGATATAGAAGGACGTTTTTAAAGAGACAAGGAAATCATTCTCCCCTTCACTCRGCTGAGCCATGGGGAAACAGGCCAACCAACTGCGAGGCTGGTCCCTATGTGATGCCCTTCTCCACAACCAGCAGAGRGAAAGAGCAGTTGCTCACAAAGGCAAGACATTACCCTCCCACCAGCCTCCTGCCCTGACCACCCTCTGCAGGAGCCCATGCTCTCCCTGCTGGCTACAAAGATCCTGGGAGATTTGCTTCCTTATTTAAGCACCTCTGAAAATCAGGCAGGAAAATACCCTAGGAATACAATCCAGCACCTCAGCAGAGAGTTCAAGAGCCTCTCACAACAGTGCTCATCAGTTCTTAAGGAACATCATGTGTGGTTTTGACAACATTAATTTAGATAAAGGGCACCACAGTTAATACCTACAGCTCACACTGACAAGCACACCTTCAAGACTGTAGTCTCCTCTTCAGTACGAAAATGTATAAGGATATCCTCAATATTGTCCTTACTACATATTTCCAGAATCTCGCTCAGTACTTTAAATTATTTATGTTTCTAAAAATAGTTCTCCTAACATGTCATGTGTTACTTATAATAAAAGATGAATTTACGACTCAAGTTCTAGAGTGCAATGCATTTGATAAGCAATCATCAGGGAGGCTAATGTGGCTTGCAGAGCAAGAAGAAACCTTCCAAAAGCTCCACATAATATTGTAGAATTTAATTCTGAGCTAAACTATAAATTAAAACTAACCAACCTCCAAGGATGCTAATGGTTTTTAAGTTAGAAAACTTACAGGTTTTTTTAGATAGATATATATACACAGATATATATATATACACACATATATACACATATATATATACACACACACGCAGACTTTTTTTCCCCCCTCACAAAAACAGAGCCAGATATATTTACAATTCTACTACCAATTAATCAGTTCTGTAATGTTTTTCCATGGGAATATTTTCAGTACATCTGCTAAATACTGCTAGTACAACTGAAATCTGCAGCACTCTATCTTAATATTTGGAGATGAGAATTAAACTGCAATTTAGAAAAATAAATATAGCTGTTTCTTAAATCACAAAAAAACATACACATTGATGAATATTTTCTCCCAGGCTAATTGACTCTGCATATAAGCTATCAGTGTTTGGGGAGAGATGATGTAATCTCAAACACTGATTGCCATGATCAGAAACAAATCAGACAAAAAAGATTCAGAAGTAAAGTGACCAAGTTTAAGGAATGCCTTCACAGAAATAAATGCATTTTCCATTTACATTTGTTTTGCTTACAGCTCAGCAATGTATGGAGGTGGAATCAACTATGTTGTATAGCAGTTAGAGAATTAGAGTGTAAGAACAGATAGCAAGATGTCTGAGATACCTCAGATGCCCTGAAAACATATCTTTTAATTAGTGCTGGCCAGGAATTTCCAACAAATGGTTTTTCATCAAAAAAATTTCTCCAACTTTTTCAAAGTGAAACCTTAATCCAAAATGTAACAGCTTAAACAAAGCCTTTTTTTTTTTCAAAAACACTTCCATATAGCCAAAGAACCAACTCTGAACACTCACATTCAAAGCCCTGATTTGCTCGATATAACTGGAGTATCTCTAAAAAGATGTGTAACCTAATCATTGCTCTTCAGACTACATTTGGATTGTAATCAATTCCATCATTTCCACTCTGTGCCATACAAGTGATTCACTGGACCAAAGGAAGTAAAAACAAGACCAACTGGAAAATGTTGGCATATCTGAGATATAACAGGCTTTGCTTTAAGTCTTCTGGACTTACTGTCAGTTCTCTTCCCTCTGTTCCAAAACTGACATTTTCTGTCAATGAGATGAGATCTCATGATATCTCAACACATGAGATATTTTGAGCAGCTAAACATTCATTATATCCATTAACAAAGCACTTTTGAAAACACAGCACTTTTGAAAATCAGTTCATTAACCAGAATATGGATTGTGCATTTCAGATTGATATTTCTAGCCAAAAATATGTGTTAAAACATTCAAAACAAGAAAAAAAATGTGTAGGGGGACCCTAGAGTTACACCCAAGTTTCATGGAAACTTAGTTTGTGGGAAAACATGGTTAAACCAGTTGCAGGTGGGTGAAGCACTGCAGAACAGGTGGATTCCAGCTCTTCCCACATCTGTATCATCACCTTACTGAGTTCAGACTTTGCACAACAGTTTAGTATTTTGGTTACGAGGGCAGATCAAAGACCTGTTACACCTTCTGCATTACAAGAAGTGCCTGTCATCACTGAAATCTACTGACCTTACACTTTCTTATGAAATATTTTTAAGGGAGACAAATCCTAACAGAGCAGAACCTCCTTCTAAATACAACAGGCTTTCTCTTCATTGAGGTGCACAGTCTCTGGGGTATAGACAAATTTCTCATGGAGAATTCCAGCATTTTCAAAGCTTATTTCATTTTGGTACAATAAACTCTACAGCTTTTCATTGTGGACAGTCATGAAAAATAACACAGAAACTATCCAAACATATATGGGTTTGCTTTTTGTATTGAATTTGAAATCACCTCAAATATAACTCAATATAACACCAGAAGCATGAGCAAACTCTTGAAATGCAATGATACATTCTCTACAGTCTTAATCCACATAAACAAAGAAAATTAACATTTTTTTAAACAAATTTAAAATAGAGTAGATRTGTTCTCCCCTAACTCAAACATCCTTTTATACACTACTTACTTTTTAACAGTTTGCAGCCTAAAATGCTCTTTGAAGTTAAACAACGCATTTGCAGAATTAATATATAATATCAGCAGGAAGCACACATTAAGGACAAGGTGAAGAGAGAAAACATGTCCATCTTAGAATGAGGTAACTGAGAAGCCRAAGATGAAGTAGTGCTATGCTAGGTATTGCAAGCTGCTTGAGAAATTTTCTTAATACACAGGATGATGATTTTGTTCTGAGACATGAAGCTCATACTTCAGTCCATGTAATAAGAGCATGCAAAAAGTAAAGGTGCCCAATTCCCACTTAAACGAGTGGGAATCAAGGTCACTCAGCCCCTGAAAGACTTAAGCCCTCTGAGATGAGGCAACACGCCTGGCAGCTTTATTTCAGATTACAGTGACTGGGTCTTAAAGCATATTTGGGTATGTCTGCCTGAATCCATGTATGTGCTCTAACTTCATTCACAGAAAATGAAATGGAAGGTGACACTTCTTCAGAAAATGTAGACTTAGACTTGCTACTCAAAAGCACAGGCGTGCAGTAGAGCATGGGAATTGCTCCTTGCAGCAAGGCAGAACCCCAGCCTCACACTCACCAGAAATGACGGTGACAGAATGATTATTTATACTGTATGATGCCTTTCCCTCCCCAGTCGAACTCTAAAAAATCAAATCAGCCAGACGCAGTTAAGGTGATAAAAAGTGTTTACCTTTATAAGGATCCTTAGGTGCACAACTCGTCAGGTGGAAATACCGAAAAAGCCCCAAAAAAAGCCCCCTCACGTGACATGTATGCAAGTTTTATAGATTTTGCAAATTAGCATATCTGACAAGAATTACCAATTAGAATTGTAATTTGTGAGGTAACTTCCCCCTCATTCTAACCACTTCTAAACCCCCTTTCTAAGCCCCTGTTTTTCCAAATGAGCTAACTTTGTTTATAAAAATATGTCTCAAAGAGCTGATCTCGAGGCCAGAGAACCAAGACAGAATAGAGCCTTGCAATATGTTTTGTCTTCCTGCCTATCAAGGCAGAGAACAGTACTAAGAAAATAAAGTGCAAACTACAGCTACATGTGTTAAAATTAACAAATATATAGGAGAAAAAAGGTAAAAACTCAATTTGGCATCATGTACAGCTATTATCTATATTTATTTATGTTCATATATTTATTATATTATTTATACTCCAGTTGTACTATAATAATGTAGTATTCTTTATACTATCACACCATCACCTCAGAAAGGTGACAGGATGTGCAGTACTGCAAATACACAAAAATTGCAAAAGACGGGAGCAGAGAGCAAACCCATTCAGTGTCCCAGGGGTGACTCCCTTCCTGAAGCCAAAGGAAGCCCCCTAAGCTATCTGATCAGCATTCTCCCTCCCCACTATCTAAACACAGTCCAAGTATTTAAAGGCTTTTGCCCACAGTATGTTGATAGAGTTCCATGCAGTATCATAATTTTGTATCCCAAAATCCTTTCATTTTGTTTTCCAGCATATTTTAAAACACAGAAAGTACCATACAGTAAAAGCTCAGAAAGTTCTACTTTGTTACCATCTTTGTCATGCCATAAATGGACCATAAATAGCACACAAGCTTTAGATTTTTATCAGTTTAATCAGGAGTTTCCGTTCACTAGTGGTAATTCAACACACAAATACCAGACCCCTTTGTCTAATGAGAAAGAGTGTATTTTTTTCCAAATCAGTTTTCTCCCCCAAGCAATTCCTTTTTTAATCTTCAAAGATACTTAAATAAGAGAAACACACCAAAATAGAATCTTATTCATCTTTTCTAAATGAGCAACTTGTTGTAATGAATCGGAAAACAATTCAAAATAAGCAATTATTCTTTGCTACTTGGCCACTTGAGCCCCAGCAGTTTATTTAGGATACAAATACGTATTTGAGCAGTACTATTGATACGGGTTTATAAAAGGACATGGAAAAAAATCATGAGTTACTATCCCAGACTTGCAAAATATCATTTCCAAAAGCACAATAACACTCTTGTCTCAAACTCAGTTTTTTCAGAGTTGTGCAGCACAGAACCCTACACTATAACTGAAGAGAAGTCAGTGATTGGGTAACAACAACATACTAAATAGTGAATGAAACACAGAATGCAATATTTCATCCAGGGAGAAAAAAAGAAAGCTTGCAGAAATAGAATACAACCAAAAGAATAATAAGCACAAAACTAAATCAGTTCATTAAGTCAAAATATGTGGAAGTGTTAAAATCTTGTAAATTTTTTTTGGTTTATTTAAGTCAAGATTTGAAAAGCTTTTGCAATATTTTTAAAGAATGTTTTCGTGTGTCTTTCCTCCCACCGTTGTTGTTTCTCACCCATCAAGAAAAAAAGAAATTATAGCCAAAAAAAAGCCCCAACTCCGTTATTGTTGTTGGTTTTGTCAGAAAAACTGATAAATTAGATCGTTTTTGGCAAAYATATACTCTGTTTTTCTAATAGAAAACCATCTTCTCTTTACAGCAATTATTTACTTTAGTTTTGATAAGAACATGGGTTATCACTGGCAAGCCTACTGTAGAATTTCACAACAGAGTTCACACAACTCCAAAAACTAATTAGACAGAATATCAGTTGAAATTGCTGAGACTTTTAAACATTTATCTTACTAATTAGACAGAATTTCAGTTGAAATTGCTGAGACTTTTAAACATTTATCTTACAGATGGAAGATTTCTACCATGACCTGTTCAGAGCTGGCCAGAACTGTGAGGTGGATTTGTACCTCTAAGATCTTCAAGAACCAGAAGGCTTTCCATTTAAAAAAATAGATACATCAACAGCAGGTTTTATTTTAGTCTAAATAAGAATAATTAACTTTTCAATCCATCTGTCATAAGCAAAAAAGAATTGGCTATGTGATACCATCTATGTTTATATGGAAAGAGTGTGTAAAAGAAATCCCCCCCAGCCCACAGAGTCATTGCAGGGCAGCATCCACTGAACATGCCAGAATCAGAAGGTGTGAGGTGTCACATTAAGTCTCTCCTAGGAGAATACCTAGGGCTGGTGCACAGGCTCAGGCATGGGCATATGATCATCCACCGCATTGTCTGTGTTGCTCCATATCTCATGCCCCAAGAGAGAAGCTTCCTGAAAACGGACACTGCTGCTGAGAGACTGCAAAGTTTTAAAGCCTAGGAAGCGAGAACAGAGTGAAGATAGCCTTCCCAAAGATGCTGCAGGTAGTTTTCTTTCTTGGGAACATCCTCAGAGGCAAAGACCTCTACAAGCATGAAGGCATTCATGTTCCTCTGGCTTTTGTGCACAGTCCTGGGACTAGAGACTGAGGGCAAGGACTTCTTCTCAAGGTAGACTTGTACTTTGGTCTAAAGCATCTCTCTAGGTCCGAAAATCAATAAAATATTACAAATAACATACAACCTGAAGACATAGTTCACCTAAAGAAGTTTYAGTGCTCTACTTGAAGCCAGACAACCTGGAAAATCCGAAGTGGAGTGTCAGTTCTTTATAYAGGCCACAGGGCAGAGGCCACAACACTGCTGTGCATCACTTCACCTGGAGCAACAAGCTTGAAGAGAGAGGAAACAACAGTGCAACTCCCTGAAATAATCCAACATGAGACAAAAAGGGGCAGGAAAAGGGGGAGGAAAAGTAGAGGTACCGGGAACAGCTGCAGACCAGCTGGGCATCCTAAAATACAGTCCTCAGCCAAAGCTGAATGAGAGAGACAGCGGGGAGCACTCACCACCTTTTGTGTCCTTAGGCCTTCAGTGTGAGGAAAGACAAGACACATGTGCCCCCTGTGAGACTGTAAAAGGCAAAACCCACCTATGCCAACTGCTTGAAGTGCCCATGCACACACAGTGGTATATCTGGGTAAATACTCCGAGGAGACACATACGTGCAGTGCTACAAAAACAGAGCACAACATGTTTTGCGAGATGGAATCAAATTGATCCCTTCTTCACAACCTCTAAAAATGCTTTGTGGCTGACACATGGATTTTTAAATAGAGCCCTTATTCTTTATTGCTACTATGTAAATGAAAGAATATGCTCTCCAACTCTCCATCAAGATTCATCCTGAAACRCTTAAGAGTTCTCCCCTTCACACTGAACCATGAGCAATATCCTGAAAAACTACATGTACTACACCCATCTCTTTATGCTTAATTTTCCTAAGTTAAACAGATATCACGAATTGTCACCACTGTCAGTGACACGAAAAGGGATTACAAATATTCTTAAAAGAATGTGCTGTGCTGGTATTAGGTTAATGAGTATTTTTATCTTTTACATTAACTACTGGACTACGGCTAACATAGTACTGGTACTGCATTTATTTCTTTAATAGAGTCATTAGTGTCTTAAGAACAGACATTCATTAGTAAGCCTTGTCTTCCAAAGACAATCAATAGTAAAATCTTCTATATTAGAGATTCTTGGAAATTTAAAGAAAGAGATAAGAAAGAATTCTTACAGTGAAATAGTTCCAAATCACTAACCATTTCACCCAAAATATCTCACAAAGTATTAAAATAATGTATTTGAAAACCAGCACAGAACAGTAATTTTTCAGACAACCAGAGTGCAAATTATTTCCAAATGTACTTGAGGGAAAAAAAAAGTGCTATCTTTCCACCCACATGAATATTTATTATTCTCTACAAGATGGTATAAAAGTATTTGACAAAAGTGAAAGGGAATAAAATTACATGATTGATACTGGATCCCTAAATACTCTGCTTCTTCTTTTCCCCTTAAGATCATTAGAGTTCACTTTTTAGGAGAAAAAGGCAAACGGAGATTACTGGAAACCGATGTTTTCCCCTTCCTTCAGTTAGAGGTCTCATTAGCAAAACTAGACCTGGATGACATGAAAAATGCAGCAGACCCAAATCCCCCAGGAACGCTCTTAATTTCACAGTCCTGTTCCATCTCTAACTTCATTGCTTGAGCTGGGCAGAGCAGAGCCGCCACAACCCTCCAGCTCGGGCCCAGCAACTCCTGGAGGTTACACGCAAGAGGGACCAGAATCAGTTGTGCAGTCTCTGCCTGCTGGCAGGGCTCACACGCAAGCACAGGCTCCCGTGGCTTCCACTGTGCCCCTGACCGCAGAGGTCACAAATCCGCGAGCTGCCAGGATAATTAATCTGTCCGCGGCTCAGTCCCTGCAACCTCCTTTTTCTTAGAGGAATCAGGGCCAGATAAATTGGTCTGGTGGTGACAATGTTCCCAGCCACCACTTTCCCTTGATCCTTCTCCGTGGAAGTGTGCCAGCTACATAGACAAAAGTGTGACCACTGGAAACAGTCTGCAAAAACCCTGTGGCTGTAACTACCCCTGCTAGCCATCTTTCCTAGGCTTTCCTTTTCCACAGGCAGCCATTTAGTGCTTCAGGTTCATCTTCACGTGGATACGCAAGCTGTGGTGGCTTGGCTGCCTGTGCGTGGGATAGCCATGGAGCACACGGACCACAGATCTGGTGTTGCTTGGAAAAACAAGATTAGCTGCATTTGCACAACTCAGCTGAACCATTCAAGCATACTATTCCCAGAGGAAAATGGGAATAGTATGCTTGAATAGCCAGCACTCCCCCTGACATACAAAGGTGCCAAGGTACTTGCACAGCCGGATTGGGCTGTGCTATATCAAAATATAAGGCCTGCAACGTCATTTACCTCTCTCAGCAGTGTGTTTATTCGGTTGTTTTGACTGGGAAGGCACTTTGTAAATGAAAAATCTCAGTTCAAAGACAGGAGATTTGCTCTAAAAAAGGAATTTTGCAAAAGACGTCTGGAAACTGAAGAGACAAATGTGCTCTGTTCCTCCCAGAGACCCTCCTGGAAGCAGTCTGGGTAGGATTTTCTGGGGTTTTTTTAAGCTCACTCGTGTGGTTTTTTCCAGTACTATAAGCCTCTATTGTTAACTTATGCATTATTTAAAAGATACTGAGTTTAAAAATAGCTCTAACCCGCCAAGGGAAAATGGAAAAAGCAGTGAGCTGAAAGCCACAGTGTTTCTCTCACCGATTGTTTCAGCATGCAAGACATCACAGCTTTCTCCCGTTTTCATTTCAATTTAGTAGCTGTCTTTGACATATGCCCACCCATTTTCACCATCAAAGTATCAAAGGATAGTTCATTCCTGAGGGTGCATATTACAAGTCTCTGTGCAGCACTCAGACAGCAAATTACTACCACACTAGGTCCTGGGATATAGATACATACATTTAGTTAAAGCTTTTGTGTTCGGAAGTTCTGCCGTCAACCCCCATGTTTTGAGTTCACCTATCAGGTGAGCAGCTTACACTCTTTAACATCTTAAAGCCCACAACACCCTTTCAAGTTACAGATTGTCTGTTATCCTGCTTGACAGACACAGACCAAGTTACAGCGGGATGAAGTGATTTGCCCAAGACTGTAAGTGAAGCAGTGGTAGGTCTGCCCACCCCCGAGGGGTGTTTCTGGCTACTGGATCACCTTTGCTCTCCCTTCAACTGCAAACTACTAGATATGCAGGACGGGTGGGCTACCAAGGCAGCTCAAACACAGAGGAAGCTCTTGCATACACTCACTGTACACTATACGAACAGCTACCTGGGGCAAGCACCAAGCCTCCCTTAAGCACTTGAGACAAAAAAGATAAATGGATCAGAATATGAACATCTTGGGGCATTAGGAAGCAATTAGAAGTATCTGAGACCAATCTAAAATCAACAATGATCCTGACTCTGTACTTCATTTGTAAATTGAAATCCAGAAGAAGACAGGCCTGGAAGTACTTAATAATCTTCTGTTTATGGAAGTAGCAGCACTGAGCTTCACAACAGGAAAAGAGCAATCCTCATGTAAAAACTATGCACACGCCAGAACTAGAAGACTGTTCACACTGCAAGAGAAACATACACATATTGATTTTAGTCCAAAACATTTTTCTGGAGTTTAGCTGCATACTGATCTTATGCACTACATTAAATGGTATTGGTGAATGTTTACTCCCAAAGAAAAGAGAAAAAAGAGAAAAGGTGAGAAGAGGCAGGCAGGAAAGGTTACCCTRTTTAAAACATAGCAGGTTATTCACATACCTCAAAATTCAACATGTGATAGATATTCCTTCTGTTAAGTATACAGTAATAGTTAGAAACCTGTATGGGTAATACCCTATACGGTACAAGAAAACAAAGCTATCACTGTATAAATAAGCCCATGGATAACAACAAGTGTGTTCTAACGGTTTGAAAACATATTAAAATAACCCCAGAGAACCCAAGACCTCAGAGGGAAAAACCTCCACCATCACCATCAAACTCCTGACACAGATCTTGGGACAATTCAAGAGAGGGTGGTGAGGATTGAAGCACTGATGCTGCTGCTAAGATAACGACTTGATATTTATGCACTGAGGAGAGTCTTAGAGAGTCCTTTCCTTACACAAGTTTGCAAGCATGGAGACTGTCACCTTGAAGTAATAGGTGGTTTGTTTTATAAGTCACCCTCTTGCTATAGAGGCACGCCCCAAGTTATGAGGGGTGGCAGAAGTGCTGAGCATGCAGTGAAAACACCATGAGAGTTCTAAACATAACAGTAGCTACGGACAAAACAGAACAGAAAAAACAATGTTTGTGTATAAATATACCTGTATGGTCACCCTGAAATCTCCCCTTTTTGAACACAGAAATATGCTCTGCAGTATTCTGGCAGAATTGCTACAGAGTGCAGTAGCCCCATAGTGCAGCAGATACCACACGGTACCTGAAAATTTAAAAATTAAGAGAACCACATTAAAACTTTAAGCAAAGATTGAGGGCAAGATGAAAAACTCCTTTGGTTACTTAGATCCCTATGTCTCCTGCATTAAAACAGTTCATTCTTTCCAAGTGCAAACGCAATTTGAAATTAACGTGCAATAAAGTTGCAGGACACAAATGTCCTGGACCTGATGTCCRCAGCAAAAAACAACCATATGTGAGAAGAGACAGTGCAGCAAGTGAGCTAAGAAGACAGTCAGGCAAAGTCCCATGGGAAGGAGGAGGAGAAGCAATGTCGAGAAAAATCAGTTGTGGAACTGCAAGAGCAATGTCACACTGCTCTTGATGTCAAGCCAAGTAACTGCAGTACTCACACTGGAAGAGTTCAAGGGGGCACTTGATAAAGGGTATACTTTCCCGCATCAAGTATTCTCATGACAGTTGGAAGGTGTCTAATTTCAGAGATCCATCACATTCAGTATCATGGAGTTGAAGAAAAATTTATCACAAAGACAGTGCACCTGTGCAACGCTGAAAGTTAATGCTTTTCCAGCTATACAGTTCAAAGTGTTGTCTGTGACTGTTGACAAGCAGAAAACCGTGCCTGGGTTAACAACAAACAGCCAGACTCAGCGTGATACCAGGAGAGCAATATGTATGTATTCTCTCTCGCTAAAAAAAATAAAATGAAATCATACCAAAGAACAACAAATTCAGTCAATGGGAGCACCATAGGTATGGAAAGGATGCAGTTGAAAAAGCAATAGAGGTGACAGGTAAATGCTTGCACCAAGTTACAGCAAGGACAGAAAAAGCAAGCAGCCATTTTCTACACTTTTTGAGATCTAGCAATACCAGAGTGAGAAGGTAGATGACAATATCAACAAGGCAGTCTCAGCCTCTGTAGCACAGGTGCACTGATCAAAAGCTGTGTGATATTTTGGCAACCAAGTCTCCTTAAAGGACAATGGAAGAGCCAACTGAAAATTACAAGATCCTGTTCATTCAGAACTGGACACTGGCTGAAAAACAATGATGACATTTTCCAGAAGTTGTTAAACCTCTCCTGGTTTCTTACCAGGCAACCAGCTTGAAAGTTTGGAGGTGTTGGTATTATTTTAATGCTGGGKTTTTGTATCTATATTTTGTGTTTAACATCTGTTTTGTATTTAAAAAAAAAAAATTTAAATTGTAAAAAAACTTTTAGAAAACACTTTGCTGTTTAAAACTCCAATAACCCTGAAGACATTGAACTTGTTCTAAGGGAAAAAACTACCTTTATACAAAGGGAACTAAACAGGACTACTCACTCTTACACTAAAGAAAGAGGGCTTCTTTGGATCCCTACCAGAAAAACAAACTCCAAAAACAAGCATTAACAAATAATACTCAATCCCTCATTGATCATTATAGAACGAAAGTACAAACTGTGGCATTCATGCACGCCACTAAAACCAGCCCTGGTACTATATTAAAATCATCTCATAACCCATTTATTACACAAATTGGGAATATGACCGTTTRTTTGCAAGTTACTAAACAGGGTCATGGTTTGAATAGTGATAATTATTTCAAGGCATATCTAATGTATCTGTCAGGAAAGGCAAAGCAGGAAAAAAACAATTCATAAACAGGAGTTTATCTGTTCACATCCTCTAATTTAATGCAACTTTTGTTASTCACTAAACCAGCAAATTCTTGTTGTTCTTCAGACTGATGCTGACATCAGCTTAATCACTAAACAGCTACCACAGTTTACTGAAGCATTTCTCTATCTCAGTTCAGCATCTATCCAGTCTCAATTCTCACACAGTAACAGACACCTAAGGAAACAAGACAGCTAGCAGACCTGTTTTAAAAATCCCTACTTAGGTTCATTTGCCGGAAAAAAAACCCTCAAATCAGGTTTCCCACATCCCAGGTGAAAAGACTGGGCTGTTGGAAAGCCTTTGATTTGCTATACATGCTCAACAACCATCATGCCTGAAAGGCAAATTCTGCAGCCAACAACTCTGGTCTCCCAGTCAGGATGGCAAACTTCATCCAAGTTCTGCATCAGGCACTGGGAATTCTCCTTCCCATTAATGGAGAAACTTGTAGAAACACAGAAACGTTTCTTTCTTCAGCTTCAGTTTACTGACAGCTGTGTCCCCAGTTTACCAGTAAACAGGGAATCCTGCTTTATCCGTTTACAACAGCATAAAAACATCATAGAATTTGCTGGGAAATACCTAACACAGCTTCAGCCTTTCAGTTTCTCCGGGTGGTTTCTCTGTATATTGATTATTCTTGGCTCTGGCTTACTCTTTTACTTGCAATTTAAATTCCTTTGTCTCATGGCTCCTTTGTAGTGTACTGGAAGATTGTTGTTGCCATATGGTCTAAGAGGAGGGGAAACGCTCCTTGATTTCTGAAATGCTCCTCTGCCAGCTTCACTGCTCACAGTTGTGAGGTGCCTCCCCCAGACTGGTGTTCTGCCTCTTCCCTGAAGTAACAACAATAACCCACACCAGAGGTTGTTAGCTACATTCAGAAACCCCAGGGAAAATGTGACTGCATAGTTACTATATAATAACAATAAAAATACAGCTTAAAAATTATACAAAGCACTTACGGTGTCCCAGTAAGCATATCTATAGCAGTTTCTACAGACAGCTGCTGTTTAAAATCATTGTGCTCTGGTTAGGGTGTTAATTGTCCATGCAGACTTACAAAATCCTAACTGCTTTGGTTAGGTGGCAGTGGATTTCAGGGCCTCAGCACCTCTCAAAGGTGCTCAAACACTGGCCTCTTATTCCCATACAGTATTTAGCTCCTTCTGTTTGGCTTTCTAAGGTCAACTGAAAGCAACTTGTTAACAATTCTGGTAACTTCTGTACTTTGAAAGCAGGAAGATGTACACTCCTGGAATATGCAATGCACCAAAACGGGCTTTAGGTCCAAGGTAAAGTTCTTTTTTTAGGATGTTTGCTTGCAGCTCCTGCTGAAGTCAACCAGAACTACTAATGCTCACCCAAGGGCAAAATTTGACATATAACATTTATTTTATGCTATACACAAGTCTAAATAGAGATAATATGAAATGCATAACTGAAAAGTAGCTACTAGGTTTGGATAAAGCAAAACTGAAAGGCAGCGATTGTTCAAGTGCAGGAGCATGATTTAGTTTCCCATGGCTCTTGTGCAATTCCATTATCATTCTCTTTTTCTGCTGGGTGACACAGCTGAAACAAGAGTATTAATAAATCTTTTGATGTATTTTTGTTTGAATCACACACAGATTTCTGCCTAGAAATATTGAGGGACTAGTGGGCCAACAGTACAGAGAACACCCGATGATTTGTTCATTCCCCAGCCATTCTCCCAAGTCCCACACTGTCAATTAGGTAGCACCATGGTGGTCTTCCTTGTCCCAGAGTCAGTAGGAAGGAGCTTATGTTATCAGCAACATGGGATGATGGGATTATGTCCACAGTGATTTACAGTGACCTGCAAACGATTCTGAAAACAGTTTAAAGCTGCTTTCCATATAATAAAAAATATTGAAAATGTCCACATTTTTTCCTTGTTGAACATCAGCTTGAATTTTTTTCTTATTCCTGCTGGCACAGCAAAGTGTCAGCATGTTGCTGCTTTAATTTCTCCATAACAGAAAGAGATGCAGAGAGAATAAAAAAAAACCTCAATCATATTGTGCTAAACTAATGTACTTAAAGGCAAACCCTTTCTTATGACAGGCTTTGCAAGGACCAAGCAGTAATAGCCTGGTTTTTCTCATGTTCATTTTGTGAGAAATGAGGGTTGCTCTCAGGAATTATCTGCATAATCATCAAGGTGCAAGAACTGAAAATAAAAGCAGARTATTTGATTAAAAAAACCCCAAACCATTTCCCCTTAGAATCTATCTGCAAAAGAAAAAAAGAGTTCTAAAGATCTCACTCTTCAGAAGTGCCAAAGTGCCTCTTGTTCAATCTGCTCATTTGGGGTGGGGGGTGGGACAGAAAAGGAAAGCAGAAAATTTGAAAGAAACCTGCTAGGAGATAGGTGTTCAAGGTCATCTCCCTTACGAGAAGCCAAGTCCAGAATTTGCATTACCTGCCTTGCTCTACTGTCTGCACACTCAGACAATGTCTAGACAATTCTTTTGTAAGTATCTGCCTTTCTATGCTGCTATTAGGAACAGGAGCCATGCAAGAATTACTTAAAGTCTTAAATGCAGCCCTATCTGTGCAGAAAGAGGGAGGGAGGGCAGAAATACCCCTCTGTGTTTATGTGTATATGTACATACCTGTATGTGTGTGTGTATACACAAATTTATTAAAAACAAAGCACAGAGGAAGTTACTACAGTAATAGTAATAGAATCTACTGTGCTCTTTGTGAAGAACTGTCAGATGTTTCTTTGGACTTTCTGACAGCCTCTACCCATTCCAACTGAATTATACAATTAGCTAATAGTGGAACTGTACTGGTCTAATCCATGGGCAGTACACCATGACCAACATGAAGGCTATTACAACAGTTCCAAGATAAATATATTTATACTTATTTATATATATTTAAATATATATTTATATATATAWAAAACACTATATATAGTGGTTTAGATATATAAATATATATATTTAAACACTATCTAAATTTTGCTTTATTATAAATTTATTCTATTTTATATTTATTATATATTTATAAATATATATATATTTAAACACTATCTAAATTTTGCTTTTTTTTTTTTCTTTGATTGAAGGTAATTTTCCATACAAAGTCCAAAAAGTCAACAGAAGCAGTTAGTGCTCTGCATCCYTGAAATTTAACTTAGACTGCATCTTAAGGGGATATTCAGTGAAGTTTTCTCCCTTGTTCATATTTACATGAAAACCATGTTTTAGTGGATGTTTATATGAGATTTTAAGGAAGGAGGAAAAGAAAATAAACTTTTCAAACATTTAATGTCAAACTCTTCTTACTGTATTTCAACAACGAGTCCATCCAGGAATAAAAGTAAATTTGAAAAAAAAAATCCTMTTTAAAAATTTAACAGGCTACTTTGGAAGAAATGCAACAGGATGTCAGTGAAATCTGGATTTAAAGGTCAGAAACGGCATCAGCCAGCAAACCTGTATGCTTCGGCCTGAAGTGCTGCATTTCTGCTGTCCAGACAGAGCGGGACTGGGATTAAGGTGAACTCAAATGAGCTTCACAGCTCAAAACCCCTAAAAACACATGCAAGAATCTGGTCCTCAAGGGGAAGACAGAAATTCAGAAGTATCAGCTCCCGAGTCTTTCAGATTCGCAGCTGGAAAATTGTATCAATCATACCACCAAATGGGAAACAAACACATTCCGGAAGAAGTGATGAATTGCATATTTTGAATTCCCACAGTCTATCTAAGAGACAGGCAAAGGGAAAAGCAAAATATGATTACAGCATAGCTGCCTAATTCACGTGGCAACACATTACATATTTGCAGGCCATTGGAACGTTATTCTATCTGCCTATTGTAAAAATTCTAGCACACCAGAAATCCATTAGCAGTGATGTTCTGGCAAACCACCAAAGAGAAATACATCCTCTTATAGCAAAAAAGAAACGAAGATCAAAGAATGATTATGGATAAGTAGAGGCTAAAGATCAGCGAGCAAGCTCAGAAAATACATTGTAATGCAAGATTTAACAATTCTTCCAAAAAGAGAAAGACAAAAGAAACTGTCTAACTTTGTACCAAAGCAAAGGCTGTGCACATATAAATTAAAAGCTCCAGCCATCGTTTTTCATTAACACTGGAAATGTATTTATATTAATCTCTTCAGCTAGCCTTGGCAGCTCCATTACAGTATCATATTCAGCTCGATCTTGCTCTTTCTCTGCAGCTTCACCTTTCGTTATTTCCACTTACTGATGAGCAGCTTTTTGGAGCAAAGTACAATAAACTGAATTTATTCCTTGGCTAATTTCTAGGAAGTTTCCTCTGTAATCAAATCAGCCACCTGACATAGGCAGAAATGCATTGATAATCTGATGCTTTTGGATGGATTACTGTCTCTCAAGTCATTAGGAGAATTCCCTTGCTTTTATAATTAAGCAAAAACAGAGGTGATGCTAAAACCTACGCCCACAAAACAAAAAGCTTTTTGTCCCTTCAGTGATATGTAGAAATAGCTGTCCCTTTAGGAAGCGGAGATACATCAGAATTTCCTTACTTCTTTGCTCTGCAACCATGTATAATTCTACTATAGAAATACTACATCAAGCCCATTTTTTCTCCTTTCCCTCATCAAAACTTCACTGAATACTATCCAAATTTGACAGACCAAATGGAAAGCGTGATTCATTACAACAGCAATAATAAGCAGTGAGACAATTGTAATTTTACTGTCGCCACCAAGGCTGTCTCTGTGAGAGGAAGGTTGAAAGGGTGCCACACAGAATATCACATTTACAGTCAGAAAAGGCACAGTTTTGCTCTAACTGAACTGCTTTGTAGAGGGAAACTCTTTAAGCTGAGGTATTTAGTTATCTCTGCTGTGATTTAGTCTCAGAACTCTCACAATGGTATATTTGATAACACACAACCAAGAGCCCAAAATCTGTCACGCACTTTGGACAGGAATGCTTTAATTTTGTTCTCCTGAAGCAAATCTCACATATTTGATATTTAAGCCAACCTTTAGTATGTCATCAGGAGAGGTTTTACTTTGGGAGATTAGTACATCCCATACATTTGCAGCTCTTCCTCTATGGTTACACTCTCCCCAACAGATTCTTCAGCAAGAACAAGGAGATTGTATATGAGGTAAACAACACTGGACAAAAATAAATTCAGCTATTAAAAAGCTAGATTTTAAGTGGTTTTGTTTCTCTGGAGAAAGAAGGGAAGAAGATCAAGAGAAAAAAATGTTATTTTTTGTCAAATGACCTTTCAAATCTCAAAAAAGGACAGAAGCCCAATTTAGAAGAAATATCTCTTTGTAGGTCATCTTTAATAAAAGTACAAGATGATTCTTCTCCTTCATCTCACTGTATATCACACTAGATGACAGCATTTTATTTCCTTTGGGATGCTAGAAATAAAGTAAATGGAACAGAATAAGGACACAAGATAAATACTCTTTAAACATTATTTTGTCATTTATTTTTTAAAGAAATAGAGCTATTATCATACAACCAGTACTTCAGTCATTGATCTTTTTTGGATTATATTAATTTATTTGTATCTTACATTACAAGCAGACTCCATAATCCTTCATGAAAACACTTGAAAAGGAAGAGAAAAGCTAAAAAGGAGTTCTTTTGCTAAGGTGTACAAGTAAGGTATTCATGCTTCATTCATCTACTACTATTTCATAATACAACTTGGACAATAAAGAACTAAAACTAAATAGGAAGCAATTAGATACTTGAAGAATTTTAGAGACATAGTGAGTTCTGTTCAAATCAGAAGATTATTTAAAAGGAAAATTTGATTACAATATAATTGAAAAAACAGGGAAATAGACAGGCCCTTACGGAAGAATCACAATAACAATGAAACACAAACGGCAAAGTTCAAAGGCCTGGAAAGTATCAAAAGAGTCCAGTGGTTTGAATTGAGAGAGTATCACCTTATAGCCAAGCCAACCCTCATCTACAATACATAAACAGAATARGAGCATCTTTCAGTCATACCAAAGAAGTGAGAGGTTTACCAGCAGAATATATGTCTACCACAAGCCAGCCTACAATTCCAAAGCATCCTTCAGGGTGAAAACCCTCTGACAAAAGGCCGCACCCCTGACTCAGCCCAGCGAGCTGCTGGACACAGCCCCAGTGGGTGAGTGGCACTTCTGGCCTCCTCAGCCACAGCACCCCTGGGAAACACGGCCATGAGCAGGATCAGTATTTCCTACCAGATTTGCATTTGATAATTGGTGCTCTGGGATTTGAAAACCTGATTTTTGTGCATGCTTTGGAAGAGGAAAGAAATCTACCCACACAGAAGGGTTATTACGCTGAGGTTATTATCTGCTGCTTCTCAGGCTAAGTACAGCCAGGAAGAAAATTGAAGCACCGTTGTGAAGCCTTTCAAACCAAAGTGCAGAATTTGATTTGTTTGTGGTTTTCTCCAAGGAAACTCTTTCTGCACTAAGGTGACACAGTTGTCTGCAAGTGCAGTTTTACCCACTAGCAGGTCCCAAACAAATGCAAACAATTACACTAAAGACCACACCATACAGAAAGTCTGGCAAAAGGAGCCTCTTTCCAGCCATTGAGTGTGAGAACATGAGCACTTACTCATCTTACTCTGTTACTAGCAAAACACATTAAAAAATGCTATATAAATTTCACACAACCACAGAAATAGCTGTAGGCTTCAAAGGTGCACCTTACATCTGTAATAGATACTGCAAAGAAAGCAAACAAGTCCAATGCCTTGGTACAACCGAGTTTGTGTGTACAAGTTGAGCACTGTTATTTGCCGGCTAAGATGTTCCATATGTTAACAACATATTGTTTTAATACCACCTATTGATTCAGTTTCTGGACTAAAAGCATATTTCTTAAGAAGAACCACTATCCTGAGCAGAAAAGGGCTGAATAACCTATTTCTCACATAATGATCTTGCAGAATTAAAGATTGTGAGTTTGTATGCTGATAGTTTTCCAGCCATCCACTAGATCCTCCAATTCCCCACCAGAAAGCCTAATAATTTTTACTATTTTCATTCTTCATATCTTCATTCCTAGCTAGCTCCATGCATCCCTTGACTCCTTGTCTAGAAAAGTAAATTCCAATTCATTTCACTGGTTAGCTGAGGAAAGTATTTAAGCCCTGAGCTTAAAGTCCTGCACCACTTCCTTTGTTTCTGTAAGTGCTATTTTTACAGAAGGTTATGATGCCAAAGGAGCTCTCAAGGAGAAAGCAGAATGGCTGGACAACACTAGTAGAGGCATATGAAGGGAACTGTATCAGCAGGAAGGCTGCTGACTCAGGGAAGAGATGCCCTATAAATGATAGTAGAGAAAATACCTGCTATTCACGTTCCAGTTCATGCATTTTTCTCTTTACTATCCTCTTCCTGTGTCTTACTCTGACTACTATTTATAAGTACCAATTCACCAGAACGTAGTAGTGTTGTAGCCACAGTGGTCTGAGAATCTAAGGGACAGAAAGCAAATAAGAAAAAATAATTGCTTCTATTAGACCAAACTGTAATGGCTGTTACTTGCTTTTATAAACACAAATCCTATTCTAACCTTTAAACCATAACCAAATMAAGAAATAGTTGGAAAGGTCAAGGGTTTGTTTTGTATTATTTACAGATGCGGCAGTAATCTGAATACAAACCAAACATTCAAGTAAAAACTCTGGTGCTTAAACTGATACTAGCATATAAGGCTATAATTCCATTTCAACAGTAAATCCAGAAATTACACTTTGACTATCATAGTCCCTTTTACAGGCTAAATCAAAAATACAATTTTTCTTTTAAAACCTCTCATAATGGCTAGAGGTTATCTCACTGTTAAACTCACTGTCACTTGGAGATAGTTGACACTTAGAAGATACATTCATAGATGCTGAAATGTTATTCGATTCTTTCCCTAGTTTTGAGCCATTTTACTTAAAACACAATATTAAACATAGCACAAGATTGATCTGTACATATGAGGTATCTCTGTATATGTGTGTGTAAAACATATTTCTCCCAAATGACCTAGTAATCTAAGGTACATCATCAAGAAAGAAAAACATTATACTAAGAGAACGGTAATATCTCTCCAGAATAATTAATCTTTTTCTTCCAACACACACACACACACACACACATATACAGTAATACCTTCTCTATAATTATTTTTGTGTCAAAAAAATTCAGACCATGGAAAGGCAATTTACTCAGTGCTGATAATTCTATATGTTTTAATTACTCTAAACCAGCAAACACTGTTTCCACTGAATGCAATTACCTAAAGTCAGTAAAATACTTTTTATCACATCAATTGCGAGGAAAACAAAGGACTGACCCTTTCAGCAACTTTTTTTAATGGGCCAGGAAAGTATCTTATGAGGGGATGCAGAGTGACACACTTGGAAATAACAGGTAAATTAAACAAATTACCTTCTGTTCTCATTTTAACCAGGCTGCCAATTAAGCACTCAAAGGAATTTCACAGACATCACTTAGTTTTTTCACATGCAACTGAAGTCAGCAGCAAACCTGTGTTGATTTCAACAGTGTTTAACAGTAGCTGGTACTAAATTAATAAATCTATTGACAATAATAGATAAATAATGGGTAGCAGGAATTCGTTAACCTAAAAATAAATTATAATACAAAAGATAAAATTTAATTATCAAAAGCAATTCACTCTTTCAAGAGATGTTTTAAGCATAATAGAACAGTGTACAAAACAAATCGAAGGCAAGTAATAAACTTACTGATAATCAACAGAGGCTTATTGAAAATTTTTCTTGTCAAAGTAACCTGATATTTTTTTGCGTGGGATTACAAATTCAATAGTAATAGTGATTATACAATAAGATCAAATAATATAGTTAATACTTACTAAACAGTCGATTCTAAGGTTGGAAAAAGGAAGTTTAAAAAAAAAAAAAAGGGGTAAAATATATTTAAGTCCTGGGCAAATTTAGGGAACTATCAATTGGAAATGTTAAAGCTGCGCTGCCTTTATACATGACGCTGCCAAAATGCAGTTGTGAATGTACAGTTCAGTACATTCAGTATGAATGTATGCTGTTCATACTGAGGTGGGAGGAAAAAATGCTACAGAGCTTTTTCAGACTGAAACTATGGTTCAAATGTTTAGCAATTAGGGTAATTAGCTATTCAAACAACTTATATTTTAACGAATTCTTAATTCCCATACTTCTTAAGCATAAAAATGAAAACAAAAAAAGGAGAACCAAAAACCCCCCAACGAACCACAAAAGGCAAGAACTCTGAGTGATGATGATACACGGATCTAACTGCATAATCCCAGGCATCCTCCCCTAGTGATACACTAGTAAAACCTTGAATTTTTGCCTTAACCTTCTTTGTCTCTAAGCCAAAAGAGAATCAGTTATCAGAAATCTCTGCAGAATCAACATTTTACATTAAGCGTAAAAAAAAGTAATTCGTTCAAAACCGGTTTGTACAAAAAATGTGTTAGCAACAAACAGAATTGCCTCACAGAGAACAAAATCAACATTTGAAATTAAGCAACAATATCAGCAAGAAAGCATTTCTCAAGTCTGGTTTGCAATTATGACCACAGTAGTTTTCCCATCACAGACTGGAATGGGCAAAGAATGACTTCAAAAGAGTGCTGAGAAAGAACAATCCTGTTGGGTCAGCTGGGATTCTGATCACAGAGCACACGACAAACATTACTCAACAAATAATTCAAAGACAGTGCAGAACACAATTCAGAACCTCATTCAGAATACCTGAACCCAGTCTATATCTTGCTACATGTAAATTGATAATAAATATTACAATTAAATCTTCAGAACACTCTCATATGGTGAAAAGTCCATTATTTTAAGTAAGAATCAATTACTAAAATGTCATCATACCCAAGTGAGGCTCCTCAGCCTGCACACAAACAGCATGAACAAGGAAAGTGAAGAGCTTGAATTCCTTTGATCCCAATAAATTCCAGCTGCTAGTGGGAAAAATTGAGACTGTGTGCAGCCAAGACATTCATCAAAGTAACTAATAAGGGATTGAGTTGGACTTTAGGGATGCCCAAAACAGCTCAAAGGAAGAGCTGTTCCTCCTCAGGCTTGGTCTGACCATCACTTACCACACACAGTTACCCAACCAGTTACCAGGCATCACTACAAAAGTAATGGAGACCAGAAAGCACAGAGCACTTCTAGAGCAGCAAAGGCAGACGGTTTCTCTCACTCCCATCCTCTGTGTGACCAGGAGGAGCAAGAGACTCCCATGGGCAGCACAGGAGAAAGACTCACTAAAAACGACAGTAGTCACAAACAGTGCAACTGCATTTTTTAAACTACTTGGGAAAATTAATCCTTTTGAATTCCACAGAGCCAAATGTTTACAATTTTGAGCAAATTTAGGAATATGTTTTTCATTTACAGCTTACATGACACATTGATATTAGTGTTGGAGACCATTTGCCAAGAGAAATTACAGGCAAAGTTTCAGCAGTTTGTCTCATAAAAAAGCTGGCACTTGTCTGTCAAGCTGCCTTTTATTTTGCTTCTGTTTTCAGGATTTTTTGATTAAGTTTACAATCTGATCCTGTAAGGTTTGCAAAACCCTAGTTAAAAGACATTCCTAACAAATATTTCCCACAAGGCATGAGGAATGTCTGTATCCTTCTTAGCAGAAGCTGCAAAAAACATTCACTGGCAAAGCAAAACAATTCAACTCCTGGAGCACCGGGAACCTTCCAATATCACTAACCAGAAATAATTTAAATTAAGATTGACATATACAAAAGATCTATCAATATTTTCTGAATAAACTTTTTTGGTTTTGCCTACCTTTTGCTAAACTAAGAGAAAAGGGTGTTTATTTTCCACATAGAGAATAGAATGATTGAAGAGTTTTTAAAAACTGCCTCATATGTAATCTTTCAGCCTTCTGAATGTAGTTGATTAGGACAATCATCAGTTTATACAGTGTGCTGCTACTCCTTTGGGACATGGCCAGGTACTCAATGGGAACAGAAGATGTGTGAGCTTCTTGAAGTGGCAGAGTTTCTGATCACATCTCACCCAGCCTACTACTTCTATATAGAATACCTTCCACTAAAACATGGACCAGAGGAATTAAATTTGTGTTGCGAGAAAGCAGCTGATGGTTATGTTCCATCTTAGTGACTGAGTGTCACCAGGAAGGACAGAGAAGTCCTGAAGCAACGAATATAAGATTAAAATCCTTATTGATGCTTGTGACCCTTCAGAGCACTTCCCCATCACCACAAACCTGAAGATGCCAGGCTATCAATGTGTTCACTCTCACAAGAAAAAGGGCATGACCAGGGAGGGCTTGTCTTGTTATAACACGAGAAGACAAGGCAGACACAGGTGGTCAGATGCTTTAGGGAGCTTTCTGAAGGCCAAGCGCCTCCTCAGTGTCCACACTGCACCTTAGAAGTGACTACATTTCAAATTCATACTCAAGGAACACTCTCTGCTTGTCTCCATGATGGGAGACACCACAGCCTTTATATGAAGGATGATGCTGCAGCATCATCTTTCTTGACCATCATGGCTTCCACAAAGAGAACCTGGGGTGATCCCCCCATGTGAGAGCCCGTCCACCCTCCAGATAAGCACAGATACTGCAGATTTTCTGATTACCCATCCAGCAGCACACTCCTGTCAAACCCAGCCCATGACCACAGCTTGCTTTGGGCCATCACAACATCAGGTCTCAGCTGCTTCACCCACAAAAAAAACATGCCCTGGCGCCCTCAGACAGATCAACATGAGCAAAAGGGACTCCAAGAGGCTTTCGGAAACATGTCCCATTTCCTGCTGAGCTCCGCTGTTTAATCACATAATTACAACACAAGATGAGAGTGTTAACGGTTGCGTGACTACATGTAAGAAGAAATACTCTGCATGAAAAAAGAAACGACCATTTGCTGAGCCACTGATGCCATCACAGCACTAAAAAGTTCAAGCGGAAGGAACTGAAAGAAGGAAATGAGGAAGCACACTTCACTGCTGTGCGACTCCTGCACAGGCCCCGGGCCGGTGGCCAGAGCTGGACACATGCAGAGGGTGGGAAGGCTGGAGCAGCACCTGCCTGTGCTGCCGGCCAGCCCCGGCTCTGCCAATGCTGGAGGCAGCACTAACGAGGACGGCCAGAGAAAACAGCTCCATCAGATGCAGCTCTGAACGCGTAAGGATACCGAGGCAACGGATTCATAAACACACCAAAGCCACTAATGCATCCCTAACCTCGGCCTAAGGGATTGAACCTTTTAAAAATACAGCTGATTCGATCTGAAAGCTCCTTTGTAAATGCTTCAGCCAGTTGAACAGGCAAGAAAAGTTAAAAAGAAATACTGTAGCTTAAAAAAAAGCTCACTGTAGAGACACTATGGCAACTCAGGGGGAAAAAGGAGAAAGAATGGTGATGTATGTGGAGAAAATACCACCATCATTACGGAAAAAAAAGGAAACTACATTGTAATTTTAACAGCTTATTATTACTTTTTATTAACATTCCAGGCTATGCTTCCGTATATTTTACATCTGCATTTAATGTGAACAAATGCACATTCACAACTGGTTGAGATCCAAAATGAGCAAGAAGAAAGCACACAGATTTCAGTGTTAAATTAAACTGCCACACTTAAATGCCAGTCAGAAATTTTTTCGTTTCCTTCCTCTCACTTGCATCCAGGACCTGCAGAATGCTCCTGTCCTGGGCCTCAGTTTTGCTGATATGTGAAATGTCAGTGTAAGCTCTGCTTCTTTATTTTCCTGCCCAGCTCCTGTATCTTTCCAGCTTGCTTCACTGCAGAAAACAGTAAGCCTTTGGTTGCAGGCCACTGTTGTGAGAGGTGGCAGAAGAAGGGAAAGTTGCTTCAACACCCAGAATCAATAGTAACAAGTGAAGTGAAGAGGTAAAACAGAAGGTATCAGGCAATGGGGGAAGAGAAAAGAGTGGGAGACCATGAACATTTCTGCCAGCCTCAACTGTGAGTGTACAGAACGTTGACAAGGAAATGGTTGCAAGAAAAATAAGAAATTTGTGCAGCACCTATGGTGATGGCAGAGTGGACAACTATTCCTGATGGAAAAAGATTAGAAAGAAATGTATGACTCTAGAGAACTGAGTAAGAACAGAGACGGAAAATACAAAAACACAACAGAATTTAAAATAAAACAGGGTACACAACAGGGGGATGTATAAAATAGCACAGGCAAATGCAGTAGAGGGAACAGAGAATCTGACAGATAAAAAGATGGATTTGAAGAGAATGGAAAAAATAACAACCACATGGAAAGCAGCAAAAGAAAAAAAACTATTTGCAGACAAACATTAGGAGTCAAGGGCATATTTTAATTTCTGATTTTTTTTTTAAGCTCTCCATTTGCTAATCTCATTTTAATTCTGAACTTTTTTTACTCCATAAATTGGGGAACCATATGGGAGAATGAACATTTACACTGTGCCTGAGCACCACTAATATTGTAACTAAAGATGACACTCAAGTATATTCAGATACACCAAGCTTTAAACAACATGAAGACTGCAAGAAAGAAGACTGGAAGAAAGGAGACTGACAAAGGCAGGGAGTGTCTCTCCTTTCTGATAACCTATGTATCTTAAATTATTTCCTCCCCCCTCTGTGCCCCATACCTACTTTAACATTTCTCAAATGTGTATTACATGTAAGAGCTAATTTTACCACAGGGGCCTGCTTCAGCATGCTTTAGATACTAGAAGAGGTTCAGTTAGAAATACTAAAATCATATTTTTTCTAGAGGATAACTAAAATCTTGAACCTTGCTGCTTACAAGAATTTAACTACTTTTCAACTATAGAGCTACTGTGGTCTAAATATACACATAGAATATAATATAGAGAGTAAGAATTGCAAAAGAAAAAATATATACAACCTTCTGAATGAAACAGATTTTTTCACAGGAATGATAATTAAAAATACATTTTAAATGTTGCTCTGGTATACTTGGCACTCTGATCTGCAAATGATATTTCAGAGGTAGTTTAAAGGTTGATTTAGATATCATGATAGAAGCCAAAGATCTTGATTTCCTTCCAGCCTTCTTTTCATTTTGCACAATTTGTGATAGAACTTCTTTCATATTCTAAAAAGTGTAGCTCTTCAAGAAAAGTTCATATTAATTTGGATTCCGGCACTCTTAGGAACAATAAGAATGCATTTTGACAGTCTTACCATACAAATACCTCTGCAATATCATTAAAGACAATAAAAGAATGACATAAAAATAGCATTCAGCTCAAAACAAATAAAATTTCAAACATATGTTTCTTTGTGTGTCTATGCGCATATGTGCATGTGCATAAACAAAAAAATCTACCTACAAGTTTCCTTAACACACAGAGCTGCAGCTCATGAAATCACAGCCTTAACTTCTCTTTTCACGTACCATTAGTAAAGTTTACTTTTTTTAAGATGACCTGAAATTTATACTGTAAGGACAATACCAATATTTTAGAAACTAACTGTGACTGCACCATTAATCTACCAAATTAAAACAGGTTTGTGCAACCTACTCTCAGTAAGGTATAAATATGTATACAAAATTGCTACTTCCAAGAAACATTTCAATGTTGAAGATTTGGTGCTTTTCAGCAGAAAATTCTTCCTCTATAACTGTTTTAAAATATGTTTATCATAAAATCATACTTCTAAAACAGCCTCTTTCCTGCTCCTTCCATCAGCACAGTGCCTCCACTGTCTGTAACCAGCAGCGATTCACATGTGCTTTTTAACTAATGTCAGTGCACAGAAAGAAATTGCCACTGTTTCAAGTAGGTTTACAAGTGAAAAAAAACCCTGAAATTTGAGTGGCTGTCATTGCAACCTGAACAGTTCATCTTTACAGCAGAAAAACTTGCAGCAATTGCACACAAACTCTTACACCAAACCACAAAATATTGTGTTCAATTATTGGGAGCTGAATTACTTAACAAAACATTCCTATTTACCATATTATTTATTCTCTTTTCACTTCAGAACAGAAAAGCAAAGCAACTTCTATTTTAAAACAGCTGTGCTAAAAGGCTACTTCAAAAATTCATTACTGAAAGCCACACACCAGATTTCACTGTAAGTTTACTATTACTCAATCTTTCCTCGTGGACTGAAGTTCACAGTGTGCTACTGCCTTATAATGCTTCTCTGTTCCCAAAAGACTGTAGACGCATCTCAAGAAACTTCATTCCCAACTATTCACTGGTTTTTTGAGGATTAGCTTTTGTGCAATTGCTGTATCTTCAGTACTTTACACTCTGTTATTAAAATGATCAGAGCTACCAGTTTTTGGCAAATCCGTCTTTTAATATCCAGGGAGGCTCTGTGTGAATACAGTAATTTGCCTTTACGGTCAACTGGCAGAAGCAAGGACATACCTGGAATGCCGTGTCCAGTTCTAGGCTTTTGAGAACAAGAGAGACCTGGAGCTCCTGAAGCAAGTCCAGCAGAAGGCAACAAAGATGATTAAAGGACTGAAGCATCTCTCTTACGAAGAAAGATGGGAGGGGGAGCTGGGCCTGTTCAGCCTCGAGAAGAGACGACTGAGAGGGGACCTCATCAATGTCTGTCAATATCTGAAGGGAGGGTGCCAAGAGGATGGAGCAGGCTCTGCTCAGTGGTGCCAGGCAGTAGGACAAAGGCAAAGGGCAGAAACTGACGCACAGGAAGATGCACCCAAATACGAGGAAGAACTTCTTTACTGTGCAGGTGACTATGCACTGGAATAGATCGTCCAGAGAGGTGCAGTTTCCCTCACTGGAGATATTCAATAATCATCTGGACACAATCCTATGCAATGTACTCTAGGATGACGCTGTTTGAGCAGGGAGGTTGGACCAGATGGCCCACTGTGGTCYCTTCCAACCTGAACCATTCTGTGATTCTGTGAAATGAAATTGTACTACTAAAATGTTAGTTATACTGCAATAGCTGCCAACAATGGGAATATCAAAGCCTACAATGGTACTCAACAAAGTGTCAGAAGAACCTCAAATATACTACTACAAATGAACTCAATACCTAAAATAGCATTTTTGCTATAATACAATCTCTAAAACCTCCACCGGAAAATTAAATTTCACAGGCACCAGGTCCTGGACAAACATAGAGTAAGATATAGTCATTACTTACTGGTTTAGCGTCACATCTAAGATGAAGGATGATCCAAAAGCATCAACCTGGAAGCTGGCTCGAGCAATGTGGGTAGACTGCAATATGGAAAAGACTGGAATTATTATTCAGTCATGGCAAAACCTATTGTACTGGTCTGTGAATGCAGAAACGAAATATATGCACTAAGTAACAATATGTCATTAACCAAATAAAATTGCATTGTAACAGACAAAGCAGTCTATGATAATGAATAAAAGATCAGTTCTCTGAATCTATGAGGCTTATTCAAGAATTCCCAACAACACAATCTGTGACTCAGGGTAACCCCCCATCTTAACCCATCTACACTGCAGGAAATGGCTCTTTGAACTCCCATTCCCTGAGCACAGGGAAGTGAGACCTCCCCCGGCCTGTCTGTTCCTTATCCTGACTCTGGACATAGACCAGTGGAGAACACCTAAGATGTTACTGGTTTGGTCAGACAGCTATACACTCACAAATCTCACCAACACTACCTGAGAGAAACTGTTCATTCAGGCAGATTCTCATTTAAGACCATATAGCAAGGGGATAGCAATGGGCTAAAACATGATTAGCTGCATTATCTGTAAAGCTCTAACTCACAACCCTCTAAAAGGTTCACAAAACTCCAAATCCTTGAGCAGCTAGTACAACCAAAGAAAAATGGGTGGTAGAGTAACAGCTTGCTTGCTTGCTTGCTTTTCTTCCTTTCTTTGCCATACATTCTCCCCAAATTAGTTCCTTTAATTCAGTCCTATAGAGGGCAAACATGGGAATACTTCATAACTCCCCATCTGCCAGAAACAAGAGTTTTATTCTACTAGTAGTGGAAGAAAATACTCAGCTATCCAATAGAAATGCAACACTTGTTTCTAGACCTGAAAACTCCCAAGAAACAGAACAGCCATGTTATTTAACTAATTAATAAGAAAAGCTACTTGGAGACATTTTGGAACAGTATCAACTTTGTTCTTATTTTCTTTCCAGTGAAATCTGCACATTAAGATTTGAAGCATGTAGACAGAGGACCTAAAAGGAAACACTGAAGAACCACTTACAACTCTAAACTGCACTTCTCCAAATAAATACAACACAGGATAGTACAACTGTAACAAATGTTTTATTGAAAACTCTGGGAAACACAGGACAGGATGGGATAATGTGTATCATCAAATTCACTCTTTCTAAAACTACTGGCAGGCTTTCAATAGGCATTAAATCCAGAAGAGAATACCAGCTTCCTTGGAAAACAACTGGGGCAACAAAAAGGAAAGTTGAGGGAATCATGACTTTTTTGTTTATTACATTTTTTAGTTGCCCTACAGCAAAATTCTCTTTTTATGTCTACATATATAAGCATGAGTATTAATAAATAAAAAAGACAACAACCATACATATATATGAACACATACCCACAAACAGATGAATTCTTTAAAAATACCCATAAGTCAGGACAGTTTCTCTTACTAGAGGATGCTCAGGCTGAGTGCCCTCTACAAAAATGCCTGTGTCCCTGCAGTGGATGTGCACACAAAATTGCATGACATGAAACGCCACACATTTACATTACACTTCAGAAGGATGTAGTAAAACTGGAAAGCTCCTTAGAAGGCACCTCAATAGATACAATTCAGTGTCAGATATCCTTTTGGCTATCTGCACTACATCTAACCTGTTTTGTAACACAGGCCATCAGGTCTTTCCTAAGCAGTTTTTGTAATTTCTGGATAATTTAGGATCATCTTTTTTGAACAAATGAATAGTTTTTGGACAACTCAATATATAGTTTACATATAGTTTACCTTACCTGGGTAAATAATTCTAGTGCTTAACTACAATCCATATTAAAAGCCTACTTTCTATCAAAAAAGGTGTAAAAAAAAATCAAAAAGCAAACAAACAAAAAAAAGAGACACAGCCAGCAGGCATCTGTGATGACAGACACCCACAGAACATACAGACACCCACAGCACATACAGCACCCACATGTAGGACCATTATTTAGCTGTTTCTGGCCTACAGCAACTAGTGCAACCACAAATACAACAAAAACAACCMTCAGCAAATTATCACATTACCATTGTTGCTTCTTTTTCACCTCTCAGGCAGCAGAGTCTGCTTTGAATGACTTTAAAATTTCATCTTCTCTTGTTAGATGTGAATTTTTAGGCTGCTGTTCACAAACAGGATGTGACAGGCCAAGAATCAAGTAAGGTACAAGGGACCAATGGCACTTTTGTCATTCCCTAGTTCCACTGCAGCCTGTTTGCTAACCTCAACTAACCTTCATTCATCCACCCGCACTGCAACTGCTTTCTGATCAAAGGAGTAATGGCAGCCCAGTTTTTTGATTCTCATCATTACATTATGAAATGCAAAGAACATTCTACAGCACTTCATTATTCCTGTTTGTTAACAACATAGGCCGTCATTTAGATCTCTCTACACAGTATAACCAAGTCTTCTATATGACCATATGCTGGTACCAGAAGAGAATTAGTCAGTAAGAAAGAATATAAAAAGCCTAACTTGGATTTCTAAATGTACATATATTAAATGTAACATTTGTCATTAAAATGTATCCACCTCACAGACCATTAGAGCAAAAATGACTAGATTGTTTTGGTTTGATTTGGCTTTTAACTGCTAGGTATATTGCACCATATCGATTTGGTCTGGGAGATTTCCTCTCTTGAACACATTTCTAAGATAAACAATTACAAGGCTAATGTATTTCTAAGGTGACCCTGGACCACAGTTATTCCCTGACAGAAACTGTTAATGTGGATTTAAGGGACAAAATACGTATTAATAAATTAATATGAAAAACATTACACAGATGTAACCAACCACTTCCCAAGACACATGACGCAAACCCAGAAATTTACCATTAAGTTTAAGCTCAGATGTATCTCAAGGGTATTTCAAACCTACCGAGATACCAAGACATTTTGGATAGCCTGACAAACTCATCCCTTTCCAGAAATTGCATCCCTTCCTTCAGCCCTGATACATGTTTGTAAAGCGCTGTCACACTGCATGCTGAGGGCTGCTGCCAAAAATGAACAGTTCTGCCCCATCCTGGCCATGTGTTCCCACCTACTCTCCCTTGTCAGCTCATGTGGCTAGCAAGAAAGCCACATCAGCAGCAGAAAATTAATCACCACTTGGAGTGGGCCCGTTTTTTGTCAGACAAATAAGCTGATCTAAATAAACCACAAAGTAGATGCAATAGAAAGAAGCCAGAGGGGACACCCAAGAGAGAATGAAGAGGAAGGAACAGAGATTCCCCTTTCAATGATAGCTAACAAACCTCATTTATCGTAACAAAAAATTGCACCTTAAGAGTTCCAGCCAGTATATTTTTTAGGATAACAGTTCTTCTAAATATCTGGTTAAGAATCACAAAATAAAGAAATGGATTTTTAAAAGTCTTGCCTCTACATTACTTTTAAGCACATCTACCTGCCTGCTCAGTGAATAGGTAAAATGGCCAGCTGCAAAGGAAACATTCATAGACATATGTCAATAAAAGAACCCAAAGAAAGGAAATAAGTACTTTTCAATCTATACCACCTCGATCAAGCAGAAGTAACAAGAAAGACACCTGCAAAGGCTTCTCCAAACCACTGAAGCAAGACAATCAATTACATTATTCAGTTCTCAAACCCAGGAACTTTCTCAGAAAATTTGAGGCTTTTGCAACAACCATCAGCTTGACATATCACTGGCTGACAACCGAGTCATAAAAGGGGAGTTCTTGGAGACCAGAAGAGATGCACTCAATGCAGAACATGAACAAGAGCCAGGAAAAGAGAATCTAACAACTTAATGGAAGAGCGCAATGCCATGTCTCCAAGACAATCAAAAAGTTCTGAAATTTTAATATCACGCAACTGAAGAAGTAAAATATCAATAATAACTCTGAAATTAGCTGCAGTACTTTCAGATGCAATTTCTAGTGGTGCATAAAATGTACTACCCTGCAAGTCCCGCTACAGAAAATACTAAGCATCCCATGCACCTAATGCAACTATTCAAGAGCTAACTTCTGCTAAAGATTGTGAAGTTTAAGCATCTCAGTGAATGTCTGAAAGGAATCAAGAGTAAATGGAGTGGAAAAGATTATTTCAGATCACTAAGCATGAAGATATTTTATCTAAAACAAAGATTAAAACCCTGAATTCTACAAACACATAAGTAGTATGCAAACCTTCCTGCCAAATCAAGAGCAATGTGATTCCAATTATTTTAAATCACCTGCTCCATGCTCTAGGGATCACTGCAGTAACAGAGGAGATGGACAATCTGTACCAAATACGACTCTTTATTCCTACAAAGAAACACAACAGAATAACGATGTCCCTTCAGTGCTCCTGCTGGTGATCAGCTTTCTCCAGAAACCAGCTTCAAAGAATGAGCATCTATGAAGGGAATACATCCACCACAACCAACACACATCACTGCAGATCAACATCAGTGCACTGTTCTGGAGGTAACCTTAAACATGTTTTGAAGATTTTCATTTCAAATAGGTCAAATATCTTAACCACCAGTGAAGCATTTACAAGCTAGGCACTTTCTTTAATGATCAAACTAACAAGAATTACAAAAGGAAAAATTTAGACATTTTCCTCACATTGTGTATAGTTAGCTGAGTATTGAAAGCAGCACAGTAACATGGTGACTAATATTTTTCCTCATAAAATAAGGAAAAATAATTAAAAACAYGTTGTGATGCAATGTGCAATTCCTCATAACATGTTTCTTCCTTCAGAAGTATCCTTAATAAAGCACTTAGATGCTTTTTAATAAGTTTTGCTGGAAGAGATTACAAAAAAAATTCTGTCAAAAGAGAACAAAGTCTTTCATTTAAAAAAATTGAGGAGAAAATCCTATTTATATGTTTCCACTTTGATGTAAAGAATATTATGTCTACTGCTATTTATAGCATTGTGGTTTCTAATTAAAAGATTCTGATCAAATTTGTAGACTTGAAAGAAAAGCATGAAGAGAATCAAAAGATAAAATAATACAGGATGTTACAGGAAGAGAGAACTTTAAAACTATGCTTCAGAGCTTGTAAGAACAATGAGATTTTATAGCAGACATTCCAGAAGTCAGTCACATTTACAAAATAATACATACCCTAGATATTAATTTAATTTCCCCCGCCTCTATTTCATAGAACAGAAACCTGAGCTTGTTAACAATCCCTTAAGTGTGTATGAAATAACTGTTTCTTAAGTTCAGTAAGGACATAGGCCWATGGGAATCAAAATAAATATATTAATGAAATTAAATGAAAAATATATGAAAAATTTTACGTAGATTTACCTAAAAGAGTATAACTGCTGTTTTGAAAATAATCATTATAAGTAAATTTATGCTAGAGTAGAGAAATACAGTGAAAATTAGCACACTATAAAAAGACACATAAAATGTACACACTATAAAAACACACAAAATGTACACACTATAAAAGGACAATTTTCAGTCTCAGTTTTGTTGTAATAAATCCAGAGTTATGCAGCATATTGCTGCTGTATGTAAAATAAAAAATCTGTTCTGAAATTTACTTTTTTACTTGTACTGGGAAGAAGAAAAAATTAAAACCTTGCTTAGAGACAAAATTCAGAAAATAGCCTACATCTAAGATTAAATATATATATCGCAAGTAAAAGAATCTTCTTTAAAAAATACACAATAAAATATAACTGCAACATGATTTCCTCAGGCCTTCTCTATTGCCATTTGCAAATATCTAATTTTAATCAAAACTTGAGTGTCCCTGAACTGGATCCACATACCATAAACTGCAAAAAATTCTTTTTTTACTTTTCCTAGCATTCTCATAATACTTACRAGAGTGATATGAGTGCCTACTCATTTACTGTATTAATCATCATTATTTGACATTCTTGATGCAAGCTCTCTCTTTTTATCCATTGCATAAATCTAAATATCTTTGGGGCATTTGGCAGGGCGGAGTTTATTTAATGAAAAAATTGCAGAACAGAATCATGGTTTGATGAAAAGGCTTTTACATCTACCTCTTTAGGGCACATTTAGTAAATCAGTTATTTATTCTGAGGAAAAGCTAGAAATAAGAAAATATTTTACTAGGTCCATGTTCATTTTTTAATCCTGGATCACACATCTGTTCTCCATGCCAAGTGAGGGTGGAGCACAGGGAGAACTAAACACCATCAGCTGGAGTGCAGTGCCAAGGCCCAGTTCACTGTGGTCGTAAACATGACCTAAAATAGCTTTTCTCCATACAAACATCATAGTATCAATGAACTCTACCTCAGAAGCAAGAACTACTTGTACCTCTAAAATGCAAGTAATTAGTCTTCTCAATTGAAAAAAAAAAGGGAAAAAAAAGAAAAGAAAAAAAACCCAACAACACCCCTTATTTTATTTATTTGTGTATTTGAATGCAGAGACTGTTTGAACTTACTCCATATATATGGGGGAACAGCACCAGGAAAAAAAGACCGATGCAACGTGTTACACCGGTGTCACTGCTGCAAGAGTCAGTGCCTGGGCAGCAGCATGGATCCTCCCAAGGTCCTGCAGAGGGCCCCTGAAAGCTTCTCTTTTTGATCTCCTTCCTCACCTCCACTTCATCTTTCTTGAAAATTCACCCAAGGTTAAATGATGGAACAATGAAGACAGGAAAACTATCAGGCTGTCACTGCTAGCAAATTCAGCATGAGCTACCATTTCATCTCACACATCTGATAGGACAAATTCGAGTAACTGAATGGGCAAGATGCTGCTTCCCAAAAGTCAATCTAACACTTGTTTCCAGCACCAGCAAAGCCTCACGGCACCGGATCTTACACTCATTGTGCTTTTAAGTGTAGAGGATGACGCTAATTTGATTCTAAAATTTTGTTTATAACTTCTGATTTCCTATGAGACTAATTACTGCAAGTCTTCAAATCACTGTGCAAAGAAGAACTGCAAGAAATTTTGCGAAGTCATATTTATTTTGTTCCCTTCTTTCTGAAAGGGAAGCAGCAAAGGTTCGTATATAGAAGATTACATACAACTAATGTGCAAGAGATCTTAAACATACCACTACTGGGGCAAACACAGAAAAACTGGCGACTGCTTGTGTTTTTAAAATGCACTCAATAAGGTTCTTCATCAAATACTAATGGCTAGCGAAAGTATGATCAAATAGGTTGTTATAAGTGTGATTAATCAAGTACAGGGTTACAAACAGAAAACAAAGAAAAGTCATGAATGAAAACTTGAAAAGTTATCTTTTCCTGCCAGAATTCATACAAAAACTTTGATGACCACTGAAGATCACACTTCTAAAACTAAGAAAGGGAGCAGAGCAAATAGAGACTCACCCTGTGACCCAGAAACACCAGTTTCCATTGCTCCCCACAGCGACTGTAGCTTTCAGAGGGCCAGATCTAACAGGAAAAGCAATGTACTGGCATGTCTAGGAGTCAGAAAAAAATACTACCACAGCAGTAGAGCAACGTGTTCCATCTATTTTACTCAAGCCCAAGACCTGGCTGCAATCAGATGGGGAAACTACTTCCTTGTGAAGAAGCATGAGATCAGAGGGAAAGGACTCCAACATCCTCAGTGAAATACCCCTCTCCCAGGGATGCCTGGCAGTTTCAAGCGGGCGGAACCCAAATGAGCCACTACTCGTGCACAGCTGCAGCATGAGAGGCAAACAACCAACACACCACCCATCTGCAGGGAGAGAGAACACAAAACAAGGGCAGCAACGCACGCGCCGTGGGCAGCACTTGAGGAGGAACCCATCTGGATCACTGTGTCATCTCTGTGGAGAAAGGACTATTGTCTCAAGGACACCATTTAGGCAAGAAGGAAAACTCAACGGATCCAACGGTCAGGAGGAGTGAAGGCATTTCCTCTGCTGAAGCAGATGGTGCCTTGAGGTCATTTTTAGCTGCATGTTTTCCAGGCTCTGGAAGGAATCAATAACATTTAAAGGCCCCCTTTTCAGCATCTTTTGTAGTCTTCAGAAATGAAGGAACAGACTTCCACTACCAGAGGGATCTACAAAAACCGTTCATTATACCACCTTTACCTTAGAAATAAAGCATTCAAATGTAGTAAAAACAGTCCACACTAACTTTGCTCCTTTACACAAGTATCAGTGACCGAAAGATTTTTCAGCAACACAGTGGCATATTTCAAACATTTTCAACTGGTCTTACATTTAGTTGGCATACAAACGAAAGCTTACTACCAAAAGATCAGCTCTGCCCACTGGAAGTAACAAGCACTCTTTGACACCTACAGCCTACCAACATGGTTAACTTCTCCCAGGAAAGGACCTCGGGCACCAGCAGAAAGTTTACTAACATCTTGTCAGCATCAGAGGCTAAGAAGAGCTTGACAAAACTTGCAGACTCTTAGGCATGCCAATACATTGCTCAATCAATCCCACAGATAATACTTTTTAAATATGACTCACCCCATACACTGAAGTATCAAAATCCTGCTTCAAGTTGAAAAGTGCAAGAAAAGCAAATTTCAAAACTCCTTTTCCCCTTGATACAGCCTAGGAGATCAAAATGAATTAATATTTTCACTGTATGTATTTTCTGAAACAACTGATGGATGGATTTTTTTCATTCCCACAGAATTTCAGGGGTTGAAATACTCTAAGGAGACATTTCTGGAACAGACTGTATTCCTACATACTGCTATTCTTCTGGGCAATTTTTGAGCTGTAAGTCAGGGCTGTAGCCTCCACACTCCTATACATCACGCTTTCATTAAAAGGCATTTACCCACACAAATTTTTATAAACTTTGTATTAATATGACATTCTGGAATATGTTTTTTCTAAAGCACGGACCCTTGCTAAAGTTTTCTGCTCTGGTAACACCCATTTCATTTAAAAACAAGGAAGAGAGAGAGATTGTAGAGTGAATTTAGTATAGAGAGACAAATCAGAGCTGGTCAAATTACCAGACGAATCACCAAATTTCATTGTCTGAGGGCAAATGCCCAGCAGCAATGCCGTGCTTCTTAACTTACTTTAACTGAATCCAATTTTCAAGCTGGACTCCTAGTGACTCAACAGTTAAAGCAGCTCTACGTCATTTGCCACTTTCTCTGATTTCTACATAATTCTTTAATTTCAGGTGACACTGGCTTTCCACTTGAATTTACCCAACCAGCCAACCTCCATCATGGTAGTGCATGCCACAGCCTGGCAGAACACATCCTGTCTATGTGCACATGCACTTCAGCCACCTTTGCTGCTCAACACTTCACAAGAAAATTTCTGGGAAAAAAACATGAGCCTTCCCTCACACAGTCCTCCCACTGAAGTATTAAAAGCTTGCACAGATGTAATCTTCAGCGTGCAAAGCTCTCGCCTGAACTGAACATGCTTCCATTTGAGGAGAGAGACGTTGTTCCACATCCACACTTGGCTGTGGCTCAGCACAGCTGCTGCTGCACAGTTCATCCCCGCAGCAATGATTTCTCCTCCTCAGATTAAAGCAACTATTGCAGTGGCTTCAGAGGAGTACTATCAGGGAGCATCT
The DNA here is from genome assembly GCA_018881555.1 of Amblyornis subalaris. Lineage (NCBI taxonomy): Eukaryota > Metazoa > Chordata > Aves > Passeriformes > Ptilonorhynchidae > Amblyornis > Amblyornis subalaris. The sequence continues at coordinate 5,448,949 of JACAXG010000047.1, read as the reverse complement.
GCAGCTATGAAGAGCAAAATTTCATCTGACAGGCCTCTGCAATCCTATATGTGCTCCAAAAGACATCTCCACAGAACAGCATCAGAACATACACACTATCCAGGAGACCACTGGCAAGCCAAAGGAAAGAAGGTAACTAGAAGGGCTCTGAAGGCTTTCTGGTCTGAAAGTTTTCCACCGACAAGCAAAGCAAATTTGGCACAGTTTGAAATAAATTACATAAGTCAAAACTAGAGAAAAGGAAGACTGGAGGGGAGTCATGGTGATTTTTGGAGATGTTAAATACAGCGGTTTCGCAAGAAACATGCAAGAAACAAACAATTACATTATTTCTAGAAAATACAATACTCAAAAAACATCATCTAGTGACAAAAAAACTGATCCATATCAGTAGATGAATGGGAAGGACATGTTGCATAGGAAGACACCACAGTCCTGTGTCCAGTCTTGATCCTCTGATAGTATTGGACTACACTCTCCACATACATAATTATCCAGACACATGGGCCTGGGCTGGCAACCAAATCATCTGACAACACGTGAGCTACTTTCCATGAAGCAGAAGAGCAGTCTGCTTGGGAGGAGAAGCAGCCTTGGCTCAAACCCATGGGAGTGGAAGACAAGGATTCCCATCCTCTCTAGGGAAAGAAACCAGGTGGGAGGCAGCACCAAGTGGAAGGACCACAAACCTCAGCAGAGCTGATTGGAGAGAGAAAAGCATCGAGCCAGTGCTAGCTAGAAGGACCCACAATTTAGAGAACTCAACCTTATCAGGCTTTTGAAGATTTTACACAGTTTGATTGACCTTTAAGCAGTGTTTGACAGGATAACTGTGATAATGTTTTCACAAGCAGAGACCTAAAAAAAGTTGTTAGTTTTGAGTCATTTAAAGACTGGTATAATTATTGGGAAAAATACAAAAGGGATGTGGACTACCAGAAAGATAATATATCTACCATGACCGTGTAACACACATCCATAATGCTCTCGTGGCAAACATTTCAGAGTGAATGTTAACTTCACATGTAGTTCCTCCATAATACGGCTAAATGTCATCAAAGTTTATCATGACACTGCTTGGAATGCAACACATTTCTACACCATGAATGTGATATAGCTAATACAGCTGATTAGCCACTGTGGGGGTCCCAAAACAGGTATACAGTGAAACTGTGGCAGAAAGAACACTTGGTTTGCCCTGCACTCAGGGGCACCAACACAGACCGGGAGTGAATACAGATACATTCACCACCAGAGCTGGAAAGGACTCCTCTATCAGACTTTGCAGTTACTACACTGATCGTGGCAACGAGCAAATGTTGGGAAAATACTTTCTAGGCAAATTGTTACTAAGCCTGTAAGATCCTTTCTGGCTGTATATAAGCTTGTTTTATGAGGCTAAGCCATAGCTTTTGGAAAATCTCTCTTTTCCACTCTGCTATGGCACAAGCAAGAGAAGATGACACAAAGGAACATGAACTCTGAAGCAGTGGCTACCAGAGATTTTTTTGCTGGATTACTTTTTGGACTTATACATTTACTGTCATAACAAATCTAGTTATCAAGCAGGGAAAGACTTTTCCTGATATGAGCTTGCAAAGAAGGATAAATTAAGAATTTGAAATATTCTTTGCCTATAAAATACCAAAATATATTATGAATATTTTATAAAAAGTTGTACCTGAAAGTGCCTCCTACATCAGAAATCAAAGGACACTGTCGATGTCCTTACATCATTCAACAATCTATAGCAAAGTTTGGCTTTCAGGACTTTTTTTTCTCTTCAGGAAGGCAAAACTTGCATCAAGAATATGAGTATTTTCACCACCATTCACATATTCATAAAACATTGCTATGTTGGTGAAGTATCTTATCATATGGCAGATCTGCATACACTGAACATACAGTCAAGTATTGCACACATTTTGCCTAATGCCTTATGAACCTTAAGAGAAGAGCAACAGGGCAGGAAGAAAACCAAATTCAGCAGTAAACCAAATGCATGTTACTACTCACTATAGCCYCTTTCCCAGTTTAACCTCCTCCTCTCTGGTTTTGTGATAGGATGATCGAAAATTGTGCCTAAGTTTCTCCAAGAGACAGCAGTCATTTGATTAAGTGAGCAGAAAATAATTTTTAAAATTGGGCAATTTCTCATGACACTTCTCTTTCCAACAGTCACTATCCATCAGTCCCAAACTCTAGAGATATTTTATAAGCCACTGAACAGTCAGAACTCTTTTTTTTCACCAACAAAATTACTAGTTGTTTGAGCTACCCAACACAGTAACTTACAACACCAACAGAAGTTGACAGCACCAGAACAGAAAGCAAAAACCAGCAGTTTCAGAAGCACCTGCAAAGAAAAGGGATATCCCGTTTGAAGACTAGAGTGAGAGGCCAACAAATCAGAGAATCCAATAGCAAAGACTAGGCAACATCTGAATAACTAATGAAGATTTCAACTCCGAGTGCAAGCAGAGCTATGCAAACTCAGCATGACAGAGCAAAGTTTCTCTGAAATTGATTATTAGCAATAAGAAGTCATTTAAGAAATCGGCAAGACAGGATTCCAAATCAGTGTATGCAAGTGTATCATTTGGTCACAAACAATGCAAGCTGTGGAAGACAAATAAGTTCTTTACTGAAAACCACTGACTCATTCTGGACTGCAAACAACATGTACTTCTGTCTGCAGACACAGCKGAGTCCTGGAGCCCCTTCACACCAGGCCCCCTACAACCAGGTCACCCCTTTTACTCTCTAGGAAGGAAGCCAGTGTACCTTCATGACAACAGGCAATGAGCAAGTGAAAAACAGCTTGAGAAACAGAAATTGCTGTATTATGAATGTCCTGCACAACCAGCAGAGATGAGTGAATCTATGTCCATAGTAGGTCAGAACCTTGTTCCTGCTGAAAATCACACCAAATCTCACAAATTTCCGTATAACACCTAGATATATCAAAAATGGATAATGCAATGAAAGCTGCAAGAGGAACAATGTTATCCCTTAGATTGTGTGTGCAGACCAACAGCATGACCATGAAGTGCTGGCCTTAAGGAGAACTGGGACCCTTGCTGGTGCTGAGTGGCAATCTCCAGCTGAAAGCAAGATCACTATGAAGTTATACCCAGGGCTGAGGGAAAGCATCTGTTAGGTGAAGGCATGTAGTGGTCTGGTACTCCAATCTTCAGCTGGAAAATTAATCTCATCTTCCCAACCAGTACATTTGATCCACTAAAAATTATTAAGAAAAAGATCCTCCAAACCATGAGCTGATGTAGAATACAAACTCAAGTTTGCAAAGGCATACTTTGTGCTTTGTTTTGCTCTCCTTCACAGGCAGAAGAACGAATACAGGCAGTGGGGAGGGATGCTTACATGTTCCCACATTTTAACAAAGAACAAGCCTGCACAGTATTGACTAAAGGAAAATATTACGAAACGTGTGGTTTCCCATGTGCTTCTTACAATACCAAAATACGGCTTAAGGCACGGAGTTAAAAGGTTCCGTATAAATGTCCAAGGTAGGAACTTTCCTTCTTTTAAACACAAAAATCTTAGATTAGCCTTCTCTGAATGTCCCTGATGTAGAGGGCTTTCATCTTCTAATAGGCTTATTTATGCAACAGCAAATTAGGTGTCCATTGCTAAGATCCTGGATTGCATTAATGATAATACAAAATTGGTGTATTTTTAGCTATATCTTATCTTGATTACTCTTTAGACTGAGTGCCATACAGCTGCTAATAAGCCCCCTTTAGGGAACAGTGAAATTGAACTACAGGAGTGTCACAGATACTGATAGTGACTCTGTTCTGCAACGGAATTAAAAGCAGAAACACAAAGTCATGTGAATTCTCCAATGTCCACTATATACTGTACATTAAAACATTAATGACATGAACATGTAATAGCCTACAACATTTGCCTTGTGCTGTGTTCTGACGTTCAGCAGTCTTGGACAACTACAACTGTGAGCACAATAATTATGTTTTTTAAGCAATTACATTCTGGGTTTCTAGGATGAGTATATAGATTATTTCCTTTACTATTTAATAGTAAAGCATGGCATGCAGAGAAGTCACCCAACTCTTATGGCAATGGCCCAAAAACCCTGAAACAAACAAAACAAAGGAGGTTGCTAGAGAAAAACCTCAACAAATGCTAAAAACAAACCATAAATTTTTAGAAATCTGCCATCCATCACTTTCCAGTCACTTCTGCCTTCAACTATAGCCTTTCACCTCCTTTTCTCATATTACACACCTCTGGCTCCACTCCATCGTAAGCCTGTTCTAAAACTCCTGATCTGCAAAGGCCACACTTTTCTTCTGCATTCCCCTGCATGATCATCTTCATTTCCCTTTGTGCAGTTCTGAACTAAGGCTTGCATCCTTCTTGTTCAACTTCTGCCCTTTCTGCAGTTAAAGCTTTCATCCAGGAATTAAAGGAATCTGATCCGATTTAATGCGACTTCCTTCTCTCCAGCTTATCTCTCTCTCTCTCTCTCCCTCTTTTATCTTTATCCGTTTCAAAACACAACTACATTGTTTTACATTAATTCAACATTAATTCAACCACAACCTTGTTGTCTAGTCCTCTGACTGCACCTTCCCATTCAGGTATCTTTCTTTTTCTAGACATGGTTGCTCGTCCTTCACTCATCAAATATTTTCTTGAATGCTTTTACCTCCTCAAAGAAGCATCCTTCCTTAACTAATCCAGAAGGCCATTAGCTTTGGTTCAAAATCTCTATTCAAGACCATTTTTTTAAACTCTCATATATAGYCATTCAAAGACTATTAGCAATGGATAGAACAGGGCATGGAGACAGTCAGAGTGTATTTAATCATAAAACAAACAAATACATATGGAAATGTTGCTGATGGAGAGGGCACCTCTGTTCCCCTACTCTTTACATGCCACTGACTGTTAACTCGTCAGGGCAGGCATGGCTGTCTCTTCGTGTACGAGCAGAATCCAGCATCTTTATACTTCATGTGACTTTCACCAGACACTAAAAAGCAACCATAAAACTTAACTCCATGAAGTTAGTCCATAACTTTGATACGTACCTTCCTAAACGCTGCTCCTACAAAACTTTAGTTAAGCAAAGTCAGCCACGCTGCTGGTCCATTACCGCCAAGCTGACTCAGATCTCTGGGCAAGGGATGCAATATCCTGCAATTAGGATGTAACCATGCCCTGTGCCAGAATCACAGAAAATCTGTACTGCTTCACTCGGTTCGGCCTGCCTTGCAATTTTCTTTGTTCAAAGCAAAGCTACTGTATCCTTCCATGAGTAACAACCATCAGATACCATGGCAGAGGCTGGGAATATTTTAAGGAGCAGTGGGGCAACTTCTTGATCAGGAAGAAAAGTTGTGGTAGCTTTACACATTTACATCAGAGCTTTTACACATTTGCATTGGTTTACCGTGGAGGCTGCTGTGAAATAAACACATTTAACCCTTTTTAAATCACCTGTGTTATTTGTTTTTTCTGCTTGGACTTAATATTCATACTAACAACTTAACTAGATGAGGATGACTTGAAAACTTTTTATGAGCATAAGATTTGGTGACTAAAAGCTGAGACATTCAGAAAAACAAAACCCTTTAATCAGCAGTTCGTTCTGTAGCATCAGTATTTGAATCCTAATGCTAGAGCCAAATGCAAGGATCACTAACTTTTAAACCGAAATGCCACAAAGTGCTTGAACTTGTGGCTGTTCAAGGGTCTTCAAAGAATTCTGAAATGCCTAGAGGATTTTTTTTTTTCCTTTTTAAGCAAAGCACTATGGAACTTTGAGAATCCTGTTTTATTGTACCGTAAATGTGGTCTTCACATCTGAAAAATCTTTACATAAAGTTATATTCAGAGACAAATACATATACTATGAAAAGCCTATTTATTATTTAACTACGCAAAGAGAATGCAAGCTGTCAGTGCTTATAATTCATGGATTATAAAAAAGAAATATGACACAATTTTTTCACCTATTTTATTTCTTAAATGCACAGTAGTCAATTGGAAACGGAGGAAACAGAGGCCTGCAGCTCATCTTGGATGCCAGCAGTTACCTCAAATGCTCAAATTTTATGTTCTTCATCTATAACAACATAGACTCAATGTTTTTTTTCTTTGGATGTAACAGCCATGTACCACCTCAAACAAACGGGGTCAAGATAAAAATCACTGTATTTTAATACAAATTGGGGTTGTGAAAAGTTACAGGGATTGGTCTTCATGTAACAGAAATACGTTTTATAACATAAATAGTGCCAGGTTAATGGTTGGACTCGATGATCTTAGAGGTCTTTCACAACCTTAATGATTCTATGATTCTATGGAATTTGAAAATATACCTCGGTTTGAGTAGCACGCAATATGTGCGTTACATYGCTGTGTTTAGTTCACACGTTACATTTCAAGCAGTTCCCTTCCGATATCCAATTTCTATTTTTAAAACCACATCCGAGTCCACAGAACACAAACCCACCCTGCCCACGCTTCAGCCAGAAGCCGAAATTAAGCCGCAGCGTTTCCAGCCCCGCTGTCGCAAAGGCACCGCAACTTTCATTTTGGGTGCCCCGGCCGCCGCAGGCAGCGGGCTGTGCCCGCCGGGGCCCCCGCTGACGGCCGGGGTAGGGCATTAACAGGCACGGGGACCATCTTAACTAATCCGGGCGCCCTTGCAGCAGGACTGGCATTCCCGGCGCTCCTGCGGGAAATCGAGCCGCGCGTCTCGCCGCGCATCGCTTTGCGCTGAGCGTTATCCTTCGGCGGTGCAAACACCCTCGGCGGAGGGTGCGGCGAGGCTCGGCACGGCCGGCCCCGCTGCGCTGGGCGCGGGCCCCCGTCCCCCCCGCCCGGCGCTCACCTGCGTCCGCGCCGCCTCGCTCCGCACCCGCGTGCTCAGCGCCGGCCACCGCGCCCCGCCGCCGCCCTCGCCGGAGACCAGCCGCAGGGGCCTGATGCTCTCTCGCTCCGCGAAGGGGCTCTCGCCCCGCCGCCCCGCCGTCGCTGTCGCCGCCGCCGGCCCGGCGCCTCCTGCGCAGGGGAGAGGCACTGTCACCCGGCTGCGCCCTCGCCCCCAGCGCGCAGGCTGCAGCGGGGGCTCCGTTTCCACGGGGCTCCGCAGCAGCCTCGGCGCAGCGCAGCGCAGCCCCCTCCCCGCCGCCCCCGCCGCCCCCGCCGCCCCCGCCCCAAGCGCGCCGGCGCTGCCCCGCGACCGCGGCTCACCTGGGGCGGCTGTCAGGGCGCAGAGCGCCAGGCAGAGGAGGCAGGCGGCAGCCCGCATGGCGCTGCCCGCCGCCCCGCTCGCCGCCGAGCGCCGCCGGCTCCGCGCCTGCACGGGCGGGGGGGCTGCGGGGCCGCGGGGCCGGGGCTGCCGAGCTCCGCCCCGCCGCCGCGCCGAGCCCCCTGCCAGCCAAGGAGATGGCGAGAGCCGGCGAGGCTCCCCGCAGAGCCCGCTCGGAAGAGGGAAGTGCTGGGAAATGTAGTCGTTTGCCAGGGCGTGAGGGAGCGGGGCGAGAGAGGAGGGGAAGCCCCGGAGCCCGGGGAGCGCCGCAGGGATTCCGCAGTCGCCCTCGCCCCGTGGGGCCGCCCCGGTACCGCACCGCCCCGGGGCTAAGGGAACCCCCGCCGCAAAACTTGCCTTCCCTGACAGCTGCGGGTGAGGGCGGGGGCTCTCCTCTGCGGGTGGCAGCCGGGGCTTTTTCCCTCCCTCCCTGCCCCTACAGCCGCCAGCCCCTCTCTCCTCCCTTATGTGTTCATTTTCAGAGCAAACCTTCATTTCCTTCCCTATGACCTTTTTTCTTTCTTTCTTAAATTTTTACTCCCTCCCCGCCTTTTTAACAAAGACGGTAGAAAAGGATTACAACGCAGAATCATTCCTTTCACGTTACAACACGCTCTCCTGGACTAAGCAAGAGGCAGAAGTGTCAAGGAGTCCCCACGATGTCCGTTCCCTGAAACGCGAGGATAATTCTTCCTCACCGGAGGGATGGCTGCATCTGCAACCCAATTCTACACTCCCACCTACCGGGAAGCCGAGGGCAGCAGTGCTGCCTCTCAGCACTGGGTATCTCACCTTTCTTAACTACGTTTCTTTATGAAAATGGGGCAAGAGTGGCGGTTGCCTAAGGCACCTCTTTCCCCGCCGTTTGCGGAAGGGGGGATAGCAAGGACTGCCATGGTACGCTGTTGAGGTGAGTGGAGAGAGGAGGAGGGATGTCAGGGCAGTGGCAGATGCAGCTCGCCACCGGCCCAGGCAAGAGAATACGAGGTCTAACTACCCACTGCAAGGCTTGTACCAGCTGTAAGCACATAATAAAGGAGAAGGTGGCATCACAGACAATGCCACTGAAAGATGCTGCTCGTTGTAGTCTCAAAGATTAAAAGAACAGACAAACAAAATCTTTGGTTTTATTATCTTAAAACCATTATGCAGATCAATATTAATTGCATTGCTTGCACCGACAACAGCCAGGACACCCGGCATCTCCATTTCTGCTCGTAGAAGCATTTCCACCTGCCTTCTGCCTTCCGTGGGCTCCCCACGGGAGAAACCGTGCTCCGGGCACAGCGGCTTGGCAGCGGCTGCCTGGCTCCCCGGAGCCACCCGCCAGGGAATGTCGGCGCTCCTGGCCCGATTTCTCGGTAGGGCTTACCTTACTTACACATATCATCTTATTAAAGGAACCAATTAGAGGACAGATGAGGGAAATTCAGTTTCTCACAGTTTGTTTCTATGATATGAAAACAGATCAAATGACAGTAAAACAAGCTGAAGAGAAGAGCAGAGTATTGCATTCAGAAATATATAGTAACTTTGAGGAGAAAGCGGCTAATAAGTTTTGTGCTGTCCTGCTTACACTGCAGTCATGCACTACAGGCAAGATAGAATATTACCTAAAAGTATCCATTAAATCCTGAAGCAGCTGCTGAAACAGTGCAAAATTAGGTTATAAAACTCTGCTGTGGGGTGTCAAAAGGACCATGGGTGGGGTGGGTGGAGAGAATGAGGAAGAGCTATTTATAGGAAGAAAAATCAGTACTATAATATGATGTTTCAATCTTCTTACAAAAGTCATAAATCCTTACAGTTCAGGCTGCAGCCAACCTCTACAGTTATTTCAGTTAGACCAAACTTCCCCCACTGGCACACTATTTCACAGCTGCTTCTGTCAGTATTTCTGTGAGAATTCATGACACTGGGTATGTATTACACCCGTTAGGCAGTAGATACACAGTACAGTTATACACTCATTTCCTGGATCGGTACATCATATATCTTTTTTTTCTCTTGCTCATCAGTGTTCAGATTTAGTGTAGGTGTTACACATGGAAGGTTCACCAACCCAGCACCAGCCAAGGCTTGGCTGCTTTAAGCTAACAGCTATGAATGCAGTTTTATCCAGTCTGTATGCTCAGAGGATATGGTGAGGTATGATACATATGCTTTATAAATGCAGTCCTTTATTAGTATGCCAGCTCTATTTTGGTCAAACCCTTACTACTTTTAAGAATAATATTTATAACATTTTTTTTTTTTAGAAATACAGCCAACTACTACAGAGATAAAGGCATTTTAAAAGTGTGTGCTAGAAGCAAATAGCCAAAACAGAGCTGAAAATGTTTTATGTTCCTCTCCTTGCAAACCTCTCTTGTATACATCTTCTACTATTTGGCATATTTACCATTTCTATGATAAACACTGGAGATTAATTCTAAAGAGAAGACTTAAATAAATTGCAGAAAATTTCTGTATGATGTTGAAGGATGCAAATCACAAGGAAGTAAATCCTGATATGTATGTCTGAGGTCCCTTCTTACTGTACACATTGATTAGAATGGATGATCATTAGATCTAATCCTTCAGAGAAATATTATTTAAATTTTATTGATGATGATTTCATGTTCATTTGGGAAATCAGGCAGAGAACATCAAGATTCACCTCCTAGTTTTACTTTCCTGGGAGTTCCTCAACGTTGCTGAGGACTGTAGCAGACTATCTGCCTCTGAGCAATGAGCTCTTTCACATGAAGGGCAGATGCTTTCTTCTTCTAGCAAATCATAGAATATCTTCTGTTGGAAGACACCTATAAGGATCATAAAGTCCAACTACCTGCTCTTTGTGGGACTACCTAAAAATACACCATATAACTCTGTCATCCACTCCTTTCACTCTGACAGACTTGGGGACTGCTTCCCTGAGGAGCATATTCTGGTGATTGATCACCCTCTCMGTGAAGAACCCTTTCCTAATGTCCAACCTGAACATCACCAGTTGCAGCTTCCTACCATTTCCTTGTGTGCTATCTCTGGTCTCGAGAGAGAGGAGATCAGCACCTCCCACTCCACTACAGCCCCTGCTACTGAAGGTCACAGAGAAAGTTTGGGATTTATGGCCAGCTATCTACATACTCAACAAATATTCAAGACACTGAATCTTGAAGTGAGAGCTCCCCTCAACAGAAAAAAAAAAAAAAAAAAAGTTTATATCAGACAGCCACCTAAATCCATAGCTTTGTTATCCCAAATGAAATTGGACTCCACTCAAACACCTGCTTTGCATCCGATGTCTTTTTATAGTGCTGTATCTGGGGTGCTCAGCATTTATTTTGGATAGCTATCTAAAGCAAAGAACCAAAAAGCAACATTTATGGAACTCACGCTAAAAAACCCAAAATATTCATCTCATATCGCCTTCCCAGATGTTAAGCTGGTTAATGAACTTTACTCACATTTACCTTCACCTGCTACGGGTATCAGTGGTGACTCATTGGTATTACCAATGACCTTTATTTATCCTTGCATTTGATAGCAAAAACAATCTCCTTACAGGGTCCAAAGGACTACTTATGCTAAGAAATAAATTTTGGTATTCAGTTTCTAGTCCACCTACATATATTCTGTGTAAATAAKTTGTACAATTGCTCTGGATCAACTGGTTGCTAAAATTTCCCCTCATTTGTCTTCAAGAGTGGTGATTAGACGCATATAGAGGTTACAGCTAAAAATGAGTGGCAGTAAGCACTTGAAAGAAAATAGCTTATTTTCCAGAAGAATATTTTCATGAGATGAAACAATGGAAAAAATGAGAGGGATAAAGGGGAGTCCATTTCTTGCTGTGATGCAAGTAACATCCAAACTACTTAGTCACCCAAGAAGGATATGAACGCTTGATCACATTTGATTGTAGTTTTATTTTACACTTTGCTATTTTGGGAATTTCCCATAATTCTTTATATATCTAATTGCATGTCTTAAAGTTCTCAGATTCTGAGCATCTACAGAATGAAACTAGGGCAAAGAAGTGATTTCCACCTTTGAGTAGACTCAGTGTAAGACCAAAGTAGACTGTGACTTGATGCTACTGTGGTATCAACTATCAACATGATCAAAAACCCCAGCATGAGCAGCCTTCATCAGCCCCTGGTGCTTATCAGCCAATGGCCCAGAGGCCACATGGACCATATAGCTCACAAAGACTCTCCAGCTGGAGAACACAGAGCAATTCTCATTTTTATCCTGTGTCCACATGCCCCACTGTAATTACATCAGTTAGAGCAGCTACCATTTTCTCATCATTCCTGCACATGGAGGCTGCCACAAGAGCTTCACAGACACTATCACCAGCTACATTAGCTGAGTGCTTCAGAGCTGAAGCCTTTCAGATGCTGGATGAAGGYGCACACCCCCCCCCACAGGTTCATCTAAGGAGTCAAACCACCTCAGGTTGTAAGCAGCTTCCCTGCAACTCCAACAGGGAAAGCCAGCTCTTCAGACACCTCTTGCTTTGTGTCAAGTGTTCTGTTAGCTGGATGTTGGGCAAGAGAGATTCCTGCTAACAGATCCTGCTGCAGAGCGTCGGGGTTGCCTGAGCGCATGAAATCTCACAAGTTACTGCAGAACTTCCGTATATGTGAGAGGCTTCAGAGTCGATAATCCCCGCAGGAGTATCTGTATGCACCCGTGTGCCTGTGCACACACGTGTATTCCCAACACTTGGGAACGCTATCCTCTCAGCCACACAATAACTTAGCTGAATAGGCACAACATTCCTGTTCCAGATAAACGCATACCATGGAGCAAAGCTATATGCAGTGCTTGGGCATCCACTGCAAAACCCCAAACCTATGGTGTAGGTGTGATCAAAGATAAACACTACTTCTTCCAATGCTTTATTTCTAAAAGCAGCTTTCAACACCTGTATTTCTTTTGATGTTGTTACTACCATCCCAACTTTGCATTTTCTAGCTACAGTTCCCATGTTAAAAGTCTTTACTGAAGATCATTTTGCTCTCTCCCCTGGTCTGAACTCACCCTTACACTGAAGTACCAAACCCGCAGTGTCTGCACAGACTTGGAGCATTGGCATTTGTGTGTATATGCAAATGCCTCCTCTTTTAACATTTTAAGGATTACCATAAAATATTTCTCATCCCCAGAAATGTGCTTGCCTGACCTATGAAAGAGAAACAAGGAAGATCACTGGGCCACAAGATAATCACACATAAGAGTACTTTTATGATCTAAAAGTCTCAGGGATTTTTTTTCAATCAGACCTTAAAATTAAGTAGGGTCTGTTCTATACAAGGGTTAAAGCTTTCACTTTTTTTTGACACTCAGAATTGGTGTGCTTCATTAAAAGTTTGAATCCCACACTGTGTATAAGTGTATGCTGCAGAGAGTATAGGAATAGAGCTCCCAATGTCTCTAACCACCACAAAAAGGAAGCAACACTTAGAATATTAACAACTGGTTTTGAATAGAATATAAACATTACCTACACCTGCTTCTCGAAGTCACAGAAAGTGAGACAATTCAAAAATGAAGTGCGTTAGAAGAAATTCATGTACTTAAGCAGAAAGAGTTCAAGCTGCAATTATATAATRTGTAATTATCACAAATACATACTTACAGATAAATGAAGGTTTGCCATTTTTAGTGCTAACTAAATTAAACTTTGGCTAACTTTGCCGAAGTTTTAATGACCACAGAGGTACTTGCGGTAGTCCTTGTCTGAACTGTTTGACATTTCTCAGAATCACTACCACATGTTTTGAAAATACTCAGTTCTCTGGGAGGAAATCAGAGACAGACAGATGTTTGAGCAACTACCCTTCCCTATTTATTTTTTCGAATTGTAATATAAATACTTCCAAATTTTTGTAAAAACTGATGGGTTTTTTTTTTTAACAAGCTTAAAAGATAACAAATAYATTAAAGTAATTAAATATGCTGCATAAATCTGTTTTGGAAATAGTTAATAGGCTTAATGTGGCTTGTGATGCCATCAGAATTTACTACATACAAAGGGCATTCTTAACACATGCTAATGTGACCAGTGAACACAATCTGCATCATGGCTAAAACTGCTTTTTGCAACCAGTAGTAGTGACTCTCCTATCTTGTTCTGCATTACAATGAATAGTCTTCATATTTTAATGACAAACCTCTGATTGTTTTTCCCTTGAGATTCCAAAGCCGGATTCCAATGTGTTTAGAACTCCTCTTTGCAGTGCCTGTTGAGCTAACATGCTCTAGGATTGCATCTAATCATATGCAAAACATACACATTGCTTATCTGATCAAGAGATTTACTAAGAGTGATTTCTACCCTTCACATTTAATACTGCAGCAATCCCTATGCATATAAATAGCCATGCACATACCTTCCACCATGCCAACTAAGAGGAGTGTGTGTCTCAGGGATGGGAGGAGGGAGGTGTCCACAAGAGATACTCACCAGCAGATTGTTGCAACGTGTTAAAGGGAAAATGCAAGATTTCCTTTATTTTACATTTATGACTGAACCAAAAAAAACCAAAACAAACCCCCAAGCAAACAAAAACCCAACCAAAAAACCCCGCAACCAAACAAAAACATTATCTCAAGAAAAGAAAAATAGTCAAAACACTTGTTTCTAAAATATATTGCATTCACTGAACCAGAGAGCAATTGTTCTATCATTAAAATGTCACTCAAAATGAAGAACAAAGTAATTGCTCCAATGTTCTACTTTAAAGTTCCAGTACTAGAACACTATATACTGGTAATTTACATGCAAAAATAAATATAGATATGCACATCCAAGACCAACTCCTTTTTAAAATGTTAATTTTGCTTATTTCTGTAATGGCTCTCTATATTTTCTTGATGTGAATCCAGATCAGAATTAACTATAAATAAGGCCAGGAGTGACCAGTAAGATGGAGAGGCCAAAAGCAGTCCTTACCAGACTGTACACACAATTACACGAACAGTGCAATAACAAATGTCACCTTTAAGGTGACAAACTCCCTAAGCAGCTACTTTCATCATTAAGCTTCCAACTCATACACTCTCTAAAGGCAAGTAATTTTGCATCATTTTCCTCACCCATTCCTGCACTCCAAGCAGCTTTACCTGCCCCTCATAGAAAATAAAGGACAGACAATAATAAGCAACATCTAAAGCACTTTAACCCTAAGAGCACTGACCAAGTTTGAGAATATTAAATCGGCAAGAGATGAAAATGCAAGCAAGTAATTTATGCAAAAATTAATGAAAGTAATTTCTGCTGGTTTACATCTCTTATATGACCTTAAGGCACTCTACATTTATTAATATAGCTCTGCAATTACTTCCTGTAATTCCATACTCATGCCCTCTGATGATTTACAGATATAGAAATTCTGAAAGAAATCAGCTCTGGTAAAGACCTGCATTATTAAGTCTTCCCAACTCTCACTTGTGTCTTTCAGTCTGCCTCCGAGGAAGCCAGTCTGACAGGCTGGCTATCTGAAAGAAAAATCAAGCAAACGACTCAAGTCAATCAGAGACCTACTGGCTGTTCTGCTGTGGCTGTTGGTGATGTCCTGTTGGGGTTTTGTTTGTTTGTTTTCCTCCAATGAAAAAATACACATCTAACTGCTTTCCTATTAGCTGAAATACACAATAGAACTAGTGTTAGTTTAAAAATAATACATCAGAGTTGTCAAAGAATGTAATATATCTTTGTTACTGTGTTCTCCATTAAAGCAGCAGCAGAAGAAACAAAAGGAAAGCAACCAAATGCCCACAAAAAGTCAGCAGTCTGTGAGTAATAGACTACCTTATTTACAACAGAACATTGTTATCTATAATGTGGTACTTGGAATACATCATAATCAAGGATTTTAAAAATTACTCTAAATGCAGCTGCATCATGGTTTGCCTAGCAATTCATTTAATCCAAATCTGGGGTCAGAGCCTTTAACCAAATATCATAAAGCAGTATCTTTAAAAAAACCCCCAAAACACATGACCAAAACCAAACTTAATTTTATTTTTCATATTTACATATACAGAAGTTTCTGCATTAAAAAACTTGAAAACCAAATAATCTGTACATAAAATATAGCAAATTAAGTCTTCATGAATAGAATCTTAAATTTGCAAGTTGATTTAAAAATCAATGTATTAAATAAAGCAGTATTAAAATCCAAAAAACGGGGATGAGGATGAAGAGGAAAATAATGACCACATAACATTTGTATTCTGCCCTTCACATATATCGTTTACGCTCATTGAACCTTTGTTCTCAGTGTAACTTGAAAAACCTCCAAATTCTGAGTTTCTTTCACTTGTCTGAAATAATTCCAATAGAGTCTGCAGTGGCGAGCTACAAGTGTTTCTCTTCTCTTCCGGAACAGACAGCCCATCTGTATTCTTTACACACAACTCCATATTCTGTTTCCGGGTTTCCCTTTTATTCCTTCCCAAGTTAAGCTTCACTTTTCTGTGCAGCTTTCCAGACGGTGAACTGTGGGCAGTGCTGGCAGCTGATGCATTAAGTTCTTTGTTCCCAGCAGTATCAGATACCTCAGCCTCCAGAACGACATTGTGCTGCATTTGTTGATGATTATCACATAAATCATGATGTTTCTTGACAAATGTAGGATTGGCATCTGCTTTTTTCAAACACTTTGCTGGTAGAACTACTGAATTATTTAATTTTCGTTTTGGCTGCAATAAGTTTTTGTCTTTTTCATTAMAACCTGTAACTTGGGTATGAGAATATAAAGTATACGTGCCTTCCTGAAAACACTGTAAATTCTTTTTATTCACATCTGGTTCCAGTAGTTCCTTGCTGGATGGCTCATAAGCTTGAGACAAGTTCTCTATGTACACTTTGTCCATTTTCTGAAGCAGTGGTTGCATGGAATTTGATGATACAACAGTCTCTCCTAACTTTACAGAACAGGAGCAATCAGTCTTAATATTTTCATTATTAATTCTGAACTTACTTTTTAGTTCTGAAGGTTGTGATGGATGACAATAAAGTACTGAACAGACAGATGCAGGAACAGGGGTAGGTACTGGCACAGAATTTGGTTGTACTTCTGCAGGCTGGTGATCCAGTTTGAGTGCCTGCATTGCAGTATCCTTCCACGAGTAAGTTTTCAAAGAAATGCGTTGCTTTTTCAGTCGCTCTTTCAGCTCATCTGGTCTAGTTATTTTTCCAATAATTGGAGAAAAATATCCTGTGCTACATTTTGTCCTACAATGAAATTGTTTAAAAATATTAACATACATAAAAACCCCACACAACATAACTCCACATGCAAGTGATCCTGGAAAAGCAACTGAACTGACATAAGAGTTCTTGTTTTTACTCTTCAAGGCAAGATGTATTTAGGGTAGTAAACACTATTTCTAAGGAGCAGAGTGCCTTATAGTCGATTTTGATGTTTTCTTACTGATTTCTACAGTTCATAAAATTGTTTTAAAACACACAAAGTAGTCTAGTATTTCAGTAAATTTCAATTCACAGTGACACCAAGAACGAAAGAAGTTAATGAATATAACCAATGACTATAAATGCTTAYAAATATTCTATGACATATATACATAAAATTAATATGATTTACTTGACAGGATTTCAAGCCTAACAACTCTGAGTATTTTGAAATCACAAAAGAAATAAAGGCTTGCTTTCATTAGGCTATCAGTTGTTTGATTCTACTTGCATTTCCTTTGATTTCACTAAGAATATCTTTATTTCTTCATTACTTGCCTTTTTTTTAATAAATAAACAAGGAAGTTATTCCTCATCTCCTGATTAATTTGCAAAAAATCAGAGCAACCTTGAATAGTGTTACTGCTTGAAGTAACAAAGACACTGGTGCCTACAGTCCAAGACACAAAACAAGCCTTTCTCACCCTTTCCAGCTCTTGAGCTGCAAAGCAGAAAGGAACATCTGCTTTCCTTGTCCTGCATGGGCAGCACAGAAGCTAAGGGGTTTACAGTATAGGTAGAAGTTTTTCCACAGGTAAGGAGATCAGATTGACTGATTTGCTGTCTCTAGACTACTAAAAATGACAGAAAACATTCAGAGCAACATGTCCAGACTTGCTCTTTCTGCTAGCAATATTTCAGCACCGCAGATTTTGCTTTACAGCAGCTGAAGGATAGGTAGAATAACTTCTGGCAAACTTTCAGTCTCATCTTTCTCTGATGTCATCTGCACTTCTGATTTTTTTTCCTAAATTTTGCTTTATGGAACTGATTTGCCAGGTATAACTGCATTGCAAATTTCCATTATTTATTTCAAAGTGAAAAACATGAATTTTTCCTGTTCTATTCAGATCAAGAATTTCAGAACTAAGTATCTTTATGTTCAGTGTCTTGACTCACAGTCTTTAAAATTTACAAGTAACTCACCTTTTTATTTTTGCTGTATCATCTTTGTATGCAACAAACTCATAAACTAACTTTGAGATTATATCATCAACAACTTTATACTGTGTGCTTTGTGCAAAATTTCGGTGCCGTTCACTTTCGAGATGCTGCAATAAAGAAAAAACATGAAACAAATCTAATACTACAGATCTGAATATACAAGTCAACAGCATGTCAAGGAGAAGCAAGTAAATATCATTAATTTACTACCAGCATCTCCAAGACATGAATTACGAGTGCCTTCAGCTATCATACACAGAAGCAGCAATTAAGAATTACAAGCTAACAGCATTTGCTGGTTTTTAGGAGATATATTCAGAAAAATATTTAAAAATAAAAAAAAAGTAAAGAAACCTCAGGTGATACCACACTTAAGAGATATGACAGCATCAAAGCATATACTTGACATTTCACATACTGTTTGCAGATCTTCGTATTTCTTCCCACAACATTCACAATATCCTCTCTTTTTTTTGTCCTTCTGAGGAAACTGAGCAGGCATTCCACAGTCCTTGTCACTGTTTATTTTGTTTCTGTTAGGAGAATATTAATGAGTCTCAAATACGGAACTGAGCTCTCTACTTGCCTATCACAATATGTTCATTCTTATTCACTTAAAAAAAAACCAAAACAGACCTTTATTTCCCCTAAAACTATTTATATTATGTTAGTCAATGCTTAGAAAAAACAAAGAGAAAAGTTATGCATAAATTTAAAATCAAACAAGCAAAACCCAAAAACATTTACTGCAAGAAGACAGGCAGACTGAGTGGAATTATATGTAAGCATAAAACATCCAGGTTAGTACAGATGTACTACTATCACTGACTCAGAACAAATAATACAAAATTGCTAAACAAAGAAAAATTGAGGGACATTTAGAAATCTCAGTGCACAGCTGATAAAACTCAAACTACAAAAAGAAAAAGAAGTCTTTTAACGTTCACTGTCAGTAATTTTGATGCCTAGAAAATACACACCTGGTCTAGCAGATGACCTCGCATTCTCTGGCAAAAGTAACAGTCATATTTGTTGGATATACATAGATTTTGAATATGCTGACCAAATGCCACTTTGTCCTGTTTTTATAGGTACAGGCTAAGTGGGAACGCAAAAAAGTGAACCTAAAGTTCTTCCTGGAGATTAAAATATGAGGAGGTTTTCAATAGCTGCTCCATGACCTTCAGAGTCCTCATCTGGGTAGAGCTACTGTTTGCTGCAGTTCACTATTAAACCAGCTGAGGTTGATATGCCAGCAGTAAAGCAAAGTCATCAATCTCTACTTCCCTTTTACTTTAAAGAAATAGTGCCATCTCCCTGTCTAGCCAAAAACCATTCTGACAGACTTTACCAAGTATCTGCATAGATGTAAGCTCAGGACTTTACACCAAAAAAATCTGTCTTGAAAAATCTCTAGCTTACAAAGCATAGCAATGTATTGCTCTGCACATTAAGGGTACACTGCCTTCAAAAACCACTTTCAATCCACAAGTCTAAGCTGGTTAACACCCGCCTCAGCATTTCTTGGGTTCCCAGAAATGAGTGCTTTTACTGTTCACCAGCCTTCACAGCTTCCCTCTGGAAAACAGTAACACTCACAGAGAACCAGTAAAGCAGGATATATGCAATAGAATGGATCATCCGAAGACTGAATAAGTCTACAAGTCTTGTCCAATGCAGAAGCAAGTAGAACTAACAACTTTGCTTCAACACTAAAGATAAAACAAGTTAACATTCCCCTCTCTCTCTCCCAAAACTGACATTGTTCCCATTCACCTGCTGAGTATGAAATGATGTCCCACCTAAACATCTTTTCGGTATGTGCCCACCTATACATTAATTAGGAATATTTATTCAAACATAACTCCTGAAATTTTAAATACATCGTATTCCTTAATCCACATAAACAAAGACTGCCTTTTTGGTTTTTTAATGCTTTAAAAAGAATGGGCTTTTCCAACTCCCTCTGAAGAGACACAATCAGAAATTACCTTATTAATACAGCAGTAACCTTTGCAATATATGTTATTTGCTTCTTTATACAGCTACATTCATTGGAATTAAAAGCATCATGGCAACATTAGCCGAAATCTCCAGCACTATATAAAGGTCAAGACTGGACAGAACTGTGGAGAAGCCATTTTATAAAGAAAACAGGTATAACAGTTATAACAGGTATAACTAAGTCTTCAGCCCCAAGGACAGAAAAGCAGCAACTTACTAAATACAGAAAGTTCTACATATAGCAAAGCTACCTTTCACCCCAATATCCTTCGTCTTCCACATGAATCAATTTTAGAAGTCAATGAAATAAGCTAGGTAGAAAAAATTTTTAGAAAATTTGATTCACAAAAATCAGTTACTTAAGACTTATATAGTTTCAAATCATAACATTGATTTGCTGAAGTTCTAACTGCATCTGTAGTGCTCAAATATAACCTGAATGCCAAAATGTATCATCTAAACACTTGCTGTAAAACCAACCGCAATTCTACTGGGCAACTGGCATCCACTTTTCATCTTTGAAGAGTTGAAGCAGCATTAGCAATCTAATTTCTATAAATTATCAACAATATACCTCTATTAATAATGATTATGCACTGTGATTGAATATCACTGCTTTAAAAAATCTAACTACCTACTTCAGCACTATATGGACAAAAACAAAAGAAGGCATAAGAAACCCACTTCCTGTGAAATACTTACTGAATGGTATCCAAGATGAAGACAAAGAAGAAACCAGTGGCAGAAAGGAAAAAAAAAATCTTATGCTGACCCACAGTGAAAGGAGGCGGCCACATTTTTGGATGTATGCATCTGTATGTCCAGAAAAAGGACTAAAGACAGGATAAAGAGGGTACAGATAGCCAGACAGACACCAACAATGCAGTAAGTACATCAGCTGAGATACGGCTAGGAGTCTAGGAAAAGAGCAATTATTTTGGAASACAATTACAAAATAATTCAGAGAACAACCCTCTGCTCTACCCACACCTCAATAACAAGTTTTCAACAAACCTTTGTTTAGACTGAGTTTGCTTTTGACCAGAAGGATACTTCTTATCCACCTCAAATGGACTATATGGCTTTGGAACACAGTAGTTCAAAAATGGAAAACTCAGTAACTGCAGATAAAATGGCCGGTACTGGCTGTATTAAGACAAAACAAGTCCATGAGAACCATCAGAAATGGAAAAAGGACTTCATAGCATACATTACACCAGGTCAAAAATCTTGAAAAAGTGTTTCTCTTTTACACATGACATACACAGAACACTAAGAAGACAAATATCTTAGAATAAGTCATCCATTCCTTCCTTGATACGTCCCTTCAGTTTCCACAACTGTCTTACACATTCCTTGGGATATGACTTGTGTGCCTATTAATTGTTGTGAGGTGGGTAACCAATAAACCCAAGAACAATTTGGACAACAGGGCCTTTGTGCTCCTGAGAAGTAGCTACAAGCAGTTCCTAACATCTAATGTGGTTTTTTTTCATTTTACCATTTTCTTCTTTTAAAAGAAAAAAAATATAATCAACTCACCATTCAAAATTTTAAAACTGACCTTTTCATTTTCCAAAAAAAATTTTCCTGTACACAATTGTAGTCGGAGAGATATCAAAACTAGCAACCATAGCAGTGCTCTGAATATATTAAGAACTTTTAAAATAGGGCATGCCAAAAGTTCACATACTGAACAATCATTTGACTGAAATGCTGATGCCAGAGTTCAGTCTGATTTTCTTCCCCACATAACTATTACAAGCTACCCAGGCAAAACTACAAGAGCAAGTCTGGAAAACATAATAGCAAGAGCTAAGCAGCTTGTTCTGCTTCTGAACTGTTACTTATGTTGCAAAAACATTAAAAAACATTATGTTACATAAATATTTAGAAGTGCTTCAGGTGTTTAGTACCCTACTACACTCTGAAGTCAAATTCACGTATCTTTATATACTAATATCTTGTCTTTACAACTGTATTGATCCCATTCTCCCCACTATGCTCATGTCCCTCATACCTATTGCACCAACTCACAGCATACAACCAAGTTTAGATCTCTTTTTTTCAATTCAGGAAAGTGCCAGAAATCAGGTCAAAGAATTCGGCGCTTATAAACAACATCATAACACAGAAGTTAGTTACGAATTTAAAGGAGCAAATCATGCTGTGCAGAACTGCACCTTTTTTACAATTCATTGTTCTCTCAGCTTCTGGTTAACTGGCATTTTCTTACACAACCAGGACTGATTGATTACAGGACCAGAAGGATGTGAAATTTTTCAAGGTTCAAAGTATCAGATTTCATGCTACTGTGGATACTGAAATCAGATTAATAGCTTGTAATTTTTTCTTTTAAAAAAGAAACGATTGAACAGGAAATTAAACCTAATTTCAATTAATGATTTTAACTGTAACAACTTCTCTTTCCTTACATCTAAAGGGTCTTGGCAGGAGATTAATGTTATTGAGTTGGGACTACAGGACTGGAATTTAGTATGCAAAATTTTATTGGCCTTTTGGGCTACAGGATTTGGATCTAAGAAAAGACATAAAAGTTCAAAGCTTTCAGGTTTTCTTTTCATTCATATGGCTCTTGGTAGGAAGTAACCTGAAGAACCCACTCTCATGATCTAAAAACTGGAGTTACCAAGTCATTTGCCACTTCCATTAGCCATTGCAAATATTCCCTACTTGCTCAATCTCATTCGGTGGCTAAACACATTTGTATGTTATTGTAAGAGGGCAGTATATTCGACATCTGAAGTCATGAAAGAAATTGAGATTTAAGGACACACTTCCTGAAGTAATTATAGATTACTCAGTTTGAGAATCACATTACTGAACGCATGAACAGAACACTTACCGACTCCTATCTTCCACCCTGATAAATGGACTTTTCAGTCTACCTGCTCAAGCGGGGAAAAAACGAAATTAATAGAGAAATACTTTTCATCATTTATCAAGTTACCAGTTACCTGTAGCTGAATAAATAAGCAGACTTTACTTTAGAACTCATTACATACAGGTTTTGACAAACTCTTGATTTCTACAAAGTTTTTCTACATGCTTTTCTTGGACATACAAATTGGAGCACCACATTTGACCACATGAGAACTGTAGAAGATTTTTAAGCATTCAGAAAATAAGTCAAGCCAGAAATCTCTACAGTTATTGAAGTACTTACTTTTTGACTTTTGAGCAGTAACGTGTTTTCCCTATTGAAAAAAGAGAGATGGTATAAAATCCCTGTGTGTATTATTTTGCACTTTTATTTAGAGATTTAGCTGTACATCATTTATGAGAGTCTCYCTGTGTTAATCACAACTTCATACAGGCATGATGAATTTTGCAGGAAACTAAGCTCATTAGCACTTCAGAAATAAGGTAACATGTTTCCCAAAGAAATACTTACTTCTACACTGAAAAAAAGAAGTGTTCTCCTTCAGATGCTTCAATTTATTTTTTCTAAAACCAAATCTAAACAAAGAAACCCACAAACGTGAATTTATACACTTACTCTCTCCAGCCTGAAAATACCTTGCCATGGCTGAAAGTTCATTCTTTAATATGGATAACATTTTTATAACACTTTATAAAAATCCTAATTAACTGTAAGCTGCAAAATGCCACCAAACCCTGCAGAACAGCAAGTATCTCCAATTAAAACAATTCTTTTCATTGGAATGGATTTACACAGACTGGGTCTTTTATTATTTCTAGCAATGAAGACTAAAATTAAAAGGAGTATTTTCTCTTCAGAAAAAAGTTAAGTCTCCATTCAAGCATCAGCTGTTAGTTGTAATTGATTCTGGTAAAGGTACAAACTCATTTGATACTATCTGCAAAAAAACCTCACCCTGCTATCCATGAACACACTGATGATTTGGCAGAGGATTTTATGGGGCCTCAGTAACTAGCCAATATTGCATTCCAAAACAACATAACACACACTAGGTAGTTTGGTTCCATTTACATATCAGGGTCCCATGCCTAGACTAGACAACTGTGCAACCTCACGTTTCATTTACATTACCAACCAACTGCAGATAGAGCACACGATAACTACAAGTTTTAATGTTTTACTGTCTCATACACTAAAAACCTGAGAAAAGGGGATTTTCACAAGCCAGCTGCACATTATTGGCAGAATAGCCTGAAGATGCTTTATGCTAGTTCTTTATGAAGGAAAAGTTGAGATTCCTTATAGAGACAGCTTCCCCAGGAAACACAATTATGATTTTTCAAAATGGCCCATCAAAAGGAAAGGGTTTCTAACCACTGTATCACAGGGAAAGTTATAGAAGGCAACTTAGCTGCCATCTACATCATACCGAAACCACACTACATTTTTTTTAAATTATTTATTACTTTTGAGGCAGGCAGAAGAGAAATTTTAGACAGTTCAGCACTTCTGATTCTTAGATATCCTTTGTAAGAGCAAAGATCTACACATTATGGAATCAGTACTACCATTTAAGTTATTTTTTAGTAATGTTGAAATATATAGCTAATACTTCCTATTTTTCAGAGATGGTTTTTAAATAAATTCACAAAACATTAGTCTGTGAAAAACTGAACATGAGCAAGACTTCATTAAAATAAAACCCACAAGCACCACAGTAGGCACTACTTACTACTTCAGTATTTAGTCTTCTTTCACTTAATGAAACAAATGGCRTTTTCACAAATGGCAAAAAGCCACTTACCACATCTTTCAAAGAACTGCCTGCTCTTTTGATTAGATAGAGCTCCCTTTTCTTTTGTTCAATGCAATTCTTAACATCTGGCAAAAAGAGGGAGAATTATACTTGGCTGAGTTGATTTTTGTATCTTTGATGTAATTTTTAAAATTTTGAATTCAACAAAAGAATAACTAAATTAATGTTACAAGTTCGAATAAGGCTTCACCTAAAAAAAATATTTACCATCAATGTGAAGTATCTTCACACCCCAACTCAAAGCATTGGATAGTATACTACCAGATGGGATTAAGTCCTGCAAACAATAAATTGTATTAATAATCTTAAACAATATATATAGCAGATTATTTTAAATAATTACAAATATAACATGCAATATGAAAGCTGAGATTAAAATGCAGATGCTTTGCTTCTTCTCCAAAGACTACCACTCTCCTCAACTGACTTTTCCATCTCTGTTACAACACTTCACCATCAAAAGAATATCATTTAAACCTTCAGAAAGCCAAAACTGTTCTCTATTGTCACATTCTACAGTAAGATTTGAAGACAGTGAATTTATGCATTTACTTTAGCTTCACAAGCACCTCTCAAATGCTAGTTATATTAGCAATCCTGACAAAACACTCATCACAAGACTCCACTTACTTTCAATTCTTCAGGAAGTACCCAGAAAACACACCTGACACTTCACTTAGGACAATCCCTCAACTTCTGCCTGAGCATTCCATGACTGAGTTCTCTCTCAAACCACTAAAACCACTTTTACTACTGCTTGTTTTCTAGAAGAACAAACCACCAAAGGTTCTGAAGCACGAGTTTGTTGATTATTAGACTCACCTGTTCTTTGATTGCTTTTTCAACCAAGGATTTTCCTCTGCTCATACGTACCTACATTAAAACGGAAACACATTTGTAGCAAAGTGAGGCAATTTACATTGTTCTTAACCAATACATATGTTAGCTATGAGAGTCTCCTTTTGTTCACTGTACTGTTAATTTTTCAGCAATGTGCATCTTCCTCACAGAGTTACAGATAGAGTCTAAGGGGAAAAGAAACCCAAAACAAACAAAAAAACCCTAACAAGTAATCATTTTTGGCCAAAGCAAGCCACTGCAGTGTTAGTGCTGGAACACCACACATGGTGGAAATAAGCAGTCAGTGGCACACACCAAAAGATGAGGTTTCATCAGCTGGGCTTGTGCAAATTAAGCTAACAGTCATGAATATAATCACAGCCTCTGTCTTACTCCCCTGCTTTTCTATCACGAGTGCATCTCCTTTTTTTTTTACTTTTTCCTGTTTATTCATAATGAGCTGCCTTTACCTATCCAGGTTATTTGCAAAATGAGGTGACCTCACCTATGCAATGCAAAGACCAGCCTGCAGACTGGCTCAGTCATGTTTCTAAATAAGCACCATATACACAGTACAGCTAATTATTTCCAATTTCATTTTGAAAGGTCTCAACACTTGCCCTTGTATGAAACTTCACATAAACCTGCACAAATTCAGATACTGTTGCAATTACTGTGATCCTCTAAGAAAGAGCTCAGAAAAACTTAATAGTCATAATGTTCAAATTTAATTATTTCCTACTACTATCAGAGAGTGTTTCTGTAGATATCAGCATTAACACCACCACATCAGCCAGGTTTTAATAGGCTGTGTTGCTATAGAGACAGGAATCACTGGATGCCATCACATGCCTATCCATATCGATCCAGCTGTCAAACCTGACATTAATGTTTTAAGTCAAACATACTACATCAGAACAGATTTTAGTGTACTCTTGCTTATTTGCAAAAATGGCTCCTTTTTCAAATTAATTGCTGAAATGTTGCTGAATTAGTTTGAGTTAGTTAAGTTTAACAAGTTAGCCTAAATAAGTTTAAAAGTACGTTTGAAAGAAAAACCCTTATTCACCCAAGGAACTGCTGCCACCTTTAGGAAACAAAATAGGAGAAAAATTATAAGAGCATATCCCATGGGTTGCACCTGATTTGCAGTATTATTACTAACAAACTTACTGTATCTACTATCTTAAATGAAGTTCCATCATGTCGATCTTTTCGGTTGCTAGGATGAGGTGAACCATTTCCTCCATTATGTGCAGATTCTGGGCTAGGAACAGGAGAAATCTGGCCAAGAGTTGGTGCAAACTTTGCCTCCTTTTTATTAGTCACCAGATAGTTGATATCTTTACTAAGAAAACTCTCCACTCTCTAAATATAAAGATATAAAGCAAATAATTAATTCAGGACAAAAATCAGTAACTCGATTTTATTTTACAACTGCATATTTCAAAGGAAAGTGAAAAAGCTTGTAAAATATATAAGTTCAAAAACATTGAATTAACAAGAAGATATTTTCTAAATATGTGGGTGACAATTATAATTAACTTGTACTAGCATCTTACCAGTCACAAATTCTAATTTCAATTTTTTGATTTTGTAATCTTTATCAAAAGAGTTTTGCTTTGTTTTTATCATTATAATTTTTGGACTATTTAGCTCTAATACTTCCCAAATATAAGAATTCAAACACTGCATTAAGGAATAATAGACTAATTCAAGGAAAACAACTATCTATATAATTTTATGTGACAGAAATTACACAGAAGTGTTCAGCTAAACCTAAAGGCAGATGTATGCAAATGTAATTTACAGACTGCAAGACGGTATAAATTTATTGATTTTAGAATCAGCAGAAGAACTAAAATTTCAGGAGAACTACCATGTTTCACACCTACAGTATTCATAACACTTCTCAAAAAAGTAAAGTCTTTAGTAGATTCATATTCTCATACTCAGCAATATAAAAATGTGGTTATTCCATGTTTACTCTCTTCCATTTTGGTTCTTCAGTCTTTCACTGCCAAGTATTGTGTGATTATCAGCTATTTGCCTTGTTATTGCGTGTCAGTTTGTATAGCTTAAGGTATTTTCCTCTTTTCCACTAATCAGTGTGGAAAGCACAAATCACACAGGGAGGAAGCCTGAACCTGTGCCTTCCAGTTCTGCTCTATGCACCTTCTACACAAACAGGACATACAGAGGCACTTCTGAGTGCACGCGACACAAGTAAAAAAGAAATATGTGGTAATTGATCTTGAGGGTGTTGAGTACCTCAGATTGAAGCATTTACTCAGAATAAGCCAAAAAAACTTTCTTTTCAGTCTTTGATTTTTGACCTTACTTTTCACACATGAATTCATAAAATTCTGGTTTAGAGAGAAAGACAAAAAACAGCGTGCACTTATTTGATGTTCAATGTAAAACAATGCACTTAATTCAAAACCACATCATTGCTATTCCTTACTGCTACTACGATTTCAGACAGCACCTTGATTTACAAGCACCAACTTCATAAAGCTGCTCAGT
This sequence comes from Amblyornis subalaris, assembly GCA_018881555.1. NCBI lineage: Eukaryota > Metazoa > Chordata > Aves > Passeriformes > Ptilonorhynchidae > Amblyornis > Amblyornis subalaris. Next base: position 5,421,135 of record JACAXG010000047.1, on the reverse strand, counting down.
GTACCTCTGAGGACAAAGAAGTATTGCCAAAGCAATGTTCAGAACAGCTAGCAATTTAAGCAGATCCGTTTTGCCTTTGTGCTTACAAACTCATTGTTTGTACTAAACATTAAGACAAACACAGAAAAATAAGACCCCATCTCAGATAAAGTACAAATAACATTAAAATGCAGTCACAAAGAACACAAAAAAAGCATTCTACATGTGCAGATTTCCTTGTAGCTTCATACAGGTCTCTGTTATTAACTTACCCCTCCCAGCTCTTTGAGGTCCTTTCCTAATTTTTCTGAGATCACATTTGATGGGATATCGAGGTAAAACACCTTCCCAGTGAGCGGCTTAAATTTGAGCTTCTCTGGTTTTCCTGTGTCTTTTTTCACATTCTTCAGGGAAGACCTTATCTTTTCTGGTTTTCCTTGTATTCCATCTGCTGAAAAAAAAAGAAAAGCAGATTTAAACAGAACTGGGTTTTGGTTATTTGAAAAACGAAATTTCCTAAATCATGGAAACGGATGCAGCGAGCTTCCATAGAATTAGAACGGCTTGGGCTGGAAGGGACCTTAGAAATCGTTTAGTTTCAACCTCCCTGCCATAGGCAGGGACACCTTCCACTAGACCAAGTTGCTCGAAGGACAATAGCACGTTTTGGGTTTGCATTGTTTTTTCTTTCTCACTGACTCGCTCCTAGTTGCTTCTCTTCTGGAGAAGCTCAAGACAATGAGAGCTGCTACAGGAAGTGAGCAGGCCTCTTCTGGAGACAAAAAGGCAACATGCACAACAGTCCCTCTGTTAAGCATTCTTTCCCTCCTTAAAATGGTCTAAGATAGAAAAGGGAGCAGAACCACTACTCATGCTTCGAAATTTTCGAAGTAAGGTTTATGAGCACACGAAGTGGAGCAGGAAGAGTAGTCAGCTTTGCAGGTTCTAGAAGAGAAAAACACCAAGAGAAATAAGAAAATGGGGAGGCATAGGTTGGTGTAACTGATCCAGAATCTAAATAGAAAAGATGGATGATAAGCAAGCACACAAGAATTCTGCAGATGATCAGGGATAGAATATGGTGTTATACTCAGCACACACACGCCAGGGCAGTTCAAAAATTAACATACTGAACAGCGGAATTAATATTGGAGCATGCATAGTAAACTTCTCAGAGATCATCAAAAGTTTGGAGCGAGCTAGCAGGACTGCAATAACAATGAAGAGTCTTTCTCGCGAAAGGGGCTGCGTTCTCACACCCTGGGCCTAGGCGGCCTCCCATGCAAATACCAGCGAAGACCTGCCCGGAGGAGCAGTTCGCACAGCAGCAGCCCGGCCAGCTCCCACACATCAGGGACACGCTTCTACGTTAAACTCCCCAAACCACGCAAAGGCCCGTTCAGCTGCACACCACTCGCAGCACCAGCCCCAGAGCGGCTCGGGCCCAAACCCGGGACCGGGCGGGCTGCAGCGCCTCACAGTCCCAGCCAGGATGGCGGCACTGGCCGGGGAAAGGCCCGAACAGCGGCAGCTCCCCCAGGCTGCCCACAGCCCCCCGCCGCTTACGGGGACGCGCTCCTTTGTCGGCGGCCTCGGCAGCGCTCGGCTTCATCTTCCCGCGGAGTCACATCCTGCTCTGCTCCGCCGGCAGCCCCGCTCAGCACACTCGCTCCATGCCCGCCTTCCCGCCTCCGCCACAGCGGCCCCGGCGCCCTCGCCAACGGCCCGCGCGGAGCCGGGCCCTCCCACCAAGGGGCGGGCAGAAGGGAAAGGAGGGAAGGAAGGAGGCGAAGGAGGCCCTGGGGAAGGAGGCGCTGGGGAAGGAGGTCAGCGGCCTCGGCTCGGGAGGCGGAGTAGGAGCACCAGGATTCTTCACTCCTCGCCACACCGGCGACCGCGTTTGGATCGCGGAGACCTTTGCCCCCGGCGAGCGCAGCCCGGGCGCTGCTGATAACCGGGTATGTACGCAATGCTAGGCAGTGGTCTGATTCTGAGTTAAAGATACGTGAAAAAAAGACAATACCGTCACCGCCCATTAGCAGCTGTTAGCACCTCAGAGGCCAGAGTTCGTTTATGCAGCTTAATCCTTTAACTTGAAACTTCGTGAAAATAACAAAACATAATCTTCTTGAAGAGCACATGAAAAGCTTAGATCAATGTCAGCTCATAAAGTTAAGGCTGCACTTATGCACAACGTGCATTTTGAAAGAGGATCCTCTATTTGGGGATTTTATTTTCTGAAATATTTTTATTTCTTTTGTCTTCTCCTGTCCTGGCTAGTTATAGATACTGTGAGTGTATTCCTAAATTACTGTGACCATGCCTATGCAGCTGTAGAGCAGGATTTGTTCAAGGAATCAATATTTGATAGTAGCATTATTACTAGTCAGTCGCTGTCTATTACACGAGGAGCATGCCAGGGTACATGGTCAGCATTAGCAGGCTGTGGCTGTTGGATCAACCAGGACACCTTTCTAGGTTCTCTCGGGAGTGACGGGAGCTAGAGGAGGGCTGGATGAATTATTCTGCAGTGCTACAATTTATGGGCTACAGGCTGGGAATTTATCTTTGTAAGGATTATTTGCATGTTTGGAAACACTTCGTTGGAACAAAAGGTAATACATGTTAAATATTTAATGTGGTTTGCAAAAAAATACATAAACATTGTAATTCTTGTAAGGAGGGTTTTGAAGATTTATTGTCTTTAGAAGACTTCCTTGCAAAACATGGCTCAAATACTCTAATCTCAAAAATTACTGAGGTGCTTATATATAAGTAGAAAACTAATATTGCTGCTTATACATAACTTAGTAATGAAAATTTAAAATATTTTTCCCTTGATTTTTTTTCTGCAAGTTTTGAGCATAGTCTTACAATATGTTTTTCTGTTCCTTAACAGGTTTTTCTTCTTCAGGGATAAAGCCATGGCTGAAATGAGTGATAGCAACTTACAGAAACTAACCATTCTTCAGCAAGCAATAGCCTCTTGTTGTGGAGCTATAATTACATCGTTATTTGGTAAGGCAAACTATGAAGCTTGCCACAGAGAGAATCTTTACAAAGTAATTACTCTTCAGTTTGACTCAGCATGATGTCTGGTTATGTATGTTTCCACTAACATGTTCAACAAAGATACTTTTGGATAGTTTTCTCATTTTTTTGGTCTTTTAAAACATGTAGTTAATTGAATTCTTTTCTGTCCCTGATAATCTAACCATTTCTGAAAATAAGAAAAGAATAATATTTACTAACTTTTAATTTTGGTTTCTTTTTTTCCTCTTTGTGTAGTTATTAATTGCTTTCTGTCAAGAAGAAGCAAAATAATTAATAAAAATTAATTTCCATATTTCCTGCTGCTTAAAAAAATATTTTAAATAAAAATCTGCTCTACAATACAAGACACAAATCCTGCAAGGCTGGTGGTCCCTGTGAGGCGTCCCCTTCATGTTACTACTTTAGTAGTAACAATTTATTCTGTTCTGATGTCTTACACTGTCAAAGCCTTTTATTGTTGGTTTTGGTTTGGTTTTGTGTTTTTTTTTTTTCCCTAAACGTTGCTTTTAAGGATAGCTTTTTGTTACTCTATGAAACTTTTGGACAGCAGATGGAATTAATCTTCTGCTTCATATTGAGTCGTGTCTCAACTCAGCTCGGGACCCCCTTCCCCATGTGTACCTAAGTAGGCATTGGTTGTTTAGATTCAGACCTTCATGTCTTTTGGAATTTTCCAAACTCAGTAGCTCATACTTTGTATTTCTGTTACTTTTGGGTTTAAGATAGCCTTTGGTTCTGACTTTGATTTTAATGTGGATTCAGCTGCAGGGAAATGTACAATTTTCTAAGCATGATTTCCCCCCACAAAATTTCCAAATGTTTACAAAATAGGATCTTACCAGGAGCCTGTCAAATTCATAGTCTTTTTGTTCTGTTACACTGTGTGTCCTGTGATGTTAAGTAAAGTACCAAGCAAGGCTACATCAGCCCTATGGAATTCCCAAGATTGATTTCAATTGTGTGTAAATGCCCACAATTTTAGTACAGCTTAAGGTGTTGGTATTCAAGAGAGGTATAGGAGACTGGCTCCTTTCTGAAGTGCCAGCCTGAGACGAGCTAGAATATGTGCGAGTGGCTGAAATGCCACTAAATGGCAAATTTGAAGCAATTTAGTTGAACTGCAGGAGTCACATTTAGATCCCTACATTTAGATACTGAAATGTGAGCCAAATATTCTGTTAGTCAGTTGAGAGGCAGCACTAGAGAGCTAAGGTGTGACTGCATTGCCTGTGCATAGGGGTGTCTTCAGTGAGACATGTGCTAGAGTGTTTGACTTAGACTCCAGCTGTCACTTGGCAAGTAAGGTTGTAGATCCTGTGTAATTTCTGTCAACTGTGTAGGTATTTTGGATACCTTAAAGACTCAGATGGCACCAGCTGCTTGTATGCCGGCAACTGAATTGAGCCCTTAGCCRTTATAATCAGAGGAAGGTGGTCCAGCTGTCCAACCACTGTAGTGTTCAGCATGTCTAGGCCTGTGATAGTTGTAAGGGCTGGAGTGGAAGCAATGAAATGTTCACTAAACCTTCATTTAGTTTCCAACAACACCAAAGCTTTAGATATTGTCTACATGCAGCAGAGAAGAAAAGTACATAATGAGTTTAACTTTTTTTTTTTGAATGTTGTATTATGGTCAGTTTATTGAAAAAGAATGAACACATGAAGAATGCTGTACTATTTTATATGCTGGAGGCCAAGATCTGATTTTGTATGCCAAGTGGTATGCTACTTATAAAAGGTTAGCAGCAGAACATAATATAACAAGTTTTAGCAATTTCAGGCAACATGACACAATGGTTTTTGGATGAGCTTTGTGTACTTCTAATATTTGATGCCTGTCCAACTGTTAGTAAATTAGAAAAGATACATTTGGTGTCTTGCAAACCATTCAGGATGTGTAGTTCTCCTTTGTCTCTAATAACATTGTCTCTGTCTGATAACGTCTCTCTTCTCTCTGTCTGATAGCATTGTAAAAACTGGTCTCTTTTTTCCTTCTGGAAACAAAAGAAGGTTTTAGAAGTTTATGATAAGGCATCTGTAAACTTCTAAATTTTCAGGATATGCAGGGTGTTTCTAAATGACTTCTGTTTAATTTTAGTAACTCCTCTTGATGTTATCAAAACTCGACTGCAAGCTCAAAGCAACCCATTCCATAAAGGTAAGCAAAGAAATGTGTAGTTTAATGGGGGACACAGTTTGCATTTTGCTCTTATATTTAGCTGATAGTTGTCATAATGCTGTGCTGAGGTGCAGAATGTTTGCGTTTGTTTCACAAGTTTGTTTCTTCAGTATAAGTGTGGGGGAAAAAAGCAATAGACCAATATATACTAAACATACGCAGTAGAAAAAATCCCATACTTCCATACGATTTTAAACGGGCTTTTTTCTGTCTGTCTTAATATTTTCATTATGGTGGAAGGTACAACTAATACTGAGTTGACTTAAACGATAAAAAGCTATTGCTAAATTAATAAATACTTTGTCAGAGGGCTTATGTGGTCAGGATGCTATATCAAAGTTCATTTCCTCCAGAATCCAGAGATTTTTGAAATGGAGGAGTCTTACTTAAGTTATTGCCACTTGGATTCTAAATAGATGAAGATATTGTGCTCCCAAAGATGTGCTAATGGTTCCTACTATTTACTTGTATTTGGTAAAAGAGATTTAAAAGGAAGAAGATAACTGGTTCTGCATGTTGAATGTGGAGATGAATGTATGCAGTCACACTGGCAAATTAAATTAGGAAAAATACTTGTGCCTTCTATCCTGATTTTTAGTAAATTCTAAAGCCTTCAGAAATCTGCAAACGTGAGACTCAAAGCATGTTTTTGCAATGGCAATAATATTTTATCAAACAGGTTCCCAGTACATGATGTAGAGGAAGTGAAAAACAAGTAGAGAGGTTGATCTAGTATAAATACAGTCCAGCCTAAGATATAATTCCTCCACTTGTAGTGGATGCTGAAGCTACTTAATGAAAGATTTTGAAGTCTGAAAGATGTTCACATTTACATCTAATAGTGACATTCTGGTCTTGTGTTGGTTTTAGCCTTCAGCAGATGGTAGTATAACATAACCATGTCTCTTGGAGACTTGTGACAGCAATTCCATTTAGTCTGGCAGTCTGCTACATTTGTACCTTCTTTCCTTTGACCTAATTTGTCATTACTGACTTACTGAGATAATTTTGCTCCTCTGCGTCTAACCAGGGATAAATCCATGTTGCCATTATATCCAATTTGAAATTGCTGCTGTGTAAAAACAATCTTACAAGAATTAACTATATTCTTATACACCATTTTATCAGGAAAGTGTTTTGTTTACTCCAATGGCCTTATGGATCATATATGTGTTTGTGAAAATGGAGACAGCAAAGCCTGGTATAAAAAACCTGGGAATTTCAAAGGGATGTTGGTAAGAACATTTTACATGTATATAAAAGTGTACATTTGTAAGTAGCATACTGTAAAGTTTTGGGGATTTTTCAGGTTATACTGGCATCTGTTATCATTTGAGAGGGTCTTTGTGTGATTACACTGGATAATTTATATCGTGATTGATGATACCTTCTAGTTTCTACAGTAAAATACATAATCCTTCCTTAAGATGAACAAGGAGGCAGCTGTGCAGCTCTCCTCCCAGGTTACTGACCTGACTTTATTTTCCCCACTTTCAGCCAATACTTGCTGATTGCAGGTAATAATTTTGTGTTACCTGCTTACAGCTCTTCTGCCCACAGATCTCTCAGTATGCTCCTGAGCTGAACTAATGATGCAGATGGTGTTTAAAGTTAAGTTCATGTGTCAAGTTCTCTATCCATTGAAACTTGTAGGACTAGCATTTTCCCAGACACTTGAAACAGACTTGCTGGCAGACACTGTCATGTTGGTTCATTCATCAAGATTTTGTTTGGCTTTGCCATTAAATTAAACCTGTGATCAAGGATCCTTCAGAATTAAATTTTTGAGAATGAGATATTAATGCAAAAGGTGTCTTCAGCCATTTTACGTTTTTTTTTTTTTTTTAATTAATAACTTCACAAGTGTATTTTTTTTCAATTAGCTTTATTATGTAATTTTAGGAAGTCACTTAGTTTTCTGTTTGACATGAATTTATGCCCATTTTTACTGTAACAAAGGGATTCTTAAACGAGAATGACTATTAGAAAATTTTGTCTTCCTCCTTTTTTAAAAAAACCGTGTTAACTAGCTAGCACAAAAGTGTCTTTTTTGTCAAACCATGTTAGGACCTTTAGGGATTCTTGGCTTCCTTTCAAAGCAAATCAGGTTGGTTTTAGATAAACCATTTCTTTGCTTTTCCCATTCAACTTTTTACCTCAGGGGATTAGTCCATCAGGGCTGTCTCCTCTAAAACTTTTTGCCTTTTTCTTCCTTTAAGTCCTTTTTGTGGTCTGTCAGACTCTGTATCTTTTGGGGCCCTGTGATTAAGTCGGGTCTTAAGCGTATTTTAATCCATCGAATCTCAACTTCTTTCCCCAGATGTTTTAAGAAAATTACTATCCTGATATTACAGAGTTTGTGTTGTTGTTGGTGATTTCAGTTGAATGATCTTCAAGGTTTAGTGTTCCTCTGCTGTCAGTCTTCTGGGAATATACAGGACAGCTGTAATAATAATTGCAAGCTTGTATATTGGGTATGCTTTGCATATATGTGGTCACATTGTTGTCAGAGAAATCAAGTATTGAAGAATAATTGAGAATTAATTGGTAATTCATGTCTAGAAACTTTATATATTGAAAAAATATTTTAGTGGATTATTTTGGGCAAGTTTCCACAAGCTGCTGCAGTGCGATATTAGTTCTGAAAATAGCTATTCGCAGGGCTGTCAGTCACTGATAAACACTTACTACTTTGGTCTTTTATAGATGGAAGGAAATTCTTGATTTCAATCATATAAACTATTCCATTCAGCTCAGTGGAACTCTTTGTGCGATTAAGTGTGATAGCTCATGTAAGCAATTATCAAATTGGGATCTTACAGTTATAAGCCATTTTAGAAACATACTTTTAAAGACATTAATTTTGTGTTCTGCCAGCTAAAATATATTACTGACTACAAAAGTTTGTAGCTAATTATTGCTCTTTGCCTGGTTATATTTTTAGGATGCATTTGTGAAAATTATTCAAATGGAGGGAATTAAGTCACTATGGAGTGGGCTTCCCCCAACACTGTAAGTTGAATATTCTTTTTGGTAACATGTTAGAAGTTGTTGTTAAAAACATTAATTATTTTGACGAATTATGATGCTTACTTCTAAGTTATTTTAAAAATTTAGTCAATTCTGAAATTACAGACTAATCAGTTTGATCAGAAATCTCTAGGGACAGTATAATTTTTGCCATATCCTAGAATTTTCTGATATATTCTCAGCAGTTAAGCAGGAACATTAGACTTCTCATCCTGCTTTTTTTTCTACTTTAACCATTCCTTTGATAGCATCATCAAATCACAGGGTCGGACCTGATCACTAGAGAATGCCAGTCTTTGACACTTGCTGTTTTATCTTGTTACTAATGACTTGCTATCAGCAGCACAGCTGTTTCCAGACACTCTGGTGTTGCACCTTATTACCCTCACTTAGTTTTTCGTCTTCTTTATTTCAAAGAACTTTGGGGTTTTATCCTATCTAGATAAACAGATATAATTCATTTTCTTTCTAAAAGAGTAATTTACATATTTAAACATTGTAATCAGAGCTCCTCCTGGTCTTCCCTTTAGGCTTAACAGCACCAAACTGTTTTATCTTTTTATTCATATTAACCTGGTACAGATAGAAATTATGACCTCTATAATTATGTTCTCCTCCATAAACCAAGAAAGTTGTCAAATCTAAGATGTATATTCAACTTGTATGTTGTAAGGCACAAAGTGTTGCCCAGTGGGAAGCACTGGTACACGTTTGCTTTGTAGACAGTGCTCAGTGTATAAGCATAAAAAGCAAAGCATGGTGGAGCTCAGCCTTGTTATTTACCCTCCAGTATGTGGCAATTTCAAAATATAAACCCTTAGGATCTGACTGAACTGTTTCAGTCAATACAGGTGTTACTCAGCATGTGCTCTGTTCTCAATCAGAGTACTACCTTCTTGACTGGAGAGAGATACACAGTTTTTAAGAGAAAATCTAAACTGTAGCATTTTGGTTTTCCAAGCATGACAGTCCTCAGTGTTTTCTGGTAATGGTGGTACATTCTCTTATTAGTGCAGTCATAACACAGAAATGTAATTGCCATTTTATAGTAAGACGTGGTGCCCTGCACTGAATGCTTATTAGATCTAACTGTTGTTACTATAGTCTGTACTATGCTGGAAAAAGCTTATATTTATGCATACCACATTGTCCCTCAAGTAGTGAGTGTTATAACTGGTGATTAAGATCAAGAGCATAATCTGCAATTGTTACATAAATAAAAGCTAAGGCTAGTAGTACCTCTGTAATATTCTTCATATTCAGATCTTTCACTTCCCATTCTTTATCACAATAGTTCTGGAGCTGATATGAAATAGATTTTGACTGAGATAATCTACCAGCATTTTGCTTACAGTTTTTCATAATGAAATGAAAACCTGGGAAATCTGTGAATTTGAAACTCTGAACTAGAAGCAGTGAATCAAAGCCATGGGATTAATGCTTTTTTTTGTTTTCTTATTAATCCATTACACAGAGCTGGAGATTCAACTTTTTTTTTTTTTAATATAAGTAAAATATCCATCCAAGACAGTAGACTTTATTCTCCCGCTTTCCTTGTATTAATTTAAATTGTCTCTCTTATATTTTAGAATAATGGCACTTCCTACCACAGTAATCTATTTTACCTGCTATGACCAGCTCTGTGAAGCTTTGAAATATAGACTGGGAAAGGAGGATGAACATATTCCAGTTATTGCAGGTTCCTTAAGCAGATGTAAGTTGTCATCTGTTTAAAGAGAAAACTGAAATACAATACTTCTATGCTATTTTCTTGGGTTTGTTTTGTTGACTTTTATTTAAAGTAAATATGCTGTGGCTTTAAATGAGGGATAGGAAGGAATACTGTAATTACCCAGTATTTTTTGGGCAACAAATCCCTCTAACCTGGAATAATGAGATTTGCTTTTGCTGTAATGCTTTCACTACATTTGTAATTTGTTCAAAACTTGGTATTTCCAGACTTCTACCAAGGACAGTTTAATTTAAGTCTGGTCTGTCATGAATCTAATAATAAATATGATTATTTTCTATAATGGAAGCTACACAGGTAATTATAAGGAAGATGAAAATTGAACTTGTACTGCTTTTACTGCAGTATGATGTGAAGCGGACATAATTAGTACATTTTCCTACTTTTGTTTATACTTTTCCTCATCTATTTTTGTAGAAGATAATATATTTTAGGGCTTTCTTAGAAGAGTCTGATGATGCAGTTCCATGTTCTACTTGTGACACCCATGGGGGCACTGGAAGACCAGTGGAAAAAGCTGTTATTCTATTGTGGTGCAGCACATTGCTGTTATTAGGCTGTTCCAGATTTTAAATTCATATGTAGAACCTTATCCCAGCAACAGAAGAAAAGTTCTTGGATCTATTAAAATTGTTAATGTCTGTTACATGTGTGATGGTAGCTTGTTAGTGAATGGTGACTCACTGACCATTGTGCAAGCTGCAGGAGTTCCTTTATCAGATACAGATTGCCTGCTAATTATTCTTGATAGTTTAAAATAAGGTTGGCAAAGATGCTTGGAAATCAATAAAAACTTAAATCTCTAACCACAATTCTTGTCCTTAATACAAAAAAAGCCTTAAACCTCAAGATCAAGTTACGCTTTAAAATGGCAACTATTGAAAATTGATAAGTACTTGAATTTTTCGGCCTATTTATGTATTAAATCTGAAAATTAGGATTCTTATCATGTTACATTAATTACAATGTGCTAGCATTGGAAAAATGCCCTAAACCAAAAAGTGTAGGTACTATGAATAGGCATGGTATTCTTATCTGGAAAGAAACTTATTTTGGGAATTAGTTCAAGGAGAATGGGAGACTTGAAAAGAATCAAATATATAAAGTAAGGTGAGACAGGCCTAAATGTTCAGGAAACTGTGCTATTAAATATTGATTTTTAAAAACAAGCCCCATTTCCCTCCTTTGCAGTCGGATCTGTTACTGTGGTGAGTCCCCTGGAGCTGATCAGAACTCGGATGCAGTATCGCAAGTTGTCCTACAAGCAGCTGTATCTGTGTGTCAGCACCAAAGTGGCTGCAGATGGGTGGTTCTCCCTGTGGGGGGGCTGGAGTTCTACTGTTCTGAGAGATGTACCTTTCTCAGGTATGGTTTATTTTCAGTGAAGGTTTTTGTTTCTGTTTTTATATTCTTTTTCTGTGTTTTTAGGTAATTTTAATGGTTAGCTTTAGGAATGACTGTGATTTACTTGTTCTCTTTTGAGTGTTTTTATTTATAAAGTCTCTGAAGACATGATTTTTTCACCCCGGTTTGTGGATACCAGATAGGGTTCATTGTTACATTCCCTTTGTACTTAGGCTCTTTCTTCTCATCTTTAGCTTGCACAGTGACTGTTTTTTGAAGACTTTCAGTTGGAAATTTTCTCTGTGATAGGTATAGTGGCTATTTTCTGATAAACATGCTGTATCTAAGTGTTCTGTTACATAATTTTGAAAACATTTACAGAGTGTGACACAGTAGTGTCTTCAATTTTATCTTTTTTAAAATCAAGATGAATTAGTTTATGTAACTGCTCCAAAGAACATGAAGGTAGATAACCACTCCTTAGCAAAGCTCCAAAGCTGAAAGCCTAGAAGAAGAAAAGTCTGATTCAAAGCATAACTAGTCCTAGGGCTATTCCTTAAGATAGGTGGGGCAGATGTTACAGAGGAGTCTGCTAAAGGACCTGTTAATGCCAGTGCTGAAAGCCCCCATCTCTGAGGCCCGGTTTTGTCAGAGCACTTGTGGATCATCAGACATCAATTGTCCTTGAAGCAGTTTCTGTCATTGGGTTAGTACCAGGAACAACATATTTTGAACACCTTACATTGGCCCAGAAAAATTCTTCAAACCTATTTTTGGAAAAATTCTTATTCAAACCTATTTTTGGAGTCAGAGAACGCTTGAAGTATTTGACCTGCTATCTCTGTTCTCTAACTTCATTTTTAAGGTGATCTGACATCTAATTTAATTTGTGTTTCCAAACAATCTAGTAGACCATTCATTGGTTTGGGCTGTTACAGGATATGTGTACCTGGAGTAAACTTTTAATTGGCTGTGAATCAAACTGAAACATAATAAGTGGGGTGTGATTAGGATATTTAATTAAAAATTGCAGTTGTTAGCTAAGTGAATTAACACAACTAAGTTATTTCAGCTGTTTTCTTTTCAGAATTTATACTGCTCCGTTTTCTTTCACTTAGCTACTGGGAGATGTTTGAAAATCACTCCCAGGTGGTTGGAATGTATTTCCTGCTTAGAGATCCAGTTCCTTGATGGGACTTAATTTAGCCTTCTGATATAGGGAAGGCTTCTGAACCTATAACAGCATGGTTTCACTAAGGCTAAAGATGACTGCCAGAATCCATCTGAATCTTTTGTCCAAAGTGCTTCCCGTTCAATATTTATTTTTTAATTTACTTATTTTTCTTCTCTGCTGAACACAACTTTCTCTTAGGGTGTTCTGCTAAGATTTGTAAGGGAACTCTCAAATTCGTCATCTAATTCTTGTTGTCTGACTTCAAGTAGAAACTCTTGTTCTTTTATTGATTTTTTTGTCTGTAGCAGTGTGGCTGGAGCTAGTGAGCTTCTGTCCCTTTGCTGCTTTTAACCAAGTGGGAAGATCAGAGCACTGTGAGGGTGTGTTCAAGTAAGAGGGCAGTAAGGTTATGTGCATTCTTCTCAGCCCTTTTCAGATTTTTGTGTCCACACCTGCTGTTCCTCCTCTGATCCAAAACACGCTTGTTGGTTTTAAGTTGGTTTCCACACTGCTCTGGCATTCCCTGCACAGCCTGTGGGCACTCACTCATCTGTGCCCAGTACTTTGTGGGCATGAAGGGATGCTGGAAAGGTAGAGGCACAAGTTAGCCTGTAAGGCAGTAGCTGCATGTTGAGAACTACTGTTAAAGAGCCAATAGTGAGCAGGCAAGTAGATGCATGAGTAATTAGAAAATGTATTTTAAAAAAAATCAAGTGCCACAAAACTCTCATTCTATAAAGCTAAGAGTGTTTAGTGCTGCTTAATGCCTTTTCCAACTGTGTTTTCTGATATTTTTTTTTCCTTATAAATGCTGTCTATCTGCTATGATGTGCTCCCTTTGTACCTTCACTCTTAGCTCTTCACTTTGAATGATGCCCCAACAGCAGTTCAATCTCTGGTGTTCAATCTCTGGTGTTCTTACAGCACAGTTTGCACCTTTGCTGCAGGTAGCTCAAGTTAGCTATCTCAAGAATTGAAATCAGTGTAACACTTTGCACTGAGAAAGCAGGTCCTCTGTGAAAAGTCAAACAGCACAGCATGACTCAAGCCACACAGGATAATTAGAATTCGACTGTATTCCTAGCCCAAGCGTTCATGACATGCTTCAACCATGTTCCTTGGGACACTAGCTAGACTGAATGAAACTTAAACTGTGAATGTTTATAAATGCAAAAGCTGGTTTAATATTTGAGTCATTCTTTAAGCAGTGTTGCAGACAATGTAAATGTAAAGGGTATTCAGGGAAATGAGTCCCATAGGTGCTTAAGAAAATTTTGGATTTAAGTAATTTATGTTAAATTAGGGTTTTGTACATTTCAATAGTAGGTTTTCCTCAAATCCTGAGAATGCCTTCTGAGATACTGCTGGCTTTTACTTCTGCAAAATATTGGAGGCTAGGCATATGTGCTGGTAGTCTTCATGGCAAGAAAATGCTTTGAAATTTTTGTGCTGGTACAACCACCACAACTCAGCACTGAATGATGCACGGTTACTTTTCAGGATGTGGAGCTGTCATTTGCAGTATTTATTTGCCCAACTGCTGTGAGGAATTGCTCTGTAATTCAGCTCAGTAGCATATAGTTTGCAGTTTTAGTTAGAAAGCAGAAGTGCAGTTTAGTTCAGCACATGGTCACAGAAACAGATGTTATTCCTAAAAGTTGTTTGCTGGACTTGCCTTTGACAGTCCCCATGGAGGCATTCCCCTCTCCAGGGAGCAAAATAATATTTTTTGGTTCTCTCCAAATTAAATTTTATACTCTGTCCCTCAGAAAAATATGAGGCAGTGCTGAGCAACCTTTCATTTTGTATGAAATGTGTTTTTTTATAGAATTGGTGAGATCTGTGAAACATGTGAAATATGCCTGAAAACATAGCGAGCAATTAGAAGCCTACATTTTGATTTATGTTAAATTGAATGTGAGTTTTACAGTGCTTGGGTTAGATTGTATTAAGATAGAGGTTACTTAAGGGAATGACAAAATGATTAGGCTAATTTGTATCATAAGAAGAAATTTTGGGATATGGAGAACAAGGGGAACAAGGCAATCTGTCCATGGGTTATCACAGAGGACACTTAGCATGATTTCAGCTCTTGTTTGTTTTTGCTTCTGTTGCCAAGTAGAATTCTTACATCTGGACTTGATATAAGAATTTTTGTATTTGACATACAAATCTGTTGTAATGCAAGTTTATTTTTTTGTAATCATAGCAATGTACTGGTATAATTATGAACGTTTCAAGAAGACGTTGTGCAAGGAAGTTGGTGCAAATGAACCTACGTTTTTTATTTCTTTTACTTCAGGAGCAGCAGCTGGCTCTGTAAGTATATCATTTCATTTCTAGTACTACTCTTTATTATTATCACTAATAAACTATTTAAAAGAGGTATGATTTTAGATGATTCAGAAATGTATGTTTTGGGGTACTTGTAGTGTGGCATTCAACCTCACTAAATGTATGTCAGAACACTGTAATTTATTCAGATTCAAGACTTAATAATATCACATGGTTGGAATATCAAATCTAGTTTTAAATTGTGTGTACTTTAATTTAAAAATTCTAGGGTTAAATTATAATTGTTTGTGCACTAACATCAAAATGGATTTCTTTTCCTGATAGATTGCAGCTGTCATAACTCAGCCATTTGATGTAGTGAAAACACATAGGCAGACTGAACTTTGGGAGAGTGAAACCTTAAAAAGTAAGTTGCTGGTAAGAATAAAAAAACCCTATAGTGTTTCAATAAATAAAACTCAGTGTTTGGGTATATGGAGTTTTGGTAGGAATTTTAAATATTTGATTCTTCTTCTAAAGTTTATCTAACCATTCTATCACTCAAGCCTTTTTTCTTCTCCAAATTGTAGTATCTCGTAAGATATTTTTTATCTCCTCGGAGAATACAATATTTCATTAATGGCATGGAAGAGGGAAAAGGTGAGTTCAGTACAATTTACCTTGATAAGATGGTATAAAATTGAGACAAAGAAATACAAGCTATTACATTTAGGCAAACCAGTTGCAAATTTAAGATGTCCCTGCTTATTGCAGTGAAATTGGACTAGATGGCCTAGAAAGGTCCCTTTGAATCCAAACTATTCTGTGATTGAAGTAAGTTACATTTAAATAGGCAAAAAATCAACCTCTTACAAAACATTCAGGTGAACAGTGATCTGTTAAAAAAACCTTCAAAATAACATAAAATGTTCGCACATTCACTACCCCTTGCTCCTGCATAACAATATTCTTTTGATAAATAATAGGCTAGAAAGAGAAACACAACCTGAGCACCATGCTATTTTTTTACCTTCTTTTCATGTGATTTCAAAAAAATTATTTTTGAGGGCATATTAGTGAATGTCCCAACATCTATAAAGGATGGAAGAGGAAATTTGTTTTGTTCTGTTCAGTAAAGCACCACTATCTTTTATACAAATTAAAGTTGTACCTAAAACCTTTTTTTTCTTTTCCATTGCTTGGGACCTGGACCAATGAGGGGCTTACATTAACTTACATAAATATTATAACATGGCTTTAAGATTACAGACCATCAAAAAGGCTGAGTACGGAGTTTCTGCTTAGAAAACAAGTGCTCACTTTTTGGCATAAGGTTTCATTCTCTCAGGTAAATTCTCTTCTTTTCTAATGTAATTCTTGAAAGAATATATTAATGTTTGATTGCAGAGCAGATAAATGTCAAAAAAGCTTTAAATATAAATAGTCACTGTTTCAGTTTTTTCCTGTGCTGATGAATGTAAGAATTCATTACTAATACCACTTTGAAAAACATATGTCTACCATATATTTATTAGGTTGTTATTAGCCAGATTAATATATATTTAAAATTTCATTATGGTTATCTTTAGTTTGTACCAGTTTAATTCTTTCTAAATGCAGTTAGTGTTGGAGTTGGACACTGATGCATCTACATATTGTCTCTCTGTGGCTGCAAAAATACTGGCTTCCGAGTGCTGTGGGATATTCCTCATGAATGTATTCCATGAAACTACTTTGACTTTCATCTAGAAAAAGAATTTCTTAGCCACTTTCATTTTTTGGATCTATGAAAACAGCACGTGCAGAGTGAAATAGCACAGAAATCCTGTGTTTAAAATAACTGTATATGTCTGCAATGCAGATTGCTTCTGGATGCTGCTGCAGTTAGGTTGCTCATGGTGTATAATACAGGAGACTGCAATTCACATCTCTTAGACCTATACTTTCTTAAAGTAACATAAATCTAGGGGAGATTTGATTTTTGTAAACTTAGATATAATGTGTAGTGTCCTAGCTTAGCTCTTATATTCAGTCTTATGATTCATTCTCATGATAACAATTCTCAAAACTTACTTTTAGATTAAGTTTACTATAAAGGCAGGTTCTTATTTAAAAATCTGAATTGTGGTGATCTTTTAGCTGCATGTATGAAGTGACATGGAGAGGAACAGGCTCATTTGAAAGCTCGTTGACTTTTTTTCAACTGTATCAGGAATCTAGTAAGGAATATTGTAGCTGTTCATATATCTTAGTCTAGGTGTTAATAGAGGTCTTTCCATGTCATGCTGTTCTAACCTGTGTATTTGCATAGTGTATTGATTTAATATACTCTATAAATAAGATGAATAAAATTAACATAAAAGGAGTTAAACCTGACAATTACATCTGTGACTCTCTGATTTCTAAAAATATTATTCTGTGGCATTATATGGATTGCTTAATTGTCTGTTGTCTTGTACTACATTGAGTTCCACAGAGGGACGGTACATCAACCTGGGCAGTCATGAGGAAAATTGCCGCTAGAAATGGGATTACTGGATTATTTGCTGGTAAATATTTTCCTATCTCTAAAAAAAATTCAGACTAGAGAGTTCTTTAATCGTTAACAGGTGATTATAGATGTTAACATGCATAAATTATATAATATTTCCATTTCTGTGAATACTGTCAGTTATGGAATAGTTTACATATATATTGCAACAGACATGCAGAGTTTGGCCTCTCCAGGGATCTTTGTGGTAGAGTACCATGGGATAAAGCCCTGGAGGGAAGAGGGGCCCAAGAAAGCTGGTTAATATTCAAGAATCACCTCCTCCAGGCTCAGGAACAATGTATCCCAGCAAAGAGGAAGTCAGGCAAAAACTCCCGGAGGCCTGTATGGAGGAAGAAGGAGCTCCTGGACAAGCTCAAACACAAAAAGGAAGCCAACAGAGGTGGGAAGCAAGGACATATAACCTGTCACAGAGCAATGGTCCAAGCAGCCAGCAATCAGGTTAGGAAGGGTAAAGTCCTGATAGAAATAAATCTGGCCAGGGATGTCAAGGGCAACACGAAAAACTTCTGTAAGTATGTTGGTGATCAGAGGAAGACAAGGGAAAACATCAGCCCTCTCCTGCATGACTCTGGCAGCCTGAGGAGGAAATCACAAGATACTGAGATTAAAATGATAAAATAAAATGGTACTGAGAGAAAAGCCTTATAGTAGTTCATACTTAAATGAACATATGCAAGAGACRTTCCAAACCCAGGATACTTACCAGTCTTGACCACAGTGCATTGGTTCATTGAAGGCCCTTATGTGAATGGCTGCACAGTTGGTTAAGCCTTGCAAGACTTGTGTTTGCTGAAAGAGATGAAAGTGCTTTACTTGCTGTACAGTGATGGCATAGCTGAGTAACAGGATTTGCATATTTCAGAGCACTGATGCCAGCAGAATGCAAGACACCACAAAGTATCAAAATCATTAGCCATTTTGGCTAGAATTTAGTTAATAGATTAGGACACCTACACTTAGGTCTTGACACATGAGTAGCAGAGTTTAGAGATACTCTCTTCATCAGCTGAACAACTAGTTCAGTTGCTCACACGTAGAGGAGATGACTGGGATGAGTCTGCCTGGCTTGTTGCTGCTGTTCCAAAGCAACACAAGTTTGCCATAGGTCATGTGTCATCTGTGCTGGCTCCCTGCAGCCGTCTTTGCATTGCAAGTGGAAGTAGATGGCTGGCTGTGTGCAGACAAGTGGATTCAGCCTTACTTTCCTCCCTCTAAACTGAATCACTTTCCAACCTCCACTGACAAGATCACAGTTGATTGTAATGGGAGACATTTAACACTTAAATTCTATAACTTATACATGTGACCACGATCCTTCCATTTTAGTAGAGGCCATCTCATATGTGGTGGAGCACAGGAGCCCTGCAGATCCAGGTGCTCCAGCTCCATGGAGTCAGAAGGGGCAGAGACACAATAGACTCGAGGCAGGCAGACCACACAAGGTGGCCTAGGTGAGCACATAAGGTTATTACACTGGTAATACCTACAGCCAGTAAATTCAGTATTTTGAGGACTCTGGGCAGGTAGAATCCCAGTGATTCTAAAGTGATATGCTATGGTATCAATATATTGTGATCAACAAATTGTACTGCAGCACTTTGGTCTGAAAACAAGTATAAGTGCATACTTTCCTTTCTCTTCTGGGCAGGTATTATTCCACGGCTGTTTAAAGTTGCTCCTGCTTGTGCCATAATGATCAGCACATATGAATATGGAAAGTCTTTCTTTTCTGATTTAAATGAAATAATGAACCAACATCCTTAGTTCTCCTTCGTCCAATTGTATGAAGTCAAAGCACAGGATGAAAGTTGTGCCAAATGTAAATCTGCGAAGATATTTTCTAGAATCCCCAGTGAACTTCTACCATTACATTTGGTAACTAAATAAAACTTCATTTTTAACTGTTTCACAACAGATAAATTCAGTTTTTTTATTAAGACTAAGAAAATACACATCCCCCTTAAAATAGCATTGAAGATTTTGTGACTTCTCTTGCAGCTGGAGAGAAAAAAGGAGGGAAGAAAGAAAAAATAAAGGAGAAGAAAAAAAAGTGAGGCTGGACATAGCAATGAAGAATAGTGACTTTTACTGTGTTAAATTTTCAGTCTGATTAAACATTTTTGTTGGGTTTTAAAATGATGTTTAAAAATTTTAGGTTTCTAATTGTAAGATATTCATTTCTCAATAAGCAGGTTGATACAGAATTAATTCAATAAATGCTTATTTATTCTTGCTGCTTGATACTTGTTTCATTCTGTAGMTTTGTTATTTGCAGCTCTCTTTTGTGTAAGTGCATATTATAAAAGCTTCTTCTCAGAATTTTTAATTTAAAATAAACCTTTCTGTCAAACTGCAATACTACTCATTAGAACCAGAGACCATGGTGAATACATTGGGCTTTTTGTTTAAGGTAATACTCTGAGAAATTAAAGCACACCTGGGTAGTCAAGCCAAGGGCCTGTGCCGGTGCTCTGCAGGAACACTCCCTCAGATGTTGTCACCACACTCCAAGGCAGGGCCATGCCACGCACAATTTGTATGGGTCATCCGTCTTGGAAGGCCAGGTTTGCTGGCACAAAGAAAGGTGGTTCTGTGGCAGTTTGACTCAGCCCTGTGTCTCTCTGAAGGGAAGGGCACATTGAGTTTGCTGCTGTAGGCACAGTCCCCCTCTGCCCCAGCGTGCTGCCCTCGGGGGCTGAACAGCTGCAGCACCACACTTGCCTGTAGGCACTCAAATTACAAAATCAGAGCTGCCTCTTGATGACTGGTTTTAAATAATTTTTTAACTACCCTCGCTACCTCCCTTCTTTCATGCACTTCCAATGAAGTGGTTGAATTTTTTTTGTGTGTGTACTTTAATGAGGAGTGTGCTGATACAAGAGCAACTCTGACATTTAGGTGTGCTTTACCCAAGAAAATGGACTTCACTACGAGTTGTAAGGACATTAGGTACCATGTTCAGTGCCGTGGTGCTGCTAGAGGAGATGCTTAACACCGTTCTTCCACTGTGACTTTTGAATGTAAATTTACAAACTAAGGCCTAAGAGAAAATAGTAACAGCAGATTTTGGACGACACTGAATGACATACAGCAAGAAACCCAGAGTCTCACCATTTTGCAAGAAAAGAATTTGCTATAAGCTCAGCAATACTGTAATTTCCTGAATGGTCTCATTTTATCCTGTGTGATTAAAACAGACGACAACTTGTAACTAGTGATGATACAAAATGTTTAATTTACATGCAACATTAATGGAACATCAAGGCAACAAAACATACAGTTTTGGTGGTTTAAAATTCTTTTTTTAAAAATGATTAATGTTTAGAACTGAGAAAGATGCACACAACTGATTTCCCATGCACAAAATGACACCCAGAAACTCGTGTCAGACTACATAAAAGACGTCAGCTAAACGACACATGTTGCTCTAAGAAAAGAGCCATCAGTGAACATGACTGAAGATCATGATTACAGCCCCCTCCAAAATACTGATGTAGTGAGAGAAGTGTGTAACAGCAAACAAGACCGATTAAATCACTGTACATTGATGTAGAATGTTAACTTGTGGAATCTGGATTCCCTCCTTTTATTTGTAGTAAAAATGCATCTCTAGTTTACAAATTTATATTTAATAATGTTACTCAAGAAACAGGTGCTTAATGTGATTAAAAAAAAGTTCCATGAAGTAATGGACATCCTGACGGTATATGAAAGGATTTAATGGTCAGAGTTTATTACAGAGAAATTAACTGGGTGGGTACATAAGGGCTTGAAAGACCTGGTGGATTTTGCTAAACTGCTTTAAAATTCTGCATTAAAATAACATCAGTAGTTGTGTACCCTGCCATGGACACAGTGACCTGCAGCAGCATGGACTAGAGAGTTGAGGAGTTGGATTCTCAACCTCCTCCAGCTAAATCCAACAGTGCCTTGAGTTCCAGAAATGCGTAGCCTCATACTTAAAAAGGCTAAATATTTCCTGTAGTTTCAGTAAAGGTAAGAATGAATCTTCTTTCTTTCAAGCCCACCCTATGATGACCAGTTTACAGTAGTAGTGCCAAGGTACCATCACAAGAGGCAAATCAACTAAAACTGTATAGAGTGTAGTGACATATTGTAAACACCTAGGAGTAAGCAATAATTAAAAATCTGTCTTGTATTGCAGCTACTCATGTAAACAATTTATGAAACTTCTTTGGCACAAAAAAGCATTTTCCCTAGTACTTATAAATACAACATACTTACATGCATTTTACTTTTGTTTAAAAAGTTACTAATCATACTGATAAGCATTACCTTGATTAGCAAAATTCATAGATAAAGGACCCATTGTATCTTACAAAGAATTAAGAATGTAGTTTGCAATTCAAAAATTATTTTGCAAACTTTGAAACTGTAGGGTAATCTGGAAAGTTAGTTACATTTAAAAAATGTCTCCCTTTTTTTTTTCTCCTATCAGTAATTTAAATCAATGGCAAATAATTTGAGAAAACTGACTTAAAGAAGTTCTGCTGTATTACCTAAGCAAGAAAAATACCTATTGCACTACTACAGGGATGAGAAAAGTTTTTAACACACAAATACAATTATTACATTGTCTTTGTTTCCCCTTTTTCACTCTCCTCGGGATCTTGCCAATAAACACAGAATCCAAACTTCACAAGATGCTAACCCCCACCATCCTTAGTCCCCATCTTTTCAGCAAGAAATTTCTAGCACAATGTTAGATTATCTGTAACTCAGGCCACTTAAAAGCACTTGGTGAGTTTCCTCACCATTTACAAATCACTACCTATGCTTGATTTAAATGATCAAGTTACATTTGTTATTCACATGCAATTTCAAGAGTTTGTAAGAGTGTTTCAGAGTGATTCTTCAGTGCCACTGGGACATGTCCTAAGTGCCATGATATTAACAGGAATGCAAAACCTAACACTGAGTCAACTTGAGAAAAGCTGTTGATAGGTTAAATATGTTATTTGAGGTCCTACACAATATACACAGATGAAAAGCTGGATTTTTAGGTATTTATTTGCCTACAAAGACTGGTGTTAAGGATTCCCTGTCTGTTCTGCAAGAGTTGCTAGATATTTGAAGCACTGCAAAGAAGTACAGTGGCTAGAGCAGGGCCAGGCTAGTGCAAGGAGAAACAAAGCTGATGGCAATTAAGTATGGAACTGATTTCCAACTGTTTCATTTTAAAAATCAGTCATAAGCATTGGATTATACATTCTGTACCTGACCAAGAGCTTTAAATAATTCCAGACTAAAATAGGAAATCTGAAAAGTCTTCTGGGGGAAAAAAAAGTGAATGAAAACTGATGGAATTTGTGAATTATAAAGGTAACCATGAAAAAAATAAAGCAGCTTATTTTTTAACTCAGAACTAGCAGTCTTCACTGCAAGTCATTTTATGGAACATAAACCAAATGCATACAACACAAAGCTCTTCCTTCTTGTGTGCGTCTCAAGATGGTGTTAAGCCTGGACTTGTCATCTCTGTTGTGGGACTTGCAAGGTATTCACTTGATTTCAGACTTGTGAGGGACTTGTAGCTTGCTACTGATGTGAGAGAGCCACAAAGACCAAGCAATGATGGAGTGTCTTCCTTTCCTGTTAAGAAAAACAAGAATTAGGCTAATAATTTTTGCATCACAAGATTACTTGTCCACAAAAAAAAATGAGAGAACAGGAAAAGCTGTTTAATCTACACTAGTATGAATTCATGCTTCAGCACAGGCATGCTTCATAAATGCAATCGGGAAGACACATAACTTATGCCACACCTTCCCTGACCAGGTAGTACAGAGATCCCTACCCAAGCATTACAGGCTGGGCTGTAATCAGGCTCCTACAGAGGCAGATTCAGAGGCTCCACTGACTACACAGTGAAATAATGTTACTAATTCCAGCACCAGTTTGTTGTATGTAAATGGAAGTCCACTGTATACAAGGTACAAATGAAGTGATATTACTAATACAACATCAGTACCAAAGATCTAATTTTAAATCTCACAGAAAGGAGCAGAATAACTGGAATCAGGATATATTTCTATCAAAATAAACATGTTTTCTTTTCTAAGTTTTGTAAGTAATTTGAAGCACATTAGGCTCTGATCACTGGAAGAAGCCCCAGAGTGCAGGAGTAGCACTGCAAGTATCTGCCCTGAGACTTAATATGAAACATACCCACAGGTATGAAACTGCATGGGACAATGCTTCTGTTTGTCCTCCCTTCTCAGAATATCTGTTCATTTTGTGCCAACTTTGTTAATAAATTATGTTACAAAGAATTTGATCTACATATTTCATCCTCCTGACTCACCTATAGAATAGAAAAATCAGCTTAAACTAGAGATAAAAATGAACTCAAAAACATCACAGGCACAAGATATTACTGATAGGCCAGTCTACCTGCATGTTTTAAGATCACATTTATAAAAGTAGCATTTCTTAAAATTGTGTCACATATTCCTGACAGAAAAGGTTTGTTCTCCTCTGAAGGATGTAAGAAAAAAACCCAAATAACTGAAACCATGCCCTGCCCAATTATTTATTATGAAAAAAAGAGTGACATGTAGTTCTCTTGCATCATTTATGGTTCTTATTAGCAGTGTCCAGTTGATTTTAGGTCTCACCTCTACTGAGTTTCTTTCAAGTGACTGAATAGCCTTCCCTAAAGAATGAACTAGACTAGCTCTTCTCAAAAGTTGTCACTTTTAGAAAGATCTTTATTACCATAAAAACTACCTTTTAAAGACTACATTCAACATGAGCACATAGTATACACAGAGCAGGGTAACACTGCTCTGGGCACAGCCCTCCATTTCAAGAACTGTGAAGCTAAAAATCTGTCTACATGAGTGGGCTTAAGAGTAATGTGAAAATTCACTACTTGTAATCATTTAGTTAAAATTGCCATATTGAGAGTTAGACCAGAAATAGCATAGCAGGATCTCTGTCTTACAAAATTACATTAAAGCTTGAGTGCTGATGAACCTCATCAATTTAGAAGTGAGATGTTATGCTACCTTTAAAGACAATGTTGAAATCAAAACCTAAACTATTACTATCATTGGTTTTGCCACATTTTAATTTAAAAAAAATAAAACAAAGTATAACTTCAAACATTGCAAAAAAAGTAGAAAGTAGAACTCTTTATAATAGCCATGCTGATTCTGTTTCACTTTCTCTAAGATAACTTGAATTAAATTATATTTTAATACTGCTTACAATTTAAAAAAAACCTGTTTTTTTCATCCTTGATATTTAAAAAACAAGAAATTTTAGCTGTTACATAATACTAAGGTTCTGTATAGGCAAATCTATTTAAAGCTTACATTTGACGAGGTATAAAAAAATCCTTTTTCTAACTATTTATATTCTATACCCAAAATATTGCTATTTCACAAATCTTCCAGCATTTTCCTGCTTTTCACAATTGCCCACGAGATGGAGCAGCTAAGCTTTGATAAGCATACAGGTCTTGAAAGGGAGTGTGTGCATATATTACATTTATATACACAGTTCATATCATGTTCTTCTCTCTGTTTTAATGGAAACACTGACAGGCTGCATCTCCACCGATAAATGTTAAATGCAAGATGTAAGAACGACAGTGGTAGTTGCAAATCCAGTGCCTTTAATCATTCTTTTAAAACCAAAAAAAGGAAACGTAAAGAGTTCGTTATAGCAGAAAGACGTGAGAAGATCCTCCTTGTAGCTGACTGGTTCTGTGATGGAGGAGGAAGAGGTGTGCAACATATTTCAAGCTTAGCTTTAAATACAGAGGAGTGGGGTGGGTATCTTCATAAATCCAAACTTATTTGAAACAGAGTCCTTAGGGAAACTGAAACACCGCAAAACAATGAAAAATGTGCTTTTCGATGCATATTTTCGTCACACTGAAAATTCATCTCACAGGGACTGAAGTTCAGAGTTATAAAGAACAAAATTAAAGAAAGACACTAGACTAGCTCTGTACCTTCATTTAACAAGTTAATTCCATCTTGCTTCCCATCCTGTGAGTGACCTGGATCCAAAGAGGATTGAGAAAGACTAACTTCTGCTGAAAGCTGGTCCAGACTTTGAAAACTTTTCCTGCAAAGCAAGTAATATTTGGTTGCAACACATTTAAGATCTAACTAGGTATCTTGAAGTCTCCTTAAAAAGTATTCTAAAAAAACCTAGCCAGTTAATCTTTCTTCTCTTAAACACTACTATTGTTTATTTCCTAAGCCAGTTCTTTCCTAAAGCAATGATTTATTTTTCTGCCCTTTTTTCTAATTAGTCCAAAGGAAGGAAATTTTTATGGTAAGCAAGAGAAACTGATTTTACTTACCAGCTGATCCTTGTACATTGTAACAAGAGACTCCAATAGGATATGTTCCAAAATATGCTGATGGAAATACGTCATTTTCAGTTTCCCTGTTCCTCTAAGGGGAAATCAAAATAAATATTAAACTTACTCATCCCATTGTTGATTGTGCTTTCTATAGAGTAGAGTGTCCAAGGCAACAGCATTGACATCCAGAGCTCCTGGGGAAGGCCACTGATTGGTGAGGTGAGTAGTTAATTCTTGTCTTGATCTCAAGTCATTATTCTTTAGCACAGTTCTGTGAATAAAAAAAAGAAGTAAACCCCAGTCTATTACATGCTATTCCTTAAGCTAAAGGAAAACTAGGGCAAACAGTCCTGACGAAGTTGATCACAGAATAATTATGGTCAGAAGAGACCTTCAAGATCATCCACTCCAACTATCACCCAGCATTGCCCCTGTAAACCCTAAACCACATCACCCAGACCCAGACACTTCTTAAACACCTCCAGGAATGGTGACTCCACCACCTCCCTGGACAACCTATTCCAATGCCTGACCACCTTAACAGTGAAAAAAATTTTCTAATATCTAATCTGAATTTCCCCTGTCTCATCTTAAGGCCATTTCCTTGTGTCCTGTCATAGCCGAAGAGACTGACCCCCACCTCACTACAATCTTCTTTCAGGTACTTGTAGACAATAATGAGGTCCCTGCTGAGTCTCCTCTTCTCCAGACTGAACAGCCCCAGCTCCCTCAGACTTTCCTCACAGGACATAGTTTCTAGACCTTTCATGAGCCTTGCTGCCCTTCTCTGGACACACTCCAACATTGCAACATCCTTTTTGGAGTGAGGGGCCCAAAACTGAACCCAGCACTTGAGGTGCAGCCTCACCAGTATTGAGTACAGGGCAATCACTGCCCTGGCCCTGCTGGCCACACTATAGTTGATACAAGCCAAGATGCCATTGGCACCTTGGCCACCTGGGCACACTGTTGGCTCACGTTCAGCTGCTGTCAACCAGCAGCCCCAAGCCCCTTTGTGCTGAGCACCTCTCAAGCCTCTCCTCTGCCAGCCTGTAACACTGCAGGAGGTTGTTGTCACCCAAGGGCAGGACTCAGCACTTCACCTTATTGAACCTTCTGCAGTTATCTTCAGCCTATCGATCAAGTCTGGCCAGATCCCTCTGCAGAGCCTTCCTACCTTTGAGTGGATCAACGCTCTCACTCAACTTATTGTCATCTGCAGATTTACTGAGGGTGCTCTCAATTTCCAGATTGTCAATAAAGATGTTAAACAGGACTGTGACCCCAAAACCGAGACTTGGGGAACACCACTAGTGACCATCCAGATATATTCTACCGTAAGTGAGCAACAGATTGCAATTTTCACAAAGCATCTTAAACTGTTCATTTTTCCCTGGCGAAGCAACTTAGAAACATACTGAGACGTATTTAGGAACAGAAAAAAAGGGTGAAATTTGAATCCTTCTGCAAATGCAATGAAGAAAAGCAATTGCATTTAAAAGATTCTTTCTGCCAGCAAATAGTAATTATCAGGCCAACTATTTGCAAGCCCATTATGGGAATGTGATGTTCTTCCCCTCCCCCCAAGTTTTTTTGCAGTTTGAACACGCTCTCATCCCCCCTTCAATACTTTTACAGAATGAACTAAAACCCAGATGTGTTAATTCCATTATATGCTCTCAGGCAAAATATAACACACAGGTATTCTGTTTTCTAGCACCTTACAGCTTCTTGTAACTTAAGTCTATAACCGATAGAAAAAGTATAAACTGAATACCTTAAATGTTCAAATTAGGTTTGCCTCATATTCCCAGGAAGCAGTTTTCTAAAATTCTGGAAATGAGGAAGCTAATATGCCAGTACTGGAAATCACCTGACAAAAGTCATACAGAAATAAGGGAAGTACATAGTTCTTCAAGCTCCAAGACAAGACCAGCCTTTTTCCAATAGTACAAGGCAACCTCTGACCTGCCCTTATACTGCTGTAGAATAACTAGAAATAAAAGCAACAGTGTTTGTTAACCCATAAATCCTCCAATCCACAAAATACTAGACAATAGTAAAATGTTGCTCTGCAACAAGTTTGCCTATCTCAGGCCTGAAGCAAAAAGCTAATGTTACTCATCTCCATACCAAACGTACTCAGAAGTTCAAAGCCAAATGCCATGTTGCTATCTGAAATGCCAAACTGCACAGCAGATTAAATAACTATTCATGGCACACATACATTTACATGAATTTTCCAATAACATTGTCAACAGGTCTATTTTTACAATGCAGTTTTTATTCTGGTGGTATCTGAACCATTTACACAGGAACCTCTGTAAGGGCACATAAAGGTGTCCAAAGAGCCAAAATTTCCAGCAAAACAAAGTAAGACAGTAGTAAGCTCAGTAAGGAATTTTCAGTAGCTGAGTTTGAGAGAGGAGACAGATTCATAGTTTTATTGCATGAGAAGGAGACGAAGCATCGCCATGATTAAAACTAGTTTCAAGAAATTTCTCTCAAGATGACTAATTCGCTCAGCATTCACACAAGTAAAAAATCAACTTTTCTACCCAGGGATCTATCCCCTTACCCTCATCTCTAAGAGGTCTATAGGAATAACCACTTTGCTAACCCAAAGTTCTCAATAATTTCAAATATCTTGTATGGTACTCCCTTCCCCATGTAATTACCCTAATTCCAAGGGGAACATCGAACATTACACAGGGCTGTTACAGGTTTGTTGATTCGAGGAAACTGAAACAGTGAGATAGCAAGTTCTTATGAGGTTTGCCAGGTACATTACATCACCTCTTCATTCAGAAGGACATCTTGAATGTTTCCACAGAAGTTTCATAACAGGACAGTTTATATGAGCTGTCTGAACATATGAACTATGCCCATAGTGCCTAAATGCAAATTCACACATGTAACACGTATGTATAAATTTCCATTTGGCCAACCCCTGTATGATATCACAGCCACATTATCACAACACACATCTGCAGGCAAGTTGCTAACAGTGGAATTTTTCCATTTGACATAGGTTTCTGTATTTTCCCACAAATCTTTACACTATAGTAACCTGAAATTTCACCCTTTCTGTGTGAACAAGGAAATTCTGGAGCAAAGACTTGCCAAACTTCTCCAGGGATTTGAACATAATAACATTTAAAGATATTTTCAGTAGATCACTTCTTAAACCACTCCACTATGCTCAGGAAGAAAACCAAGCACCAAGTAGGATACAGAACTAACTATTCTCCTCTTAAAACTTCTATTTTGAATCTTCAAAAATACACAAAAATAGATTTGAGATTGTAAAATCAGTCCAAGCACAGTATCAAATATACATAAAATAGTAGTATAGAAAACAGAAAGTTAGATCAAATATTCATACCAGGTGCTGTTAGCTACCACTTGTGTTTTCAGCTTTGTAGATTATTTAGCTCTTTGCTCTTTTACATTGTTCAAGTATGATAAGATTCCACTGCAGCAGAGAGCCTTTATAAAGGGACTGCCTGGGACAACAATTCTCTTGATATGCAAAAACTGGTACTGCCTTTGTTTAACCAGACTTATTTGAAGAGTCAAAGTATTAAACTATACAAAAACACAGAACCATTTAGGTTGGAAAAGACCTTTAAGATCACTGCGTCCAACCATAAGTTCACCACTGCGAAGTCCACCACTAAACCATATTCCTAAGCACCACATCTACACAGCATACAGAATTCTCAAATTCTTAATCACCATGAGGAAAGATGATCCTGCTACAAATATTCAAAAACAGGAAAAGAGGTTGGTACAGGAGCATTTACTATAAAAAAGTTAAAGAGGAAGAAAATATGATCTAGTTTTAATGAAAAAAGCTAACACAGATTTCAAAACTCAGTGTGAAAAAATGCTGTGCAAGACTATCCACTGCTGTCCTGCTGTTGTTCAGACAAGAAAAGCATTTTCTAGAGGTTAAGAGCTCTCAGAGGACAACAACTTGTTTTATCCAAGGCATATTGAATTTCTACAGTAGTGCTCTTGTCCCACAGAATGCAAACACTGTAACCAGTGCTGGCCAGCTCTGGGCAGAGATGCTGCAGGGTTTTGAGCAGGACTTTTCCTCATCACTATGAGTGCAATGAAGACCACGAGCTTTCCTCTAGATCTTTTCCGCCAGGTGTTTAACCAAAAGATGAATATTAGTACTGAAACTTATTTATCTGCTTGTATAGCAAAATAAGTTTGGCATATAAAAGCTTTCAGAAAAAAATTAAAGTCTTGATAGAGTAAAAGTAAGAAACAAAGAAATGGTGGAGAGGTGCAAATGGCAAATAGAGATATTTGTGAAATTTACAAGTTTCACAAAATATTCAAGAGTAAAGAGGAACTGCTGAACTTTTTGGGCCTTGACCGGGACATATTTCAAAAGTGTTACCGAAGGTTCACATAAAAATAATGCAATGTAATACACAAACTTCTGTATAAAATGCTGGCCTGTAGTAAAACATACTGAACTGGAATGGCCTAGGTACACACAGATGTTGCTCTATCACTTTTGTTTCCAAGAATGAGCCACTGCCAAAAAACACCAACTCAAATCCAAAATGACCTGAAGGCCTGTCAATCAAGACTCAAAAGCCTAGATTTTACGCAGGATGTTACCACTCAACTTATAAGTATAACTTATATGAATCAAAATACAAAATACATCGTAAGAATAACACTTAAGATCACAAGTAGTTCTATTGTTAAAGTTCAATAAACTATTGTTCTATTGGTTTGGTAGCTGTGAGGATTTAAGGATGATGCAAGATAAGGTTTGTAGAAAGTATGTTCAGTATGTTAAGCCATTTAATACAAGAGTAAAAGCAAGGACATTCCAAAAAGAAAAGAGGAAAATTAAGAAAGACAAAAGGATTTACTAATGAGAGAAGTTAAAAAATTAGGAAATACTATCAAGTCTGAGTGAAAACAAGCATATACAACAAGATGTTAACTCCTTTTCCTTCAAAAAAGAAGAAAGAAAAAAGGAAAAGATAAAAACAGTGGCTAAAAGTAATAATTTCAGGAAGGCAGTTGTTACATGGAGAATACAGGAGATCTTAATAAGAGGTTGTATGATTGTTTTTTGAATGAAAGACAGGCAGTGTGTGAGATATGGCTGAATAGGGTATCCTGGACTAACACAGTGAGACTGAGGAGTGCAGAAAGTTTTGTGCAGCGTAGGAAGAACACGTAAGAAGTTATTAAGAGAGCAGGGGGTTAAGCCCATTTATGGTACATTATCTAATCTAGATGTGAAAAATTCTTGATTGTCAGAGTCTGTGAACTTCTCCTCCCTCATCCAACTAACTGGTATCTTTTATGTCTACAATCGTTTCTCTCTTTATAATCATGGCAAAGTAGCAGAAGCTCTGTTTCATAATCTCCTGTACCCTTAGCAGTCCTTACCCCAACAAACACTTTTGTAAGATAACTTTATGTAGTGTTTCAGTTCTGAAAAACATTATAAAAATCAAGAAATAGAGAAGATATAGCAGGCAGAGAAAGAATGCTCAGCAACAACCAAAACATCAGTCTATTACCAACATTATTCTCAAACTGAATCCAAAGTGTACCCAGCACTGTACCAGCTACTAGGAAGAAAATTATCCCAGCTGAAACCAGAACATCTCTTTTAAAATGACCAAATATCCTTTGTATTACTTCACAGCATACATTTTTTCATAATGCATTTATATAAGAGAAGTATAATATACACAGTCTTGCCATGTTGGCCCAGGATACCCTATTTATGACATTTAAATTGTGGTGAGATTTTTTTAACATCTGAAAAAAAGAAGAACTCCATACAAATTCAAAATACTACTGCAAGTAATAATTCGTTTGGCAAAACAATCAGCAAAAGATATGAGAACGTCTTAATACTAGAATACATCATTAAAAACTAACAAATATTTGGCTTACATTTATGTTTTTTGTTCCCTACACTAGGAACCGCTATTAAAATTAAGCCCTTCTTCAAAAACAAACAAAAAGTTTTCAGTAAAAACATCCTGCTAATGAATTCCTGCCTATTACAAAAGATTACTGATGTGTCATTAACTAATCAATGCTAACATACTCCCAAGTTGGAAATAAGTGTCTGCAGATACATATACTCCCTCCAGGCCTGTAAATTTACTTACTTTTATTCAAGAAAAACAGAAGCAGCCAGAGCATTCATCAGGTTTACATAGCTATTCCCAGAAATATCTCTGCATGCTTTTGACTTTCGGTTCTTTAATTGTGTATATAAGAAGCTGGGAAATGCAAGATTAGTGAAGTCTTCCAATAAACATCCTTCTCCTCTAGTGTTCCCTGACCTTGTGCTTGCCAGGTACTCTCCAGAATATTTACTTGCGGATTTCCTCAACTTTTATTATTTTGAGATGTTTGTTTAATGATTTATTAAGCACATGCAGGATGTATTTTTGTAAGGTACGCACATAAAAATAAAATGCAATTGACAAATTATTGCCTACTTCCATCCCTGCTGCCCTTTCAGTTCTGGTACAATCATGTTAGGAGCCACTGTGAAAATGGAGCATCAAAATTAGCTATTTTTAAATTTTTGGCTGCTCAGCTGCCTCTCAAAAGATTAAGAAATTACTGCTTTGAATTAACACATCTAAGACTTCTGCATCTTGAAAGTGTGACCTGACCTAATAGTGAGAGAGGGAGACAAAAGACAACCTGTATGTGGGGTTCCTGCATGCACAACAGAAATGATATAAAACAGTGATTATCTTTGGTCACTTACTATACTGTAACTATACTACCTCTGAGAATTTAAAAGTAAATAAGTAAATAAAATTTAATCTCAACATTTAGTCCAAGCTAATACAGAAAAGCCTTTTCTGGGTAACCACACAAAACTTCTGGTCTCATTTCAGCTAGACGGGATTTCCAATTTCCCCTGGATCAAATCCAGATTCACACCACTGGAAGCCTACTCCGAAAGTTCCATTTACATAGGGTTTTTCTGTTTAATAACCCAAAAGTCAGTTCTGTTTCCAATTATACCTATGAAAAACCAGTAATTTCTTACCTGCAAGTTTAATTTCTCCAAATCCAGAAAATGCCAGTCCAGTTGGCAATTTGCCCTCCTACCAGCAGATGAAGACAGGAAATAAACCAAACAGATTAATTCCCTAAGAAAGGGAATTATAGCAGATGAATGTTCCAGTTCAAGAACTACCTGAGTAGTGAAAAGTAAAAGTGAAAATAAAAGCTTAAAAAAAATAAAAACATTTGAATAAGAACAAGCTTTAAAAACTTCTATTTAGGACAGAAAATATGGAATGCAAACTCAAATTGATAGCATACATGAATACAACTAAAATCTGTAAAAGCAACTCCAAAATAAAAAGGTAACTCCCAAGCTGTCAGTACTGTAGCACAACAGTGAGCTGTCTGGACTGGTATGTCATTGGACTTTGAGAAATTAGATCAGCAGGTATGAAAATGAGTTACTTACCAGTAGATTTTGATGCTGCAATCACCTCTCAGTTTGTGTCCTGTGCACAGACACAGTATTCCCCAAATTAGATGCCAGAGCAGTTAGATCCCAGCAGACTTGCTAAGGGCAGTTGCTGCAGTGAAAAAAAAGCAGGAATGTCCTACCACAACACATTTTCTTACTCTTTCTGACTGACCAACAGATCTTCATGTGTCACATCAATGGTACTAGTTGTGCCACAGAACAGATCCCCTTGAAGCTTCTTCAGCATTTTTTTAGTCTTCCTTTATTGTCTCTTAGAGAGATCTTGAAATATATCCTCCAGTAACAAAATTAGTTATCAATTTTATACAGCCTTCAATTTTCTTGACCTTTGAATAACTTGGGTAAGTTTATATAGTCAGAAATACCGACTGCTTGACTCCTGAGTTCTAGTCTAACTGCAGTGGAGACTTCGTTTCAGAACACAGACATCCAGAATGGATCAAAACATACCATAATATGTTACCTTTGCATATGTCCATTGAAATAGCACTGCAGCATGTGACTGACACTCTTCGTGTCCTTGGACAAATAACCAGGCCTGATTCTTTGGAGAAGGATAACAGGCACAACACAATCAATTTTCCCAGATAGTAGGTCTTGACAGAAAAGAAGAATACTGAACTTGATCAGCAACCAAACTACGGAAAAAGTCAAGAGTAGATTTAAAGTCAGTTCTTCAACTATCAGATCATCTCTGCTGTGAAATGGAGGACTCTTAGCAAAAAGCTTTTTTTTGACAGATTATCTAATTTGCCTTTTGTAAATATCCTTTCAAACTCAGCTTGTCACTTAAGGATTTTTTTTTCCCTTTGTCAGTGATGTAAACACAAAATATCCCTTTATAGCTGAATTCCTTTTAAAAAAACATTTCTACAAGGGTGTGGGGGGAAAAAAAAAATTAAGATCTTCCTTCTTAACAGATCAGGAAAATTTCCCTAAAACCACTGGTCTTCTCAATAACTTTTTTGCCATTTTAGCATTATTCCTTTGAATTCAGTAAAAACAGGAGAATCAACTGCAAAATGGTTGAGTAACTTTGGGTTGACAGAACAACCACTTATTCTTTAAACTTCCACTATCATATTAAATAAGCTAGCAAGACTTTCAGCAGAGATATCCAACCGTGTAATTGCAAGATGAATCTTCTACATAGACAAGCATTTGCCAAAACTAGCGTCTAAGCTCTTTCAGAATGCCATGGTCTTAATTACAAGAAAAAAAAAATATATAGCAGCAAGCCATGAGTAATGCAAGTCCTTCCTGGCAGTTGAATGTGAATTAACAGAGCTGCCAAACTATGCAGACAGTAACACAGAGCTTCAAAATCTTAGGCAATTGTGGAATAAAAAAAAGAGGAGGGCAAAAGTCTGATCCAAGAGCAAAGGGGTGAAAAAAAACCCCAATCAAAAATCCACAATCAGAGTAACAAACAGTAGAAATGGAGATATGGGAAGGGATAACTGCTGGCAAATAAAAATCTTTGCCAATGCAATTTGAGTTATAATTTGGATAACAACATACTGAAAAAAATTACAGTGTTAAGTGATTGCATAAGAACATCTAGATGCCAAACAGAAAAACCACCAGTCTAGATCACTTGCTAGCCAGAACAGGATGGCAGCTAATAAAAGCTTCTTGCTCAAGAATCAGGTAGCACACTGATTGTATTTTCTTGGTTATAACTTCAGACATTTCACTTTATCAATTTAAAGCCTTTCCAGAACTCATTTAAACTGTGTTTATTTTAGCAAAATATTGAAGAAACACAAGACACAAAGTTGTAGCCTTAAAACTGGAAAAACAAGTTGTAACTTAAATTTGTAAACATCATCCATAATTTAAAAAAAACCTCAAACATTTTTGCAACCGTTTGTGTATGCACACTGATCAGTAACTTACCTTAGCTGTATTTTAGAGAACCTTAAAATTTTGTTTTGAAAGTATAAAATGGATTTGTTAATCTTTTTTTACTGAATGAAACTTAATTCCTGATCTGATTTATTTAAACCAATAGATCTAGTAAAAGAAATCTGAAGTTTAGAATAATTTAAATACCAATTTCTTTTGCCTGAGGAATCTCAGAGATATTCCTTCAGTATATCGCTTTTCCCATCAGTATCTTCTAGAATACAGAAGCAAACCTACAGTAAAGGTTAAGAAATTGTCCCAGGTTAACCAAAAAGGATGTAATCTATCACCACCCACATAATTCCTTGACAAGCTGGGTCGTTCACAGCAGTTGGTTACACACCTGGTCCCTGAGGCTATGACTGAGGAGAGGCAGAGCATGTGAGGTGGGGTAGTACTTCTCATCTCAACTGTGATAACTTACCGGGGCAGCAGCAGCAAGCACCACCCATCCCGGGTGGATCATCTCTGCTGACGGCCCATTACCCAAGTGGGTAAGCACCAACCAATAGAACGTCAGGAACATCCCCTTCCATTGCGGAAATGCCCACCCCTGGAGAGACACCAGCTAAGAAACACCACATAAAAACAGGCTCGGGGATGGAGAGAGACCACCACTGGACACCCAGACTGCTGGACACCCAGAGGACCAGGCCTTTCTACGGGACTACTGCTTTCAACAGCGCTGCAACCACTGGAGAACCGGAGTTCCAGACCTTCAACAGGACTGCAACCACCGCCGGGTTGTTCCATGGCTCTGTCGGTTTAAGCTGCTGTTTCTGTATTCCTGCGTTTATTTTAACCTTTCTATTAAAATTGTAACTCTGACCTAAAATCTCTCTCGAAGTATTTGTATGGGGTTAATTTCCCCTGCTGGTTCACCTTCAAACCAGCACAGAAATGAAGCACAAAGACCTGTGACTCTCAGAAGCAAATGGTAATGCAAGGTTATTTATCTAAACAGATAAAGCACAAAGAGATCAAATTCAGGCTCTATTATTGCAATCCAGAAGTTAACGATTATGCACCGTGATTGCTTTACCATATTTTAACCTGTTTTTTTCTAACCCCTCAATTTGCAGTATCAAGTTATTCAAATCCTTTTATGGAAACAAAGCCTCAGGTTCACCTGAGGTTCCAGACATGAGATAATTCTTTTTTTGTAATGAAAAGAGGAAGATTCTGATGTTTGCTGTATTACTCTGCCAAAGCAAGTATTCTTTTTCTGCCACAGTTCAGGTAAATTCAGGTATATTAACAGAGTAAGAAACTCACAACCCGCACAATACGCTTTCCTACTGGAAATGCACATCATTTGCAACTGCATTGCTTTGAGGCCTTCAGAGGCTCAATACTTTTCATTATTATTTTGAAAGGCCTTACTTTCCCCTGCTCCCACTCTTATAATTCTACATAGGATACATATTCCAGAATTTGGAATGTATGAAGTGCTAACGTCCAAGTAACTTATTTAAAGCTTTCTTGCTTGCTACTTCTACGCAATGCATTTATCCATAGTAGTGTAGAAATGAGAGTGGGAGACAGAGAAAAGTGGGAGAAAAGAGAAAAGATGCCACTATAAAAACAGATTTTTGTATTACACAATACAGACTCCTAGAAGGGGATACACTGCCATGCTAAAGTCATTAAGTATGCAAAATGGTGAAAGGAAAGTCCCTATGGGTATCTAATCCACCACAGACAGAGAGTGCAGGGGAGAGGGGAGCAGAAGACAGACTCCTTACAAAAATGAGTATCTTTCACTTTGGAGTCAGGAAACATTTTGCTGTAAATATACCAACACATCCTATCCTTGAAGACACCATTAGCTTCAAAAGCTTTAAACTTTTCTAATGTTAGGGTTTATTTTAATAGAAACCTTTTAACCCCCCTTTTTAACAGTTCTGAATGAGATACTAAAATATGAGGGTTTAAAAATCAGTGCCTCTCTATCTACTGCATCTTGCAGAGTAAGTCCTTTCCTTCATGCTGCTACCAACCCAGAAACTTTTGGCTTCCTATTGCACTATAAACCCATGTGGATTCCAAGAATAGAATTATCATGTTGGAGGCTTGATTGCAAATTTGTTTAATTCTGCATAGTTCTGTGCCTTGCCCTGTATGCTCCGCTCTGAATTGCAGGAGTCTGTCTGTCCAAGTACTACGCCCAGCTGAACTTTTCCTAGTTATATTTTTAAGCAAAAAGGGAAACACCCATGTCTTCTTGCGTTTCCACCTCAGAAAACATAACTTCCCTTCTTGCTGTCAACTCACACCCTTGTAAAACAGAATGGGATTACAATATTGCAGCAAACTGCAAAAGAAAACATGATACGAAAACGAAATCCAAAACACTGCCTAAACAAAAGTTTCAGCATCTGTCAGAATATGTAATATTTTTTCTATGCTGTTAAAAAAAAAAATACAGACAAGTTGAAAAAAGACGGACTTGAAAACTGACCAGACTGCAATATTAAGGATTTCAAACTGCTGCTCAGACTTGGGGGAAAGGCAGAGGACATACTGGAAGCATTACAAATAAAAGCATGGCTAATGTGAATTAGGGTTTGATAGCAAGATCCATGAAAGTTTTAAAAGGAATGAAGGATTAGCATTCTCAGTTTACACATTCTAGGAAAGAAATTTGCCAGGATCACAGATTAAATTTTAATCTTCAACTTCCTTTCAGTGAGGAAATAAAGCAGCTGCAACAAATTGGATTTAATGTACTTAAGCAGTTGAGGAATTCAGTTTCTTTAAAAAAAGAGGAAGTCTTAAAAGAGGACTATCTGAAATGAAAGCAAGAGTCCTAAAAAATTGATCCAGCTTTCCTATTTCTCCAGATGATTTAGCTTTTGAGCTAGGATTACAAAGCCAAGCAACCCACATTTAAGTTTTACTCACAAGAGGACACAAAACACAGGCTAAATTTCGAAGACTTCGCTCAGACCCTTCTGCTTCTGTTTCCTTGGACAAGCTTTTCTCTGCTTTGTCCCTGACAGCACAGCTATAGCCTACATCCTCGACAGCTTTGTGCCTTCCTCTATGACCCTACCCTGCCTGCCCTCAGGCAGAGTACTTGTGGCAGCACTCTGCAGACTCCAGAGCATTTACAAATAGAATCTTGACAAAGTAAGGAAAAGCAGAGATATTATTTTCATAAGCCAGTTTTTTAACCAATTGGGCATGACCAATCATTGAAAAGACATCATCTTTGCTAGAAAGAATCTAGTAAATCTTCCTTTACATACTCCATAATGGATCTGGTAGGACATGGTGTGTTAGAAACAGAGAAGCTCATTTTGCCTGGAGCTAAACATGTATGAATTTACTCTGCATGCTGCTCTTACAGAACTATTGTGCTATGTTCAGGTGCTGCCAAGGATGAGCTGATAGACCTTTCTGAAAGGCAATGAGCATTACCCTAAGCTCCATGCAGTGCTACCATAGGGGAAAAAAAGGTGTGCAGACAGAGTACTCCAACAGTCAGTGCCTGGAAAAGAGGGAAGCGTGACATGCTGTGCACACCTCAGGGGTGAAAGCACACACAGCATATTGGCCGTAATTAAAGAGTATCACTGAAAAAAACAGCTTCTCAGGGCTGCAGGTACACTGTCATTTCCTGTCTTTACAAAGACATCTGTATTATCCAGATAGAAACTGCAGTATTGCTGAATATTAAAATATTAAGAGTTATTAATATTAAAATGTTAAGCTATATAAAAATATTAAGAATGTAGTACAAGCACAGTTTGGACCTTGAAAAGGCTAATTCTGAAGTAACAGCCAGACAAATTAAACCTATCTTTTAAGATTTGACAACACATGAAAAAGAATTCTTAGTTACACAGTAAAACTTAATTCAATATAAGATGTGAGTGTCCCTACAATTTAATTTGACGCTTATCTGTGCCTTAACCAGTGACAGAATTCCAAACATAGAACACTGACTTTTTTTCCCCCTAACTTTCCTTCCCTCCACACGCCCCCCTCAAAACACCAGAACAAGATGGGGATATAAGAAGAAACAGTAGAGGGAGATAAAAAACAGAGACGTATAAAATATACCATAGTAGTTGAATCTAAGAAATAAATTTTATACATATGTGATAAATTTAAAAAAAAAAAAAAATTACACCAGTTGGGAAAAAGGGGCTGTACCATCTTATACCAGGCATACCCGGGGGAATTCTTTAGGGGAAACCTGTGTTGGTAAACATTATGCAAATCACTATTTTTATTTCAGCAACACCACAGCAGAAGAAAAAAATTTTAAAGCATTTTGAGAGTTTTTCTGCTTTGCATGCAATGCTTTCTGTTTTCCTTTCACTTTAACAAAGAACATCTGTTTGAATATCAGTGAGTCAATATGCAGGAGATGAGTAAGAGAAATTGATGGAATCTTTCTTGTAATCATACATCAATATTTAACATATATAAATATCAATTTCAGATGCAGAATCTGAACTTCAAAGTAACAAATATCAGCAGAGTTTGTCTTAACACAGGTAGTGTGTTAGTCAAAAGAACTAAGGGGGAAAAAAGCCTGTTTAAGCTGAGCTAAAGAGTTTTAATGCAAGGATATTGCGGGCAAATGGTTTCAGATTTTGCCCAGTCACATCTTTGACTGAGCTAACTAGTCCTTCAAGGCGGTGGTCTCCAAAGTGAGGTGCACAAGACATCCTTTGGGTGGAAAAAACCTCTTTTTGTACTGTTAATAAATTAAAAAAAAATAACATTTTGTTTATTTCATCTTTATCTTATACTCTTCAATTTCTATTTTTGTATGTTTAAAAATATAAATAATATATTACCACAATAGTACAGTTATATAATTTACAAATAAATACCCCTACGTTGTGGGGGTGCTTAGAATTTTTTTACTGATGGAATATGTGACCAAATGTCTCTCTGCTTCAAGAGACACTGAACGCTTCTTTGCAGAAACATAGATGAGGAAGGAATGTCTGCCTCTGTACATTTTGAATACTCCAGGATACAGTTCCTTGATGGCTTGGGATACCTCTCCCATCACAATTTGAATGTTACAGAATTCAAACTGTTTTCTTCATCTAGACATGCCATGGATCACAGGCTTCTCTTGGCTGTCATCCTGTAAGATGTTATTTTTAAGCACTTAAGAACTGTTAATTTGAAGCACCTTAAGGCCCTTAGAACTCCCTCACCCTCACTATAAAAATACACTATTTTTACAGAAGAGCGGAGCCAAAAGCACTATTCTGTAGTGTTCAACTACAACAAGCCCTAGACAAAAACACATTCCGGTGGTGACGTCTGAAGAAAGCAAATGAAGGCCCTAAATGGCTCATCATTATTACAATTCACACAACTGCAATGCCTCCTGGACTCTGACAGGCTGGGGGCATCGACCACCTCTCTAGGAAGCCTGTTCCAGTGTTTGACCTCCCTCCCAGTAAAGAGATGTTTCCTACTGTCCAGTCTGAATATTCTTGATAAGCTGTGCATTAGCCTAAACGTGTTGGACTGATGACCAGGTTGTCTATTCCAGATTCACTATTCTAACTTGATTTGCCATCAGACATCTGCCAACAAAGTGAGAGGTCCAATCCTCAGATGGGTGGGCATATCGCTAAGAAGTTCAATTAAGCTGAGAGACACAAAAACTGTTACTCTTTTGTGAATAACTGATACATTTTCAGCTTCCTCATTTTCCAGATATTGGTATTCATGAGATCTGTAAAATGGCTTTTAACTAAATTGAAAACTATGTTTTTCATTGTAGTTTGGATATTCAAGCGTGTGAGACAAAGTTAAGAATACTGAAAATGGTAGAATATGAAGCATAGCAGCTGTAAAAGAAAAATTCCTTCCACGTTTCTCTGACCTCCTATTCCCATATTTATCTCATGCTTTACAACAAACCACATTATTAAATGTGCATACAGAAAAGTTTCTCTGTAGGAAATCTAATTTTTAATGCAAAGGCCTTGTTGATCTGTTGATCCTGTATTAACTGGTTTCCAAGTCAGCAAAAATAACCTATACTGTCAAGAAAGTCAGATCTCTATTTCTTACCTCACACTTCTTTTTTTGGAGAGGGAGGCAGAAATAGATACAGACTCAGATTCTGTCCAAATCCACTGAGAATATATATATAAAACATTTTGCCTTACATGCCTGTGAAATACCATTTTGGAAACATCAACAAAAACTCAACAGAAGTTTGAAGCCACAGACCTTGCTACCTTAAGAACAGCAGTCAGTGGAATAGAAGAGCACCATTAAAAAGAAAATATAGAATGTTTATTTATAATAGTTTCAATAACACAGCAAACAATCCTAAACCAGATCTCAAAGTGTTTTACAAACAGCAATGCAGTATGCCTTGGGCAGAATTACAGTCCCAAATTTGCTCTTATCTGCTGATGAAGAACTCAAACAGATTACAGCATACATTTACTGCTTCAAAATGCTAGTAATGGTAGTGGAGCAAAACACTAAGATGTGGTACTACATTAACATCATTCTAAAATGGTTAGACCGTAAAAAGCAATTGGCCAATAGTCATACCTCATTACAGACACATTACCAATACAACACATTCTGTTGCCAGGTCACCCTTGGTCAGAATAAAAAAAAAACCACTACACAAACACCAAGTATGATTAAAATAAGTTAATTATGACTGGTGTTGATCATTAGAAACCTGCTAGGAATATTTCTTCCCCTCTCTCATCTGACAGGCACACTATGCTCACAGGAATAAAAATGTAAAATTATACCCCCAAATACCTAGTGTAGTTCAGACTCCTGACTGCAGCATCTCACAAACAACTATACAAGAACACACTGTCAAGATACAACAGAAGTTACTCCACAGCTTGAGCCTTTACATAATAAAGCCATCAAACGCAACCAAACCTGAAAGACTGAGATCTTTAGAACAGTCTGACTGCATACATCTCAGATAAAATTTAACAGCAGGTATGAACATTCAAAATTTCCAGTATCAGAGTAGGTTTGAATGAGTTCACACTTTCCCCCACCTCTCCCAAATAACCAGGGATGCCAAAGCAGTACAATGAATCATTAGGCATATCAGTAAGTTCAGAGAAGAACTCAAGACCAGGTATCTCTCAAAAACTTACAGTCAATCAGAGGAGAAAAAAAAAGAAACTTGGAAAAACATCTTTTTTTCTTCCTCAGCTGTGAAATTAGCATAAATAAAATGCCAATTATGTATTCTTGAGGATTTTTATAAAATCCATTTCAAGCACTGGCAATAAAATGATCTATTGCAAGACAGAGAGCAGAAGAAAAAAAACCATCTTTGTTTACAAGCTAGAAGTACTTATAATTTCATAGAAAAGACCCTTCTCGATGGTGTCTTCATATATTCTTTTTATCATGGCTTGTTTCAAAGATCTCAGATGACTGCCATGTTACTCCAGGGCTCAGACAGCTACAAATTACTCCAGATCTAAGGCAAAATAAGTTGTCTTATATTTGTTATGAACAGAATATTCAACTGCTGAAGGGGCACACTATGGCAGTCTCATGGCAATCCATCACCACAGTGCAAGTCTTCCATCCACCTGGGTCCTCAAACACAGAATCATAGAATGGTTTGGGTTGGAAGGGACATTAAAGATCATCTACAAAGACGTGGGAATGTCTCTGCAAAAGGAGAGTACCTCCCTACCCAACAGACAGGACTGAGAGGATAAACTGTGTAAGGATCATAAGATACTCAAATATTTATCATGTTAGAAATCACATATGCTATTAAAAAAAATAAGCCTTCTACTGTTTTAGCATTTTGCTTTGCATTGAAGAAAGGGTGATAGGGAACTGTTTCGCCAGTTTGAATAGTTTTAGGACTACCAGATGAACTTCTACTGTGTCTGAGCCATCACAAATACATTAGAATCTAAACAAAGAAAATAGATATTGTTTTATCCTCTCTTCCCTAACTTTTAAAAAATAGTCTTCAAAAGGAAGCTGTTTTCAATACTTTTAGGATTAGCCTCAAAACTGGAAGTAATAAAATATAAAGAACATTTTATAAAAACGTGTTAAAAATTTAAGCAAGTTTACTGCAAGCTATTTCAGATCTAAAAAAAATTTAAATATTTCATCTCAGAATTATTCTGTCTTACACTACTGCAGTTTCCAGGGAGCCATTCCCAAATCTAAGACTTGTCAGTAAAAAAAACTAAAGAGCTAAAATACATCAATTTCTTTAAGAAGTTTGACTCATTTCCATAGGATCAGAAGTCCTTCGTATTGTATCATTAAATAAGTTAATTAATTTAA
The DNA here is from genome assembly GCA_018881555.1 of Amblyornis subalaris. NCBI lineage: Eukaryota > Metazoa > Chordata > Aves > Passeriformes > Ptilonorhynchidae > Amblyornis > Amblyornis subalaris. Next base: position 5,377,720 of record JACAXG010000047.1, on the reverse strand, counting down.
GTAATACTGCTCTAACAATGCTTGTCCATTATGCTAACTTACAACTGGTCTTGCAGTTCCACAATGATATATTCCAGCTGCTCCTTCTCCATTTTATGGGCTAGATCCATATCTTCAATTCTTTGTAACAGCAGTTTATTCTGTGAGACTGATTCAGACAGCTGGTTTTCTCTGAGTCGTACCAATTCTTCAAGATAACCCTGAAAACATAAGTTGTTAGAAAACTTTAAACAACACACTGTCAAAACCACTTTTGATTATGTATGTTCATATTTTCTAGTTTATGATGTATATGATTTTACTTTGGGTTTGTTGTAGTTTTTTAAAATTATTTGTTTTTAAACAGACTAGTAAATTGATTTATCTTAAGTTTGAGATTTCCAAATAGCTAACAGGAAAATCATATACTTATTTTTATTCTTGCAGAAGAATAGAAAAATAGATGAAAAAATGAGATAGGAATGCCACCAGCATGAAACACTAATTCATTTTTCAAAAACAACTGTCATGAGTACAAGAAAAAGATCAGAATTCTACAATTGAACAGGTGCAGGATGTTAGATAAGGATGCACAAGGATAAGAGTAGAATATATCTACATGGATCTTTATAGTTAATGAAAGGGATCCAGAATTATGATGAATAAAATAGCCAACATTATTTTAAAGTTTCTTTGAACTTTTGAATCACGCATTAAAATGACAGAGAAGGTTCCAGCATGTCAGATGTTAGTAACTTCTTAGAAATTGTCAGTTAAAACTACATACAGTAAGTCTACACTACATAAAACTGTGCACATTCCTTGAAACCTGTGGAAAAACATGCAACTGTTTCATATGTGCCCCCATTTTAAAAAGGTATTAAAAACAAGGTAGTTTTCACAGACACAGAATGGGTGTGTCTAATTCAACTCCTGTTGAATTAAGAGAACAAATTTCCCATTAGCTGGTAGCAAAATACTACTAATGTAATTGATCACCACAAAGACTGTTAAGGGTTCCTTATATGAGAGGAAACAGAAGGAGATAGGATTGCTCAGGTCAGGGCTGAAGAGAAGAAGGGAAGAGGGTAAGAAAAAAGAATTAAATCAATGTGCATCAGTATTTAATGGGAGAGTGTATGCACGATGGAATCAGACTCTTCTCAGACACAGCCAGTGAAAAGAGGCAACGGGCACAGATTGAAATACAATACAGGAAACTATTTAAATATAGGAAAACTTTTCTTTTTTCCACGTTTTTTTTTCCACCTTAAATGAACACTGGAAGGGGTGTACCAACAGGCTAGGGAACCTGCATCCCTGATATATTCACAGCCTGACTGAAAAAGACCTTGAGCAACCTGCTCCAGTCTACATTTTTCTGAGCATGGGAGTTGGACAAGACAATCTCCAGAACTGCCACTTGACCACAACTATTCTGTGATTCCATAATTACATATAGTTCTATCCACTGGATATATTTATATTTGACAGGGCCTTTTTAGTCCCAATACAAGTTCCAAGGAATCTTGGGAGCTTTTCAGTATACCTGGTTCTGTCTCATCAAATGTTACTGTTATCTTGACTCTTAAAGATATTCCTTGGAGCTCTAAGTAGCACTTCAAAAGTACTAAATGATGTGTTAGGACATAAATTTCCTGCCTCTCAAAAACATTTAAAAAACCCAAACAAACAAACAAACAAACAAACAAAAATTCAAACCATTTTACAGAAATATTTTAGACCTGAAGCATCAGTATCAAAAACAATCCTATGAACAGTAAATACCTCTATCTATAATGACACAGAGATACACCATCACACCAGTAAAAGCATGTAAAACTCCAGTATAAACAGTACACAGATAATTTAGGAGTTTACTATACAGAAGTGAACATTTTAAACCATTCCAGAACAGGGAAGGGATAACTTCTACATAATAACAAATATGTAAAGTATGACTTATTGATCTGGACAAGAGACAACTTGGAAAAGACAAACTCATCATATTTCCAGAGTGGCCTGGAGAGGGCAGTGTCAAGGGTTAACCCTTGACAGGCAGAAAGACTGTTCCTAATTTTTTAAAAAACAAGACCTAGGCACCACGAAATCAAGCTCATAGGAGCCAAATTCGAAAGACAGAATAGGAGGTGGTTTTTCACACAACAGATGGTAGATTCACAGAATGCTTTGCCAAAAAAAAAAATTGTTTGGATGGTAAAATTTTACATGGCATCAAGGGGATATTTGACAAGTATTTGGAAGAGAGATTCATCACAGGTTACTACACAGACAAACCTTATCAGCTTCAGGAAGTCCCTCAGCTGATATACATTGGCCAAGAATGTATTAGYGGAAAAGCAGTGCATATACATATGTTTTGTGCTTATTTGTCCCTCCACATCTACTTTGGTCAAGTACCCAAGACACGATACCCAAGGATTCTTGGTCTAAACCAGCAGAGCGTAGCTGATCCAACAAAGCAGCGCTAGGATTTAGCTTGCTAAAGTAACACCTGACCCTACCCTACCATTCAAATGGATCAGAGGAGAGATCTTAGCTGCAATCCGATTGCTTGTCATATTGTGATCCTGGTAAACACCATCCCCCTGTGCTATTAATGACTGCAGCAGACATACTTGGGAGGCACAAAAGGAATTTATCACTGTTTGTGTAACATGAATGACAGTAGAGCAAAAGAAGGGTCCATCAGACACACTGTATCAGTTACTAGAGACATTCCTTTCAACTCAGTCTTCTTGTCACAAACATCCAGTTTTCCAACACACAGAATGTCAGAAAGCCCCCTTGTTTGAATAAAAATGGTCTCTGATGAACTGGTACTGCAGAGTGCAACTCAGTTGTTGGTGCAACTTATTGCCACGAAAAAAGGGAAGAGAGAGAAATACTCAGGAAAGCGGCTCTATTACATAGTCCATCTTAATGGTCATTTGTTCAAGTTGTAGTGGAACAGACGTAGTACAGCTAAAGTGAATTATATAAAAACTTGGCAGGTACATCCCAAATGAAAATTAGACAATGGAAAATTTTCTGTCTGTAGGAATAAAAAAGTTATTTTGCTGCTGCAATTGGAAGTAGGCATTCTAAAGGAGGACAACTAGGAAACTGTCAACAGCTGTCAGAGTAGCTATCATTTTGAAAATTGTTTTAAATGCACCAAAATTTCCAAAGATTCATCCTAAAACTGATTTAAATTTTTCCTGACCCCTCCTTTCTTTTTCTGTGCACTACTTCTTTGGTGTCTATGAACAGTCTTCCCTCTTCTCTCTCTCACTAGCTAATATGCTTTGCAATTACTGTGGATGTAATATGCTGTTATGAAAAACTGACAAGCACTTTGCTTTGAAAACGCCAAATTACTAAAAGGTTTGGACTTATATTTCACTTCACCTTTAATTTAAGGTATGTTGGGTGGTAGGCGGAAAACCCATCTTTGCTTTCCATAGTAACATTCAATACATCACCTAAATTAAAATCAAACACAAACACATGCTCTTTCATGTTTTCCTTTCCCATTCTAGCTTCAATCAAGTTGTAAAATTACCTATTTTCTAAAAACCCATCTCAGTATCACTGAGAGGATAGTTTTGCTTTTCATCTAAATGGACTACTTTGCTGATCCTTTTTGTTTAGTTTAAGACTAACTGTTAAAGTTTAACATCACTATCATCATAGAAGCCTTCAAGCAGCAGTCTACCTACATCAATAAAATTCTGTGGCTTCTAAGGAAGAGAAAAATCATATGAACTTCAAGCTCACAACCTAACAGCATCAGAGATACAGTGTCTGTAGCTCCAAGAAAGGAAAAAGAAGCCAAAGCTTCTACATTAGATTGTGAAATCTGATCTCTGAATTATTATTATTCCCTTCCCCAACTCCCCAAAACTCTTCTCCCTGAAATCTGTGAACAAAGATGCTTGGATACTCTGAGGATCATAAAACTTAGGACCACTTACATGAAGCTAAAAAATATTTAATATATTTTCCTGCCTTTACTTAGATGAATATGCCACCAGTTGGCTAGTGATAAGCTCTGGTTCCATAGCCCCCACACAAAACTAATTTTTACCTTCTGTTCCAATGCAAGCCGGTACTTCTGTTCTACCCTTTTGCATTTGTTGTACCAACTGTTTTCATCCGTGATGAAAGGAGGACCAATGTTCTCTGGAGTACTGCCTTCACTGCCACTACTGCCCAGAGTTCTCAGCTCTTCTTCATCACTGCTGATGCTGTCAGAACTGAAGAATCATTTATTAGCCAAGTCAAAAGCTGTGCTTGTAAAAATGCAAATTCTCATTGAAATTAAAGCATCGCATTTCCTAAAAAGCTCTGCAAATCAAAAAGAATTGAAAGGGTGAGATATGATAAATCACTAAACACAATTTGTATTTCAAGCTTTTGTTTCTGTAGTCGTCTAAAAAATGGGGCAAAATTTGCTTGTGATCTTATTTAAGTTAGATAATTGTATGTGAGCTACTCTCCTGGAGTACAAAGGGTAAATGCATTACAATATGCTATCTAAGGAAGTGATAACAACCTTTTTTTCACAAATTCAGGGCAAAGAGGAATACCTGAAAATCGACTTTTTTCTAAAAAAAAAAAAAATCAGAAAACCAAAAAAGTGGTTGTCATTATGTTAAATCAAGATAAATTTAAATAAGAATATATCACTATGTTCATAGCAAAGGTCATGTGCCTGTTACTTCACAGCATGTATCTCCCTACATAGTGGTAGACTCACTGTTAAAATATGTTCATATCATCCAGAATCAATGTATGCTAGAGAATGCAGACATCTGTCTCAAAGACAAGAATTTATTTTAGTCTGGAGAACACTGAGAGGGGACCTCATTAATGCATATAAATATCTCAAAGGTGGGTGTCAAGAGGACAGTGCCAGGCTCTTTTCAGTGGTGTCCAGTGACAGGACGAGGAGCAATGGCCAGCAACCAAAACACAAGAAGTTCCACCTCAACATGAGGAAACACTACTTTACACTGACGGTGGCAGAGCACTGGCACAGGCTGCCCAGGGAGGTCGTGGAGTCTCCCTCTCTGAAGACATTCAAAACCCACCTGGACACATTCCTGTCACTTGCTCCAGGTGACCCTGTCTTGGCAGAAGCTTGGACTGGATGATCTCCAACCCTAACAATTCCGTGATTCTGATTTATCCCAATACCCATTTAAAAATCTGCCCTTACAACTATGCTTCCCACTACCCTAACAATTTATCAGTTTTTTTAAGTAGTCATTTCCACAACCCCACGATCCTGCCACGATACAAACTGAATTGCAACTTGTCACTAACATGTAAGCTAGTAAGGACTTCAGGAGAGTAACTACAATGTTTCATGTTCGGTTGTACATCTTCAAGACTATTCCTAACTCCCAACTGCTTCTCTCATTTTGGCAAACCTAACAATAGAACACATATCACTAATTTCCATGCTTTTTGGTGATGCCAAATTCTACCTGATCTATTAGATAGTGAGAATTATTTTTATTATTAATCATAAGGCTRATCAGAGGAGCAAAATGTAGCTAGAAAGTCAGATTACATATGCCACTGGTCATGACTTTCTTTTATAAAGGCTCATAATTGCGTATGTCACGTCTTACATTTAACAGGGTATATATAATTCTTATTTACAAAAGAACTAATTTTAATTTTATGGCTACACAGAAAAGGCCCAAGAGAAAGGACAGCTTATCTGGTGATCATCTAAGGAGATACAGCATTTGTTTCCTGCTGAACTGTGATTCTAAACCAAGGAAACAGTTAGCATGACTCACACTTGATGAGTCATGTAACAATTTCAACAGTCTGAAAGAGCGAGGTAGCTGAGTGTACAGGTTTGTACTTAGAGATTAATATCATTTCGCATGTGAAATGAAAAGAGGCCCAATATAAAGTAAAATTTCACCAATGAAATAAAATTTTAAAAAGCCAAGTAAAGCTAAAAAGTACCTTTGGGTGAACTTCAAGTAGGGTGTATAATCTATGACAGCTGGATAGCTTCCATCCAGTCCCTCACCCTTCAGACAAAAACTGATGAAACAAGAGAAACAATGATAAGTTTATTACAAGAAAATTAAATGACAGTGACAGTTGAATCTTACCAATCTGGAATTTGATTTTTTGTAATTTATTGGTGCTATAAGCCCTAATTTTTAAACATTCGCTTTTATTCTGAAAAATAGAGATGGCAAGGGAATAACAGGAAAGTTAACTGAAGCAACAGAAATAGAAGAATTATGGATGAGCTTGAAATCTTCAGCATTTAATGTCATTTAAAGGGTTTGCAGGGTGCTTATATAATCATCCCATTAAGTAAAAAAATAATTTTCTCAAAAATATTTCAGGGTCTTTCTCCTTTCAGACATTTACAGGTGCTGGGCTGCAGGAAGCTGAGGAACATAAATGAAACTAACTTGTAGAAAATGTTCTTAAATGGCTGTAGCTTTATAAAGCTTTCATTTACACTATACTCTTTTTTGTACTGGATATAAATTACTGTATTTCAACTGTGCTGAATTATCACAGAATTGACAAAATTAATCATGCTTCCACAAGGCTCATGTTCCTCATTCCTATCTCTGTCATCGATAAACAGATTCTAGTAAGTCACAGCTTTCACTAACTGAATTGCAAGGCATTTTTAACAAGGCAGTCACTTAAGTGCTATTTGGGAAGTACATCTAAAGGGTTTTTTTTAACCCAAAGAAATGAAAAACAAAGAAAACAAAAAAGCACCCCTGCAAGACCACAATTACCTAATTCCATATGGCTGTGAGGGGAGAAAAAAAATTAGATTATGTTCTCACACAAGCTCTCCCATCTCCAGCCCAAAGTCTTATTTACAGTTCCACATAGATAAGCTAATCAACACTTATAAGAGACATTGAACTGGGAAAAAAAAATCTCATATATAACATGCAAAGAATGGCTACGACTTCTCAGCCATTCAAACCGTAATACTATGAAGGCTCTTTTTGGTGGTGTCAGGCAGTAGGACAAGAGGCAAAGGGCAGAAACTGATGCACAGGAAGTTCCACCTGAATATGAGGAAGAACTTCTTTACTGTGCAGGTGACAAACACTGGAACAGATTGTCCAGAGAAGATGTGGAGTTTCCCCCCTGCTGGAGATACTAAAGAACCATCTGGACACAATCCAGGGCAATGTGCTTTAGGATAACCCTGCTTGAGCAGGGAGATTGGATCAGACAGCCCACTGTGGTCCCTTCCAACCTGAAACATTCTGTGATATGTGGCACAATAAAAATGCTCCTGTGTTACTAAGTTCCCATTTTTCCCAGAAAATCCCTAGACTCTTAAAAGCTGCATTGATAAAACTTCAATATCTTCAAGAGACAATCATTACTCTGAATACCATTAACAGATACCTTATATTAGAAATCAGAGGACAAAGAAAGAACAAGTATAGTCATACAAATCAGCTCTCATACCCTAGTATGTACCACTGAGGCTTATGTGACACAAATACAGTCAATTGATGATTATTTATGAGAAGATTTACATACTGCAGACTTAATCTTGCAATGCTTATTCAAGTATAACTATAGTCCTTCCAAGTATAGGGCTAATACAGAAGCAGTTTAATTTCACATTATGTAAAGCTTAAACTAATAAAATGTGGTAAGATTTGAATTTTGCTCTACACAAGGCTAGCACACTTTTCATGCTGCAGCACACTTCTGTTCTTCCAGAACATATGTTGAGGATGCAGTCAAGCCAATCGAGAGACAAAATGCTGGGAAAAGAAGCTATCCGGGTTTTCAACCTCTCCCTCTCCATTTTTTCCTTTTTTTTTTTTTAAATGCAAACAGCACAGTCCCTTTCCCCTCCTTACAGTGGTATTGGCACTTACCTGACTCCATGATGAGCTAGTTCAGCAGCCATCAAGACCCACATTTTGTTTTCTTTTTTTCTTTTTTCCACCCAATTGAAGTTCCACAGGTAGTTGAACTAAATGCTCATTACCACCAGAAAGGGAAAACACTGCTCATTCCTTTTTGTTCCTTTTCTTTTCTAAGCCTTATGCTCCCATCATCTCTGCCACTAATAGGATGCTTCTGTGAACCAAACTAGCTAACAACAAAAGAACAATCCTGTCTTCTTACTGGGTATGTTTTTTCATTCTTTAACAATTTAAGCTGGTTCATAGAAGAGTCCAACAAGCCTCAAAACTGGCACAGAGGTACATAAACAGGTGTAAATCTCCAAAGGCCTTTCGACAACAGTCAATCATCACTCAGTGCATCCAGTGAAGCTACTCTTCTGTTTCCTGCCAGTTTACCTCTTACATTGGTTTGTGACAAACATTAATGCTACTTCAAGGTAAATATTAACAGTGAACTGACAGAAGAATGGAGAACAGCATTATCAGTCCCTTTTCCTTGTGCTGGATTATGAAACCCTTTGCCAGTGGCTCTGCCCGAGGCTAAATGGGCCCAACCAGCCATATTAACAAGGTCTTGCACCAGCCAGGTTTGATCTCTTTTTACACTCTGTAATCATTATACATTGCTGATGGGCTTTTTTAAATATATATACATATACAGACACACCACGTTGGTTTTTTTATTATCTAGGGTGTGCTTGCACCTTTGTTACCTCAAAACACAGAATTAATCATATAGGAAAGTCCACAAAAGTCTGGATAGAAATTGCAAATGTCAATTAATGTAAGCAGTTCAGCTGCAGGTAATTATAACACAAATTGATATTAAATGGTCATTTGTAGGTTAAGTTTTTTAAATTTAGAAGTGCTAAAGATTACCTTCTACATATGCAGTTACAATGCTGCCCTTGAGTACCAGGGCATAACCAAGTACTTAATTGTACAGTTTCCCTTACAGTTTAAAAATAACTTTAAAAGATTCCATGTCTGTAAGCTTCATTTAATAGGTTTGAAATATATTCTGCAATTATACTTCTGATTGCTTTTAGGATTTTGGTATCTGCAAACACTACCACATAATCATGCAGTTATATAAAAGACAGCATAACTGTTCTTATCTAGAAGAGCCATTCAAGATATCTCTCTCCTTCCCTCTTCTTCCCCTCAAGCTAAGTTTTGTCTCTCAAACTACCAAGGGAATTTAAGAATGTTTTCCATAATATAGCGATTTACAAGTACTTTTCCTGACCATTTTGTTATGAAGCATGCAAATATAGTACCTGAAATCAATTGCATTGAGTCCCAACAGCATACCAGCAAGCATATTTGCTTCTTCACCGAGAACAATTGCTCCATCTTCATAAAATCTCCTTCAATAAAAAAGAAATTAGTTCAGCTAATACCATTTTCTCTCAAGTAATAATGATAATACTGTTTTTCATGGTTAACAGAAAACTGAAGAAATATGGTTTAAATAAAAATAATTCATGAACCCCAGAGGCATTCATATTTCATTTCAAATAAAGCAAACTAATAGACTGCATAGCACAAAACACCACAATCTTAGAGTATATAAAAGTGTAGAGAGAAGCAAAAGAATTTTCAATATTAGTCCTAAAAAACAGTAGAACAGGATGGATAAAATGCAAAGAAAATTAGGAAGGTATCTTATACTTTACCGCTAAAAGGAAGAATTTGTGTCATGTACATAAAGAAATAATGATTCCATCACATAAAAAGAAGTTCTCTCTCACAACTGTACTTGCAGGTTCTTTCAAAGTTCAACATTCAATTTTCATTCTTAGTAGTTGATTATTTTTTTTAAAGTATTTTCAAAATCAGCTATTTTTCAGGTAGTTTACCTTTTCTTAAAATACTGCATGCTGGGAAGATGCATACTGCATCCAGTTATTCTGAGATTTAGAGTTTTCATTACTTGAAGGAGCGTTTTCTTAACATCATTTTTTGTTGTAGGGTTGCCCATCACCTCCTCATTCTCTCCTGCTTATTCTCATTTTCTCCTCCCTGCTACCACAGAAGCCACTTCCAGACAGAAACATTTCAGGTATAGGACCCACCACTGTCATGCCTAGTCTTGTAAAAAAGGCAGTTGGTCTGTTTAGCAAAGTAGCACACAACTTTAATTTCTGTGTTAAAGGAGTCCTGGAAGAAGAAGGGGCAGAAAGGTCACTAGAATTCACCTGAGCATTACCTGTGGCAAGAGGCAAACCAAGAGCTGTTCAGTACCAAAGGCAAGATTGAAACGTCACTTACTAAGAACTGAGATGCACAGTTCACCTTTACATTCTAGCAATGGATGAGTGCAAGAAGGTGCCACATTACTGAATACAATCTATATTTCAGACAAATACCAGCAACACTGCCCTACCAAAAGCTCCATCTGTTTTAAGAACTGCATGAAAGCTTCTGGATGGTTCAGAGAGCTCCAGCTGGCTGCATGGTGAACACCCAGAAAAGACATGTTTTGGGGCACAGCTCCAAAGATTGAATTGTGTTAAAATGCAYGCTGTGAGAAGTCCCAGTTTTGCAGTTTTGTACCAGACATCCATTCGCTACAAGGAGATGAGTCGTTCAAGATCCTGGATGTCCTCAGCAGAAGAAAGAAACCTCTAAGACTTCCTCTCAGAAGACAGAGATTACAGGCCTGATACTGAGGCTAGGATGTATAAACTCAGCTCTCTATTCTTCGACTTAGCAAGGAGGCTAAACCAGCCACTGGCTGAGTTAGAGTGCTGAGCTAGATGGACTCCACAAAACTGTTTCAGCACAGTGACTCTTATTTGTGAACAAACAGCAGTGACCCCAGTACATGCTGATTACAAGCCATTTTACTGGCACTTGTAAAATCACCGCCAGGTACCAATGTGCACTGTGTTCTGTTTATCTTGTAAAACGGTGCCTAGGAAGAAATCACACAAAGACAGGGCACACCTTCATCAGTGAGACGCAGAAGTTAGCCTGGCAGTGCCAGTGTTACTTAAGACAGCTACAGTAATTCAGCCAAACTGACAGTTCTTCTTGGAAAACTCACAAATCTTCTTTCAGTGCTATGCACTTGACATCTCGCAACAGAACAGTCCACTGTAACTTAAGAGTTTGTGCTCACAAATTCATTAGGAAAATAATTCTGTGCCCACGCTTAATCCAAGCCCTCTTCCAAGTGTAACATGCACTTTTGGCACTAATAATGCACTGCTTCATTAAAGCACTAGCCTCAGGATTAGGCACCTAAACAGAACAGTGAGATTGAAAAAGAACTATCGGCATGGTAGATTAATCTCGTATTCTACATACACATATCTAACACAAGAAATTTATAGTTTATACAAATAATTATTAAATATGCATACAGCAAAATACATGATTTAAAGTGCTAAATAAATGATGCAAAGCATCACCAAAAAATCAGGTCAGTTATTAGGTATCTGAAATCTGACATGGGAAAAGAGAATATGCCCGTGGTTGCTAGTGATTCTGAAATCCACACAACCAAGACCTGAAAACGTAATTTTTATTTCCATTAGATGTATTTAAAATATTACTTCAGAAGAAACTTTGCACTTACTATGTTTGGAATGCAAGAGAGGTTGTTTCCAAAAGCTATACCACTGAAAGAACATTCAAATATATTAAACATTAACATGTTCAAATAAATGAATTTGAAACTGATAATCAAGTAAGACCATTGTTATCCACTAATAAACTACACTACCAAAACAGGGACAAAGAATGTACTACTTAACTACATAATTTTCGACCCTACTCTTCCTCATCATCTCCACCTCAAAAACTCATGTGACTTTTCAGTTTGAGACAGCATGAATAAAGCTTTTACAGAAATCTTTGCTTTATGTGCTTCTTGTCTACTATAAATGCAAGCAAATCTGGGTAAAATAAGAACAGGTTTTGAAACTGCAATGAAATGAGATGTTTACCTAGTTGTGTTTCAAAGTCAGCAAAATATACGGACATCTCTGGACAAATAGTATGAAAACAGAAATAATACTCGAAATGAACAGAAGTCCTTACACAGAAAATTCTTATTGTTTTAACAATCTAGTCGGTATGTCTAAACTTTTAAAATTCAACATAAAGTACCACAACATGTTACAGACTCACTCGTATTTAAATGACTTCTTCATAAATCTATAAGACATACTTGTTACAAGATAAAATCTCATCTAATATTTACATTATCTAAAACCAGTCCAAACCAAAGAGTATTTTCTATTACAAAGCATATTCTTGTCCCTAACTATTTTTATCATTAAAAGTTACAACAAAAATCTGTTACGCATTTTTCTTATTATATCAAGAATCCTAGCTATACCTGATCACTAATTCTGTTATTCTGTATTTCTCAAAAGGTTCCTGGAATTCTCTTCCATTTTGCTTCAGAAGTAGTTCCTACAAATATTATTTTTTTCAAGTCCTTAGGGCTTTCTATCAAGTACACCTAATTTTGAAAGGAATATTACATCTATCCTTATCACGCCATAATTTCAGATTTCATTCCTTCTTAAGAAAGGTTTTCTTCTCTTTTGACTTTTCAAGAATTTCAGGCCTATTTCCACATTTTTAAAATCACAAAAAGATTTTCAATTTTGCATTTTTACCCATGCTAAAACCAAATTGATACCAACTCTAGATATCTTTTACTAAGTTACAGGTCTTTTATTAATGACATCCTTTACTATACAAATCAAGTGCAACATTCACTTCCAAATGTAAATCCCTCACTTCAACAACATTTATTAAAATAACGCAAAAATAAAATTCTTATAGACCTGGTTGTTTTGAAGTCTCTCAGAGCTGTGGAAATGTATTCAGACAAATGTTTTTCCATAAGTGCTACTCTGATCCACGCTCGACCCTGCAAGACAAAACAGATATCAAATATTTAAGCACTATAGAAACAATTTTACATTTGGAAATTGATAGTGTTGGTTTACCTGAGTAAATACCTGATTAACAAAACTAGGATGCTAGGATGTACCTCATTATAGCAATAATGAAAAGAGAAAGTGCATTTTTACAAGGACACAAAGTTTATTGTGAAATAAAGTTATCCCAAATATTAAGGAGGTGGTGGAGGGATTTTTCTTTAATTATATGCTCCAGCATTTTGAAAAGCTCATGTGTGTAAGAGGCGGCAGATCAGGACAGAAAGCTTTTAAAGTCCATGGTATTGGAAGCATCCAATTGGCTCCAGTGTAAAGTAGCAGTAGCTTACCCTCTAAGTGATTCTGTGCTCATTCAAATTTTTGTGGGATTTGTAAAAAAGATTTAGAACTCAGTGACATAATTTTATTGTGCAGTATTTTTTCCCTCAGTAACAACACCATTATAGAAGGTGCACATAAAATACAGATATGAAATCAAATCCAAGAGGCCTAAATCTTGTAGAGTCCAAAAGCAAAACTTCATTCAAACAGTTCCACAAACAGGAATAACTTAAAAAATAACCCTAGGAAAGTATGTTGTGCTGTGTTTGCAGGTCTAGTGCACAGGATTATAGTTTACAAGAGAGAGACATTTCAATGGCTGCCAGAGTTATGATTGTCTGTTTGACATTTCTTGTAACCCACATAAACTTACAATTATATAAGTAGTAAGATGTGTTTATGCTTAATGTATTTGGTGCTTATTGGCATCTAGCTGAATATCACTACAGACATTCTACCAGAACCAGTAGTAGGTAATCCTACTTCAGGATGACCTAACTGTGGCCTTCCAGCTCCTCTAGGGAGCCTACAAGAAAGATGGTGAGAGATTTTTACAAAAGCATGTAGTGACAGGACTAGTGGAAGTAGCTTCAAGCTAAAAGAGAGTAGGAAGATGTCTCTGCACATGGCAGGGTGGTTGGAACTAGATGGTCTTCAAGATCCCTTCCAACCAAAACCATTCCATGATTCTATGAAATGCTAAATAAAACTGCTTTCATAAATACCAGTAGTACAGCAAAAAATTTAACACAGAGTGCACTAAAATTAAAAGGACATTTACCTGGATGACTGAAACCATTAAACTGATGATGCTGCTTAGCTAAGGACTAAAGCCTATGCACCTCCAGTGAAACCAGAGCCAACTAGCACTGGCAAACCCTTGCTGACAGCTTCCAGGCTGAGGATAACACTTATTTGGACCACCAGCCAAAGTGATGCACATGATTGTTATTTGTGTCGACATGCTCTCCATTTTTTCAGATACAGACATTCAAAATACTCCCTTAAAAAATTCAACACTGTTCTCCACACTCACTGCACAAATTAGCTTCTCTGTCTACTATTCGGAATGATGTTTTCCAGAGAGTAAAATAAAGTTTTAATTTATTTATAAGAGTATTTCAGAAAATAGCTTTGCATCTTATTAGCTAGTGAATTTAAATAGTCATATCTATTAAAATCTCAGAATTCAGAAAGACCTTTAAAATAAATCTTAAGAGCTGATCACACCTATTCTATTGGTGCATAAATTATATATGAAGTAAAGTGATTAGGACAGGAAGGAAAAAAATCATCACATTTCCACAATTTTAATATTTCTTAGGCATGTCCGTAAGAACTTAATTTCCCTTAACATACTGTGCTTTCAAAACATTATGTAAGGTAAAAAATAGGAAGACAATAATTTTATAACACACTCTCTGAATACACAACTGGAGAATTTTTTCTATCGAGTAACAAATTTTAAAGGAAACACATTCAGATTTAAAAGTGGGGCTTTTTAAAAGCAAATATTTACTAGGCACATACAAAAAAAAATATGTCAAACAATGAAAAATGTGTAGAGTAAGCTAAGCACTATGTTTTTCTCACAGGTACAGAAATGTCAGAGCAATGTTATAAAAAAGTCACTTTAGCCTTTCTCTTCCCTACCTTAGCTCTAGAAGAACCGACATTCTCCATGTTCTCAATACTGCAGATGCAATTGTGAGAGACTTTTCGGCAAGCTACTCGAATGTAGTCCCAGAAACTACGAGGACTTTCATAGCCGAACCAGGTGATCTGACCTTAAATCAAAATACAAGATACATGAACATTTATGAACCTCCCTCTCCACTTATTAGAGATAAACATAACTCAATACTCCCATATATGTCGCCTGTACTGACAGGGTTTTATACAAACAAGTCCATGAATTCCTACTGAAAACTGGCTCACAGGTGTAAAAGAAGTTGCATTATGCAGCTCACCCTGGTTTGAAAGTGATGCAAAAAGAGGAGTTCGGGGCTTTTGTGTATATATGTGTACTTTCTCGGGTTTTTTCTTGTTAGTATGCTAAAATAATACTCAAGAGTCCTTCATAGAACTCTTCAATCACAATAGAGCACAAACTTGAGACTTAAAAATACAAGGCAAGAGGTATTTATGCTATCTGTTTTAGGTAGTACATCCATTTCACTAATACAGTCAAGTACAGAGAGTTTTGTTCTTAAAAAATACATAAATAAAAATACTAAATACCAGTTTGCTGTAGTAGTGTTACCTTTATTTTAGGAGCAGACTGGAATTTTTCAAATTGTGCCTTTGTTTGAAGAGAAACTGATGCATAAACAAAAAAGTTTTGCAGTCACAATTTCTTTTGAGTATACACATAACATTCCTTAAGAACCTGAGAAAAATTCATTAAGCAAATCATTATCCCTTCTGAAACTATAACCAAAATCCTTTGCATTTCTTCCAGTTTCCAACGTATTTGCACGCGGAAAATGAAAGGCAAAATTACACAGCACTTGCAACCTCTGCACACAAAATAAATTTTATCAGAGCCACAACAGTTCAGCCCCATTTTTCAGAGTGAACGGCACATGATTCTCACTTTAGACATACCTGCAAGCAGGTATGGAACAAGTAAGGTGAACATTGCCCTCTGGTGACTGCCAGCATTGCCATGTGCAAAACCTTGTCTCAAAATAAAATGAAATCTTATTTTTAAGCTTTCAAGTCTTGAGTTACACTTCTGAAGCTTTACTAAAGTATCAGAAATCTAACTCTTTTACTGTAGAAAGTTCAGATTTCAAGAAAGAATATATTAGACGGATACTGCAAATCATACATACTGAAAACAAAACCCAAAATATGCATTTTTATCTAGCATGACTTGACTTAGCTCCAAGAATAGCCAGTGTCAGAGACCTGTCCCCTACGAACTGAAGAAATTCAAGTGGCAGGTTTTTCTTCCCCTAGAGGGTGCATGTAACTTAACTTTGTGGTCCATCTGCCTACTTCACCACAGATATGATAAAAGACTTAAAAAAAAAAGGCAAGTAGAAAGAATTAATATATACTACTCAATATGCCAAAGAAAAAATAAAATTCCAACATACTTCAGTTACTGTAGTTTCAGATCTCAGCTCTAAGGACTAAAAAAAAAGAATTTCCACATGGTAAGTGCTTTTACAAACTTACTATTTGTGTTGAAATGCCAAGTGTCGTGGACAGCAAGAAAAATTCAACAGCATTTTAACAACACAAACAGCTATAGATATTTTTCATATTCTTCACCAAATCAAAAACATTTCTGCCCKGGGGATTGTACCTGCAAAATTAAATGCAGCTGAAGTGTGAAGATGACTTTGTATCACCAATTCCAGTTCTAACTAATAAAGGCAAGCATATGATATATTAACTTTTGTAGCTTTTTTCAAACTATCTTTAGAATACACTCAGCAAAAACCAATTTCACTTCAGTTTTCTGAAGTCACTAATGCAAGGCAATTCCTTTTACAAATGAACACCTGAAAAAGACATGGTCATTTAAAACAAAAAATACCTTTTCAACAGAAATACATACCAGCACACAGCACTTATTTATCAACACTTACACTGATCAACAAAGCCAGCTGGCCATACTTCAACATACTCTGACATAACAGTGGGCTCCCATCTTGCTCCAGCTCTGCAAGAGGGTATGATGAGTTTCAGACTTCAGTAGGAATTTTCTTCACTTGAAACTCTCTGTCAGCTCAGGATCTTTTGTGAACCAAGGACTCCTGTCCTTACAACTTTAAACTTTGCGCACACTCTCATAATTAACACAATCTGAAGAAAAACTCTCAACCTGTCTATACCCAGAAAAACGCTGGAAAAGACTGACTGAGAATAGTGAGAATGTATTTTAAGAAACACTAAATAAGATATTAAATTGCATATTCACTAAAATTTTAGAAGCTTTCAGCATATGAAATTCTATTTAACTCTCAAAGCACTCAATGCACACAGCCATGAGAACTCTCAAGAATGAGGAATGAAAGAGTTCCCACTATCCAGCATTTGTCAGGCTGTGCCTGCAGTACTGAGTCCAGTTCTGGTCTCTGCAATTCAAGGACAGGGTTGGATTGGAGAGGGTCCAAAGGAGGGTCACAAAGATTTTCAAAGGCCTATTGAACGTGTTGCATGAGGAAAGACTCATGGCATGAGGTTTTTTCTGTCTAGGGAAGTGAAAGCTCAGTGGGGGAACTCATCACAGTATTCCAGTACTTAGAGAGGATGTAGGCTCCCTCTTTACAAGGAACCACACAGAAGACAAAAGGCAACTGGTACAAGTCACACTGGGAGAGGTTTCATCCCAAGAAGAAAATTTTTTGCAATAAGAACCGGTCACTGGAACAACATCCACAGTGATGTGGCAGAGTTCCCACCACTGTAGGTTTTCAAGATGTGATTGGACAGGGTGTCAGATATTCTCATATAGACTCCYTTTCCTACAAATTATTGGGCCACATGATTGTTCAAGGACCCTTCCAACCTGGGCTGTTCTATGATTTCAAAATCATATCTAAATTTTTAAAGATATTAATAAAATTGAAAGCTAATTTTAGTATAGAACTTACATTCTGTCAAAGTACTTCTAAGGAAAGAGGAAGTTTCTCAGGAGGTGCGAAGGACAAAGAGCATGTGGTCTTTGCGATGAAGTTCATATGTCATCAGAAGATGCAGAAGCTGACAGCTATTCCAACAGCAATTATGTTGTTTTTGTCAGCCAAACAAAATTGTTAAGTAAGCATGGAAGCTGCATGCGTAATAAACTAATTTGAACAATGTTTAGTCATTCTTGTCTACAGAATCGCAAAGCAAATAGAAACAATATTGTGATTTTTTTTTACTTTCACCACATTTTTGCATAGTGCTGCACACCTACTTCTATTGTCTCATTTCTGTTCTGACAACTAGATACACATATCCACAGTTATTGCAGATCTTTTTCACACCCAAGAAATTCTTCACAAAATAAGATTAAACAGTTTGATCTCTACTCAATCACAGTCCAATTTTATTCACAAAGTTCCACAGTTGCAAAGAAATAATGATTAGGATGCTCTAAGGTACAGGCAAGTTTTCTCCACATTTCCCTATATTTAGTTCACAGCAAATTTTTCTATCCCGCAAATAGTAAGTTTCAGTACAAACTGTTGGTAATAAACTGGCATTACAGTCCTTCGAGGAATTTCTGTGATACCTACTCTTATTGCAGGCCTACAGAACAGTCATTAAATATTTACAATAGTTCATAAACCCAGTCCTCCAAGACAATTATAAATTCATTCACGATTTTTCTCCACACGGGAGAAAGAAGAATGAGCTAAACCACAAATTACAGAAGAGCCCTCCTGTTTCTTTTTCATCAAAACCAGTAACAGGTCACTACATGTGTATAGATACTAAATCTAGTAACAAAAGCTATTCTGCTAATAGCATTATTGCACCAAATAAAAGGTTACCACAGCTACATGCTTAGTTTGTCTTTTTCATTATAGTAGTGCCTTTCTTATTTCCTTAACCTCCCTTTTTCATTTCCATTATATCACCTTTACCTTAATTAATTTATCGAGCAGACTTCTTTCTCAGAATGAAGAGCATTACAAGCTGCATTTTATTTACTCAAAGAATCCCTAAAATTTAGGAGTAACACATATTGGATAGAGACAAGCAGCTCCCACGGGCAGCCCTAGCAGAAGCTTTTGACATGTTTATAATGTCTCCYAAACATACATGAAAACAGGCACACAAAGTTGTGAAAGTGTCAAAATCACACAGTGCAGCATACTGTTCTGTGTCATCATGGTGGTAAATGCAAGTAAGTGCACAGGTGACAAGTATGCTCACAGTAACCATGATATGCAGAAATTACACAAGTCACGAGCAAGATGTACTAGGTATGTTGTCAGTGACAGAACTTAGTTTATACACAAAAACTATTTCTAAACATGCATACTGGCTAGCAGTTTGGATATAAATAATTTTTGCTGTAAAGGATATTACACCGAAAACAAAGTAAGTCAACAAATACATACAAGAGACTAGTTTTCAGAAGTATGTTTGAGATGATGGCCACAGAAATCTACAATAGTTATTCATCTTTTTCAGTACTCACTCAGTTACCACTAATTTAAAGTGATAGAAAAAGGCAGAAAATAATACAAACTAGTGATACAGTAAAGACAAAATATACATCACTTCGAAACGACTTCAGGTTTTAAATCTGCCTGGATATACCTGAGATCAAATCCCAAGCACCATTGCTGAACACTTTTGATGTTCCTACCCTTTCTGCACTAACTATATTTACTTAGCTGATCTGATAGAAAGGACACTTACAGGAAATACACCTGAAAAAATCTGTTGTCAGAAATGAAAACAAGAAACCACCTCGATGAGTACAAGATACTGCTTCATCTCCACAGTACAGAATGGTCAAGAATGGAAAAAATTCCAAACAACTATCTGAGAAAAAAATGGCTCTTGAAATGATTCACCTCGCTTTAAAGATTATCAAACATATATACATTTGTACACAAATTTGTAAAATCCCTTTCAGGACTATAGGTCTTATTTGGGCCAGAGACCTTTAAATATATTGACTATGTATTCCCCCGAATAACTCTTAGATTCTGCTGTATTATAAAACCATGCAAACTCTTATTCCTGAGAAGGAATGAAAGAGTAATTAGTCACTCATCTTTTTTTCTGTTACTCCTTCTCTCCTACCTTTCAACTGTCCTGTCCAGCAGTATGGTATCTTGCCAGCAGGGATGCCACACAGTTTACTTTAATGACAAGAAGAACACATGCTTTATACCCTCCTCATTACAATCTTTGGTCTACTCCATATTGTCAATAAATCTAGCATTTGTAGGAAGTACATGTATACCCCACATCTAATGTTACAGGGTACAGTACAGGGATATAGCTGTCCACTTTCTAGAGCATAAGGCAGTCAATCGCTTGCAATCCCTGAAAAGACAGTTAATACAGCTCGCTCAAACTTTGTCTCTTCCTTAAGGCAATTCAGACTACTTCTACTGACAACAGTGGCCTATTCCTGACAGCTACTTATTGGCATCAGTGTCCATGCAGCTGTAAGGTAGTGCCATAGCATACTACGGTACCTGTTTTGGCATTATTCTGGTGTTATGTGTGCCAAGTCTTCTGTATCACATGAACAGATGCCTATATTCAAGCAGCCTTCACAGATCTCTGTTGTGTGAGCCGAGTTTGTTTCTGCCAATCCCCTTTTACTACTAAGCAAATACCCACATCTAAAACATTCTTAAGAAAATTAGCAGCTGGACTAAAAAACTGCATTCATGTGGAAAGTCATCAGTTTTCTGCCCATTTGACTTCCTGGTCTGGCTCACTACAGGGCCCCATGAAGACCAGATCTGCAAAAGGTAAGCACAAAGTGAAAGCTGGGCAATAAGGCGGGGAATAAAAATCTGTAGCAAACTGCACTGAGTTTAAGAAATGTCATGGAGATTTTCATTACAACTGGACAACGTCATGAGTAATTGTGGTGGTTGGGCTCGCAGCCAAAGAGGCTGTGAAGGTGGGGCCAGACACAGAGGTGTACTACGCTCTCCCCTTGGGAGAGGGAGGGTCTCCCCCATTCACGCCTGGTAATGGTATGTTCCCCTATTTGGTTTGTTCCTAGCTGTCAATCTGTGTACCCCTATGTGGTTTTGTTCTAGATTGTTCTCCCTTCTTCAGTGCCCCATTGGCCTTGTTTCCCTGTTCCTCCCCTCACCTACCCTCATTGGTTTATGTATTGTAGTCCCGCCTTTCTCTCCTCCCTCTTACCCTCGTGTGATTGGTTCCCAGTGTTCTCTCCGCCCCTGTTTAGTTCAGTATAAAATCCTGTGCACCCCTGTAGTCTCTGCTCTTCTGCCCCTGATCCCCGCACTCGTGCAATAAACAAGTTGCTACCTCAGAAGAGCCCCTCCCGACTCTTTACTCCCAGCTTAAGGTTGGGTGTGCTGACCATCGCACACCGCGCCGAGGCACCACTGGACGCAGGATAGCTTTTGGGAAGGTTGCGGCACACACCATCCGCTCGCCGCAACAAGTAATCTGTAAAAGTCCTACTTTTAGCAAGAAGCTGGASTGGATGACATTCTAAGAAACTTTCCAAACTTAATTCTTCAGTGAGAATGAATGTAAAAAAAACCAAATCAACAAAACCACTCAAACCACTAAAAATGCTACTTCATGACCCTTTTGCTGCTGGGAGCAGAGAACATCAGATCACGTACCTATCAAAAATCTGTTTTACACGGTGCTTGTGTTGCTACAATGTGCATTTTTACCAGAACATCTAGGAAGATGAGGCTTGAAGAACTACGATTGCAGAATTCTTAATTGCAATGGTTTTACAAAAAGCATAAAATACTACTCCCTGTAGTTGAACTGTTTTCCCTTTAAAATACCTCTCCTTCCTTCCATTGTGTTTGGGTTTTTTTGTCTGGATCCTAATTAAGCATGAAACCAATAAGCAGAAACACTATATTCCATCAAGACTATTCTTTGCTCCTTAAAAATATATTAAATTTAATGTCAGAAAAGAGTTACCAGTAAAAGTTTTCAAATAAAAGTAAACTTAGTACTTTATAACGCAAAGTAAGTACTTTTTTGTTTTTATTCTTCCTTCCTCACCCAGTACTTCCAAAGGAAGCTAAAGATTAAGAACTGTTGTTTGCCATGGCTTTAAGAAAGTAAAATTCTATATACTTAAACTCTCAAATCTGGATGATCCGTTAAACTACACTGCCATGGGATTATCCTGACAACTTTGATACAATGAAGCTATTTATCTTACCATAGACAAACAGATCAAGGGTGTTCTGCTGGTTTCAAAACACTTTATACAACTCACTGCAATCACCAGTCTGCTTTTAGTGTGTTCCTACAGACACAAAGTACGAATTCAGAATATATTAGTCAATTCCATCAGTAAAATACAATTTCTTTCAAGCTCTGAGTTGTATAATATATACCCTCTTAAAATTTGAAGTGTCATGGTATATTTTTTATCTCAATTTCTGTTTTATTATTTAAAATTTTGAAAGAATTTCACACAGTCAACTAGCTTATTACTAAAATATTCCCCATTTGCAATACAATCCACAAGTTCCTGCCTTTTTTCTTACTTTTATTTAACTCTGCAAATTTAGAAAACCATACTAGCAATTACAAGGGGATGACTAAAACAACAATTTAGTGATTTGAATTTCTCCATTTCTTACTTGAAATAATTTTTTACTTGCAAATTCCATTTGCTTGTAATCCACTTGCCAACCTGTCAAGACTTCTTTGTACCACCTATCCCGAATAAAAGACTGCAAAGCAAAAGAATATTGGGGATAAAAAATTAAATTCATAATGATTTTTGCTCAAACATCGCTGAAGCTGAGGGAGAAGGAGAAAAGAGAGCAATTTCCCTGCAGAGTCAAGCTGCTAAGTACCCATAATCACTCCAAAAATCTTTGTCACAATGTGACAAACCCTATGTTTCTACCCCACTGTGTGACTTTTTTTTTCTCTGACAGAACCACAGCAGGTAGTAATTGTGCTACTCCAATGTCAGCCTACAGACAATATTGTTCACAAAGCTTAGTTATGAATATTAAGAAGTATGAAAAGGAGTAGATTGTCATATTACACATCTATATTTAGATGATTATGATGTTCTTCATAATCCTCAAATTATTTCAGAAACTGTACACAGAACTGAGAAATGAGGAGAAGCTTCCAAAGTCCTCTTCTAGTGATGGCTACTGCTGAGGCACAGTCTGTTCTTTGCACAACACACCTTCCTCCAGAACAATCCGAAAATGCAAACACACCTTATCTTGAATTAGAACACCTGACTTGATAAAAGAAGAAAATCAACAACTGACCTTTCTCAAAAGCAATTTAATCCATGACATTCCAGTAGCAAAAACCAGCTTCACTAAAGGGGTGGGGCAATAGGAATGAAAGGACCTAAACACAGTATCTGGAAAAGGCAACAAAAGCAAGGAAGGGAGAAAGAAAAGGGAGCAGCACCAGACATGCTCTCTGTAGCTTCTATTAAAGCAGATAACACTACAATTGTCTTTCAGACTCCCCGGACACAACCTTATCATAAAGCAGAAAAGCAGACAGAGCTCAGCACCATGGCAACATTCACTTGCTTAATTACCAACCCAGAAGGCTTCCAACAAGATCACTGGAAACATGTTTCACAAAAACAGATGCTTTCACTTTTCCACAGTAATGCGAAAAAATCAGGAGAGTAACAGCAACAGGACAGACACAAAGAAAGCCAACACTTTCATTCTGCATCAAGAAGTTTGTACAGATACAAACAAATTCTTATGGCAAAATAATCACCAGCGAGGAAGTTAATTAAYATACCTTTCAGTCGATGACTTAGAATCTGTTCCAGAATGGCTGCAAAATTATTAAATTCAGGGGAAGTATCATCAATAGTTTCAAAACAGGAACGATCAATCAGAGTCTTGACTGAAAACCTAGAGCAAAAGTAGAGGACAATCATAAATTATATGGATAGCTATTGGTCCTCTATAGCGAGGCAATAGTTTGTATAAACCAAAAGAGCAAAGAACCAGAAACCACCTTGATGATTTCAAGTCCAGTCAGATAAACAGGAACACAACAAAACATTGAGAAATAGCCTGGAAGTACAATCATCATTGTTGGTCTTAGGCATAAAGCCTTAAAAATGAAAAGAAAACAAAAATTCCCACCCTTTCCACATAGAAATGAGCTAATTATTTTCCTCTTCTCTATTTTAATGAAGTTGTAGGAAAACAAGCACTCAGAAGCATCCAACATCAGTTTCTCTTTGTAATCCTAAACATAATAATTTTTTGCTTGACATTTAGTCAGTACTTCTTTTATTCCCAAAATCCCTGTTCAAGAATCAGAAGTATAAACATTATCCTATTATGAGAACACTCTAATTTCATCCTAATGCAAAAATACTCCAGACGTATTATAAAACAATGAATTTTTATGCATTGTTAACTCTGCATTCACTTAAGCTGATTTCCCTGTGAATGTGGGTAATCCTTATTCAGCACTATATTACTTCATTATTATGCTAGAAAAGCTTTCAAATTAAATGATCTAACACTTAAAATCGGAAAGGCTGAATCAAGTCACTGTAAAAAGCAGGCAAGATGTAACTAGTCAATTGGCCAGTTTGCTGTGTTTAGTTACATTTACATTTACACAATTTTATCCTTATTCAGAGGACAGTTTAAATCTCGACAAACATGACCAAAATTATTTTTGTTTTGCCTTCATAATTTTAATCATAATCCATTTTTATTTTCCTTTCTGCAACTTGTTCTTCAGTTTTCAGTTTCAAGACAAATTTCATATTCTCAATTTAAAAATCTCAATTCTCAAATTTAAAAGTAACCCTTATTTTGAAGCATTTACTATGTTTTTTTGCAACAATCTTATTCTATTAACAGAGCCATACTAGAGCCTGAGGAGATAGTTTTCACTCAAACCTCAACAGTACCAATTTATGGTGTTCTCACTCTACCTGCCTAGATCCTGTAATGGAGCACGCTAGCTTCCTCAGTTTTGCCCGTTCTACTTCTTATGGGGCTCACTATGAACTGTTCTATATTTTCAGTACTGGAAAGGAGGGGTGAAGTGACTCAAATATGGATACATTCATAATAAATATGCTTCACAGCATCTCAACACAAACAGTTCTAGGGCACAGC
Organism: Amblyornis subalaris; assembly: GCA_018881555.1. Taxonomy (NCBI): domain Eukaryota; kingdom Metazoa; phylum Chordata; class Aves; order Passeriformes; family Ptilonorhynchidae; genus Amblyornis; species Amblyornis subalaris. The sequence continues at coordinate 5,352,751 of JACAXG010000047.1, read as the reverse complement.
TGCAGAAGCAGCACACCGTATAGGCATGGGCAGGAATTAAACTCCTTACACCAGTACTATTTTCAAATGCTCTGTATTACAGAAGTAACTACCTCCTTAGTGGAGACAGCATAGCCTTCTGATGCACGAAACTAATATGCTCAATGCAAACTGAATTGACACATAACTCAAGAGTTTCTACTCAGTTATGTTATACTCAGTAAACTTCTCAATAAAGACTCTCTATTTTACGTTTCCCGCAGGCTTCTATTGTAGTGTTTTTGGCAGAACAGGAATTAGGAGCGAATTAGGGTGGGGGAGGAAGCTTCTCCTGCAGTGCCAAGTTATGACTCAGTTTTGAACTCCTCCACATTTTTAACCAATTTTGAGTAAGTGAGAGACATGCATGCCCACCAGTTAACCACTATTGACTACTCTAATGGCAGAACTTACTGCTTCCTCAAAGCTATACCATAGCTGTGAAGTTATCTATAAAAAACTTCTTCATTTTGAAAAACAAATGCCTATTACAATGCCATGACTAAGCCAATATTAACTGTAACAAGATGACTCCTCCCACACCATGCAGGTCTGGGAAAGAGAAGGTGCAGCACATCACTCACTCACAGACACATACACAAGATAGACCGTGAGTTAGCAGTGTGATGTACTGCCCTGTATACAGGAATATCATCTTAAAACTCAGATATGATCATCCATAAACTGCAAGAATATATATAGCTATGCCTATTTTTCCTGTATTCAATGTCATACTTAAAAGTTCACCGATTAACATTGTATGGAATACCTATTCAGAAATGGAGATATATTCAAGAAGAAACACTTAAGAGCAATTTCACATACACTTCTAAAAATCAGAGACAAGCAATTTATTTTTTTTTTTTTAATTTTAAAGCATTCTGCAATTCAACTGAAGAAAAAAAAAATCTAGATTTTTAGGATATAACAGTCTTTTATATACCTAGGGTCTCATTATGAAAGACAGTCCATGAGCTCATCATCAATAATGGTGTTCTTTTTAAGTGCTCGTATTACTGTCATCACATACTCCATAGAAAGATTAATTTCCATCTCTCTACTCTACCCTTTCACCAAAAACCTAAACCTTGAGAGTTAAGTTTGGTTAAATTGGCTTTTAGGAGAACTTACAGGGAGTGCAAGTATGTACACCTTACTTCCATAGACCAGGAAGATAACAGCGCTACCAGGCAAAACTTGATTCACTAGAAATATTTTTTTTAGATCCAAAAAAAATCTCTTAGACAAATACTTGTGTGTTGTCTTTTTTTCTCCAAATACTACAAGGAGGTAAACATATATTTAAGTGCAAGTCAAAAGTCATAAGCATATTTTGCATGTTAGATATTACACATAACCATGTTTACCGTGCAGACTGGAGAAAGGATTTAAGGTATGTAGAAGTTATGCCTTTGAAAAAAGGTTACACTGTAAGCATCAGGTAAGTAATTCATTCTTCTCAGTCATGAATGAAACTTCATGTGTTGTTTCCAGTGTATGGCCCCCCAGACCAGAAAGTCCAAGCTCTTGTATAGTTATGTGGAACCACATGGTGACTGAAAGTCAAGAAACAAAAGGTCAGGTCTAAAGTACACAAGAGCCATAAATAAAAAATGTCCAAATAGGTAGAGCTGGAGCTGTTTCCTTGGTTTCCTTTGCTGCTCCCAACTTCACAGAATCTTTAAGGTTGGAAAAGACCTTTAAGATCATGGAGTCCAACTGTTAACCCAACAATGCCAAGTCCACCACTAAATCATGCCCCCAAGTGCCACACCCACACTTTTTGGGAACACTTCCAGGGGTGGCGATTCCACCACTTCCTTGGGCATTCTGTTCCAATGCCTGATCACCCCTTCCACGAAGACAATTCTCTGAATATTCAATATAAAACTTCCCTGGTGCAACTTGAGTCTTTTTTCTCTCATCCTGTCACCTGCTACCTGGGAAAAGAACCCGAGCCCCACTTCATCTTTTCTCCACCGGGTTGCCACAGCAGCATTGCATTCCAGGGCAACAGTCTACCTACACATCAGAGGTTAAATTTTTGGTGGACTATAAGAGCAGATGAGCAATATAGCTGCTATAATACCTGTTGCTTCAAGACTCTAAAAAAATGTCTTTTATCCAGTCATTTCCCATTGTGTTACTGCAACAACTTTTACTACCCAACTTTTGTTGGGTTTGGTTTTTTTAATACAGTAACTGCCATTGGAGAGATTCTAGTATCAGTGTTTGTAAACGATCTTCATGAACTCTTGATGGTTTTGGATTCTTACACATTCTTCTCTGTTATGAATCTACTCTTGCTTGAGCCAAAAACAGGATGTAGAAACAGTAGCATTCTCCAACCTTAAAAAGACCTTCTGAATTATGTAAGATGGAGACATTCTTGAATAAGAAAGACTTAAACCAATCTTTTTGGGGTAGGTTCTTCCACTGTTTTGCACGATGGGCAAAGAGGTCTCCCAAATTTCTTGAATAACTCCAAATCAAAGCCAAACCTTGTGCGGATACATCCCACCACCATAAGCTTCTTTCCAAAACAGCAACAAATCTCTCTAATCGAAAAGCAAAAAAGCAGGAAATTAGACTGCTGTATGAATTTGTCCCTTTTCATTGTCAGATTCTGCTCCTCCTCTTAAGTTTTCAAATGAATGAAAGCATTTTGTCAAATTTATTTAGCTTGCAATTTGTGAAATGTCATTAAAATGCCATTTTAAAGAATATAAACCATTACTATGAATAATCCCTAAGATTATAAAACAATATCCATTATGCTAAACATAGCTTGGACATGAAACCAGACAGTTCAGCTAAGGGTCAATGTCACTGCAACAGTTCTTATGCATATTAGCAAAATCACTGTTTTACAAATGTACTTCCTAACAGTTATTCAACTCTGTGGTAACATTCTAGATTTAAGCTATGAATCTCACTTCCAAGGCTCGTCTCGGTGGTTCTGTATCTATATGGATCTTTGATCTATGAATCTTTTGGAAGACTAGATTAAAACAAGGTGAATAATCTATACCTACTGTAAAATCACAGTGCTACTTATTGGAAAATGCAATGGGTCAAACTTCAGGAAAAACAGGTAGGGAGAGAGACAGAGCTTAGAACAAGTATTACTTACTCACATAAAAAAAAATCCTAAGAATTATTCCAATTTAAATCACGGCTGTGGAGTTACAAAAACTTAACCATGTATTTTCACATGCAACCGGTTTATGAAACTTCAGTGTCTATGTCACTTTCCATGGCTACCGTGACACTCAATGTTTTAGTGGAAACAAACTGTTCTTTCCAAAACTGTAAATGTACGAAGCTATCCACATCTGCAGGAGGAGTTAGATATCATCACTATAAGAAAAGATGAAAACCCTATAGTCTGGTGTAACTATTAAGTAAAAATCTGATAAATTGAAGCTTTGACAAAAATAATTCATGAAATTATCAGAGACTGTTAGCAGATAGCAACTCAGAAGAGTATCTTCCTTGATCTTTCCCCTTCACTGGGGAGCAGGCCATATCATCCAAATTTGATTGAATCAATTGATTGGAGCTATTTTTTACCAGAAATATTTCACATTCTCACAGGATGTTGATTGGAAAGGGCTATTATCTTACTCTTTTTAACACTAACTTGGCTGTTACTACCAAGTAACACTTTTCTATAACAGAAAGTGTGTAATAACTACAGTAAAGCACAGAAATATTTTAAACATTTACTCTTACACTGGCAGAATAAAATTATAAATAAATGTACGCACATCATAAGAATGCAAATCCTTTTTCCTCAACATCCTTTCCAAATTTAAATGTTTATTCACAAACTAAGAACTTCAGGTTTTGTGAAGATACAGAAAAATTAAATTGTTTTAGTAAAAATAATAAAAATACGCCAATCTCAAGTAGTTTCTGCTGCAGCTCTTTGTTTTATATGTGTTTAACGGAATTCCCTCAGATTTCTAAGCATCTTTAAATACACTACACCATCATTTCAACTTCAGGACAAGCACATCAAATAAACCAAAAAATAATGTAACAGCACAGAGTACAGACGAATTCCTCTCACGGGGGAGGCAGAAAAAAATAACAAGTTCTGTAGAATACAATATATTCCTTTAAAAAGAACTGTTTATATTCTTTACAATTGTGTCATTACTTGATAAAACTGGTGTTCTCCCGAGCACGCGGATTGGCAATATCTGCATCCCTGTAACAATAGTGAAGACAACTTTTATTGCTTTTATTTGATCTGCTTTGGAAGGTTTGATATAAAACTTTTTTTGATTATTTGTTGCTTATCTTTTTCACAGTTAGGAGCAGAGATAAGCATACAAGCCTGGGAAGAGACGAAATCGTACTGATGCTTCTCTGAAACACAGATACACTACGGCTTGAAGGAATACTGAAGCAAATTCCTTTCATGAGATGAATGATACAGCCACACTTTGTAAAACCTGCTAACAATATACAATAAAAGCAAAAAAAAAAAAAAAAAAAGAGAAAGAGAGGGAACATATGAGGTCCTACAGGTTTTTAAAAATACTGCTGCAGCCTTAAGTGATGATGGTACAAAACCTTCTAATAGTTGTCCTGGCACTTTAGTAAGATTCACGGGAACTAAAATTATACCAACCATCATGAATCTGTTGAAGACCTTTCCCAGATAATACTCAAATTACTTTAATAACTTCAAAATTAAGCAATTCACACAAACGAATGAATGGAGTCATTGCTACCAGCATACGCACGTATTTAAAAGTTTGCCATGACAGGTCAGTGCTGCACACCTGGAAATGCTGCATGAATTCCACAGTGACAGCAGTGGAAACGCTTAAACAGAACGCCATAGGAAGTGTTACTAAGCTTGCATAAGCTCAGCACTAGGATGCTAAAAAAAAATAATATTTGAATACAGTAGCTCTAGCTGTACTGCAGATCTCCTGATCTAGATTTCGTAGATAAAAATATCCCGGAGCGCAGCCTCCTCGGGATGCTCCTGCGGCACCGCCGCGCTCGCAGGAGCACACGGTCAGCCGCTTCCAACCCCTTCACGTCCGATACATCACATTAACTTTAAACCTCACCATATTAGCTCTGAACCGCACACGCGGCCGGACCGCGTCAACTGAAGGGAAGCTACACCAGCTGAGCCCGCATGAGTCGAGCGCTGCCGAAGGCTCATCCTGCCCTGCCTTGCTCCCGCACCGCCTTTCGCCCGAGAACGCAAGCATGCTGCCGAAAACAAACCGCTCAGTCCCCCTCTTCAAAAAAGCCCATCTGACGCCCCGAAGCGGCGGCACTGCCCGGTGAGCCCCTGCCCCGCGCTCGCCGCCCGGACACTCTCCCGCGACCGCAGGCGCTGAGTCAGGATGGACGAAGGAGGCTGCCCTCCCCCTGCGGGGGGCCGTCGCCTCCGGCCTCCCTCCCGCGACAGGGCTGCGGCGGGGCGGCCGCCCGCTCTCCTGCCCCCGACCCACCCGTGCGCGGCGGAGGCGGGACGGACCCGCGGGCTGCGGCAGCAGCGAGGGGGCACGGTCCCCTCGGGAAGGGCAGGGCCCCGGCCCGGGGCTCACCTGCACACCGTGATCAAGTTCCGCCTCTCCACCGCGGCGTTGCGGGACGGGACGCTCTTCCTGCGGGCGGAGACGTTGAGCCCTCCTAAGCCGAGGGACGCCATCTCCGCTGGGCAAGGCAGGTGGAGCCGCCGGGGCTGGCGCGGAGCCTTTGTTCCCGGCCTCCCGCTCTCCAGGATGCTGCGCCTGCCGCAGCCGCACGCGGAGGAGGAGGATGAGGAGGCCCCCGTGTTTTCCCCGCTCCTCCTCCCGCTGCCCGGTCCCGGAGCGCCCCGAGGCACCGGCGGGTCGAGCGGGGATGCGCGGGGTCCCCGCGGCGGGGGCGACTCGGCCCCCCCCGCTCCCGGCAGCCGGGCGGCCACAGCGCCGCAGAGCGCCGGCGCCGCCAGCCAATCAGCGCGAGGGAGGGGCACGGCGCCGGCGCCTCCTGGCGGCGCTCCCGAGGGCCGGGAGGCGCTCCCGAGGGGCGCGCGCCGCCGGCGGAAGCGGTCGGGAGGCCCCTCACCTGAGGCGGCGCGAGCGCGACGGGGACGGAGCCCGATCGGAACCCACAGCGAGCCTTGCAGGCCTCCAAGCGCCTGTCAAATTGTGGTCTTCTTTTAATTGTTATGAGTTTTTTCCCGTCTTAGCGAGTTGCCGTCTAGACTGTAAGAATTTCCCTGGTTGTAGCCCGTGGAGTTAAAAATGCTGTCAGTCATTAATTAGAATCATAGAATCGCAGAATCATTAAGGGTGGAGATCATCGCGTCCAACCTTTGACTGAACACCACCATGTCGACTAAGTGTCACTAAGTGCTATGTCCAGTCGCTTCTCGAACACTTACAGGAGATCACTCCATCACCTCCCTGGGCGGTCTGTTTCAATGCTGGACAATGCCTTATGGGACATGTAAATTTTACAGGCCATACTTATGGGAATATGGGAGTAAAGTGGGAAAGCACTTTACCATCAAAGTACAGCTGTCCCAGCTCTGAACAAAGGCATGCTTGGAAGAGCTCTTGGTATAGGGCTTTGCCTTGGTGTCAAGACACAGAATGGCAGGAAGTTCAAGTCACTGAAGACAGGGTGATACAACACTTCTGAAGAAAACCTAGCCATAAACGAATTGGGGTTTGTGGCTGTGAAGGTGTACATTTAGCTGGATAGTTGGGGAAACATGAAGCCTTATGGATTAATTTGATTTGCTTCCTTTATCGGAGGAAGTTCCCTTTCAGCCTAAGAAATTCATTTTATTTGTTTGCACAAGGATGAATGGTGAAATAAATTTTGGCGCAACTCTTTGTTCTACTGAGTTACGCACATGATATTCCTAAATATGTCTGTTAAATTCCAACCTATCCATTCCTATTAATGAAATATAAAAAATTATTCTTACTGACATGCAAATCCCCGGTGGGCTGTGGTTTCTTTGGAGAACATCACCTGTAGATATGAAGCTATTTCTGATAGTTCCTGTCAAACACGAGCTGTGTCAAGCAAAATTGTGGTACATGAAGAGGAATTATGTTGACATAGGAACTTTGAAAAGTAGATTACCATATAGATGATGATTTTTTCAGATGGAGTAACATATAAACTTTTTTTTCACCAGAAGATGTTTCATAAATTGATTCATGTTAGCACTTACCAAAACTTCCAAGATCGTAATATATTACTTGATATGCTGTATTCTCACCTCACTCAATATGTAACTGAATAAATTTGAATTAAACTTTATCTTCATTGAACTTGATATCAAATGGTAAGTAAACTGTTCTGCCTTCTCTAAAGTAAAGCTGCTTCTTTGCTTGAATGGATTTTTTCCCTAGCATATTATCATTCAAATTCACTATAAGGTAGTTCATCGTTCTATTTTCTGCCTCTCTTCCTCCCTGTTCCAGAAACATCATAAAGAAATGGGGGCACAGGTAAACCTGAAGGAGGGTATCCTTTTTACATTGGCATCAAGAATGACACTTTTTTATTATTAAATGGATCAGCTACTACTAGATTGAAAAAAGTTCTTTACTTTTTCTTTCAGACTGTCAGGGGAAAATGTTGTGTGCGTTACTTGTTGCCTCGCAGAAATTAAGAGCCTGCCTTCAGGTTTCTTTCTGCTTCCCAGTGGCTTTTTTAAGGCTCATTGTGTCTGTAGCTTCTGTTAAGAGACTTGTGCAGCTCGATTAATCTTTCGATTAAGTTCAAGCTGAAGCTGAAGTATATTTAATCTCTGCAGATGAGCAATTTCAGCTGCAAGGTCTGTTGTTCTTGAGCTGATGATAAACATTCTGAATAATTACTAATACTTCACMAAAAAACCCAAAGAAAAAAACCCCCACAAACAACAGGAGAGTTTTTCTACATGTATCAAAAGCAAAAGTATCTTCTCTGTTCTTCTCCTCTACCTTTTTCCCAGAAACTGCAACTTTTTATTTTTATACTTGAAAGTGATTTAAGATTAAATCAAGCTTATCTGTTGGACCAAGATGTAGGTTTCAATATTAATGGGGTTTAGTCCTCAAGTAAATCAGTTTCCTTTAAAATTGTTGCTTTCTTTCAAATATAATTTATCTTCTACTACTGTCTTATCAAAGCAGAAAATGTAAAATGGTTCGAGAAGACTTCAAAATAATAAAAAATAATAACAATATGAATATCATCAGCTGCCTTGGAAAGCTCAATAAGTTTATCAGGAAATTTACTGTAGTAACTCTTGAATTTTTAATGTCTCTCTGTAAGGAAACAGACTAAGGCAAAATCTTACTGCCTTCAGCTAGCTAATGGGAGGATAGAGGATGAGGTTTTCTGAGGAGTGCAGAGCAAATGGACAAGAGGCAATTGTCCTAAGCTGCAACAAGGAATAGATACTGGGAAAAATTCTTTATGCAAAGATATTTAAGCACTGGGGATGCACAAGAAGCTGTGAGGGAGCACATCCAGGACAACTGACCCTAACTGATAAAAGGATTATTCCATATCATCTGGCATTTTGTGGGGTAAAAACTCAGGGAGAGAAGGAAGAAGCAGAGACATTTGAGGTTATAGCATTTGTCTTACCAAGTGACTGTTAGGAATGGTGAAGCCCTGCTTTCCTGGAAATGGCTAACRATCTGCCTGTTGATGGGAAGTAGTGAGTTTATTCCTTATTTTGTTTTGCTTGCATGTATTGCTTTGCTTCACTTATTAAACTGTCTTTAACTCAGCCCATAGTTTTTCCTGCTTTTGCCATTACAATTCTCTCTCCCATCTCACTTGGCAGAAGTGAGTGAGTGGCTGTGTGGGCCTTAGCTGCTGGCCAGGATTAATCCACAAGTTGACACTGTATTGTCATTTATAGTAGGAGAAAATGAAGCTATCACATAAGACTCCCTCAGTTAGGAGCAAAACACAAATTGGTGTGGAATGTGATAAATTTTACTATTGCACTTTCCGATAATTTTGAGTATACTAATAGTGGGGAGTGCCTCTCATGGATTCCAGTCAGCTGCTTAGCTTTGTATACAAACCATAAACTAAACCACAGGAAGTTTTACCTCCACATAAGGAAGAACCTTCTCTATGTTGAGGGTGGCAGAGCACTGTCACAGGCTGCTCAGGGAGGTCGAGGAGTGTCTCTGGAGATATTCAAAACCCACCTGAGCATATTCCTATGTCACCTGCTCCAGCTGACCCTGTGTTGGCAGGGGCTTTGACAAGATGATCTCCAGAGATCCCTTCCAACCTTAACAATTCTGTGATTCTGTATGGTATACATGCTTGCAGATTTAAATTTTGTGGGTTTAAGTTGTTTGGGCTTGTTTTTTGCTTTGTTGTGCTTTTTTTTTATTCGCAGCATATCTGGATATTTATGAATATTTGACTTGCCAATATCTTTGTACTGATAGGTATCTTTTGAAGTTCTAGTTACACTTTTGCAAATTATTCTTTCCTACGTGAATTCCCAGAATGGGTAAATTTTTCGGATTATTTGTAGATCTTGCACTTTGGCATTATTGCTTATCCCTATGTCTTATAAAATCTGTACAGGAGCCTTTAAAAGAAAGGTTTGAGGGTGTTTTAGAAGATGGAATTCCACCCACTTTCTTTTTTTGGCATTCTCCTGATACTTAATTCTGTGGAAGGAGTGAAAGGAATTGAGGAAAGCAGAGTATCATATGCCTTTTTAGAGCATACTTGGGTGACAGTCATGAACAGAAGGAGAATAAGAGCAAAACCTGAATTTTACAAAATGATGCCATCATAGTAGAGTTGGCCAAGAAAAAGTAGACACTGAAATATGAAGCATGTTTGTGATTTATGATTGGAAGGATGTAAATTTTGGTCTATGAGTTTTAAAACTTGTTGCAAGTTGGTTTAAGGTTGCTTGCCTGATATGAGTAGGAAAACAATATTTGAAGGCATCATGACTTAAACACTGTAGGACAGCTTTTGAAAGTTATACTTGCAAAACACAAGTGACATTACGGCTTTATGTCATGTCACTTAAAATTTGATCTGTGTTCATTTCTCTTGATTATTCTTTTTACATATTCTGAAGTTATGTTACTAAAAGTTATTACATTTTTCCTTTGTGACTTAAGATATTTACATTGCCATTTGGTGGCCTCATTTGATCAGGTAATGGAAGATTAAATATAAGTCTAGATCCTTTTTCTTCACAGGTGTGCAAATCAAACCTTGACATGATTTTCCTACACATCCAGGAACAATATATCTTTTTTTCCAATTGGACATGTGGATGCTTGTCCTGGTTTGAAAGACAGGTGTCTGTCAAGGAAGGCGGGAACCTTCCTGGGATAGAAAGGATGACCCCACTCCCTCCAAATTTTCATACCCTTGAAATTACGGGGCTTTCAGGCAAAGATGTGGGAAAAAGAATAATAGTTCTTTATCAGGATTATTTATCTATATATAACAAGACAGATAAAAAGCAGCAATAAGAGAACAGACAAACCCAGTAACAGTCTTTTCTCACTCGTTGGGCGATTCTCTGTTGGGGCAGAGAGGCTGCGGTGACTCCCCCACGGCTGCAGGGGGCGCTGTGGCGCAAGCGTGGCGACCTCTCCATGTGGCAATTCCGGCTCTGGCAAGCGGGAGAGGGGAGATCGTTCCCGGTGCGAACTCCCAGGGCAACAGCCCAGTTCAGCACCAACCTTGGCAGCGGGCAGCAAGCAGCGCAGGCAGGCAGGTCTGACTGGGGAGCAATGGACCGCGGTATCACCCACCGAGTGGCCAGCAGAAGGCAGCAACAGCAGAGACCAGCAGACCCCAGCGGCGACCCATGTGCAGCAGAAATCCGGGCTGGTGACAGGGACTGCATAGCCGAGCAGACCCGGGAGTGGCGGTCACAGTGTAGCCGTGTTCTCGGAATAAACTGGCACTTGCTCCACACACAACCGTCCTCACCGAAGCCAAGCTGAAAGAGACTGAACCCAGACCCCACTCCTCTCACCAAGTCTCAAAGCCTTTCACCTTCTCATGATGTTAAGCTGCAGCCCCTGGGAGCAACCCCCTGGCCAAAACTCCCAGCTCTGTTTCTCTTGCTGGGTGGTTGTTGTGGCATGTGGGCAGGCAGGCAACCTCCTTTGTCTCTTAAGTATGGCCCATTTGTTTCCCGGGCAACCCCTCCCCCCCACGGGTCTCCCTGCACGATGAGAGAAAAATTTATTGACAACCTCAGACCCACAACAACAGGTATTTATGGTTAAAATAAAACATGATTCTTGTAACGGTGCTTGACTGTCCTCTGAAAATACCGTACTAGATTCAAGGTTTCTTCATTCTTTGCTGTTGATTCTCTGAAGTAATATGTCCTTTCACTGCTTGGTGCCTACTCATGATTTTTTTTTTAGCTACTTGCTCAGTTTTCTGTGATTGCTTAATGTTTTTGTTATAAAGATTCCAGTTAGCCCCAGGCTGCTGATATTCTGGATATTATAATTCTGTAGGCAGACATTGCAAATGTTTACCTGAAATTATATAGATGAGAAACGTTCTATTTCTCTACACAGAGCAGACTTCTGACAATTTCTACTGAAATAAATACAGAGAAACAATTACATATGTCTGTCTCTAGTGTCACAGATCCTAGAATCACTATTTGGGTCCACATATGAGTAGCAACTGCTGTCGTAGGAGCAATACTCTGTTTCCATTGTGGGGCCTTCTTCAGACTGCATTCCTGTGGGAAAAGACTCAGTGACTATAACCCCATTTCTTACGGTGCCTTTATGACTGTTAATACACCATCACTAATGCCTCTTACCTTCTGTGCAGTGACTGATACATCTCTTCAGGCAATAGCAATGCAGGTTGTGCATGTGACGTTTTGCAATGATCTCTATGCCTTCTTCAGTGTAGCATCTTGGCCTTCGTTTCTCCTAAAATTACAGCTCTATTCCGTTTCAGTAGTTGAAAATTGGCTACCCTACACTCTGATTGTCCCATAACTTGTGTGTTGGTGATTAGTGCTTGCAGACTACTGTTATTAGTATTTTTAAAATGTTAATAGCACTTTCTACTTCCGGTGCTTTTCTTTCTCTAAAACTATTATTTTTGCTACTTCTATCCACATTTTGATTCCCATATGACATTGTCAAATCTCAGGTAAATAACATTTGAATATTTATTTAGATGTATTTTTATTTCATGGGGGTTGAATGTTGCATATAATATGTTCCAGTTTTGATAACTCACAAGTCAAAGTTTCTACATAAATGGTGTTAAAAATTCCAGTCACAATTTCTACTCCATCTAAAATGGTAGCCATAAACACTCTTGATTTGTTGTACTCAATCACATGAAATCTATTTCTGGGTCAATGTTGCAATGACCCTTTAATAAAAGCAGTATATCTCTTCTGCCTTAGAAAAGTCAAAGTAAATGCTTTGTTCACACTAACAGGCACTCTATTAATTTCTTGCTACTGTGTAGTATTTGTATACTCAAAATTGTGAATTGTCTCTCAACTCGAATCTTTGGTTGAAAGAGTCAACCACACCACCAACAAAACTCTGTGAAGTAAACGTTTGACCTCTCTTTTTTTTTCTTTTTTTAAATTTTGGTTTCTACTTCACTTCTAGCTTTCACAATTTGTTTAACCATCTCTGGTGTTTTCCGCTCGTATTTCAGTTGCTGAGGTTGTCCAGGTTCCATCACAATTGTTGTGCATTACTTTGATTTTCAGCCAAGTAAATAGAAATAAAATATGCAAGTTAAATTTGTATGTGGCTTCAAGCCCCCATAATACACTCCCTTAAAATCAGAGATATTCGTTAAAATCACAAGATTATTTTTGGCATCATGGAACATAGATGCTATTGTTTAGCCCTCACATTTGTTTCCCACAATTTTAAAATAGTGGAGACATGTGTCTAATGTTTTCATGATCTTTGGTACAAAAGAGTTTTCCATTGTCACTAGACCTAAGGACTGTTATCAACAAAGAGCAGGGTGCTTACTACTTCCCCTGTTATACAAGCAAATATTCACAATTTTGAACCTAACGTAATTAATAATAAAAACAAAAATGGGCAAACTTCTCTGAGACAAAACCTAATAATTAATTTATGCTGCTTCTTTTGAAAGCCTTTCTGCTGGCAATAATTCTGGTGAGACTTTCCTTATGTACTCTTAAATATTAATAGCAACATTTATAACATAACATTCTTGCTTTAGTTAGCTTATTTACCTTGCCATAATTAAAATTCGAAACTGGAACTACTTAGGCTATTTTCCATTTATGAGTTTTTCTTGATATACATAAAGTCCTGCTCTGTTTATAATTGGAGCTAGTCCATCCCATTTACAGTTTAGACTGTAAACTTGTGTGGAAAATATGCAACATTACTTTCCGTTCCTCCTTGCCATTCTGCAAAGTAGTGGTTCGTTCTTGTTTGTTTATTCGTCCATTGAGCATTCCTTCCCATCTGAGTTGCTATAGCAACATTAATCTCTTTTCATGTGTTTAGATAGGTCCAGTATCCACTCTCCAGTTAAAATATTAGGCAGACTTTTTTCTCCTAGGCATAGCTCTAAATCACATGAACTTGTGAGAATCTGTGGCTCACAGGTCATTACAATGACAAGATGATGCGTTATCCCAAGCCTTTCTGTAATTTTTCACCTTTTGTCTTACTGCTATTTTTGTAGTTCCATTGGGCTGTTTAATTTACCCTGAGTTGCAAGTTCACAGCAACATGGAGCCTTTCTTTTCTTCACAGGCTTCCACATAATTCCTTGATGATATGACCTGGAATATATGTTCCTTGTCTCAAACCACTTTATTGGTTTAAATCACATATAGAAAATACAATGCTAAATACCTGCAGAGTGGTACACTTGGTTGTAGCTTTCTTTACTGGAAGTGCCTCAACCCACTTTGTCAGTGGGTCTAGAATTAGGAAAACATACTTACTCCCACTTTGCATAATATGTGGGATTAAGGTGGGACTACCAATTCTAGTGTAGTCTGTCTGTATCCTAGCCTCTTGTCCTGGGTTTGGCTGGGATAGAATTCATTTTCTTCTGATGTTTCTCATTGATGTTTTGGTTTGTTGCTAAGTAGTGCTTCTCCTATGTCAAGGACTTTTCAGTGTCTCATGCTCTGCCAGTGAAGAGCTGCACAAGAAGCTGAGGGCAGGGGGGGCAYGGTCAGGACAGCTGACCCAAACTAGTCAAAGGAATATTTTACACTGCAGAACGTCATATAAAGTGGGGGGAGTTGGCTGGGAAGAGCTGATCGCAGCTCAAGGACCAGCTTAGCACTGATCAGTGAGTAGTGAGCAATTGTATTGTGTATCACTTGTTCCTCCTAGGTTTTCTCTTCCTCTCTCTCTCTTTCTTTATTATTATTATTGCTACTACTATTATTATTATATTTTACTTTGTTTCAATTATTAAACTCTTCTTACATTAACCCACCAGGTTTTACTTTTTTCCAGTTCTGCTCCCAATCCCACTGAGCAGAGAGTGAGTGAGTGACTGTGTGGTAGTTAGTTGCCATCTGGAATTAAGCCATGACACCGATGGTTCATGAATTCTCTAATGTTTTAATTTTATTTTTCTCCTAGTGGGGGTATTTACCCCAGCACAAATTAAGCAATTATGTACCCATCTGTCTTCATGTTGGGCTGACTAGCTACCTTCTAATACTCCCTTTAGCATTCAAATGCCCGCTATATAATCTTGCTCATGCACCTATTGAAACAAATCTACTTAAAGTGTACATACTTCTCTTCAACTACAAGTGGTTTTTACCTGGCCAGACCACACTCTGTCTGTTTCACTCTGTTTCTATAGTAATCACCCCTCAATTTCCTCATTTCCGTGTCGTAAAGTGGCTCTCTCTTTGATACCTTGCTTTGTATTATTTTCTTTGGTTTGTTGCAAATGGGGTGTTTCTTCAAATGTCAAGTCTACTGGGACCACCACAACCTTGGCAAGGGTATGTGCTTGACTATTTCAATATTGCTGCCTCTGTACGTTTCCTTTTGGTAGACTTTCACATGACCTGCATATTTTTCTTCTCTCTGCTTTTTTTAACCGATGTTCAGGATTTCCTTTCCATGATTAAGAGGCTACCAGATTTGCATTCTCTGTACTTTGGTAGCCAAATAGTTAAAGCTTGATATATCCGGTCTGAAACTAAGCACGAAACGAGATCATTTCCTTCGGGTTCCTCTTTTAACATCATTAGCAGAGCTTGTAGCTCTGTTGCTTGTGCGGAGAGAAAGCAGACAGCTCTTTTTATTTCTCACAGCATCTAACAGAGGATTTTCCATCCTTCTGATGAAAAATGGAGCCATTTATGAACCACACTGAATAACCTGTGGCATGAAGTCAATGACGGAGCTTTTATCTAGTGAGAGACACATAAACAGGTAAAGTGCACTTATGTTCTGTTCCAGTGGTTAAAAGCCCTATAGAGCTAGTGATAAAATCTCGTCATATTCTACAGAAAGCTCTTATTTTGTAAAAGCCAATGTCTATACAGCTAGCCTAGGGTTTGATGCATATCCAGTTTGTACTTTTTCACTGGTTGTGTACTTTAGCAGAGTATGTGTGATATGTACTTTAGTGGAGTATGTGTGATACGTACTACTACAAAACAGCCTTTTAGTGATGTATACCCAAAGCTAATTGCCTATACTAATGCTAAACCTGTTTTTTAATATGGAATAGAGTTCTTTTCCACAGATCTTGAGTCTCAAAGCAAAGACTGTAACTTGCATTTTATTTCTGTGTTCTTTTAATAGCGCTGTGTAGATCGGTAGTGGCCAGCTGAACATGAAACAGCTTACAATAATCTAAAAGCCAGCACTTGAACTGGTGCAGTTTTATTTCTTTTTTTTCCTTTACATTCTTGTTTGTGAGATTTCTTCACTAATTTGATTAGTGGTTTACTCATTTCTGCAAATATAATTCTCACAAAAATGTAAACAACTCCAAAAGTGAATCTAATAAAATTTTTACTTGCATGAACTCTCATAGTCAGTTTTACCCTTTGCTGATCCCAGCATCACCATTCCTTTGACCTAAAACTATTACCGAATATTTCACTTCAGATTGTACCTGAATTTTGTCATGATTAGCTGTAAAGCCTATGTTTTGAGTAATGCTGACTACTACTTGAGTATATTCCCAAACTTTCAGTTCAGTTTTTCTGTGTACTGACATATCATTCATGTATGGTATAACGCAACACATTCTGATGGTAATTTCATACATACGTGATACATTTGATCTGAAAGTCTTGAGGTACGTGGATAAAACAATATTACTTTCTCTCACAGGTAAATGTTTGTTGTTACCAGCTCTGCTCTGCTAGTGGAATTGCAAAGAAAGCTTCAGCTTAATCAGTAACAAAAAATCAGTGAAACATTCTGCTTAGTGTTACATGAATTTCAGGCATGTTTCCACTACAAACAACCTGACAGGTGGCTACATTATTTATTGTTAAAAACCCACTTTTAGTTTTTTTCCTTTGCTTTTAACCCTGGACAAATAGGATGTTAAAATAATAGGTGTCTGTACTAAGATCTTGCTTTCCAGTAAACTTGTGGATTGGAGTCCTTACTCTGCTATTAAAACACAACTTCTATTTTTTTCACATTTTAACTTACAGACACACAAAACTTGAGGAAATTCTATTACCCAAATATCCACTGTTTTTACTTCCTCCGGATTCTTAATAACAAAGCATCAATGACTTGCAGGAATCGCTCCACCCTCACCTCCCACTGGTCAGGCCCAATTTCACAAACATCCGTAGCAAAATCTGCAGCTAATCCATTTTGTTTCAACAAAGCTCTGCCAATAATTCTGTGGTGTTCCTAAGAGGGATCCTCCCACTCCTGTATTCAGAAGAAACTCCTGAACTTGGCAGCTATTTAACTGCAGGCAGACATCTTAGTACAGGTACTTGAACATCCTTTCATGCATATAATACAGTTTTATCATATTCCTTCTTTCTTGAGTTCTAGCTGCAACAAATATTTTTTGAAAGACTGGTTATTGACACTATGGTATCAATTAACATCATGACAGTAGTGATAGTTAATATTCTTTCCTTGACCACCCAGTACTAATATTGTTATTGGCCATTTCCATTGGTTATATTGTAATTTTACCACTAGATCAGGGCCAAGTAGACAGCAGAGTATCCCTAGTCTTTGTTATTGGGAGAGCAAGAGTTGATGTCTGAGGGCTTCACAGAGAGAGACCTGTTATTTTCTGTAGTTTTCATTCCTCCCTGTGGTTATTCATTCGCTTGGCAAAATGAGCCAGCAAGGAATTTATGTATTCTATCCAATTTTCTCATATAATTGCCTCTTTTTCTCAAATTTTACCATGTTTCTTTCATGAAGTTTCATTGGTGTCCACTAAAGGAAGTTTTTATCATGTTCTCCAAGGATCTTTTGCAGTTACCACTGGCACCTCTTTTTACATAAAGAGCTAAACCCACATTGAGGAGTGTTTTCCCTTTTCTGTTCCTTTTATTTTTAAATGGAGGCTGTGGGTGATTTAAGACCATATTTCTAAAAATTACAGTATGTAATGTCTACAGTATGTAGACCTGTTGTTAGATCCACAGGACTGAGATTTCCCTGTATGCTTTCTTACCTTCATTACCTTGTCCATTTTCCTTGTCCATACCTGCTGAAGCTGAATTTGTAGCTCTTGCCATTGTATTTGTGCTTGATTCACAGGTCCCATAATTACTCTTGCTGACTTAATTTTAGTACCACTGCTACTTGAAAGCCACTGTCACTGTGTTTAATCAGATACATTCCAAGACGCCAATGCCAACAATTTTCCCAGGATTCGCATTATCATAGCATTCTAGATGGAATAACCTGCTAGCCAAATTTCCTTTCATTGCTCAGATAACTGTTCTGAAACATCCACCTACTAAATTTCTTAGAGGAAATTAGGAGACTGTTCCTGCAGTGTAGCTGATAATCATACTCCATTCTGAGGCTGTGCAATCTTTACTAGTTAAGGAAAGCTAATCCTTTAGTTCTGAAAACCCTATTTCACAAGTTTTTTAATCTAGTGGCCTCAAGTTTTAAGCAAATACTCTTGCTTGCTCTGCAGTCAGGTCAGTTGCTATTGTCACAATAATCTCCCACATTTTAGGAGCAGCATGACCCAAGCAAGAATAACCAGTGTGGTGCATTCTTTTTTTACCACTGTTTTGGTTGTAACTGCATAATTGGTTCATAAAAGCCTAGTTTATTGTCACATTAACATGAATTTTCATTACAGTTGTGGTCTGAGTTTACCCTATATCCTTGTATGTATAGTTGACAGTTGTGTTCTGGGTGACTGGTATTGATGTAAGAGGACTTTCTGAGTATGCAGAAATCCATCTGTACAGTATAGCTTTCGGTGTCTGTCTTCAAGTTAGTAAAGGGTTCACTGCAGAAACTGTAAGGTAAATGTAGCAATCAGAAACTTTTAAACACCAATAGACTAGTATTATACACCCAGATCAAAAGAGAGAAAAAACCCTGACTTTTTATTATCAGCTAGATCAAAATTGATGCACAACAAAGGTAACATTTTGGTAACATTTACCATTATTTCTACTCATATTTTGCTGATATAGAAGATACACATATATATTTCTCCTTTTCTGTTGTTCATTCCTCTCTTTTTCCATGTATTCCTATAAAGATAYATGAAGAAGAAAGGGGATTTTCTTAGGTGAACAATGCAATTTTTTCTTTCCCTTTATTTCCTATTGTGGTTTAACACTAATGAATGTATGAGTCATCTGATATGGCATGGCAACCAAGTACTTATCTGTATCCATGTGCTCTGTTGGGAGGAGATCAGTTTATTTCTTTTACCATTATCAGAATAGCCACTACTATGAATATTGTGGTAGCACAAAGGATGTTTTGATAACTATCATAGTGGTGGCACATAAAAAGGAACGACATAATTTTTACCTTTCTTGGGGTTAAAATGTTTATGGGGAACATTTTTCTATGAAGTCTTGAGGCATTATTCTGCCTGCCTGACTTCACTCTCTTGTGAAACAGAGGAAATTGTCAGTGCTGGTGCCGGATTTAATGGAACAAGGAGAATTCTGTAACAAATTAAGTGTGATAACACAATCCAACCCCCAGTCCACAAAAAGACCATACATGCACTAATTATAACTTACTTACCTTCATTTTTAGGCCTTGAGGAAACATGTACACATGCTTTCCCTGAGAGATCTACCACTCTTGAATAGTCTGGTTTACTCGAAATATGAATATAGGTGAAAATCTATTGGGAAAGTAGATCGTAACTCTGTCCAGGGAAGCAATCCACCACACCAGTATTCAGAAAGAGGTTTTGTCACATATATATCTGGAAAAAAATGCAGTACCATATTTCAATATTTTTTGTGCTTGTAAACATACAATTTCAGATACACATTAGATTATCCAATTGGTGTGTGAGGAATTCTACTGGTCATGTCACATACAGAAATAAGCATCTTTCTTTGCTAATGTCTTGCCAAGGTGTTCCATAAATAACCTAGGTAGATACATTCTCCTCATGTGCACCATACCATGGAATCAGTTTGGTTATAGAACTTGGCCTGGTTCTGGTCACACCTGCTTATAACTTCCAACTGAATGGATATCTTCGTGGACTGATTGCCAGCCATGCATGATCACTACAGAAATCATTAGGATGTGGGATAACTTAGCAATATATCTGTCCTCAGACACCATGGAATAGTGCTATAATGTCTCCTGCAAATGGCCCATGACATGGAGTCACTGCCAGGTCATTTCTTCTATTGGTTAGATAAAAGGCTTTGTTTACATGCCACCAAGTCCCACCAATACTCACCAGAGGTAGTTTAAAAGGGATCCATTTTCTAAATTCTGTTGTGCTTCATAGTACTGACTATTCAAAGCACCCCAGAGGATGCTCCCATTGATGAATCCCTGTAGCATTTAGTAAGCATACCTTGCCCACAGGGAATCTTTGGATCCTTAGGATATTGGCCTTAGGTTCTCTAATTTCTGCTGGAACAGCATTCCTTGTGTGCCAGGTGTGGACAATGAATACAAGTGGCATAGACTTTTTCTTGCAGTTGGAGGTATATCAGTTTGATTAGGTGCTCAAATGAGATGCTGACAGTTGCTTTCTTGAACATTTTTCATACTAACGAACTCATTTGCTCTCAATGAATGGTGATATGGGAAACAGGACTGTTCTGAACACCTGATTTAGTCAGGGTGAGCTGTTAATCATTCATGATTTATTGATGACTATAAAAGGAAATCGAGGAATTACAGTTAGTATCATGACCCTCAGAGTCACGTGTCATTGCATGCAAGAAGAATGTAAACTGTGCAGAGGTTGCGACTCAGAGATGAGTCAGAAAGGAGGATATCTAGAGTGCAAAGGGTGAGGAAGAACACCGGAACACTGTCTAAAGCTTCATGGTTCAGGGGCCCCCATGAACACGGACTTTTTGTGGAGCCACCTGCCAGTCCTTCTGGCTCTGACCTACAGCCTTCATGTCCCATTCTGTCTGGGTAGTAGATAAGAAATCATGTGTGGTTTCACTGTTGGCACGGGGAAGGGGAGGAACACTGAGGAGGACCTCTGAGGCTTGCTGATTAGTTAAATGTCTCGTATGGGTTCTTTCTGCTTTTTTTTGGGCAGGAAGGTCTCAATTCATATTACTCATATGAGTAATATTACTCATATTACATAATATTACTAATATTACTCATATGAGTTTGGCCAAGATTAGCACTTCTTAAATTTCATTGATCACGTTGCTGTTTAACATGTTATGTCATTTTTACACAAAATTTGTTCTTAGAAATGAGTAAGAAATAAATAAGAAAAAACCCAAAAATCTGGATTTGCAAGACAAAAGTCTAAAAAATTCAAGTTTCAGTGGGAAATGTATGGGAAAAGGTTGTTTTTCCCTTAACAAGGATAATATCTGGGGGTAGAGCAATAAAACTTGTTGGAATCAAAACACTTTTTAATAATCTTATGATGAATTTGTGGAAATTAAGATTAAAGATCTTTTATGGAATGTGGGAAATTGGGAGTTAAGAGAAGATGCAGATAGATTGATGAGATATTAGACCATCTAGTCTGAGTGGCTAGAATGACTGCAGGTAATTGCCTTTTTGGTAACTGTAGCCACAATGTAGCTGGCCACAACACAGTGAAAACTGATGTGCTAATTGCTGAAGTCCTGCATGGTGAGAGAGTTACTTCCTTTAGTCTCTTTAGAACTATTTCTTGCAAAACTATCACATGCAGGCATATCTTGATATCATAACTGGAATCCTCCGGAGTGAATCTCCCTGGATTGTTGTCAGGGATCATTGGCATTGACATGTAAGGCAGAGGTCTGTCATGTGGCAGCATGTTTCTAGAGGCAGGAGTGGTTGCTACGAGGAAGCATTACCCCTATTGGCTATGGTTATGGCTATTTAAAAGGTTTGGAGCTTGTGAACCTGTGTCTGCACTGTATCCAATTGCCTGTAGAAAAACGTTTACCTTTGAGTGCACAATCATTTGTTTTCCAGTAAACATCAAAAAGGAACAAAGCAATTTGACTGTGGTTAAAAACTAACATGCAGAACGTGATCATAGTGCCATAATCAATGTCTTATGAGATGAACTGAAAGAATTGATTGTTTTTAGTCATTTTGCTATGGTAACAAAATTCAATATATAAGATTAAATAAAATAAGTAAGTATACTTCCATACTGCTACAAAACAAGAAAGTCAAATTACTTACAGAAATTAAAAATATATGCCTATTATTGAAATAAACCCCAGTTTGGGGCCACTTTACTCAAAAAAAAAAAAAAAAAGGCAGCTATGAAACAGTTTGGGTCCAGAGGATAGTAATGTGAAAGATCAATAGCACCAATTCTACCTAGTAGGGTTTGAGGAGCTGGAGGGTTTTTTGGTTTATTTTTGTTTGGGGTTTTGTTTTTGGATTATTTTTTTTAATTTTATTTTTGTTGGGAGGGGACAGACAACACTTGTGAAAGCAGCATTAAAATTCTGAAAGTACTGCAAAGTGGAATGGAAGAAGTTCTTCCTATATGCTGTGCATAGGATATGGGTAACAGGTCAAACCTATCTGAAGGGCAATTCATGTTAGATATCAAAAAAACTTCTTAGTAGTTCAGATAGTCTAAAGTTCTCCATCTTTGTTTTTGGAAACTAACAGTGGAGGTACAGAATTCAAACACCTGTCAAGAATGTGATCTGAAGGAGAAGGAGGATGGATAGGATGGCATTTGGACTTATATGTCTTCCACGTATAATGAACTGTAACTGGAAATAAACAAAAATTTGGAATTCAGTATTAATAGGAAGAAGTTGAATGAGAGGTTTTTAATTCTCATAATTTCCTGTGTGATATAGACATTTCACAAATAGTATGGAATAGAACACAAATATTTATAAAATATGGCTTGGAATAGTATTTTACGAGGGAATAAGTCAATATTAATAGCTTTGATTTCTGTGTAGATATAATATTATGCTGTTATATATTTCACATGTAGTAACTTGAGTTTGTAAACTTCTTTCCTTCTTCCTCGTTAGTTTAGCTGTGATCCAAGACACAGCTGTGTAACTATCTCTCAGACTTTTGAGGAAATTGCTTAATTCAGAGCAAGAACTGCAAAGAAGTTGATAAAATGGACTTCTGCAAGGTAAGAAAGGTTGCAGACAGAGGTAAGACTCTCGGGATGGAGTTAAGCAGCAGTTTAAGGATTCAAAAGAAAAAACATCATCATGAAAACAAATAACATCCTAAGGGAAAAGCAGAGATTTGGAAGACAGGAATGCAGTCACAATGAGGATCCATTCCAAGGGCAGTAGAAACCAGCTCTATTCCACCTCACTGAGGGCTTCTTGGTCAGCAAAGGCTTTTCCTGTTCTTAATTCAGGGCACTGAGCATACCAACACTCAGTTTAGTACTTCATTAATTCAAGTTATCAAAAAATGTTAATGTATGGTAACTAATCAGTAACTGCTGAATACTTTCAGGTTGTGTGTATTCAGCTTACAAAGGACTCTTTGTGCATGGTAAAAGGTGTCTGTCCAATAGAAGTGTCTCAGCGAGGGAAGGATTACTTGTACTGTTGCAATATTACCCTGCATATCCTTGCCTAGAAAAGTTATCTGGGGAAAAAAAATGGACATGTCTGTAGTAATATATGTTTTATTCAGCTTTAAGTTGGAAAAATGTTTTCCACCTGCACAAAAAGGAATTTTGTTTATTTTTTCCCATCATTTTTCATTTGTGAAATGAAGTCCTGAACATTTTTAAAGCCATAATGTTCTGTACTATATTTCTTTAAATGCATTTTTCTGTTATAACCATAGTAATAATATAACTTTGAATGCAACTATACAGCAAGTAATGATTATGAAAAATATTATATCCTCACACATTAATGCATTGAGTGATATTTAATAACTTCAGTGATACATAAGCACCAAGAAAGTTGTTTCTCACATACACAAAATATCTCTCAAAGTGAGATGTAGATTTGTCTGGATTTTCTGTTGGTTAAATATAAGGCAGAAAACCTTGAAATTTTCAGAAACAAGACTGAGTTTGTAAAGCTGAAAACTGAGTCATTAGTAGTAGGAATCTAGGGACATTACTTCAGTTTGTGGCAGTCAAGACAAGGTCAACTCAGCAGACCCGATGAGTCACTTTACAGAACTTTAAACTGGCTTTAAGACATTTACCACATAATGCAATAGAGGAAGTTCTTTGAGCTGCGGTTGTAGTTATCTTCATAAAATCCCACTGATCCACTGTTGCACGGACATGTAGCAGAGCTTCAGACAGTCCAGGTGCATGAAACTTATCAGCCATTTTTTACCTGCTTCTACAACAAGGGATTTGTATTGTCCAACAGTTCCCATATCACCAGATCTCTGCTGCTTCTAATCGTAGTATAACAAACTGGTTTGGAAAGGAATTTTGAATCATTTGTGAGTCTTAAATAGCTCAAAGGTCATAGATTGGTCATGTCTGTTTACATCCATCTTCTGTGAGAAATTTTGTGACTAGTAAGTAGAAGGAGAAAAAAGAAAAATTTTCTATGAATCCTGCTAATGTATTCAGGGCAAAACCAGTCTCCATACTTTGGAGAAAGTATTTCTCCTTAGATTGGATTGACTGGCACCTATATTGTTTCTAGGTGTTTTTGCACATCTTTGGTTGCAAATCAGCTGCTATATTCACCTACATGTTTTTTATATACTCAGCTGCAGGTAATGTGCAGTGGTGATTCCTCAGATTCTTCTCTTGTTGGTTTACGTTACAAATTTAATCTCTTCTGACTGAAATTATATATTCTCACCCAAATTATCAGTTTTAATAAGGACATATCTGAATGATTTATAGCCAACTTTGCCATATAAGAGATTAAAAGAAYGATTTGGTGATCTCTGGTTTCAAATTCTGTGCAATTGTAAAGCTACTGAAGACTGAACAAAGTACAGGAGCTATAGTGCAATTACAGAATATTGTATCTTACTAAGTAGATGTAAAAAAATACTGTATGTTCCCAATTTTCCCACTTTTTAATATCAGTTTAGTTGCTTGAGCTTCTAGTGTGATAAAACCAGGTGTCCATCATTTTCTTTGCATTACTGTATGCAGGCAGTAGAAACTCTGGTAAAAATTGCTCTTTTATTTCTATTTCCCTTTCTTATCATGATTGCCCTGCAATAGCATCAAGACACTGCAATGAGATAACAGAAAGTTCTGACAAATCTCATAGTTCTGTCTATTTTCCGTTTAAGGTTAAACAGTTGTGAAAGAACTACATATACCATTTCTTTTTTTTTATCAATTGACTTTGCTTTGAAATTTCTCATTTGACTTTTTCCAGTTCTCACTGAAATAATTGGACCAGTCCATTAAGATCAAGTCCAAGAAAGCATTTAGGCAGAAAAGTTAAAACCCAGTATTCCCATTAAATGCTGTGGATAGCCTTTTATACAAATACTTCACAATGACTTTTCATGAACAGATAATACATAAGTATTATGTATAATAAGTATATGTATAATAAATATGTAATAAGTATATAAGTATACTTATTAATCCTTTATATTCTGCTTGACTGACAGTGCTAAACTACCATTTCTAAAGTAATACTCAATCTGATTAGACTATCTGTATTCCAAAACATTATAAAAATACTGTTTTACCAACATTTTGAGTTTACAGGCATACATGACGAAAAGGAACAAAAATCATTTCTGCTTGGTAATTATCGGATTAAGTAA
This sequence comes from Amblyornis subalaris, assembly GCA_018881555.1. Classification (NCBI taxonomy): domain Eukaryota; kingdom Metazoa; phylum Chordata; class Aves; order Passeriformes; family Ptilonorhynchidae; genus Amblyornis; species Amblyornis subalaris. The sequence goes on along the minus strand of JACAXG010000047.1, from coordinate 5,327,351 downwards.
GTTTTGTGTGAGTAAAGTGATAGGAGACCTATAGAGAAATTCATATAAACCTACTTGTCTTCTAGGACAAGTATTTTTATTTAATTTTTTTCAAATTTTACTTCTGTAAAAGTGTTGAACGTGTTTAGTTTAATATATACGTTGAAATAAGGCTTAAGAAGTGCAATTAATTTATTTTAAATGTTTTACGTATTTGTTATTTTCATTGAAGTAATGCCTAAAGATACTCATAAAAACAATACATTCCACAATAATACAAATGGCCCATTTCAAACAGTTTAGAATCTGAACATACATTCAAAAATCAGAAGAATACTAATTAAGCAAATTTCTTCTGACCAGAGCTGTTACCAAAACATTTCTAAACTGAGTCTAAAACCCATCTTGCTTTTCTGCAGTTACTTAAATGAGAAACAATATGCACTAAAGTATAATCCTATTTTCTTTCATGCTAGATGGATAATGTTTTCCTGGATTAGACTTAGAAGATGAGAAAGGAAGCAAAAGATTAAAACAATGCTTTGGTGTTATTTGGTTTCATTCTCACTGTGTGTTCAAGAATGGATTCATCCTTAAGTGCAACAGTTACTTGGAGCATTCAACATCACCTCTAAAAAGGTAAAGAGGAATTCCTTTGAGTTTTAAGGGGCATAATTAAGACAACAGTACTTATAACAGGGAACTTTTTCTGGTGGAAGAATAAAGTATGCACGCTTGTTTTCCCAGGTGACAATGAAATAAGCATGTGTTTATGGACTAGTATTATTTGCTTTAGGAGAAGGGAAGTATAGTCCAAAGTGCATACACTTTACTATCCAAACTAGGAAAGGCATTTGGAGTGAGAAAAAATCCAAGAGAAAGCTATTTGTTATCTCTGTCTTACGTAAGAAGAGCGAAGTCCAATCATGCTGCATGTCCTTAACAACATTAATTCTGCTCATGTTTGAATAATTTTACAGAGGACTAGACGCAAACCAGGAGCAATCGTTCACAGTATGTTGGTAGTTTGGGGGTCTTTTTAAAATCAGACATATTTTATAAATTCACTGATAACTAAAATTCGGACAAATCCAATTAACTGCATATTCTTTTAAATAAACATTTAATTTCTCATTTATTTTGTATATCTGTGATGAATTGCAGAAAATATTATTCTTATATCATTCAAATGAAATTAAATGAATGACCTAGAGTTATCAAATGGATACAAAAACAAAATAGAGATGATTGTAAGGAAACTCCAGACTTCTGGACTTTTTTCAATATGCTTATACTTGTGCATTATGGGGATTCACTTGCAGTGTATGATATTACTAACTTTACTGATTTTAATAAGTACCCATATTTTTCTTTCAACCAAATTTTTGTTGAGATTACTGTCCTTGGCTTAAAACTCAGTATATTTCTCAGTCAAATATTATTTTACAGGAAGCTATTTTCAATAAATTTAAAATGCATTCTGAAGATGAAAAGAAGTATATTGCAGATGGAAATAGTCATGAGATCACTGCATCCAGCCAGGGTCATGAATCTGAAGACAAACAGTAAGTATTCTTAAATACTGTAAACATTCTGTATTGAAGCTTATTAGATTACATTACCTTGTTTTATATTTTATTTAATTTTTTTAAATTTTACCTTATTTTTTCAGGAAAACCTAGTAAGAGAAAGCTTTGTATCTACTGCATTGATTGACACATTCATTTGGTGCAGAAGGACCTTTTATCTTTTTCCGTAAAGGAGTTAGTGTCCACAGTATTGACTAGAGCTTATTGAAAAACAATTCTAAAATGTGACAGAAATTATGCTTGAATGGACGTCTTGGATAGATTTATTTCATCTGCTAAAAATTACCTTAATATCTTTAGCATGGCAAGGAACTGATATTTTACATACCCTGACTGTTTTATGTATTCCTCATCCACCATGTGCAAAAATTTGATTTTGTGAGTTATTTTCCTCTTTTCTATTTTGAAAGCTATAACAGTGCTTCAGTTCACAACTTCCCTGACCAGATAGTGATACCACCAACCCTGTGGGTGTTGTTTCACCCTTGAGAGGGGTGAACTGGGAAGAGCATGACTTAAATTTACAGCAGTTAGGAGGTGATACTATTTATGTTGCTGAAGATTTAAATACAAACATCTCAAGAACGCTTAATAAATCATGTTAATTTTACACACAATTGTTTGCTGTAAAATGATTTCATAATTATATTTCAATTGAACTACATTAATATGTTGAATTAGTATTTCTGTGAGATGTTGTCCATTCTTAAGTTCACTAAATCTATCATACCTTTCTGTAGCAAGGAAAAGAAGAAGAAGAAGAAAGGTGAAAAACCTAAGATGGTCAGCCCGTTTACACTGGTAAGGTTTATTCTCTCTGTATGTGTGTACATATGTATATACACAGGCACATTTCAAAGGGTAAACAAAAATGGTTACAATTATGTTAGTGTGCTGCATCTCTGATTCTGTCTCTACCAAATATTTTGATACTACAGAATATTGGCTATGGTATAGAAATCAAGCAGGTTTTTTTGTGGGTGTAGTTATATTAAATAAACTATCTTATTACAGATAAGGATTCTGAGGACTTTTCCCTTAGTAAGGTATCATGTTAAACACACCCATACTAGATATTTGTTTGTGAAAGATAAGAATTTCCATGTTCAGTCATTTTTTCTGACTCAATGAAAAAAGTGTCCATATACCTACAATTATGTGTGGTCTTGTCCTCTAAATTACCAGAGTCAGGTACTAATCACACTAATTATCCCCGTCAATCATTATTCAATCACCTGAGTCAGCAGTAAAGGTCAATTCAATGGCACTTATGAAAATTAAAATTAAAAATTGTATACTAGAAAGTTCCAGATTTTTAAAATTTTTCTGTATATTTTTAAGAAGACAACATTTTAATATTTAATCCAAGTAAATCCTGGGTCCTCTTTTAGTAATACTGAAATATTTTGTAGGTTTAGTGTGCATAATACACAGCAATGATACTGCAAATGACAGACATAAAACAATAGTCCATTTTTCTGGCCAATGACAAATTTCTTTGCTTTTCTGTATCAATTTGCACTTGTACAGTTACATCATATGTTTATAATTTACATCTGTAAACGTAGTATTTTACAGTATAGAATAAAGCCAATGATTCTGTAATAGATGAGCTCAAATATTAAGTTCAATGGCAAGAGGATTTAGGATTTCAATACGTTTATGTAATGTCTACGGTACATTAGGAACAGTTTTTCCGACTGCATAATAATGAATTTACAGTAAAAAAAATTATTGCCTTAATTATAATAATGCCGTTAAAATTTCTTATCATTTGAACTTTAAACGGCAAATTTAAAAAGGACACATTTCTTATGCCTTGTTTTCCTATGGCCTGTCTTACCCAGGTGCAGATACTACTGCATTAAAATAGTGCACCCCTCTGATTTTGAGAGTTTATAGAATAAAAGTGCTTATATTGAAAAGATTTATTCCTGTATGTTTAAATTGTTTTGTTAACTGTATTTCTATTCAGATAAAGTTGTATTTTTGTGACAGCAGGTGTATAATTGATAGGTTTTTCTTTACTTTCTTGACCTTGTAGACATAGCACTGTGTTAGCATTCTAATATAACAGTTAGAATGAATTTCTCTTCCCACTCACAGTTTCGATACTCCAGTTGGTCAGATAAAGTATTAATGATACTAGGCACTCTGCTGGCAGTAGTCCATGGAAGCGGTCTCCCTCTCGCAATGATAGTTTTTGGTGATATGACTGATAGCTTTGTTGCTTCTGGAGACTCAAATTTTACAGGTAAGAATACATCTGCTATGACAAGAACAATGGTTCATATTTAAAAGTGAGACAAAAATTCATGCATCTTGACAGGAGATGTTTATGTCAGAAACCATGATGCTATACTATGATTAGTATTAGTAGCTCATGTTCATTGTAATAGAGACACACTATGGTTGGGGATTTTTGCTCCTATTTCTTAGTTTCTGCATTAGCTGATTTTTTTTTTCAAATTATCCGCTACAGTGTGCGTTCAACAAATCATGTTTAACTGTGGTTGTGAGAAATTAAAAGTGGCTGGTTTTCCATTTCTTCAGCATGGGCTCCTGTTGATTCCCTTGCATAAAATCTGATAATTATAGTCATGATATGAATCACATCAGTAGGTAGATCCATCAGGAATTCACTACCAAAACTAAATGTACTAATTTTCTCTTGGATCAATTTGTTGAATAACCTCATTTGCTGAATGAGAATTATGAAATAAAACACAGAGGAGGGCAGGCATGCACTGCAGTGTACAAGAGGAAGGAGTGATACTGTCACTTTGGTATCAACACATAGTTGATACCTCATGTATCATGTTTTGTCCTCTGAACTCAGAGCATCAGTAAGGGACTCTGATGCTCTATTCATGGTGCATGAATAGTTTTCTTCATCAATCCTTCCAGTTTAAAGGGAAGGGGCTTAAAAGGGCCAGTCAAATCTGGACAATCAAAAAATGGTTACAGGACTGGTGCCGCAGCCAGGAGTTCAGCTACTTGGACTGTGGGGCTCACATTGAGAAACCTGGCCTGCTGGGGGCTTATGGGGCCCATCTTTTAGAGAAGAGGAAGAGCGTCTTTGCCCATAGGCTTGCCCATCTAGTGAGGAGGAATTTAAACTAAAGTTGCCATGGGAGAGGAACCTCAATCCGTCTCACTCCTATCAGTGTGATGCCAGTGCCCACAAGAGATGCCCAGAGCCAGGAGAGGGAGCCTGTCTATGACTTGAGTGTTGGAACAAAAGGCTACAGGCTCTTCTGGAAGAATATGAGGGGAGATGAGGAGGGGGTGTAACCCTCTCTGTCAACGACCAGCTGGAGTGCATGGAGATGGGGATGGAGAGAAGTGGATCAGGATTAAAGGGAGGCCAGGGACAGGTGACATTATAGTGGGACTCTCCTACAGGCCGCCTGACCAGGAAGACCGAGCAGATGAGGCCTTCTGTAGGCAGATTGGAGCAGCCTTGCATTCACAAGCCCTGGTCTTCACAGGAGTCTTCAACCACCCTGGTATCTGCTGGAGGGACAACACAGCCAGGCATAAAGTAATCCAGGAGATTCCTGGACTGTGTTGATGATAACTTCTCCAAGTGATAAGAGGAGTCAACAAGGACAGTTACTATACTGGACCTTGTTCTCTCCAAAAAGGAGGGGTTGATGGAGAATGTGAATCTCAAGGGCAGCCTGGGCTGCCGTGACCATGAAATGGTGGAGTTCAAGATCCTTAGGGCAGCGAGGAGAGTGTGCAGCAAGCTCACTATCCAGAGCCTCAGTAGAGCAGATTTTGACCTCTTCAAGAACCTGCTTGGTAGAGTAGCATGGGATAAAGCCTTGGAGGGAGGAGGGGCCCAAGAAAGCTGGTTGATAGTCAAGGATGACCTCCTCCAAGCTCAGGAGCAATGCATTCCCACAAAGAGGAAGTCAGGCAGAAGACCAGGAGGCTTGCATGAATGAACAAGGAGCTCCTGAACAAACTCAAACACAAAAAACAAGCCTAGAGAGGATGGAAGCAGGGAAAGGCAGCCTGGGAGGAATACTGAGTACCTGTCCAAGCAGCCAAGGATCAGGTCAGGAAAGCTAAAGCCCTGATAGAATTAAATCAGGCCAGGGATGCCAAGAGTGACAAGAAAAGCTTCTCTAGGTAGGTCAGTGACCAAAGGAAGCTGAGAGAAAATGTGGGCGCTCTCCAGAAGGAAATGGGAGACCTGGTTACTCAAGATATGGAGAAGCCTGAGGTACTCAATGACATTTTTGCCTCAGTCTTCACTGGCAAATGCTCCAGGCACTGCCCATATCACAGAAAGGAAAGACAGGGACTGGGAGAATGAAGGCCTGCCTGCTGTAGAAGGTCAGGTTTGAGAACATCTAAGGGGTCCAAAGGTCCAGAAGTCCATAAGACCTGATGAGATGCATCTGTGGGGCCTGAGGGAACTGGCGGAGGAAGTAGCTAAGCCACTGGCCATCATATTTGAGAGGTCACGGTAGTCTGGTGAACTTCCCACTGACTGGAAAAGGGAGAAACATAACCCTTATTTTTAAAAAGGGAAAAAAGGAAGACCGGGGGAACTCAGCCTCACCTCTGTGCCCAGCAAGAGCATGGAGCAGATCCTCCTGGAAACTATGCTAAAGCACATGGAAAATAAGGAGATGATTGATGATAACCAAGATGACTTTATTAAGGGCAAATAATGCCTGACAAATTTGATGGCCTTTTACAACAGAGTTACAGATTTGCTGTATAAGGGAAGAGTTTGGATATCATCTACGAGGACTAGTGCAAAGCATTTGATATTGTCCCAAACAACATCCTTGTCACTAAATTGAAAAAGCATGAATTTGATGGATGGACCACTTGGTGGATAAGAAATTGGCTGGACGGTCACACTCAAAGAGTTGCACTCAGTGACTTAATGTCCGAGTGGAGACCAGTGACGAGTGGGTTCCTTAGGGGTCAATATTGAGACTGACACTGTTTAACAGCTTCAGTGACATGGACAGCGGGATTGGGTGCACCCTGAGCAAGTTTGCAATGACACCAAGCTGTGCAGTGCAGTTGACATGCTCAAGAAAAGGGAAGCATCCAGAGGGACCTTCTCAGTCTTGAGAGTTTGGCCTGTGAGTACCTCATGAAGTTCAACAAGACCAAGTGCAAGGTCCTGCATGTGGGTTGGGGCAATCCCAAGCACAAATACAGGGTGGGAAAAAAATGGCTTCAGAACAGCCCTGAGGAGAATGATTTGAAGGTGTTTGTTGACAAGAAGCTCAACATGAGCCAGCAATGTACACTTGCAGCCCAGAAAGTCATATCATAGGCTGCATCAAAAGAAGTGTGACCAGCAGATGGAAGGAGGTGATTCTACCCTCTATACTCCTCTCTGGAGTATTGCATCCAGCTCTGGGACTGCCAGCATAAGAAGGATACCTGTTGGAGTGAGTCCAGAGGAGGGCCATGAACATGATCAGAGGACTGAAGTGCCTCCCTTGAGAACAGGCTGAGCAAGTTGGCGCTGTTCAGCCTGGAGAAAGTTCTTGGGAGACCTTATAGCAGCCTTCCAGTACCTGAAGGGGTGCTACAAGAGAGCTGGAGAGCAACTTTTTACAAGGGCCTGTATTAACAAGGGGGAAATATTCCCTCTTTAAGCTGAAAGAGGGAATATTTAGATGAGATATAAAGAAGAAATCCCTCACTATGTGGGTGATGAGAGACTGGAACTAGTTGCCCAGAGATGCTGTGGGTGCCTCATCCCTGGAAGTGTTCAAGGCCAGGTTGGGTGGGGCCCTGAGCAACCTGGGCCAGTGGAAAGTGCCCCCGCCTAGGGCAGGGTGGTTGGAACTGGATGATTTTGAAGATCCCTTCCAACCCAACCCATTCTATGACTCTAGGTATGTATGCTCAGGAAAACTTTTTAATCTCAAGTTACACTGATGTAGTTCTGTAGTCAGTGGAGTTATGACTAACCTTGTATTAGTAAAGTTCATTCATTTGTGTTAAAATTTCCTCCTTTCATTCAAATCAACTTGATTCAAAAGGAGATGTAGCAACTGCAAATATACTGAACTGCGTGCAAGAAAACTAATTTGTTAAAACTTGCTCTATTAGAAGTATTTACTCTTCTCTTCCTTTCTCAGGAAACATTTCAATGAATTTCACTTCAGCTATGCTTGACAAGCTGGAAGAAGATATGACAAGGTAATTGAAAATTGATATTTCCCCTTCTTTTTTCAATTTCCAGTTTTAATTTGCACTTACTTTGATTTCCAGTCAAGCCATTCTTCTCCCAGGGATGTTTTGCACAATTTAAACAACATAAAAACAATGATTGAATAATATATGTAACTAAAGATTGGCACATGAGATTATTTGAGGCCCTGGGAAGATTCTTGAAACATTCCCAGCCATTCCCAACAATTTATCTGCAATCTCTTGCCCTCATCCAACCCACCCCGATTTCCAGAGGTATCCCAATGAAGTCTGCATTGCCTGCCTTCTTTCTTCTCTTCCTCTGAATTTATAAAGAGTAATTGTTATGCTAAAAAATTATATTGATTATCATCCATCAATTCCTTGACCTATGGTGATTCACTTGCAAAAGACAGAGTTTAAATTGTCAGATAGTACCTATTTTACTGCCAAAGCATCAAGTTCAGCTAAATCACTCTCTACAACTCCCTGAAAGGAGGTTGTAGCAAGATGGGGGTCGGTCCCTTCTTCCAACTAACAACCAATAGGACAAAAAGAAATGGCCTCAAGTTGTGCCAGGGCAGGTGGGATGTTAGAAAAAATGTCTTTGTGCAAAGGGTTGTCAAACATTGGAACAGGCTGCCTGGGGAAGTGGTTGAGTGACCATCCCTGGAGGTATTTAAAAGATGTGTGGATGTGGTACTGAGGGCCATGTTTTAGTGGGGGACTTGGCAATGCAGAGTTAATGGTTGGATTCAAATAGCTTAAAGGTCTCCTCCTAAACAATTCTATAATTCTGTGAAATTATCTGGACTGCAGAAAATACAGATTTAGATTATATGCAATCTTAAATCTAGCATTCTGGAGCTGGAAAAAGAAGAAGACAATAGTCAGTAGGTGCTTCTGCTACAAAGGTCCATAAAGATAAAATAAGTAGAAACATAAGCTGTTAATAGATGTGTTTTGTTCAGGGGGGTTATTAACCACTGTCTGTACACTTGGTTTATGTGGATGTCTAAAGTTTGTGTGTTTCTTGTACCGGTTCAGGTTCTCTTCTTCAGGTTGAACTCTGTTCCTCATTAGATATTGAAAAATATTTGATGTGGTCTATTGTTCTCGGGTTTGAATAAACACACGGAGACAGCTGTCAGGGTTCACCAAGAGGCAGAGGCCAAATGGGAAGAAGAAGAGAGCCGGCCTCTGCCCTAACTTTATTTATATGTTTTCAGAAACCACCGTGGATTGGAGGATAGGAATGCCACCTCCTGCTGTCCACTGGTCAATAGAATTGTCTATCATATAGGTTAGGAATTCATGACAATCTTTGCTGGTTAGGTCAACAAAAAGGTGTTTATACAAAAGTGCGTGAGAAACTATTTGCCGAACTAAAAACACTGCACAACTAAAAGAACTGCAAAATGCAGGGCTACAGTGGTCTTCAAGGCAATTGTCATTTCTGAAGAGAAGGACGAGATAAGGCATTTGCTGTAGTAACTCTTGCTGTTTTATATCAAAGTGCATTATAATTTCTGGTAACAGTGGACTGTAAACTTATTTAGATTCAGTAGTTAATTTCATAATTAGAAACCCCACAACTATTTACACCAAAAAAACCCCAACAAACCCAAATAACTCTTTACCCTAAAATAAATGAGGAAGTTACGAAAAGGCTGTTTCTAAGAAATGGAGAACTTGTATGTAATGAGAATGAACTGACAGGGAACTAGCAATTATGCTTTATAGAAGACTATGGACTCACAGAGTTTCTTGCTCCAGCAACATTTCTGTCAGTCTCTGACATGAATGCAAGTAATGCACACAAACCTTTAGTGGAATGTACTTGTTCCCAGTGATTTCAAAGCAAATATGAAGGCAGAATTGAAAACTAAATAATTTGTGCGTGGGTGAAGTTATGCCAACTGGTCTATGTTTAGTAAATACCTGATGCCTAGTTGCACAACATTTTCAAAGTCTGTCTCATGTTTATTCTAAAAGAACTTTAAAAATAGTTGTTCTTACTACATATGAAATGGTAGAATTTGTTTTGCCCATTGTTTAATTGGTGAGTGATCTCTCCCTATCCTTATCCTGACCCATGAGCTTTTAATTATGTTTTTCTCTTCCATGGCCACCTGAGGAAGGGGAGTGATAGAGTATCTTGAATGGGCACCTGGCATCCAGCTAGGGTCAAACCACCACAAATTAACTCTGAAAGTACAAGCATGAATAAAAAGCAGCCCGAGTTTCTATTTAGAAACAAATTGTTTAATGAGGAATATATTACTTATCAGCAGCACAGGAATAGGCTTTCTTTTCCAAAGTTTTTAGACAGAGCCTTGAGTTAGTGTTTTCACTGGTGTGAAGAAGAGCTGTTTGCACCAACTCCTTGTTTCTCTAGGAATGCCTGCCAGCAGGTCAAATAATAATAGAAACTGTTTGCAAGGACAAAGTTCTCACACAGGTGTGTTCAGGTAATGAACTATACACGTGGACTTGGCTGTGTTTGTTACTCAAGCAGTTTGTGTAAACTTCAACTATTTCTCAAAAGAAAAATAACTGTTATTTTACAATGCAATGAGCATTTACTCTCTGATAGGTTGCAGCGGAATTTACAGAATATATTTCATCAACGTGGAATCTGGCAAAGATTTGAGTCCCTTTTGATACAATTTGTCAGGAAACAAAGTCCAAGCATAAATCAATTCTAAGTGATGTAACATCATAAATGAATTGTCTAAAGTAATTACTGCTGAATTTAGAAGCAACGATCTCGGGTTTATTTTCGGAGGATTATTTTTCTTTTAGTTTGTGGAGATTTAATGGAGCTGAATATGATCAAGGTCAATATTCAACTAACCAGCATTCAGTTAGGCATTAACCTGCTTTTATTAATCAGTTTTGATTAAGTGAATTTCGTAATGAGTAGTTTCAAAATCCCTAACTAAACTGCATGGTATTAGAGCCACAAGAAAGACTGGATTAAAATTTGAGAAATTTAATCTGTAAAGCCATTCTCTCCTTCTTAGAGCAGAGCATTTGCACACAGATTCCTGCGATTTGCTCCTGCCAGGATTCAAGTTACAATTCTATAGAATCAGTATGCATAACTTAGTATGTGAGTGAAGGTCACAAGAGTTCATAAGAGGTCATAAGAGTCAAGCTTTTTGCTAGTTGTTTGCTTTTATGTACGGGCAATATTCTAATAATTGCAGGTAATATACAGCAGGAATATTTAATCATTGGTTTTGGTCGTATTTTACAAATGAAATGAGTTAAGTTATATTTTTTTGGTTTAGTTGAAGTGTAAGTTTGCCTGTAACTGATTCTGCTCTCAATTCTGCATCAGATCAAAGTTGATTTGATTCTTTTCGAACAGTTTAAAGCTGTGACTCAAATGTAGTTCCACTTTGAGAAATATTGAGAAATAATCACACACTCCTGGTTTGGATGTGACACATTTAAGTGAAAAGGGTATTGTATCTGAAATAAGTTCTAGAAGAATCTTCTGAGAAAATACATACTAAATTAACAAAAAAAGAAAAAAGATAATTTCTGTCTAACAATAGCTTTGTTTTGTTATTTGCATTTTTTAAAAACTGACGTTAAGTACTATTTATAGAAAACTCCACAAGTTTTACAGAGAAGTGTAAATTCTGGTATAAGCATATAAACTCTAATTCATGTCAAATACAAAAAGTCAGCATCAAGCTAAATTCAGACTAGCAAGGTAATTAAACCAATTTCAGAGAATCTTGCCCTTTTTTTCTTACAGATATGCATACTACTATTCTGGAATAGGAGCTGGGGTTCTTCTTGCTGCTTATATACAAACTTCATTCTGGACCTTAGCAGCAGGTCGGCAAATAAAAAAAATTAGAGAAAAATTTTTTCATGCAATTATGAGACAGGAAATTGGATGGTTTGATGTAAATGATGTGGGAGAACTTAACACTCGGCTTCTAGAGTAAGTACATTATACCTTTCCCAATGTTAGTTTATCTTGTTAAGCACATAGGACTTAAAAAATTTTATTTTTATTTTTAAATTCAATTATTTAATTGTGAAATGAAATTTTCAAGTTTTCTCATGGAGAGTCTCAGAGACTGAATTTCTAAAACTTCTGATACAGGACTGTCACAAGGATGTCAGAAAAGCATTTTGGTAAGTTCCCTTGAAGTCTGAGGATGACTAAAGCCCAGCCTGTGGTATTACCCCCATGAAGAGAAAACAGTTCATTTCTGGGCACACTGAGAACTAAATAAGGTGCCAACTGAGCCCAGCAATGTGAACAGCTTTAACTGCATGACAGGCTATTCCATTCTCTTTACCTACATGAAAGGCTTAATCTTTTACTTCCAAATAACCCACAAGTACTAAGGAGATCAAAAACTGGGATTTAAGAAAGTGAGACTAGTTTTGCACTGCAGAGAGAATTTCAGCCTTTTCAGACAAAAGTGAGTTTATAGCATTGCGGTTTCACAAGAAATACGAAATTTTCCTTGGCCACACTGTATAGCACTTTACCTTGAAGAAAACTGTTATTGGGAAGGGATTGAATAATAAAGATTGTCCACATGTCCACAGATGCCCATGTAGCAAAACTGGAAACCTTTCTTGTGCTTTCTACATTTTCTTCCTCTCTGGATGTAATTTTTTTTTCAGTGATGTCTCCAAGATTAATGACGGAATAGGTGACAAGATTGGATTGCTTGTTCAAACACTAACAACATTTATAACGGGATTTATTGTTGGTCTCATACGAGGATGGAAATTAACCCTTGTAATACTAGCAGTTAGTCCTGTCCTGGGACTTTCAGCAGCCCTCTGGGCAAAGGTAGGTCAACACACGTTCAGTGTCAGGTTTTATATTAATGACAGATAATTAAATAAATCTACATATCTGTAGTTCTTAGTATTAGAATGTGTTGCTTGGAGCAGTTATAGCTTTAGATAACACTTATGTTCATAAATTCTTAGATTAACTGTTTATCAGTACGCTGATGTTCAAGGCCAGGTTGGATGGGGCTCTGAGCAACCAGGTCTAGTGAAAGGTGTCCCTGCCCATGGCAGAGCAGTTGGAACTAGATACCTTTAAGGTCACTTCCAAGGTCACTCCATAATTCAATAATTCTATATAGTTTGAATATTATAATTCCCATAGATTGGACAGAGTTGTTTGATTTGAAGCTGTTTCTGCCAGTGTAGCACATACAGAGAAGGAAGCAAGATATATGCATAGAATCCACACCTGTAACTGTTTAACTACATCCATCTAAGTACTTTTTCTCTTGAAAGGAATAATTGCACCTCCTGGAAAAGAAGAGAATAAATTAGAAAAACACGTGTTCTCAGACACAGAGTTTCTTTTCAGAGTTGTTAACAGCTTTGGTAAGAAATTTTGTACAGACTTAGACAAGAGAAGAACCAAATTACCACGGGATTAGAGTGACTAACATTTGTAGTTTGAAAGTCTTCAGATTTTTATGGTATTTTATTTCCCTTACATTTCAAAGATCATGAAAGCTTTCTCTGTCTTGAGTGAGTGTATTGCAGAAAAGGTAGGATTAGAGAAGTGTGTGCTATGTATGTCTACTGGCTGAGTCTTCACAGACTGTGGCCAAGTACTGCAAGCTGTAGGGCCTTATGGCTAAGGTAGCCAGAAGTGAGAATGAGCTGAGGAGACCTGCCTGGGGAGTACCACACCAGCTCACTATGAGTAGTCATCTTATCTCTTACACTGGGTGAAAGCAGAGTGGAAAATCCAGCCCCTAGTTGTTTACCATGTGTAATGTGGAATTATTTGATTGAATTCACAGTATACTTAAGAATTTGGATATTGTATATTCTGCACTCATGCCTAATATAATCAAAATGCCATTGTAAAGTGCTTGAGCTCACTCTGGTTTTCCTATGTCAAAATATTCTGTATTAGGTTCTCTCTGCTTTCACTGACAAAGAACAAGCTGCATATGCAAAAGCAGGTGCTGTTGCAGAGGAAGTTCTGGCAGCAATCCGTACTGTAATAGCTTTTGGAGGACAGGAAAAAGAAATTAAAAGGTAAGGGCAATATTTGCTTTCATCAGCAGATTTTAAAGTACTCACTTCGGATGGTTTGGAATTTCTGGTATATTTTCAGTTGAAAGTCTTGTGCTTTCTGCATTTTTAGGTAATGGGCATTTGTTAGAGGCTATTACAAGGTTTGCTACTTGTTGAAAGACAGTTATTTTTCTAGAAAAGGATAGAATAAATTGAAATATTGTCTGTGCATTAAAAAGCATGCAAACTACTTCAAACATCACACAGTGAGAGCTTTAGACAAAAGAAGGCCCTGCCATGGGAAGAGATGATGATATCCTTGGTAATCTGATTACTCAGTTGTGAAGGTGCTAATGAACGATATCTCTATTTCCTCAATACTGTAAAACATAGTTCTTGCGATATATTTTAACCTTTTATCTTGAGTGGTTCACAATCAAAGTTCACTGACCTGCAGGTTATTTAAGGAACTTAAATGCCAGTCCCTGACCTGCAATGCCCTTTTACTTCCACATACCAGGTTGACTGACATTGGCCTTATTGGGGGTTACCTTAAGAATTCTGTGCCTGACTACCAGGCTTACCTTTGTACAGTCTTAGGGTTAGATATTTTATGTATCTAACTGCTGTACTTTGTAAACTTTCTTTTTCTAATTCATACACGGAGTTTTGGTGCTGTGTGCCATGGTACCAGTGTGAGTCTATTTTGAACTTCTGTCTTTCTTCCAGATACCATAAAAATTTAGAAGATGCTAAACGGATTGGAATAAGAAAGGCTATTACAGCTAATCTTTCTATAGGTGGTGCTTTCTTACTGATATATGCATCATATGCACTGGCATTCTGGTATGGAACTACTTTGATCTTAAATGATGATTACACTATTGGCAAAGTTCTTACAGTAAGTATTAATGAGTAAATTCTCAGTAACAGTAAGAAATACTAAAGAACACACATCAAAGTGTGTAATGGGAATGTTATTTGAGCTTAATGAGAATTATGTGCCAAAATTGGCAAAGGAACATCCCTTCTTCTCAACAGAAAGATTCTCACCATGAAAGTCTACACATTATTTCTATAGAATCTCAAAATCTATATGAACCCTAATAAAACATATTCAACTGTTCCTACGTATTTTCTGATTTTCATAAGATCAGACTGATACAGAAACAGTTCAATCAAAAACTGAAGTACAATACCCTTTCTAGCTGCTATTTGCTTTCAGGGAGCTGAATGTATTTTCAAGATGCAGAAACAAATACTTTATTTTTAGCTGTTGTGTGGTCTAAGTAGATGATTTTCTTAATGCTTTTCTTATGTTTTGCACCATGAGAGCTTGGAATCGCTTCTCAGTATTTTTAGAAATCGAAGGGAGTAAAAATATAGTTGTGACTAGGAAATATGTCACCATCTAAGCAAAGGAAGAAAACAGTAATTCTTAAGTCATAACTTAAAAATTCTTCTCTTGGTGTGACAACCATTCTAATTTTGTATGAAACATCAAATAAACATGGTAAGAAGAACAACTTTGTTAACCATGATGAAACCCAGCCAGGTGACCGTATGCATATATTTATGTATTTTCTAAACTACCTATTTTTTTTATGAATCACTGACGTTTGTGAAAAACTTTTGTACAGGCTGGCATACAGAACCTCTCAGCAAAGTTCATGACTTTGTGTGTAATTTATTGTGTTCAAAGTAGTTGCAAATTCTATTGCAAATTGTCTCTTGTAGTTCACTGAATGATGTTTTTATAACATGGATGATGCATTATCATGTGTAAAATCTGCGAATAACCCCTGTTGAAGGTGATGGATGTGACTGACTTTGCTCTAACTGCTACGGCTGTTACGATCTCTGAGTAGTGTGGTTTAATTGCTTTTGTTTTGATACTAGCTGAAGCAACAAACTGTGCTATTCTGAGAAAATGGTTAATTTTTTTCTTTTTCTGCTGTTTCTTGTTTCTTACTCTCACTCTCTTTCATTGAAGCGGAGGGATCCTTTATTACTTGGTGATGGAGAAGCTGAATTTGTATACTTGTATTTTACTATCACTTTGAAAGCAGAATGATAGTGCTTTGCATATCTGCCTTTGTTCCATTGGAAGATATGTAGTACACTTTGTGGACTTTGGTGAAAGAATGAATTAGTACAATAAATCCTGAGACATCAAGTGAAATTCTAAATTTTTTGTCATAGATTTTACAGATCTGAGTCACTTTTTCACCTTTTCTCAATATGTTTTCAATATTTTCAGCTGAACCTTAAAAAGCCCTTTTCTTAATGTTTTTCTCTGTTTAAGAGAGATCATTTCAGTTTTGCTTTGATTCTAGATTACTTAAACTTCTGTTAACACACATGGAACCTCCTGATGAAAAGATATCTAATTTAATAAATAAACAAATACATCAAATTCTCTGCTTGAATAAAAATGAATATATGCCTCTGTAAACATTTCTTTCAGGTCTTTTTCTCTGTATTGATTGGAGCTTTCAGTATTGGACAGACTGCTCCAAGCATAGAGGCATTTGCTAGTGCAAGAGGAGCTGCCTATGCGATCTTTAATATAATAGACAATGTGAGTATCTTTGCCCTCACTATCATTTCAAAACTTCTTTTGAAGATAAAAGACCCTTCTTTTTAAAGACAGAAACTAAATTCACACAAAAGCTTAATGGAAAAATTATAAATGTATTCTTGCATGAGCATATCGTCAATGTAGCAGTGAGGGAACAAAACATCATGCAATTTATATCTTTCAGAAATCTTGCCTAAATTACTTAAAAACCACATTTAATGTTTCTGCAGAATAACAGTGTGCTGAAGGACTTCTGTATGAAAAAAATGTTGAGGTTTTTTTTTATTTTATTTTGCACAGGAACCTCAGATTGACAGTTATTCAGAGACAGGTTACAAACCAGACCACATAAAAGGGAATTTGGAATTCGAAAATGTTTACTTCAATTATCCATCCAGACCAGATGTTGAGGTACTGTAAATAAAACTTTATGTATATATTACAGTTGAACTTGTGGATCATCTGTTAGRAAAAAAAATAATTTAAGAGCCACATAAATTAAATTTTGTTGAAAATATAATGATTCCAGGTTAATTCTCTAATTTATATAAAACTACCTTGTCATCACAGTGATTGTAGCTAGCTTTATTTCCACCTTAGATCTTAGATAAACATGTTAAGTTTCCTGAATAATTTTTGTCTAAAGCTCTAGTAAGTGTGGCTATGCAAAAACCCATAAATATGTATTTCTATTGGAATCTAAATTCACACTCCTAACCCAAGTATTTGTGTATACTAATAATAATGAGATAGTGGGTTTCAAAGTAATTGCAATGCAGTTGTTATGACTGTGGCTGAACCAGTTAAAGAAAGCAGATCCAGCAAGGACTTGCTGTATGTGGAATAGAGATCAGAATCTGTATTTGTCTAGACAGAGTATTACAAGTTTCCTTTTTAAAGCATTGTCATATATTCAGATGCAGTGGAGATAGAAGACATTTGAATGATTTCTGAAAATGTTTTCACGGAGAGTGTGTTTGCACTATGCAACTATTTCCCTCCTTACCTTGAAGGAAAATCATTGACCTTGATTAAATGATCTTTCTTACTTTCGATAGACAGAAAAGAAAGACACTGAGCTTTTAACCATGACTTTTATATAGCTTCCCTGTAGTTTGCATGGTGCATTAAAGAAAAAGGTGAGGCAGCGTAATACAGAAATATTGCATAATTTTGTTTCTATGTTATAGTTTAATTATGGGTAGTAATATTATTCTCATTTTGTCATATGAACTGGTTCATGGGACAGGTAATTGTCAAGTGTGTTGTATAATACATTGATGCTGGACCAATTGTTACGTAAATATAAGGAAAATTAAGCTGAATCAGTTATCCAAAATTTAAACCCACATGTTTATAAATTTTATTTTTACCAGATTCTGCCAGAAATATGAAGATTATTTTCTTGTAGTCTCTAGAGCTTCTTCAAATTTACCCTGACATTTCTACATGCTGTTATGGTTTTGACCACCTTTCTTATATGCACAGATACTGAAGGGCTTGAATCTCAAGATTAGTTCCGGCCAGACAGTGGCCCTGGTTGGTAGCAGTGGCTGTGGGAAAAGTACAACTGTTCAGCTGATCCAGAGATTTTATGATCCCAAGGAAGGCACGGTAAGACACCTCAAGTGAGATGACTGTTTTATATGTCACACTTGTTGAAAGCCTAGTTCTGGCCTCACTGCTCTTGTCAATGTTCTGATGACATGGTAAACTCTCCCCTAAAATGGCACATGCCAACATGGAGAGAGAGGTTCCTTGATCAAACACTTAGTAAACTGTTTTTTTCTGCTCCCTTTTGTTTAGGTTACCCTTGATGGGCAGGATATTAAGACCTTAAACTTAAGATACCTGCGGGAGGTTATTGGTGTGGTGAATCAGGAGCCTGTGCTCTTTGCCACTACTATTGCAGAGAATATTCGTTATGGCCGTGAGGATGTCACCATGGAAGAGATTGAAAAAGCCACCAAGGAAGCAAATGCTTATGACTTCATCATGAAGCTGCCCAATGTAAGCAGATCAGCTCTCCCGCTGAAACAATTTCTTCTAAACTTTRTTGCGCCAAGTAGTTCCTCAGAAGGAATGCTTGTTTAGAGGGGAAGCTATCCCTGGACCTGTGAATATGAAGAGCTGTGCAGAGCTTCCTCATAACTTTGGAGAATAATGTTAATTTTATATCTTCAGGCAATGATTTGGCAGGCATTTGACGAACTACTAGTATTCCAGGAACACAAATGATTAGTTAGGTTTATCCAACTAGGTGTTTATTCGTATAGGGGAAGGAGAAGATGTTACTAGCATTACTAACATCTTTCTTTAGTGGAAGGAGTGTGCCACTGATTGTTTCCAATACACGCGTTTGTCTTGCAGAAGTTTGAAACTGTCGTTGGAGACAGAGGAGCACAGCTGAGTGGAGGCCAGAAGCAAAGAATAGCAATTGCCCGAGCTCTGGTTCGCAATCCTAAAATTCTTCTGCTTGATGAGGCAACATCAGCTTTGGMTACTGAGAGTGAATCAGTTGTGCAGGCAGCACTGGATAAGGTCAGTAGTGTTTTACAAGTAAGCAGGTAAGCAGGAGCCTAATATTTACTCTTTTCCCCAGACTTTTGTTGAAAACAGAGACCCATAAAACCACAAAATATTCTTTGTACAGAGAGTTTTTGAGATCCTGGATCCTGCAGATATTACAGAGAGAAATCTTATTTCAAGTTAGAAGATGGAATCATATTTTCTGTATTATTAAGCTTAAATCAACATTTTCGTGGTGTAAACATCATCCTTTTCTATTATCTGTCTTACTGACATGCATATTATTGTCAATGATTAACTTGTCTTGAAGCCTCACAAGCTAAGCATTACCAGTATGTCATAATTGTTTGTAGCAGTGTCTTGGCATGAAATAGTCCAAGGAAACACTTGCTTCTGTTAACGTGAATACCTCTAGGTGCTTCTTTTGTTCCTAATGTAGAACTGTCTCTGTAAGGGACAGCTGATCCCTGGTGCAACTCAGGAGTCTCTATTCATACTGGAGCTGTACCCCTAAATGATATTCTGAATTTAGTCAGATTCTCGTGAAGTACTGTAAAGCTTCCCAATACTGTTGGATAGAGAAACAGTTTAAGGGGAATTAGTGATGGAAATACATTTAATAAAGTAGATATTTGTCTAGCTTTTCTTGGTCACATTACCTTGTAAATTTGTATCCTCATGAACTTTTTCAGAAGACCTAGGGACTCATAGAATCATAGAAAAGTTTGGGTTGGAAGAGACCTTTAAAGATTTTCTAGTCAAATCACTCTTCCATGGGCAGAGACACCTTCCACTAGACCAGGTTTCTCAGGGCTCCATCCAATCTGGCCTTGAACCCTTCCAGGGATGGGGCATCCACAACTTCTCCAGACAGCCTGTTCCAGTGTCTCATCACCCTCATGGTAAAAAATTTCTTCCTTATATCTAATCCAAATCTACCCTCTTTCAGTTTAAAAACATTGTCCTTTGTCCTGTTACTAGAGGCCCAGGTAAAAATCTCTTGCCACCAATATTATAAGCCCTCTTTATGTAGTGAAAGACTGCCATAAGGTCTCCGCGAAACCTTCTTTCCTTCAGGCTGGACCCCAGCTTTCCCAGCCTGTCTGCATAGGAGATGTCTTTCAGCCCTCTGATAATTTTTGTGGTCTTCCTCAGGACCCACAGTACTCCAGGTGCGATCTCACCAGAGGAGAGTAGAAAGGGAGAATCTCCTCCTTTGATCTACTGGCCACACTTCTTTAGATGCAGCCCAGGTTATGGTTGGCCTTCTGGACTGCAAGTGAACATTGTCAACTCAAGTCCAATTTTTCATCCACCAGTATTCCCAAGCCCTTCTCTGCAGGCTGCTCTCAATCCATTCATCCCTAAGTCTGTATTGGTATCGAGAATTGCCTTGACCCAGGTGCAGGGCCTTTCACCTGGCCTTGTTGCACTTCATGAGGTTCTCATGAGTCCAGTCCTCAAGCCTGTCAGGGACCTTCTGAATGCCATCCCTTCCCTCAAGTGATGTCACCCATAAACTTGCTGAGTGTGCACTCAATTCCATTTATCTATGTCAATGATGAAGATATTAAATAATATGGGTCCCAATATGGGCTCCTGAGGGACATCACTGAAGATGAACTCCATCCGGGTTCCAACAGAATTCACTGCTTGGGATCATTACTTTGATTATTTAAACTTAAATTTGCTTGATCACTTTAATATAGCCTCGTAATCAAAATGACAAGCTGTGATGTTTGAAACATTAATTGTAATATGCTTAGAAATATCCAAAGATAGGTAGTTAGTTGAAATACAATGCACATGAAATTGCAGAGAATTTTATTTTTATTGTAATTACTTGAGTGAACAGTGACTTCGAGCTTAAAACACTGATTTTTTTAAAAAGCGAGTGTGAAATATTTTCTAATGTTTCTGAGTATAAAGTCTCCATGGATTTTAAGGTTTAGATGGCCAACTATGGGCCTAAATATAAAAAAATTCTAAAACTGTAAAAATTTCAAGTTTTGTAACATTCTAAAATTTTGTAYATCAAGAATTTTGTTTAGATATTTGTGATCAAAATTTGATGTATTTATGTGCCACAGTAAAAGATGGTCTCTAATATTAAATTTCAAGTTTAAGACTGTATTTCTGTTTTAAGGTACTCATTGAAATATGTTTTTAAACTTTTTTTGAAAATTATATTTTTCTRTGAACTACTTTCATGTTTCTTTTGGGTTTTATTCAACTCTACTATGAAGATAAACACTTTTTGAATTTACTTAGGAAATAGTCACAATAAATATTGCTATTTTCAGGCAAGGGAAGGACGCACCACGGTTGTGGTAGCTCATCGACTGTCAACAGTCCGAAATGCAGATCTGATAGTTGTGTTCGAAGGTGGAGTTATCACAGAGCAAGGCAATCATGCTAAATTGCTGGAGAGAAAGGGAATCTACCACAAACTCGTTAACATGCAGGTACTTTTCCCTCTAGCTGTTGCCTCATTTTCTTTTTCTTTTTTCCACGCCCATAGTCATTTGATCAGAAGTTTGAGAAATTCTGCAGCATATCTTGTAAGCAGCAAGAAATCCATGTACTTTGAAAGGCAAGCAGTAATTTGAAATAGAAAACCAGTAGTTTTGATACAAGACCCGTTTAAATCCAGGATAGTATATTTTTAATCTTCTAGGTATTTAAACTTAAAAGATTATTTTACGTTTTCCTTTTATGCAGTTAATGTGGAGCAGATGACTACAGTATGTTGCTATTCCATTGTTTGTTCTTAGTCTATGATAAAAGGTAAAATACAGTAGCTGATACTGGAGGAATAGAGCATGCATATTTTAAGCTGTTTACTTACTTATCCTTCGTACTGAATTTCTTTATAAAGAAAAAAAATGTGGAGGAATAGAAGAAAAAGAAAGAAAAGCCAGTTATGCTAAGTGCAAAAAAAATATGTTTTGAAGTTATGTAGACAGAAAAAAAGAGGTTGAAAATTATAATAAATGTCAGAAATGTATTAGTTATTCAATGAAGACCAAAACACTTTGATATTAAGATCCTAATGTCCCATGTGACTGTTAGGTTATGGCAGATTTTTGTTGTAAACCTTTTTTACTGCATAACCACTATATCCATTAAAGAAACTAAAACTGTCACCTCAGTATGTCAGACTGAAGAGGCTAAAACAGACCAATTAAAATATTTCTTCATAGAATATGAGAATGCATTTGTTTACCTTAGATTCAAAGTAACTTTGTATCCAAGCAAATGTGATTATGGGGAAGATGAGGAAATATAAAATGGAAAGAAAATTTAAAAACAAACAAAAAAAGTAACAAAAAATGGAAAGCAAGCAAAAAAAGATATTTTTACTAGTAGTACAAAAAGCTAAGAAATAAAAACTTTCTGGAAAAAAAAAGGTTGAAGGCAACTTTGAATCCAGTTGCTATCAAGTACTTCAGGGGTGGGTAGACATTTATTTACTTTGTCAAAGAGACTGGCCAAAGTGCCACCAAGTGTAAGACTCTTTTCCAGGCTGCTCAAGTTTTTCAGTCAAAATCTCTTTTTGACTTCCTTATTCTGTTTAAAGTCCAGAACTGTTAAGAGTGTTCTGTAGTAAAGACAGTAATTTTTTATAATTTCATGAATAAACTGTATATCCCCCAAAAACTCATTCCAAAAGAATGCAAGAGGAATGCAAAGGGTTTACCCTCAATTTAAAACTTTGTTAATTCAATTCATAAAAAAAAAAGAGCAGCTACTTTCACTCCCTTGTCCTCCACTTAGTATTCTCTTGAAGTGTGAAACTCATATATGAATCAAGCTCTGAAGATAGAGCTCTATTAAATATTATACAGATTTTCATATCTCCTTTAAAACATTATATGTCATTTCCCCAGATCTCTTTCAACTGAACCAAAGTTACTTTTACTTTGATTACCTCATAATTTTGAAAGCTTAAAGTAATACATGCATAATTAATCTCGGCATCATATTTGTCCCACTTTCAGGCAATAGAAGCTGAAGTTCCATCATCAGAAAAAGATGAGAATGCACGTAGTGTCAAAAACAGTGAATCTGAACCAGAATTTGAAGAATCTTTAACAAAAGGATTGAGAAGACTATCAACTCGGAGAAGCATGAACAAGCCAGGAGAGCAAAATGATGATCTTGATGAGAAAAAAAGTTCACCCGTAAGTATCTTTGCAGAGCTCTTAGTGAACTTGATTCCTTTAAACAAAGTATGTTAAATTCATTCTCCTGTTCAAGAAAGGTACAAGAAAAAGGAGGCATTTGATGGGGATGAAAAAAACATGAGAATTTTTAAATTCTAAATAGCCTTTGACTGATAATATTCATAACTTGTTTTGTTATTCTCAACATGAATGATAATACAAATAAAATGGTAATTTAAAAATCTATAACAAGGATGAAGAGTTTATTATTGAAAATAAATTTGCTTTAAGAGAAATATACTTACATATATTTGCATACCATACTGGCATAGTCTATACAAGTTAAAAATTTTTGGATAAGAAACAGAACATTTGGCTCAACACAACAACTCTTACAACAAAACTTGCAAACAAAAATATAAGAACTATGATTGCATTTATATTTACAGCAATTACTTTGCTGTTATAAATTGCGTAATGAACAGTTACTTGAATTAATCAAGTCACGGATTACACACAGCAATATACCCAGAAAAAATAGTTCAGTCACCATGCACCAACACCAAAGTATTCACCAACAAAAATTATATGGATACACTAATATATAATGACAAGAACTGTAGATACAGTGTAACAGCTCTTTCTTCCTTGTGTTAGAATAATAATAACAAAGGTACAATAAGTTATTTATTCATGTTATTAAAAAGTGTACATATTAAAAAGTACACTGAGTAGATTCTGGGAATAGGAAATTGACTATTAATCTCTCTTTTTCTCAATATTTCTCCAAAAGCATTCATGTTTGTTCTAACAGAATTCCCATTTTTTAGGCTGAAGAATTACCTCCAGCTTCATTTCTGAAAATTATGAAGTTGAACAAAACTGAATGGCCGTACTTTGTAGCTGGACTTGTGTGCGCAATTATCAATGGAGCTTTACAACCTGCATTTGCAATCATATTTTCTGAAATTATAGGGGTAAGTTGGAGTAAAATACGTAAAAAAAGTATAAGCCCACAAAGTTTATTTCTAATAAAACTAGGTGTAAAACAATCACTGCATAATGAAGCTGAAGAGTGGATGAAGCACTCCTGCAAAAATCTGAAAAATTATACAAAATTTACAAAATCCTAAAAATCTTGCTACAGCCTGAAATTTGCTTGTTAAACCTTAAATCATATGTAACATATGCTCAAATTCTATATGAATGCAATTGACTACCAAACGTAGTTATTGAGAAAGATGAGAGTATTTTAGATTGTTAGTTAATTTTTTAAAAATGTTGTTTTAAATTTTATTTTATAGATCTTTTCAGAAACTGACAAGGACATCTTAAGACAAAAGAGCAACTTATATTCACTGCTGTTTTTAGTAATTGGGATAGCTTGCTTTATTACTTTCTTTTTTCAGGTATGTTTTATTATTTCAACTTTATTATAATTGTTTATCATGTTTTAGAAACCAGGCTCAAATATACTAAAAATTTGCTTCTTCATAATACGTCTCCAACTCAAACCAGAACCCATATTTATGGTTCCAGATGTGTCTTGTGCTGAAACTTCTTTGACCTAGAGCTTCTTGTGTCCAAGAGACTGTCCAACCTATTCAGACCTCTTAACTTCAAAACTTCCCCTCTTGTTCATCAGTCAAACATCTCTCAGCATGAAACTCTGGGTTTTCTCACTCTTTCCATTGCAAACTAGCAGGCAACCCATCCAACCTTTACATTCTACCACTCCATTGTCCCCTTCAAGCCTTCCTATTTGAATCTGTTAGAAATTGAAAATCTACCAATTATCTCCTGCCCTAGTTCTCCAGTTTTTTACTTCCCTAACCCTCTCCTCATCCAAGCCTTCTCCTGTTGTTCTCGGGTTCGAATAAACACACGGACACAGCTGTCAGGGTTCTCCAACAGGCAGAGGCCAAAAGGGAGGAAGCAGAGAGGAGGAAGAGAGAGCTGGCCTCTGCCCTCATTTTATTTATATGTTTTCTAAATTCACCGTGGATTGGAGGATGGAGATACCACCTCCTGCTGTCCACTGGTTAGTAATAATGTTTATCACATAAGTTAGGAATTCATAACAATCTTTGCCGTTAGGTCAACAATTAATGTTTACACAAAAGTGTGTGAGAAACTATTTCGCTGAACTAAAAACACTGCACATCTGAAGAACTGCAAAATGCAAGGCTACATTCTCCTATGGGAGTCCCCAAAGACTCCCAGGCCCGGTTTGTCAGGTAACACCCATCATGCTGATATTCAGCTCCTCTTGCTGGAATACCAATGATTGTACCTGCTACAACAGTGCCACTTAAAAAGAAAAAAAATAGTAATTATATTGAATACTTTCATATATATTCTGGTTTATAATTTCTGAATATATTTGTATGGTTTTATCTGTTAAATGAGCCTACCGAGTGAAATAATAACGTGCACTTGGGACAGCAACATTCTCTTGCAAAAACCTACCGGTTTGTTTATGGAATTATCTTGTTGCACAAGGAAGAAGTCCTAGAGTACAGAAGACTGAGTTGTATCTGGTTGTGATAGGTTTGCTCAGTTTATAAAGGTTGAGATATGTTTTAAATTTTATGCGTTTAGCTTCAATGAACCCAGGTTGCTTTACAAAGTCTTTAATCTAAAATGAATGGCCTAAATGCTACTTGTTTAAATCTGACTTGGGTTGACTCATACAAATGAAGTCAAAGGATTGATTAGTGATCCTTTCCTTAAAGCATGCTGGGAAATATTGCTATTCTCTGTATATTTTTTTCAGAAATAACATTTGAATGTCTGTACTGTGAACCTACTGGAATTTATGTATGTTAAACCTGTTTTTACATTTGCTTTGTGTGAAGAAGACTGCAATATTGTGTACTTTGACATTGTAGAGACAAGGTATCTAAAGTATTTATTGAATAAACACAAACAATGTAATAGTATGCTAAGCATTGTACCTTTCCTCAAATAGGGTTTCACATTTGGCAAAGCTGGAGAAATTCTTACAATGAGGCTTCGATTCATGGCATTTAAAGCAATGCTTAGACAGGTAAAGATAATAAATATTTTGATTTCCAGGGTTTTAAAAATAATGAATYGTATTGGTATAAAATAACTGTATTCTACATCACTCTATCACATTGACTCATCTACAGAGAAGTTTGTTTAAATCAGACTAGAAACCAATTTGGTTAGTTACATGTGGTTATGCAGGGTATTCTTAGAGGGAGAGWCTTAAATCAACACAAGAGCTTTTTATGTACTCCTTGCAAGGACTTAGATTTACAGCCAAGTTACAAAGTACACCAGCAGTATCCCATTATCTGTTCATTTGCCTGCTTTGATTTCTTGGTGCCCTTTCTCCCCTAAAGAAGTGCAAAGCAGCTTACATTGTAACTCTTACTGCAACCATCTGATTTAAATTGTGATACATACAGACATGGTTTATTTATTTATTGGAAGTCTCTGTCAAAGAGCCCCCAAATCTGTAATTGTTGTTCGTTAATGCAATAAGACGATTGTATATTGAAATCTAAAGCCACATTTAGAGAATTAAAATATAAGTAGTACATAATGTTTTGAAGTAATTCATGTAGTTATCTAAATTGGCCTTAAGTTTGCATGATTTCAGGATCCGTATTTTAGTTTTTGAAATATACAATATAATTGTTATGAGGTTTTATATGTTGCACATAAAGCTACATGTAGACACAGAATTTGATTCATGTGAACATGGCTATTTGCAATGTGACAGAAAACTGTTGTAGTCTGAAAAACCATGGTTTATAAATCAGCCATACTGAAAATCTAATGAAAAAGCAATCTTACAATTGAGTCTTGAGATCACAAATACCTGTAATACTTTACAGGACTTCATTCAGTGCATATTACACATGACAGTTTAAATCAAATATTTGGTCACATAGTGAATAAATCATAAACTGTGTATCTGATCTCAGCAATTAACTTTGATCRGATAGACCAGTTTGGGTTTTTGTTTGATCGGGGCATTTTGTTTGTTTGTTTATTTGTTTCTGTCTCATAGCTTTCAAATAAGCCTCTTCGATGTGGGAAGAAACAAAGCAATGAGTTTTTTATTTTTAACCTGAAAATGCTTTACACTTAATTCCTCCCCAAACAGCTTTGCAACCATGAGGGAATGTGACTGAAGAGTCATCTCCTCCAAGGAGATTCGGTGAGGGAGCAGCAGTGAGGGAGGGTAAATTTTGCTTTTGAGAATCTCTCAAACTGGTCTCCTTCCTTCCTAGCAGTGACAATGAAAACATCAGATCATCCACAAGATTACACTTTCTTCTAAAAATACTCATTGTGCAATGAAGAAATTAAACTTTATTAAATATATGGGACTGAGGCTGTACCACATACCTCAGATTTATTTGCAGTTACATGAAATGTCCAAAAATTGGTCTTAAAAATAATGTTTCTTATTGTAGGATATGGGCTGGTTTGATAATCCTAAAAATAGCACTGGAGCATTAACTACGAGACTTGCTAATGATGCCTCACAAGTGAAAGGAGTAAGTAAAATTTTGGTTTGGAATTTTTCATGTTTGGTTTAGTATGGAGTGAAGTTGCAGCTTGGGTTTGACTCATTGGATAACAGTCTTGCCTTTGACAACTAAAATTTACTATGAAAAAATAGCTGGTAGAGAATGTACTGATGCACTTTATGAAAATTATGGTAATATATGTTTACAAACTAATTTCCAGTTAAATTTTTTCTGAAGTTTACTATTGTGCCGTATTGTGATCTTCATTATTAACCAAATGTATTGGAAATCTCTAAGAAGTCTTTTTAAAGAGGTCTTATTCATCTGAAGACATGCATCTAAATTTATTCAGTTTATGATCTCCTTTT
Source organism: Amblyornis subalaris (assembly GCA_018881555.1). Taxonomy (NCBI): domain Eukaryota; kingdom Metazoa; phylum Chordata; class Aves; order Passeriformes; family Ptilonorhynchidae; genus Amblyornis; species Amblyornis subalaris. Next base: position 5,299,412 of record JACAXG010000047.1, on the reverse strand, counting down.
ATTTTTTTGATTGCACATATTCCTTATTAAAAAAATAGAACTGTGAGCAATAGACTTCCTTTTCTCTGTTACTTTTTGGACATTCATTAAAAGTAAATTATGGACTTTCAGGGGTCTGTAATATCAAGCTAAAGTACACTGAACATAATTATTTGTGTATGATAAGTAAATTTTTACTGCTATATGAAGTTATGTGGTTTTTTTTTCTGAACTGAAGAGTTTTGAAGTATCTTTGGCTTTATTTCCATAGGAAAAGTTAAACGTTTATTTTTCTTCTTCACTGGGCTCTGTGTGATAACTTATAAAGTTAGCTCTATGATCTACAATATATGGCAGATTTTAATGTTTAGATGTAAATGTGAATATGTGTTGAGAGTAGAGTTTGTTCAGTTTCAAGAGCAGAATTTAGAAATTCCAGAGTAAATTTAAGTAATCAGAATACGGGGAAAGAAGAAATAAATATGATCTAGAATTTTTTACAAAAGCATTTAAGACACTGCCGTTTTGAAAACCAGCAAAACTGAGTTAAGACTTTCTAGACAGTATTTTGAGAATCAGTAATTATGTGGGTGAAAATGCTTTCCTTATTTAAAATGCAGTTATTTTAGTAAGAAATTACTTTTTTCTTTCTCCAGGCAACTGGTGCCAGACTAGCATTAATTGCCCAAAACATAGCTAACCTGGGAACTGGAATTATTATAGCATTTGCTTATGGCTGGCAGCTGACCTTGCTACTTTTAGCTGTTGTGCCCATCATTGCAGTGGCAGGAATGATTGAAATGAAGATGTTGGCTGGGCATGCTAAGAAAGATAAACGAGAGCTGGAAGCTGCAGGAAAGGTGGGTCTAGAGAAATTTATCTATTTCTGTATAATGTATACAGTCATATTTACCAAAGCATTGTTAATGGATGTATTACTTCCAAATACAGAACATTTCACAATATGTAAGTTCCGAAGACCGCCAGTTACCCTAGTAGACCTACAGAGCATCACAAAACTTCAATAATAACCAAAGACTTACATTATTAACCAATAAATATTTTTGTAGTTGGTACATCTCAGAATGTGCTAAACACTATTCRGGCATATTCTTTTCTCTTTCCTTTTCTATTTGTCTTTGTTTTCCTTATTTTGCAACCCTCTTCATTTTGACTTTTTTTTCTGCCATCCCTTTTTGTCATGTCATCTATTTTATGTTTATTTTACTGCTCTTTTTTTTTCTCTCCCCTCCTTTGTCTTATTAATGTTTGCAGTGATAATATGTATATATCCACTGGTTTCTGTTTGCCATTCCTTTGTTTCTTGGGTGGAAGAGAGAGATGAGAACTGAAAAGCAAGAAGGATAGACTCTTGTTTAACAAATTAAATGAAGGCATTTAATGTCACTTCATTCCGAAAATCATTTTGGGACATAACAGCTATTTCATCATTTCCCAAATATTGCTTTCTTTGAGGTAAAGCTTTTCTAAAATCTCTTCCCATGTCCTACTGTTTTTAAAAGTTGCTGGAAGGAAAATAATTTATCTAAGTTCATGGAATTCCTTACCTTTCCTTTCAACTGAGTACATTTCTTCTGCTTCTCTCTAAGGGATGAACATTTATTTCATGTTGTTTTGTTGTAAGATATGACAGAAAATAGTTGAAAATTCTTGGAATAAACACTTAAGACTTTCTTAATGCAGCAGAGCGTGAAGAATTAGCACAGGTGTTGCAAACATCTATGATTTTTTTTCAAAACTTAAAAAAATATTTTCTTTTCATAGCAATGTGAGAGTTTCCCCTCTCAAGGCCATCTAAGGAAGCACTGGGCTACAGGCATTTAATTAAACTTTTATTTTTTAAAAAGTATGGGGTTTTTTCATTAAAAACGGTGTTCCACCTGGAAAATTTGCTTTCTGTGAAGAGTTGCTGAGCTTAGGTTACTAAAAAAGCTTACTTTATGGTCTTTATTAAACTAAAACCATAATGCATGAAAAGTATATTTCAGTAAAATGCATTAAAGCCTTGAGAGTCTTTTCACAGAATCATCAAGGTTGGAAGAGACCTTCAAGATCATCAAGTCCAACAGTCAACCCAGCACCACCATAATCACCCCTAAACCATATCCCCAAGTTGCCGCATCCATCTCTTGAACACTTTCAGTGACTCCACCATCTGCCTGGGCAATCTGTTCCAATGCCTGACCACCCTAACAGTGAACATTTTTTTTTTAAATCCATTCTGAATCTCCTCTGGCACATATGTGTATACAAATGACTCAAGTCTAATGAATCTGAAAGCTTAAAAAGGCAGCAGAGCAAATATTTACTGCTGAGATCTAAGTTAGGCTCTAAGGCACCTCAGAAACATGGACATTTTGATTATGGCCCAAACTCAGTGGACTGGAAGGTGAATGCTAATATGCCATTTTTCTTGTTGTGTATCTTCTCCATAATTGTCAGTGCTGTGTAATGGCTTTTCACCATTTATTTGTAGAACATGAAAGAGGTCTTATCAGAAAATTCTGAGCATCGTAAGAAAATCTCATTATCATAAAAAGAAAAAGATGAAATACTTATTTTATATCAGCAGTCTATGATTTTAATAACCAGTATAAAAAATATAAAATTGTATACTAACAGAATATTTTTATTAATTTAGAATAAGTAATTGCAATATAATCTTAACTTTTGATTACAACATTTGTTTTTCCATTGCAGATTGCCACAGAAGCAATAGAAAATATTAGAACTGTTGCTAGCTTGACCCGAGAAAGAAAATTTGAGTTGATGTATGGAGAACATTTGGTTGTACCATACAGGTATAGTAAAAATAACTAAGCAAAAAAAAATCTGTAATAAATTGCAAGCATTTACTTCAACAAAAAGAGACTTCCTGTAGTGTGTATGATTTAATGTGTAATTTAATTACCTCAGAATTAATGTCAATATCTTGCATATTTTTATTGACAAATGCAACCACCGCCAGTCAACATTTTTCTTACTTTGATTTAATTAATCTTCTGTTGTCATATTGATATCTGCTATTACAATGTCACTTGCTTTGGAAAAATATTGGTTTTAAGTGAGCTTTGGAAGTGGTCTAGTCTAAATTTCCACCTGAAGTCTTTTGGATATTTAATTGAAACTTTTTAAATGTAAATTGAATATTACATTAAGCCATTTTTAAAGTGTTAGTAAGATTGAAAACATTTGAATAATTACTTACTGGTTTGGGGCTGAAAATAAAGTAATATAAGTCTGCCTGGACTAAATCAAAATTTTAAAGTCTTAAACAACTACAAAAATCTGCCATTTAAAGTTTTATTTGTTACAGAATGGAATGTTTCATTTTCAGACATCCAGGAGAAAAGAAAAGGAAATGAAAGTATATATACACAGATATAAYGAGAAAGAAGTAGGAGTGCCACTAATACATCTACCATATAATATTTGAGTGGTTAGAGCACAGTGCAGGACATAAAAGATATTATTTAGCTTTTTTCCTCAGGCTGCTGGGTTTTGAGTGCATATCTCACAACTTGTAGAACAGTTTCTGACCATTCTCAGGGTTGACATTGATGGGATTGCTCCAAGACTTTCATCTTTCTGTTGTTCTAGTATAAATAAGAACTTACTGCCCTATGAGAGAGAAGATTTTTTTGTTTATGTTTCAGTGTATGTATACTTTCCATTCCTAAAAGTATCAACTGAAGTCAATTGGTTTTTGCATACTAGGACTTCAGTATGATTGCACACTTTGATGAAAGTATGCATTCTTTCTTACAGAAATTCTGTGAAGAAGGCACATATATTTGGCTTTTGTTTTGCCCTTTCACAAGCAATTATGTTCTTTACCTATGCCGGCTGTTTCCGTTTTGGTGCCTATCTGGTGGTAAATGGACATATGAACTTTAAAAATGTATTTTTGTAAGTATATCTTTTGCAATCTTTTTTCTATCTGTCGAGAAAAATAATTTATCATTTGAGAGGTAATAGATCAATACAGGACTATGGAAACAAGTATGAGAGACTGAGATTCTACTAGTAGAATATCAGTGACCTCAATACCCAAGAAGGTCAACCAGACTGATTTCTTGTTGCCAACCTCATTAAAGATAGTTAACACTGCTGATTTTGACTAGAAGATGTAGAAAAGTGTCTGCATCCCATCTGCTAGCTGAACATCTCTAGCCAGCTGAGTGAATTTCCAGTGGCTCAGTTAGATTTGAAAGGGATGGTTTGAGCAAAGACTGTGTGAGCCCTTCTAGGCTGTTCAAATGCACAATAAAACAGKTCGCTTTATGTAGCTCTGAAAAGACAAAATTTAATAAAAATGAATCTATTTTACTTTGCCTTAAGAAAAGTTAAGAGGTCTCTTATGTCAAATACCATTTCTCAACAATGAGTAGGTTTCTATGTGTGGCAGTAAGTAATAGCTGAAGACAACAGGTTCCTAAACTATTCTAATGTAGCCTGTAAAATTCCATAAAATGGCATAAAAATCACCATGAAACAATAATAGCATAATTTTCAAACTTTTTCGGTATGGTAAACCCTGCAATTTTTTTCCAGCAGAGATGTGATAGAAAATTAAATCTTTATGGTCACCTTTTTACAGGCTTAATTTCTTAAGGCATTGATGCCTTTTAAATTGATCGCTAACTGACAAAGGTCATTGAACCATAGAGAGGAAACCACAGTGATAATAGGATTAGAGTAACAATTTTTCCTTTACTCATAGCCCCAGCTGATGCTCAATATACTAACCAGTTTTAATAACTAAAGAAGCTAGTGCTAGTAAGTAATGAAAACACTGAATTTGGAATGCAGGCATGTTTATCTCACAGCACTAAAAGAGGGTAAAAAGAAATTTCTGGATCTAAATTAATAATTAAAGCAATAATAGTTGATTGCTACTTTATTCTTTCTAAATTTAGCCCTCTTTTTTCTCTGAGTAAAAGAAAAAGTTGACCTCAGCCCCATTTCTGTTGTCCTTTTCTTCATTGTCTGTTGATTTTTTTTCCTGAATTCTTTTACAGAGTGTTTTCAGCTATTGTATTTGGTGCAATGGCATTAGGACAATCCAGTTCTTTTGCTCCAGACTATGCCAAAGCCAAGATATCAGCAGCCCACTTGTTTCTGCTGTTTGAACGAGTGCCCTCAATAGATAGTTACAGTGAGGAAGGAGACAAGCCTGTAAGTAAGCCATACATAATGGGTGACATTATTTATTGATAATATGAACTGTGCTCTTCACAATTCCTTCAGACTGATTCTTCCTCTCCTTCTGATTAGCACCTTATCTCAATGCGTTCTTGACCTTATCTGAACACAACAGGAACCAAGTTCTCTCTTGTGAGTCCAACTTTTCCCATAAAGCCAAAAGGTTGTTTTGAAAATCTCTATCGATTTCTGAGGAGGTGGGGATAATTCTGCAATTCTACTTGAAACGTCTGTCAAATTGTCTTAAAGATGTAACAGTGATACTATTTTCATCACAGGAAACATTTGAGGGAAACATAACAATCAAAGATGTGGCATTTAACTACCCAAACCGACCAGAGGTCAAAATCCTCCAAGGCTTGAATCTAAAAGTAGAAAAGGGACAAACTCTGGCTCTTGTTGGTAGCAGTGGCTGTGGAAAGAGCACCGTYGTGCAGCTGCTTGAGAGATTTTATGACCCACTTGATGGAGAGATGGTAAGTATTTTTGAAAGAACATGTCCACAGGTTAAGTGAGGATGTTCTTATTTGGTTTTATGTGATGTGATAAGTATAATAGATATTTCTAGTTTTATTTTTTAAGTATTTTTAATGTTGACGGTCAGCAGTGACTCATCGGGGCTCCTTAATTAAATGAGATGTATGTAAGTCCCAGTTCCCCATATTATAATGAATCAATGAAGATCTGTGTGGTAAAAATATGTCTCATCCACAGCCTAATGATGGCTTTGAAATCAGTGAAAATTTCCTGAGGTTTTTATATTAAGAACACTTTTAAAGCTGTTAAATATAGGTATCTACTTCTGTATAATGTAGTAATAGAATTTGCTATCTATGTTCTTTTAAAAAAAACCCCAGTGAACATTGACAAAAATAATTTTTATCATAATTTTTACTTGGCAGAAATATTTTTCAGAGTATGTTTGCTTATCAAGTGGTAGATTGTAAGTACTTTCGGTAATTTTGGTTTAAAATATGTGTAGGGTTTCCTATACTACTTATTCAGCAACTTTACAATTTTTTTTCACATAATGGTATTGTTTATTGCTGTTGCTCTTTGATGTAAATGTGCTCCGAGATTTTGTTTGAAAAAGAACACATACATTTGGGCCTGAATGAGGTGAGAATAAGAAGGATTTCAGAACTTGTCTCTGCAGAGATACTCACAAAAGATAAAGCAATACTTAAATAAGTCTTAGATGCAGCAATACTTAAATAAGTCTTAGATGCAATGGAAAAGATTTTTTTGATCASTGGACCTTTTTGACTCAAAAAGGTCCAGTGTAGCAAAACTATGTGTAGAAAGAAGCAGCATAGGTGCCCCAACCTATGTTTAACCAAGTGCAACTTCCATACCAATGTTTTTTGACTTTGTATCCATGAATAACCAACAACAGTTTACTGAAGAGTAAAGCACAGACGTGTGGCATGGGAACCACAAAGGTTTAGGACTAATTCACAAGCCAAGTTGCACTGTGAACTGACTGAAAGGGGTTTAGCTTAAAAGCAGTAACTGTCAGAACAGCTGTTCGCAAAAGTGAGCACCATGCTAGTAGTCTGGTAAGGAGAGGAAGTATGCCTAAAAGTCCTGCTACTTGCTAGGGTAGGTCTAAAATGTGTAATAACTGAGTGATCTTTTAATTTGGTGATTTTTCACATCAAATTAGGGACAGGAAACAGACCCTAGCAGCCTGCAAATCCATTGGAATTCTAAGGAAAAAAGATGGCAAATGCCTATGTGGTTGAAAGCAATTTCTCCTTTCTAGCTTGTTTTTCCTTCTTTCTATCTGCAGATGATTTCACTGGATTTTGAATCACTGGATTCATTATGACACCTTTTCCTTTGAAAAAAAGTTATATTGGCTGCAAATTGACTGTTCTATCACAAACTGTGGAGTTAGTAGATTAATCTCCTCCAATAGCCATGCTATGAAAGGGGCAATTCTTCAACTATCCAGCTAATCATGTCACTCAGCACAGCCTGAGCACTACACTGGGTCACTAGTGGAGAAGTAACAGCCCTTTTAATGTCCTGGTGTATTTGTGTCCAAGTTAAGGCGACTTGTATAACCATGAAATTGATACATAAAAAAAGGAGTTAAAAATTCTGTTTTCATTTATCTAATAGACAATGAAAGCAATTCAGCAGGCAAATTTAGCAGAAGTATRAGAGAGTTCCCAATAAAGCAATCTGGCTGCAAATGACATATTAAGGAACTTAGAAGTAAATTTCTTCTTTATATATGCAAAATAGAGGGAAATTTTCCTGCTGAAGAAAGAAATGAAAGAACTTTACCCAAAGTTGTTTGAAGTCATCTCAGCAGATCCTATCTTCCACTATCTTCAAAATCCTAATTAAATATTGAAGTAAAGAAAAGGGCTGAGACAGCATAAGGAACTGTTCTCACTTTTATAAAACAGACCTTAGAAAATTTTGGAACATAGAGGAGTAGRAATGGAAGGGATTAAGTGTGCTCTAAGGAAAGAGCTGCAATTGCACAACTTCCGTGTATGAATTTCCAATAAGTCTGAAATTTGTATATAGCCATGTGATTAAGATTTAAAATGCTTGCTTTCTCAGCTTTTTGATGGCAAAAATGCGAAGGCACTGAATATCCAGTGGCTGAGAGCCCATATTGGTATTGTCTCACAAGAGCCAATCCTGTTTGACTTCACTATTGCTGAAAACATTGCCTATGGAGATAACAGTCGGCAGGTGTCTTTTGAGGAAATTGTTAAAGCAGCAAAAGAAGCCAATATTCATTCCTTCATTGACTCGCTGCCAGAGGTAAGTTATTCCCTTCCTCTCCTACTCAGAACTGGACATGACCTAAAGTGGCAGGGAAAATTTAGTCTGCTTATAATTACCTGGGGTACAATATTTCCCTGAGATGAAAATAGGTCTGAAACTATTTCTTAAATACTTTCCTTACTTAATTGTGTTTACCATACTTATTTTCACTCTGGGAGATTCCATTGTCAAGTGGAGAGTGGAACATTTAAAATCTYGGGGAAGAAAACACACAATTATAACTATTTGAGAGCTGGAAGTGGGGAATGGGTTTTTGTTAAGTAAGTTGGACTTTTCTTTTTTGACTTCATGTCCATCTCATGCATATGTAAAAGATTCTGCTAGATTGGTGAGTTTGCACATTTCTTCCAGTTATACCTAGTCAGAATTTAAATTTCTAGTATTCTTATGGTCTGAAAATTACTAAGAAAGTTTTTCACGTATATATGTATATATGACAAACACATAATAATGTAAGACTGAGCAACCTGGGTCAGCTGAAAGGTCTGCCATGCACAAAGTCTTGTCCCATGCAGTGACCAACAAAACATAATTACAAGTAAATATCGAGAAAGGCTAAAAATTTAATTGCATTTCCCCTGAATTCTCATCTTACTTGCATGACTCCTCACAGCTTGAACTCCAGTATTGTCACAGACTTTCACTGACCCTTGGTGTTCTGTCTCCTGATTAAGAATAACATTGCCATCCAACCTTAGAGGGGCTTGTTGCTTTGAATTTAGTAAATGCTTGATATTATCAAGAAGTCTCCTAGTGGGAGGTCTATAGATCTGTGGCAGATAGAAATTCTGGTTGGTTGTTTTCAGCATGGAATATGCAGATTATGGGTGGCTGGTGTCAGAGTTGATATGCTTCACTATACGCCAGAACAGATTTTCATTCATAGCCTGAAATTAATATATTGTTTCCAGAAATAYAATACCCGTGTAGGAGACAAGGGAACCCAGCTTTCTGGTGGCCAGAAACAACGTATTGCTATTGCCCGGGCTCTTGTACGTAAGCCCCAAATTCTGCTACTGGATGAAGCTACTTCTGCGTTAGACACAGAGAGTGAAAAGGTAACTTACGTCTGAACTAGGAATCTGGAATCTAAATCCCCTCCTCCCATTTTTTCCTTTTTTTTTTTTTTGCATTATGATTATTGTTTTTACTCCCACAGATTACAGCCAATTATGATGTTTTACGCAAATTACATATTTGGGCTAATAATAGACAAACATAAAGGTCTTACCCCTCCTTAGGAAAAAAATGTATCTTTCACATCTGTATGGCAGTAGACAGTTTGAAGTTGCTATGGAGAATGCATTCCTTAGCTTAGAGGTCTTCAGGCTTCAACTGAGAAAGTGCTGTCAAAATTGAATCAGGACACACGAACTGCAGAAGCCGAAAATTGAGCATGCTGCCAGAGAGCTTTTTTTTTTCTGTGAAACTATGAAATCTGGCTTTCATAAGTTTTCTTTCTTCTCCCATTTCTCTCCAGTCCTTGCTACATGTCCATGGCTAATATGAAAGGTTCTGGTGAAAATTGCTAAAACACTTACTTCTTTTTTAAGCCCAAAGCTGTAATCTTGGTATAAAAGAAGTACAGTATAGCTGTAGAAAGTTAACAGAGAGTCTACAATAATACTTACTATTAATGAGGAAAATAGTATATCATATATTATAGTCTGAAAAGTTAAAACCTTTGGACTAAGTTTTGATCAATCGTAGGCATGAAAAAATGAGGTTTAAGGGGAAAGTGCCATTAAATAATCATATGATTTATTGTTTTCTTGATTATGTGCCAGTTTGGTATGGAAATTTCATCTCTTATTTTATTCTTCATTAATAAACATAAGGAATAAATACAAGAAAGCAGAGATTCTTTTCAGTACTTTTCTGCCAGTGACAGCTTTAAGAAAAATGTGAGACCCCCTGTGAAATCATGAGAATTAGTGTGATAGCAGTTGATCCAAGAATACTGACAACTCCCATATATAATTATTCAGGCATGAAATGGAATTATGAAAGTCCCCAATTAAACCTCCTCTTCACAAAAGGGCCAATACTGAACTCAAACTTAGATTGCTCTATGCTGCGTCAGGTAGGGCCCTTGAAAATTTCTGGGGAGATTCAGTAGAGATGTTTTTGTCTCTGTTCCAATGCTTAATTATTCTTGCAGTGAATTATTTTTTTATATATATACAGTCAGAACATCTCCTGTTACATTTAAGACCATTTTCTCATGTTTTCCTGCCATGCGTCTCAGTAAAGAGCTTGGTTCTTTCTAATCCTCTTAACTATCATGGCATCATCCACTCTAACAGTTTGGACTCTTTGCCAACACAGGTTAATTCTAAGTCAGGAAGCTTGAGCAACAGATATTCCCTTTCTTTCACTGTCAAATTACAGTTTACAGATGGCAATTGAGGTATATCTCAGAACAGCTGCCAGAATAGTCCACCTTTTGTTTTGTTCATTGTGCAGATTGTCCAGGAAGCGCTAGATAAAGCCCGAGAAGGCCGTACGTGCATCGTGATAGCTCACCGCCTCTCCACCATCCAAAACGCTGACAAGATCGCCGTGGTCCAGAATGGCAGAGTCGTAGAGCAAGGCACCCATCAGCAGCTTCTGGCTGAAAAAGGCATCTACTATTCCCTGGTCAATGTTCAAAATGGGTAATGCAACATCTCGGTTAAAGGCAGTAACAATTATCTCTGAATTGTCACTGTAGCTACTTTTGTCATTGTAATTACTTCAATATCAACAGTCAGTCTTGATACTTTTGGTTTTCTTCCTTCCTTTTATGAGTCATACAAAGGCAAGAAATACTAACTAAGTATGTACCAGTTTCTCACTACTAGTTTTTAGTTCAAAACTAAACTAGCTTTTAGTTTTTATTCAAACCGCTTTTCTATGTGCCCAAAGCAGAGGCCCAATGCACTCATGAAAATAGAAGCATGCTAAGCCAAATGTAATTAATATTAACTTGCTTTGAACTCTTTCAAAAATCACAATAATCAGGCATATCTGTTAAGCAATCTGGAAACATTTTCATGCCCAGTAAAAGTAGTTTTGCTGTTGTCAGAAATAAACCTCAAGCCTTACCCTTGTTATGCCTCTCTATGACACAGTGAGTCCGGGCCTATCAGGCTTGTTGCCAACTTGTTATGAGAACTTGCAGGTCAGCTGAAGCTTGATGTCAGATGTCTCTTGTTACGATGTGGAGTTTTAGCCTGGGATGACAGCAAAGGTCTTGAAAATATGGGCACAGGCTGAAAACAAAGGTCTCAGTACCTTACTGATGGTTAGTTACTGATCATTGAAGAGCTGCGACCTTAAGAAGTGGAAAAAGACTGCTTGAAGCATAACACATAGATGAAACAGTGGATAAGAAAAAAAAGCAAACCAAAAGCACAACTGACGGGCAAGACAAGGCACCTGCTGCAGCCTGGGAAAGTACTATTTGCAAGTCTCTCAAAGTCCTAGGGGTCAGAGGTCAAGGACTAAGATCTCTCTAAAGACTGCAGTATTTTATACAAGGTGAAAATCCTGGATTTGGACTTGGAGGAGGGAAAAGAAGGGCATCCTTTTCAGTGCTGGCATCCTTCATTGAAGAGGTCATGATCCCAATCACTGCCATGACTGAGACTCTCAAGGACTGTAACCATCGGTGCTGAATTCTTGACATTGGCTCTGGGATATTGTATATTATTTGCTGATATAGGATGACTGTTAAGGGCTAACTGCTTTGAGTATGGAGTAATATTGATTGATAATTCTTAATAAGTAAACATTTGCAATGTATTTTGTTATTGAATATTTATGCAGTAAAGTTTTGTTTTTAAGTTTAAAACTGTCTTGATTAATCAATCATCCACACTTCCATCATAGCAATTTCTGATTCCCTGAGATTTATACAAATGGTCTGCGTTAGCTACATCTAGATATTTATACACACTGAGCCAGTTTGATAGGCAGTTAGGCTCATCAATTAGGCCCAACCATATATTAATAACACCCTTCAGGATGTTGACTGATTCAGTCTCGTATTCCTCTTGAATCACACACCTGTTTTCTTTTACTTTTGTCTTAAATGGAAAACCGATTTGACTWGCAAATTTGTTTGTTCCCTCTCTATGCATTGCTCGATACAATAAGGTTCTTGTCCATCAATAAGGATATTACTCTGCATAATAATATAAATAAATTATACTTGCAATTGCAAGAATGAAATAGATATTCTTCAACATTATAGTCTGAAGATGCAAGTAAGAACATACTTAAATTGATTTTTTTTTACTAAGTTCTGGATGTTAGTATTTTGTTGTTAGACTAGAATTTTTAATTTTTGGTGATACAGTTTCTGTTGATTGGACTAGTAATGATTGGATTGTTTCCCCAACTCACTTCAAAGACACCTGATTTACCAGACCAATTTAGATACTGTAAATATTTTACCACAGATATCTGAAAATCGGGGGTTTTTTATTTTGGCCATATAGTTTAAAATGTATTTCAGAAATTCATGTCAAATGCAGAAACTTTCCAAAGCAATCTATTTTTCCCTATCCTTTTCTTTTACATTTCTAAAGGAGTATTTGTTGAGACTTATGGAAAAGTTTGCATAATAATTCCAAATCCAGTATAAATGCATTAAGAACTATGCTGCTGCTCACAATTACATCCTTTTCAGAATTTCCTTTCACAGGACTACAACAGTCATATTACTACAATTGACCTACCATTCAATACCTCATCGTGTACGTTATAGGCATAAAGCCAAAAGGACAGACAAAGACACCTCCAAAAATGTGTTCATCATATGCTATTCACACACCTTTAAATTGCAATGCTTTACCCAGAGGAAGGGTTGCYTGAACTAGGACAATTCTGCTTTAAGGACCATTGTTCTACCGCATTGTTCCAAGGGGCATAAGAGGTCTTACTCTGTAGCTCTGCCTTTTCAGTTAGGCTTTGATGCATTTTGGTTCCCCTTGATGTCACAAGATACTTGTCTGAGCTCTAAGTCCTCGTTGGAATAGTCAGCTCTTGTCGTTGCCCATAGGCACCCTAAACTCTTGATGATACGTATGTGCTGTCATTCTGAAGTAATAGGCCTTTTTTCCTCTGTCTTGTTCTTTTGAGAGCCTGCAGCAGTTTCAAGCAGAACTTACTGTTTTGTGGGAAGGTCATCTAATGTTTTTCCCAACATGTTGAGGGAGAAGGAATGCGTATTTATATGACACAGGAACTCTGAGTTCCCACTTACTTTTCAAGTGTCCATAATTAGGACAGCTTTCATTACAGCAACATATAAAAAAGGCAGGGCAGAACTTAGAATGAATGAAGCTACTATAGAACCACAGAATGACTTGGGCTGGAAGGGACCTTAAAGACCACCTAGTTCCAGCCCCTCTGTCATGGGCAGGGACACCTGCCACTACACCAGGTTGTTCAGAGCCTCATCCAACCTGGCCTTGAACACTTCCAGGGATAAGGCATCCACAACTTTTCTGAGCAACCTGTCCAATGCCTCATCACACTCACAGTAAGGAATCTTTTCCTAGTACCTAATCTAAGCCTGCTCTCTTTCAGTTTGAAACCATTTCCCCTTGTCCCATCACTACATGCCCTTGTAAGCAGTGTAGGTGTTCAGTGACCAGCATTATCTACTCTCTTTACTGCTGGGGCTGTGACAAGCTGTTTGGTTAACATTGGCACCACACTTTTTTCTTTCTAGGCGCTCTTGTCTTTCCCCAATATTAATTTCTTCTTACCTTTCCCTTTACATATATCACATTTTGTACAGCTTTCATTTTGGATTAATCAATGTCCTTGCTTCTTGTAGAAACCTTTCAGTCATTCCTTAATATGCATGTATTTAATAGGGTTTCAAAGCAATACATCATTTTCATATTGATCAACAAACAAAAAGAAACAAATATAATTTTTGCAAAAAAAAAAATCCAGGGTATGGGTAGGAAAAGGCACTATGGAATTATGACRTATTTCTCCATCCATAAAAGGAATTCCTAATCTAAATTAAGTTTTCCCAGGATTTTCTTTTGGGTAGCTCTACAGAAGATTTATCTCCATGTATCTGTCTATTCTTCACTATAAAAGAAGTTATTAAAGATCAGAGTTATTTACATATCTGCTGAAACAAAAACAACTCAGACATTACTCCTCATGCATATTAGAGTTGTGAAATACAGTTCAGGATGCTAATATATCCCTGTTCAGCTTGTTAATGGTACATTCAGTGAAGCATAAAGCAATCTAGTTCTGCAGATGTTTATAATTTCATCTCGTGCAATTTCCTGAGGAGCTCAATGAATAATCAGAAGCTTGGTTGCTCACTTGGCACTCGTTTGTAGACATTTGAAATCTCTCCTTTGAAGACATGATTATTCCTTCTCATTTTCCCACAATTACTTATGAGACTTTAAAGGTAGAAAAATATATCCGATTTCCATCTAAGAATCTTTCATTGAAAAAGAATTTCTAAAATTTCAAAGTATCTTTCAAAATTTCTCTAGAAGTACTCATGAAAAATTGAAACACTAGAATTAATTTCTATGTTTGAACTTTAACACCAGTTTCCTTTGAGTTCATGACGAAAGGTGTGTATTTTCTTCTTTATTACCCTGTACTGTAAAATAGACTTTTTTTCCTACGGCTATATCTTTAATTTGCCACATGATGGCCTCGTCTGTTCAGAAAATGGCTACGCTGATCTGCGTTGTCTTTTTTTCTTTTTCCATCTTCAKGTATGTCTTGTTCAACTCCATATGTGCAGTATTCTGTCTAACCCAAAGACCAATATTCTCCTTCCTGCCAAAGGGCATAGCATCAATTTACAGTCCTGACAGCATTGCTACCATTCTAAAGTCAGAATTCTTAAGACCTAGACTAAGGCAGTAGACACTAACTGCTCTTTCCAGCTTCTACTATGTCAATCAGACCAACCAGAGGCAATCCATGATGGTAGATAATGTTTATCTTCTCATTCAAATCAAAGGCCTTTCATTTATTTCTTCCTAATTTAATCTAATTTGTCACGACATCTATTAAGATAAAGGAGAAGGATAAAGAAGAATCTTCCCATGTATTAAATATATTTTAGAGTATCACAAGAGCAAAGAGGTTTTCATTTAGTCTGGGTAATTTGATTCCAGATACAGTTTGAGTGCCACTTTTCTGAGTGAGTTACTTCTTTAAGAAATATGACATTCACCACCACTATGATTCTACACTGAATTTCATTGACCTCTAAATTTTAAAGAACAGATATAGAAATTTGCAAAATAGGGTATTAAAATGCTACATTTATATTAAAGTGAAACTGTTCCCCTGCAAAACAACAGGCATCTTACTACCAATGTTAGTATTTTATACTAGGTGAATTTAGTATTTCCTATTAATAGAAGAAAAAAGCATTATACAGTTGCTTGGTTTTGCAGCTGTGGACAGGAAATTCAAGGTTTGGTTCAATTTAATATACCACAGACTTTAAAACAGATGTATAATGCACTTCCATATTACCTAAATGAAAATAATAACTTTGAAATAATTTAACTCTCTTATTGGTTAAACTGGCTGCAATGAGGACACAGAACTGGTTTGTTGCTTTACACCTAGAAAATTCTGTTTCTAGCATGAGATTGCTTCACAAGAAAAAAATAATTCTCAATAACACACCAATGAACTTCTCATTGTGGCTGACAATGTATGGGCACAAACGCTACTCTTTGCTGGGTCCAGTAACAGAAGAAGAAGTGATGGGTCAAATTTCATCTGAATGTAAGAAAACAGTTTATTACTGTGAGGGAGGATGAACACTGGAACGGGTTGCTTAGAAAAGTTCTGGAGTTTACATTCAGATATCCAAAACTAAACCAGTCACGGCCCCAAACAACTTGCTCCACTCGACCCAGCTTTAGTTAGGCTTTGGGCTAGACAATCTCCAGAGCTGCCTGTCAACTTCAGCCATTCTGTTTTTCTGTGCAGGAAAAATCATGGTCAACCATGTGGATGCCACCAATTAAATAGATCCACTCCACATGGTGACAGCTTTCAGTATGTCAAAACCATTCAATACATCGCAAGCTCTATTAAGAAGTAAATAGTTATAAAAAAATGCTTGAACATAACTTCATGAACTTTTGTACAAAGAGTATGTAGAAGTCTTCCATACTTCAAAGATTACTATAATATGACAAAAGGAATGTAATAGATATACTTTATGACCTCTGCTGACAGCCTGAGGCAAAGAATCAGACTTGGGTTGTGTCTCCCAAAGGAGAAAAGAGGGTTGTTTCATCACTTTTACCAACAAGCCATCATTTCTAACAGAAAGTTGTTTTGACATCATGAGAGTAAGCCATGACTTTACTTAGTGAAAGCCAGGGATTGGCAAACCTTTGTTGTTAGGAATTGCAGATAGTTAATTACAGCACAGCCACATGCAGCTGGAAACTGGATGCTCAGGTACTGTCATGGTTGCTTCTCATTCTCCTCTTCTGACAGAGAGGGCTGCAGCAGCTCTCCCCTTCCCCCTCTGCCACCTCCTCCTGCTACTGCATTGCTGTAAGACCTTCAAAGGCCACCCTGAGAACTCATAATGAAAGGAAAACACTGAGTTCCTCCAAGCTTCTAAGAGTTCTCACATCAACGAACCTCATTCTGAGTGTTCAAATTTTTTTTGTTTCATTTTTTAAGCTTTTCATCCCTTCTCAACGGACACTACCAAATTCTGAAAAGACAACACTGATTTTCTAGATATCAATACAGCCATCCATAAAACTAATTCAAGAGATCAAATACAGCATAGTTTAAACCTTATTGTAAAACTCTCTCTAGCAAATTTTTCTTTATTGGTACATCAGTGAATTTTTCTGCAGAAATTCTTCTTACAATCTGATGGGAAAGTTGGAGGAGGAAATGACCAGGTAACAGGCAAGTTTTCATTCAATTCATGGCTATTCTTTTCTTGTAATAGARATCTCAAGTGAATGTTCTCTAAAGATAATTCTAATATTTAGCTCAAGGTTAATTGTATTATAAATATTTCACAGAACTGTAGGAATTAATTTTTGTTATGTCTTTAAGCTAACATCATCTTATGAGTGAGGGGGCACCTTGCATTTTCCCACTCTAATCCCAGTATGTGCCAAATGGCTCATGTGTGTTCCTACTCTTACTTTTCCTCTGTGCCCATATCTTTCACTCCTCATTGTGCTCTTGCACTCTCCAGTTCCCATTTTGCCACCAGCCCTGCCTGATTTGAAACCTGTTTTCTCTTCTTCCTGCCACACCTTTCCTGTTCATCCTTTTTCCTTTTCACTGATGGTTTCCCTCCTGTGTCAGTGGGTAATCATCACAAGAGGGTAAGGCATAGTCCAAGACACAAATGGCTGCCAGGCATCTGGTTCTGAGGGAGGCCCTGGGAGAGGGATCTCTCACCTGTTTTTTTTAAGTGACATCTTCAAGATTAAAGAAGGAATAAGGAAAAAACTGCAATGTTCTTTCAGGCAGTGGCTACTTTTTTCATTACATTTAGAGTTGTTTTCACAAAAGGCTGGAAATTGACACTTGTGATTCTGGCATTCAGTCCTGTTCTGGAATTCTCATCAGCTCTCTGGGCAAAGGTAGGAAAAAAGTATGAGTTTTCAATAAACTGGTTAGCTGTATCTTCTATAATCCTATTTGGTGTCTGTAAGATTTGAAAATGMAATCTGTGTCTTAGTGAATTTGGACCTTGTCCCCATACAGAAAGGTGTGAATAGGTGCATGATGATAGTGGTGCAGCTGTAGAACAGTGGTGCCTCCACTGTGGACTCAGCCATGCTCCTGCAGTTTCCATATGTTGGCTGTTTTATAACAGTGGCAAATGAGGGTTCTCACTTTTTAACGTATTTTTGCTGTTGATTTTTTTTTTCTTTTCACTTCTTTTTATTATTTTCAAACAGCATCACAAAACATGCAGACATGCAGTCCCTTTTTCAAAGAGAGTATGGTCTTACAGGCCTCATAAACCCAGTGAGAGTTGTAAACCAAAAAGACAGGCACATGGCAAAAAAAACCCAAAGTGTAACACTAAGGTTACAAACCAAGGTCATGAACATGTATTTATTTTTATTGTACTATGGACCATCATTCTTGCCATTGTTTTGGTCTTTTACCTAAATATAAACAGCATGAGCACAAAACCCAGCAAATTTTCAAACTTAAACTCAGTAACAACTGTGTCATCCACAGAAAACACTTTCCATCCTCTGACCTGCATATCCTTTATGCTCCAGCTGCCAGTGTTAACTGGCTCAGGAGGCTAAGGAAGATGTTTGGGTACCTTCACGCGGCTTCCCAGTTCAACRCAGCATCTCTCTTTGGTCACCCAGTGCTGTTCACTACCCTCATAACTCTCATCATCTCTTTTTCCTACTCATCTTCAAGGCACTGTTTGCCAGCCAGTTCCTGACACGAGTACACTAAATGTGATGTAGGTTTTTCCTCATGGTGCAGAAGTGGGAAGGACCTCCCCCGTTGCTGAGACCTCTTATTGTAGAAAACAAATGTATTTCCTAATCCCTCTGCTCCATCCTAAAACCAGGTGAGCTTTTTAACTCTATTGCTGCAGGAAGGGTGTTCTACTTGTTTGAAGACTGAACATATCTTTCCAACAAAATAGACACATAGTTCCTACACATTAATTTGTTCCTGGACCAGCACTGAGGCTTTGCTTTAGTAGTGCCCTCCTGTGGGTTTACTTTTCTGTGTTATTTATAGAAATAAATCCTAGACTCTCTCAGATGACATTTTGCTAGGCTAACCAAATTAAGTTATTTTCGTTTTCTCATACAGAATAGGTTTTCCATTTCACTGGTCATATTTTACTTTAATTTTGTCATATTGTATGTCACATAACTATGGGTCATCAGCTTCTCTTATTACTACCCTCCAATATCTTTATCTAATTTTGTAAGATATTCTGGTATTCTTTTGTACTGGTCTTCTCACTGGTTCTCTGTACTGATACTTTCAGTTTTGTACCATCAGAAAATTTCATTATCATGAGTATTGTTTGCATACCCAGGTCATTAATCTAAGTAAGAACAATAAATCCCAAGACTGACTGGAGAATTAATGTTGTCAGCTCCCTTAGGTATTACACCTCCATGCTGAACACCTCTGTCTTCCTTTAAACTGTTTTTTACCTTACTGTTCTTTTATTACTTCACAACTAGTGTTTAATAATTTGTCTCATGGCTTTAGGATAAATTGGCATTAGTTGCCATTAATGAAGTCTCAATAGATTAATTTTATTTGGTCTAGCCTCTCTGGAAAAAACAGTACTAAAGAAAAGTAACTGGCTTACTTTTGCTTCCATAACTCATGACATAATTTATTGCCATTTATTTCAGATTTTATTATTTTCTTCAGGATTTGTTTGCAAGCTTCCTGTGCTGTTTTTGTCAGGATAAAAGTTTGCAGTTTCTCAGGTCACTGTTTCTGTTTTGACTCTTCAGCCCCATGGCTCTACCCACAATTTGAAAATAATCATTAAAAGTTTTTGCTACTGAACCACTGTTTTGTTGGCCAGTTTATTCAATCCTCTGGAATAAAGCGTTCATGATCACCATGTGAAGCACATTCCTTCCTTAGCCATTTCTCTTTCAGGTCAGATGTGGTAATTAAGATACCCCCATTCACGTTTGTCACCCTGCTTTTGACACCATGCACTTTTGTCAGGTTTTTTGTACTGAAAGTTGAGGCTGAACTACCGTTTCAAGGCCATCTTTGGTGCAATTATCATCTCAATGCTTTTTAATTTCTAAGGTGCATGAAAAGAAAAACCGTTGCTGCAGACCTTTTCTCTGTGTGTTCATCTGTAATTACAGTAAGATAAAATTGCTCAGTACATCACAAGCAGAAAGGCAGTCAATACATTTTCTTCTACTCTTAGCAAGATCTTTCTTGGGCTTGGATTACTGTGTACAAAAATATTTTATACATCTTCGATGTATTTCATGGGAAATTTATGCATATACACAATGAAAGTAAGGGTAATTTCCTGTATGTTCTGGGTGGGTTTTGTGTTTTTTTCCTTTCAGATAGAAAAAAAATACAAGATGTCAAACACATTGCTATCAAACAGGCTATTTCAGCCGACATTTCTATGGATATTGCTTTCTTTTTGATGTATGCATCATATGCCTTGGCCTTCTGGTATGGAATCATTTTGATAATTTCCAATTTTTATACCATTCATAATCCTAAAATTTTTCTGCTTGATGAGGTAACATCAGCTTTGGATACAGAGAGTGAATCAGCTGTGAAGGCAGCACTGGACAAGGTCAGTATTTGTGTTGAAGTGCTTCTGTCAGTGTCCGTGGAATTTAGTTAATGCTGTTATGGCCAGGACTGAGCAGCAGCAGGCTCCCCAAACAAGCTTTAGTGTTCAGAGCACTGGAGAGCTCAATGTATGCTAAGACCTAAATATTCCCAAGCAGTTTTTGGGATCCATGAGGTCTATGCTCCCAGCAAAATAATTAAAAAACAACTCGGGGGTGTCTTCTAGAGCAGCTGCTACATGTTGACTGCTGTCTAGATGTAACTTATAAACCACACAGACAATTCAGAGTAAGCCAATCCTGTATTTCTTGTTGTCTGCTCTAAGCATGTCTATGAACCATTTACAAGACCATTCCACCTATTTCTTAGTCTGAATCAATAATATTTGAGATTTTTCCCTCCTCTATTTCTCTACCTTATTGTGCATCTGTGCTTATGCTCTGGATGAAGACAAATTCTCACCACTGCATAAACATTTTCAGCAATGATCACAGTTTCTCTGTGAACAATACCTTCAGAGAACATTTTTGCACCATATACTGTCACAGGAGAAGTACCTAATCTACCTTCTCATCGTCAAAGATCTTTTAGTCCCTAATGTTGACTTGGACACCTAATTTCAGCAAGGGCTGGACTCTTTGTCCAGTAGTTCTAATTCCTCATTATTCACATTACTTTGTGAAGCTATGCTTGCTGGCACATGCAGGGATCCTTCTCCCACCCCATGACCTGAAAAGTGAATCCCAGAGACAGGAGGCCAGAGCTGCTGATCGAGACATATTTGGTGGGATTCCCAACTAAGTGCTGTAATATAAAACTTATACAGCTGGTTTAAAAAAGTTACTTAGCCTCTCACCTCCCCCACATAGCTTTGAAATATGTCTCCCTATTGACATTTCTGGCAGAGCATGCCAGGAAGACTTGCTCAGACTAGACTAGCTCTGATTGCTGATGTTGAGCAAGACAAAGCTAAGCTGTTGTGTGCCAAACATTCCTTTGTCCTTCTCTTGCCTAATTTTTCTCTTCCTCACTGTGCTGAGCATGTACCTCCACAGAAGGTTTACATCCAATGTAGACTAGATYCTTTTCCCTGAAGGCTTTACCAAACCTCTGATGAATCTCTGCTTACTGTTCTTGTGAATGGGACGTTCTGCTTTTTATAATGAAGGACCTTAACTTGATTTTATTCTACATTTTCATGTGATTTTAACTTTTTCATATCACCTCAGACATAGTTTCTTTCAGACTACCAAGAAAAATCATAGGTTTTTTTATAGGATAGTTTGAATGGCTGTCATTCCAGTTCTAAAAATCATGTTAAAGATACCAGGTTTATCTGGAAATTCATGGAGAACATTCTATACGTTACAATTTTACCTTTTATTTCCTAACTGTAAAAAACTTATTAAGCCACCTATATTCTAGCATGTCAAAATGTTCAGTGAAGATTTTTGAACTGAATTATAGAAAGTTTTCATTCATTTCCTGGATCATTAGATATTAATACAAAGTTATCCCAGCACACACTCTCACAATGTGCCTGTAAATGCATCTTTGTCATGTCAAACTACATACTCCTAGGATTTATTTTATAATTTTGGAGTAATTTAAAAGATGAAAAAACAATATGAGTGATAGAAGTRTGGTTTTAAGTACAATTTTAGACAAGTATTTCCAACTAATTCAAATGAGTAGTTTAGGGCAAGTAAAATTGTTAAGTGATTCCTTTTTTTGTATTTGTAAAGTATTCTGAAATAGAATTATCACTGACATACTTAATGATAGATGGTCTTTTTTCCAGTGAAAACGGGACACATAACTGGGGAGGATATTGAAGGGGAAGTCCCAAAAGTGCAACCTTTAGATATTYGTGTTTAGAAAGTAATAGGACATGAAAAAAACAGGGTACCTTAACATATATTTTCATTGAAACCATATTTTTCAGTATCTGTTACATTTTTGCTTCAGTTTACCTTGAAGGAACCCAAAAATACTACGAAGTTCAAAATTCTTCAGCTGACCATTTCGATCTTTACTAGAACACCATTTGAAAATATTTTGTTCAAGTCTAATATAAAGACAGGAAATATTATATGTACCTGACAATGTTCATCTGGAGCCAACATTCCACTGTTTCCAGGTCAGGAAAGGATGCTACGCATACGGTTCAAAATGCAGATTTTATAGCTGCATCTGAAAATAGTGTTATCACAGAACAAATTGATAATAAATTAATGGAACAGAGTGGAGTTTGCTACAAGCTTGTCAATATGCAGGTAGCTTTTCTCATAGCTTTTAGTATACTGTGTGCTATTGATCTAACTGGATTGAATTGCTCCCAAAGGTACTTCCAGTTTTGCACTGTTTTCTCAGTGAAGAAACTCCAGGGGAAAAAAATCTTCCCTGAAGAATGCTAAACTTCAAATTAAGAAAAATTCATATTAAGTAAAATGTTCAAGTTTAACTCAAAGTTGTGAATTACAGGAATTCTAAGCAATTTTTTTTTTAAATATATAACATTAAAAATAATGTATCTGTAAAGATAAAAATTAAGATTGTGGCAAAAATGAAGTTGTGGAGATGACTGCTTCTCAGACTACTTTTCCAAATCACAGGATTATAAAATCGCTCAGATTGGAGGTGGCCACCTAGTCCAACCCCTGCTGAATGCAGCATGCACACTGAGGGCAGGGCAGGGTGCTCAGGGCTGTGTCCTTTTGGGTTTGGAATACCTCCAGAGATGGAGACTCCACACCGTCCTCAAGCCATCTGTCCCAGTGTCTCCCACCCTCATCGTGAAAACTCAAAATCTTTTATGCAAGTACCTTTTCAAATCAACAGCACCTTAGTGATTCAGACTCCTGAAGTTTTGTCATTCAGACATTGTTTATTTTGAGTATTTTTATTATCTCCCAAGCTGTCTCCTGAACTTTTCAAGAAGTTTCTCTCAGACYTAAACTTTGAAACACCTGGAAGTTTTGTTCCCTATTCTTCTTGGCTCCCTCCTCACATTTAAAGCCCCTCTTGTTGACTTTCTGATTCTCTTTTAATTTAAGGTCCTATTATATAGTTTTTGCATTTTAAAGAGACTTTCTGGTAGGTCTCTTCAGTTACCTTAGTTCTCCTGAATGTTTTCAGAACAGTTTAACATAATGAAATAACGAAAAAAATAAATATCTGTGGTTAAAACACACACAGACACACAGACACACACAAACACACACAGACACACACAGATACACAGACATACACACACATACACTCCCCTCCTCTTAAGAGTGTTAGTGTAATGTCGAGTTTCTCACTGCATATAGAGAAGACTTAATGAAACTCAGTACTTCATCTGGCTTTGCAAAAATACTCAGTTCTTATCAATCTTTCTTCTACTTGACAGGAATTGTAGTTTTTATTCAGAATTGACCATCATTTGAAAGTACAAGATAAGACAGAATCATAGAATCACAGAATTGTTTGGGTTTGAAGGGACCTCAGAGACCATCTCGTTCCAACCACCCTGCCATGGGCAAGGACACCTTCCACTAGACCAGGTTATTCAAAGCMCCCTCCAACCTGGCCTTGAACACTCCCAGGGATGGGGCATCCACAGCTTTTCTGGGCAACCTSTTCTAGTGCCTCACCATCTGCATAWATTTTCTTCCTAATATCTAATCTAAATCTCAGTTTAAAACTGTTACTGCTCATCCCATCACTACACTCCCTGACAAAAAGTCCCTCTCCAGCTTTCTTGTAGCACCCTTTAGGTACTGGAAGGTCTTTCTGGAGCCTTCTCCAGGCTGAACAAACCCAATTCTCTCAGCCTTTCCTCACAGGAGAGGTGTTCCAGCCCTCTGATCATGTTTGTGGCCTCCTTTGGATTTACTCCAACAGGTCAATGTCCTTATGTTGAGCCTTCAGAGCTGGATGCAGCACTCCAGGTGGGGTCTTACCAGAGCACAGCAGATGGGCAGAATCCCCTCCCTTGCCCTGCTGGCCACACTGCTTTGGGTGCAGCTCAGGGTGTGGTTGGCTTTCTGAGATGCAAATGCACATTGCTGGGTCATGTCAAGCTTCTTATCGACCAACACCTCCAAATCCTTCTCTGCAGGGCTGCTCTCAATCCATTATTTGCTCAGCCCTTATCCATGTCGGATTACCTCAGTGCAGGTGCAGGACCTTGCACTTGGCCTTGGTGAGCTTCATGAAGTTTGCACGGGCCCACCTCAACCTCATCAAGGTCCCTCTGGATGGCTGCAAACAACGTGTAGCATCATACTGTGTTTTGTTTCAGGCATCAGGAACTGAGGATCGTTTACAGAAAGAGGGCAATGCACCAGGTGTCTCGGAGGAAGCACAGAAGGGATCAATACTGACTGGATAGAAAACACAGTCCACTCAGAAAAGCATAGAAAGGTTCTGAATACAGCATCATGAACTTGATCTAAAAGCTTCTCTCTCTGTATTCTTACGTGCATGTGTTTTTCATAACTAATGTCATAAGAAAGGATCGCAATCCCTCTTGAGAGGGAGTAACTTTTAAACAAAACGTGGGAAGGCATACTACATGTCTGGTAAGAACTCCTACACYGACAACATCCTACAAGAGTTCTGTGGAAGCGCCTTTTCCTCTGAAGCTAAAATTCTTTGTTTTGATACTTAAAATAGTTTGATTAATATCATGAAACAAAATTACTTTAGTATGGGAATAGCCTTAGTAACAAGTTAATTCTTTTAATTATAGAACAAAACCAAAATCATGTAATTAGTCATACAACTGAAATAACACACTCTGAATAGTGAATGATTACTATTTTTGTCTAAATGTTTTAGTATCTGTTGTTTAAATGTTAGCAAATAGATTCATGAAAAAGAAGATACAATTATCAAGTTGTCTAAGGACCTAAACTTGCAAGAGATCATATTCAGCAACAGGTAAGAAACAATTCTTTTAACATTCAATACCATCAAATGTCAAAAGTGGTTCAAATTCTCAGCTTCTGTTTTCTGCATAGTTCCATGAAGGGTAAATGACTTAATGGACATCTCATTTACATGYGCAAATCACTTTGTTTATTGCTCGGCTACTTGTCCTTGCCCAGTCATCTGTAGACTTCTGAACAACACCTCTGAACAACCTTCTGTCTGACACCTCTGAGAAAATGGTGCCTTTTCTGAAAAGACATCCAGCCCTTGCCCTCTCTTCAAGCAGAAACCACCTCAAAATTCCTACTTGGATGCCCTCGGAAAGGAAGATGGCGGTGTAGCTGTTATGGATATTTCTCCAACCAAATATGTCTGCCTGTCTCCCTCATCATCTCATCTCATCTCATCTCATCTCATCTCATCTCATCTCATCTCATCTCATCTCATCTCATCTCATCTCATCTCACCTCTGTGTAGTCTGGTACAGATACTGAAAAGCTTTCAGCAGAGAAATCTTCCAGCTCTCACAGTATTCTGTGACAGTCTGTCTTTTTCCATAGAAGCTATGAAAAACAGTGAGTTGCTTTCTTTTAGAAAAACATCGCACAGCTGTGAGTTGTTATGTAGTATTGTTATGATATGTCTAGAAAAATATTTGGAATAAGGCGTTGTTGAACCTAACCAATCATCCTGAGAGGTGGATGGCCAGGGGACCAATGGCCTTATAGCATTCAGGTGTACTAAGGTATAAAAGAGGTCAGTATATTAATAAATAAAGAGCACTTTTCACCTACTCCTTGGATTGTATTTTGTGTCCTGCTTTGCTCTGTCCTTGATACTACAGCGACAGTCTGGCCCTGCGTGGCCCTGGCCCAGGAGTGAGAGATCCACCAGTACATCTTCGTGCACACTGAGTTGTGTTGTAGTCAGGAACTGTCAGTGCRGGTTCAGAGSCTTCCTCTAGAATACAACYAGCAGCACTACAGCTTTTGATTGCAAGCTCTTGGAGAGAGAGGGGGAAATCCTTGATATTTGTACAGTGCCTAAAATGAGCACAGGGTCTGGTGGGTCCTGAAGACTGCTGCATGATATACACTTATTTCTTAAAAAATAATGTCTCATTTTCCCTCTACCTTATAGGTGCTAAATTTAGGTTTTAAAAACTTGGATTACCTCAGTTACAGCTTGAATAATTTTTAYATGGTAATATTATTTTTAAATTGTATGCAGAGAGTCACTTTATGTGAAAACGACAAAAAATATGATAAGGTAATAAAAACCTTTTTTTTTTTTTGTGTCTCAAACAGGATTTCACGTTACGCAGATCTGGAGAAATCCTTACAATGTGGCTTTGATCCATAGTATTTAAAGTAATTTTGAGACAGGTAAAAGCATTATATATTTAGTTTTCTGGAGCTTTAGAAGYGCTTGTTTGTTTGCATGACATAAACCGTCTTTGTGTTTATTTGAGCAGATATGCTGTGATCCTACCCATAAAGATACAACACTGATTTCTCTAGCTTAGTTTAGAAACTGACTGTACTAAATCTTCATAACARGTCCAGGTAGATATTTTAAATGGTTTTTAAAAGTAAGTGTAAGTCAAGTGTAGAAAAGTTCAAAGGTAATTGTAGTGTTTATTTAGCTGTTTTAATAAAATAAAAGCACCTTTGGTCTGAGGACCAGAGAAAGTAGACTGTGCTCTAAGAGACTGAATCTGAAATTCAGGTCAGCCTTCATGCACAGCTAACTCCTTGGATAGACTAGGATCCACAAAAACTTACTAGTGATGATTATACAGGACCTGGATATCTGACTAACTGCACTCACTAAACTGGTGGCTGCTCCTCTGTAGCAGGCACAAAGCCAAAGGCAGCCACAGCAGGGATCAGGTCTAAGGGCACGGCTCTGCTGTCAGTAGGAGTACMTTGAGCAACAAAGTTAAATCTTTTAATACTACGCAGCCTGAAATCCAAGCAGGGCAGTCTCCAGTTGCTAAGCAGAGTAGTACAGCAGGGCTCACACCCTCTGTGTAACCAGCGTTATCGCCATCGCCGGAGGGTTGGCATTAGCTGCTTCCCGGAGCTGGTGCGGTGGTGAGCTGCTCAGCACCCCTCCTCTGCTGCAGTGTGTATAAGATATCAGTGGAAACTGGTAAACCCTACCTGGGAGGCACAGCCTCCACTGCTACCTGCACCGAGGGCTTGACAGCGTTTCCARTTTATATTTTAGCACAGCTAGAAATAATTCAAAGAGTTTTGTCCCTCTTTTGTTGCCACTTCTACCCTTACCAGTAGATATCCTAACAAGAATTTTTTAAAAAATTCATCACGTGTTTTAGGGAAATGTTGGTATTCAACATCTTATTATCAATCCACAGGGTAAATTCAATTCTTCCCTGAATTTCTATTAAATTTTACTCTCACCTAACCCAGCCGTAGGCATGCATGTGATCCCTGAAGTAGCAGAATGCAGAGCAATGTGAGACCAGACACATCCCTCCCTTGTCATACACTCACCACTCCCTGTGGTTTATCCCAGCCACGCTGTTCTGACACATCCACAACCCCACCACCTATGGAGCCCATGCATCTGAGTGATGTTTTCCTGGCCTCCACAGGGGGTCAYTTCCTCCCGGAGAAGTTTCCAGGCCCAACCTGAGTCACACCAGCCTCACTTGTTAATCCACTTCCCTGGAGACCCAGATGCCCCTTCTTTCTGGTTTATATGGGAAGGCATTATAGGTCACCTCCTTGGGAATTAAATGCAATGAGACTTGTTTGAYTTTCCCAGGAGGAGAGGGAAGTCTCTCAGGGCATGCTGAATCTCAACAGATCCCTGGAAGAAGGACTTGAAAAGACCCTAAAGGAAACAGAGTGTCATGGTCTGAGGATTCAAGTAATGTCGTATTCACTTTTCTCACTCTGATGTGAAAATTGTCCACCCAGCAGCCTGTTCAAGTATCAGGTTCTGAAACAGTGGGGCCTGGGAGGGTTTTGTGTATTAGCACCAACACACGTGGTGTGTTGTTCCATCACATAACACCAAAGCAGCCATCTGGCTTTGTTAGCCTAGAGCCAAATCAAAATTGTTGGTTTTACATATTTTTTCTTACCATATTTAAGAATATAGTACATTACCGCACTTAAAAATAATCCCCTACCCTCAAAAAAACCCCAAGAAATCAAAATGTAATATGTTTGCTCATGTCTAAAGGTTGTGCATTTATACACTTACGGTAAGAAACATAAAACCTCTTACAATACCGTTACAAACAGTTCTTACACAAAAATACCATACTGTTGAAACAAATTCTGTATGTATAAAGTAACACAAATACTTAGAATGTTTCATGGTGGTGACATTCTAGTTTTGATATTTGGCAAATCTGGAGGAAAGAGAAAGTGAATATTTTATTTTTGCTTCCTAGGTTTAAATAAGACAAATGTCTTGCATTTAATTTACACATTTTAGTTTTCAAAGATGTGTTTTAAAATCACTGGTCCATCTGACCAATTCATTTGAATTACTAATGAGATATAGAAGTATATAATTGACAAGATAATTYCCCCCTAAAAATAGTATCTTCCAGATGAGGAAGAGGTGGTGTTGAGTAATCTCCCAGCACTGCACACTATTTCAGATGTATGTTCTCAGACACCACAGGGATTTTGCAGCAACGCTCAGAAACACTTCACAACAGAGTTACAGCTCTCACAGTACTTGTAACTGGCAGAGAATTAWGATTTATTTCTAGTTTTATAACAGGAGAAAGTATACTGTTTAGCAGTCTTTGCAGATGCATGTTATACATCCAAGTAATTGTCCCGGATTGGCAGCTTCCTTGGCACTATTTACTGAGCATCTGATTGTCAAAAACATGTTAAATTCACAAGAAAAATTTCTTGTAAAGCTACATTTAATATGAAATAATGTGGTGGTGTTTGTGGTATTGCAAAAAGGAGTTTTGTGTTCCCGTATCTTTATTAAACTTTTCGATCTATTGCATTTACTATTACATGCAATGAAAACCATATTATGTGTGTCATCCTGCTGCACTCTGAAGTGATTAAGTTCTCTTATGTGCCTAATTAGGTGATGTGCAGACTAACGTTTTTGTATTAATTGGTTATTTATTAAATTTTTATTTATTAGATAATATTTATTTTGGTGTCACAAAAATGCATTTTATATATAATTCCCTTTTAGTTCATATTAATGTTCAATCCAATTATCACTAGTATAAGTGAGTCATCCGAGGAGTCTGTTGACCTAAAGTTATTTATCCAATCTGCTTACATGTCTAGACAGCATTGTGTTTTCATGCAGTATTGCAAATGTTGCATGAAATATATTTTAATATTGCAAATATTAAAAATATTAACAAAATGTTTAATTGTATGCCTCAAAATGGGGATTGTTCTCTTTGCAGCACTGTTTCTCCTCACATGTTTAAAGATAAAATTGGTCAAGAGGGAAAAAAACAGTCATCTCAGACTCCAAGTTAGGAGATGTCACGTTTTGGGATCTGGCAAGTTTAAAGTCATGGTTCTACATATCAAAAAATATGAGATTTATGAAAAGCCATTGTGTTTTCTTGGTCAAAACCTAAGAACAAGGAYTGTAAGTCTGAGAGAGTATATGGAAGCAGAGGAGGAATACTAGATGAGATACAGAAGGCTTGGAGGGAAACTTCTGTACAACTGACAAAAGACAAAGCACCCAATTCTGCAGAATATTTAGACCACTTTCAGATGGCCTCTGGTGAATAAATCTCAATTGTCTAGGTAACAAATATTTTCTGTCTAGCTCTCAAATAAACCAGACTAATTTACAATTGTTTCATTCATTTCCAGGCTACAGGTTCCAGATTGACACTAATTGCCAAAAATGTAGCTATTCCTGGGACTGGGATGTTTTGTTGTTGATCTGTGGCTGCAACTGACTCCTCTGCTTCTAGTCATTGTGCCTATTATTGCAGTAACAGGAATTATTCAAATGAAGATGTTTGCTGGACACGGAAAAATAGACAAGAAGGAACTGTAGATCACAGGAAAAGCAGGTTCTGTGACATTTTAATGTTTTTATGCTGTACTAAACCATATTGCTTAATAGGACATTGGTGATGGATCAAGAATATGCTCCTCAAAGAAGTCAAAGTCTACCTTGTCCTATTATTCTGACAAAATGGTGATACAGCAAATATGAAGCTGAAAATTGAAAACATGAGTTACTTATTTGTGTTCTCAAAGACTTTGTAGCATTTAGAGCACACTAACCATTTTAAATGTACTGGGTCTCTCATGCGTGTCCTGAACCTGCATTTGGGTTCCCTAGTCTTTCCCAGCACTCTGTTTTCTTTTTCTTTTTCATCRTTTTATTTTCAGTTTGTTCCCTTTCAGAGTCCCTCTCTTCTATCTCTCTTCACGTATCTTCTCTTTCTCTCACCTTGCAATTGTCTATGGGCTTAAGATAAAAACACACAGTATAGAAACCATCAGTAACAAGGATGTGTGAAAATGTGACAGAGTAGCTGACCATGCCCTGCAATTTCTTGCTCAGATTTTAATTCCTTCCCTCTCAGCTGGGAAGAGAAGCAGGAGCCTGGGAACCTGTTTCAAAGGAAAATCCTGGAAGGAATTTGTAGTGAGGTGGGAATCAGCCTTTTCTCCCATATAACAAGAGACAGGACAAGAGGAAGTGATCTCAAGTTGCCACAAAAGAGGTTTAGAATCAGAATCATAGAATGGTTCAGGTTGGAAGGGACCTTGAAGATCATCCGGTTCCAACCCCTCTGCCATGGGCAGGGAGACCTTTCACTTGACCAAGTTGCTCAGAGCCCCATCCACCCTGGCCTTGAACACCTCCAGGGATGGGTCATCCACAACTTCTCTGGGCAACTGGTTCCAGTGCCTCACCACCCTCACAGTCAAGAATCTTTTCCTAATGTCTAATTTAAACCCACTCTCTTTCTGTTTGAAGCTATTCCCCCTTGTCCTGTCACTACATGATCGTGTAAAAAGTCCCTCTCCATCT
Source organism: Amblyornis subalaris (assembly GCA_018881555.1). Classification (NCBI taxonomy): domain Eukaryota; kingdom Metazoa; phylum Chordata; class Aves; order Passeriformes; family Ptilonorhynchidae; genus Amblyornis; species Amblyornis subalaris. The sequence continues at coordinate 5,268,104 of JACAXG010000047.1, read as the reverse complement.
TYCTTAAAGGCTTTCTTCAAGTATTGGAAGGCTGCAATTAGATAACYCCTAATCCATCTCTTCCCCAAGCTGAACAAACCCAATTCTCTCAGCCTTTCCTCRCAGGAGGGAYGCTCCATCCCTCTGGTCAACTTGCTGGCCTCCTCTGGACCCATTCCAACTGGTCCATGTTCTTCCTGTGTTGAGGACCCCACAGCTGGATGCAGCACTGCAGGTGGGGTGTCACCGGAGCAGAGCAGAGGGGCAGAATCCCTCCCTTGCCYTGCTGCCCACACTGCTTTGGATGCAGCCCMGGACACGTTTGGCTTTCTGGGCTGAGAGTGCCCATGGCCAGGTCCTATCCAGCCTCTCATGCACCAGCACCCCCAAGTCCTTCTTGTTAAGGCTGCCCTCCATCTGTTCATCCCCAGCCTACGTTGATACAAGGGGTTGCCCTGACCCAGGTGCAGCACCTTGCACGTGGTCTTCTTAAACCTGATGAGATTCCCATGGGCCCATTTTTTGAGCTTGTCCAGGTCCCTCTGGATGGTATCCAATCCTTCAGGTGTGTCAGCTGAAGCTCTCAGCTTGGTGTCATCTGCAAACTTGCAGAGGGTGCACTCGATCCCTTCATTGATGTTATTAATTAAATAACACTGGTCTCCTGAGGGACACCACTTGTCACTGATTTCCAGAGGGACCACTACCCTCTGGCTGTGACCATCCAACCAATTTCATATCCCACTAACAGTCCACTCATCAAATCCATGTATTTCCAATTTACAGAGAAGGATGTTCAGGGGGGCCATATCACAGGATTTACAGAAGTCCAGATAAATGACATCTGTAGCCCTTCCCTTGTCCACTGATGTAGTCCCCCTGTCCCAGAAGGCCACTAGATTGGATATTAGGAAAGACTTCTTCACTGAGAGGGTTGTTGAGCATTGGAACAGGCTTCCCAAAGTAGTGGTTGAGTCACCATCCCTGAAAGTGTTCAAAAAAACATGTAGATGTGACACTGAGACATGGTTTAGTGGTGAAAATGGCAGTGTGGAATTACATGGYTGAACTCAATAATCTCAGGTCTCTGAACCTCAATAATCAGAGGTCTTTTCCAACCTTAATGATTCTCTGATTCTATGGTACTTAGTCTGTTGTGTTTCTTATTTGTAGATTGCCTAAGCATTTATTCCACTTCTTAGGTAGAAGGATTATTCCACTTCTTAGAAAGAAGGATTTACTAACTGCATGGGTATAGTTAAGTTTTTGGAGGTTAGCTCTTGTGTTTAGAGCTTCTAGGCTTTTCCTTCTTCTTACAGAGTTGGAGGTTGAGTCATGTTTGATTCCAAGCTGTTTTCTACATCTACAGTAAGGGCTGATGATTCAAAAGCCTAGAGGTGTTCGGTTATACATTAAAGTAAGAAGACGTTTATTTTCAAAAGAATATATGTGTTAAAAAAAGAAATACGTTCTTTACATGATAGAGTAACAAAAAAAAATTCATAATACTGTTCCTAATTATTCATAAAGTTTTGCCGAACAAGTAACCTTGGTGAGTGCATTCTAATGCACTGAAATATTTCAAAGTTATCTCATACCACATTGTTTCCAGCTGATTATCATCTCATGCCAACTTCCTTGGAGACTATTTGTAAGAAGAGTTAGATGACTGTTAGGCGATGACCTGAATATCTGGTTTTGGCAGACTATATTAATCAAAACTATTTTTTGCAGATCATCAGTTTCTGGCAATATTTAAAACATGTCTTTACATAGCAATTCAACAAAATGTTTCACTCTATCAAGCAAACGTGAAGGAAAACAAATCTCAACCATCTATTTTTAAGTCCTAGGTAGAAATCCACTTTTTTAAAAGTGAGATTCTTGCTGGAAAACTGCCTATAGAGAAATGACATTTTCACACACCCGAGSTAAAAATAAACTACTCTCATTGAAAGGCAGTGCAGAAATGACATAGCTAAAAGAGAGTAAATGTATTTCATGTCTTCCTTATGAGCAGCAGAATTTGTCTTACACTTATCTAATGAGTCAAGTAGCTCCTGGTACAATCCATGAGCAACAATTCGGAGTGGTACAGACACGACGGGGAGCTTCTGTGAAGGTACTGGGATTCCACAGTGTACGAATCTTACATGGGTAACAGAAAGTGAGAAAGACTTCAGCTTCAGTCCCACGTCCTGGGTGGTTTTCTAGACATGTCTGGTGATATATTCACATATCTAGGGGACAGTTTTAAATTTTCTTCTCCCACAAAATGAGTACTTTGAAACTAAATTATGAGCTGTAGTGAGTTTAGTGCTTAATGAATATGCTTTACAAAACCGATTTCCAAGATGCTTTCCATGCTCAGTTTTAAGYTCCTGACCAAGGCTAAATCAACTGTTGTTATTATAAGACTTGCTGTTGATATTAATTAGCTAGAAGTAGATTCTCTTAATATTTGGGAGTATTAAGAAAATTAAGGCATGAGCTTTCACTAGTTTTCAATCAAGACTGGGTACCTAGCTTAATTAAAAATTTTTGAGAACTACTATTTTTCTTCTGTGCAGAACAGAAAGATTTTCAAAGACATAAAATGAATAGGGAGTAGATGCCAAGCTGTTCTATGAGCCAGGAAAATGTGTCTCTACATTTTTAGGAATGGCCAGTGGTTCTGAGTTTCTCCTTTAGGAGTTTTAAATGGCATGGGGTTTGGAATTTCTCTTCTAAGCGTTTGGAAAAACTCCTGATTTTCAAAAAATGCTGAGAATAYATCCTGTGAAAGGTAATTCCTTTATGGGCAAGCTCCAAACCACTGGTTGCTTTTGACAATGTGGACATATGTTTACCCTGCAGTTCCAAATGCCTTTGCAGGGGATGTGGGCTTGTTCAGTTTATTGTGAYTGGACACCCACAGTGGTGACAGATCCATGACATTATCCTTGGGACAGCTTACACGAGAGCAATGGAAAACAAACTCTCATTGCTGGCCTGTGCCGAAGTGTGTGCTGTCTCTACTGCTGCAATTCGTTCTAATTGGACATATTTAATATCAGCATATCTACAAATGTTGCAGCTACACTCTCAACAGTACACAGACACACTTTTATCGCAGTTAGCTATCGCATTATGTCTAAAAATATCCATATAATTTTTTTTTCTGCTGATGAATATCTGCTCCCAGATATAGATTGCTTCAGCAGCCATAGAAAATATTTGAATCGTTAATTTCACTCAGGAAAAAAAAAAATTGAGCTTAAATATGGACAAAGTTTGCAAGCATCATACAACTTAAAGAATGTCTCTTAAAAAAAAAATTGAAATATTCTTTTTTAAAATGAACGTAAACACCAATAAARTGAGGTATTGAGCGGGTGTCGTTTTAAGTGTGTACACCAAGTACACACGTTCTTAGTGCCTAAAAACTAAAAAAATTGTCACATTACTTGATTACAACATGATTTTATAATGGAACTCTTTGGTGGATTAAGTTGCAATCAYTTAAAGAGTGGGACTGAACTTGGAGCAGTTTTTCATGTTGCTGAAAGTGAGTCAGAAAGTGTGTGAGTTGTCAAAGGAGCCAGGCCAATTTCTCGGGGACTATTTCTAAAAGTAATCAACCAAGATCTGCTTGCAGCAGTAAAGAAGGACCAGGCTGTGAYCCTGGAAAAGTCTGCTTGACTTACTTCTGGTGCAAGTGAAAATACAAACACTCAGCAATGTCTGTCTCCTGCCCTCCACCCTAGATGTACAAACAGGAATCTGAACCAGGCACCAGGGTAACAGTTTTTCACCTCCAAGGCCATAGAAACATTACCTCTGTCATTGTGCTATCACAGATAACAGACTAGAGGCACCACAGGTGGAAACAGCTACTGTATTAGTTTYTAATTCACCTTTTAGTTTTTCCATTGTGCAGATTGTCAGGAAATGTCAGGTAAAGACAGAAAAAGTCACACGTGCATCATGGTGACTCACCACCTCTCCACCATCCAAAATCCAGACAAGACTGCGATGGTTCAGAGTGGCAAGGCTGCAGAGCAAGAGAACCATGAGCAGCTGCAGGCTGAAAAAAGCATCTACTATTCTCTGGTCAATGTTCCAAGCGGTACATGAAACGCAGGAGAGTGGGCAGTACCAGGTGCTGAAGTGTAGCTATACAGCAGGTTCAGTCTTCTAGATGAGACTATTAAGGATGTTTCACTACATGTGGGTTTGGTACAATTCCAGAAATAGTTGCCTTAAAACCCCTAACTAATAAATAGCAAGTACATTTGTTTTAAGAACACAACCCTCTTCCACCAGTACAAAAATTCATAGTTGCTCAAATTAAGGAGTACATAGCAGTCCTGAAAAAGCCCCACTGACCTGCCAAACTGCAAAGCAASGGACTCTGAGCAGAGAGCTCCAGGCACTGAGACCAGCTCTGCAGCAGAGAGCATGGGTGCTCATGGAGAAGGGCACAAAAACAGGGAGAGGCTTTGAGGGCAGAGGCACTGGAGACAAAATGCTTTACMCAAGGAAATTAATACCACACTCAGTAACTCATGCATCCACAGCACATAACAAGTAGCTTTACCAACTCACAGAATTTAAGTTTGTTCTCTCTGGATACATTTCTGTCTTCAGTTTCTCTAGGCAAGGCTTATACTGTCTCAGCTGAACAGGAAATTCTGCTTATGCTGGTGATCGAATGCCATTTTCTCAACGATTCACTTTCTGAAAAAGTTGTCCTTTTTCTGTCAGGATTGTTGTGTTCCCAGAAACACCCAGAAAGGCAGGAGAAAGGGTATAGAAAATAAATGCAAATAAATGCAAAATTTCACCCTTCAACAGACTTCAGGCTATTTTGAATGAACGTTCAAAGCAAAACTGTCCTTATCACAATTGCAACCAGGTTTAATAACCCAGTTAAGGGGTGAAAGGTTTTAACTGTCAGACAGAACTTGTTAAAATAAAGAGTAAAAATCAGGCATAGCTTGATGCAAAATCCTAACGTATCTCAYAGAAATCATAGCATCATAAAGACACAGGCTTCACTACCCATGAGACTTCAGAAAGTCTTTTACCTCTGAAAAAGACAGTGGGTTACAAGCACTGCAGAATAGGAATGGATTCTTTCTCTGTATGAGTTTTGGAAGATCTTGAATAAACTACTAAACAATGGACGGTTGTCAGATGTAATTGAGACAAGACATACAGGTAGCCCAGTAAAGGTAGGGAAGACAAAGGCTGAAATAAGGAGACCATGTTTTGAGACGAGACACACTGTAACACACCCTGGCCTGTAGAGAAGTGTCCGGCTTTGAAAGAGGAAATTAAAACGGGACCTGTTCTTGCTACTGTGAACAAAAAATATGCAACAGAGCTTCCAAAGGGCAAAGAGACTGGTTCCATGTTAGCTGAAAATGGAGTTGTTTCTGTAAAATAAATAATAGTATTTGACCTCTCTGAAACTCTAAAAACTAGAGAAAAAACAATGGGTACTTTAGAATCTCTATTTCAAGTTCACCTGTCCCCAAGATCATCTTTCTCTCACAATGTTGCTACACATTAAACAGCCCAGCCATAAATCAATTAATACAAAGTTGATTTTTAGAAGAATTTTATTTCTCTAACAGGAAAATACAAAGCTGCTCAGAGGAATCAAGTATTAAAATCCTGAGAACCGTATCAGACTGYATTCAGTGCTTACTTTCATTGTGCATTATTACTGTAAAGCAGCAGATATTCACAGTTCACTAGAGAATGAAAACTGAGACATTTGAAACTCTTGCTGCTTTCTGTCTTTATTATTGAGTGATTCTTTTTCAAAATACTTCAGACTGTAGTGCTTTTATACTATAGATCTAGTGGGAACATCCCCATTCATGGATACAACATTTATTTGGTATAATCCTGACAGCAAAAATGAAAGATAACTTATAAAATACCACATAACCTGATRGAGGCAGCCCTTCTGTTTCATAAATCACTATGAATAGGAAGCATAATCACATAAGAGGATAGTGTGGTTACTTTTAAGTACACAGTTAAGTGCTCCACTGGCATAAACACTATCAGTAGACTACAAACTGTTCTACATGTGACTACTAAGGTCATAAATACAAGTCTCCCATCAATTCTCCACTCCAACATCCCATCCCTAAGTTATGTTTGCATTGTTGTGGCATATTTTAATATTGCATAGTTCTACACAGATAAGGTACTACTGCTTGCATTGCTGTTGCAAATGGCTACATTACTCTTAAATGGGTACTGTTACCACAGTAAATCCCATAAAAATCAGTAYACTTCACATAGATCATTAAATGTCTTGAATATAACAGTACTCTTGAGTAGCATTTCATTTTTAAGTACTACATATAACTTGTGAGTTTGCAAAGCCTCTTACATCGTTATCAAGCTTACAGCTGAGCTGTAACTGTTAACTCCAGCATGTCATGAAAACACTGGAATATGGTTCTGCACAGCACTTCTGCATCAGTCTCTGGACATGATTTCCAAGAAGAGCACGTAGTAACAATCCTATCAATACAGAAAACAGTGAAGTCACCACACTTAATTGTCATGGTCTAGGATAAAGTCACACAAATTACCCTGAAATGTGAATTATTGACATAAACTCTGAAGTAAAAACTGTCACATAAACATACTGCCTCAATATTAAAAAAGGACTCAAATCCTTAGAGCCTTCAGTAAGCAATAATGTTGACAGATCTTGAAATCAGATACTCTGACTTAAATACCCATTACTACATACACAGTGACACAACTTTTCAGCTTATATTTGAAAATGCTGTGAATTATATATCTTCTTTTTCTGCAACTAGTTTAAGGTTTTAGGTACTTCTATTTATCTAATTAAAGGGATATTTTAATTTAGTTCTATTTATTTTAAGAAAGCCCTAGATCAAAGTATTAATGGCTTGTGTTCTCAAACTGATTTGAATGTGCACACAACCCATGTTTAGCTTTAGGAAACAGTCATTCTAATTACACCTAAACAGCAACTTATCTCTACACATTCTAATCAAAGTAGTTTCAGGTTTCACAAAAAAGCAGTAATTTTTGTCCATAAGACCAATAAGCCAAAGTTGGATCTTTTCAAATCCTATGATTTTAGGAAAAGTGAAGCCAAGTGTTGTAGTCTCTCCTTGTCAATAAGGTCTGGTTTGAGTTGAGATGTCTGTGTCACTGCCAAGAACGATGGGCCGTGTGCTCACCCACCCTCTTATCTGTTCTAGATCAGCAAATGATCTCTAAAATGACAGCCTATTTTAAAGTTAACTCCTTTTGTTGCTCCCTTCTTTCACCTTCCCTACTCTTTATTTCTGCTTATTGTCAGCACCTTGGCGCTCACCGGCCCTCCACCACTTGTCCTTCCTCACCCACATGCTTTCCCACAATGCCAATGCCTCTACTCTCATGTACCTCACTTCTCAGCTTCTTCTGACATGTTCAGTCACATTTCTTCTGTATTTTCCTTTCCTCATTCTAGTTGTTAGCTGCCTTCCCTCTGTGACAAAGGCAGAGCCATATCCAAACTGAAATTATATCCTTACCTGTCATCTCTAATCGAATAAAAAAAGCCATAGCCATGCTGTACCATAGGGAGTGCAGATCCACTAAACCTCGTGTAGCCAGTCAGACTAGTTGAAAGGACAAAATTCCCACCTCCTCCACTGTGAAAAAACACAAAACAAAAGCAGCACTGTTAAAGATAAATTAAAACAAAGTGAGCTTTACAAAACAGTTACTTTGTTGTAGAGATCAAGAAATCAGCAGGCATAAGGCCGGTGTAACGAAGGCCTTGGTATCAAGGGATACAACTCCCCACAGGACAAGAGTATGAATTACCTGGCTGTGAAGGCCTTATCCCCATACAGTTCTGGCACTGGCAGTCCTTGCTCCTGTGCTATGAGCAGGAGACCCAGAAGATGACGATCAAAGCCTGTCAAATAAATGCAAATACTGAATCATTAACAGCACCATTCCCAGTTTTTCTGCTTCTCCTTGTCTGGATAGCTGGGAGCTCAAAGAGCAGCTGAAGGACAGATAAATAACAGTCATATTGTTGCATCCAAAAACATTTCCCACATATTTCATCTAAGAGGTCTTCATCACTTTCAACTTGCAGCMCTGAGCTCAAAAGCAAATGACCCAAGTAGTAGCGATCCAGCACAGTTCCTGTGGAAAACAAAAGCCAAGAAAACTCCCACTTCAACCAAAGACAAGGAGTTCCACACAGTGGAAGTGGCCCATCAACACATTGAAAAGACTTTCAGGGCCACAACTGCCCTGAATTGTCGTAACACACCAAATAGGATGGAGAGAGTATGAAGCTCAACAGAGATTATCTCCCAGCTACTCCTTCTTATTCCTAGAATAGTGTACGACACTAACACAGCTGGGTTAGAATCTCRCCCAAATCTCTCCTCTGCCCTAAAAGACCACATTTTTCACTTTCCAGCCAAGCATATATTTGACAGGAAAATATTCCAAAATAAAGTTTAGCTGGGCAGAAAAACTGAATTAATATTCCAAGCGAACGTATCTTTGGGGTACGAGGAAGGGTGCAAGTACTAGGTTTTAGTTCTTCTCCCCAAAATTGAAGTATAAAATGTTAAGGGGTAATTTTATTCAGGTGGAAAATAAGGAGACAGAGACAATGTACTAGCATACAATGATATTCCCTTTCCACTCCCAAGAAAAAAACAAAAACAAATTTGATCCCAGAGTACCTTTTCCATTCTCACATTCTTTCCTCATTTTATTGTGCTTTGCAAATGCCTTATGCATCAGTTGAAGTCGTTGATATGTCTGTAAAGTAGGGGGATACAGGATTAAAAAAAAAAAGAAAGAAAAAGAAAAAACAATCCAAATGAGTAATACATCAGGAATCACAGATCAGCAAGTTTTTCCCTTTCACAGTTTCTAACAATTTTATACAGAAGAAAATGGAGGAACTTGAAAGAACCTCTCTCAAACCATTTCTCCCAAGTCCGAATTCCTTTTTCAGGAGAATGTGCTTGTTTGTTTCCTGTATCTCTGTTCTCTTACTCAGATCACTTTTGAACTGAACTATATTCTAAGCCTCATGCTCTTTCCCAATGGAAAGGAACCACTGTGAACTAGAGYGATCAAATCCAAAACCCTTCTACAATACCATTTATTTAGGAGGAATACTASCTCCTACTAGGTGCATTCCCAAATTTTGTCTGCTGATTGCCAGTTCTGCCCAACATTATGGTTGTTTTCAAGTTTATATTAAATCTTTTGTATTAAAATCAGAGAGAATACAAATAATATCGTTTTTGTAAAGCAGGCCTTGAGAAAGTCCTAGATGCTCAAGACCTTGACTTCCAAAATCTTAGATCTTGCTACCTCTTTGACTACTTAAGAAGCACTTTTTATCCTTTTATTCAGCACACAAGAGGCTGCAGCAGAGAATGTGAAACAAGGACAGCAGCCACCCACTTGACTTTGATAAAAATCAAGCTACCAAGCCAACAAGGAACAAAAGAAAATTTGAGACAAAAGGATTTTTTTCAAAGCATCTAACTTTAAGGTACTAAAAAGCACATTAAGGCATGCTAATTTCAATACTATTGAACATTTTTTAAGCTCCAGGAGTTAGTATTAAAAAAATCCCCAAYAACAGAGATATTTGGAGATGCTATTTAACACTGCACAGAGAAAAACGCTACAGTTAGTGTTGGAAGTTACGAACTTCTGTGTGTAGCACCCACAGAAGTCTGATAATTGGTTGGAAGGTAACTGAGGAGCAGGGAAATAATAGGAATCCATATTTGGAATTGGAAAACAGATTTGGAAGATGGCCATAAAACTGAGTTTTAAAGCTGCATGCCAAAAGAAGACAGTGAAGACCAGGAAAACGTGCTCTTAAAGGCTAGAATTATCAATCACACATACTTTCTCACGGCTGTATTCCTCTATGTTTTTCAGATGCATTAATAATATAGAACCCGTGAATTTTCTAAAGATATGTAGCCCTTTGTGTCAAAAATCTTCTCCTTGCTTAATTTCTCAGGCCCTGAGAAATGTGCAGTGAGGACAACAGAAAGAGCTTTAGTAGAGCTCCCGCTTAGCAAGAAAGGCATGACATGCTTTGCCAGCCAAGCACCAGAGGGTAGTTGCTGGGAAAAGAAAAGGTCTCTGGTTCAGCTATTCAGAGACAAACTCTGGAATACATTCCTGTTGCCACTAGGACACAAACAGATTTCAATCTTGCTCTCAGATGTAACTATTAGATAAACATTTCCTGATTTCATTTGAAAATTAAAACAACAGAACCAGTGCACACCAGAATACTTTGGTTCCAACCCAGAAACTTCTTGAGTTGTGAAAAAAATCAGTGTGAATATAACTCAAGACAGTTACATTCTTGAACCCAAGAAGTAAATAGCATAGAAAACCAAACAAGCCCACACATGACAGCACATCTCAGTCACAATCACCAGAACCAGAGTTCAAGCAATCCAACATCTGAAATCTGTCTCACTGGAAAGATGCCAGCTCCCACAAATGAGACAACAGAAAAACCAGTTTGAAGCAGTTCAAGTGACAGGCCTTCTAAATACACGATGATTAAAGTAGGATTTCAGTATTTACACTGTCAGAAGGATCCAGCATGGACTTGCACCATTCCACTGCTTCCACAGTACAAGGTCTTACGGTCTCTGTGCGGCCATGATAGAAACGCCTGGTCATGGCAGTTTCGTAACAGCAGCCCGGACTAAGAACAAAAATTAGGGAAGAGTGTCTCATTAACTTAACAAAACTATTTGCTCTCTCAATGACTAAAAACGTCCAGCCAAAGATCTTGCGCATCTAGCTCAGTTACAAGTACCAGAAACCCATTATTTTCTTTATGTGTCTGAAAAAGAGTCATAAAGCAACTCTATGCACTTTTATGAGATAGATGACTGAAAAAAAGTGCCAGTACTATAATCATACCTTGAAAAGACTGCATTGCCATGGATATTTTCTGCAGACTACAGATCTACCAGCCTCTAGCAAAAATAGGCTGAATTTACACAAGCTTCAATTTCACTATACACTTCCACCTACACCATCCAAACCCTCAAAAATTAAGAGACACATTTGAAATAAGCAATGTGTTCCAAAGCATTTAGAGAGAAAAGGCTCAAAATCTTCTCTGCTGCGTGCTGACAGCCACCCAGCTTTTACACRGAGCAACTCCAGCTCTGTGACAGTCTACCACTTAATATACAACCTACATGAAACATACTTGTGTATTTGCAACAGACCGAACAGGCTATTTTAATCAGATAATTAATTTATCCTCATGTTCAGCAAACCAGTATCTACCAACCTTTGTAATGATGAGACACACCTCACCAGTGACTAAACATCACACTCGTRTGATGAAATCCTCCTCCTTCTGAAGCAAGCAATACTCCCCTGGTCAGTAATGACTTACACAAGCCATAATGAGTGCTAGTTAACAAACAGAAATTTGGSAACACCAATACCAGGAAGAATGACACCTTTTAATCAATAATACAAAATTAAATGTCACATCCAAAAATGCAGAGGCAGGCATTTGGAAGATCACTATCTCTATTATTCTGCCCAAACCTTCATATCCAATATTGCTAAATAAAGTGAGACACTGAAGTTTGTGAGGCCTTTTACAGGCTTGGAAGACTGAACATTTTACTGATGGCTGTCGCTACAGATAAAGGTCTCTTCTCCATTTAAGCAACTATTTGACAACTCTTGATCCACTGTGCATTTGGTGTTTGGCCAAGTACATCCTTTGTACAGCCCAAATTCACATTTTCACAGACTGTGTTCTGACATCCATTCCACAATGTGTACACACATTATCCCTATGGGCACAAGAACACAATTCTTCTGAAGCAAGTATGGCCCCATGCAACTGTTACTGTAAAAAACCCTTAGTTCTTCATTCTTACTTCACCATAGCAAATTCCACATTAACATTGCAAAGCCATTGCAGCCCTTTACTCAAGAAACTAGTTTTTTATTCCTAATCTGATATTTTCTTACCGTCCATGGCATTTGTAATAAGCAAGCTGAAGGGCAAGCTGCACAAATGTATCAGGATGAAGTTTCCTCTTTCTAATCAAGGCTTTGCCGAAGGATGTGAAGGCATAAGACAGCAGCTGCAAGTCAGATACCTGTCATACCAAAGGAGGAAAAACCATAGAAGTCAAGAAATGTCACAACTTGGTCCACTTCAACTAAAACACACTCAACATAAACCAACAATTTAACAAATTTAACAATGGTGTTAAATTCATTGATTTATCAGTAACATATTCATTCCTGTTCTGCAGTATGAAGAAAGACCAACTAAAAACATGTAAATAGAATGAAAAAAAATAGTATCAGTAACAACGAACAGAAGCAGCAACAAATTTCACCTTCTTGTAATACAATTCTTTAGCGCGCCCAATTTCATTTACAATTTTTGGATCCATTGTGAATACAAGTTCCTCTGGCCATGGAATATCCCTCACGTTATCTGATCCCTGGGAAGACGAAGACAGAAAAAAAGACACAAAACCAGAAAATGTTATCCATAAGAAAAGACACGTTAATTGATAAGCTTGAAAGCTTATAAAGGATAGATACCTTCCATTTTCCCTCATTTTCAATAATCTTCTTTTCGGCATAAGATAACATGGTAATTAAAGCCATGGCATCAAAAGGAGAATGCTAGAATCAGATAAGACAAGATATTACATTATTTTGCATAACTGCAAGAAGATCAAACTGCTCTGCTTTTTTTCCCTATCCCACTCATTTTCCTGCAGACCAACAGCTTTACTGCAAGTGTTGGACTTGTTTTTCTAGTCCTATAATAAATATAGAACTACTCGAAGTCCACCCATTGTTTTGACTGCTCTGCACCCAGACAGGGAGGCACAAGGTACTACTGCTGTGAAAAGGCAGATTTCATGTAAAATATAAGCCCTTCTGGCCATGCAATAATGAGTTTAAAAAACAATGAGTTTAAAAACCACAGCTGTTCAAATGGATATATCATACAAAGAGTTACTTTTAAGCCTTCTTGTGCACTTATTTTATGTCTTTGGAACTCCCTCATTAAATACTTTTAGAAATAAAATTATGGCTTCAGATCTCATGATTAATTCAAACATGGTATAATATAATATCAAACACTGAGAAAGCAGACTTTTTTTGGAAACTTAGCAGACCAGGTGCCAGGTAAACAAATCTGTACTAAAGAGTAACACATTAAGCACTTCAAATAATACTCTGAAAGGGGAAATTCAGTAAATAAATACTCAAAAGGTTTATAAGACAGAAAAAAAATTAACTTACATCACAGAATGCACTACAGGTTCCATTGGAAAAGAATATGCTGTTGTAGGATTTATCTCCCCAGCGCACAGTTGGATCACCTGTTAGTCCTAGCCTTGTAAGCTAAAGCAAAAGATACACACTGTCAGTTCTAAAATACACCAAGAACACTGCCACCCTGTCAGCTAAACCTAGACTACGTTAAGATGGCAAGACCTCCCTGACAGGTAAGATACTTTCATTCAGTTAAAGACAAAACATGATTATAAGACAATGTTATCAATTAGAAGTGTGATAAAAAGTTAATGACTATATTTTTGAAGACCCTGAAGGATAGAGGGCTAAAAGGTTATGAAGGTAGATTTCTCCCATTCCCACTTCCAATGTCCTAACAATTCAAACTACTTGTTTTCCCATGGATCAAAAAAGCATATTTTTTGCATATTTATCTGCTTCATTTTTACTGTTCTAAAAGAGCAAGAGGTGCTACTTCTGTATATATGTAGGAGAAATTTTTATGTAAAGATGACCAGATATGAATTGTCAAAAATTCTTAGCTACCTCAGTGTAGTCCTCAGGAGTTGCATGGGGACTAGAATCATCAAGGCAGACCACAAACAAACCTCTCTGAATTTTTTCCAGAAGACTTAAGTTCTTTGGATCAAGATCAATCAAATATTCCCGTAACTAGAAGGCATCAAAAGACAAAGCTTAGTGAAATAATGTATTCCCAGTGATCACAATGCTTTTCTTAGGAACCAGTTGTTGAAGTATTCCTACCTCCGCCCATTTTGTCCTTTCATTGCTTGTTAGGGCTGCCAGCCCTGGTCCATCAGGTTCACTATGGCATCTTTTCTGTATATACGTCAGTTGCCTTTAAGAAGATTTTGAAAACCGAAGTTAACAAAGAACAGAGGGAGAGAGGGAAAAAGTCACCTTGTTTCTCCCTCTCTTTTTTGCAAAGCTGGAATTTTGGTTCCACATTCACAAGCCAATTTGAATTTTCAGGATGCATGAACCAGCTCCCTCAGACTCTAAGGACAACTGAAGACCTGCTCACTTTTCAGTCACTAATAGTTAATTCAGCACCTAAGAGGCTAGTACAAACTTACACGTGAACAATCGTGTTGCTAAAGCGTTATTACACACTTAATTTAAAACTAGACTTAAGGCTTCAACAGTGTAGATTAGACTTTACGGAGCAGCAGATATCTGCAGTACTGCAGCTCTGCAGCTTTTATAGCAACTATAAAAGCTATATACAGGGCAAACCTTCCACTCAAGATAAACCCCGAAATTTAAAGCAGAACACTAGCTACAGCACAACCTGAATGTATAGTTTGATCTACACAAGAGCAAGTCTCTTCCTATCTTTTCCTTGTATTTTCCTTTAGAAGAGCTATTAACAGAGAGGTAATTTTTAGTTCGCAAAATCTGTTTTTCACATGCTTTTCCAGGTGTTAAAGAAACTCCACAAACTACAGGCACTTAATCTGGCTTGCTCTTTGTTCCGGCATTCTTGCCTATTAAATTTCACTATGSATCATTAGTTACATAGTATCAAAAATATAAGACACCCATGATGAGGTTATAAAAATAAAGCCAAACAAAAAACTCCACCAAACCAAACCCAACCCACCCTTCCTATAGACAATAGATCTAGGGGGTTTTGTGTGTATTCCAAGTGTTCATTTCTTTGTTACTTGCTTGACAAAACAGGTACAACTACGAAAGTCAGAAATACATACGTTAAAATATTAAATATTAAAGTACCAGACTATTTTAGGAAAGCGATTTTTAAGCTTCTCTAATTATTTTTTGTCTTGCCTGAGGAATTTGGCTATCCACGTTTTGCCAATCTGTACGTGACATGAGAATTCAACGCATGACAGTGCTTCACCTTTGACAATTATTAAGCAGCAATAAAACAATTATCAATGTGGATTGTTCCTGAAAGGAATGATGATACTTATAATACTACTAATTCCATGTAAAGAAACTTCATATATAAATGATATTTCCTACTCAAGTATCATCTTTCAGCCCTTTTGTATGATGCTCTACAGGTGTATTAGAATAGTACATGGAAAGAAGTTTCCATCCACTAAACAAGAATTTACTCAAATCTCAACCTTCAGCTAGAGGAGAAGCTGTAGCCTCTCTCACACCTAATTCTTCGGGCTGAAGGGAATGGGAAAAAAAAGCCTCTTTGGTGTGTAGCTTAAATAGGACAGCTCAATTATGATAAGGCATTTTGAAAACCTGAAAATCTCTGGAGGAGTCAGCATACTGCCTTCATGCATAGCATCAAATGCAAACACTCGACCTCGACACAGGACTATTAAGTGAGATGGGCATTCACCTTCAGCCTCTGAAATCAAAAACAGGAATAAATGAAAATCCAACCTTGGGGATAAAGTGACAGGTGCAGGAAAAACTCAGCAAGTCCTACAGACCCTTTTTTTGTTCAATTCTGCAAACTTGAAGACATTTTAAAACCTAACGGAAGTCATACATAACTTTCACTGTTATAAACTCCTTCAAGTAATTGTCATTATCTAGTAGCAAATTTCATTTATTTGTGTATCTTGTAGGCAGGAACCCCCTCTGCGGAAATGAGTGTTCCTTGCTGAATCCACACACACTTGTAACACACAGAATTTGTCTTTCATCACTTCTTAATGCTGGCATGTTTATTACAGGCATCAGGCTTGTAATACACAATTTGAAGCAGAGCTTTCTTTACTCTTATGTGGTAAGGACTAAATATTGGACCAAAAAAAGGGCATTTGTAGATGAGATACCTTCTTTGCTTCACTATATAAACACTCAAAAACCAGTATCTGATTTAGGGCCCAAGAAAGCAAGTATTTTATGGTTAAACTCACCACTCCATTAGCACATTAATAAAAATCCTTTGCTTGTATTAACCCCAAATTTCATTTGTTTACCAGTTTTAAAATAACTGCCGATCGAGTCTCTGGTAACTCCAGGAATTCTGCAAGTGCAGAAGAGCATTCGAAATTGGTTCATGTCCAGAACAGTATTCCCAGATCTCTCTATGGCCACCTTTTCTCTGTAGTAACAAATACAGCAACATTAAATGAGAAATTACAAAGATGGAATTAAATCAAGGTAAACCAAACCTGTCTTTTACTGCAAAGAATGCATGCCAATGAACATGAGCATACATACGCAACTAAAGGATATGTAGACCACTAATATTTAGGATCAATTATTTTTTCTTAAAGTCTTACGCTCGTAATAGATCCCAGTAATTCAGGGTGTGCCATACATTTACACTTGCTCTTTCTATCTGAGTGCCCTCTTTTGGTGGCCAGCAGTGTTCAATATAGGGACCGGGGCCTCCCATATTACAGTGTATTTGTGTTGAGATGCGAAGATCAAGATAAGCCACATTCAGCCACCAGTCCTCCAGCTGAAATGAAAAATGTTTAACATCAGAACTAATTAATTGTTATTCATTATTTCTTTAATAATCACCTGACTGTTCAATTTCCTGCTCTTTTTACTTTTTTTTTTTTTAATACTCCAAATAGTGGTGCCTATATAACACGAGGCAGGACAGTGGTTCAAAACTAACTGCTGAAGGTAATGACACATTTAGCTCTTCTATTTTCAAGCTTGAAATAAAATTCAGTGCTGCTTAATATTAAGCTGTAAATGATGATATTTTTTCCCTGATAGTCATCGTCTTAAATTCTTGCAGATGTCAGTTGTGGCTGCTATGAATATCACAGATTATGCCATGAAGAATGGAAGGAAAGTAGACTTGTGTTGAGAAGGGATCTGAGACAGACAGTTCATAATGTAATTTTTCTGTCACCATCTGAAAATCCCCACTCTCGAGTGTGTCATGTTAGAATTTACAAAGCTCTCATGAATTCCACTTGGTAATGACCCTCCTCGTCTCTCTTCCTCTGCTGAAAGACAACTTTAAAATGCTAGCACAGAGCTTCCTTCTGGGAAGAAAAAGAGACTGAACTCTAAATTTCAGGGTTTGTTTTGTTGGTTGGTTTTTTGTTTGGTGTTTTTTTGCCAGGGTGGAGAGAGCAGGGACAGATGTCATTGAAGGAGAGACTGACAGACAAAGCACTCAAAAGCTAGTAGGTAACTTTAAATTTCAGTTAGTGAGCTCTCTTAGCCACTGAGCTTTGAAAAAAACAATATTATATAAGTGGATGCTTTCATATCCACAGGCCAAGTGGCAGATACAAGGAAGATCCTAAGACTTAAAAAAATGAAATGACTCTTTCAGTTATATCCTGAATAACCAACTTTTCATAAGTTGAATTAAGATTTCTTAAAGTGAATTATGAATTCTTACATATCTAAACACGTACCCAATTCCTTCTCATCTTAGCTCTTTCCAGTAACTTTTGATGCAACTCTTTCCCAATGCCATTTTCAAATTTTTTTACTATATCCTCAGTTCTTTGATATTCTTCTTGATTTAGAAATGGTTTTACTGTAAAAAGAAAATGTTTTTATTTTAAAGACAACCTTATACTGAGATTTATTCCAAGATTCAGATATCCACAGGCAAGGGAGTGAATGAAAATTTATTTTTGTAAAGCAAGTACTTGAATGGAAAACACCTTTTAAAGTCCTGTTAAAAATCTGTAAATAAATCAGTGTGTTCTAATAGAACATAAATACATACTTTTAAATAAATACAGATGCTAGCGGATGAAAGTAATTGCTGAAAATCTGACATACCTCACAGATAACTTATTCAAATATATTTACAACTGTAGCTAGATATACCATGAAATTCTGCAACCCCATCAGCTGTGACAGAATTCACCATGTAATTAAATTCACAGCAACTTTTTTTGTAAATTAATGCATTGAGCCATACACCTTTGCCACCCTACTGCACCAGCTCTAACTCCTTGCCTTTACTTTCAACTCCATTAATGGTCTACAAGCAACTTGCCCACCAATTCTCACTCACTGTCCCTGTGTAACGCTCACCTTTGCATGACAGCAAATACAGTTACTGCTAGTTTTTTTTGGTTTGAATTCTTTTGGATTTCTCTCAGATCGTGTGCATTATAGGCCAAAGTTCTCCATAAACATCTGCAAAACTAAGTCATTATTTTAATCTAAACACTTCTTAAAGACTTTGTACCATGAAATCTATGGTCAGTAACAGGCAATGCTGATGTAAGTTTCTGTACAGGCACATCTCATTTTTTTCCTATACTCACCTGGTGTATAATGTATATTCTGTTATCTTTATACTTAGATTGTGAAGTCACTCACAAACAGAACGGAGGGTTGTGGGTGTGAGGTGTGTTTCTGGTGATTCAGTGCTTACGCAGTGAGGTCCGATCAACTTTTGAGGCTGCTGGACACTACCGCCAGTTATTTTCTTGTCTGCCTTGCTAGTGGTAACCCTGTAATCTACCTACAGCTATTAAAGAAACAAGGAATAGAACACTATTACTAAAAATTAAACAAGTATCTGCACCATCTCTGATCTATCTTTTGCAAGTAACAACCGAGTTGCAGCTGGGCAAGGTCTCAAAGACTTACTTAACCTAGAATTAAATCCTACTTCCTCACAACTCTGTCTTGCTGCAATCACAACTGCTTGCCTGCATCCACTATTTTTCTCTTCTTCACAGACCTAGAGATCATCTCATCTAACACTTCATCTCAGCATGGTCAGCCACAGCAGGTTGCTTAGGACTGGGCTGGGATTTAAGTATCTCCAAGGACGGAGACTCTACAACCACCCTGGTAGCAACCTGTTCCAGTGCTCGACCACTCTTGCAATAAAAGAAATCTCTTGTACTTCAGTTTGTTCCCATCACCTCTTATTCTGCCACTGGATACTACTACGATGTCTGGCTTCATCTTCTTTACTCCTCTACAACAAGGAATCACACATATTGCAAAGATCTGAACAATCCCAGCTCTATTTGCCTCTTCTTATATGTCAGATAATCCAAGGCATTAATCACCTTCACGGCCCCTCTCTGGGCTCACGTCACTGTATCCATGTCTTGCTTGTACAGGGAGCCCAGAAACAGACACAGAACTCCAGATGTGTCCTCCCCAGCACTGAACTGAGGGAAAGRATCACTTCTCTGTACCTGCTGGCAATGTTCCTTCTGATGGAGCCCTGAAGACCACTGACATGTCTTGCTGCAAGGCCACATTCTGGCTCATCCTCAACTTCATGCCTACCAGATTACAGGGACTCTTCTGCAAAGCTACTTTCCAGGCACCCGGCCCCAGCTGGTGCTGGTGTGGCAAGTTATTTCCCCCTGGGTGAATGACTTGGCTTTTCCCTGTGTTTGTTGAGCCTGAGGCTCCTGTCAGCCTGTTCCTCCAGCCTATCAAGCTCCTTCTGATGGCAATACAACCATCTGGTGTATCAGCTACTCCTTTCAGCTTGGTATAGTTTCCAAACTCAGAGTGAACTCTGTCCCATCGTGCAGCTCACTAATGAGCATATTAAAAATTACTAGAGCCCTGGTGTACACCATCAGAGACTGGCCTACATCTGGAATATGTGCTGCTGATTACAAACCTTTAAGCCCAGCAGCTGGTACAGTTTCCAGCCCTGACTGTTCACTACCTAGTCCATACTTTGTTAGTTCATCTATGAAGAGTTTTTTTAAAAAGCTTTTGATCTGCCAAAAGCCTTGCTAAAGCAATAGAAACAACATCTACTCTTCTTTCTTCATCCAGCAAGACAGTCACATCATCATAAAAGGCTACCATGCTGGTCAAGCAAAATTTCCTCTTCAGAAACCCATGCTGCCCATTCCCAGTCTCCTCRTCCTTCATATGCTCAGCAATGGTTTCCATGATTACCTGCCAGGGATTGCCAGGAATCAAAGCAAGATTGATCAGCCTGTAGTTACCCAAATCTTCCTTCTTGTCCTTCCGAAGACAGCAGTAACATCTGCTTTCTTCCATTCCTCAGGAACCTTCACCAATCAACATGACCTTTCAAAGAATATCAGAAGTGGTCTCCAAGTGACAAAGGCCAGCTCCCTCAGCACTCATGGGCACATTCCAACAGGACCCATGTAGTTTTTCACATCTGATCTGTTCAATGCTGATCCTCCTCCTCATTCCTCCTCACAATAATTCCATTTGTATCCTAATTATATAAGGCATTTCAGTATTTTGCACTACCTGTTCTAAGGTGAAAGACAAAGATCCATTTTCAGCTACATCCTGGCTCCTTACGGTACTCCACAACAGTATAATGGAAGTCCTAGTGGTAACTTTTTCTTTTCCATCGGACAAACGTGGAGAGCAAGGGCCAAATATTACTTACAAATGTGATTTTAAACATATGCTGACAATCTCAGGCCACAAGACAGAACATCCACTTTCAAGCATTATCATACAATGCTTGTGTTTAAATTTCATTGGGACCTTCGTAAGTTCCACTGCAACACCATCATGACTGGAAAGGTACCAGCATACCCCTTACACCTTCACCACAGATGATCAGCTATGAACATTCAGGCAGTGACTACCATATCTAGACCTCATCTAGATGCAGCTTGAATTGCATACCATCAGTTGTAAACACAGATGAAAAAAGAAATAATAGCAACAGAGCCATTCACCCTTACCATTTAGCAGATTACAGTTTTCACCCAGGAAACCTGAAGTTGAAAGCCTTCCCTGACTGAGGGCAGTCCAACACTCAGGTTTCACAGAAAGTGACCTTATTATCACATGCTACTGAAAGAGAGAATGATTACCCTGTTATTCAAGTTACAAAGTCATTACAGAGCAGTATTCACATAGAAAATGAAAAAAAGAGCAAAATTATTAGGTTCTGGTCTCAATTGATAGAATCATTTAGGTTGGAAAAGACCTCTCAGATAATTCAGTCGAACCATTGAAGGGATGACTAAGATTGCAAGGAGACTGGAACACACGACAAGGCTGACAACTGAGTTTGCTGAGCTTAAGAAGAGAATGCAAAGGGAAGACCTTGCTGCCCTCTCCAACTGAATGGAAAGACCTGGCAAAGATAAAGCACAGCTCATCTCAGAGATGCAGAGAAACAGGATAAGAGAAAATGGAATAAATGTGGAATACAGGAAATTCCTGATACAGAAAATGTGAAGTTTTGGGGGGTTTTTTTGTCGTTGCTGATTTGGTTTTTTTGTTCCCCCTTCCACAGTCATGAGGGTAATCAAACACCAGAACAGGTTACACCAGAACAGAAGCTGGGTAATCTCCATCCTTGCAGATAAACAAAACCCGGCTAAGCAAGGCCTGAGCAACATGCTTGGACCAGCTTTGAGCAGGAATGTGGTCCAGATGAACTCTTGCACACCTACACGGTTCTGTGACTACAGAGCCTCTTTCCATTTAACAACTACTTAATCAGATGTAGAAGCAGCACTATTATAAAGGAGCAGAATTTGGCCCTTTCTTGCTAGAGTTCAGTGAAACTTCTCTTGCACTTTTCCACTCCCAGTACTTCCCCTCCTTTATGATTAGATCAGCTCTGCCCATGAACAAGAAGTATCCCATGGAAGACACTTTCAGCTGCATATTAAAGGAACCCTCTGGAAAGCTAGAACTTTGGGTTTTCATACTCTCATACCAAATCCAAGATTCTGAATCTCAACCTCTGGAATGAACTGGATGGCTAAATAACACCTTCTCTGCTCAACGCTTACTTTCAAAACAAGGTTACTACTTAAAGAAGAGGTAGCTACTGTAAAGCCTTAAATTAGGCATATTCTGAGACATACTTTGTCCAGCTGTTCCAGTTGTCTGGCTTTAAACAGACAAGTGCTTTACCAGTAGGCACCCTGACTAATGTCAGGTGCCTGGAGTCCTCCAACCACTGAAAGACAGTTTCCCATCACTGATATTTAAAGCCTCTATGAAGAATCATTTGGAGGTTCTGAACTGTTCTTCAGAAGCACCTCCTTTCTTTCAGTCACCTTCACAGACTAAAATGACAAGCTTAAGCAGTGAGAATCACAGACCTATGTCTAGAACTGTGCACTGCACACTTTGGCTTTAAATTATTTCTACAAGGGAAGACTGGCAAATCCTGCACTAACTTTTCTCCACCGCCAGTGAGACTAAAGAAGAGCAACAATGATCAAAGTTATAGAATGATTTATGTACATGGAGCAGTAAGTGGCAACTAACTTCAGCATGAAAAAGAAAGGGACATATGGTAAGGTATTTATGAAAACAGATCAGAATCAGAAAACAAGAGCAAACAAATTCACTGTCAGATTTTCTCACTCCACAAGAAAGTTATTTATTAACCTGGAGACACAGATGGGTTTACGGTCAGCAATTTAAACAGCAACGTTGTTATTGCAAGTTCTGTACTACTGCAGCACTAATTTAGTTAATCCGCATTACAACAAAAAGAAAACGTATTATTTTAGACACACATACACACACAACATTTTTGCTCTAAACCCACCATTTCAACATTCTGCATCAAAAAGCAATGATGTAAGGAACACCAAAGCGAGCCATTTCCAGTATACTCAGAATAAATGGGAACTCACGAGTAAACTTAAGGAATTCTATTTTGAAAAAGGGAAAATTTGGTGTAGTATGTTTCTGCTAAGGAGAGAACTCCAAGTCTTACTCTGTTAGCATTCGTCTAATATCTGTAAGATGGTAAGACAGATGTTCCAGAAAAAAACTCCATGTGTCAGAGTTCTGAAAATTATTGAAGAAATATAGAAAAGTAATCTCAAGATACTTCATAATGTATTTTAGTGATTCCCAATATATAATAAAGAACTAACCAGTCATTTCTGCTCTATGAACAAAGCTAGACACACATGCACTGATATTGCTCACAAAACTTTTCTGTGATCTTCTTTAGATTAGTCAACGTGTCCTGGCAGAAATTATCAAAGCTAAACTATGTGAAAATGCTAACCACTGCTTTTTCTTACTACTGTATAGCTAATAAATGTTYTTTCTCACCAATGTCAAGTATGAAAAGTTTTAAATACGAAGTTTTTTACAAAGATCCTGGGCAAACAAGTTGTAAACAAGAAGTTATGCAAAACAAAACTTGTAGGTGGAGAAATATCTTTTATTAGACCAGCTGATACAGCTGAAAAAAATAAAAATCCACCCTCAAACCAAAAAGTTAACCTTCCCACATGCCCAATTCCCTTGGAGAAAGGTAATTAGGGATAAATGGAAACTTTTACACAGGTTGCGCCGACCACTTAATTTCCGGTTTTAAACCTAAAAAAGAGCTTTGGCGCTCTAAGCTTGCCTGTATCCCACGCCCCAATTACAATACAAGCTGTCTCTAAAATCACTTAGCAAACATCTTCAGATTAGCCTGGTTACAACAGCACATGCCACGCTGCTACTACTACAACATTAAGTCATTACCTGCATCAAGGTATTTACTCAGAGATTCATCAAGAGGAGGTAGTGGCAGGGAAGGCAGAGAATCCTGGTACTGAAATGTTCGCTCCTCCGACGATTCAAGCAYTTGCTTTTCCATGTTGCAGATCTGCAGCACAACCAAACAGACTATTCACGAAGCCCAAATCCGATGACGAATCTCCCTACGCTGTTCTCTCCCCCGCTCCGGCCTCCCGCCATTTACACGGTAAAAGACAGATACAAGGAAACGTCCCCCGACAAAGCCTGGATCGAGGATTTCTTGCTCGCTTACAGCCACGGGAGGCACACACACAACAGGGGGAAACGATGGCGGCTACTGATGCTTTCTCCGGCATGTCGCGATTAACCAGCTCGAGGACTGTCGCTTTCTTCCCCGAGGAGAAGCCAGGCAGCCCTGGGACACCCGCCCGAGACCAGAGGGGAAGGGGGGATCAGTCGCCCAGCGCGACTGGCGGCCCACCCTCGCCGCCCCCCCAGACCCTCACCAAGGGCCCCTCCCGAGCCCCAGCGATGCCCCGACCCCAGCGCTCCCCGGGCCGGGCCGAGGAGGGTGCGGGCTCGCGGCACCGCAGCGGTGTTTACAGAGCTCAGGGCCCGCACCGAGGAGAGCCCCGGGGGGACGGGGCCGGAGCCGAGGCGAGCCCAGCCCCCTGCCCCGCGGCCGCGCACCCGCGAGGAACGAGGCCGGCGGAGGCCACCGCTCACCCCAGCCTGGCCGGCCCCGGATCGCTGCCCTCCTGCCCGCCGCCCCAGCCGCCGCCTTCGCCTCTGCCCCACTTCCCAGCGCGTCCGGAAGTCGCGAGGGGCGGGGCGGCCGCGGGGGTGGGAGCGGAGCGACCTCGCCCTCCTCGGGGCCCTGGGGTGGGGTGTGAAAAAAAGCACAAGTTGGGAGGAGCTGTTCACTCCCTCAAAGGCAGACGGCACCTGCAGAGAGACCTGGATAAATCGGAGGAATGGGTGATCATCAACCGTATGAAGTTTAACATGGGAAAGTGCCGGATTCTGCTCCTGTGATGGGGCAACCCTGGATGTACAGACAGACTGAGGCATGAGATGATGGAGACCTGGGGGTCTGTTACAGGCCAGTCACTTAAACCTAGGGCTAAACCAAAATTCTTTTGCTCTGGGTAGGCACAAAGGAGAAAATTCCAACCAAATATTCTCTAGAGGTAAAAATACACAAAAGTTTACTGGCAAACTRTAGAAAATTAAGGAACATTGGCAAAAGAGTAAATACTACATAACATCACTTATCCCAGCATAGACTTAGCCCATTGAACATAGAAAAACCTTATAACCCATTCGATGTTATGTTCTCTGAGAAGAGAGTTAAAAAAAGAAGAAGAAAGGGAGAAAAATAGACAGGAAAGATACCGAAAAACAGACATAGCTACCAACTCCTGGGTTCCAGCGATGTAAAGCTGCAAGATGGAGGTAGGGTTACAGATAACATGCTGGCCTCGTGGTGAGGCTTCTTACAGCCTTGGCCCATCCCGGGCCTTCCTCCCAGGTTGGACTTCTCAGCCATTCAGGGGCGGGTCAGGCTGCACTGAGGGGCTGCCTCCAGTGTGCCAGGATTGACAGACACTGTGAGGCTGGGGGTATGGGGATGGAGCACTGCCCCACCAAAGCAGGGCCTGACCCGCCCCCTACCACAATTTCAAGCTCTCAAGATGTCTCGAAACAGACCACCCTTTCCAGTCTCTGACACCACCCTGTGTTTTGACATTGACTGGGACCACCATAATGGGACCTTTCCTGTTGTGGTCATATCAGGGTACCTCTCCTCTCCTGGTCTAATCCAGCAGACAGAATAGGAAGGAAAGAAGAGGAAAGCATACCAGAATTCATATAGTGGGCAATTGCTATCTTAGTAAAACCTAGTTAATAGCCTTTTATGCAGTTCATTCCCCTCCCASCTCCCACTCGGTGAGTCCAAAAAATTGCAGGACAATCAGGCTCCATGGGGGGAGACTTCATGCAGCAGTCTTTAGCAGTCTTTCAGTGCCCAAAGAGTCCAGCAGTTTGGTCCATGATTTCTGATATGTTCTTGAGGATGGCACTTTCCTCTTGTGATGTTTAGCATTCTCTAATATTAGATAATTTACAAAACTCTTTTTTAATACTTGTTGGCTTTGTAAGATGAGCTCTGAAATGGCTTGGCAGGTTCAATTTAGAATTCTCTTTTGCTTATTGATAGTGTAATGCATTGCACTCCTTGTCAAACTAAGGATCAATAGTCAGCCCCGCCTTGCATTTTGGAGTCCCTGGTCTTACAAATCCAGGTATCCCCACAACTCAAACAAATACACATCTCCCAGATCACCCCCCTATCCCTCCCACCAACCAGGTTTCAGGGGGACCCCCAGAACCAGTACCAAGGGAGAAAGAAAAGGTCAGTGGACATCATGGTAAATAACATACAGTACAATTTTACTATCTCAAATCATTTGGATTGCCTCAGGGGTAGGAGTCAAAGATACCATTTATTCCAATCTCCTCAGCATATTATTTTCAGGGTCTTGCATTCAGACCAAACACCCTTCAACTTTACCAAAACCTTCAGTGGTTATCCAACCCAAAATTTGTCTACAGCTGGGGAGGACTTTCCAGCTGCCACTTCAGCTCCTCTGTCTGCTCCTTCTGCACAATTATGCTTTGCACGTCTCTTACCATTACTACACAGGCTCCCCTTGGCAATTTTATGCTTTGCTCTGAGGAGATAGGAAGAGGTACACAGGTTAGTTTCCATAATCATAGGAGCTCCCAAAACTAAATTGATGGAGGGACTTCTTCCACGCACTGTAGCAACCAGTAAGAAAATATAGGCATTTTACAATATTGCTAGTAACATACTTATAAAACATATATGAACATAAATATTTTAAAGCTTATCAGGGTAAAACATGTAGACACTTGATGCAGAGAAGAACAGCAAYGCTTCTGTCCCATTGCCACTTTCATCTTCTCATAATGTATCCTCTTATTCTGGAATACCTGTAAGAAGAGAGAAAAGGAAAACTTGGTCCTGCCTGGACTGGTATTAAAAAGAAGGCACTATCCATCTGATGTTAATTTTATGCTCTCTGCCATGGGCATCTGTAGCTACCCATGCATACATATTCAGGGGACTCTTTAAGACCAGTGGGACTTCCCCAATAGTCGGCAGATCTACCAATACTGGCTGACCTGGGAAATGTATGGGGTTTTGGGGATCATCAGTCCCTTTGCTTCCAGAGGGGGTAGTTGGTGCATTAGGACAAAATGCCGTAAGCCTTGGGCATGTGTTTACTCCTTATTGGTCACTGACTTTGGTCATAGCATTCTGTAGAGGTAGCTGAACCTGCAGCAGAGAGTGCTGCAGTGTTTGAGCCAGCTGCAGGAGTGACCAAGCAGCCTATTACTCCTTGTTCCCCTATAAGGTTCAGTTCTAGAGTGTTCTTCCTTACTCAGCATCCCATTTATTCCTGTACCCCACTCCTCCCCTCGTTTACCCCTATTGGTTGAAGTTGTATTACCTTGCCTTCTCTCTGCCCCCTGACCCTCAAACCATTGGCCTCTGTTTTCTCTCTGCCCCCACTGCCCCTGGGATAAAACCCTGACCCCTCCATTGTTCTGTGTTCTCTCCTTCCCTGATGATTCATGGAATAAACTTATTTCATGGAACACATAAAGAGAACCCCTCCAACTCTTTGCCTCAACTAAGTACGCGCATGTGTGTGTATGTGTGTGCGCGCGCCGCYGAACGTGTCACGGCACCGCCGGACAAATGCCAYGCTTTCAGGAAGACTGCAAGGGACCCTAAAACCCATCCAGGATTATTATTATTATTTTTTTTATTTATAACAACAGCATTCCACAGCCAATCAGGCCACTTTGGGTCCTGAGGTTTCAAAAACCATTTTAGGAGCCCATTTGCCCTTTCTACTATCCCATTGGCTTGTGGATAGCAAGGGGCATGAAACACCCACAGGTCCCCCTCAACTTTTGCCCATTCCTGGACTAGTCCTGCTGTAAAGTGACTGCCATTATCTGATTGTACTGATTTTGGTCTGGGCAGAAAACCGAACCACAATCTCAAACCTTTCACAGTGCTTTCCACTGTGGCCTGTGCCACCGCTTCAGCCTGCACTAGACCTGAGACTATTTTGACTCCTACTAGCACATACTGCTTTCCCCCTGATTTATTAAAAGGACCAATATAGTCGACCTGCCAACTTCCCCACAACCTCTTTCCCACCCTTAGGTGCAGGGGGGGATCTTGCAGCGGATGTTTCTCTAGTCTGCTGTGGCATTGGCTGCAGGAAAAAATAACTGTTTCATAAGCCCCTGGGGTGACAGGACATCCTCTACTTACCTCCTCTCTTAACAGGTCTTTCACTCCGGAGTTGCCTTGTTTCATATGCGGCCATTCCAAAAGATATCTGCATTTCCCTTCTTTCTGTTCTGCTTCTTTTTCCTCAGCCAAGACAGCCAGCCAAGTGAGGGAGTCTACTTGGTTATTTAAGGGGTGAACTGGGTGTTCCCGCTTCTGATGGGCTGCTACCCAGCCGAGTGATACCAGTTTGGATTTTGCACTGTTTAGAATTTCTTCGCATTTCTCCTTTTGCCATACTGGCACTATATTCACTTCCCATTGATTTTGCTCCCTAAAGGGGAGCCACTCAGTACACCCCTTAAAAACTGCAAAGGAGTCTGTATAAACTAAGACCGGCTCCTCATCTTTCACATTCTTTACAATCACACTCCACACTGCTGTTAATTCCACTACTTGAGCACTGCCTTCCCCCTCTGTTGTAATCTGATCCCCTGTGTCAACATGCAAGGCTACTGCCCACATGCAAGGCTACTGCCCTGTGTTTCCAAATTTTCCTGTTCTTCCTTGAGGAGGCATCTGTAAACCAGAAATTACGTAAATCAGAGGAGTAAGGAGGTGCAGGTGTAATGGGAGAAAGGCAAGGGGTTTCTTGCAGCTGAGTTTGAGTTGGTTCTTGTATAGAGAGATTTTGGTGGTCCTTCCTCCACCTTGTGACTATGGCAATAGTGTTCTATCCGGGCATACCACTTTCTCACCCCCACCCTTTGTGCCACCCCGACGGGGGGGTGTGCCAGCAACGACTGTTTTAAGGACTTTAAAGGGACCTCTCACTATTATCATCTGCTGCCTTACGATTTTGTCTGCTTCCTGCAGAGCCAAGTTCACCACAAACAMACCGTTTTCCCATACAGAATACCACTTTTCAGCATCCTTAAAACTGCATGAGTGAAATTGGATCAGGCGAGTGGGACCTTCTGGTCCATGCTGCCACACATGAATCAACAATCCGTGGATAGCAAAACCCCCCTCAATTTGCAACGGGTCTTCTAGGTGAATAGGTCCAAGGGCTTAGTATATTCCCGCCTCAAAACCCAACAGTTTCAGATTGACAGGAGTCTACAACTTCCTTCTGAGGGGAAGCAGAGGGGTAGACACTGATCGCTTCTCTGTGGTGACCTGTGACAGGACCTGAGGGAATGGCCTGAAGTTGTGTCAGGAGAGTTTTAGGCTGAATATTAGGTAAAGGTTCTTCACCCAGAGGGTGGTTGGGCACTGGAACAGGCTCCCTGGCGAAGTGGTCACAGCACCAAGCCTGCTAGAATTCAAGAAGCATTTGGACAGTGCTCTCAGGCACATGGTGTGATTCTTGGGGCGTCCTGCGCATGGCCAGGAGTTGGCCTTCAATGATCCTTAGAACTTGGAATCTGTGACATGGGGAGAAAGTGCAGCTGGGGCTGCACTGAAGGCAGGGGCTCTTCCCAGCTGCTGTCCCTCGCAGGCTGTGCTCTTAACTGCAGTGGTGTCTGTAGCAGGACTGAGACCAGATGTAAGCCCTGGCTGGTCCCAGGGGCGTYGTCATCCAGGGTAAGTGGCCCAGCTGCTTTGTGGGTGGGCAATAGCTCAGAAATCTGCAAGGGCATTTCTGTGGAGCAAGTATGGGCTAGACTAGTGGGTTTCTGTGCCACCTGTTAAAATAGTGTGTGGGAGAGATGCTTGAGGGCGTGAGTTACAGCTCCACAGGAGTAGGAGTAAGCAGTAACCACCAACAGATAGTATAACTGGATGGGATTTGGAGCAGTCTTCACATCCAGGAGCAAATATTTCACCATGTGGTGAAGCACCATTTGTACTCGGAAAGACACGTGAAGCTCACCCAGCCCTACTTGCCATGGTTAATGAGGTTTCTACTTTTAGAGACACCTGTCAGTACTGCTGTTTGGCGCACTGAAGGGATCTCTGACACCTGCATGTGTACATGGATGGTGTGTGTTGAAGAGCTCTGGTTCAGCCCAGAGTCATTAAAAGCAAAAATTAAATTTCTGTGATGTAACTTGCCATGCCCAGTACAAAATGTCACCATTGCTATATGGCATCGTCACTCATGGCTAATGTGAGTAACACGTTTTTCCTTGACATTTTTTCCTCTTTGCATCTGCAGCAATTTGCTTCTTTGTTACTACATGCCTTTGCTGCCAAAATGGCTTCCCATTACCTACTGTTGTAGCTTAACCCCAGTCAGCAACCAAGCCCCACACAGCTGCTCCCTCACTCCCCCACCGGTGGGATCAGGGAGAGAATCAGATGAGTAAAAGTTAGAAATCTCAAGGGTAGGGAAAGCAAAAGCCGCACAGAAAAGCAAATCAAAACAAGGAATTAATTCACTATTTCCCGTGAGCAGGTGTTCAGTCATCCCCAGGAAATCAGGGCTCTGTCACACATAACAGTTACTTGGGAAGACAAACACCATTACTCAAAATGTCCCCCCCATGCCACCTTCTTCCCCCTCACTTTATATACTGACCTCTTCCTGCAGGCTATAGCGCTGCATGGGGTTGTTGTGACCCAAGTGCGGGTCCAGCACTTTGCCTTGTTGAACCTCATACCACTGGCCTTCGACCATGGATTCACCCTGTCCAGATCCCTCTGCAAAGTCTTCCTGACCTCCAGCAGATCAACACTCCCACCCAACTTGGTGTCGTCTGTGAATTTATTGAGGGTGCACTCAATCCCCTCTTCCAGAATGTCAATAAAGATATTAAACAAGATGTTGCAATTTTTCAACTCATTGTTTCCCTTGAGAAATTAGTTTTCTTTCTATATTGATGTCTTTCCTCTTGATTGTTGAGTTCCTTGCCTGGCCCCATCTCTGCAGCCTTTATCTCCAGTTTTCACTCTCTTACCATGACTCAACTCTGTGGAATTCTTTATAGCTCTTTCTCTCAATTTAATGCTTTCCTCAAAAATCTGAGCAAAGGTTATGTGGTTGTACCATAGCAGAACTAGGCTGACAGCAGAAACAGTAGGAAAGGAGAGATTGTATTGCTCCTTGTTGTGTTCGCTTTTGAAGCATCCACATGGTCTGTACATTTGCAGTTTCAACACCCTGGAAGGTCCAAGTAGTAAAGTCCATGTTGGGAATGCATGTTTTGTGACTTTAATATTTATTTCAATAATTTTGCRTTAGGGATGTTGTGAGCATATCAGCTCATATGAATAAGTTTCTCTGTAATTATATTCTACATTTTTTTCAAGACTAAGTAAAGGGACAGTTAGACAGCTTTCTGGAAGATAGGATTTCAGTTGGTAATGATATATGTATTTTTTTTCATCAGCAGCTTTTAGATGTTAGCAATGACATTAACCTATTTGGAATATAATCTGCTAAAAATGTAGCCATGAGAGATATGTTACTGGGAAAAATATGATTAATGGAGAAAAAAGTTGAGTATGCTTCATACTTTTTTCCATTTTTTTATAGTGTCTAGGTATAATGATGAAGGATTCCCTTAGTCTTTATTTTTCAAAAAGCAAAGACCAGTATTTACCTGAACTCAGGAGCTACTGAGATATGGCTTCCCATAGATTTTTTTCCTGTTGTTTATGCATTTTGCTGTCTCCTAAATGGAAAATCACACCACTGCTTTTTGTTGAGTAAGAAAACTTTTAGGGATACAAGTCCATAATCCTCAAAAACCTGCAATAAATATTACAATGCATGTAACAGATGTGTTTTCTCTCTAACTGGACACCTCTTTTTATGAACCTGTAATTTTCCAGAAAGCTTAAGTAGCTACCCTGGAAAATACGTATTTTTAAACTTTTAAAAATGATTATTTGAATAATGAATGTAACTAAATGTGTGTGATATAGAAATGTGTAAAGTACTGGTATAGCTGCAGAAATAAAAAATTTCATCTGTATCACAATGTTTAGGACACTGAGCCATGCTGGTGTCCATCAGTTACACAAACTGCATTTCTCTTGTGAAGATAAAATCAGTAGAGGATTACATTGCCTAACTGTCCTAAAGCCTGCCAGCTCTGTTATTACAGGATTGCAGATACCAAGTTGTCGATGCCCTGACTTGTTAAGGTTTCCATGTTCCCAGCCAGGTGTCTCAGATGCCTGCCTAACTGTAAGCAATCCAGCAGATTTGATAACAGACTCCGTATCTACCAGTGAAGTGGATCATTTGACTCCCAGGCTAACTGTTCCACTTCTGTGCTTGTTGGTGGGAGGTGACGACATGAAATCTAAATTCTTTAAGTAGACTTGGATCTACTTGCCGTCTGGGGACAGGGTTGCTTTTTGCCTGGCTTCCAGAATCTGCAGACAAGGAGTTAACTCATGTATGTGCAAACGGGATGGGTCTACTATGTAGGATTTGCAAGTGCCTAGATACCTGAGAGGCCTCTCTGGTCCTGGACTGCCCCACTGGCAACACCTATGAAGGAAAGAAAAGCAAGTCTTTTCTGTTTGTGAGCATCTGAAGATACAATGCACTGTTCTATTGCTTATGGTCATCTTCCCACTTTTTTTCTAGGACATAATTTTGTGTGTGGTAGTTGAAGTGCTGAGATAACCCTTTTTTTGGCCTTAATTTATGTGGCAGATAGAGTAGGCCAAGCTCTGAATGACACACAAGTTCTCATCAAATTAGCTCTGAGTGACACACAAGTTCTCATCAAATTAGCACCGCTGTTCACTTTCAGCTGATTGAGTGTTGGCAGCTTATGTGACTCTGCTTTACTCCCTGCAGAGGGAGAAGGGAAGAGTGTTTGTACAACCGACCACTGTCTCATGCTCTTGTTGTACAGTAGTAGGTACTGACATTTGCATCTCTGCCTTGAGTATTTTAGGTGTCTTCTCTGATTGGAAGCATTTTTGTAGAGTGAGCTTTGTCCCAAAAATGTAAATGAGTCTCCAAAATTAGAGACTTAAATTGTATTTCTAAGCTGTGTGGTGTATCTGAGACAATAGTATACAGGGGGTTCTGTTGTTTATCATTTTGTATGCCTGTGTTCCTGTGGGAAGTTGTGGTTGACTAGCAGTTTGGCAAGACTGTTGCACTCTAGATCAAATGGTGACTTCTGTTTGTGCCTAGACAGGGAGCATCTGAACACCCTTGGGTAGAAGTTTGAAGAAGTTTGCAGTGTGGGCTCAGCAGCTAAGGGTGTGAGAGAGTCTGTTTGCTGTCCAAATTTCTTTATTTGAAGCTTCAATTTTCTCATTTTGATTATTTTTCTCATTAGAAAATCTGGCTTTTGGAACTCAGACATTTCCCTGGTTTTAAAGTTTGCTACAAGGAGAAATTCTAGGCAAGTCTCCTCTAGGCATCAGGGATCTTGCCGTGGTACATTTCTGTGTCCTGACCACAGGGCAGGAACAGGAGGAAATTGGTCTTGGTGAATTTTGTTCTTTCTCAGAAGCACTTTTTTTTGTTGTACCAGTGGAGCAGTTCTATCTGTTACTATGATGCTTCATGGAATGATAGGGCAGCATGTGTTTGTCTTCTCCYGAGAGAGCAACAAAAATGTCCACTCTGTTTCCTTTTATTTCCCATGGCCAGCCCTGTATGTAGACTGACTATTTTTATGTAACTTCCACATGTTATTTCTCTTTGAAAGACCAGAAAGTCAGCTTTTCTGCTGTATTCTAGTCCCTCCAGGCTTCCTGTTTTCTCTGAGTACTTTTGAATTTTATTTTTTTTCTTGCTCAGCGGACCTTAGCAGACTGACCTCAGTGCATGTTCTAGGTATTAAGTACAACAATAAAAAGGACTCTATTTGTTAAACTAAACTAAATTCTCTGTTAGCAAGTCTATTTTACAGCATTGTAACTAGCTGGCTTTCTTCACACACATACAGGTTCATTCTTGGATCAAGCTAATAGGTGCATGGCACTGAAAGTATTCACCAAGCCATGATACATACCTGTTCTAGAACCACTTTAATAACCTGAATGTCCATCTTAAAGCAGGTATCTTTTCTGGAAAACTGTTCCAGAATCTGATGGGTCCAATGGTTAAAAATCTTTTTTCTAGCCATGGCTGATTCATGAACAATCTCTAACCATTTCTTGGAAGGTCCTCATTTCCCCCACCCTCATCTTCCAGTGTACTTGTAGAGTGTAATGTATTCTCTTTCAGAAGTTCTCTTTTCTAGCCATGC
Source organism: Amblyornis subalaris (assembly GCA_018881555.1). Taxonomy (NCBI): domain Eukaryota; kingdom Metazoa; phylum Chordata; class Aves; order Passeriformes; family Ptilonorhynchidae; genus Amblyornis; species Amblyornis subalaris. The sequence continues at coordinate 5,233,874 of JACAXG010000047.1, read as the reverse complement.
CTTGCATCAGATCTGGTTTAAACTCACCTTTCTTGAAGGAGCTGATCAACACTATAGGCAGAATTCCAAGTGAGATCTCTTCAATAGTCTGTCTGGCTTCACTCATCTTTCCAAATCTGTCAGGACATCCTGCAAATGCATCTCTAAATTCTTCCCTTTTGCAAAATCCACTTTTCCCTCCAAGTTTCATCTGTCTGACTTCTGTTTTATTACTTGTATATAATCCTCTGAGGCCATACTTAATAATAATAATAATAAGTTGGGATTAATTTAAGACTGTCACTGTCTCTGTCTCAAGACTGTCAGAGGGAGGAGGGTTACTCCTGCTTTCCTTTGGATGGCATGAGGACTGCTTAATTGCATGCCTCTTATATCAGCAGCTAATGTTGATTTTGAAGAGAAGGATCTAAGTGTATCCTTTCTTTTATCCTTTGAAGTTGCGTGATTAGGAAATGAAGTATAATTGCAGTAAAGATGCTAAAACCAGTGCAGTTTTGTTAAAATAATAAACTTAACAATAAATAATAACTGAGAGAGGAGAACACAAATTACACTGCTCATAGTACATATAATCCAATGTATTTCACAACTGTCAGTAATAAAAGCCASCCTTTATTAAGCAATATACGCAACATGGTTCTTTAAATCCTAGGTGTGCAACTGAGAAGCACACACTGCTTTGTTATTCTACTTCAGTGACCTGTATGTGCTCATTCTACTGCTCAAAATGAGTCATATTAAATTAGTGAATTGCAACTGTCTATGCAATGTTTTTTTTTCTTAAAAAGAATTACATCAGTAAGTTTTCAGTATTAATAACTACTGGATAAAAATCTACTCTTGCACTATTTCTTTACGATTTGTGAAAGAATCATACCTCTGAAAGAATCATACTTTCCTGACTTACCATTACATCCATTTGTATTAGTATTGTGGTCCAAAAGAGACTGAAAATTGCCATAAAACAGCAGCTAAGAAATCTTTAAGGACAAGGAACTTCTGAGGAGCATTTAAGAGTTTGAGCAGGAGACTGATCAGTAGAGCCATAGTCTGCCGTCTCTGACACGTGGAAACCAACTCAGAATGGCCACTAGGGAGGCAGGTCCTGGATCTGCTTTGTACCAGAACGAAGGCAGAGTCACAAGGGATGAGGAGGGGTGGAAGAAGGTTACAGGACAGAGGGGGAAAAAAGAAACCCCTCCTTACCCTCTAAGTTCCCTGTAGAATTCTGACAGAACAGGTACGAGGCCCTGGATATGATGGGTGAAGTGCCTAATGAGGTAACATTGGGTACATCCATGCAAGCAGACTTGCCAAGGCCAGAGAGACCAACCTCTTGCACCAAAACCTGCATTAAGATCAGCACTGAGAAGAAACAGTGGTTATGGTCACTGGTGATTCCCTCCTGTGTGGAATGGCAGCGCTTATTTGCAGATCAGATTCTCTTTTCAGAGAAGTGTGCTGCTTCCCTGGGGCCCAGATTAGGCATGTCTCCACAAGACTGAACAGCCTAGTACAACCTTCGTACTACCATCCATTCCTGCTCTTTCACATGGATACAAATGATGTCACAATAAAAAGAGCTCTGAAAAGAATTCTAAAAATTTGGTAATGTTTTCCTCAGTACTTCCAGTAATGGAAGGAGACTTTGGAAGAAACAGGTGAGACCAGAATATCAATACCTGACTCCAGGACTAGTGCCTTCACTATGACTTTGGGTTTTTAAACCATGGAAGAACCTTCAAGAGACAAGATATGCTGGGGCCTGACGGGGAAACGTCTTTTGGCATAAGCTGGGGAGACTGATCAAGAGAGCTTTAAATTAGAGTTGATGGGGGAAAGGGATAACTAGAGGATTACAGCAGGAAAGCTGAAGGTTGGCATGGCATCAACTGAGGGTGGCAGTGCTAGTGGGAACACTTCCACCATCGAAGTACCTTGGAAATCTTCTTTTCAGGGCTTAGGAGTTCACAAGTACTGCTCAATCTTTAGGAACCACTTTTTGGAACCACAGGAACAGGCAATTCCACTGTGTTGTAAGTCAAGCAAGTGGGGCAGAAGGCCACTTTGGCTGAACAGGGGACTACTTGTGGGGCTCAAGAAGAAAAGGAAATGGTGTGGTCTCTGAAAGCGAGGTCAGGCTTTGCAGGAAGGGTATAGGGCTGTGGTTTGTTTAAGCAAGGAGAAGACAAAAAGCCAAAGCTCAGAGTCAAAAATGACCAGTGTTGTTTCAGAGAGCAAAAAAGACTTTTTCCAGTACATTGATAACAAGAGGAGGTCTAAAGTAAACACTGGACCAACGACTGGACTGTCATTTGATTAATAAGGATGAAGAAAAAGCAGAGGCATTCAAGGCTTTTTTTGCCTCAGTCTTTAATAATACTGATAGACCTTGGACTGCCTGAGTTGGAGAAGCATGAGTTCCATGAGTGTGGGATCAATGACTTTCCATTTGTGGACACTGAAATTGTAGGGATGTATCAGCTAAATTCCACGAGGTCTTGTAAGACTCATTCACTGTCCTGGGGGAGGGGAGAAGCTCAAGCAGTCTTAACCTTTTCCCCACTGAGGTTTTTTTCTTTAAAACCATTACATGTTTTGGTACCCAGATGTGAGGCACAAGAGAGGAGGTAGAGTCACAATTTAATCAAAGCATTTGTGTGTCGGAACACAGAATCCCCGGCCATCATGTCACTGGGTCTATTCATGTAAGTGTGGTACCTAGCCATGTATATATTCCTGTATGCGCTCCTCATGACAATATTTGTCAAGGTAGGGAGAGGGATCAGGGTTGCTCTGGTAGTGTACAGTGCAACGTTTATTTGTGAAATGATAACATCAAAGGCAATGAGGATCATTTGGGATGTGTATTCGTTGTTCACCTGTCCAGGTCTGGGCTGCTGCTTCTGGGGGTTTATTAATAATCACACCCAGCCTGTGGAGGGAACAAGAGAGGATGATTTTTCCCAGCCTTTTACTTCCTTCTCCCCCTTCAGGTCTGCTAGAACAGTTTTTGGGAGTGTTGAATTCTCTCTGGATGTTAAGGATAACATAATTTTGTTGCTAGTTCTGCTATGTTTCCTTTTTGCAGTCTATATTGTGTTTAGAGATAGGACAAAGATTTCTAGAGAAGTTGTCCAGAGACCTGCACCAGCGGTGGATAGCCACGAGTGGCATGGAATGTGGGAGGACATGGGCAAATATTTGGAGGATTTCTCTCCTCCAATGGTTTGGAGGCTCACCCCTAAGCAACTATAGGACCCAGTTAAAGTGATTAAATGTGTGAAGAAGAAATGCTGTGGCAGTTCCAGAGAGAGGCAGCTTACTGCAGCATGTAGGGCACTGGCCACTGCCTACTGGCACTGCTCATTAGAGTACAGCACCTTCCAGAGGAGGGGAAGGACAACAAACCAACAGGCACTGTGGCCACACAACTGCAGCTGAACCGGAAGGACAGCCCAAGCCAGTAGCACTTGCCTCTGTTTGGAAAAGGAAATCCAAGACCAAATCAGTTCACATTGTGAATGATGAAGGGGAGTTGGGACCCCCAGAACCAGCAGAAGAGACAGAGCCAGAGATAATCACCCAATCTTTATCCCTGGGTGAGCTGCGTGACCTGGGGAAAGAGTTCACCTGCTGGTCAGATGAGTCCATATGGACCYGGCTGCTCCAACTCTGGGATGTCACGGCCAATGGTATGAACCTAGATGGTACTGAAGCCAGGCTACTAGGACCCCTGTCCCTGGATGTGATTGCTGACCAGGGAATCGGAAAAAAAGCAAGAAAATCTCAGCCTCTGCAGAAAGCTCCTGTCAAGTGTRAGGGAAACATACCTTTGCAGGGAAGACTTCTGTGTGCAGCAAGGCCAGTGGAACACCAAGAAGCAAGGTGTGCGGTGCCTGAGAGAAACAGCTGTGATGGAAATAGTTTTTTCAGATGATGAGCAATTCCCTAAAAGTCCAGACTGTGTCCAGTGTACGTCACAGATGTGGCTGAAATTCATATGGCTAGGGCCAAACATATATTCCCACTACGTAGCATCGCTGCAATGGAAGGAGGGAAAAGGCAAAGTGGGTGTTTTGGCTAGCAAATTCCAGAAATATGAAAATACTATCACCCCATTTAAGGCCCGTGTCTCAGCCATGGAAACAGAACTGGCCAAGCATATCTGAAATTGGAAGAAAAAGTTGAAGAGGGCCAACAGAAACTCAGAGAGGAGCTTAGGGAGGGAATGTTCCATGTCTTGCCAGTACAGACCAGTCTCTGCTATTAGGAGCAGGCACCCCCCAGCTAGGGAGAGAGGTACACTCCACGAGGTAATCTGTGGTTTTACCTGCATGACCATGGAGAAGACATGAGGAGATGGGATGGAAAACCCACGTCTGCCCTAGCAGCACGGGTATGTGAGTTGAAAGGAGGAATGACTACCACAGGAAAACTCATCAATGATAAATGCCACTCTGGTCTATCGTGGGCAAGCCCTAGGCAGAATAGAAYAGATGATGCTATGTCCAATCCTTTGGAAGAGACCTCCAGGTCGTATTTACAGGGAGAGAGCAAGGAGTACTGTGACCAGAACTAGAGGGGCCCTGCTTCTGGCCAGGTAGAGGCAAGGGACAATTGGATCTATTGGACTGTGCATCACTGGCCTGGAACATCAGACCCACAAGAATATAAGGCTCTAGTTGACACCAGTGCACAGTGTACTCTGATGCCATCGAGATATGTGGGGACAGAAGCTATCTCCATTTTTGGGGTGACAGGGGGATCCCAACAGCTGACAGTACTGGAAGCTGAAATGTGCTTGACTGAGGAGAAGTGGCAAAACCACCCCATTGTGACTGGTTCAGAGGCCCCATGCATCCTAGGCATGGATTACCTCAGGAATGGGTATTTCAAAGACCCCAAAGGGCTTTTTTTTGGGGGATAGCTGCTGTGGAGACAGAAGAAACAAGACAGTTGAATACTTTGACTGGTCTCTCAGAGGACCCTTCTGCTGTAGGACTGCTGAGGGTTGAAGAACAACCAATTACTACTGCAAAGGTGCATTGTCAGCAATACCACACTGACCGAGACTCTGTGATTCCCATCCATGAGATGATTCGTGAACAGGAGAGCCATGCAGTGGTCAGCAAGATTCGCTCACCCTTCAATAGCCCCATAAGGCCTGTGCAGAAGTCCAATAGAGAGTGGAGACTGACAGTGGACTGTCATGGCCTGAACAAAGTCACACCATCACTGAGTGCTGCTGCGCCCAACACRCTGTAACTTCAGTACCACCTGGAGTCCAAGGCAGAAAGTGGTGCCACTATTGACATTGCCAATGCATTTTTCTTGATTCCTCTGTCAGCAGAGTGCAGGCCACAGTTTGCTTTCACCTGGAGGGGTGTGCAATACACCTGGAACCGACTGCCCCAGGRGTGGAAGCACAGTCCCACCGTTTGCCATGGACTGATCCAGGCTGTGCTGGAAAAGGGTGAGGCTTTGGAACATCTCCACTACATTGATGACATCATCATATGGGGGAACACAGCAGGGGAAGTTTTTGTGAAAGGAGAAAAGATAATCCAAATCCTCCTGAAAGGTGGTTTTGGCATTAAACAAAGTGAGGTCAAGGAACTCGCCCAGGAAATTCATTTCCTAGTAGTGAAATGGCAAGATTCCAGGGGATGTGATTAACAAAATAGCAGCTATGTCCCCACCAACCAACRGGAAAGAAACACAGGCTTTCCTAGGTGCTGCAGGCTTTTGGAGGATGCATATTCCAGAGTACAGCCAGATTGTAAGCCCTCTCTACCTTGTGATGTGGAAGAAAAAAATTTCAAGTGGGGCCCTGAACAACAGCAATAAACTTTTGAACAGATTAAGCAAGAGATTGCTCATGCAGTAGCCCTTGGGCCAGTCAGGATGGGACAAGATATAAATAACGTGATTTACACCACAGCTGAGGAAATGGTCCTTCCTGGACCCCCTGGCAGAAAGTACCTGGAGAGACTTGAGGACAACCCCATGCATTCTGGAGTTGGGGATACAAAGGATCTGAGGCCAGCTATGCCCCAATTGAAAAAGAAATCCTAGCRGCTTATGAGGAGCTTTGAACCACTTCAGAAGTGATTGGCACTGAAGTACAGCTTCTTCTGACACCCCGACTGTCAGTGCTGCGCTGGATGTTCAAAGCGAAAGTCCCTTCCACACATCGTGCCACTGATGGTACATGGAGTAAGTGGATCAATCTGATCACAGAGTGAGCTCAGATAGGAAACCCCCATTGCCCAGAGATCTTGGAAATAATCATAAATTGGCCTGAAGGTGAAAATTTTGGACTACCAGAGGAAGAGGAAGAGGAAGAGGAAGAGGAAGAGGAAGAGGAAGAGGAAGAGGAAGAGGAAGAGGAAGAGGAAGAGGAAGAGGAAGAGGAAGAGGAAGTGACGCATGCTGAGGAGGCCCCAGTATAGAACCAGATACCAGAAAATGAAAATCGAGGTGTCCTCTTCACTGATGGCTCCTGTGGTACCGTAGGAATAAATCAAAAAAGTAAAGCTGCTGTATGGAGTCGCACATAATGAGTCAGGGAAGCTTCTGAGGGACAAGGTGTATCAAGTCAAGCTGCAGAGCTGAAAGCCATCCAGCTGGCTTTAGATATCGCTGAAAGAGAGAGAGGGCCAACACTCTACCTCTACACTGACTCATGGATGGTAGCAAATGCTCTGTGGGGGTGGCTGGACTGATGGAAGGAGGCCAATTGGCAGCACAGAGGGAAACCCACCTGGGCAACTGAAGAGTGGCAAGACATCGCTACCCAGGTAGAGAAGCTGACTGTAAAAGTATGTCACGTAGATGCACACAGACCCAAGAGTCAGCCTGAGGAGCATCTCAACAATGGACAGGTAGATCAAGCTGCCAAGATTAAAGTATCTCAGGTAAATCTGGACTGGCAACAAAAGGGTGAATTATTTCTGGCTCAATGGGCCCATGAAGCCTCAGGTCATCTGTTGTAATAGACTGGAATGGATTTTGGGGGTCCTGCAGTCTTCCCAAAAGCATGGCGCATGTCCAGAGATGCCTGACGCGTTCAGCGGTGCACACACACACACACACACACACAAACGTGTACTTAGTCAGAGGCAAAGAGTCAGAGGGGTTCTCCTTATGTGTTCCACAAAATAGGTTTATTCCATAAATCATCAGGGAAGGAGAGAACCCAGAACAATGGAGGGTTCAGGGTTTTATCCCAGGGGCAGTGGGGGCGGAGGAACAACGGGGACCAACGGGTTGAGGGTGAGGGGGGCGGAGAGAAGGCAGGGTAATACAACTTTAACCAATAGGGGTAAACAAGGGGAGGAGTAGGGGACAGGGATAAATGGGATGCCTGAGTAAGGAAGAACACTCTAGAACTGAACCKTATAAGGGAACAAGGAGTAACAGGCTGCTCGGTCACTCCTGTGGCTGGCTCCAACACTGCAGCGTTCTCTGCTGCGGTCTCAGCCACCTCTACAGTCACCAGGGAAGAGATGCAACATACAGATGGGCTTGTTATTGAGGGGTGGATTTAATCATGGACAGTATCTCACAGGCGAAGATAACTGTGAAACCTGCGCTGCCATCAAGCAGGCCAAGTGGGTAAAGCATCTGTGGAGGACGATGGTCCAAATAAAAGTATGGGAGGCCTGGCAGATTGATAACATCACACTGTCTCTCGAACCTGCTGAGGCAGCTCTGTGTCTTACAATGGTGGAAACAACAACTGGATGGCTGGAGACCTACCCTGTGCCTCATGTCACTGCCTGGAACACCATCCTGGGTCTAGAAAAGCAAGCCCTTTTGTGACATGGCACCCCTGACAGAGTTGAGTCAGACAACGGGACTCATTTCAAGAATAGCCTTATAAGCACCTGGGCTAGGGAATATGGTAGTATTTAATGGGCGTACCGCATTCGCTATCATGCACCAGCCACTGGGAAAGTAAACAGTGCAATGGACTGTTGAAAACAACATTGAAAGTAATGGATGGTGGGACCTTCAAACATTGGGATCAGCATTTAGTGAAGGCTACCTAGTTTGTTAACACTAGAGGGTCTACCAATCGAGCTGGCCCTGCTCAATCAGGACCCTTATTGTAGACAAAGTCCCTGTGGTGCATATGAAAAATATGTTGGGAAAGATAGTTTGGATTAGTCCTGCCTCAGGCAAATACAAACCCATCCATGGGATTGTTTTTGCTCAAGGACCAGCATGCACTCTGTGGATAATGCAGAGAGATGGGGAAACATGATGTGTACCTCAGGGAAATTTGATTTTGGGTGAGAATCATCTGTAATGTTGGATTGCTTATATGCTACTGATTGTTGAATGACACACTGCCACTATATACTATAAACACCAGTCATGGACTAAATGAACTCAACCCACATCTTGGGGGATGATCAGAGACTACCAAAATAATACCTGTGCTTGTGTATAGGTATATGTATATATATAGYTAAGAAGGTATTAATTTGGGTAGAGGAGGTGGTATAGAATAAGAATAAAATATTGTTACGTTTATTGCTATTCTCTTTAGTAAATTGTGACTCTAATGTTTTTTAACCTCTCGTAGTTTTGTTTTTGTCTCTTTTTCTCCTCCACTGTCCTGGAGGAGGGGAGTGGAAGGGACTCAAGCAGTGTTGACCTTTTCCCCATTGAGTTTTTTTTGTCTTTAAAACTATTATAGTCTGCTAAAAGTCTTTAGAGTCTGGGGAGCTTGACTGGAACCTCGCTGATGTTATTTCCATCTACAAAAAGGGCCTGAGGAAAGACYCGGGGAATTATAAACATGATTGAGTAACATCAGTTCTCAGAAAAATTATGGTGAAGATTATACTGCGTACTGTTGAAAGGCATTTGAAGAATACTGCAGTCATCAGGCAGATCGCTTATCTAGTGGATTAAGGGAAGGCAGTAGATGTACTTATCCTGGATTATAATAAGGCTTTTGATACTGTCCCTCACAGCATCCTTCTAAACAAGTTGTCCAGTGGTGGGAGGAGTGGGTTCATGGTGCACTGGGTGAAGAACCCGCTGAAGGGCAGAGCACAAATGGTTGTACTGAATATCTGTACATATCTGGCTGCAGGCAACCACCAGTGCAGTTTCTCAGGGTTCAGTTCTAGTTCTGGTTCTGTTTAATATATTTATCAACGATCTGGGTGCAGGAGTGGAATGCGCCACTAGCCAGGCACAAGAAAAAATTGAGAGAGAAGTGGCTGGAGATCAGCCCTGCAGAAAGAGACCTGGGGGGTGCTGGCTGCCAGCAGGCTCAGTGTGAGTCAGCAGTGTGCCCGGGCAGTCAAGAGGGCAAACCGCATCCTGGGATTGGAGCATCAAACAAAACATCACCAGCTGGCCAGAAGAGGTGGTTATCCTGCTGCATTTGGCCATGGTGTGGCCTCAGCTGGAGTTTGTGTAGTCCTGGGCCCCACAATTGAAGAAGGATGTGAAAGTCCTTGAATGTATCCAGAAGTAGACAACAAAGCTGGTGGAAGTGCTGGAGGTAATGTCCTATGAGGAGTGGCTGAGGACTTGGGGCTTGTCTAGTTTAGAGAAAAGAAGGGTGGGGGGCCTCATTGCTCTCTACAGGTTCCTGAGTGGGGAAATTGAAGAGGGAGCTGCTGAGCCCTGATATCTGGTATCCAGTGACAGGACRTGTGGGAATGGTTCRAAGCTGTGCCAGGGGAGGTTCAGATTGTACAGGCTTCCTACAGAGGTGGTCGATGTCCCCAGCCTGTCAGTGTCGAAAAGGCATTTGGACAATCCCTAATAACATGTTTCAACACAGTCAGCCCTGAATTGGTCAGGCAGTTGGACTAGGTGACCACTGTAAGACCCTTCCAACTGAAATAGTCCAGCCTATATACTCTGTATATTGGTGCGGCAGTGATAAATCAGTTCTGTGAAGGCCTCTTTTGCCTTCAGCCCTGGAAAGACTAAGCATAATTTAGGATGAGAATGGCATCTCCTGGAACTACTTAACTTGTGAAAATTTTCAATTTTTATATTAAAACAAATAAATTTTCTAGTCCTTTGAGAAAAAAGAAAAAATTAGAAGGCAAACAAAAACAAATAATGCATACAATTTATAATTTCATTATTTTTAAGGACATAGCCTGCTATTAGATTAATGCTATACTTTCAAAATCTTATTCTTAACCTCCTTTATTTTCAGCCTTAGTCAAGAAATAATTGTTTGCAGTAGTATTTTATTACTTTTACGAATATTATTAGTGGGCCTGATGTTTATAACAGCTGACTTTTATAACCTTAACATTGGGTGTCAGATTTTACTGTTGGCACAATTTGAGGTAGGGATAAATAAAGTGTATTAGGTGCTTTATTACAAATACCTCTGCTAGCAGATACATCACGTGGAGAAGCAGTATTGGGCACAACAGCACAAATCAGGACTAGCCAATGTAAGATGGTTTAAATTCTGCACCTTCAAGACRTAGGTGTGTCTCATCACGCTTGATAACAATTACAACATAAAAGTGCTGTGATTTTCCACTTTTGCTATTTGGAAGTGGCAGTTGCAGGGTCCAGGACCAACACTGCAGAGCCTGCAGCCAGGATGGTTGATTTAGGGCTCCCCAGGAACACAGAAATCAGAAATGAGTAGAAGACTGCAGACCTCATTTGGGAAGGGAGCAGTGCTTAATGACYGGCTGGTCAACAGTTAAGCTTTTCTAACACCACAGATTTTTCAGTTTCCTAGGTATGGTGAAGAGGAATGTATAAGAATGAAGAATAGTGTGAAAAACCACAAGGTAGTCCAGCTTACACATCCGAGTTAAGCATCAGAACCCATTTTGGCACTCAGGTTCCTTGGTTTTAATCACTGCTTGTGAATATTTGTTTTATTATTATCGTTACAGATACTTTTGGTTGAGTAACACTAAAAGGGGGTGGAGGGAGAAAGCCAGTGTTCCTCGTACTGCAAATGCAGTTACAAAATACACTGAGATTTTTACTGATTGCATCTGGTTACCAGGAGCATAAAGGACAGCTAACATGAAATCGTGATATGTAACCACAGTGTGTAGTTCATACACTGCTATATCTTTCAATTTGCAGAAATTACAACCAGGCCGCTAACCAAATGCAGTGTTTTAATCTAATCAGGTGATGGTCTCCTACATCAGCATTTTCAGACCCCTACAAAACTGTCCAGCATAGGTGTGAGTGCTGTGCTTCTGCTACTACTACTTACTTTGTAGTTCTTACAAAAGGCTGGCTTTTCTATTTATGCAGGCTTTTTAGTCGGTGAGGTTGTGGGCCCCCATGTGTGAAAACTGCTGCAGCTCTTGTACTGTCATGGGCATGCTAACCTGTGCTTTTTCAATCCCTGGGATTAGTGCCACATGCCTTTCTTATATTTCTGCCAAATGCTACGTGTCACATCTAACACATGATGCTTCTGTCTCTGTTTTGGGATGCTGAGTGCCTCAGTACTGCCTTTTTTGTTTGGTTGGCTTTGTGGTGGAGCTCCTCCCCTTATGCCTAGAAGACTTAAAAGCAGGTGTCTGTGCAATTTCTTGATGTGCAGCACTGAGAAGTGGATCCACTCTTGGGCTGTCATTTCCTGGCACTACTGGTCTTCCTGACTGTTCAGGTATTTGTACCTAAAGTAAGCTGGATGGTAATGGAATAAACCTGCATGAGTTTACAGTGGGAAAGATCTCAGTGACTGTTAATGTATCTTTAAATAATTTAAGGGTTTTGATTAAATGTGCTTCTTTATTGTGCTTGAAATTTCCATGTCACCTCTGAAACAGTTTGAGAAGAGATTTTTCTTTTGCTATTTGACTGTCTAGTTAAAACACTGGCTTCAGAAATGTTTGAGCTTTTGTGTATTTTTGGGAAGAAGTGTCTGTGTAAATGGAACTATTTGTACTGAAGCTAAAATTCCACCAGAGGAGTTATGTCTTCTGCAGCACTGGTTCCTCTATTCTTCAGCTAAGCTCACATGTCCAGTGATTTTTGAGACAGTTTTTTTTTTGCTTGCTCATCTTACTGTGTCTTTGAAGTGATTCTTAACAAATATCCACAAACTTTCCAGTTCAAACATATGTGAAAATCAAGCAACACCACAGCAATATTTTGGTTGGTTTTCTTTTGTCTTGTTTGTATTATATAGTTTAAAATAAGTCTGAATTGCTGCCTATTCTGATCTGGTTGCATTTCTCAAATTTTTTGTGCAGGTAAAAAGGATTGCGTGTAGGCATACAGGTGTATTTTATGGTGAAATCAGGCCTTCCATATACTGAGTCATATTCAGAGCAAGAAATAATACCCTTAATGATTTGCAGCATTTTGGAAATGGAATTTTGCTGCTTGCTATCTCCTAATTACTATTGTTTTCAATCTTTTTAAGAAGAATATGGGAGTTTATTCTAATGGTAACAGAAAACATTTTATCMAAATTCTGTATCACTATATTTCTAATTAATTTACCTTCACCAGGTACTTCTGTTGCATATGGTGTTCCCATAACAAGCAGTTCTGATGACAGAAAATATTGCACSGTTGTTTCAATTCAGACTTAATTCACCCTAATTTTCCCAGACCCGAAGAGACTTGTTCTAGAATGATGTGTTGTTTTCTTGTTTTTTTTTTTATTTGGGTTTTTTTAAGAAATGGAGAAGGTGATTGCTTGTGTACACAAAAGACCAAATGCTCTCTGTAGACTGATTTGCTTTCCATGGGCTGGAGGTGGAACTTTTCAACTTGCTCAATGGGGCAAACTCTTCAGCAACTCAATTGAAGGTTAGTCATTTTTGTAGCTAAAGTAGAAGTTAAGCAAGTCTGAAACAAACAATAGCCAAATTTTTTGAATGAAATATAATAGTCTTGAGAGCATCGCAATCTTTATCCAATGGGTCTTCTCCAGAAAGGAACTAGCATTCATTAGGAACTAGCACTTCCATTAAGGTACACTTTCTGTACCACCTTGAATCAAATTATCTTTGATTTGGATTAACAATTCATATCCTCAGAGCTAGATTTCACAGGAGTATAGTATGCTTGACTGCTTCAAAAACTATTGGTATGATTCAGAAACAGCAATACACTACATATTGTTGATAAGCCAGTCTTCAGCAAGGTTAACAGTGAAGATATGAGAACTATTTTTAATGCTGAGAGGCTGCACGGAGTATCTGTTATTCAGTGTTTGCACTTCTTGTATCAAAACTGAAGTTTAATCTATGGATTTATAACAGTGAAACGACATTTAGTTACACTATGAAGTAATTCACACTGCTCCCAGGCTATTTCGGTACAAAACAGATCCATTGCTTGAACTATTTGAAGAGGTACCAAGGCCATTTTCCAGACCTTCTACAAAGAAAAAAAAATTCACACTTATGAGCATTGCCATTGCAGTTGTACCAGTCCTCTAAATGCATATGTACTTTCTGATAAGCAGTTGCACAAGTCACATTCCTTGGAATTGGGGGTGGGGGGGTTGGGGGGGGTGGGTGGAAAGAAGAAAGAAAAAAGGTTTTGTCCACTGGAACTACTTCCAACAAAGTCACTAAGGAAATGGCCTAGGACCAAGTGCAGACACAGATGAATAAAATCAGGGCATAGCATGCTCTTTCAGAGATGATTTTCCTCAGAGAGAAAGTATAGAAGATGCAAACATTTCTGTACTGCTGTCTGTGGTATTAGGTACTGGTTTATTCTATCTCTTCTAAAATACTTTAGGTCTGACCCATTACTTCTACATGACTTTGGCAATATGCTTGATGTCAAGGAGATTTTAGAAAACCGAAATTTTTTCTAATCTAATAATTCCTTACTTTCACTAAACAGTGAAGGAAAATCCTCAATTTTGAAAGGAATATAATAAAAGCATGTAAAATTTTCTTCTATACAAATAAATGTAAATGTAAATGTAAATGTAAATGTAAATGTAAAAATATAAATATAAATATAAATATAAATATAAATATAAATATAAATATAAATATAAATATAAATACAAATATAAATACAAATACAAATATAAATACAAATAATATAAATATCCACCAATTTGCAGTATGATTCCACATTTTTCAATGTGCAGTGCTGAAGAGCTGACAAAGAAGAAAACAGGGATTGTACAATTCTAATATGTTTCACTTTCTAATGCTGCCCTTGAAAGGATATATTTTAAACAACCCTCAAACCTACTGTTCTTGAAATTAATGAATTTATGGTTGTTAGTTAAACTAAGAGTAATAAAGTTGCTTTCAAGTCTCAGTTGAAATCAGGATCTTGTGGATTCTGACCCAAGGCATTTATCTATCAGATCAGCTAGAGGCAACATTTGTGGTAAAGGAAGAGATGGAAATCTAATCTCTTTCAGGATTAAATCACAGTAGTAGCAATAGCAAGTACACTGTATCAGCTGTAAGAAGGATTAATTTAAATAGTATATATATGCTGCRGAATAATAAAAAAACTTAACTAAAATTAGTTTACTGTATCTACTTGAAATAACTATAATCCTTTTCCCTCCCTTCCTCCACTTCTTCTGCAGTGTTGTGTGTAAGGTTTCCTGGAAGAGAAACTCGTTTTACAGAGCCTTTTGCAAAAGACATGACAAGCATGGTTAATGAAGTTATAAGTGTTTTGTTAAAAGAATTGAAAGAAAAACCATTTGCATTTTTTGGTCACAGGTAAAAACATATACATTTTTAGACACCCTAGTGAAGGAGCTTCTATTTTTGAGCTCTAAGAGTAGATAGTTAGTTGTTTTTATTTGCAAAAACTTTAGGAAAATATGCTTCTTCAAAGATGTTTTGTCAAGTCATCCTAAAACATGCTGTTGCTCTCAAAGGCTCTGGTTATTTATTTATTTATTTATTGCTTCAGGAACAACATCTGAACATGTTATGTTTCTGATAAATTATAATTGCATTTATTGTTAATATTTGTGTCAGTGCTTGATCTACATGAATGCAGGGGGTGAACTATTCTTGAAACACAGATTCTGAAGATCACTTAGTCCCAAGTATTCAAAATAACTGTTCTTGTTGCAAATTAAGGAGGCTATTAAAAGAAGCAGAGACTAAGAAAAGGTCTTATTTGTAAAACTAGACTATGTAGGAATACACTTCATGTCAATTAACTAATATCATTATAATCTACATGTCATATATGGTTTCAGCAACTGTTCAAGATAGCCAGTTAGTACTGAAATTAAAATTATGTTTATATTTTCCAGTTTTCATGTATGTTTTTGCTTACTTTGCTTTAATTTCTCTTTTTGCTGCAGTTTTGGATCTTACATGAGTTTTGCAGTTGCGCTACATTTGAAAGAAAAGTACAGACTAGAGCCAGTCCATCTTTTTATGTCAGGGGCACATGCCCCACACGTAAGTTACAGAATTATTAATGCTATGAAACAAAACRGTAAATTAGCTACCAAGAGTAAAAACAACATTTTACAGTATAGTATGCAAAGTAGTTTTAATACAAAACAAACATTGCTCCAGAATCTATGGAGAGAAAAGTGTTCTGTTTTCTTAGAGTAAATTAATTCCGAGGTGGATACAGAATTTCATAATACACAATATTCACTGCTGCTAACCTTTGCCTTAGGAGAACAATCTCCTTAAATTAATGCTTAAACTAACTAATGCTTAAACTAACTAATTCTCAAACTAAACAGTTTTTGAATATTGTGTTATTTACTATGGCCTTTGTCTTAAAAGTAATCAAACCAAAATACTACGTGGTTCTCCCTACTCTATAATGTGAAATAACTGTCTTGACCTAATCTTCTATAAACCTCCTGCATCAGCCCTCAGTACACTTGTCCAATTTTTTCTTTCTCTCCTCATTCTTTGTTGTGTTTTTAGTCAGTTTCTTCTGAGGCTCTGCTGGTTCTGCTAGGTCTTTCTCAGAAAAAGAGCAGAGAAGTGGCTTTTTCCAGTGCTCTTGTCCTCAGTCAGCATTTGCTATTTCTATTCTTCAGTTTCTGAGGCTTCTTAGCAATCCTGAGTGAGAGCTAGTGATTCATGAAAGCAATTGTTATTCCTGCAAATTTCCATAACCAGTTGGTCTCTTCAGTCCTACATTAGTCAGGTTTATGTCCACTGCTAGATTTTTTCTTTCTCTTAAATAGATTATTTTATTAGTTGCATTTCAATAGTAAGAGTCAAGCTTGAACCAAATTAAATTAATGGTTATTTGTCTGTGGAAGTTTCAGAAGTGGAGAGTACTTGGCTCACTCATAATTTGTAGTTTCAGTAAACACGGTTTACTAACCCTTTCCAAGAAGTGTTCTCTGTGAATGTTAAACCAATCAGCCTTCACATTTTGAAGACAGAAAATTATTGAATTTTTTACTAAAATAATTTTTAATGAAAAGATTATTTAAAGTATATTATTTACAACACCTGACCTGTTTTGTCTGGTACTGACAGTCTGAAGCAGTTGATCCCCTCAAACATATACCTGTATTTAATAAAAACGATGAAGAAGTTCTTGCATATATACAGATTCAAGGAGGAACTCCTTCTGAGCTTCTGCATAATGAAGAAATTAGGAAACATCTGTTGCTTACTTTCAGAGAAGACGTTAGAGTTTTACAGACATTTTCGTAAGTTTTACAATTTTGTATTACATTTGTATTTGTATTTTACATTTTTTACTTCTGTGTGATCATGTCAGGTTTTCTTTTTTCTTTCTTTGTAATTTGTTCTCATTTCTGTTATAAAAAGAATATGAAACCGTAAACATAGTTTTTTTCTTTTGTATGATTTTCTATTTGTCTTCTAGTATTTAAACCCTAGATGAAAACACAGCTTACTGTAGCAAGCACAACTGTTACTGCAGTAGTGAACCTGTCATGGTAGAATTACAGTTCTACCTGGGATCCAAAGTTAGCAGCCGCTAAAAGGAAATATTCTCGCTTCTTTTATTGTTTTCTGAGGTTCACAATCTCAGCTGATCCTGTTTCAGGAACACTGCATTCAGCCTCCTGATCCAAGGTACTCTATCCTAACCAGAAGAAAAGTATCCCTGTGTTCTGGGCACCTAGAGAGCAACCAGCTTCCTCTGTCCTAATGGCTGTCCTCACTGGATGTTACACAACAGCTAATGGAGCTGCGTGCTTAAGGCTTCTTACCCTGGCAAAAACGAGGACACTTGGATGTGGGACCCATTTTGGTCTTAGGAACCTGACACTGAAAGATGCTGAAACATTAGAACTTGTATATAAGTAGGTAACGTAATTATTTATTGCAGGTGAGAATTTTTATTGCAGGTTGAAGCTCTTTTTTTTTTCCTAACTAATGGGTCATTCTTTCTTTACAATTTTAGACCTACTTGCAGTAGGGTAAAGAGCTAAGAAACTTCAAGATGCAGTATTTTCTTCTCCTGATGTCCACCAAAATCTAACTCCTGAAATTTGTTAAGTTTTGAAGAAGAAAAAAGCCCTATTTTGTATGTGGAAGCAAATTCCAAATATATCTTATGGAATGCTTTATGACTACTTTTTTATATTCACAGATTTAAGAAGGCAGAAATGGATTCCCCCTTCTCTTGTGATATTACCTGCTTTAATGGGTCTGATGATAAAGCATATGATTTACAAGGTACTTTGCTTAAATGGTTTTCTTCTTATACTTAAACATTTTCCTGTTGTATTGCATCGGTTAATTAGAGTTTTCTAGAGTCTATCTCCTTCTTAAAGGAAACAAATCAACAGAGCAGTCTCAATGTATGAAACAAAAAGTTAATATGAGATTTAAAATAATTATTAAATAATAACTTTGAAATAGTTATGCAAAATGATCACAATAGTTGACATTTCTCTGACATTTTAAATATCTTTTTTAGCTTGGCAAGAACTAACGAGTGGAGATACTTCATTTTATGAGCTTCCTGGAGGTCACTTTTATCTGCTGGAACCCTCTAATGAAATTTTCTTGACAAAACACATAACAAGATGCATAGAAAATGCCGGTCTATGAATATTTTCCTCAATTTTAATAGCAGAATGTGTAAGATTAGTCCACAGCAATTTCTAATAAGTCATTTTTTCTGTAATTTGCATGCAATTATGCCTAAGAGTTGTTCTGTAATGCTCCTCTGTAATCCTTTAAAAGGGGGAGTTTTCCTAATTTTTTTGAAAATAAACATTAGCTTTGGGTCTTAAAAAAGTTTTCATCTTTTCCCTCTTCTCTTGCATGTGCACAGACTCTTCACTTTATTCCATAACCTTGTTTGCAAAAAAATGACATCTATGTTATTTTACTTTCAGAGCTTCTCTGTTTGCCTGCTCCTGTCAAAATGCTAAATATAATTAATAAAAATCTGCAATTCTTACAGAAAGCTTAATTTATAAGGTTCATATTTATTTAGAATAAGATACAAGCTAAAAATAGATCATATATGTAAATACTCTTTACAGTCAAACAGCTTATGCTTAAAAGACATTAATGTCAGACTACACAATAAGGAGTTAGTATTGCATTTTTCTCAACAGAGTAAGTTCATTAGCTACTGAAGAGTTAGTTATTAGTGGGAATTATTTTGAATATTCTAGATTCCATATTTTTCTACCATTGCTTTTGCTTTAGAGATATAGGCATTCATGGCATCCTCCTTTGATAAACCTGCAAAGGAAAGTAGGAGTCATTATCTTTCCTCGTTTGTCATCCTATAAACTTGACTTTACTTTATGTAAATTTAAATGTAACACCTTTTTTCAGGTTCCATGCCTCCCATTTGGCTTTGCCTTTCAAATCTAGCRTTCCTGGACATTCTGCCAAAATAAATGCATAGCTTTGATTATCATGCAGATTTACATAACACTAGCTTGATTTCATCAAGATATGGGAGTAAATGTAAAGTATATATAGGAATACCAATATTAATATCTCCAACAGTAGCCTGTTTGTAGAATCCATATAGTTCCTTCAGTTCTTCATCAGTTGGTCTTGTTTTCAATTTTTTTACATCTTCTGCAGCACCATCAAAGTCAGCCTGATGAAAGAAAAGAAAGTGTTACTTTTCCCCTCAAGGGTTGTGCTTAAAACATGAAGTATAGGACACACAGTAGTATCACTAGATATTCTCAATGACTCACGTGGGTTTAGTGGTCAGTCAAGGCATTTTCACATGAAAGAAGCTTCATAAACCATAAAACTTTCATATTGTTAGAAAGGGATCTAGGCTTACGTGGCTGATAGGGGCAAGCAGCCTCCAAAATTTATATGGTGTATATGTCTTTCACAGTCACGCTGTGAGTGTGAAGGCATTCATTGAACTTTAAACCCCACAGTAATCCCTGAATTCTTTTGTCCCTGCCTGCACTATGTTAGCTCGAGTGGTGGAGCTCAAATCTGCTCTGAGGGGTACTGCTCACTTCACCCTCCATTTCCACTGCTCTGCTGGCAGGGAAGTAGGTGACCAACAACTGGCACATAGGTACCTCATGGAGATGAGCTACTGCCAGGACCACCTTCCACGCCCAACTCTGAAATACAGCAGAGCACCAGAGTGAAGTGTAAATTTACTCCTTTCATCATCATGCATCACGCATTCACATCAACCTGAGGCTATACCCACTCTCTCTACATAGTAGGTCTCGGGCTAAAATCTGAGTTCTGTTTCATGCCCAGGGCATTTCAGAGAGAGAGAGATTTTGTAGTGACCACAGACCCTTTCAGGTCACTGCACTACTCTAATGCAAAAAAGATACAAGCACTTTAACATGCTATATGCTGGTTTCAACAATTATTTTAGCTTTYAAGTTGGATCTGCATTTGCAGAAGCACAGTATCTCTTGCAAGATGTGCTATTACACAAATATTTAATAYGTACAAAACCAGCTGTTTTGGTTTTGCGTGGCCTGGGTTTGGTAGCGAGGTGGGCTACAGGGGTGGCTTCTGTGAGAAGCTGTCAGAACCTTCTTCCATGTCCAGCAGAGCCAATCCCTGATGGCTCCAAAGATGGACATGCACTGGCCAAGGCTGGGCCAATGGTGGTAACGGCTCTGTGACAACATATTTAAGAAGAAAGAAAAACAAAAGTTGTTGCACAGTTTTAATTGAGGACAGAGAAGAGTGGAGTGAGAACAGTTGAGGAGAACAGCTCTGCAGACACCAAGGTCAGTGAAGAAGGAGGGGGAGGAGGTGCTCCAGGTGCTGGAGCCGAGATTCCTCTGCAGCCTGTGGTGAGTACCATGGTGAAGCAGCTGTGCCCCTGCAGCCCTTGGAGGAGCCCCACGCTGGAGCAGGTGGATGTCTGGGAGGAGGCTGTGACCCTGTCGGAGACTCGCAGAGAGAGGAGCCCTGCTCCCAGGCTGGAGCAGCCTGTCCTTGAAGGACTGCACCCCGTGGAAGAGTGACTCATGCTGCAGCAGTTTGAGGGGTGCTGTTGCCCCTGGAATGAACTCACGTTGCAGCAGTTCACRGGGAGCTCTTGCTCGTGAGATGGAGCCATGTCAGAGAAATTCACGAAGAACTGCCTCCCGTGGGAGAGATCTCATGGTGTAGCAGGGGAATGACCCCTCTCCCTGAGCAGCGGGAAAAGATTCGGGTGATGAACTGACCATAACCCCCATTTCCTGACTCCTTGCATGGCTGGGGTAGGAGGTAGAGCTGGGAAGGAGGGAAGGGTGGGGGGAAGTTGTTTTTAAGGACTTATTTTACTTCTCATTATCCTACTCTGATTTTGTTAGTAATAAATTCACTCACTAAGTTGAGCCTGTTTTGCCTGTGATGGTATTTGATGAGTGTTCTCTCCTGGTCCTTATCTCAACCCATGAATCCTTTGTTAAATTTTCTCCCCTCTGTCCAGCTGCAGAGGAGAGTGAGTGGCTTTGGTGGGTGCCTGGCATCTGGCCCAGGTCAACCCTCTACACAAGCTTAAAACTTTGTGTAAAAATCAGCAATGATTTCAGCATGAGTATTGTGGCTCTGTTTAAATCACTAAGATCCTGGCATTACCTCAGAAGCCTGTACTGTGCTTCTTTATACCACCTTTCCCTTTAGTTACAGGAAAGATTTGAATTTTTTTTTAATAAGAAAACCTAACGCCTGTTTGTCTCCTYAATTGATGCCTTTCTACTTGGCAAGTGACTGTGCTGTGTGGGGCAGGTAATAGAAATAAGCRAGTATGAATGAGAGCTAGGATCACTATAGCATTCTGTATTTAAACAGAGACAGTACAAGAGAAAAAGTATTTCTGTTTTTAAATTTAAGAAGGAAAAAATGAGTAATAATTTAATTAGAGAGTGCTGCTCAAGCATCTTTCTTCACAGAAAGGCCCCTTCCTGGAATCATGAAAGCACACATTCATTGATGTAAGGACACATCTGCTGGTGGCTGCCTTAAGGCAGGAGTAGCAGGCAAAAGAGGGTAAGGACAGGTAGCTGAGTGCACTGCAGCTTCCTGCACGGAAACCTGGCCACTATCCCACCAAATGAGTCACCCCTGCCTCGTGAGATGGAATTAACTTTTTTTTTTTTATTTTGGTCTGGACATTTAGTTTGGCTAGTGAGATTCCCTGGATACAAACGTCTGGGGAATTTCTAATTTTTTGCAAAATTTTCAGTTGCTCTATGAAACCCACAAAGGGAAAGCATGAGTCTTCTAAGAACAAAAGTGTTCACCACAGGAGGATGTACATCTGTAACACCAGAGTTGCAACGAGGAGAAGCAGGCAGAGAGGTAAATTTAAAAGGAATACTTAAAAAAAATCATTATGTATAATTAAAAGGGCATTCTAGCTCCCTGCAAAACAGCAATTAAAAATAAATCTTGAATCTTCTTTAAACTGCAGCTGTAAATTCACAGAACATTAGATGGGAAGGGTTCCTGATGACAACGCACATCTCTAGATCTGTCAGTTTGTAGCACCCTTAAAAATGCGATGGAAGGAAAAGACAAAAATCCTAGAGCAATGCAGATGCTTTTTAACAAATAATCTTCCAACTCAGTGAGAACCTCAGTGTTTGCATAATTGACAAGCAGAAGTTTCTGGGAGATTCCCACCAAGGCCTCCCTGAACCAAATGCCCAGCAGTGGATGCAGAAGTACAGTGAAGAGCTGGTGTGCTAACATTGATGAAGACTGTTTTAAATTTGAGAAATGCTGCTGTTCTATTTTGAACGTAACAATCCTTCTGAGAATTAGGCAGACTCCAAGTGCCATTTGTCTGCTTAAAGCTCTGAAACTTGGTGATTTGATAAAGTATATGCTTTGGCAGAGTTTCCACAATAAATTCTAAGTCAAATTATTTTGAAATTATATTCTTAAATCTAAAACTTCATAGACTGAAACCATATAACTACTTATGCAGTTTGCTCCCATTTTAATAAAACTAATCCTTTGTATTATTAAAATGCMACTATACCATAAAATCATAGAAAAACATGAAGCTTTAAGTCCAGCTTTTTGTGTCTGGTTTCTTTTGAGAACTAAACACTGTGGATTTTTTTTTTTTTAACCAAACAAGTATTTTGGAGTGCTGCAAGACAAATAGGATTTTTCTAGAATAAAAACCCCAAAGGCTCAGAATATGTAGGTTACGTATATATGTTAAATGTAATTTAGGCAAACCAAAATTCTGTGCTCCTGACTACATATAAAAGCTGAATCAAAAATGCTGAAATGGCCTTACAGCATCCCTTCTCAGCATTTTTTTGGTAATATTAATATTTGCTTTCATGAAAGCCTTGCAATCTTTATTTTTCTTATTATGTATTGTCTCTCGTTCTGGACTGTACCTGGATTTCCTACAACCAACTGAAATACTTCAGCAAGTTCAGATTTTAAGCTAATTTTTAATTTTTCACCAAAAATTACCAAGGACCATAGAAAGTGAGTAAATAATACTATCCTTCCTTTCAGCAGCAAACCCAGAAAGGTGAACCCATGTGTTTGAGGCCAGCAACTCACAACAGCAGAGGCAGAGAATTCAGGGTTTGGGGCAGAAGCACCTTGCCCTGTGTCTTAGGCACAGCATGGGTGCCTTCAGCCCAGGAGCAGGAAGGGGACAGACACATCACCACAAGCAGAAGAGGAGTTTGAACTCACAGTACCTGTGAGACTGCTCATAGGACTTTTCACCTCACCATATGCCTTGACAGTTCATTTCCCTCCATGMAAATAGGCCTGTTCCACTTTGTGCTCACCTTGGGTGGAAGCAACGACATGGGGATTGCAGAGGAACTCACATGCTCTGAATTTACATCCCAGCCTACCCCCAAGTCACTCCAGTCATGCCAAGCTGCTGCACAGTGTTTCAGACACTACAGCGTTATGATATGAGGGAGTTTTGTACTCAGGCAGCAAGACTGCACTCTAATTACACAAAAATTCTTATGCACTAACAACAGTATTCTTAACACAYATGGGGAAGCATTTAACAAGGAGAAACAAAATCAGCAATGCAACTATCTTACCACTGAATTAAAAATAGTGGTTGAAAGAAACTGGCACTATACGTCTCTGACATTTCCTAAAAGCAAATCTTTTCAACTTACGCTGTTGGTACAGATGTACAAAAGGGATGCACAATTGCTTACGAAAATAAATGTGATGACCTATAACTCAAGATTTTTTTATAGGTACTATTTTATTAAAATTAATATTTCATTCTTATTCCAAATACCAGTAATATGACATTCTTGACTATACCTATCGCTGACTCCTCCATCACAGACATCTCTTAATATTATCCATACATGTGCAAACAAAAGCAGCATTCATGCTCTGTTAACTGTAAGATTAAGAAGTGGTATCAATAATAAAACATAACTAGGTTGCCACATTGTTTAAATAAGTTATTACTGCATGTGACCCTCTGCCAGCACAGATGTACAAGGACATTTCAAATCAGTGGAAATCTTTCACATGTCTTGAATTCCTTTCTGATCTAAACTTCTGCTTCTGACTGAGATAGAGTTCATATTCTTCCTAGTATCTGGTACAATGCTGTATTTTGGATTCAGTACGAGAATAATGTGGACAACACACTGATGTGTTGGTTCTTGCTGAGTAGTGCTTGCACTGAGCCAAGGACTTTTCAACGCCTCATGCTCTGAAAGTGAGRAGCTGCACAAGAAGCTGGGGAAGGGGGGGAATACAGCTGGGACAGCTGACCAGACCAGCCAGAGGGACATTCCATGCCATTGAACATCACGCCCAGTATGTAAACTGGGGGAGTTGGCCAAGAGGGGCTGATTGCTGCTCAGGGATGTGCTTGGCCTTGGTAAGTAGGTGATGAGCAATTATATTGTGCAACACTTGTTTCTCTTGGGATTTATTGTGCGTGCTCTCTCTTTCCCTCTCTCTCTCTCTTGTTGCTGTTATCACAGTATTTTATCTTACTTAAAAAAATTATTAAACTCTTATTAATTCTTATCTCAAGTCTTTACTTTCCCCCCACCCCCAGTTCTCCTCCCCATTCCACCATAGGGGAAGGGGATGTGAATAAGTGGCTGCGTGGTACTTATTTGCTGTCTGGAGTTAAACCACGACAACTTCACAGTAAGAATGAACCAGAAGCCCTGTTAGATTGTACAAGACAGAAGATAAAAAAAAAAAATTAAGGAAATCCTTAAGGTAATAACCTTATCTTCATATAATTTTGTTCTATTTGCATCTATAGGCAAATATCACAAGATAGTTTAAAAATATGTAAATGCATACCTTATAGAGCAAGAAACATGCAGAAATAAAATCTAAATACTAAACATTTCTTTCTTCATCCCCCTCTAGCCTATCATTGTGCACAGATTATTCTTAGGATTTGCCTGCTTACACAACATGCTTATGACCAGCCTATAAAAATATAACTTCTTTTTAATAATGTGCCGATAAAATTCCCTTTTACTCCTCAAATTAAAAGCATAAAAATATATACAGATATATACACACGCATTAAAGATAGATGCACAAATTATCAGACTGTTATCAGATGCTACCTTTTTGCAAAGAAAAAAGCATGAATGAATTCTTCATTTACAGTTTGCAAAACTTATAAATATTTTACAGCTTCCCTGATGAGATTATTATTTTATTCATTTATCCTCATTCTCATACAACTTGATTGAATAAATTTTTATGGATATGGTTGGTAGCTGTCAATCAAACCAATGTGGACAGGAAAGCTTTATAATATCTAATACAGAATGTGTAGGATATCTTAGTATTTCAGCCACTGATTTTATGTGAAAGTGTAACTGTATACAGCAATGGGACAGTATATCATCCTACACTCAGCTCTTTCTAATCGTGATTTATGGCTCATTGCTTAATCATCAGGCTAATAAATTCACTTTCTAGAATGAATTCAAGGCAGAATAAAATAAACTATAATTTCTACAATTATTAATTGAGCAAAGGTGGTGTTATGTTTGGGATTTGGCAATTCTGACCCACTGAAGAAATAGGTTTCTTCTTAGCTGTAACACACCACAATGAAACCTCTGTGCTATTCAACATAATTGCTGCTCAGAAGAAAATTGCTGAGCTGCTGGCAATGCACTCTCTGCATCTAGGTCAGAGCATTGTGTTGCTCACTCTTTGCAAAATGCACACTAACTAGGCTGAGACAGGCATAATGAGAAAGGGATAAAAGGGATTGCAAATTTTGAAGTGAAAGGGATAATAGGAAAGCCTAAAGAAGAAAAACAGCCTAACCCATCAGGGTATGGCCAAGACAAGGGAAGTATTCATAGTTTCCTACAAAGGTAGGAGGCTAAAAGCCAGCAGTGAAGATAATTTCCTCAAGAGCTATTTAAAGCTCTAGTCAGAGAGAAGGTAAAAGGAAGCTCTATCTCTAGCCAGAAGGCAGGAAAGTACAAGCCCATCAAAATGTACCAGTCCAAAGATGCACACATCCTAAAAAAACATGCACAACTTCCTTAGAAATTATTTATGCTTCCCAAACGCACATGTAAGAGCGCCTCATTGTTAGAAGTCTCCCTCCTTTAATAGCTCCAAGTAACCAGCTAGATGCTAGAAACACAAATGTGTACCTGCTTCCCAATGCCTAACTCTGTCCCAGCAAGCATCTAGCAAACTGAGATGCACACCTAAAGAAAAATAATTCATGCATGCTTTAAACAGGTAAGGCTTCAAAAAATTGCATGACCTATGAAATAGTTCAAAATAACCAGCATACTTCTCACCTTCCATTTATGAAAAGTAATGCATTATTTAACCTCCAAGGGTTTAGACAAATTCCCTTGCCGCAAGGTAACCTTGATTTTTCAGTAATAATCCTTATGCTGAAGAAATACCGCAGTCTCCAGCACGGCATTACACAGACGGACAGCGCACCCCTCTCCTCGCGTCTCTGTGTCACCAGATGCATAAGTGCTTACCTGGAGAGTCATGATGCTGCGAGGATGCCCAGGGAACGGCCTCCTTCCTTCTCCGGCGGGGACGCGGCGCCTCTGGCACTCGGCTCCGGTGGCGCGGGCGCGGTGGCGTTGGGATGGTCCCAGTGACCTCAGCTCGGCCGCCGCTGCAGAGCCGCGCCGGGCAGCACACAGGGACCCGCTCTCGCTGCGCCCCTCGGGACCCGCCGGGACAACTGAGCGGCGACAAACGCTGGGAAGGGGCGGTGGGGGCAGGGAGCGTTAAGCCCACGGTCGTTTCCGCAGAAAGCCTGAGCTCGTTTCCATACCAGTGAGGATTAGGCCACCAGGCTGAGAGCAGTGATAGGGAAAGATTTCCAAGCCATTTGTTTGAAAAAGGTAATTTTGAGTGACCTGAACTGGAACCAGCCCAGTTATTGGTACTGTTCCCTCTGCCACAGCCCCTGCCCGCGTCCCTGCCCAGCCAACCTGGGACCTCGCATCCTTCAGCTGCAACAATGGAAAACATGTGGGTCATCCCAAGGACACCTCACGCAAGTGGCTACACGCACAAAATACATTGTGAATACTGTTTTTCAATTTGGTCTACTAAATAAAAAATAAAAAGTATATTAATGAATTGATAAACTAGGTCTAGCCTACAACCGTAACCATTGAAGGAAAAAAAATCCATCCCTATTGCATCAATTAATAACTTTTAATATTCGTGCCTCTACACAGCATAGTTTGATGACAATACTAGATACTTCTGCGTTTTTTAACCCACTAATTTCCATAAAACCATGCAAAAAAGGTGTTTCCCCCAAACTAAGTCCACGTTAAATTAAGGCAGGAATTAACAAGAAAACAAACCAAGTAAATTTCAGGAAATAGAAGGAGATTTAAAAAAAAAATTGAAAACAACTCTGAAGCACCGGTGCCCTGCTGAGCAAGCTCTGCTCGTTCAGGTCCAAGAGGCTGTGCGTAACCATGCTGTTCACTACAGTCAGCATGGAAACGGAATGTGCTTGTGAAGATTTGTTAATGGCTCGGGGCAGACTGCGGGAAACACCGAACGTCACCAGTCCTTACCTGTCACCTTATTCACAGAACACAATGTACGTGCACAACACGGCGCATATTGCACCGCAGAGAGGGAAGCCCCTGGGCTGTGAAGTCCCTGTGAAGCACCCGGTGACCTGGCCATGATTGCGTTAGTTGACACACGACAAAGCAGGTCTGCCATCGACGGTGCACCAATTTTCGGGAGCGCTCGAGACCTAGGAAAGCCAGTGTTAAGCCTAAGGCGAGACCCGCCAGGCGCAGGCCCCGGCACCAGCGCTTTAACACTGCTTTGCACGAGCGCTACGGCGTTTACCGATGCGGCCCTGACGGCACCGCGGGCACTGCCCACCGAGCCGCCGCAGCGGGACCCGCAGGGCATTCCTCGACCGCCCGAGCAAGCGAGCACACCCTCAACTCCCTGCAGCTTCCACGCTGCTCCCGCCCAGCCCGCTCCCGACACGGCCCCAGCGCGGGCGGAGCCGCYCTGCAGGCGAGGAGAGAGGCGGACTGGAGCCGGGGGCGGAGCGGGCTCGGGGGCGGAGCTGGGCCGGGAGGAGAGCGGGCCCGGGGGCGGAGCGGAGCCGTGCTGCGGTCGGCAGCGTGTTCCCGGAGCGCGGGGCGGACGGCGCGGCCCACGGCCGAGGTAGGGCCGGCTCTGCGCTGGCGGGCGCGGGGTGGCTGCGGCCTGGGCCCTGCGCTCGGGCAGCGGAGGCCGCCTCGCTCCCGCGGCCGTCTGGGCCCGGCCCGGCCCGCAGCTGCTCGGCGGGGGGGGGTGGCGCCCCGGGGGGCGGGTGCTGCGGTGCCGGCGGAGCCCCTGCCACAGCGACCGGCCAGCGAACGCAGCGCGTCCTGCTGGGGCCGCGCTTAACCCGCGTTTCCCTTTTGCCAGGAGCGAGCTGGAGGAGGCTACGGGGCGGTTTGGAGCGGAAGCGGCTGGGGAGGGTTCCTGGCGGAGGTGGACGTGGGCGGTGTTCCCCGGTCTCCCTTCCGCAGGAAGCGAAGGGGTCGTGACAGTGGTGCSAGGTGGAGGAGCTTGGTGTTTGGGTTTTCACTCGTTCCTCTGTTTCCTTATTCCTGCACTCTTGTTTTCCTCAGGAGTGCCCATTGTGAAAAGAAAAGTGTAATATTGCAACCGTGAAAATGTTTCATGGGTTTTTTTTTCATGTACACATGTCTGTTGCTGACTTGCTTGTCTAAGGTCATCAGAGCATCCCTAATTGAAAGCTTTTAAAAGTGATAACCCAGAGCTCATTTTTTTAAGCTATTATAAACTTCCATTCTAATTCGGTCATATGTAAGAATTCTTGTGGTCATTTCCATTCGTTAGTTGTGTTCACTTTTTAGTTGTTGCCACTGTGATGATATGCAAAAGGGATTAGATAACTGTATGAATGATAGCTCCATAAAGGACTAATAGTTTAAGTTGGCACATCTTCCATCTTATACCCCAGATACAACCATCTTGGATGCTTGGGAGCTGAGGGCAGTGCCAGCCCTGTCCTCGTCAAATGATTTCTCTGTTTTCCACTGTTGGAAGTAAACAGCTGGGTTGGATGGACCATCGCTGGGGTGGCCCAGGGCATTTCATTGATTATTCTGAGAGTACTGAGAGTGCTAACAGTGCTTTTTTGTATTTTGGAATCCTCACTTTTACTGTTCTCTGAAAAGTACTTCTGTGGTTTTGACTCTCACTGTGGGTAACAGTTCACATTGCATTGATACGACTCCATTCAAGGCAGAATCATAGAGTGTAGAATATCCCAAGTTGGACAGAACTCACAAGGTTCATCAAAGTCCAACTCCTGGCTCTGCATAGGACCTCCCCCAGAATCACACCATGTGCCTCTTTCTCCTGTTGTCGTCCGGACAAGGGTTTAACAGTGAAAAGCCCTCCAGATAGATGTTGCTTGATGGCAGTACACTTGGGTGAAGATGGTGTTTGTCTTCTTTTTAAATCAGGGTAGCTCACTGCCAGTATACAGAGAACTGGTATGACCAGCAAAATGGTACCTTTTGAGTGGCAGCCTTTAGATGTTCTTGAGATGTGCATAAAGGCCATCCTTATGTCTGCTTGGGTAATGAGGA
The DNA here is from genome assembly GCA_018881555.1 of Amblyornis subalaris. Lineage (NCBI taxonomy): Eukaryota > Metazoa > Chordata > Aves > Passeriformes > Ptilonorhynchidae > Amblyornis > Amblyornis subalaris. Next base: position 5,204,377 of record JACAXG010000047.1, on the reverse strand, counting down.
AACCTAGGAGAGTCATGTTGTATTTCTCCTGATTAGAAAGCTGAGCTGCTCTTACTCTGTAAGCTAGGCTGTGCAACAATGAAGGTACTGCTAATTCCCAGGCAGGATCATGGGGACTTTGTGATTTACCAGGGCCTGTCATCAGSTGTGACTTCATGTTTTCGCTGTAACTCTGGACTATATCAATCAGAGCAAGAACAATTACACTTTCTCTTCTCCCGTTCAATTTTTCTCATCCCTAAAGCTATGGTCTAGGTGACACAAAATACCCCTTCTGAACTTTTGGAGACCTGTAGGGCATTGCCTTCCTTTCCCGAAAGCATAAATTATTAAAATGAGTCTGCAAGTTTCTGTCATACTTTCCAAATACAGAAAAACACAAAGGCATGGAGTAAAGGCTGAAAAGACAAATGTCTAAAAATCCTAAATAAATTCTGGAATTTGGAGCTTGTTTCATGTGTGTATCTCTTCTGCATTTCCAAGAGGAGCTGCTGGTAACAACGTCCACAGCAAACAGTACAAAAATTAGTATTTGAACTAATGTCTACCTCTTTTTTTCCCTAGGGTGACACAACACAAAAGAACCTCAGGATGTCTGTAGTTCAGCCAGGGACGGCAACACTTCGGAAAGCAAAGAAAGTCACTGTGAAAACATGTCTTGATAACCCCTTTGTTTTTCAGTGGAGAACCATAGATGGAGAAGATATGCATTTTATACTACAGACCTTAGAAGAAAGGATTAAACATATTGGACTTAAAAAAATTGAGAGTCCAAGAAAGAAAAAACGCTCCCTTACAAAAAAACAAACGGAAAGAAAGTGCGACACTGGCACCAATGAGCTCCCTAAAGAAGAGGAAACAGAAAGCCATCAACGAAAACCGGGATGGACTGACATAAGTATCAGAAGACAGCTTGCTATTGGCGTTAATGAAGCTACCAAAGCATTGGAAAAAAATGAACTTCTTCTCTTGCTGGTGTGCAAGTCTGCCAAGCCTGCCATGCTCACATCGCACCTGATCGAGCTGAGCGCAAGCCGCGCCACGCCAGCAGGGCAGGTGCCACGGCTCAGCGAGACGGTCGCGCCCCTTCTTGGCTTAACATCCATTTTAGCACTCGGCTTCAAAAAGCAGTCTGACAAATTCACGGAAGCAATAGAAGCAATAATTCCAAAGATACCAGCTTTGGAAGTGCCATGGTTTCAGTACCGAACTGAAGAATCCGTGGCTTGTGCAGATACAGATTCTTCAGAAAATCTGGAACCCGAAGAGCTTGCAGAGGTGCTGGGGGATGAGCTCACAAGTCAGAAGCGGAAGCATATAGAAAGCAATCAGCGTGATCTTTCAAATGTAATTYTGCAGCCTTTGAAAATCAAGAAACTTGTCCCAAATCCCAATAAGATAAAGAAACCACCTCGCAAAAAGAAAAAGCCTTTTTCAGCGTAACTGATTTTAGTTTGGTTCTTTCTATTAGACTGATTTTTTAAATGCAGATTGGAGTACAGTTCTAACTGAACAATTTTTTTAGGCTTTACAGTGTAAAGCTCTTGAATATAACATGAACTTTATGTTGCATTTGGTTGAGGTACTTTCTGCTTCAATAAAGAATATTGATCAGACTTGAGTGTTAGTCTTTACCTGGGGATAAGTATTTCATTTGCAACTGGAGATCACAGAGTTAAAGCCATTAATGAACATGCTGAAATAATTTTAAGACATAATTAATACTTCTTTGGAATTAATGCAAAGCATTAAATGAACTTTGTATTTTTACACAGATGAACATGCTTTAAGCAAAACAGATTTAAGTATAATTACTCAAACAAATCAATATCAAAAGTGAAAGTTTATTTAAACAAAGGTCCATGCCAGTGTAAGTCTTTTAAAGCTGGGTTCAAGTAAACAGCTGTAATAGCCCAGGTGGACTTCCCTTTTGATCTCTATTATAGTTTGTTCTGATGAACAACAACTTGTTTTGGTCACGAATGTATGCAGACTTGGGTTCCACCTGATACCTTGKGTACGGTATGCTGGAGGAAAAGCTATTTTCAAATACAAAACACAACCAAATTACTACTGCTGCAGTATGAAAAAAAAATACCTCCATATGCAAACTATTAACACACATCCTGTGAGAAAATGTAAACCTAAACTCCATTAGATTTCTAAATGAAGTCTAAAATTATTTCCCAGGAAATTGAGATAAGCCATATACTGTTGTATATAAAGTAAATGAGAACCGCTACAAGACCAAAAACATACCACGTAGGTTGAGTTTCCTTTAATTTTTCTGGGGACTACGAACAGTTTCCTACAGAGGGTGTTGTGTTGTAGGAAGGAAGGGAAATTGTGCTGCAATTCAGACAATCAACAGCCTAGGAATTTACTTGTAGAAGAAAGCATAAAATACCTTAACTGAGTTACTTTGTTCCTTAAAAGGTAAAATTTACATGTATTTTTCAGAGATTTGCTAATCCAGACTTCAGTGCCATTCAATAGCTCATGTGTATTTTTGATTTATTTAGAAATTACTTTAGTTCATGATACCAACTACAAAGGTAGGCAATAGCAATGAGCAGTGATTGTGTAGTACAGATGCTCCTTGAAGTTTAAACAAAGCATTTAATGCTAAAATTTTTGTCCTTGTCAGAGAGTGCAAGAAGAGCTGAGATTGCTTTGCTTTGCTTTGTAGTCCTTCATACACGTCCTTTGTTCTGGCTTTCTGGATGCAGAAAACTTTGAAGGCATGCTAGCACTAGTGTATTTCATTCCCAGGCTGGCTAACCATAGCATAAGAGTCTTAGCATTTACACAGAGCATAAGGATTAGTTTTGGTAAAGAACAAGCACGGCAATCACCTTTCAAGCACTTCACCGCCTGCCCTATCTCTGTCTTCAGGGATTTGTGTTTCCTCTGCAGAYAGGAAGCTACTTTGAGAAAGAAATTAGAGATGTTTAAAAAGCCAGGTGGGAAAGGTGGTGGAGCAAGCTTTACATTTGCCAATCCTTGTGCAAATACGTATTAGGTTCTGAGGAGTCTTACCTTCATAGCAGGCCTAATGCACACAGGTTCAACCTTGGAAACAACAGAAGAGCCTCTCCTATTGAGCTCCTGACAGTGGCCCCCCATGGATATTCACCTTTTGTTTAGTACCTGCTTAGGAAGTGAGTTACCACAATTTACACCTCCAGAGTAACTGTCTTATTGCGTCGGTGCAAGCTGGGACACCTTCAAGATTCAAGTCCTCTTGATGCTGTGATACTTCAGCAAAGCACTACAGGTGAAGAGCACTCAAAAGGGACAGAAGGAGCCATGCTTAACACACACAAGCTCACGAGCAGAACTTTCCAGGAACTGCCCCAACACTCAGGCTCAGATGCCTGCTCCCCTCACGCTCTCTGGCTGATACATTTTCTCTCTCAACTACAGTGCTGCACAGCTGCTTCTACAAGAGCATGACTCTGCCCTCCTTCCCCTCAGTTAACGTGCAGAGTGAGACAGAAAACGAGACAGAAGTTTATCCCTTGGATTCAGAAGCAAATGGCACTATTTTACTAGAAGAGAGCGCAAGACTGGCCATGCTCCTTTCTTCATGTGCCCTAACCTGAAGATCTGAGCAGAAAGCCAGGCTGCAGGAAACCCAGATTCAAGTATGTCTTCTACCTGGACATATTTGGTCTCATCCTGGCCTCAATTTTACAAACAGTACTTGGGAGGATTTGCCTTCTGATTTCAGAGAAGAAAGGAGAAAAGAACACGTCTGCCTAACATTTCTTCCATGTGTATTTTTTTAAGGGGAAGGCAGGCAAAGAACATGACCATATTTTCCACCTGGCATTCAAGACCACCCATCTGGATTAGGGAGAGCTGGGCTGTGATTTCTTAGCAAGGAAGTACCTTAGCCATGAGGACAGAGCTATGCCCTGCTGTCCCAACTCATGTTGGGCAGCCCTGAGCGAGGATTGCTGAGGCTCCTTAGAGCAGAAGCAGAACACACTGAGCCCCTTGGTGAATCTCCTCTCCTCCTCCATCCCGGAGGGCTCCAATGAGAATGCCCTGCCAAGGAGGCACCTTCTTGGCTTTTAGGAGTTAAAAACTTAAGTCTTTGATGGAGTTAAGATTAAATCCTTCTTGTTACCTCAGATATCACTACCATCAATTACATTTTCAGGCACTTAGTTCTGCTCAGGCCTCACAGAGAGTCCAAGCTCTCTCTGCACCACCTGTTTTGACTGCGACTAGCAGAAAGGTATCAGAGTGGCCAGAGATGTAAAGCCCAACTGCACCATTAGGTCTCCTTTGAAGTCCTTTCAAATTCATGAGGTCCCGAGCTCGTGCACAACCAGAGGTCAAACAAACCACGTTCAGTCCCTTCCTTTGTTTGAAGGAGGTCGAATGCTTTAATCAGCTATAATGCAATAAGGGAAAGTATTTACCACTGTTTCTAGGGCAGAATCCTCTCACCACAATTCAACAAGAAAAAGAAATCAAACCACAAACCATTCACACATTGGAAAAGGAACGGGCAGAAAGGAAAACCCCACTGCTACAAGGAGGTGGGTAGGGCTAACAGTTATGAAGAACAGACAAATTTATGTTCATGTACAGAATTAAACTTTCAGCAAAATCTGCTGTCAGAATTACAGGCATGTTTAAAAGGAAAGTTAGACATTTGCATTTCATGAGATATTCAAGTCACATTCAAAAGATGCTCACAGCACAGAGGCTTCACTACCACAATTTGGCACTTTCAGCTAGAACAGTTTCTTAATGCAGATTTTCTCAGTGCTCACGATTCTGCAGCATCCATGAGCTGAAAGAACTGCTATCATCTCTAGCTATGACGCTATGCTGGAATGCATATAAAGTGCTTCAGAAGCCACTCTCGTTGCCGAGCATTCATGAGGGAATTAAAACAGCTCCACCCAACAACAAAGATCAGCCCTCCTACATTTCCGGAAGTGCAGTACTGAAACTTCCGAGGACTGAGGGCAGAGCATTTCTCTTCTGCTTACCAGCCGCATATATAGCAAAACTTCTTGTTCCAAAGTCAGGATAAAAACACTACTGGGAACAATTTATGAATACATATTTACACAAGGTACTTTTCATTAGAATTACAGACTTCATAGGAAATCAAAGTAGACAAAGGAATATGTGCAATTTCGCAGAAGCATTGAAAACATTCAAACTATAAATATCCTGATAGCACTACTAAAATTCTTAGTTTTACACACAGGCTGATGTTATTCTACTGAGGAAAACTAAGGTTTTGTGCCACAACTGTAAATTAAGTACAGTAATGTATTATCATTCTGGCAACATAGATAACACCTGCACTGAACAGTGCGATACTGTTAAATCAATCCACTGATCTACTGAAGATCAAAGTACAAATCTGTATTTTTTATTGATTTGGCAGCGTTGCTTATGGAGAAACAAATGCACTAGTTAAACCAGTACATTGTCATACTGCTTCCGTTACAAAAACATCCAGGACTTTCATAGAGCTACAAACATATCGTACTTCGTGATTTTCCCCCAAATGATGATATCCACGTTAAGTAAATAAGCAAAGATACTCCAGTTTGTATCCTTCATTCTGTTACACTGACAGACATACACCACCACTTAATAAATAGAAATGCAGCAGTTCATCCACATAATAGCAAATATTTTTGTACCCTAATCCACCACTGAAGTTCAGTTTGTACAAAACAGTCTTTTCTACAGAGTGGAAAAAAATACCTTCTTCTCATCAAGGTGCAAGCTAAGCTTTGAAACTTAAATGAATGTGCTTTTTATTCTTTTCATGGACAATAGAAGAGTTTCATGGACCTTCTGATCTATCTGAAAATGCATAAATTTGGTCACATGTGGATGTCTTCATTGATCAGATTTAACGGACTATTTCAGTATCACTGACATTGTGCTTTTACTCCTCTTGAACAATACCATTTCAAGAGTCATGGAGATCAAATTAACTCAAACRATGACCTCAGAGTTCTAAAAACATAAGCGTTCTCATTGTAATACAAGACCAACCTAAAGGAAGAAGAAGAATATAGTATTTTAGTTCAAGTATGGCAATAAATCTAAACATCAATTTAAGTTTTCTGCATCTCAATTATGGATCATAAACAGGGCCAATTAGAAAAGTTATTTTTAAAACTTCTGTCCATTTTTGGCCAGTGTAGATTAATGTACCATTACACCTAACGGAATTCAGAAATTCATTTTCCTCCCTTACCTTTTCAGATTCCATGCCCGGACACCTCCAGTTGTACAAATAATACTGCAAATTTCCATCTCCAATCCCAAACTTGAGTTTTTCCAGGAATGTTTTGTTTTCCATTAAGTCTAGTGCATTGAACACATCAAATCCTTTCTGGCAACAACAAAACATTTTAAAAATTTTACTTTTTAAAGTTTCAAATGATGCATAAATGATACTTTACACAGTGGCATACAGTATCCAAGAGACCAGGCTAATTAAAAGGAAAAAAGACAAAGGACTAAAACTTGCCTTTTAATTAGGTAAACACAAAAAAACTTCCCAATAAAAACTAAAGTATAATGCACAACTTTCCTTGAAGATTATCTCCAAAAAGGTACAAATTTTAAAGCCACTCTCAGGGCCTAAGGTCTGAAGAGTCCCTAAGGCATTTTCCATAATTTTATCCTTACAGGCATGCATTTTTTACAGTCACATACAGCGTTTTGACACACATGGCCTATTCTAGTTGAAGCTGCATAAATACAGCTTATGGTATTTTTCATCAATTTATCATTCTGTAACTGATAAACAAATTTTTGTGATTTAGTCCCTTTCTAAAATGCCATTGTCTTTAGAACTCAAAACTTTCATGTGATTTTCCCTCCCCTACTCATGCACCCTCTACCAACTCCTCTTTTTGTAAACCTCCCAAATTCACCACTCAGAGCCATTTTTTGTCTCAGAAGAGCCACGTGGCCAAATCAGTCTCAGAGTTTTGTACATCAATACAAACATACTCAAATCCTAACTCACTGTGAACTCTTAAAAAGCAACATAAACCCAAGGTCAGTTAAGCCATTGCAGCAACAATCATCATGTATGGAGAGCTGAATCTCCTTGGGGGTGTGGATATAAAAGTCCATTTATTTGCAATTAACTGCAAGGGAGTCTGACCTAAGATCTTGGAGTCTTAACAGCACAAAGGTAGTGCACCAGCAGGACATGATTCACTCTTAAGACAAARGTAAGGTACAAAAAAATAATGCTTAATTACTTAAGCACAAGAAGATGGTGTAAGGAACATTCTTTACTCAGTAAAAAAATTAGACTTTTTTTTTTTCTTTTAGATGAACATTCCATGTTAGGAAAAGAGAGGTTTGAAGAAAAAGAGCATGAAGTCCTACATCAGGACTATTTAAAAGAAAGTCACAAAGCCCAGACAGTGAGTTTAGTAAGGTTTCCCACCACCTTACACAAAGATCATTCTGTGTGCAGATGAAGCTATGCTAAGTTAACTGTGCTGTGAAAAACACACAGAAACAAGACAAATAAGGTGACAAGGATTTGACATTTGGTATTGAAAGTAAATTTTGAAATATTCCAAGTTAGTAAGTAACAGAAATCTAAGAAGGCAGGAAGGAAAGTGGGGGAGAATAGAGACATACTCTAGATACAAACACACTGAGTTGTGCAATTAAACACTCAAAATTCAAACTAAACTCTACAGATGTAGTTTTAATTCAGTAACTAAACATCAACAGATTAGATTCAGGTTAGTATCTTCTGAGAAGTATAAAAAGGTTTCTGTTCAAAGGTACTTTTCTTCACAGCTCTGATAGACCATTGAAGCAGGTTCAGAAGTGAATTTCTTCCCCGTGTTCTAGATCTAGAAACTTGGCGTCAGCTTCAACAATAATATACACACGATTTTAGAGGGATTATCCTGATGCAAAATCCCACTGGCTCCATACAGAATACATAGAACCTAAGTGAATAACTCAAATTTTGGGTTTTACTTTGAAGGTCAGGTGTTTTGTCCTGTAACTTCCAAGATTGTACTAGATTTAGTTCTAAACTAATTTTATACAGTGTGATATGAAGATAAAAATAAACATCAACTGACACGCAAACCCTAAAAGCAATTTGCTGAGCTGAATTTGTACCTCCAAAACCCAGGCTTTGGAGTAAAAGCACAGAAAGGACTGTGGTGGGCTGTCCCCAGACAAGAACCAAACACCCACACAATCTTTGGTTTACTCCTCCGCCACAGGATAGGGAGAAAATAGAAGGACGGCAAGATGCCTTGTGAATCAACATAACRACAGTTTAACAGAGAAAGCAAAAGCTGAAGGCACAAGGGAAGCAAAAACAAGAATTCATCCACTACTTCCCATTGCGACAGATGTCAAGCCACTTCCTGGGAAGCAAGATCTCAGCATGTATAATGGTTGTTAGGGAACATAAACACTATGACCGGAAGCATCCCCCCTTCCTCCTCCTTTCCTTCAGCCTTTTTTGTGGACCAGAACATCATATGGTGTGGAATATCCCTTTGGTCAGTTGGGGTCACCTGTCCTGGCTGTGTCCCATCCCAACTTCTTGCCCACCCTTGGCCTCCTCACTGGAGAGGAAAGAGAAAGCCTTCAGGCTGTGCAAGCACTGTTCGGTAACAGCCAAAACACTGGTGTGCTACCAGCCCTGCTTTAGTCACAGGCAGAGGAAGGTGCAAAACTTTGTGGTCAGACCACAGAACCACGTCCTCACCCATCCCATCTGAGGCCTAGAGAATGGCCAGACACACAGCTCCCTATGCCACACTTCTAATGGAGACCAACTGTTACTCCTTTTTCCAGCCTGACTTTTAAGAATAATTACYGGTATTTTTAGCCACTTCTGAAAATTATACTAGCCTCTCAAAGTCTGTCTCTGAACTTCCTTTTGTATCATTCTGGAGCCTGAAAAACCAGGTTCTGTATTCCCCATGACTATCCAGGAGTCTTCCCTGACAAATAGTTACTGAACTGCTCATAGGTCAACAAGCCTCAGCAAGCAGTTCCTGTCACAGATGGCAGCTCATCTGCAATACTGAACATGGCTGAGACAGACGGGTTGAAGACTCTGTGGCTGCTTTCATGCAGCCTGAAATCTGAACAGATAGAGCCTTTGCAGACCATCACTGGCTTCATACAGGACCAACACAGAAATCCCTATGGCACATGCAGACAGCTCCGAGCATGGCAGGCTGGAGCACAGACAGCACAGCCTACACTGAACACTCCCCAGGGGTACCACCACCAGCAGTGCAGCAGCAACTCTCCAGACAGAATGAGGAGCAGGAAACATGCCTGTGCTCTGCAGCGTGCTAAGAACGGTTGCTAGAATGGATGCCATGGACTGGATGAAGCCTGTGCAGTGCTGTGAATTGCCCAGGTCACTGAGAATTCATTCAGTGCTGGCATGTGCCATTGGTGTTAGCACTGCACTCCCACGGAGCCCTGATGACTAAGAGCTGAGCGATAGTTTTTTTATTGGACAGTACCAAACTCTCAAAATCCTTCTGTTTAAGAACTTCATTTATCGTCTTTTCCGTTCCATTCACCCAAACCATCTATCACTGTAATTCCATACATGAAGGTATGCTTAAAAGCTGCAACATGACATCATCTACAGAGCTTTACAAGTAGCAATGATAAAATAATAAAGCTCACATAAATAAACTTTTACATTTTTTAGAAAGAAAATATTATTTTAAAAAGCAAAATGTATTTGACAGGGCTTACTAATTCATCTCCAAAGGAAATGATTTTAGTGATACTTTTCCTTCTTCTGATACTTAGTGACTATGGTCATCAGTGTGCCCTCCGGTGTTTCCACAGTTCAAGCTATTGCAAATACTTTATGCATTTGTCATTCCCTAGCATCACTCAAAGTAAAAAGGAAAAACAAGCACAGTCCTTTATATTTTGATATATATATTGTATATGTCTCATCAACTGCACTGTGTGCTGTAGACAGTAAAACTGAATGCATTGGCATGGATAAATTGCTCCAGTTCTTACCTTGCCACCACTCCTAGGGATACTTGTGTGAATGAAGCAGAAAAAAAACAGCCTACAACTTACCAATTTAGCTATAATGAGTGCATCATTCATTAAGTCCAAGAGGGGAGTCTCTGTATGAATATTGTAAAAGGAATAGGCAGCTTTGAGGCTTTTATGAACAGGATGATGCATCACTGTTGAAGGTAATGTGTAGAAACTGAGGAAGTCTGTTAAAATACCATTTGAGCCCTACAAAAGAAAAACAAACAAAAAAGTCACTTAACAAGAAGTAATCAGTTATTGGTTAGGAAAATGTGGCAGTTCTACAGAAAGTAAGTAATAAATGCAGCAAGGTTTGTGCACTGTAAGTACTATGGTACAACAGCTGGTCTTGGCTAAGACTTGAGGAAACAAACATTTAGATTTTTCTAGCCTATTACACCACTAACATTTTGACAAGCAATTGTCAAAGCAGTTCAGGTCGTTTCTCAAGCACACTTCCACTAAAAAGTATAGAAGCTTTTTTCCAACTGAACTTATTTTTAATAAAATTTTCTTAAAATATTAAGGATATTTTAAAAATCTGATGACTTTCGCATCAAGGAATAATTTTCTCATCTTTCTAAAAATGGAGAAAAAAGTACACTGTGCTGGTGTACCAAGCACATTTAAATATTAACCAACAAGCACAACCTATTTGTTGGAGAACAGTGCTAAATCATGTTGAAATTCTAATAAAACCAGTAGTCATCAAAAAAGGTACTTATACAGAAATGTAAAGTATGCTACTTAAAATTTCTTAATTTCATGCACCTAAGGAAGTTTAACCATCTTCAAGAGTGTTGATTAGAAGGAAATAGGAAATAATTATTGCATGGGTTATGATTAACATGCTGAACACAAAAAGCGCCCCAGATTTTCTCTCCTGGTATCTCCAAAAGATAAGGCAAAGGAGACATACAAATTCTTGTTCTTGTTTGTTTGCTTTATTTTTGAATGACTAGTGCCCACTAATTAAGAGTTCAATGAAGGACCTCACATGGATCCTTCAATTAGTAGTACTTCTAGAGCAAGAAGTAAAACAGTTGAACATATCGCATGCAAAAAAGCTTTTGTCTTAGAGCAGGTATAGATTCTGTAGTAGAGTAAAACTAACTACAAGCAACAGAAAAGTTACTGAGTCACTAACTAAATTCAGTAAGGATGATGAAAATATTAACTCAGAAATTATACAGAGTGTTTTAAGGTTAATTTAGATCTGCACGTTACAAAAATGACTTAAAAGTCTGATACTAACTTCTCCAGGTCACACAGGTCTTAAAAAGATTTTCAGCACTAACAAACCCACATTCCGTGTAGTGAAAAACTAGTTTAAGAGCCAGTATAAAACAAGCAAGTGAAAACACTGCTGTTTAGTTAATATGGCACTGTTAATGTCACATTCAGCTGATCCTGGTGCTTGTGAACTCTCCTGCAGCCTTGAACTCACAAAGCAAGCCAGGGAGCAGGGCAGAGGGCGGGGAGAAGAGGGTGTGGAGAAAGAAGGTGGGACTATAAATTAGACCATGGAAAAATCCAATGAGCACTAGACCCACTACAAAGTAAGTAGGAAGCGAAGCTTGGACAATAAAAACTGATGAGCAGGACCTCTCATCTCCAGAAGCACTAGGTTTCCTAATTCAGCTGAGGATCCTGCACAAATTCAGGTTGCAGCGTGGGAACGCTGAGCTTCACAACCTAGAGCTTCTATGAGGAGAAGGTTTAGGGATGTTAGTGCTGATCATTTTTAAATAACCTTATCACTTATCACAGAGATTTCCACTCCAAATGCTAATCTATTCCTGCACTTCCGATTTTGAGAAAAGCATTACCAACTGTTTGGAGGGTGGAGGTGGTAGATGTTTGTGTATGTGTATATATACAAATTCATACATGTATATACACACATTTTTTTACTGGAAAAAACCACATTTTACTGAAGCAAATCATCAAAAAACAAAATTCCCCCAGCAGGTGCCTATAAAATTGGTTTTAAGAAAAAAGAATTTTGTAATAGTGTATGGCAGAAACATCTACACCTGGCAGAATGACAGTCAATTCAAACCAAATCCTTATCTCAATCACTGCATCATTTTTCTTTTTTTCTAGAAAAGGAGGTTTGAAGACCACTGCTTCTTATTATGTCATATCTCTGTGGAAAAATAATCAAGAAATGTGGGTGGAAGACTTGATCTTAAAACATATAAGGTTCTTTGCTGCAATCTTCCCAAGACAGTGATTATTTTTATATTTCAGAATTCTTCTTTAAGATTCTTATTATAATAGCACTGCAGTTTATCACAACTAAACATTTTCTTGTTAACAGAATGTAATACAAAGAACAAAGCTTGGACTCATGATATCAAATTCTACCTCTAACACACACTTTTCATACTGCCCATATTTCAAAAACTTCATGCTGATATGAACGACATGTTAGGGCATATTTTACCTCTACCACGTAAGTGTCAATAATATGATCCCGAGGCAGGAACCAGTGGGCTACCTCTTCTTCATCCATCACAGGAGCAAGATTAAATTGTTTCAAGTAAGTATTGATTAATTCTTGTACTGCTTTAGTATCTTTTTGTTCCATTGGTCTTAAACCTGAAGTCTTTGTGGCCTTATTGTAAGAAAAGAAAAATAAATGTTAAGATGTTGAAGGAAAACTGCAAACACAGCAAAGGCTGAAAGTAGGTTGCAGAGTCACTCCACTTGCTATAATGCATTCATTATTAGCCTACTTTATCCCAGCCACCTAATTCATTATGCTATTTTACCAAYAGCTTTCAGTCAGAATTCCCTCTCTTCTAATTATTGAGACAGTCTGGGGCACTTCAATCTTTTTATTTCATTATTGAAACAGCTTCATTTCTCCAGAGAAAGTACCATCGCCAACAGCCTAGACTTTGTGCAGTTGGTATTTTTWAAATTTTTTTTAGGTCAATCTATTTCTTATCTTCTTCTGAACTACCTGGGGCCGAGACATAGAAACAAAACAAAGAAACTCCCACATCAGAAGTTACCCGGAGACAAGAACACAGGCAACTCAAACTTACGGAAATTAGTCAAGCTATACATCGATGTCAGCTGATTAAGTTTAATTAGAAATTATTTAACAAAAAAGATTTTGTCTGTTCTTAGCACTTGAAAACTCGCCTGCTAACTCAACTTTCTATACAGGCACAACTGCTATTCTGTTAACAAGAAAGCTTCTCATAACTTACCGCTGCCTGAAATTAAAAACCTGCAGTATTTTAACAAATGAAGTTATTTTTCTGACTTTAAACATCAGAAAAGGAAAAAATTACTTTCTAGTACTATGCAATTAATGTTTAAACAAGCCAAAGTGAATAAAGTTTTCTTCCAAGCTTTTGTTAGCCTTCATGGATATTTCCTTTTTGGGGAGGCTAATCTTATTCTCTTCAGAGCTCATCCTGCCTCATCTGTCTGAGCTACATACTTGGGCACGTATCACATTAATCATAGCAAAGTCAATTGCAAGACCCAGGTAGAGACTTGATTACTGGAAGCCTGAAATTAATGTAGCTGATTACGCTTTGCCCAAAAGGTGTTATTCTGGGGGAGGTGTTTATTCATGCACTCTGGGAGTCAGCAGCCAGATGAGAAATCAAGGCACATTTTGCCACAGCTCTGGCCTCTGTATTACATTTCAGTCGCTCTGCTTTTCTAGGCAGCCTGGGACTATGGTTTGACTTCAYAACAGCACATCATCTATATTTTTAAATGCCCTTATTCCATAAGGGTGCACACCTGACAAGCAAGAAGGATGAAGGAAAAGCAGCTGGGCTGGAATGTCTTTTTTTCCCACTAATGCTCAGAATGGCCACCAATAAATGATTATTTGCAACCCCAGAAGTGAGGGAAAGTGTACAGAACTGTGCTAAAATTTGTTTCTCTGCTGCACTGGGCACATATTCATGTGACTGTCCTGCATCAGGACCCGTTGGTCAGGAAAAGACATACAGCGACACACATGCTTCTGTCCTGACTCTAAACACAGACAAAATTTATTTCTTTCAGAAAACTTGTTGCCTAAGAGATTAAACACTTAAAAAAAMCCCCTTTTATTTTTTATACCTACAGGCACATGCATAGCCTTTAGTGAGGGTGGTATTTATTAATTACAGTATTTATTATATCTGAAAACCTTTTTAATTCAGGCTGTTCAAGTGATTAGGAATTATTAATTCTCTTAAAGGGAGATGAGCTCCTAGTGGCAATGATATTCCAAGGACACTAAGAAAAGAGGTTAAAATGCAAGAAATAGTGTTTCGTACTGAGGGACAGGATAGCATGGCCTGAATGAACGAAACTGTTTGACAATACCATTCATAACAGCTTGAAACTGAGGAAAAAGATCCTAAACAGCACTTAGTCCCTTTCTCAGGAAAAAAAAAGCCCTCCAAATAAACCCAAAGCACTAGATCCAAAGAGAAAACATCAGAACAAAGATTAAATCTTTATTTTCCATGGGAGAAGCTCCCAAATCCAACCTAAAAATAAAAGAAACCCCAAGGTATATAGACCCATACATCACTTAGTTTTGAAATCTGATTTTGAAAGCGCCTATTTTCTATGTGCATTTCTGTGTACAGTATATGTTTGCCTTAGCTATATTTTTATGAATGAGATATATTGTTTTCCATAATTCACGTTTCTGTTGAAACTGATCTAAGGTCTAAGCCAATCAAACCACCACAATGATAAAGGAAAATGATCAGGGTACAACTGTTATGTCTAATGATTCTCTGTAGTTACACTTTTGGTACTATAAGTAAGATCCTTATTCTTTAAACTATTCACTTCCTGAGTTGTTTCCGTAAGAAATGTTACTTGAGTTGCAACCAAAACCTATGCTTGAAATTGTATACTGCACTCTTTAGTCTGTTAAAAATGTCTTCAAGACTTGATGGAAGCTATATTTAGCTGTCCAAGATTAAAACCTAATTAATTTGGTTATTAATTCTTAAGCTCTGAAAACTGCCGCCCTGCACGCAAGGGAGAAGCTGCATGTGCAGCACAGTTGGCACCAGGCAGCGCAGGAAACGAGTCTCTCCGACAGCAGCAGGAGTACAGATCAAGCCATGGCATGTGCTTTATTCCGAGGGCTGCTCAGCCTGCTACTCAAATATCTGAGCAGTAAGAGAATCTGCAGCACCAAGAGAAATACAGCAACAGACACAATTCTCCAAAATCACATAAGCCATTATTAAGTACTATAAGTGAGGAAAAAAGTGTTGTCTTTAACCAAAAAAAAGGATTTGTTTAAAAAAAAAGAGGTTACTGATACAGTACAGGTAAAGGACACTCTGCAATCCCTTCAAAAAAGGCAGCTTTTACAAGCAAATAAATTGTTTTCAGCCATAAAGCTCAGACTAAATTCTATAGGCTATTAATTACAGCAATGAGAGTTCTTAATAGTACGTAGTATTTACAGTGACTTGCCCTGTCACGGAAATGCACCCTAAGGCTTTTTACAAKCTTAACTATTAGCTGCAAACATGAGAAAAAATATTTTTAACTACCCTAGCTATGCCAGCACACTTGTTTTTTACTAGACCATGCAAACAAACAGTGCACAACATACTGAAGTGGCTTTTGCTGAGCCTGCTCAATGCAGAAGAACAACATTCTCTGACAGAACAGAAAAAAATGTGAATTAGAGTGGAATCAACAATAAGATTGTACTCGGCCAAGTTGCTGATGGACTTCTCTGAGAATTTTAAGACGTGAACTGTTGATTTTCTGTTCCAGTAATCTCTTATCAGATTAAACATACCGAGAATAGTTTTATGCATCTTCAACTCAATCCCACATGTTTGTGAAGTCAAGCTTTCTGGGTATTTTCTCCTTTGTTTGTTTAAGGATTTTAGGTCAAAATTTATATTTTCTCCATAGAGATCCAGATTTTCATCAATAGTCTCTTCTGTTTAGTATAGCCCTTAAGGTCTTTTTCATCAACCAGAGATTTTTTTTTAATGCCGTGCATGCACTGCCTTTACACAGAAAAGCCTGTGCTGTCAGAGACAGATGGAAGGTTATTTTGGGCCTCACAATAACTGTGGGGATTCTCTAGAAGTCATACTGCTTACATCAGGAAGTCTGTAGAGCTTCATTGTTCTTTGTAGAGTCATGTTTCTACTCAAATGTGAAAATTTCACCTCCACCAATTTTCTGGGATTTAGCGATCGATGCCAATACCTGGAAATAAAATGAAATAATGAATTTAAATAGTGTTTTATGTGTCAGCGTCACTTGCATCTATTTCCCTGCTTTCTTGCTTGCTCCTTTTCTACTCTCAAATTTGTTTCTAAGCAAGCCTGTACTGTGTCTATAAGAAGGCTGATTAACAAAAAAAATTAAGGAAAAGCTATATCCAAGCAATGGCTTTTAAACAAGCCTGCTATCACGATATTTTCAATCTAAGCAAATGCTTTCTGATACAGAATGAGTAAGCACAGCCCTGAAAAACTCACCATACATACATAGTAACATTTATTTTCTTGTGCAGACAGGACCCTCTGCTTATGTTTAGGCATTTTTTTTGAAGGAGCTCTCCCTTTCCTGGGAGGTCATTGTGCAACAGAGCATCCCTGGTTATTCTAACACAGCATAGCTTTTTTTTTCCCCCATCCTTCCTTACAGAAACTTACAGGATCTTTGGTGTTGACAGGTACAAAACAATTTCAAATCAAAAAGTACTCTATCCTTCAGAAGGGTAAACAGCCGGACTAAAACTGCAGGAACTGAACTTCTCCTAGTAGAAATAAAATCCAATCCAGACAAATGAAATTATACTTGACTGTAACTTTTCCCATGTGGTAGTTTTCCCATAGTTATCAAATGCCAATAAAGTCCTTTCTCCAGGAAAGATGAAAGTATTTCAAAAAAGCAAATCATACAATTACCAGAAATGCTGTGCCATCTCTGGCAAGCAACCAGGTCAACAGGGAAGTATCCCAGCAGGGAAACAGGCCACTTGAAAAACACAGGTATACAATGTTGTCATTATTAGCATGGCTTCCACCAGAAGGTCAACAGAAACACCTATTATAGTAYGCTAAACAAACCCCCAATTAAATTTTAGTCCAAGAAACTGTTTTATTCAAGGTATTGGGAGGGAAGGGGGAAAAAAAACCCAAAACAACCCACCAAAAAAACCCAATCCTGACAAACACTCAGGCCTTCAGGTTAGTCAAGGCTACAACATTTAATATCTTAGAATTTTATGCTTTTACTGTTTTTAGACAATTTCATTAAATTTTCTTTAAAATTACTGTTATAGGAACCAATATTATTATGAACATCACCTAGGTTACCTGCAAGTGGCCACAGGTTTGGGAAGCACCACTCCAGCAGTGTAAACAGCCTGAAAAATTCCTTCCAAGTTCACTCTTCTGGTTATTTCCCGAATCAGAACAGGTGCTACCCGTTTAGATCTCAGTTTCTTATGGACACACAAAAAATTGATTTCTACCATTTTCTTCACACTAAAAAGACCGTTAAATAGTGGAAAAATTAAGGATAGTTAGACGTTGCATGTTTTTATTTGTATAATTACAATTTTCCATATTGTGACAGAAGAATTTGAAGTAAAATAAACTGGCCTGTGACAAAGTATATCTGCAACAAATACTAATCTATGATACCGCAGCTGCAATGGCAAATTGTGCAATATGCAAGCTATTTCTAACGGGTTTGCAATAGTCCTTTTCCAGAGATCTAACAAGACTTAACTGATTGCCTTGCTCTAAGATGCAGAATGGTATCCAAGCACACGCTATATGGTGTCATAATGCTTTACGTTTGGCAGTGTATGAAGATCTGGCTAAGAAGTCCAGTTCATCGACTATCCTTTAAATACTTTCCAGTAGGGTCAGAACATTGTATGGCATTATCTGCATCATCCATCAATAAGAAAATTCCTTAAATAAATATTAGTGCTCTTCACTCAAAGAAGCCCACAAGCTTTTTTTTTTTTGGGGGGGGGGGKGGGGTAGGAAGTGTAGAAAAAAGAAAGGTCTCTGCTACATACACAGGATTCTTCTGACTCTATCATCAATGAACCTCCTTCTCTCTTTTTAAGTTCTCTATAGCAATGGACACCAGTCTAAGATTTGTTTTGTGGCATTATTCTTTTACAAATACAAAAGTAATGGTGCATTTTACCTGTCATAAATACGAATATTTGCAGGGATGGCACTTATGAATCCTACCAGCTTTTTGTTTGAAGACACTCTAACCCCACAGTGCCATTGGGGTAACCAGCCTGGAGGACGTAATGCCCTAGAATTGATGACAGAAATAATTACAAATTACTGCCTAAGAAGATGTAATAAAAACACTCTTCTTTGCACTCCAGCCAGAACAGGATGCGGAACTTGCTACTCACCACAGAAGAAACTCAGGTGAATAATCAAACCTAAACATATTATCATCATCTTCTACGTAATTCTCATTTAACAGTGTGTATAACTCCTTCAGCTGAAAACACACACAAAAAATGCAAAGGTTTATCCACATATCAATCAGAATAAACTTGAATTATTTTTGATACATATAAAAATTGTTTTACTTACAACTTCAGCATTGCTAAGATCCAATGTGTCCCACATAAAACCTTGTGGCAAAGAATATGGCTCTAGGCGGACATTGTCCTTATCTGGTTCAATTGCACCATGTGAAGTTATAACTTCATCTTTTGAGGGAGGAAGAGGAAAAAAAACCCAAAAAAGTGTTACATTGCTAGCTTTCCTGATCGTTCTCTAAACTGCATTTAATTCACATCACATTAATTTTCTCATAATTATGTGAATGGAACAAGAAGCTTTTAAAAAATGCTGAAAAAAATTAGTATTATTAGTTTACACTACTTCTCATTCTCATAGACCACATTCAGACTAATGACTGTCTCATCATAATATTTACAGATATGCACAGAACCACTGTATCTCAGCTGATACCCTGTATTTCCTAACACAGGACAGCAACTTATCAGCACATGCACAGCATTTAGCCAGCCATGAGATCCACAGTCTCATCGTGAGAAACTTGCACTCACAGCTAACAAGCTATGGCTCAGATCCTGTTTACCACTGACTGGAACAGACCAGAACTCAACAGGATTACTCAGGAGCAGTGACATAGCAAAGCCAGGGCATTTAAGAGATACTGGTGAAATGTGAAATGTGTTCCTAAAATCCTACATGAAGGCATGCATTCTTCTCCTCCCTTACTTTACAGCTCCAGTCTTCAGTATAAACAGTAGCTGTTCCTCTTCTAAGGAGCAGCACCTACTAAATCATAGAATCATTTAGGTTGGAAAAGACCTTTAAGATCAGTCCAGTCACTAACCTTACAGTGCCAAGCCCACCACTAAACCATGTCCCTAAGCATCATATCTACACCTCTTTTCAATATCTCCAGGGATTGTGACTCCATTACTTCACCGGGGAGCTTCTTCCAATTCTCCACCATTTAGTGAACASATTTTTCCTAACATCCCACCTAAATTTCCCCTGGCACAACTTGAGGCCATTTCCCTTTGTCCTATTGCTTGTTAGCTGTAAGAAGAGGCTGACTCCCACCTG
Source organism: Amblyornis subalaris (assembly GCA_018881555.1). Classification (NCBI taxonomy): domain Eukaryota; kingdom Metazoa; phylum Chordata; class Aves; order Passeriformes; family Ptilonorhynchidae; genus Amblyornis; species Amblyornis subalaris. The sequence continues at coordinate 5,184,689 of JACAXG010000047.1, read as the reverse complement.
GCTACAACCTCCTTTCAGGTAGCTGTAGAGAGTGATAAGATCTCCTCCGAGCGTCCTCTTCTCCAGGCCAAACACCCCCAGCTCCCTCAGCTATTCCTCATCAGACTTGTGTTCCAGACCCTTCACCAGGTTTGTTGCCCTTCTCTGGATTCACTCCAGCACCTCAATKCCTTTCTTGTAGTATTGTCCTTTATGACAGTAGCCAGATTAAATTGTAAGGGCTTTGGACCTTCTGATTTTCTCCCTGCATAACCTCAGCATCCTTGTAGTCCTCCTGACTCGTCTGCCCCTCCTTCAATAGCCCTAAACTCTCATTTTCTTTCCTGAATTCCTATAGTGGTGCATCTCTCCATCCCTCTTTGGTTCTGCTCTAGGATCTCAGGAGTTCCTGATAAGCCTTGACCAAACCAGTTGGGTGATGAAATGTCCCTTGATTGTAACAGGAGCTCCTGCACAGTAAGGGTGGGAGCGACGCTGATTTTGTCAGGATCACCATTTGCCTGAACAAGGTGGGGAACAAGGGATAATCAGTTATACCCTAATAATCAGCTATTCCCGGCCTTAGAACACCATTTCCCTGAACTGTAGCCCAAGTGAAACGGTACCACTGTTACTGGATAGGTTTTTTTGGCTTTTTTTTTCCAAAAGCAGTTACCAATGTGGGTTACAGCTAGGATGGAAACTTACTGATGACTAAAGCAAATCATCTTGCAACCCTATGAAGAGCAGTCGTAAGTGAGGCCCTTTAAGGCATCCTGGACCACAGTGGGCTGAACCAGCACCTTCCTYGGAGTGGAACGTCTCTCGGAGCTTGCAAACCCACAAGTCTGTGATACTCTAAAGACTTGTTGAGGATGAGGCCTAGGCTGACATCCTCCACTCCTCGAGGCTCAACCCTTGCGTGCAGGGCGGCAGTTAACTTGAATGCAGAAGGATTCTGAAGTTAATTTAATGCAAAGATCCCTAAAACTATTTATTGAATTGACAGATTCTTTTTTCCACCTAAACACATAAAGCATATCAGCTAGCGATGACTTCCCAATCTGTTCATTCAGCAGATAAAGAAAAGGTTAAAAAAAATCTGTAGAATTAAGAAGAAATTCATAGATATAGTTGGATAAAACCTCACTGACCAAATTCAACGAAGCGTATTTCTACTGCTCAACACTAACAAATCGTTTTCTGAGCCATTGCATTGGCCTTTTTAGACTGGCAAGTGACAGACTCTCATCTCTATGTAAGTGCTGTAAGATASATTGATTAACCTGAACTGAACTCCTGGAACTACTGCGCAGACACCTGAACTAGTTCCAAAAAAGCTTGATTATGGCCAGAGTATTTTTTGATTTACACATCAACTTATTTGGCTAGGGTCTTCCTTCACTTAGGCTGGATTGCTGGTAACAATTACTACCATTAGTTTATGGAGGTATTTGGATAGAGTTTGTATGGAGAAAAGCCATGGCAGGTCAATTCAATCCAGGGGAAAATACTGTATCCAGGGACTCTGGTCTGGACATCTCTATGCAAGAAAAGTCAGGTAGAAATGAGATTGCTGCAGATTAAGATATAGTCATGGATTAATGTGAAATGCTGCCTGTGGAGAGAGAGAACAGAGTGCTCCTGTGCTTTAGACTCTACCTTATTTCTGCTTATTCTACACCAGTCTCCAGTTACAATGGAGAAAAACCTGCAGGACAGAAAAATGACAGCTACTGTGCTGAGACTGCTTTACTTGTGAGGCCCCCAAGTTCACACTGAATAGCTACAACTGCTTACCTTGAAGATAATGAAAGCAGAAAAAGAAGGTTCAGAAAGCAATGCAGAAAACACGAGACAGTCAGCAACTACCTTTTCCAACAAAGAGATGATTTACGAACTGTGGTATCAGGGATCAGATCAGTATAAAAAATAACTTGCCAAATTCATTACAAATTTCAAGGCAAGGAGAGATCACCTCATCATCTCACTTGGAACCAAGAACAGAGAACAGAATCTGAGAAAGCATGTCTTCAAGGTAGTGTACATTGTGGAGGAGAACATGAACACACGGCAGGGAACGAGTCTGTGTATCAGAGAAGTGCCGTTATCCACTTAAAGCTGTATAAAAACAGTGCAACCTATGGCACGAGAATCACTATTTCTGTGACAGAAAATCTATCTATTGAAAAAAATTTAAGGGAATATAAACAAACAAACAAAATAAATTTAAAAAATAAATAAATTAAAGTTTACTCTTTGTCACCACTTAAGAGTTCTTGCTTTCTCTGAAGTGGAAAAGACTTCTACGTTCTATTGCTCAAAAGTTCAGACCTAAAATATACAAAAGAATGCTATTTCAACAGCATTTCCCATTTTTATAGAGAACATCAGAATGAGATTTATCAACACTGTATCTTGTTGCATATTATCTGGGGGGAAGGCAAGCACTTGTCTAGAAAACATCAAGAATTCCACATAAACTACACAAAAGACTAAGGATCCCTACCACACACCATCCAACTTTATACCCATTTTAGAGAACATACCACAGAGCTGGCATACATTTCTTTAGTGATCATAAGACAGATCTTTCACACAGATCCAGTTAAACTTACTAAGTTTAGGTACAGGCTGCGTATCCCAAAACTGGTATTTACGTTTGGTAGCCTCATCAATATTCTTTGCTGGGCCTTGGCATGCAGAGAGCAGCTCCATTGCTCTCTGGATGTCTTGAAGCTTCTGCATTGGAATGGCTGGATTCTGCACACACAGACAAACAGAACAGGAAGCTTTTGAGTAAATTTACTTTGTGAATAGTTGTACAAACATGTTCATTTCTTTAACTGTTACCTATTCTTAGATGTACTCTTCTCATCATGGTTAGTTTAGGTACAATGTTTGGAGACAGGAGGATGGAAAAAAGTTAGATGGGCAACAGGTAAGCAACTTCACAAAATAGTTAAYAGTTTTGAGTAGCACTTGCATTTAACCAAGAAACATCAGCATTTCAAACACAAATACTGCAGCATTAAGGCAGGATTCAGTATCATAATAATAAATGTTTCCTATATTCCCTGTTTCTCTGGTAAAATACAATAAAATACCCCAAAAAAGGTCAGTTTAGGTATTTAACAATAAAGGTACCATTGGTACGCATGGATTTGTTTGAAGCTGTACTTTACACATATAATATAAAATAATATTTAAATTCACTCTAGTTCAGTAGTACCTGAAGGTACACTGCATTGCTACAAATACCTGCTTTTTAGCCTTAGTGATATTGCCCTGTATTAGCTTGTAATTATTAGAGCAGATAATACCTTTCTGTATGTGTAGGAGTTAATCATCTTGCCACTAATGTCAACTGTGCCAACACTCACAACTAAAGATAATTTTAACTGAAGCAGGCAAACATAAAATAAACCCCCTTTCCACTTAAAAGTTGAAAAATCTTTACAGAAAAGTTATTTGGAAAGCATAAACCTGAGACTGAGTGTTTCTAAACTGAGCTGTTAAACTCTCACTTTTGATCACTCTGAGTAAATATAACTGGAATGAGAACTTTTCCTGCTAAGGAAAGTACAGAGGAATAATGGTAACAGACCTCGAAATCTAAAGCGATTTTCCCCTCTCTCTTTTTAAATGTTTGTTTTGTTATCTCCCAAGTGTTATGTCCTCTTCTGAGGCATAGTAACAGCATGCTTGTGCTCAGGTTTCCCTAGACTGCAGTGCAATAGCGCATTTGAAAGAACGGCCTCAAACACATTGGAAAATTTTAAGCAATTCTGCACAGAGAATTCAAGCCAGACTTTTTTTTTAACTGAATAGCAATGGATCACTACTTCCATATTTCGTGTTCTTTTTAGGATTCATGTGTTGAAAAACCACCATAAATTGAATGTAATAATGACAATAAAGCTTCATCTGGGTGGACATCAGCCTCTGGTAACCCCAATCACAAAAGGAGTAAACCTCTGTGCCTGGAGCTCAAGCAGCCCATCATTTACTATTTATAATAAACACTTTTATTATCTAAATTAATGAAAGAAAATGCCTAATGTTTAAGTACTGCAAAATTTCACCTGTAAGCATGCCTTAAACATCCGTCACCTGAGTAGCTGTGAATTAACATATTTACAGACTTTAGAGTAACACTGTTCCAGACTAAAAAGCCTACCTTGTTTCTAGATCAGGATTAGAGACATAAGTTATTTTTCTCAATTAAAAATCAATTTGTCTGTCCCACACACTGTTCTGACACAAATACTTCTAATGACACTAGAGAAATTCTGAAAACTTATCTGTAAATTATGAAATCATACATACACAGTAATTTATTTAGTATGTTTATCTAAAGTCTCTAATATGCTTTCTACATTAAGAAAGCAGAAAATCTAAAAAAAAAAAGGTTTTAACAAAGATCTTACTAGCATAATACTAAAGTAAGAAGTTAGTGTTCAGGTACTAAATAGACCACGGCTAGGGACATCAGGAGAATCCCCTTTCACTTCAAAACATTCAGAGATTGGCCTAACAAGTTTACTTTCAACTCTGTTTTCCTTTAATAGAAAGCAAGGAAAACCTACACAGAACTTCACATGAATTAGGAAAAAAAAAAGGGCTCTTTTGTTTAATTCCAGTTTAGGGCAAATATCTCTTCACAGCACAAGATGGCCCTGTTGTGCAATGGGGCTGAGGTACACAGTGGTATTTTTGCCTCAGTTTTGCTGACGAGATATGACCTCAGGCCTTTGATATCCCTGAGCACTGCAGCACAGTCTGTGAGACTCCCATTAACCACAGCAGGAGAGAAAGTTAGGGACTGTTGAGCAAACTAATCAACCACAGGTCTCTGAAAACAGACCAATTGTATGTGAGGGTGCTGAGGAAGCTGGCTGATGTTAGTCCAATTAACATCTAACTGAGTTTAAAATAGCAATTGGTGGAGGTTTCCTACAAATGGAAAAAAGGAAATGTCACATTTTCAAGAAGGCAAGGGGAAGGATTTTGAGGACTCAGGGGTCAATACTGTTTAATGATCTGGACTTGACAAAAAGTGCTTCCTCTGCAAGTACATAGATGATACTTAGTTGGGAAGAATGGTTGATATGCTGGGCCGCTGGGCCACAGAGCAGTTGTTTGAAGTTACTTTGACAGGCTGGAAACAGAAACTTAATCAAATTTGACAAAGGCAAATGCAAAGTCCTCCATCTGGAATAGAAAAAGCCCATGCTAAGGCAGAGGACAGCACGGACTGGCTAGGAAGCAGCTTTGCAGAAAAGAACTTGGAGGTCCTGGTGGGCAGAGGGCTGAACATGAGCCAGCGGTTTGCTGGCCAGTGAAGGACAGCTGCATACTGGGTAGTACCAGTAAGACCGGCCAGGAAGTCTTCCCCTTCATCTGGCAGTCCTGAGGTCACATCTTACAGTTTGAGGTCCTCCATTACAAGGAAACATTGACAGAGTGTTACAAGTTCACTGGAGGGCCACCAAGATAAATGGGGGGCTGAAGCACATCACACTCAAGAAGATGAGAGACTTTGGTTTGTTCAGCCTTAAGAAAAGAAGGTTGAGGGAGTAGCAGAAACCTCATCACTGCCTAATGGGAGGGTGTAAAGAAAGCTGAGCCAAGTCTTTTCAGAGGAGCACAATGATAGGACAAGAAACAAAGGAGACAAGTTGCAAACCAGCAAAATCCATTTAGATATAAAGAATTACTATTTTTTTAAGMAAAACTGTAGTCAAACACTGGAAAAAGTTTCCCAAAAAGATTGTGGAGCCTCTATCCTTGGAGACCAAACAACCTGATCTAGGCCTGAGCAATGTGATCCAGTTGGATCTGCTCTAAGCCGGAGGTTGGTGAAAAAACCTTCAGATGTCCCTTCCAATCTATTATTCTGTGACTAGGTTGTGTAGGCCACTGGTGACTACAATAATGACTGATAATATTGCAGATACGGCAAACTTCCTTTGTGTCAGTGTGGAGAGTCGACATCACTAGCACTTGTAATAGGGAGAGATCGAAGCCTTGTGAGTYGGGCAGTGAAGTGTCCTCCTGGTCTCTGTAAGCATACAGTGCTAACAAGCATTTATTGCTATGATTTCACTCACGCCAGTGTTCAAAAAGTCTAGTATCACATACAACGAAGGGACAAGCCAAGGAGAACCACCATTCTGTTTCACTCATCTCCAGACTGATACATCCATTTACAAACTCACATGACGTCAAAATCCTTTTTCAAAAGCATTTTCAATGAGTTCAGGAGCCCCACTGAGTTCTACCTGAAGATCCTGCACATATATTCTTAGAGGTAAGCTGTACAATGTCATTTTCCTCTGAAATACGCTCTTTTCCATCAAGAGCAAGCAAATGCTAAAAGCCTGTTTTCTATAATAAATTTCACACAGCACAAGGAATACAAAATCTAAATATTACTTGAGTAGCAGAGAAAATAAGTACACATTTCCACATTGATCCAGATCAGCAGTCTAAGATGCTTTCAAAAAATATAAAACAGAATAGTTGTCTAAGACAGACCTGGAACACAGCAGAGAAGGCAGAAAAAAACCTCAGCCAATGCTGATGCATTTGTGACTAGACAAAAGTGGAAGCCATATAAGAAGAGTAAAGTGGTTTAGCTGCCTAGAGGTTGAAAAAAAGTCTTACATAAGAACTTTTCTTTTATGCCAATAAAATAGAAAATTTTATAACATTGCTAACAAACTGACTAAACTTCTCATCAGTAAAATAATCATGAATAGTGGTACTCTAAGTATACAACTTAGAACAAGGACAGGCTTCCACATTTGCAAAACACATCACATCAGAGAAATGGTGTGCAAGACTGCAAGATGGAGGACTAAAATCTTGCATGTGAAAACAAAAAAACATGAAGCAGCTTCCTTTTAATTCAATTAGAGGCAACACATGGAACAATAAGCTTGGTCAGCAGAAAATCAAGGAACTCACAGGATACCACAGCAATTAACCACGTCTTTATGTTAACATGAAAATTTACCTCACGCCAGCTTTAAGAGTGTGAAGTTACTTGTGTATGACTTGCAAACAGTCTTCCTCTATTACCAATTCATGACATGTTTTACAGAAACACAGTACCCAAACACGTGGCGAGATCAGCAAGTACTTAAGATCACTCTACATACTATAGTGTCTCCTGTGCCAAATGTGCCCATTCAAAGCAAACAGAGTAACACAGAGAAGATCTAAAAGGACAACACAAAAATCTATCACTATGCTAATGAGCCAGAACACAACTTTCCCCCCCTAAAATTAGTTGGTAGCCCCAATGTACTGACAAATCTTACAGGACAAAGATTACTATTGATACAATGCTGTAAAATTCTCCACATTAATCTGATAAAGCAAATATAACTACTTCAATATGCTCATTGGTCCATAAACTTTCTTTGTTTTACAAACTTTAGTTCTTAGACTCAGATTTCTCTTGAGATAAAAGCTGTATGCTAAAAAGCCACCACATCATGTTATTCACTGCTCATTCAGAACATGATACACAAAAGCACACAAAGTCCACAATGACTGTACATTTCCTCAAGTAATTCTGCATTCTTAATTATAGCGGAGGCCTTTCAGACAGCAAAAAGTTTCTTCAGCCTGTATCTCTCTGTTTGAGATTACCGTATTTTATCACAATGACATGCTGCTTGCTTGCCCCAGTGAGACTCCGGTTAGCACAGCAGGCCCACCTCCCATCCTGCTGCTGCTGCTGAGATAGCTTTATGCTGCACAAGTTACCGAAACTGCACTAAGCCAAGTTAGATGGTGGCTAAAAACTAAAGGCAACTTATCAAACGCAAGATCTGCTTAAAAGCATTACCACTGCAGATTATGATTCCATGCAACAAGGCTGTCACTAGCCCGAGTTTTAACTGCTCAAAGAGAAAGACAAAACAACTCCTCCTCTGCCTTTCTCACAGTACACCACCATGGTGGTGACAACAGCTCTAAAAACACCAGGTCTTGCCTTGCTTCTGTCTGTTCAGGACAGGAACCATTTGCTTAATTTTGACATGCTAAGGCAGAACTACCAACTTGCTTTTACAACAAGTGACACGCAAATTAAAATTAAATTAGAAAGCAAGCACAAATTAAAACAGAACCAGGCTCTCACTTTTGAAGGCTGTTGAATTTTAATCTCCTGGGAGTCAGATGCAGAATCTGATTTGGTGCCTCCAGAATTTGGTTTCTCCTTTTTTCTCTTCTGCTTCTTTTTCTTCTTCTTCGCTCCCAAATCCCCTCCAGGACTTCTGCCAGAGATTCAAAGAATGTGCAATGAGAAAAATCAATATCACTGAGTCTAAAATTGTAAAAAAGTTAAATATGGAAACCCCAGCATTCTGATATGAAAAATCTAGCAGCAGTTTGATTGTGAAGAAAAGGCAGCGGAAAGGAAGGAAGGGGGCAACTTAGAGTATTGATGAGAAACTTCCTGCAAGTGCTGTCTAATTTGTTGTATGCTCTGACACCAGCACAACCAGGCATTTTGACACACTTGTGTCAAATTGTGACACTACATAGCAGCCAGTGCTCTTCTCCAGGCTATTACGGAGCACAAACATGAAACTACCAAATTCAACAGCTTGGAGGAACATGGGAAAGTGTGGGAACTGAGAAAATTAACCTCCTTGGAAACTCAGTAACTTTAGTGGCCCAATACTTTTTGCCCTGCATGCTCAACCATTAGGCACATCTGAATTTGAGAAGAATCCAGATGAAAACATTCTGTTTTCAGGAAATTTTGTTCCTAGCTTAAGTGGCAATGAAAGTCTTTCTGGAATCCCCAAACCCCAAATATTGATGTTTTAAAACAATAAGCACAATGGGGTCAACTTTAATTAAAAAGCCCCAACAACAAAGTAAACACTGCACTTGCAGATTCTGATATATTTTGACTACTGATAATACAAGTCCTTTCTTCTTTAAGGAGATTCTAATTTAACAAATAATTAAGATACAGAATGAAGATTAGATCAGAATTTGCAAAGTGTGGGATGTGTTGGCAACTCTCAGACAGAATGAAACTAAGGAGGCAATGAGTCAGTTAACACTAAATCCTCTGAAAGAGACTAATCTCTCAGCAAAACCATATGCACATAATGGAACTCAGGACGGATAACGGAGTTGGGGGGGGCTTGGGTGTTTTTCATTGGAAAAGAAAAAAGTCAATGCAACAAACAATTGTTTATTTTAATCCTGGAGGGGGAAAAAACCTAGATATCATACTGACAAACAAAAGAAAAGAAAACTCAGAAGAACATAACTAAAGTTATTACGATCAACACATTTGCAAAGGAACATGTTATTTGCTGCAATGTGCTCACTTTCAAGATTATGATGACCAGTTTCAGCATCTATACCTTGTCTGAGCTGGTATTGGCATGGAAACACCCTCCCTCCAGTTGGGAGGCCTAAAGCCTGCAATTAACCAAACAATGCAACTAAGCAGAGACTCATTTTTGTGAGATCATTACTGTACTTTAGAATAGACTGTAGTGAAAGATCAATCCCAAGAAGTCCTTAACAGTCAAGGTTACAATGGGTTAAGTTATGCTCCCAGAAAGAGAGGAGAGAGTTGTAAACGCTGCAGCCTTTAGGACAGGACCAGGTTGTTACTCAATGGATAACAGTACAGAAGACCAAACACACTGGAGAGATAAGAGAGTTAAGTATTTACTAGAAGGCTGCAGGAACAAAAGATGGACTTGCATAAGTGACGCAGGGAGAAAATTTTGTTGCAGAATGAAGATACTGCTGGATCACCTAGATGATCCACAATGAATCACAATTTCATTGAATCACAGCGCTTATGTTGGAAAAGACCTTTGAGCTGAACATTAAGATCGTTGAGCCCAACATTAACCCAAGTCCACCACTAAACCATGTCCCTCAGTGCCATCTACATATCTTTTCAATACTATCTTTTCAATACCCCCAAGGATGATGACTCAGTCAGTTCCCTGAGGAGCCTTTATCAATGCTCAACAACCCTCTTGGTGAAGAGTTTTTCATAATATCCAATCTAAATCTCCCCTGGTGCAGGTTGAAGCCATTTTCTCTTGTTCTGTCACTTGTTATCTGGGAGAAGAGACTGACCCCCACCTGGCTACCACCTCCTTTCTGGTAGTTGTACAGAGCAACAAGGTCCCCCCTGAACCTTCTTTTCTCCAGGTTAAACAATTCCAGTTCCCTCAGCTGCTCCTCACAGGACTTACTCTTCAGACCCTTCACCAGCTTTGCTGCCCTTCTCTGGACATGCTTCAGCACGAGTTTTGAGGCCAAGGAAGGGCTCAAAACCGAACCCAGGATTCAAGGTGCGGCCTCACCAGCCCAAGTACAGGGGTATGATCCCTGTCCTGGTCCTGACCACGCTCTGTCTGATACAAGTCAGGATGCCATTGACTTTCTTGTCCACCTAGACACAGTGCTGACTCTCCATTTAAAATAATACAATTTAAATATATCTGAAGACCTGTAAACCAAGCTGACATTTTGTACAGAATTTAAACGCAGAATGGACCCAGAAGCCTGGCAAGAGGTTATAAATAAAAACAGTAAAAACCCACACATGTGAACAAGACCTAGGACTTCACCTCTATCTGGCAAAATTGAGATAAAAATACTAGGGAAAGTGATTTCACCTTTGTTGAGATTCATTTAATGAGGTATTTTTCTACTTTCTGCAGCTGTCCACAAACTTGTCTTTCCCTCTAACACATCCCATACAGCAAACAAATGATGCCACCATGTCCCTGAGCTGGCTCCCAAGAGCTTCTGTGTTGAACATCAGGCTATCTGGAGTTTCAGCAAACACTGTTCTTGAACAGACACCCTCAGCAGGCACCAAGCCTGAGCTGCACCAGTGCAGCTCACTTGTCTTCTTGTCTTTCAGGAAGAGCTCGTGTCACATACACCACACAGGAATTTTGCTCACTAGGATTACCTGAAGATCAATGTTTTGTTTAGTTAGGTGAAATAATGAACAATTGTACTAAACAAAAAGTTTGGCAGCTATGGAGAAAAATCAGCTTTGTCAAGCTTTACTAATGTTATCCCCAGTCAAAACGTACTTTTACCAGGACAATCTTAGTTTTTTCTTTGACCAATACAAGATCCTTTTCATATAGAAATGTATATTCTTCAGCTGGGGAAGAAGGAAGACAGAACTAAATTGCTGTAAAATATATTTGGCGTTTAAAACTACATTACTCGTTCTTTAAATTTTTTTTTCTAATCTTCCAAAATCCCAGTCCTTGGTTTATGACCTTCAGGTTTAAATCTTTCACACTGCCTGTTGCAAAATAAATACTGGTATTTTTGTCTAACAGGTTATCCAGGGACCATTCCGAGCAGTTATTTATGCACAATCTCCTGCTTGGGTCAGTTTATTTTTTACTGTTACAGTCCACAGAATGTAAAAAGAGGATTTAAATGGAGTTCTACTCATCCTACTATTTAGGCACGCCTGCAACCCAGATATTAGGCAGTAGGCGGCACACAGAAACTTCTACTCAGTAAACAGGTTTGTCCAACACAAGTTACAACCAGAGATACCAAGCAAATTACGGCAGAAGCAAAACCAAAACATCTCAGGATTCTTTGTCCTTCTCATGCTCTGCCTTGAAAAGAACTGAAAGGTTCAAAACTGGGAGTGAGAATGGCTGTGAAGGGAGAACTTTGTTGCTCAACTTGTAGTAATTATGCTGGACTTGACAGCACAAAGGATATGCAAAGGCAACAAGATTAAAACCAAAGGCTCCTATTAAAAGCTTTTCTCTGACATTCTTGTGTGCTGACCAAGGTCTGAGTTCTCCTCTGTCTGGTCAGATACACCTATATGATGACACCTCACACTTAGAAGTTTGGAGACAAAAAGTTTCCCATTTCAATGAAAGCTGACCTTTAAGTGTGAAACCTCTTTTTCCTAACTACCCTGCTGTTAAATTGACACAACTCCAAGCGCAGGTCCCCTATAGGAAGCAGGAAAATGATATGGAATTCAGAGTGTTGCCAAGTCAAACTGGCAGGTCAGGAAACACGACCTTTTCATGCAGCAGATCAACACATCTGCCCCAGTCCAGTCCATCACATAGATCACTGCTGATTATACCAAGAAAACCATTCAGTGTTAGACTTGGGGAAGATTTTGACTGTGTCAGTCTAGTAGAGACCAGCTTATACCAGGTGAACTTTACTGACAGGAGGGCAAGTCTACACTGAGGTTCAGCTATACCCAAGTACAGACATGGCCTAAGATATTTTTAACTGCACCCACAATGACAATTTTGTCAGTCAGATGAGGAAGAAAAAGGTGAGGCCAGCACAAAAGTGACATGCAAATCAAAATTCAGCTGAGGCAAAAGAAGGCTCAAAAGACTTTATTCTGCCCTGAAAAGACTTAACCTTGCCCCAGAAACAGGCTGTGGATAGGACTCTGAGATAGTCACTTAGGCCTACAGTTTTATGATTTTGTCTGCAAGTCACAAATGCAAGCCCATGATCCCACCCACATACCTTTCCACTTATGTACACACATCTGGTGTTTTGCATAGATGTGGAGAAAAAAAAAAAAGACTTTTGCTTCTCCCTGCATGTTGTGGTGTTTTGGTTGGTTTGGGTTTTTTTAAACTGAAAAAAGGGAATACTTACTGCATTTGGAGAGACAAGTGTGGCAAAGGTGGAGAAACTTACTTTATGAGGCTCAGAGCAAATCCATGAAAAGCTGAGATGGAAAAATTAGGAGGAGCATGACAATTACCCTGTTCAGGTGGTCAAACTGTTTTGGCTCCCTTGGTTTGAGATTATCTTTCTCACTGACTAATTGTCACTATTATTTTAATTGCCTTATTGAACACTAAACTCTGCTTTAGCAGAAACAGCCTTTTGTAATATCAACATCTGTTTTAAGTTACACGGAATGGTAATTTTAAGTTAGCAATTTCTCAATTTTAAAACCAAACATATACCTCAGATGTTTATTTTTAAACTGCAAAGGTCTGTGTGGGGTTCTTGMCTTCGCAGGATTTCTCTCTCTGTGAGTAAGTGAGGTTGCAAAGCTACATTTCTGAAGATGTTACACAGATCTTTTTGATCACAAAAATCAGGTCTCACATATAGGAGCAAGACTTCAAAAAATTTCAAAGCCGTATTATTTATACTAGGGCTATCCTTGGTTCATAAAGAAAATGGAGGTTTAGGTGCAAAGGGCTTTCTCATTGCTATGTAAAACTACCACAACTCCAAGAGAATACAGAAAGGTCCTGACCAGAAGGGTCTATGTCCTTCAAATTCCACTTACTAACAAACTACCATTACAAAGAATCTCTCTGGATGAAGATTTCATTTGTATACATCTCAATACTTGAAAATGCAAGGTTTTTAGCACGAAAACCTAGCAGCAATAGCTAAACCCTAACCCAAGAGATATTCCTCAAAGATCTGCATGTTTCCTCTGCCTTCCCCTTCAAGTCCCTAAGTCTGTATTACAAGCTGTAAATCTCATCTGCTAAAACTGAGCACTGCTTCCCATACCTTAAAAATATTTCTTTCTTTTTTAAATCTAAAAGCAGTACTTGTTATAAAGTTGGCATTTTTTAGCAATAATCATAGGTGTATACTAGTAAAACATTCAAAGCAAATAATTTGTGAGGGCTGGGGGAGTTTTTTAAAGGTCGTACCTTTTTCTCATCTGTTTACTAAATGTTTTGTGCCCAAGGCCTTTCTGGCATTGAACATAAGGAGCCATTTAGGATGAACTGAGAGACCTCATAAGGCTGGGCTTAGCAGGATGGATTCAGGTACAACAAATACATGTTTCTACATACACACTAACAAAGATATTTTGTAAACAACACTTTATTATAATACAGAACAGATACAGCACAATGCATCTAGCAGGAGTAAACTACAGAATAGGAAAATGGCAATGAGTCACACAACATACATAATCCTGCATCTAAAAAACAGGAGCAGAATCAAAGACATTTGCACAGTTGAGAGCTATAAAATGGTTATTTTCTGCTGCACTCATTCAGTGCTCAAGCACATAAAAACCTGCAAATTAAAAAAAAAAAGTCATATATATCTGTAAACCATGTTTTCCTGCGGACAGTATTTTACGGACCTACTTTCTAATGTCAAGAAACATCTTGAAAGTAACTTAATTTATATGGCAGTCCAGTAGAGACTAACACACAATGCATATTCTATCTCCTAAAAAAGTGAGGGTTAAAATAGCATGAGATTAAATCCCGATTGGCAGCAATAGAGACCATGCAGAATTTAGCAAGTCAGTTGACACAGTCATAGTCTCAAGTAGTATGACTGCTCATAAATTGCTTAGGTATATAAAACCTAATCCAAAAGCTCAAAGGAAACTTTAAAGCTGCCTCAAAAATGATAGGGAGAAAACAGGGGATAATTAATTAGTAGATCTTTGTGCATGCTCTAGCGTGAGATTCTTCCTTTCATTTGCTGGAATTCGTTTGAATACTTCAGCCTGCAGACAAAGAGTAGCAAACAAGCTTTCGCAAAGATTACAGGAAAATAAAGTAATTCAAAAGTCAATATTAGACTTCATGCAGCAGATACTAATACTTAAGAGGCTTTTTCTCTGGAGTGATCTACCCCTACTATAACTAAACTTCATATTACTTGAAAGCATTCACTTTCTTATTCAAAGATGAATAAAGCAGCTTTTTCTGAAATACTCATTAAAATACATTTGGGATATTCAACAAAATCAAGTTTCGGGGAGAAGGCCGTACAGGCTACAGCCGGTGTCCCTCAGAGCACAGCGAGACCCGTGTTGGAGTAGGGCAGCAAGATGTGATTCAGAACGCACCAAAGTGCAATTCTTTGCTCCCTGGCTGCTCCTTACACACTGTGCTTGCTGTCACAGCAGTCCGAGCAAAGCCACATGCAGAGCTCCACTGCAGACGGCAGCTACAGCCCGGGCACGCACACAAACAGGAGAGGAAACTGAAGCAGAATAGAGTCCAAATGAATTCGGGACAGGCATCACCTGGCTATCAAACAATCTCAACTAGGATGCCAGTATGGCTTCTCCGAACAACAATAAGTAACAACTCTCTGCTCTTAGTACTTTACTTTCACATATTTGGGAATCACCAACTGTGACATATTTACTGAAACAAATGTAACAAAAACCCCCAAGATAATAAGATACTATTTTGTCCCTTTTTAATATCCCAGATTTATATTACTGTAATTATTTCTGACACAAGTATTTTAGTGTGCATGCCATTAACTACTCAATGACAGAGCAGCAAGCATCAAAGTTTTCCCCTTTCCTGTCTTTTAGACAAGTCAGTCCTTCTAAGTCTCTTAACACTTCTCTTGCCACATTTGAGATTGTTGTCAAGCAAATCCTAGGGGCAGGAGAGAACACCGTATACCCTCAAACATCAAGTACCTACAGAAAGGCTCTCAAGCAGATCAATCACAAATTCACGAGGAAGATACTTGTGTAGCAGTGTATAGATTAACCTAGTTCTATTTTAGGTTACTTCAGCCACTCCTAGTTGCGACAACAAAGCGCTTTCTCTGCAATCACGTTTTCTAACCCCTCAAAAAAGAATCAAAAAAGTAAATTTAAATGAAGCCGACTTTTGAAAGCCATTCCTCCCACTCCCCCGCCCCAAAAGCCTGCAGAGCAAGCCAGACCCTTGGCACTCTGTGCCCGTACGGAGCCACACTGCAAGCAGCCCAATGCCACTCGGGTGTCAGGGGCCGCATCTATGCTGGCTGCCTCCCCCATCAGCTCCCCAGGCAACTGGAGACACCGCCTGATCCACAGCGTGGGAAGATCTGAGACGCGAGATTAGCGGAGAAGGAACTACAACCAGACAACAGCGTCTGCCCCGGCTAATGCCGTGGTAAAACACGCGCTCTGCTCTCCACAGCGTGTGAACCTGGAGGTAACATCTCCCTGTGGACAATGAGGGACGGTGAGGAGGAGTGTCTGCAGGGCAGGCTGACACCGATGATGCCCGGAGCGGACCCCGGCCGGGAGGGAGCGGGCGGTGGGTGCGGATGTGGATATGCGAGGGGCTGCCCGCGGACGCCGCTCATCCGGAACCACCGCGGGGGCACGGGGGCATCTCCCCGCTACAGGGGGTTTCCTGACGGCCAAAATTACCCAGAAACGCCCCCAAGCTCTAAAAGCGCCAACAACAAGGCAGGATTTACCCTCCCTTTTACGACACGATTTCAAGGCCGGTGTCCGGCGGGGAAGTGCCGGCCCTGCCGCCCCCTCACCTCGGGCCGGGGCCCGGCCTCCCTCTTCTCCCTTCACGGGCAGAAGGGCGGGGGGYGCCGGGCCGGGCGGCAGGACTGTCCCACGCCCGCACGCTGCGGCGGGAGGCGGCCCGGGCTGGGGCCGCTCGGCCGCGCGCGGCCCGGCGCAAGCGCCGCGGATGAGCCGAGCCGGGCCGGGCCAGGCCGGGCCGCGCAGGCCGCCCGCCGGCGGGCAGGACCGCCCGCCACTCCCGCCCTGCCGAGGGACCGCGCCGGGCACCAAGGGAGCTCGGCCCGAGCACCTCCAGCCCGGCCTCTGACGCGGCGGCGGACACGGGGCTGCCTCCCCGAGCCGTGCCCGCTCCTCCAGCGCGCCCCTACCCCTTGGCGTGCTCGGCCTCCTCCTCATTGTCGCCGTCTATGCCGCAGGTGTCCTGGTCATCCAGCTCCAGGCTCTGCTGGCTGGCCGCGGACTCGCTGTCCTCCGCCATCACGGGGGAAGGAGGGAGGGAAGGGGCGGGGGAGCCTGTGAAAGAACCGGGGCGCACGGGCAGACGSGGTCCGGAGCAGCTCCCTCTAGCTGCGGTCCTTCCCTGCGCCAAAGCCGGGGGAAGAGGAGGCGGCGGCCGCCGGGGCTGCCCGGCCGCCCCCGCCACCTCGCGGGGACCGGGGCGGGGCCGTGCAGAGAACGCTCCGCGCCCTGCCCGGCCCGGCCCAGCCCCGCGCACCCGGGCGGTGCCGCCCTTGGGCCTGGCGCCGCTCTGGCCCCCTCATGCCGACATCCAGCCCTCTTGCCCGGCCTTCCACGGGTCTCGGGATGCCGCTGGTGGGCGCTGCCCCGGCAGCCGAGGGAGCCCCTAGCGCAGCCCCGGAGTGTCCGTCCCGCGGGGCCCCGTGGGCCAGGCCTGAAGCCGCCGGGCCTCGGCGGCATCGGCGCGCGTTCTGCCTGCTCCCCGTTATTCCCACCATAAACACCCGGACGCCCAAGTTATTTTCTTAGGTCTCCTTAGAGCTTCAGTAGTGACTCCAGGTTTGCTGCTAGATGTAGACGAAATATCCAGTTGCTTATGGCAACAAATTGGAAGAAAGCAAGAGAGAAAGGCAAATAAATTACTTCAGATGTAGCTCTGCCTTGCTGCTCCCACTACTGTCAGCCACCAAAGAATAGAGCAGTGTCTAGGGGACCCATCACACCACCATAAATCCCACCTTTATGGATCTTTCCCCATTCTACTTCTCCCTCCAGGTTCTGTCTCTCCCCTGCTTTCCACAACAGATGCAGTCATGGGTCTGTTGTGGCTACACAAAATTAACCTGTGCCTACAATTCAGAGATGCTTTGAGCCACCCCAAATGCATATATGAGTATAGGCCCAGATCCACAAATGGACTTTGCTGTTGCCATGTTTAGCTTTTTGAGTTGACTCCCAGAGCAAACTCCAGGACTCAAAATGAAGCTCTACAAACAAAATTTGCTGCTGGTGGAGGCTGCTGAGGCCGCYGGGGCAATACCAGCACGGTGGCTAGTGGCCACAGCTTCTCACAGCACTTGCTGTTCTTCCGAAGCCTTTTGTTTTTCTACAAGGTCTGTGCTAGAAAGCCTGCAGTTGACTGATTATGATTTGTACCCAGGAGAACAAATAAAGGACAACCTGTGTTAAGTATTTGACCTATCATGATTTCCAGGGTCATATCAAGCTTTCTGGATGAGATTCAGATCTTCTGATTGCTTGGTTTGGCAGCGCTGCCAAACACCACATTAAAACAAGAATAGGGTGCATTGGTTGTAATTTCTTCTTACCCGCACTGCACCCTTGAAAGTAATTTAATGTGAGGAATCTATTGCTTCCTCCCATTTTGATTTAAGGTGGTGATTTGGATTACTTTTTCCCATTTTTGATTTAAGGTGGTGTCATGTTTTGCTCTATCATGTGTTGCAGGTGACATGTCAAGTAAAAGATCTCTCTGGCCAGGCAGAAGAAAGCTAAATGTCCTTCCAGCTGTCAAACTCTGAACGTCTGTGTACTGAGCACCAGCCCGGGGCCACTCTGTGTCCCACTGGACTTGGTCCTTTACAACTTGTGAGTTGCCACAGGAACTTGTGATTCGAATACATGAAATGGAGTCTAATTTACACTTGGCCAAGTATGACCTCCCAGTGTCCAGCTGTCGCTGCAGTTCAGAGGGGAAATGTGTCTACCATGTTGTTAGAGTTTGAAACGGCTTTTAGGAGTAAACCTTCATTCAGTTGTAATGCATAGGAGAGAAAGGAAATCTCAAAACAAAGGCACAATACCCAATAGTTTATAATAACAGAAGGCAATTGTGAACAGTTGTCCCATAGCCTGGAGAGAAATTAATCCAGTGATACTAATGATTTTTTTCCCCTCATAATTTTGTGTAAGAGAAACTGAAGAACAGTATGTCAATGACTAAACAGCTATATTGAATCACTGTGTTGGAGAAGCTGTAGATTTAACCATATTCTGTCCTTTACCACAATTTTCCTCACTTCATTGGGACAAATGGAATATAGGAAGTCTGGATCCTGACTCTTCTTGCATTTCATATTCATATAAAGAAGCAATATCAATCTCTCCAGCAAGCT
Source organism: Amblyornis subalaris (assembly GCA_018881555.1). Lineage (NCBI taxonomy): Eukaryota > Metazoa > Chordata > Aves > Passeriformes > Ptilonorhynchidae > Amblyornis > Amblyornis subalaris. Next base: position 5,165,804 of record JACAXG010000047.1, on the reverse strand, counting down.
ACCCTGCTAGGGGTTCTCCCTGGAACGGGGAGTATAGCTGCAGAATGGCTGCTATTCTGTACTTCGTAGCATGCATGAAGAATATCCTTATGGATAGTGCAGTTGATATCCTGAGATTACTATCCAGGTTCAGCTGTTACAAGGTCAAATGACAACACTGGATTGTGCTTTGCATTTCATGAATATGCAACTTTTGCTTATATCACAAGTAGAGAAGTTGACCAAAATGAGAGTTATGCATCTGTCCTACACTGAGGATTTCTAATGTAGGTTTGCATTTCTGAAATTGCCAGACATATTCTCAGAACATTTAAATTCACTCTACAGACACTGCTCAGCAGTTACACTCCTTGATACATGCTGGCTATCACAGGTATAGTTATCTTCTGAAAACAGAGCAGCAAGGTGAAGAAACGTACCTCTGATTTCAGGACCCCACATGCTCAGCCAGAGAGAGTTACTGGACTATGTAGCATTAGGACAGCAAGCAGCAAGGATGGCATCTACTCTGCCCGAACAGGCTCCATGTGGGCATCTGTACTTCCAAGATCTCTGCTGTTTGCATGTGGGTATGTCCAGGAACTCCCAAAATGCTGCACACCAGTATTGCAGACACAACCCACAGACTCGCATCAGTTTAAGCAGACCATCAAAACCATCAGAAATGTTTCATTTTAAACTTCCAGGTAAAGAGCCTGTGTTTGTGCAGGTGTGAACTTACTGTTTTTAATTGATAAAAAAGACCTCTTCCTAGATGTACAGGGAAGATAAAAGTCTTTTATTTTACGAAGACTGAAAAGAAGAAAACACAGTCATTTTGCACAAAAGCTAAAAAATGAATAACAAAGGAAAATAGACTTCCTTTGGAAAAGACACACTTCACGTAATACTAAATGGCATATCATGAAATCAATTAAAATAATTCCAGTCATGAATTATTCATTGGTTAGTTATTTTCATAGGTCTCCTTAGAGCTTCAGTAGTGACTCCAGGTTTGCTGCTAGATGTAGACGAAATATCCAGTTGCTTATGGCAACAAATTGGAAGAAAGCAAGAGAGAAAGGCAAATAAATTACTTCAGATGTAGCTCTGCCTTGCTGCTCCCACTACTGTCAGCCACCAAAGAACAGAGCAGTGTCTAGGGGACCCATCACACCACCATAAATCCCACCTTTATGGATCTTTCCCCATTCTACTTCTCCCTCCAGGTTCTGTCTCTCCCCTGCTTTCCACAACAGATGCAGTCATGGGTCTGTTGTGGCTACACAAAATTAACCTGTGCCTACAATTCAGAGATGCTTTGAGCCACCCCAAATGCATATATGAGTATAGGCCCAGATCCACAAATGGACTTTGCTGTTGCCATGTTTAACTTTTTCCTAGTTGACTCCCAGAGCAAACTCCAGGACTCAAAACGAAGCCCTACAAACACTCAAATACTTTGGGCATCTTGGTGGCCAACATGAGCTCAAAAAAACCCCAGGTTACTAAGGGAGGAGCCATCTAAGCTTGGCAGTAAGAAATACTGGGGATTGGGAAGCCTGAACTCCCAGGGCTGTACAGGGATTTCTCAGATCTCACCTGTTGGGTGAACCATGGGGTGAGAATGTACAGTATGTGGGCAGGGCCATACCATCCTTCTCCTTGCCCTTCTGTGACTGAATAAAGCCAGGCACTGATACAGTTTCCTTCAAGTAGCCAGGCATAATCCAGACTTGTTTACCCGCCTAGCAGCATGTATTAATTACATCCCAGTGAGCTGGTGATATATAATCCAGCATTCAGGCTATTGGCGTTATCTGATTAGTCTATGTGTTTTGAGTATTAAACACTGCAGAAGAAAAGTACCTGAAATTTTCATGCAGTCATAGGACTACTTCTACCTTTACACACCACATTGAAATATTCATGGCATTTATAATTTAAAATGGATTTGGATTGCAAATAAGAAGAAACAACTTGGTGTAAATGTTTTTTAATCTTGTAAATTGGAAGCAAAACTGATCCAATTTGAAAATTAGCTAATATTTTAGTGTTTTCCCTATTTTTCTAATTAACATTAAAAAGTTATTGAGCAAACAAATATATTTAGACTTTGCTTCAGACAAGTCTAAACAGTACTAGTCTACTAGTACTACCTCACATTGTTTTTTTTTTAATTGGCTGCTCTTTACGCTGAAAACTTAAATACTGTCTTCCTCAATTCTGAATGAGAGGAAGGGTAAAAGAATACAGATTGAAAATAAACAGAACAAATGCACCAAAACACTTCTGTATAGTTGTTACAGTTAACAACAGCACAGGTAGAAATGGTTAGGGAATGAAATGAGCTTGCGATCCCATATGTTGCACACCTGTATCCATGTGAGATCACACCTCTGATCTTTATGGTATGTCTCACACACTCTACCTTTTTTTAAGGGCCCTTGCATACCAGGCTGGGTGAGCTGCAGCCTCGCGTGTCCCCACAGCCCACTTGCTGATGGCCTGGATTGGCTGCAGCGGTCAAACTGGGGGCAAGCACTCTCRAAACATCCCACTCTTTCTACTGCACTCTCATTCAACTTTCTAATTCTGTTTTAAAATGCAGCTCATACCTTACCTTCTCTATTTTACATCTTAGCTTTGCACAGAACCATCTACTGCTCCATGCTGGCGCAGGCACTGGCAAGGACTGTGGGCTATACAGCACTGAAGGGGGTTAGACATTTACATGCATAGTGAAAACATCGGAGCATTAAAAAATGTGTATGATAAATACAAACCTTTGTGCTTAAGGGTATAAGTGATAAGGATAGAATGACTTTCATCCTGTTATTATTGCTAGTAGAGATTTCAGTTTTCTGGAGCATCTGTTTCTGATGGTTGTTGAAAGCAGGACACAAGACTTATATAAAACACATGTTCAAACTGGTTCCAGCATTGCTCAGTTCCTAGGGTCTCTAGCCCCAAAAGGTAAAAAAATATTTAATAATCAGAACAGACAATTAAATAATTATTATTACAAATATATACATATTCTGCATTTTTATGTCTATTTTTATTCTAAGATCCTTCTCAAATAATGTATGTGAATGTGAATTAGTGGTGACAGATTTTTTGACAAAGATGGTGTTGACACTGGTGCTGTGGGAGCTCTGACCAATACTGCGCAATTACTTCTGCCCATCCAATCTCCGAATCAATCGAATTTACTCCTGTCAGCTCTGCAATCAGTTCTCCCACTAGCCTTTTACAGTTCCCCCTATCAGTCTGCCTGCTGTTTCCTTCCTTTGTAGGGAGGCTGCTGGTACAGCCAAGTTGTTTTATTTCCCTCATTCTGGATGAAGGGAGCAATAGATACATGAATTATTCTTCATCTCTTGACCATTTCACTATTTTTTCCAAAATTATTGTTTTTAGAGTTTTCTTTTTGTCTGTTTCACACAGGTCTTTACGCCCAAACAAAAAAGAACTCTTTCCTATGACAGATGTGCCTTCTGGGTGGTTAGAAACACATTAACAGCATGGTTCAGGATGCACACCTATGGCATGGAAAATTACATTGAATTAAGAAGTGTCTCATAGACATAGTGTCTTCCCTATGAAGACAATGGAAAATCAGACTCTATTTTAACTCTTCAATTTCTATGCAGATTTTTTTTAGATTTTACAGTACAATTTTACTATTCAGAATTTTACAACTTTGCGCAAAAGAAAAGCCTTTGTCAAGTGTGCAACAACTGCAGAGTAACTTACTTAAAATATAGATACTAGACAAGCTTTAATGACAAAATTCATACATCTGGTCTAGGCTGCAAGGCAAGTGTGAATAAATCTTGTGGAAGTGGAGGTACAGCAGAAACTCAGCAGCAAGCATAGTTTTGACCCTGCAATGTCAGACTGCAAGGACAATTACGTTAATTAATACAAGCCTTTATGGGCTCTCATGCCGGTTCTTCCAGTCAGTCTGGGCGAGCGACCTTCACTTTGCCATTGCTTGATGTTGAAATGCTGGAACTTGTATTTAAGCCAGCTTTTATATGAAATGCTTTTATGGACACACATATGAATGTATAGGCATGCACGTGAGTGCACACACATGCACACTTAGGTAGGATTTCAAGGAATGAAAGACCAATCCAGCTGTCAAGACAAAAACATTCCTCATTGGGGAAACCTGGCTATCATGTTTTGCTTCTCTCATTTTTATTGTGCTATTTAATACAGGATTGCAAGGTGTTAAATACAAGTTAGAGCAAATGGTATGGATAAAAAGCAAGCTTGCCCTTGCCAATACTTAAAAGTTTTACTGAAAAGTCTAACATCAGGGTGTCACCTTGTATGTCCCACTGATGTTGGCCTCACAGCATGGCACAAAACTGAAGGCGGAATCAGGGAGTTAAGTTTATGGAAGGGGCATTCCTTGAAGAGAGGGAAGAGAGAAGCCAAGGCACATTCCCTCTCCCATCTCCAGGCTTTTTAAACTCCCTACAACCACTAAAACACCAAAACCCTTTAAAAAAACAGTGCTTGTAACAGGACCCCCTTTAAAGAATTTCTTTCAGCTTTCACACCCAACATCTCTTGCCGCAGGACCAGCTGTTCCTTTGAAAGTGGGATTTCTCATCTCACAGCATTATTTCAAGCACCATTTCCTACCTTTACAATATAGAACTGGCAGGAGCATTCCTCAGTTGGGTTTATTGAGGAGCCTGTATTTCTCTCCAGTCATGTGAACACAAAGTCCTTCTCTACAGAATTACAAAAATAACCTGTAAACAAGTATTTCATATGTACCTCTCTTTGTCATCATATTTTCCTTTCCTGTGGCTGTAAGTTTCCCAGGCAGAATAGCTATTTAATGATCAAACACACTAACTGGCACTGTTCATTCCTAGAAGAAAAGCACATCAATAAAACAAGAAGTACTTCAGTTAAGTGATAATAGACTAGGCACCACAGTTTGCAAAATAATAACCTGTGGATACCAGAAGATTACAGCTGAAAAGAACTAGATACTCCTTCTGTTATTACTGACAAATAGTACTTGGCGTCAATTTAACAGTTGGAATTACATGACTAACATGAAAAAATGCTCCTGTATTCTGAAAATTGCACTTGTCTGCCTATCTGTTTACCTGAAGCTCCAGTTCCAATTGTTTTACAGCATGGAAATGAAAACATCAGGTACGATGAAAATATGGTGTGTGTATGTATCTATCATAGCATATAATATTATACATTATATATATATATTATAAATATAACCTATATATATTTATAGGTTATAAATCATATGTGTGTGTGTATATATATACACACACACATGAGTAAGGTTAGCGTTAAACCTGCCAGTTTACATCTGTCTGTAAACAGAGGAAAAAGAAAAGAGTAATTGAGATGCTCCTGTTTTTATCAACTAAGGAAAAAAATTTAGTAGATAAATTGTTTTTACTTTATTTTAATCTAAAATCAAGGTGCTATTTGCAAGGCAGAATACAGAGCCATAAGTGATGATGCATTTTGATTTGAATGGGGATGTCATAAGCTGGATACTCCCCCAGCTAAGAGGCCGGGAAAGGTCTCTCAGCTGACAGGGATCTCTGCACTTGGACTGATACAGGCCCAGGAAACAACTGATGATCATGTGTCAGCTGCCTACTAGTGCTACTGAAGTTGTTAACTGTGCTTGTATTGAAATGATAAACTGTGATTTACACAGAATGTGTATAAAGCAGCAGTTCACCACAAGGTGGCAGATACCACAGCTTGAATTTTAAATGCTAAAGAGACCCAAACGGCAGCAGTGATTCACAAAAACCTTATCTGTCGCACACATATTTTAGAAAAGTAAACAGACGCTCTTCTCCTTTGACCAAGTCCAAGGATGTACTGGATGGACCCTACCATGCCCCAACTTAGAGACTATTGATAGCTAAAGAGGTACTGTGTTATAATAAATTTTAATTCCCAGATGAATTCTTGTCGGTTAAGGAAAAAAACTTTTTGGTTCACTACAGACCTTCCTAGAGTAACAGTAAATATCTAATCCAACACTCATTTATACCTGTACTATTCTATAGGCTAAACCCTACATAGGACATTGAATTTCTTACCAATTTCAACCATATTGGTTTAGAATAGTGAAATAAAATTGGTCCCTTAGAGCATTCATGGATAGAATGAAGGGCAGAAAATGAAAATATTGCCAAGGTATTTCAAGAGTGCTTAATTCACTCTACTAAAGCTACTCAGACCTCCCTGTAACAAAGAAAAGCATCATGAGCAATTTCCAAATGGTGGGCCTCCCTTTGTAATCTTTTCATCTCAGATCAGTACCACAATTTTGTATAATTTGTGTAACGTTTTAGTTGCAAATGCTCTGAGGCAGTAACCAGTTTTTGTCCCTGTATTTGCAGAGGGCTTAGCATGCTGGTACCCTGACAAAGCACTTAATCAAATAAKAAAAGGTCATTGTCACAATAAGTCAAGGTGCTTTACAGGCAGTTTAATAAGCTTTGAGAAGCAAGTATTTGAGCAAGAACGAAGTGGGAGCTAGGGGACAACCATGAAATGAATGGACTCTTAAGTGTATTAACTCTGAAAAGTGCTAACATTTGAGAGAGTCTGTGATATAACTGGACCTGAACTTAAGACCTGTTTCTAGTATTTTTTAAGACCAACATATTTTCATTATCTTTGTAAGCTTTGTCATTACAAACTTTTGCATTTTTTCGCCCTATATTTCCTTCCTAATATTTGCCATCATAAAATAAGAAGACAGTTGCTTTTCTAGGTTATGTTCTACATGGACTTGGAGTTGCTGATGTCAAGACCTATTCAAGTTATACTTTCTTCTCTCTGTTTTATAAGCTTTATTGGTACTTGCTTCACTGTGCAACTGCAATATACAAGCAACAAAATTTCTTTGTATTTTACTGAAGTATCTTCCTCAGTAAGTTTTTGTAAATTAAAACACGGAACTGGCCACCGGACTTTTAGATTAGGCACAGCATACTCTAATCTCATCCTGTTATCTGATCTGTGTTAACTCTGTTCCAGTTTCATTAGCATATGGCCCACATGTGTTGGATATAGACACATACATTTCATAAACTATATATTCTGCAAAATTAAACTATCACACCAATTAAAAATGCTATTTTAAAGAAGATTTGCAACATACCCACATTGTGTTTGTTCAAATGTATTTGCTGTATTAGGACCACAAATCATCAAATCACTTCAAATGAAGTGTTTTGAACATAAACCCAACACAATTAAAGAAACAAACCACTGGAATTTAATAGTAACAGTCTCACTTTACAAGATAGTAACGATGGAAACTTTGCAAAGGAATGTGAAAAAAGAATGTAATTAAAAATGACAGATTTAAGACAACAGAAAATTGAAAATTAAATAGCACAGTAATTCTAGTATGTGGAAATTTTATCCAGAATATTTACTTATGCAGCATTCTGATTAATAAGTGACGCCGTATTACCAGCACTGATGTATTACTGACATCTGATAAATACTATTCCTTTAAAGTAGTATTCTTCTGTTCAGTGACCTTGCACAAACTGACAATAAGTAACCCAGAGCCCAAAACCAGTTCACAGGTGGTCAGTACAAAATTCCTAAAAAGAACAGGAAAGGACCTGGCACACACACACGATGAGAAAAACATAATTTACTGCTAATATGGTGATTTCAATATTCAATGCACTCCACAATATTTTAGATTTCTTTTACAACATATACCACTTTCAAACATGAATCAAAGGAAAACAGAGGTGATCTGGTTTTGTGGATGGAAAGGAGCATTGACCTGGGAACTAAGAAATCAGKATTCAACTCCTGGCTAGAGATCAGATTCCCAGGTAAGACATACAGTGAGATGGAAATTACAACACTCGCTTCCTAAGAAAAACTTGAAATCTATTGAAAATAAAGCAATGAATCAGGGCTTATTATTAAAAATTAAACAGGAACTATATAGCACTTTAATCACTTTAGAGATTACTTAATAATTAACTTTAGTAAGCATGACTGCTGCTAATCTGCATAAAAATAATTGAATGAAACACGATAAACTGAATGTATATGAAGGATTCTACAAGAGTGGAAGTCACATACTTCATCTTCTTTGAACCCAATTCATGAAAAAGTGAGAAGAGTGCAATAAGAGTGAGTACCCACAGAAATCCCAGGAAGAAAACTGGTCCCATGGGAAGTGTGACTCCACAGGGAATTTTGGTGATACCAGGATTTTATTTCCAAAGTCTTCAGTGATACTTAAGCAAATAATTAAGTATTTATCGAGATACAGAGGATGCTTTTCTGAAAAGGGGTCTAAATTTCGAAAACTGCAAAAGAAAGTAAGTGACACAAGCATAAATACGCACAGGAAAAGTGAAACCAAAATATTTTTCTCTTTAAATAACATAAAATAATGTGATAACCACCAACAGAGGAAAAAATCCACAGATACTTTTTGCAGTTTATTTTCAATTATAATTTTTGGATAACCAAGCAGCTCTGTATGGAAAAAGCACAGAAGAGTAATTCTGGCACTTTTGGATAGTACATTTTTTTTCTCCGAATTTTTCTAGACACATTCAGTCCACTTGCTCGGTCAATAGTCCATTTTATATGAGCATGATCAGCTCATGTGATTCCAGAGGAAACTAACAATATATACAGTCAATGAAACTATCTTCTTGGCTACCCTGGGCCCTTTAAAATGTCTTCTAAGTCTATCCTGGCTAAACAGAATCCACAATATACATGATAGCTACAGAATACACTGTATTGAAATGAGAAATGCTCAGCACAAAATGGGACTCTTGGCATGCAGCTTAAAATAAAAGGTAGAAGTTTGGAAGTTTATAAAATCTCAAATGGGATCAATTAAAAGGACTTAGCAAAAGAAGGGACTGTTCATTGTTACTGTAAAAAAGGCACTTTGAGAAAATGGGACCAGAATTGGAGGAATCTTAGTTGACACAAAGTTCAGTTTGGTTTCATAAAAAGGCTTCAATGCTAAGGGATGCTACTCAAGTTTCCTGCAGTTGTACATTAAAATAAATTGCTGAGTAGTTTATAATAAAGGACATAAAATGTTTACAACCAACTTGTAAAATTAAGAAAAGCATAGTATAAGCAAAGTATTACTAAAAGCAGCAATGCATAGCCTTTCATTGAGATAATGCACAATTTTGGACACCATGTGTCAAACTCTTGTTTTTAAAATACTTTCAGTAGCATTATCAACATAAAATTGGCCTACAAAACAAAAGCTTTACCAGCTCCCATTCATAAGGAGATTGAGGTCATAAACCAACCAAAACAATTTGTCAGTATTTTCAACATCCTGGATGACCAATATCAAGTATATGGAATAACAATCACACTCTTTGTTCAGCTATCTCACTGGAGGCAGCCGTTAAATCAGAGGAATGATTTTAATTCTTTTCTAACATTTACACAGTAATGCTTTAGAGTTCTTTCAAATGTTGCTCACCACAGTTTGTTTTTCTCTTTTCTCTCCACAACAAAAAAAAAGAAGAAGAAAAAAGAAAAAAAAATCAAGCACTTCCACAGAAAGGATATTTGGCAATTTTATACTCCACTGAAGGGTGGATTTTCACAATAGCTCACTTTAGATTGAAAGTCATTAGTGGTCTTTCCTCTCGTTTCTGCCAAGGACTCTTCTTATCTTCACCTTGGTCATCTTCCTCATCCTCCTCGTCCTCATCATCATCATCTTGAACGGATGTTYCGTGTTCAGGACTAGTTAATGGCTCTGGTTTGGTATCCCCAGTTCTTGTTTCCTCCTGCAGGCTGGGCAGCTGCACACCACTTCTCTTACTGGTGCCTTCTAGGAGGCATCGGAGAGCATTGTCCTCAGGGCTACAAACTGCTGTTCCACACTCGCTGCCACTTTGGTCCATATCATCCAAGTACACCAGCTGTGTGTAAGCTGTGCTGTCTGAAACCTTCCGCTCTCTCTGCTGGTGCTCCTGCACTGGGGGGTGACTCTGTGGCGCAGACAGATGATCTCCTCTTCCCTTTCGGGCAGATTTTGGTTCATTCATGTCAACACCAGAGTCCAAACTGGCATCGTTACTCCCATTCCTACCAGCTCTTTGGAGATCAATGTATGAATGTCTAACGTGAGCATTTGAACGTCCGTCTAGAGAAACAAACCACGCTCGAGGATGAGGCAATGGCTTTCCACCTCCTAATTCCATCAAAGCCTTTTCTGTAAGAAGCTGCACTTCGCTATTCATTTGAGCCAGGGATGCATCGTTAAGTGAGGCAGGAATGGAAATAGATTCAGACATGGAAGCATTTTGCTGACTCCACTCAGCTGCACCTGCATCTTGCAAATGTTGCTGAGATATTGCTTGGGATGCCAACTGCTGGGGCTGCAGCTGTTGCGGGGGGTGTGGGAAAAGCCGTGCGTGAGGGTTAGGAAGCTCAGCCTGAAGTCTTTCTATATCAATCTGCTGGTCAGCTGGGACAACCAGGGGCTGGCTAACAAAAGGGTGTTCTCCGGGCAACTTCATGTAATGACCTGGGATGACCAGTGCAGGCAAAACCTTTCTGTAAACACTGTCATTGACTTGGTCAACAGAATTGCAGCAGATTAACTGACCTGGTCGAGGGAAAGATGTAGGTCTTTCAAGGTGATCAACTGAACGAGACATCATACAATCAGTAGGTCTGCAGTCCAGCAGCTCTTTTTCAGGGGCTGAAGGTGCGGGGTATATTTGTTCCTGAATATTGTATTTACTTCCAGTAGCAATATGGTTCATAGATACTTGAATTTCTCTCTCTTGCTTTTCAAATAAAGGCTGAGACAGCATAGCATTGTAACTTCTCCTATACTCATCTTTGACAGGGGACTCATAGCCCTCAGCTGTTTCTGTAGACTTTCTTGTCTTTAGAGGAAAACTATCTGCTGATTTGTGGTAGTCTTTTCTTAGAGACCCACTGGGAGTCAGGTCATCCAAGGAAATTCTGCTCTTGTCTTTCTCCTTGTCAGAGAGCAGTTCCTCTCGCGAGCTAAACTCCTGGGAAGTAGTGAAGGAGTGTTTGAGCATAGGTGTATGCATATCTGCTTCTCCAGTAGGTGACACCATCTCCATGTGGACAGCACTGATTAATTCCTTTGCCCCTGAGTTTTCAGTGTGTCCATTGCTAGCAACGGACAACCCACCAGGAAATTCTGACTCACGACGTGAAAATATTAAATTTATATGGGACATTGAGGTTGCTTGATCCTTCTTAGAAGCGTCCAGTGCTGTTGAAAGTTGCAGTTTCTTATGATGTTGACGTGGTCTTAGACATTTTCTTCTATAAAAGCCAGTAACACAAGAAATTACACATTTATGACTGTTGTACACAGAAACAAGAGAAGCAAGTGTGTCTTAACAGAGGATTTTTAAGCAGTGATTGGTATTAGGGGAATTGAGCTTTTATTACATAACCTAAAAATTAAAAGCTTATCCCAGCAGTGAAGATAGAATTAAAGAATAACTAATGTCAATTGGGAAATATCTCAAGTACCAATTACAAATTGGAGTAGATGTCTGGAGAAGGCAAATATAAAATCACTCATTAGTAGGCACTTGCTGATAAAAGTTCAATATTCATTTTAATACAAGGCTAATAGATCATTTGCAAATGCATAACAGGTACAATGATAGAGATCTTGAACCTATGCCCATGTTTGATAGGAAGTTACATGGAGAACACAGGTGCAGATGTGTGGGATTCATTTAACTACCCTCCCACCAAAAGCAGGGATTGTATATGCTGCATGTAACCAGGAACATAGGAAATTTGATCTCACTGTTTCTTTCTTTTTCAATGTTTGCTTTTTTTCCCCCCCCAAAGTAAAAATGTTTTAATATGAAAGTTTTTAATTTCATAAGTACAAAAAAGCTTGTATTTTCAACATGAACTAAGTAACCAGGATGGTGAGTCTTACCTGCAATAATACAAAAGCAGACACAGCAAGACTAGAAGTATGAGAGCCATCCCTCCTAAAATTGCCAAAAGAAACATTGTGTGATAGCTGGTAATGTCGTGTGTTACAACGGGACCTGGAAGGCCAGAAAAGATAATTTAGACCTGTAACAACCTGCACACAGGAAGAGGAACAACAGTCAAACAAGGAGAGGGACACCTTCCCTTGTTATCAGGATGCTAAGCAACACTGCCACTCATAGCCTGGGTGCCTATTGAGCAGGACATCTCTGGAGAAAGGAGCAMGTTGTGGAGAAAGCATGTGCTGGTTTTCAGGACTGCAAGTCCAACTAGATCATTCTGTGGAAAAGCAGTTAGTTTCAATGGGAGCATGCATCAGTGAATGCTGCCTTCCAGGTCCTAATGCTGACACCTTGTGCCAAAGCTCTCACCACTGGAGAAAAGCCATCCGAGCATCTCCCACCAGTGTGGGCAACAACTGCTCTTTAACATCTGTGGCTCTTCACACTTAACACACAGACAGTGCAGTACAGCATTCGCTGGAAGATGCTTGGTGCTCTGAAGTCTAGATCAAGCCAAGCCAAGCAGATCTTCCCTAGCTTTAAAAAATAGGCCACTAGTGAAACGGTGTTGTAACTCCAGGTTTAAATAATGCTTAGTAAATGTTCTAACATACAAAAGAATGCCCACATGTGGACAACAGCTGTTCACAATTATGCACGTGTAACCCTGTTGGTCTGTAAAATCTTTGTGATAATTTTGAAATAAAGACCCAAATTTTCATTTGCAGGCAAGGAGGTACAGCACCACCTGGCAGACTAACATGCATGTACTGTGAAGGACAGCAAACTCGGCCAGCTTGGAGGTTCTAGGTCATAAGGTTTGCAAAATGTCATCTGTGGATCTTGAGTAGTCTGTAGAGCCACTGCTAGGAATACAAAGCTCATTTTTGTCCATTTTTGAGATAAGGAATCAAATAGATTCAATTAGGAGATAAAATATGCAAAAATACATTAACTCATTAAAAATAACATAAATTATATTGCATTTGGGAAATCTAAATATTTATACATTGATTGTTACCGTTGCTTCAGGACATTAAGCAAAAAGAAGCAGAGATAAATCACTTCAATTTTTCATGAAAATGTTGTTCCCATTGCAACAAAGTTTTAGGAACTCAGATTTAGCCTTAGAAGGAAGGAAAAGTAAAATACAAGTAGAAACTTTGCCATGCAAGTTTAACCACAAGGACAAATAAGCCTTCTCCTGTTAAGAGTTACAGGCCTTGTAACCTCAGAGTTACATGCACAATTTCATGACTAGTGTAACTTTGTTGCAGTCTGGCACAGAGATGTACTGGGAAATGTTTGGCTCAGAGCTGTTGCTTTTTCTTCAAGTACAACTATTTTGCAAAATTTCATTATGTTCAATATGATAGCCTATTCAGATCTGCACCTGCCTCTAAAGTCTGTTCAGCAATGAATCAGCTGAATATCCCAGCAGTTTCACTTAACAGAACCTCACATTAAAAGCTCACATATTATGAAACAACTTCATGATATTTATGAGTAGACTTTAAAATGTCCTTATGTAGGAGTTTGTTTTGTTGGTTAGATATAGTTTAATTAGCTTGCACAGCCAAGGCAAGAATGTTTCCATTTCTACTGGATTAGGTTTTCAGCCAGAAAACCTAATAAAGAAAATCTGTAAGAGGAGGAGTTCTGGTTTTTTTTTTTGATTGATTGGTCCTTTATACATGGAGGTATCTCACATTATTGGTGGCTGAAGAACTAATACCAAGAAGTCTGAGGCAGCCACAGACAGAAAAAAAGGAAGCGCAAGTTGCAGCATTAACAATCTCCACAAGCACAGAAGCACAGGTAATTAATGCCTACTTCAAAGCCATTTTCTACAGTTATGCCAAGAGGTTTGCAGATGGCAAAGAGTCAGCTCATGTACTAATGCCACTCTAATACACTTCCTAGAATTTCTACACTAAGTTATTTGCTGTGTAAATTAATCAGTCACCAAGATGATGCAAAGCTCAGGGCAAAATGGGCATCTTCAGTGCAAAAGGAAAAAAGTGTCAATTAATCAATTCATTAGTAAATGTCTAACCCAGGAAAATGTTGGGTTTAGGTGAATCCATATCTATTCGAGTTTCTGTATAGAAACTTCACACCACCTGTTTTTCTACCTGCTGGAACACCAACGCATTGATGCTGTGACTCCTCTCATTTTCTAGCAATGGCTCTACCAGGCAGTGGTGACATAAATGCATCAAAGCAGGAACACTTTAAGAAGTTCCCCATTGAGATGATGCAAATATTTTGAGCACCAGGCTTGCCGTCCACAATCCCAAAAAGATTTTAGCCCTTCCTTTACTTTCAGATCTCTGTTTTCTAATAATCCATCATTGATCAAGCTGTGGCATCTCAGATGAGGTCATTCTGAAAAATATAAACATTATATATGAATAAATAATTACTCAATGCAAATATCAATAAAATCCAATTCCATCTCACCTGGGATAGTAGGTGACATAGCTGCAACCCAATAGCCCAGCTGAGGAGCAATATAAGTCCAAGTCAACTGATTCCCTTCTTGTTGTACAATGCCCAAACTACTCTTTAGCCATGTCCCTGTAAATGTAAAAGTTATAGGAAGATGTTACAGATATATTCACACATTCCTCTGCAAGCAAGAGGAAAATCAAGCAGTAACAAAACCTATCAATGTGTGGTGGGGATTGTGTGTATGTTGCTGTGAAGTGGGAAGTTGTGCCTTTTGGTCACCAGCATTTGAGAGTTCCCACAAGCAGTCATCCCCATGGCTTTCTCAGAAGCAAAAAAACCCCAAACCATTTAAGATTAAATAAAACTAACAAATCTTCAAAACCTATTAAAAGAAAACATTTTTTGTTGTATTAGATTCCCCTGTTTTTGAAGAAGGATATTCCTGAAGCTGATTATATGTAGACAGCCAACTCAAAAAATATAGTTCAAGAGACATCACATCTCTCACACGACATGTGAGTTCTGCATACTAGCTTTCTACCAGCCCTGGCTGTCAACTTCTAGAACACAGAAGAAAATGCTTCCTCAAAATGTTAGTTTTCCTATACAGAAGGCAAGCACATTAATGTTACTGCCAATGACTAGAATTACATTGCACTATCACTTTGATTAACTCTGTTAATCATTCAGAATCTGTACAATACCCCCAGGAATACTGTTTGGTAACAGATGATGAGTTTTTTAAAACATTTTTCTCAAAGGAAACAAAATAGATTTTTTTTTTAGAATTATGAAATGATAATTTCAAAATAAATAAGACTATCAATTTTAAAGCAGTGTGTTTAAGTTCACATAACTCTTGAGTATTCTAGATGGACAATCTGCAGTAGTTGAGAGCTGTTCTACTTCCTGAAGATTAATTTTATTGCGGAAGTTGGGTTATGAAAACCTTTACAACTGAACCAGCTGAATGCCTTTTTGTGATTCATTAAGACACCTGATTCTGCGGCTGTAGGAGGAAAAAAAATCACCTTAGTTTCTGATGTATTAAATGCCCAGAATGGCTTGTAAATTGTTCCTGTATTCATTCTCTGTGAAAGAAACACAGAATTGCTGGCGTGGACATGGACAGCAACCGTTGAGAAGCTGCCCACGGTGCCAGGCACTGTTTCCCAAAGCTGCAGTCCCAGCTTGGCACCCACAGTGGGTGCCATAGTAGAGGGCACGGCCTCCTTAAGGAGGCTCTTCACATACCTTGGTGGTCACTACCAGGATGCTGATCTGTGTACAGAGAAGGGATAAACCCCTCTGCATTTCTGTAGCACAGCTCTCTATTTCTGTGCAGAAGGGAGGCAGAATGCTGTATTTCTCTTACTTAGCTTCAAACGCTCACTTGAAAAGCAAGCTGCATCATGTACTTGTGATTCCCTTTCCTTTAAGTAAGTCTCCTGCTTGTAATTCCCAAAATGGTGCTTTTCATCAGATGTCACTCGGGACTAAGAAACAGCATTTTGGATGACAGTCATCTGAACACTCAGCAGTGAGTAGAGAACACACAGAAGAGATGCTGGGGCTGTGTTTGTTGTTTTTATAATACAGCCAAGATCCTGATGATTTCTTCTATGTTCCTTAGATTACCTATCTGTGCAAACTCTCTACATATGGGAATGGCTTTTCAGAGTATTTATTTCCTCCCTACTACTGATTTTTCCTATGTAAGACCACCGTCTTAGGCTAATAATAAACCCACCTGAATATAGTGAAAGGTTTAGAAAAATACATGGTTGAGAAGATTTCTAGATCCAGGTGACTGCTACTGCCAGATAGTGTCTGTATCTGCAACCAAACTGAATTTGTGGGCAACAGGGAAAAGGAATTACTGATGTAATTATTGGTTTTTTAAGTAATATTTCAAGTCTGTATAGGGTAGCAATAATCTATTTCATAAAGAAAGTCACACAAGTAATTTTGATTCCCAGTACTAAAAGGACAAAATCTGTGTGTACACAAATTTGCAGATGTGGCTTCCATAACTGCCGTAGCAGAACATCTTGATGTAGTCACTAATTTATTTCTCTTAGGGAAACATTTTCAGGAAAAATAGAATGGAATTGTCCATTCCTGTGTCTATAACACACAGTTATGTGTGAAGTTTCTGGAAAAACTAGAAAAAGCAGGTTTCTTTTTCTCCACTAATATGGCCACTAACCCTTCAGATTCTCTATCCATGCACTTTAGGGGAAGATGTCATACTAATAGCCCCGAACCACAAGGTGAAAAATATCCCTTCGGATCAAAAATTGCTTGTATTTTGTGTCTAAAATGCCATTTGGTAAAACCTGTAACCTTGAACCTTGTAAATTTTTTTTCTGCAAGATTCAGATGATGAGAATATGCACCAACTATTCAAATACACAATGAAGTGAAATAAAACTTTAGAGAGAAGTGCTGATTAAAAAAAAAAAGGAAGGACCGAGTTGATGAATTCATTATGTTTCCCATACTTTTCTTATAATCTCTAAGCCCTTTAAATTCATACACAAGCAAAACGCAGACGTATGTAATTTAGCAAAGTTCATTACCTCCAATGTCTTTTTCTATAGCTGCCTCCTCGAGCAGAAGCTATTACTGATTCCCTCACTAGGGGGAACTTGTGTCCAGCATGCCTTATCCACATCATACTGTATCCCAAAGAACGTAGTTTTCCCTGATGCCTCCTGAAAAGCCTTTTGCTCAGTAATACTCTGCATAATGCAGCCATCAAGAAGCTAAGAAAGGCTGCAGGCTTATCGCTGCGAGCAGAGCTCTGCTGCCGTCCTGCCAAACGAGCAGCAGCTCCGACTGCTCCTATTTTAGCAACAACAGGAATCCCTGTATTTGCAAAGGAAGCAAACAACAGTCTACTGCACGAGCTCAGTCAGGTTTCATGCTTGTCTTCTCACTTAGTTCACCCACTCTTGCTAATCACTGGACATACTCCAGGTAATGTGCTGGTCTGTATAAACTAAGGAAAAATGTAATTCCCTCTCTCTGTTATGGATAGTTAAGAATTTCAAGTGCATGAAAGATATACCCAATACCGGTCATCTTTAAACAACAGTGATGTAGCTTTTGTTGACCATACCCTACAAATTAGTGTATGATGACAGAAAATAGTTACTTTTAACATGGCATTGTCCCAAGTTCCTTCATCAGGATGACACCAAGTGTGGATTCCTGGGAACCATGGGTGCACAATCCCATCATCAGCCCTTTTTTAATACTTTCCTGGTCCAACACTTTGGTGCTAAATGCACCTCTTAAACTTTCACCATCTCTTGCCAATAGTCCACTAATAAAACAGAGCATTCTCTCACATCATGGGACGAAAAAAGTAAAGAACTCCATCGTTTACAAAAGCAGTGACAAAACAGGTTTGAGTGGAAACAGCTGAAACACATAGTCCTGTATTGTTTCTCATGTGATCAAACAGCTGAAAGCCAACCCAGTATTACTGGAGGGAACTGACATGCCTTCAGTATTCTGCAAATCCACCAGAGCATTTCCAGGTCTCTCTCATATTTCATCCTTTATAGGTTCTAATTTCCTGKTTGCTTTTCAAGTATCATTAAACAGACAGTGTTCTTGTAGCTCCTTACACACTGTAATGACTAATGTTGGACCTTCTACTGAGGAAAACCCAATTGCATGGTAGTGACTGGCTGTGCTCCTACCATTTCATACTGCCTTAAGTGACCAAGAGCTCATTGCTGTGCAGCCTTGAGAATGAATTCCCTATCCTGCCCGAGATTCCTCCTTGGAGTGGAAAACAAGATGTTTTCCTGTTCTAAAAATGAAGCTAATTACCCTCTGTGTCCTCATATACTTGCTGTAAGCAAAGGAGGAGACTGGGGCAGTGAGTAAAGAACTTTGTCCATTTTTCTATCCTTTCCTATGCAGTAGCCTGCAAATGGAAGAAGGGCAAGCAGCATTCATTCTTTCTGTGTTGTCAGGATTACAACCGCAGAACTAAGCAGGAGGATTTAGAAGGGAAGAGGGGTCTTACCTCCCTGTATGGCTGTGTTCTAGTAATTTAATTTGTTATTCTCCAAATATCCTGTAACATCTACTTCTTCCCCCCACCCAAGTCAGCAAAATCAGTGAGTTTCACTGCTAATTGAGATTTATACTTGATGTGCAATAATTGTTAAGTAACAAGCAATACAGGATTATTAAAAAAAAACCAAACCAGTAAAAAGAGCTGGATGTAATGGAAGTGATTAATTTTGGTCAAGACCGGGTAGTTCCAAAGAAAACTTGTCAATGCTTCTTTGGAGCAGAAACAGCAAGCTCAGTATAGTYTGTAAGCACTGCATGATTTGGGCCAATTCACCATTAATTCCTAAAGACTGTCTGGTGCTTCATGGAAAACTTCTATATATAGAGACATTCTTGCTTATAGATCATTTTTACATTTCTCTTCCTCTTTTTCCTCTCTTACTGCTCAGTGGAGCCAACACGCTGATCCAAGATTTAAGTCAGGGGAGCTGTCTCCTGGCTCAAACTAACAGCAGGGGGAGAACCTAGAAATTTAACGCTTTTCTCACCAAAATTATATTGCCTGTTACTGACTTTTTGGAATAAATGGTGTAATTTAACAAATTTATTCTTCACTTCTTAAAAAGCTTATGGAACATCTACCCATCACTCTTTAATATATGGAACTCAAAAGCAAGGTAAGAGAACACAGCAAAGAATATAAAAATCAGAGTACTTTAAAGATACACAAATCAAAACACAATCGGATAAAGAAAGCTGAGCCCCATCTGTCTGCAAAAAAGGTCAAGATTTCAGCAGAACAGGAGAAATAAATTCTGGTAGAGAGAAGCATCTTAACACTTTCCAGTAACTTCGATTCTGATGAACACACTTATTTATCTCAGGCAGCTTTTAGGACTTGCCAGTGAGGGTAAGAGGGGGTTATCATGAGTAAATTTAACAGCAAAAGATTTGCACATTAAATCTCCATTTCAACACACATTCAGCATTAAACAACGCCTTTTTGTAATTTAATTTAGTTTACTTCTGAATCAGATCGAAAAACAGCACTTTCAGCAAGTAGAGTGCCCAGATGGGCAGCTATTGCAGAGAAACCGTTGAAGAACAGCTATTCTAGACTATCTCCCTGCACAACCAGGTCACTGCACGTATGGCTGGTTTGCCCAGAAAAGAGACATCCTGTTATTTTCAAAGACCCCAACTATTTAATGTGACAGCTTGCTGGAATCAGGCAGCATGAATGGATCTGCTTCCATAGTCTAGATACATGATGCCTGTGAGTAAGACTTTGCTTCCATATTTTAAAGCTAGACTTTATTATTTTAAATTGATCTGTAGTGAAATCCATGGAATTGTATGTCCCTCTGGCTTCCACGTGTGATTGTGCATGCTGACAATCCCATGCTGCTCCAGCTCAAGCAAATGGCAAATTCCCCAGTGGCCTCTGTGAGGCAGGACTGCGCTGCATCCAGGCAGGGCTGCCACACCACCATCTGCTCTAGGGAGAGATGCATGGGACTCTTGCTACAGCCAAGAAGAAAGGAGACAACCTCCCCTCTTGTGTTCTGGCTGTGAGGGAAGTTTGCTCACTGGCACCCTGGCACAGAGCTTGGCTCTCCAGGAGGACATATAACGCTGCTTGCTTCAGGTTTGACTTCCCAAACTGACCATTTCGGAGCCTTCCAGATCACCACTGCTTCAGGGACTTCTACTGACTTAGATTGTGTGTTCTTCCTATCACTGACCAAAACAGTTCTGGTAAAAGACTGTCAGAGGAGTGTGCTGCAGCCAGCAGCGTCCCCCAAGGACAGTCATAAAGCCTAAATATTGCTTGTGTTCAAACATATGGTAGCTATGGCGGTTTATTTCCATAAATTACTTTTACATGTGAGCTTTTGGTAGAAAACTCTTCCATTGATCAAATACTGTTTGCTTTTCATTTTGTTTCTTTTAACTGGCAATAGGATCATCCAATCCCACTCAAGCAGGGAACCAAAACTGTGTTATTTACAACATGAATTATTTCCATCCAATAGGTTTGACAAATAAGAGGATTTAATTAGTCAGAGAGCAAATTAAACATAATCCCATTATATGAATTTATTTTTATTCACAAGATTATCTTCCCCGGACAAAAGAGCTTTGGAAAGAAAAGAAAGGTACTTTTAACTGGACTGCTTAATAGCATAGATGTTTTAAATACATATTCCTTAATGAGAAGTGCTTTTCTTTCAGCATGGATCTCTTTTGTGCTGTCTACGATGTCTTGTAAGATTGCCCTGCTTAGGCAGAGATTCACAGTTAAATGGAGATATACGTGTCAAAAGGAATGAGGCAGGTTGTGACCAGACAGTGTAGGACAGCAAAGGATATTCAAAACATACTAGAAGTGCTTCTAGAAGTAATTGAATTAGACACTTCAAATGGCAGCGTTATTATGAAGAGTTAATCAAGGGCAAGTTTGTGACTATTGTCACTTCCTAAAGCATGTTATGACATACATAAATTGTAGCTTTTCAGTCTACCAGTTGAAAGCTGCTTATCAGATTTCTTCGTCCAACTGAAAATCACCTCTAATCTGCATCAGSAGGGGAAGTTTTACTAAAGAGGGATAGGATTTTTGGTTTTACTTTTATTCATTTTCTAGAAAGCTAAAAGCCTGAAATAGAAGTTGAAAATTCCTTCCTGAATATTGGTGGTGCTTATTCTCCTCCTTGCCTTCCCCCTAATACACACGGGTTTAAAAATTCATAGTATTTAACTTAATATTACAATTTTGTTTTCAGGGTTGCTAAGCAACATCAAAAAATAACGGTCCCTGCTCTGAAAGCCCATACCTTTATTATTCTTCCACTCTTACAGAATTTGTTATGCAAGCCTTCCAGGGCTAAATCCWGCTCCTGTTCTAGCAGCGCCACCATTATTTCGTGTACTAAAAGGGAAACGCTTTTACCATCATACCTTGAAGATTTTGGCAAGGAAATCTGATGGTTCAATTTATTGTTTGTGTCTGAGAAGCTCTGTGGGTTTTGCTATCCCTTCTCATTTTTCCTCTTAAATCATCTGTCAAGTGTTTAACAAAAGAACACACCAGTTTTCATTATTTAATAATCTTAATTACATTTGTCAGAAGGCAGGGCACTTTGTACACAGAACTGCTTGCATGGCTTTGGTCCCCTCAGTATTGCCTTCCAGAAAGCCAGAACAGAAGGGACTTATTAAACAAAATGACTTCCATACAAAATTACTGGTTAATAATTGTATTTCAAAAGGAAAACCTGTTAAGCTTGCTGGACCACCATCCTTGGTTACTGGTATACATGAAAGATACCGCCTTTAGAATTCGCTTTACCACACTATTAATCATATTCAGTCAGTTACTGACAAAATTATTAGAACAAGTGATAAAGCACAATGCAATTCAAAACACTGCATGCCTTTTCCTTCCTTCAGCCTCACATCACACTCACATTCAGTTTCTATTTTCCTAACTGGCAGTGGAAGCAGATGCACACTGGGATTTGATCTAACACTGCAGGGCTGCAGAGGAAGGGGTTCCCTGGTCCTCCTCAGCCTCTTCCAGCCCCCTCCCAGGCAGATTCCCACCAATCTTCAGGTCCTCTTCGACTCAGGATATTGTACAAGCACAAAGATCTTTTCTCCACTTCTGAAGTTTTGATGCCCACCTCTTCCCACCTTCTCCTGCATGGCTTCTGTAGGTGGAGCTACAGGGCCATCTACATGATTCTACATTATTAAAACCTGCTCCCAGAAGCCAGGTGATTTGTTTCCTGTTTTATTTCCTTGACCGTTAGTCATTAGTATCAGTAGGCTATTTGCACACTTTGGCACCAACCTGATTCCTTCAATGTCCCCTTAAGCTCCACCATCATGCCATACCTCATCTGCTTTGCCATAAAGGCAACTTGGATGGTGTACGAGGTGGGAAGAGGATTAAACAATCCATTCACATCACCTTCATATGTGTAAGCCACAACATCCATTTTGAAAACACATATATTAATGAATAAATAAGCACAACTGTCTCCTATGATCCTCTCCAGAGGAATCATGATAGTGAGAACATACCTCAGTGAGCTACAATGTGAAGCACCAGAGGAAGAGCTTCTTTTCCTTTCACTGCTGAGGTCTGTCTAATACTCTGAAATTATATCTGCACCTATTACGTAGGCATTGTACACGGTGAAAAGCTGGGTTTGGTAGCTGCCATTTCTATGGCAACACACAAAATATGAAATTCTTTGAGAGCAGTTAGTTAAGAATCTGTATTCCTTAGTGTATTTAATCCTTAAGAATAATTTAACCTTCACAGCTGAGATAAAAAAGGAAGTCAAAATCAAATAGTCAAGGAATTTTTAAACTATAGAAATGGCATAACTATGAACTTTTGTGGTTTTCACCTTTGCAAAAAGATCTCCATATTACCAGTGAATCTGGTCTAGAACCACATGTTGTGAATCCGATTGTACTACATTCAAACTTTTGGGGACAAGGAATGTGATTTCCTAAGCACATCCATTTCTCGCGCATAGAAACAAGTGCATGAAGTCTCAGGCCATGTGTGCAGCTGCATGCAGTACAAATGCAGGCCATTTATCCAAGGTGAGAGGCACATACATCCAATGTCAGATCAAGTAACAGACTGGAAGTGTTTCTGTTAAATGATTATTTTCTGTTCGTCACACAGGGTTATGAATGTGGTGGCAATCAGAAGTTAACTGAATTCACAACAAAACCCCCCATGTTTTATATTTAAACTATAAGATGATCTTTTCTTTGGGTGGATTATCATTGCTACCACATGCGAAGCTTAAATCTGAGACTTTTATAAATCATCTTATTTGCAAACAAGGCACAGTGAACTAGACAGGTAGATGTACAGTAATCTGCTTACACTTTTTGCCTGACAGTAGCTGTCGCTCTCTCCCTATAAACACTATGAACAAAAACAAGCATCATTTCACCTCCAGGAAATACAGCAAAATCACACTGCACTCAAGTTTAAGTAGGCACCAATACTGCTTACACAAAAATATATCCTCATGACTTCTTTTGAGCACAGAAAACACTATCTTGATTTTGCTAAGGAAGGAACATCTGGAAATTCTGATTCTACAAAAATCAWTACAAATTTTACCACTGACAGCAGAACGTCACCCAGAAAAGGCAAGTACCAGGCTTTTAAATGCATTTAGAAATCTATTATGGCATTAAATGCAGTCAGAAAGCACCAACGAAGAACAGCAGAGTACATAAAGTATTGTGTTTTACAAAGCTACAAAGAGTTCCCTAAGATACTTTTCTCCAYATTCTGCCATCACTTTACATGAACACATGGTTGAAATTTCAGGCACTGGGGAAACATCCTCCTCTGCAAAGAAGGCAGTCATTTAAAGACAACAAGATCCCATCAAAGACGTACACCAAGCGTTTGGGGAGAAGGAAGAACAGAGAAACAGTATTCTGAACTTCATTTACGTGGAGTGCACAAGAAATAACACATCTGAAAGAGGAGGAACAAAAGGGCAGAGATTTAACCGTTCCACTCCAGAGTCCTTTGCCATAAAACTGAAAACAGTGTTGAAAATATTTTCCTGTTATTTGGTGGGATTAATTAACTAGCAGATGCATCATATTAATACATCCCATTTTTGTATTATATATACTGGAATATTTGGTAATATTTTAAAGTCCTTCATACAGTTCCAGATGTGGATCTAGAAGTCTAGATGCAACATAATGCTTCCATACCACATGGAATGAAACTAAGGACTTAAAATGGAGAATGCTGGACTTACAGTTTTGCTCACTGAATCCAATGAAAACCAGACACCTTAACATAAAACATAAACCATTTAAAAGGGGGCTGAAGAGAATACAGCCAAGCGAGTGCTGTGTTATTCAGTCCAGCTGGTGGGAGCTGGAGATGACAAAGGAGGCAGAAAGTTTCATTTCTACTGGGATCTGTGATATTTCTGACTGAAGAGGACAAGGCTAGGAAGAAGTCTTGAACAGAAATTTGGTGTCCAAGAATAGAGAGATTAATTATACTGCTGTAAATCCTACTGACATCAAGGCAAATATACATGGAAGAAGTCATGATCCCCACCATCTGTTTATGGATAAAGAAAAAAAGTTTTTCAGCCCCCTCAGATTTTGAGAAAAACAACACAGCACTTGGTAGGAAAAAACCCTCCAACCTCCAGAAAACCCTCCTGAGCAATCCTGATTATAGAAATGAGAATCCCTATCTCTATGTTCAAACCTTTAAATGCATACTGTGAACTAAAACCACTGTCCCACAGCAGTGTGAAACACGAGGCATGGATATGTCCACGGCATGGAGTGATTAAGTTGCATTTTAGCATGTAGCATCTCCGTAACTTCAACGCATCTGTGTGTATTATTACCAACACTAAGAAGTGCCACAGGAAACAGTGGTGGACCAACACAAGAATAAGGTTAGATGTATTCATTTACCCTTAAAACATCTCCAGGGCATTGACACCTGATCATCATTTTATTAACTACTCCAAATGGTATTATTGCTTTAATTTGTTTGCTGTGCACACAAGGCAGTAAGTTTGTTTCATAATGAAAAATCTCATTTGGAACAGTATGAAATAGATGCAGCAGACTGTCTTATTTTGATGTCAGCCTGTTTTTTCTGGCTGTGTGTTTCATCAGTGTCAGTGGAGCCATGCTCAGCCTTAAGCAGACTATGCTGCTTCTCCCCCTTCTCTCCCAAGGATAGAAACCATGGTCATGAAAATACAGATTGTTTATGGTAAACATCCTAAAAAGCCATTAGTTATTTTTGGCTGCCATAAGATGCAAATATGCCTCATTTTTGTAGAAACTATGAAAATCTCTGCCCTTCCAACCAGATGCCTCTGGGTTCATATTAGTTCATCATGAGCTCAGCAAAATGTATGAGATTCTAAGGATTAAAATATACCTGTAGTATTTTCTGTCACTCCTCCATGCCCTCTAAAAGTGAAAAGTATTTCTGCTTTTTAGAGCAGAAATTATACTTCATGCAGTAATGATGACAACCACATGGACTCTGAACAAAAACAATGGCTTGCACGAACAAGTATCCACTGTACTGCTAATCCACGAGAAAGAAGTGCTGTGTTAGTGCCTGGTAAGACAGTCATAGTTTTCTATCTGTGGCATTTGCTTACTGTTCAGATAAAAGCATGAAAATTTAAGCCACTGAAAATCTATTAAGGAGAGACCAAAACAACTAGCACTGTAAAAAGCAGCCCTGAAATGAAAGRCAAAATCAGAATAATAAGGTTAGAGGTCCCATCCTGACAAAGCACAGATCCAGCTAAGGATTTCTCCAGTATGGAGCCATCCCAGTCATTACCCATCCATCTCCCACCACAGTCTAAGCACAAGAGGGATGGGGAATGACAGGATACCACCATGTTCATGCTACATATGGCCAGTTTGACAGCCCTTAGGGTGCTAAAGTAGCTCACACAAGATAGTGTGGCTGTTCTACTTATTAAATTAAGCTACTCTAATTTAAATTGGTTGCGATGTGGCCAAAATTCTACTAGAACTGGCGTGCTGCACTCAGGACTTAAAATGCATCTTTGTTCAACATCTTTGGTTGCACAGAAAGATGCTTACTTCAGCTGAAGTGGGAGATGAAGCCTAAGCATATCTTCTTCAATACCTTCCACGGCTTTGTGAAGCCAAGTGGCTTGACAAAGATGCATTTTGTTTAGCAGTCCTCATGCCTTTGCCTCCCAGTAACACAAGTGCTCCAGTAGTTTGTCATGAATCAAACAAGGCTGGACTTGTCTCAAGATTGGGAGCCTCAAGCCTGCAACACCAATTAACTAACCCATATTGATCTATATTAACATATACTGCACACAATAGGGTAACTAGCTCTTTATGTATGAAAGCAAAAACCATATTCCAAACTAAGAGAGAGCTTTTGTGGCCTCACTGCAGGGGCATGGAAATTTGGCCATAAATGAGAAACCTCCATAATCAAAATCAGAACGATTTTACTTGCAATGAGTAACTAGCAATGAGGCAGCCTGCAGCTCTAGCACAGCTGACAGGAAGGATTGGGGAAGGACTGCTTCTTGTGGGGAAAGTAAATGTGAGTCAGTCTTCCCCGTCTTTTTTTTAACAAAGGAAAACAAAATAGAATCACAAATCTAAGTCAGTTTCAGGAAGAATGTAGTGAAACTTATTGCCACGACAGCACAAGAAAAGTGTCATATCCACAGTGAAGGGAAAAGCCAAATCCATTCATTGCACTCTTTTTCTACTATTCCACTTTATATAAAATTCAAATTTACTCTTCATTAAATCATACTGCTTTACTCTCTAATAGAGCCAACTTCTGACAAAAGATTCATAGGCATGCTGTTTAAAAATACATCACTTTTCTCAGCAGAAGCAGGAAAGAAGCAGAAACATTTTTTCCCCCTTCAGCTCTCTCTTCCTCCCTTCCTCCAACACACTGCTTTCATGGCCATTGCTCTGCTTCTGGATGTGATCATCAACTGGCTCAAAACATTTGCCTTGCAGGACAAACCGCCCTGATTGTCTATACAGCCCCATATTTCTGGCTCCTTTTTCTCTAATCATCTACCTTTCTCACCTTTCATTCTTCTTTTTCTTAACAACCATCTAGTACATACTTCATAAGGCACAGTGTAATAACTGAAGGGGGATCACCAGGACAAGAATTTCGCATTCCTTCCTCCTTTAAACTGTGAAGCTGTAAAGAAGGCTAGTATAGTGTACCAGCAAGAAACAAAGTAAGAAAATAAATTAAAAAAGAGAGCCTAAAGCATGTATTTCTGGGAAAACACCTGTTCATAACGGCAAACATTATTCTGCAATATAAAAACCTGAGTGCATTTTACAGATTTTATTAATTAGTCATCCTGTCTTTTCAAAATATTTCACGAATTTTGCTCTTTTTAAAATTTATTTAAATCATTTACACGTACCTTCCTTGACAGTATTAGTCAATCTCAAAGTGATTTCCAAAAGAAGTCAGTACTATATTTCCTATCTGGCAGGCAGGAAACAGAGCTCGAGACCCAAGGTCAGACAGTTGGCTGCTGGCAAAGATAAGGCAAGTTGCCATTTCTACAGACTTTCAATTCAATGCTGTAGTGACTAAGTCTCTCTTCTTCTCAGTTTGGGGGTGAAAGCCAGTTCTCTCACGGTAGTTTTTAAATAAAATATTTAATAATTGCAAAATGGTACATTTACAAAAATTTTTTGTCTAAAATTGGCACACAATGATAGTTAAGAATATTTGCAGATATACCATATATTATTTGATCAGTAAAACTCAATTGTCTCTTCTTTTAGACAAAAACCAGATTTCTGTACACTCTAGTGAAGACTTACTATATCAACACAATAAATGCAATGAGACATTAGTTTCAGACAAGTGCAGCGATCTACAGAGCCACAATGAGATGTTACCTACCAAATTTTTGGTCAAACCTCCACGCTGGAACGTGTGCATTGTGTTTCAAGTTGCTGTTTGCTGGCAGAGGCACTGTTACATAGATGGGGCCGTTCACGGGGACGGGGGTCCCATTGCTGCTGAGGAGATGGACGCTGACGGCAGTGACAGGGGTGAGGTCATACCTGGTGCTGTTTCCTAATGAGAGAGTGCATGAACACTGTGACTGCAGAATGCATAGAACTTAAGGGATATGTGTAGTTCAACACCACAGTACTGCATCAACATAATTCTCAAGGGATGGTAGCAGCAATCTCTTCCCTGCCTTACAAAAAAACCTCAAACCAACCAACCAGCCAGCCAACAAACAACCCTCCCCCTGCCAAAAAAAAACCCCAAACCACGAAACCCAAGGAAGATGTATATGTGTCTATTTTTCACTTAATTTTGGAAAAATCTGAAGACAAAAAAACTACAATGCAAAAATCTCCTGCATGTATTTTTTCATCTTAATTCATCTTAAATAAATCCATGTGAGTAACACAGCCACAATCATAACAAAAAAAATTATCTTACAAGTTTTTATTATAACTTCACATGCCCATATTGTAAATAACAAACACCCAAATAAACAGTGGCACTACACAGAGTGCCATTAAACACATGTTTAAGAATGCCAGGTTGCATTTCCTTTGGCCTTTCACTGAAATGAACCAAGCTAAATGGATTATTAGAATATACAGTGTTATCTTCTTATCTATGCAAGACAATAATTATTCTTCACATTTAAACTGCATGCCAATGAATCTACTTCATGACACCTCAATTTAGAAAAGTGTTATAACCCTTCAATCATTTAACCAAATGATTCAATGACAGGGATAAGACCTGGAGCTCAAAGCAATATCAAGAGTAGTTTAAACTGGAAGAGATGGAGCTTCCAGTTTTGCAAGGGGCTTGAGCCCCATATACCCATCCCTGCTGCCTCAGCCATGCTGGCTCCAGGGCTCTGCAGCTGCTCTTCCTGCTGAGGGGCAAACTGGGGAGAAGGAAGAGGGGTGCCTGGCTGGCAGGAATGAGGTACTGCCCCCACTGTAACCCTGGTGCCTTACATTGCACAAACTGCCTGTAAGAGCATATTCACACCCAGCAGTGGTGACACACCGAGGGGTCCTCGGGAACATGCCGTATCTCAGTGACAGTGCTCATTAGGATGAGCACAYTGGAGGGAGTGGGGGGAAAGCATTGAGACCTTTATGATTTCTCCTAATAGGGGACAGGTCTCAAGTAATGGCCTTCACTAAATTTGATGTCTCTGAGTAACAGCTTAGCAAATTAAGACACCACCAGGAAAGGAGGTGAGAGCGTGGTAAAAGGAAGGGAAAAAAGGGTGACAAAACTTTTCTGAATTTCAAATTCCTTGGATTTTGCAAGAGTTGCCAAACTGAAGAAATGGAAAATAACCAGAAGTAACGTTGCATGCGGCTTATTTATGAAAACGTCTAGTCTGAGGTACACTTTGCCCAGGTGGATGGGTGGGTGTCAGTGTTGCACAATTGGGACACACATGCTGCCTTCACTGACTGAACTGAGGGGCAGACACTGATCTTACAGAGCGATTAAAATACTGAGAAAACAGGCACTCTGAAGATGGCCATGTAGGACAGCCACAGAGCTAACAGATTAAAAACAGAAAAGTAAGCTTGGAAAATTCAACTAGGGTGTAGGGGAAGGTTGCCAGCCTACCCATGCATCTGTGTATGTGTATTACAGGCTCTAATGGTGCACAGTATCATCCCCTTAACACCTCAGAATATAAAACAGCAAGAAAGAGGAAGGAATTGGTGAAAGAAAAGTTGTTTCTTTTTTCTGGATCATTCAATACACTATCTCTGCCATGCACCTGTAACTTCTGTCAGATTGATGCTTGTCCCCAGGACTTTGGCCACTAAGGTTCTCAGGCTGGTATCAGAGAAATAAATTCCTGTTTCTAAGTATTGTATCCTGACCACATTCTTGTGTACGCAAATTCCAAATGAAAAAAGGTATAATTTCAGATTTTAGATTAATATAAAGGATTAAATAATAATATAATATGATATTACATATAATTATATCTTTTATTATATAATTTATTTTAATTTAATTAAATATAAATAAAATAATAATATAAATACAAATAATGTTTTCTATTTTGAATATTTTTAGATATTGAAAGTTTTGAATTTTTCTTTTATTACTGTCCTGATATAGCACATAGCTGTAAAAATTACTTATCAGTCCCAGAAAAAGCATTCTGACGGTGAAACACAGTTTGCATCCTTTTTAATTAAGATGCAGTGATACTTCGCTCAGCACGGGACTGAACAATTTATATTAGAAGATGAAGAGATTTCTGAAATCCAATGACCTCTAGAAAGAAGAAATAATTCTTCAGTTTGCCACCTTGTACAGTATGTTAATGCTCATTAAAAAGATGAAATGTTTCTCTTTTCTGTTGTGAAGGCAAATTAAAATCAATGCTTATGAAACTCTTGCATCCTATAAAACTGATAAGCACACACACAGATTAAATGGGAATGGACTTCGATAAATGTCAGCTTTCATTTATTTCTTGTCATTTTTGACATCTGGTGACCTGTAAAGAGCTTTAAAAATAATCAGATAAAATTCACTGTCACTTCAGACATGACACTTTATAAAGAAACAAGAAGCCAAGAAAAGCAGGAGGAGTAATGATTATTAGCCAGCTTGGTCCATTGAGGCAGATGATGGAAAGTTTTGTTTAGCTGGGTTAAAAGGACAAGGATGAAACCATCCTCCTGCTCTCCAGCTGGTGATTAATACAAACAATAAGCTAACACTATACAGGCTTGTCACTACTTGCAGTGAAATTCTTCAAATGTTTATGTTTACAACATGCGATGAATTTTCACTGCTCCTTATTACTAATTCAACACCCAGTTGGGATTTTACAAAAAATACTGAACTCATAGAAAATAGGGTTTAGCTAAAACTGCTATAAAGTGACTCTGGACAAACACTGAGGGACGTAAATGGAGGGACCTCACCAAAACTCTACAGATATGTAAATAAACTGTGATAGAACAGAAGAGCAATTGTGGGGGAAGGAGAGGTGGGAGAGAGGGAAGACGCAGTGTTCTGCCAAATTCCAAAATTTCCCATGCAAATCAATGCTAAGTTTTTTTAGAATTCTAAAATTTGTAAATATTTTTTTTCTCGTGAGAACAGAAATATTAAAAAATCTCCAGCAGGTGTTGACCTAATTTTTTATCCTTTCAAAAGCTCTCCAGGCAAAGTCTTCACCAAATCACTTGGAGATGCAGAAAAGGAAGCCAATCCAACTTCAGGTTTTTAAAGTTTCATGTTTCCACATCAGGAAAAGCTTCTACTAGAGACAGAGGACATTTCACCTCTAGTATAATGCATAATAAAATATATTGCATTTGTAGTCTGTGTTATACCATACTGAATACTATAGTATTCAGCAAACAAGGCTCTTCTCAGTCTCTTAAACCCCATTTCTTTGCCAGTCGTTTTGGTCTTTTACAATGTAATTTTACCTGAAGGCTGAAAGTCAAGTCCACGGTCCCTGTGCTCAAGCAGAAAAGTTTTTGTTGCGCAAGAATACAGAAGACTAAAAACCCCAAGAGTGCATTAATCTGTTCTATAGGGGGAGAGGAGGTAAAACAGGAGAAAGTATCCTGATTGTGCAGTTCCCATGAGATGGGATCATCTGAAGCCTTGGCAAGATCTGTGCTCACTAAATATATGCAAGAAGGGGAAGCTGGGTTGCAGAGTATTAAGGAAAGATTTGGGAAAGAGGAATCCCACACACATTGCCAACAGTTTGTTCAGTTGGTTTAGAGATAAAAAGAAAGGAGACGAGGAAGTAGACAAATGAACAAGATCAAATGCATTCCTTCATTTAAAAAAAGATAAAGAGATTTTGATCATGTCTGAGTATGAAAAGTCAGAGAAAACTGAAGGTTGAATATAAGAACAGGAAAATGGCAGGGAGATAGAATGAGACAGGATGCGATGTACTCACTGGAGCAGACAGAAGGATTGGAGTAAGGTTGCAGACACATTTCTTGTTGTAATAGAAAAGGAGATATGCAGATTTGTACAAAGGGAAGAAGGGAGAAGCTAGCAAGCTACCGTTTACACACATGACCTAGCATTCAAAGTCACTTGGATCAACATATCACAACTAAATGTATCCTGAGAAACAGCAGGGACAGACCTCAAGGGGATATTCAGGCTGCTTCAAAGCAGGCTCAGCTATGCCTATGCCACCTTCACAGGCGACTGTCTAACTCTGTCCAACACCCTCAAACAATTGATTCTACATTTTAAAGTACCCTCACCATAGCAAGGTTTTCCTAATTGCTAGCCTGAATCTCTCTTGCTGCACTGCATGGCCACTGATATCTTTCTAACCCAATACAAGCACAGAAAACAAATTCTCCTTTTCACACCACCATTTGAATTTGAAGGCTTCTGCTCTCTCCCGATCCTGCTATTTTTCTCTTACCTACAAAACACCAATTATTTCACTCAAGACTGAATGAAAAGTGGAAAAAGAGTAGCAGTATTACAACTTTGAATTTAACAGTGGTTGTGTTTCTACTATGAATTTTCATTGTTTTCCCTTTGGTGCTAGACGAATTTGCACATTTTGGCTACATTCAAAAGTATCAACAAAGACACTGAAACAACACAGTATTAAATCCTTGATATACAGGCATTTTATTTATTTTTAGAAAAAAAGATGAACAAGAATTTTATGGCATCCCCAAGTTAAATTCTCTTTTGTTCCTTCACATTAGTCTCCATCTTTTATGTGCACGAGCAATGCATTTGGAGACTCAGCTCTTAACTAAAAGTGTAACCAACTCGTCTGACCTCCCAAGGCCAAGGAGTTTTCATCTTTGCTATTCAGTGGCCCCATTTAAGGGATAGCAGACCTTGCCCTCTTGCTCACTGGAACTGCATTTTGGTAGGGCAGTTGAACCAATCATGTCACACAAACTTGAAAGAATGTTTGCTGGAATGGGGAATGGAAAAAATTATATGATCAAAAGTCAAGCCCCAGACCAATATGAAATCAGAGCAAAACCAAAGTAGTGGGTTACCTGTTCCATTACCATCTAATCCCTGCAAATAAGGGAAACTGTCCACTTCCCACGGTGAACTCGCTGTAGTCAGATATGCTGTCAAATCACTGTAGCTAGTGTTCTCTGGCAATTTCACAGATCTTCTCTGAAAGTGAACTTGTGGCTGAGTCCGTGCACCTAAAAATATTAAAAGTGACTTTATATCCAAGGCCAACAGAATATCTGGGTGTTTATATTCATGGAAGCACTTTTACATTTTCTTCATTATAAATTGCAGTAGCTTGAGAAGGACAGAGACATCAGAAGGCTATTATGAAAGACAGGGAAAAACAGTGTTTTTACATTTCTTTTGCAGTTGCCATTATTTCTCCACAAGTATTACAGAGAAAAATTGTGGAGGCACCTACTGTCAGAAGCTTTTCTGACTACATTGTTTCTCCAGATCATCTCCATTACATACCTCTTTTTCATTACATGCCTCTTTTAATGAGTATAACTGAAACTAAAACTAGGTTCAGATGTAGGGTATGTGGAAGCTTAGGAAAGCATCCAATTCACCATATATATTCTAATTTTGTTTTCCCTGAAATAGCAATATAAATGTAGTTTATACCATTCAAAACTATTTTCTAAGAGACAATTCTACCTGTAGTCTCAATTAACTTGTGTAACTTTTGTATTTAGATTTTGCAAAGCTTTGGCCATGAAAACTAACTCTAGAACTGAGACCAGTCACTATTGAAATCTCTGGATGACAAACCTTGGGTGAAAAGGTTTTCCATATTTTCCCACACAAAGAACACATCTAAACAGAACCAGATTAGTTAGCATGTAAGATTTCTCTTTTCCTTTGTCTTGTACAGTGTCAGTGTTTCTTTCAAGCTCAGTAGGTGTTAATTGAAGGGTCTTTGCTGCAACATGATTTAAGACTGTTTCATGTACTATGGCATTTCATGTCTCATTTAAATCCCAGCTTATAAAGTCAATAGTCTTTTTCAAAGGATACTCACCATTAATACTGTTTAGCAACACACAGCAAGACTCCATCTGCAAGTTTGTGTGCACAACATGCAAATTAATTTTTAAATCAAAAGCTATTGTATTCTCCAGAGCTCATTTTGAACACGCACAGAACGCTTCCCACACAGCACAAAATCAAGAGGCAAGCAGTTTTCTTCTTAATTCACATTGGACTATGTGATTCAAAGATGTCAACTCAAAACAATTTTGCATCTTTTCCCCTATTAGTCCCTGGCAGCACTTTTAGGTTACATGTAGCTTCACTGTGAGAAAGAATAAAGAGCCTGACTTGCTCCTAAGCTTTGTAACTGCCAGTGTCATTAACCTACAGACTGGAATCTCTTCTTTCATAATTTTCCAGCAGGAGCTCTAGCTATGAGAAAACATGAAACTCAACAGAACAAAACGCTGTATTGGCCAACAAAAATGTCTGTGTATAGGAGTAAATACCTCCAAAGAGCTGATCATTGTTTAGCTGTCATTGCTTTGGTAATTCTGCAAGAAAAAGCCATAAAATTGCTTTTGTTTTTAAATTTCTTTAAGCGTTTACAGCAGGCTCTCAAGACTGGCAGTATTCTTAGGTGTTTAATATAGTCATTATACAGCACCCGTGTGAAATGGGAAGAAATCTCCCTTATCCAATTTCTAGACTTAAATGGAAAACTATATAAAAGATTAAATGAATTGACTCCAAAGAATTCAGGCAATACTTATCTCCTGTGTGCTCTGCAATACTGCAGCAGTTTGCTGTACCTCAGGGATTGATCTGCTCAGGCACTTTGGAAACCTCTGACTGCACTGTTGAGTGGGCTCCTACAGCCCATGGGTATAAACATCCACAGTAACAAAACGGAAAAAAAAAACACAACAAAGAAACTGGCATTAGGATTATCATCACCAGTTCCATGTAAAATTGTAGAATTTTTTGCTGTCTAAATCTCTGGTTAAGATGCATTATCCAAGTTGCCAAGAACTTTTGTTTTATTTCCAAAGATATCAACTAATTAAAAATTACAACCCAACTAACTGTTGTTGAGTCTGTAATACAGTAGTTTATGGGTTTTCCATTAAAAAAATGGTTGGGTTTTAGCACTGCTGAAATTTTAGCTGCGAAATTTTAACTAGGTAAGGAGGTCTCAGAAAGCCATCCTCAGTTCCTTGAATCCTACAAGCAGCACAAAGCATTCTTATGGCTGAGCCCCAAACCTGACAGGAAACTTGCGCAGCAATCAACTCAAATACAAGCTTTGAGGTGAAGAAACAGTGTCCTCCGTAGATAGTGCATACACAGACAATATATCAGTGCAGAGTAGTTAATTCACACCCTAGAATAACAAATTCTTTGATGTTGATATTCCCCAAAACCTGCTACTCACCCYGACTCTCCCCTCAGCTCCTCGGTTGGGTATCCCACACCTGGAAAGAGACTTCAAAGGGGCAGACTGGGAGCTCCCAGAGAAAGGCTTGTAAGGGAAGCAGCTACACCAAGGCTTTCTGTCTTCTCTCACCAGCTTGCTAAAAAATAATCCAATGTTCTCCTTCACCAGAGGTCATAGCAGATTTTGGGGCATATGTTTGGGGATAGACTTATTGAGGGAATCGGAAGTGGTAAACTGGAGAAACTTGTGCTGACCAGGCTCTTAAGAGTATTTTTCAACAAGTCATCACTTATCACTGGGAGTGGATTATTAGTATTGCTTTTATTACTGAAGATACCTAGTTTTTACTTATAAAACCCAAACACATTCAAGTCTAAAATGGGCATGTGAGTTCTTTCCACTTGGTGTATGCCATGAGGTAAAGACTGCTGAGCACTAATCTTATCTTCTTTGAACAGCCTCTTGTCAATGTATCAGCCATGATTCAAATGCTGTCAGCTCCACTTTGCCAGTGCACACCTAAAGATGTAACGTCAAGGAGTCCTGTAAGGCACCTCTTGTCACACTGGATGTGTGACATGCGGCATCACACCAGCATCTGAGGTTTAATCTATGTGAAATAACATTTGAAGTCTCACCAATTCATGCTCTGATTGGTCATAGGTCAGAGGCAGATAAAGTGTCCCCATACAGCTCCCATTCATTGAATGCTGAAATTCAGCCCATCACTGTGCTGGTATTAAATAACTTAAATGACCCAGTGGCTGGCAAGCCCCATCCCTCACAATTACTGACAGAGCACAGCAGTGGATTGTAATGCCATCATGAAAATGAAGCTGCCTGCATCAACTCAGACAAACCTCTCAACTGCATAATACGTCGCCTGCTTGATTAATTATTCAAATGCAATTGGTAACTTAGTGTTCTAAGACAGGCCTTTCTTTCCCTTTGACTGGTGCTTCAAACACCAGTGTTCCCAGTCTGTTCCTAGTATAATGAGTTCTGGTTTGCTCTCATTTTTGCACTAAGGTAACTCCTGATCAGCTCTTTTGAAACAGCATGAGGTTACTGGGAAGTAAATTGGAGAAGTAACAGAGAAAAACTAGGTCACAAGGATTTTGGATCGAGACTAGAGAGGCTCCATTCAAATACTGGAACAATGTCTAGGCTGTCTTTCATTTAGGCTTCATCACAAGAGAGTTCTCAAGAAAAGAAATGTGGACTGGACCCATAAAATAGATTTTACTGGGCAAGATTGTGAGTTCAAATCCCAATTCTTAGAATACTCCAGGTAGCACTTTCTTTCTTTATCCTCTTTTTATGCTATCCCAGTAGAACCAGTTACATTATTCTAATTTAAACATATTGTGAACACACTGGATCAATCCACTAAAGGAAGGAAGATTATGTGGAAAATATTTATGAGTCTCACTCAGCTGTTAAATGTCCCTCTAGTCCTTTAGCATACCGCGTTTTTTTGAAGGAAGCTGTAAACATGAAAATACTGTTCTTTTTCAGTTAATTGCATAATATTAGCACATTTGCATAAGAATACGAGTATTTAATACAGTATGATAGTGGAATACTGTTGGCAAACAATGTTTTATGTTTTGCCTAATGGAATTCCTTGTGGTTTAACACAGTTCACCATCCATCTAATTTACTCCATTAGACAATGTCCAGCTTTCAAATTGCAGAATATATGTACAGAAGCTGTGCAGTTCTCCAGCTCCTTCTGAGCATTCCATCAGCTACCTAGGTTGTTTAATGCTTTTTCAGCTCCAGTCATATCTAGTGCTATCATTAATGAAAAGCCTATTGTGTCTGGATGGCTTCTAACCAAAAAATACGTCAGGAAGGCATAATTGTATTACATTCTCTCAGAAAGAACAAGGTTATCTTGGAATACTATTGAGGGCAGTATTCCCTTGTTTATTAATTATCCAGCAGAGTTTAAAATGATGGCAAGTGTCAGACCTGTGAACAAGACACCATTTATGCACAGTAAGAGTGCTCACAGGAAGGATGTCCCTTTGTTCTGGTTCATCAAGGTATCTTTAAAAGCTCCTGTTCTTTTGTTAACAGACTTACCTCAACCAGCACATCAATTGGGCTAATTTATGTCAGACGCCCTGAGTCAGATGAACATTTTATTGTTCACTGTGCAGTTTAGAAAACACTGTTTATCTGACTGATACTACACTTGTTTAACATCTGTGTTTGGCCTTACAAAAAGGTTATTCAAACTTTATTCTTCTAATACAGTGGGTTTCATTCAGTAGTATATGGGTTTGCAGGCAATCTGACAAGGGGTCCACAGGAAAAGCAAGTTTATACAGGGCATACAACAACAGGGTATACAAATGCAGATACAAGAAATTTTCAGTTTTTCTATGCCCTAAATTTCAAAGTCGTTCACACTAGGAAGCAAGAAACAAAATAAAACCAGAGAAAACTCTTAGACATTACGAACACCAGAAAATGTCTACTTCAAGGATGGTTAAATAAGGCTAGATGAAAAAACATCCAACAGATAGCTAAGAAATTTAATCTCTAGCTCTCAAATGGCAAGCTAAAGTCCAAACTCATTTATTACCATGTAACTTGAATTCCCTAGTCACAGCAGTTAGGGRTGAATTCAGCTATTAATTTGGTAAAACAATCCCACAGAGAAGCATTCCTCAGGGAACTCAGAACTCCCCACAGAATACCAGACTCACCCACAGCACAGAGTTCTGAAAGTATTGGGCTACCAGGCTTTTCATTTAGTGTCCCTCAAATTTCAATTCTGACTTGCAAAAACCAGCATACCTTGAAATCCTGAGACTATCTGGACTACATCGTCATAGACCATCAGAGTAGCTGAGCGTTCAGGAAGAAGGCCGAGGCTCAGTGAAGAGAACACTGTGGGAGAGAAGTGGTTTAAGTRGGATATATTTAAATTCTTATGAACATAATCCAGCAACAACAGTGCTTACTTTCTTCACATTTTTGCAAAAGCAGGCCACCCAAACTATTAAAATCATATTGTATACATGACAGAAACCACATGCATTTTCTGAACCAAACAGTTAAATTTCCAGAGTAGTTACTGAACTAAACAAAATGTTCTACACTTTGACTCCTGCACGTCACACATGGCAGCTCAAAGCACTGAAGAGTGCAGTGTAAAGCAGGGTTTCGTGCTTTACATGGAGCAATTTCCAGCTCCACAGAAAGACACAAAATACATAAAGAGGAGTGAAACGCTAACTCAGTCTGGTTGACTTATTTTTCTGTGCAACGGCTATACTTCTTACCTCAGGAAGATTTTAATGAAACTGAACTTTTAAGTACTTTGAGATGCTTACATAAGTCATACAGAAAGGCAAAGTATGATGAATAAGTCTGAATAATTTGCTTTAAAATGCAGCATGTACTTACTGAGTCACCACCTACATCAGGGAAGTACTATTTATAGCAGAACTACTGTCATCCTACCAGTGGTGTGAAAGGGGACAGATAAATGGTATTTGCTGCAAGAAGTCTGCCTGCAAAGACCTCCCTTTCCACTGGCTACTGACACTCCTTGTGGGACTGTGTCTGTATGCACGCACATCTTTGCAGAGTGAAAAACATTATATAACTTCATGCCAGGTTCTTCAGATCCAGAAGACCTGAAATATGGAAGGAATTAGCC
Source organism: Amblyornis subalaris (assembly GCA_018881555.1). Taxonomy (NCBI): domain Eukaryota; kingdom Metazoa; phylum Chordata; class Aves; order Passeriformes; family Ptilonorhynchidae; genus Amblyornis; species Amblyornis subalaris. The sequence goes on along the minus strand of JACAXG010000047.1, from coordinate 5,126,568 downwards.
ACTGAGCCCRCCTGCCTCCTGCACCCCTGAAAACAATAAAGGCGCATGACTGCCTGCAGTCCATATGTGCCTTTCAAAGGTAGAAGAAGAAGACTAATGCAGACTACTAATTTCTGGTAACTAGGCAGCGTCCCACGTTTACACCTGGAAAGTACTCATCCCAGTCTGAAGTAAATGCAAGCTGAAGAAGGTATTCCCAGAACCAGTCAACAGAAGAACAACACAAACTCTTCTGATCTTCTGCAACTTCATAAATTTCCTCTCAATTAATACATATTCCTTGATCCAAGAGACTACATAGATGTTAGCTACCAATAAGGAGACTACAGTATTTCTGCTTTAAGAAATATATTCTCTTTTTAAAGATCAGAAATTTTAGTGTTTGGGAGAAGTATAGGAGAAAGGAAAAGAAACTAGGAGAAACACACTGATAACAACTACCACCTAAAAGATAGTCTTAACAATATATATRAACATTAAAATAAATAAAATAAATACATAAAAATTAAATATCATGTTATTGCAAGTACAGCTGGGAATTTTCTTTCCAATGCCCTACATATGAAACAGATCTACACATTAGGCAACATAAGTAAGAAAGCCTAGTGCAAGTAGCACTAAGGCCACACAATTACAAAATTTGTCTTTACTCCAATAACTTAATTCGTATGAAGAAAGCTAATATAATTTAGACACCCTGGGGAGCTCAATACAATCAACCATGCCAACAGCTTCTTCCATATATGCCAGACTATAATGAATATATAACCTCTAAACTTCCCTTGGGCTTTTCTGTACAATCTTTTCTCAGCATGACAAAGACAGAAAGACACAGCTTTTAAGGCCAGAAGGACGACAGTGATGATCCAGTCTTATTCCTGGATAACTACAGCCTTCCYGGAATTAATTACTGCTGCAGATTCAATAGCTGTACTGAAACTTGAAAATATGTTGTAGAAAAACTACCCAGTTTCCTTTTACGGGTGTCCAGCAGTGAAGAACACACTGCAACATCAATGTTCTAGTAAATAATTATGAGRGCAGTTAAACTGTGTGCCTTTTTACCCATCAAAATTTACAGAGGTTAGATTTCCAGCCATTTGATCTTCTTTTTATACAAGCCCGCTACACAGAAGAACTCTCTCTTACCTGTTTCTTGTTCTCTCTGAGGGTATTGATGGACTATGATCAAATTACCCCATGAACTTTCTCACTAGTGAACAAATATATTAAGCACTTCCAACTCTTTCCCTGTAAACCATATTTTCCAATCTTTTAATCCCTCCTGATATAACTCTGCAGTTTTAAACATTCTTCTTGAAGCGTGGATCCAGAGCTGGACACATATTTCCCTGAATGGCTACATCAAGGACAAGTCCTGAAACACTATACTCCACCTTCTCAGTTTTTACCTTAGTTTACAGGTAAACTATTCCAGATGAGCTCTCTTCTCCCAGAAATACCATGAGCATCATCCTCTGCTACTAAAACTGTATTTTACCACAGTGAATACCATGGTTTGCTTTGCCTGACTGCCCTGTTTCAGCCAGGATAGAGCTATTTTGTTCTCTGTAGCTGGCACAGTGCGGTATTTTGGATTCAGGATGACAATAATGTCAATAACACTGTGATGGTTTGGGTGTTGCTGAGCAGTGCTTATCCTGAGTCAAGGACTTTGCAGTTTTCCATGCTTTTTCAGTGAGAAGCTGCACAAGAAGCTGGGAGCGAGCACAGCCAGGACAGCTGACACAAACTGTTCAAAGGGATATTCCGTACCACAGAATGTCATGTCCAGTATATAAACTACGGGAAGTTGTCTGGGCTCAACTGCTGCTCAGGGACAGTCTGGGCAATTGTATTGTGCATCACTTGTTTTACCTGGGTTTTACTCGTCACTCTCTTTTTCTTATATCTCTTCCTATTCTTCTTTTTCTTCTAAAATTTTACTTTATTTCAATTGTTAAACTGTTCTTAACCCATGGTTTTTACCTTTTTATGATTCTGTTCCCTGCCTCACCAAGGCTGGGGGAGAGCGAGCAGATGGGTGGTACTTAGGTGATGATGGGAGTTAAACCACGACATTGACCCTACCAGCTAAGTCTGAACTGTGCTGTCTCAGCAACTCCCTCTCTCTGTTGCACACACTGCTCCAAAAGAAGTGTCCTTTTAAATAAGGATTACCAGTCACAAATATTTTCTTCCAAATTATTTACAAAGAAAAATGTATGCGTAGTTAAGAGCAGACAGACGAACACATCTTCCATCATGAACACTTCAACAACCCAAGTGATGTTAAATTAATGAACTGTTAGTAAGTGGAGTCATGGCTCTGCTGATAAATATTTTAATGGAAAAAGAKATCTTAAAATATTTTCCTCCTATCATTTATCACTATGTAAATAAATAATCCTTCTGCTTTAGTGGTAAAGACCTAGTAATTATTTTGGTTAATATAAGAAAAGTTAATTTCTGCCAAATTATAAGAACAAAAACCACTCAGTGTTTATTCCCTGAAGCTACTACAACAATATCACGAGTTCAGTGGCTGCACAGCTTTTCAGCATAAGGCTGTAACTAATGCATATTGACTGTGATGCAAGAATCCTGATCCTTTGGCAAAGTTCTGCTACAGCACTTTAAACATTGCCACCCTATAGCTTTCAAACCTACTCCCTGCTTATGGTTATCATTTTCACATTTGAGGTAAATATGGCCACAGTTCATTTACCACAGCACACAGGATGGCACATCAGCTTATAACGCTGCCATGGGTGGAACGCTGCTCAGAGTGGGGGATCTGCTCTGTGGGGACACAGCTCTTGGACTGTTAAAAGGCATTTTTGGGAAATGAGGATCCAGCTGTATGGGTGTGCCCAGACTGCACACTGCAGAATGAAGATTGAGATATGCTGCCTGTTCCCCATCATTCAAACCAGCTTAAAAATGACAACAAAACAATTTGCACATTCTTCAAAAGTTCTACATTAAARGCATGATAGGCATTTAAATAAAGGGTATTTAAATATAAAACTTTCTTGGAAAGTTTTTTAAACACTATAGGCATCTTAGTCAATACAAAAAATAAAAGCCTAAGTATCTTGGTCCTTAACTTTTATGTCATGTACCTTTTCAGGACTAATTCAAAGAACAACCTTATTAAATCTACATGGAGCATATCAAGTTGTAACTTGCTGTTTCTTTAATCAAAGAAAGGATTAAGTTCCAGGTACATAAAGGAAAAGAAAGGACTGTACTTCCAATTAAATCAGTGGCAAACTATCTACCAGTTTCAGTGGGGGAGGATCAGAGGTGAAAGGAATCTACTTTCTGAGCTAAGCTCATGTTTCAGCCATGGAAAGAAAGATTTTATGGAACCTATACAATTACTGCTCTTTAAACTTCAATGACTTACTAAAACAAAAATGCCCTGTTTCATTCCCTTCCCTCAAAACCAATATTTAAGAAAAACAACAAGCAAAAATCCTAACCAAACAAACTTCAGGCTATAGAAGAGTACATCGCATTCAAAAGATCTAGGGTATGAGTCAGAAAGATGAAGAGACACAAGGCAAGGTTATTGCATACTTGAATCATTGAAAAGCACATAAAGCATGCTGAGGAAGCTGCACTTCATCTTATTTAAAGAGAAGAAAACCCAAAGCAAATTCCCAAACAGAGTCACGGAACAATTATGGCTGGAAGGAACCTCTGGATGTCACCTGCTTCCACCAAGCAGAGGTTGTCCAGTTGAGTTTTGAATGTCTTTAAAGATGAAGATTTTACAACCTTTCTGGGCAACCTATTCCAGTCTTTGACTAGTGCTGCTGTAATGAATTGTTGCCTTTTACTTATCTGAAACTCTCCTGGCTGCAACTCATTTCAGTAGCTTCTTATTCTTTCACTACACCCCAAAGAGCCCGACCTAGTCTTCACTGTAGCTCCATTATGTAGCTGAAAAACATGGCAGAATGCAGTACAGAAAATGTGGATGAAGTCAGTCTCATCTAATCTGAAGCAAGTGAATGCAGATAAGTAAACGGCATGTTGAAATGCCTAAAGCATAATTCTGGGTTTGAAGAGATTCGCATTCCTTTCGCCTTCTGAGAATGCATTTGCTACTTGACCTTGCAACAAGTCACGCAGTCCTTCTGGCTATGTTGATATTAATAAATAAAATGGAACCAAAGCATGGAATTCAAGACTGCCCTAGAACATGCATACTATTTAAATATCAGTGCACTTAAAACCTGGCATGGCTTTGGCCCAGGCTAATTATCAAATCTGAGGTGATATTTAGGTGTGATTTGGGTATAATACAAGGCTGGGACCATTCTCAAATTACCTGCACCCTAATTGTGGCTGAGGATTACAGGAAAGACAGATGAAACTAAGGCTGTGATCTTCATATTGATATTACATCTCTAGATTTGAAAGCCGCCCTCAATCTCTTCTTTTTAGCAGTACAGAAATAGGCTTCATGACTCAATTTTTCCTCTCCTACAACTAATGTAAAGTTTCCCACTTTCTATAAAATTTTGAGGCATTCTGATAAAAACTAATATGCAAGTATTATTGTTATATTTGTTTGCCTGCAAACAAAGCAAAGAAGCAAAACCATGCTAATTAAGTTAGTAAAAATCCTTACCTCTGGATAACATAACTGCAAATTAGAACTGTTCAATGGACACAGCTAAGAACTAAAAGACCAGGACTTTTTTTGTACACTACAGCCGTTGGTGCAACACCAATTGTTGCTACACCTTGGAAGAGAAACAAGAGTACATCACATCTGTTGAAACAAGGCTCTTGGAAACAGAGTTCCCATAAAGAAAAATCGAGCTGTAAGAGCACCAACAGTTGTTTGAAAACTGATGTAGCACTGTATCAAGGACAGCCAGGAGGAGAGTGAATCTCTGCACAGCACTGATGCTGCAGTTTAACTGAGGAAGAAATGCTACTATTTTTTAAATGCACAGATGTTTCGCCTCCTACCCAAGATCTCAAGCATTGAAACACATCATACAAAACTGTGTAGCTTCCTTTAGATGCAAAATCTTACCTCAGAACAAAAATAAAGATCTCTTACCAGGCAATCTTACAGGTTTCCATGGTGCAGAATTTGGCACATATGCATGTTTACTAGCAGTCACTATCAGCTGATTGCCCAACTTATACTGAAACTTGAGGAAGGCAGTGCCATCTGCTCCTGAGGTTCCAGATGCAATGGAGATCTGGTTGGTAAAAATCTCAATGAAGGCTTCAGTTACTGGCTGATGGGTGCTGGCATCGCTTACATGGACCTTCAGCGTTACTTCTGTAATGACAAACAACCACAGCGATTATTGTCTGAAAAGCTTCTGTGGGAGGCAGCAGTTAGAACATGCTGACACACCAATGACTGGAAAGACACTACGCTCTGACATTTTGGTGCCATGTACAACTTCTTATATTGGCCTGCAGTTCTCCATCTTGGGCAGTCACTCTTTAGAGACACTGCAGATTCTGCCACAAGCCAGACCAGGTCCTGAATTATTGCCTGACAGCTAACTTCAACTGTGGAGGCATCTATCTTCCAGCTATGACCCACATGCAGCTGGGCAGCACACCATCAGGGGCGGGCAATATTCCTTTGACAGGCAACACATCAATCACACAGTACTGTTGTACTATCGCAATTCTAAATGTGTGCTATCAAATACCAAGTATTAGTCACAGCACAGCATAGTAGTTCTCTGTAGGGTCCCTGCCTTGCTGTGCCTCTGCTCCAGCCAGCCTTCTCCAGCAGCAGCGAGTGGAGACAGGGAAAGGCTGGAAGTGCGGTATGCTCTCTCACTCCTTCCCAAAGCAATTCTCTTTATCTAGMAACGGAACGCAGGAAATCTGCTGTGATGGAAGCCCAGAAAGAAAGCAGGTGGGAGAAAGTGGGCAATGGAGTAGGCTGTGCTACAGTTGGAGATTTTCAGCTCCTGTGGGAGAGACTGCCTCAGCTGGCACAGGACTTCCCTGGTGGTGTCTAACCAAGGTGGCAAAATCCCACAGGGTCAGGTCCATGTCCTCAAAGCACAGAACAACCAGGTGGGATGCAGAGTGCTAGCAGTGACAGTATTAGCCCTGACACTACTGTATCGCCTGTCCCACATACTACTGGTGAGAAGCAAAGAAGTGATGGTTAAGGCAGTCAGGAGAATCATACATCTAGCAGATACACAGTCAGAAGCTAACACAATGGACTACATTTTTCTTGGGTAATTTGCCATTTTTCCAGAAACTAATTACTAGTATAAATGTTTCCAGATGTACAATATTTGTCCACTCTGGGCACTCCTATGACTAAACCACGCATTGTGTCACCAGGCATTTGTTACATAAAATGGAGTGGCTTGTGCAAGGCAGTCCCTCTGGAAGGCATTCTTTTGTATCTACGATTATTTTCCTTGCCTGCAATAGTTCCTCTGCCTCATGCTCTAAAGTAGCAGCTGTTGCCTTTCTGCAATAACCATGACTTAAACACAGTGCTGCGTTGAAAAGACTCAGCAATGAACTACTGCTGACACCAAGACACTCCTTGGGTTCTTTTTGCTTCCAGTCACCTCTTTCTCCTAAATGAACACCTCCCTCCCTTTTTTCCTCTTCCACTCTCCCCTTTCTCTCGTTCCCACTTTAATTTTTGGAAATTCTGTTGTTCTTGCATGAAGTGCCCTATCTCAGCTTACTCCATTCCCTAAGATAGCACATGGTATTTCGCAAATTCTCTTTTTGCGTCAGGAGACTTCAGCCTCTCAGAAGCAAGATGCTCACACTCCATGTGCAACTCATCTCTGCATGTGATGCCCAGAAAAGAGAGCACGACCTCCTTTTCATATATATTTAAAAAGAATACACTGATTTCCACAGAATAGTATCGGTGGTACAGTTCTGTTCTATTACTAATGCCTTATGATTTTAAGAACTTATTTTGGTGTAAGCCCTGAGCCAGCCAAGACATAACACCAAGAAGAAAATAAAGAACTTAATAAAATCTTTGTTGTGAGTTTCAATAGTGATATGACACAGCTGAGTATGCTGAGAAACATACTGTAACAACCTAAAATTTTAAAAGGATGTCAGGACTTAATACAAAAATATCAGCAGATCTGTCCTAAGGGCATTTCAGTCAGAAAGATCAATATCTAGGGCCCTTTCATAAGCAGATACCTTCTTTCTGGATCCTACAGTACTGAAAATACCAATATCAGGCAGCCCTGAATAAAAACCCCATTAGAGAAATTCATCATCATCGCAGCCCTCGCTTTAGAACTTGGCAATAGAGGATGCCAGTTTAGATGGGATCAGCATGAAATACATTCTAGCTATTAAAGATTCTGGACTTCTTCCCAGTTTTGCATTTAGTAGTCAAAGGAAGCAACACACACTGAAAACCAGTGTCCATACACTCTGGAGCCCAGTACAGAGTGCCTCCTTAGAAACCTTGTCTTGACCACCAAGCAACTTGTGAAATCTTGTGTATGTGAAAGGCAGCCACATTAATCAACAAAGAAACACATACGTATTCATGTATTTGCAAACATGAGGACAAAAAACAGTATAAGTTTAAATTTTCAAAATATGCAGGAACAATATGCTTAGATACAAAGCTAGATAGCTGTGCTCCTAATATTTCCCACTTTGAATGGCCTAGCAAAGAATACAAGAATATAAGATGAGGTTAAGAATAATGGGTGATGCATTAAAGAAAAAGCAAGAAACAGGACAAGCTGAACACTGCTGTTAGCAATTTCAGTAACATGGAAGTTTAGCCTTTTCTAAAACAACCACATGTAAGAAGGAACTAAGATGCTTTGGAATATCAAATACTAATTAAGGAAGAGGGTAAGAAAACAACAGAAGTATCAAATCAATTTAATTCCTTATAGACATCCAAAATTCTACAATAGAGACTACTGCTAAAATTCAGCAAGAGACAAAAACCGATAAAATTTTCCTGTATACACAAATCCCTCTCTCTCCCCCCAAATCAGAGAACTAGCCATGGGTATATCTCTAGTAGGAAATTTCTTTATCTTTCACTCCATAGCAATTTAAGGGCTTGTGTCTGCATCCTTCTCTCTTTCTGATAAGTAAGGATAGGGGTTTCCAAAATCCTGTTTCTAAACAGAAATGACAAAAGCAGCCACCCAAGATGGAAGACTGATGTCCTGAAAGGCAACAGGCTGGAACTGCTGTTCCAAACCACAGTCCCTAGATCAGACATTGGGCTTGTTTTCTCCTTTTTGATATTTAACTTGTTTTTTTCCTGGGAAGACAGAGAAAACCCTAGCAGCCTGAGCAATCCTAATTCCTCTTCATGTGTTATCTTCCCTGACATACGTGCAAAATGTATACAACTTGCTTAATTCAGGGCTTTCTCCCACGCAACAGCTCCTTTTTCTTATCTAATGCAGAAGTGAAGTCACAAACACTAAACCTGCATTATCACTGTAATTGCCACAGCAACTGAATGATTAAAAGCTTAAAACTGGAGAGAAATTGTTGAACAAAACATCCTCTCAAAGAGTGACATGATGAGAACAAGCTATAAAAAGTGTCAGTAAGTTTCAGAATTGCTAGGATATATTCAGGAACTTCTTGAGGATGAGGACTGAAGAAGGGAAATAYGAGCACAGAGTAAGGACAACAAGTGACCCAAGACCAGTCTTATCTCAAATTAATAGCGAGGTCTTAAATCAAAATACTAGGTATACTATATGAAATCAATTAGAAAAAGCTGTTTAGAAGACTTATTTTTAACTAAAGAATATTTAAAATATCTGAGAAACTTTTAAGCTGGTACTCTCAGCAAACAGTGGGTATAAAGCAGATACATTATTCTTGAGTTTTACAGCCTACCACAGCAAGGAGCTCACACAGAATTAAAGACACATGGACTCAGAGAAGAAGAACATCTGCAGATGGAGGCAGGGAACTGAAAGCACTGCAGAAGATGAACTCTAAGAACAGGAACTGCTAAAGAGAAGCCTGCTTTATTCTCACACTGTTGTATGTACGGCAGGAATATTTGCTAAATATTTGTGAAGCAGCTTTGTTCTGTGCTACTAGTGAGGTTCTGGAGGAAGGAATAGGACATAAAGGTGAAGAGTGCTGATGTTTCCTCATTTAAGAGCAAAGCAGAGGTCACTGAGGTGACAGACCCAGGGTAGCTGTGACCTCTCTCACTTCCCCAGACAAGCCAGCCACAGTCAGGACAGGCTATGCCTGAGCCATAGCCCTGTCTGATATACCTGGCTCCTGACTGGTGCGGTGTGAACGTGTCTCTTTCAGACCTCAGGTGTGTCATGTGCTTCCCTGCTGGCTTGCAGCACTGGTGGGCACAGTTACAGAGCCAGAGTCACTTGCCTGCACCACGAATGTGTGTTCCGCCGTTATATTCTTACAGGAAAGATTCATGTCCAAGGCAAGAATCACTTAGGATAACTGTCATTTCCAAAAAAATCACAGGCAAAGACATCCTGTCTGGATGAGCAAAAAGCCTGTGTCCCTGTCTAGAAGTGCAGGTAGGAAGGGGCTACTCACAGATGTTAAATAGCACCACCCTTCAAAACTCTGTTTCAAGAATCCCAAAGCAAAGTGGGAAAAGGAGGCTAGTGGGAAAAGAGCAAATAAAACCTGCAAATACAGGGGTAAATTCCACAGAGATCAAAGTTGATGTATATGTATGCTCAAGCAAGTGGGTCTAGTGTAAATCTGTTCTCTTATAGTCCTTTGTCTTCTTTCAAGCAATAACATCCTACTTGTTTTTCAAACAAGTGCAAACCAAAACTACTAGTTACCATGAAAACAGTTGCTCAAGTGCAACTCCTTCCCAGTTTTCTAGTACTAAATTTATTATAAGCTATATAAAAAAACTCCAGCATCTTCAAGGTTATAATTTGGGAAAGTGAAAAAAAAAACAAAAAAACCCTAAATGGTAGCATTCCAATCCAGAATCCCATCTGTCTTCTTAATCTGATTTTTGAGATTTTACTAAGTTTAAACTTTCTCTGAGCAATCCTTCCTGTGCCATCTGCTCTATGGACCCTACAGCCTCGCCTGAAATACAATTAACCTTAAGAAAACTATTTCTGCAGTCGTAACCCCTTCTCATACTCACAACTGCTCTTTACATTGCTGTGAACTCTAAGTTTGAGAATGGTTTCCTTCAGAACTGGTATCATCACTGCTGTCTTCTATAATTGAACTCCCAAAAAACGAAAAGCATGGGGTTTAGGTGGTTTTGGGTTTTGTTTGTTTGTTGGGGTTTTTCTTAAGTCAGTAAGGTAACACAGAAAGAAAAACCCTGAGCAACCTGAGCAAAGGCAAACTGTCAAATCTCAAATACTGGAATAAACAAAGAAAAGTTGTGATATAGATTGGAAGTCAAAGATCACAATCCTATTTAGATCCCAATCCTGCAATTTGGTTTCTGTGCACACGCCCCTCTGTCAGGCAGACTCCCACTGACGTCTGCTGGACAGATGATCTCTTTTGGGAACAGGCTGACACAGGCAGCTGTTATCACTTAGCTTTTCCTTTGGGGGTCCCTTATCCATCGACAATGTCAGGATATTACCAAAGACAGAGATATTTAAATTATGTAGGTTTTGATTAGAAAAAGAAAACTTCCTGCTTATTTAAAAAATGCCATTATGAACTTTATGTAAAATTGTGTCCTCAGCTCTGATTGAGCTTACTGGCAACATGCCTGGCTTTGAATCCTACATGTCAAATGGATAAGCCTTTCTGTCTCTTAACCTTTCGCCCATGTGTGAGGTCAATCCTCAGCCAAACAATAGGATTTTCATTTATCTAAAGTAAAACATTTTCCTAGAAAAAGGAGTGTTCCCCATGCTTTAGCCACAGATGCCAACTCAAGCATTCACATATCATCGTATCTTTATAATGTGCTGCATCAAGAAGGCTCTACTGACAATCACACTTTGAAATAGCAGCAGAGTAAGTTTGTATGAAGAAAAGGAAACGTGTGTGTAACATCCCTCCAGAAGCACACAGACTCTGATCTTTATTGATGTTGTCAGCTGAAAATAAGTTCTCAAGTAGCACCTCAAATAGCAAACTACGTGTGCTTGTACAAGATCCACAACGAAGACGATGACATCCTCTATCCAGAACTCGCTCTGGTCCTCATTACAGGAGAATCAGTAGTGCTACACAACCTTCCTCTCCACCACAGGAGACCAGAGGTTTCAACTGGCATGAGTGTCCACCACTGATTTCCAGGGAACCCAACCATGCAGAGGGTGGAACACAGGAGGTCTACTCGGTGCCTGTCCAGCAACTCTCCAAACGATACCAAGGCTGCTTCTGTCCCTGGCATGAGGAAGAAAGCTCCTTACTGCACTGGTCAGAAATCTAGTTCGGACAACACAACACAGCTTGTTTCTCATACCCAGATTCAGAAGGGATTTAGAAAGCAGAGGGGTTCAGAGAGAGCCATATAAAACCCCAAGGGACAGGGAAGCAGCCTCGTGACTGGCCACCTGAAGAACCGCACCTCCTCTTATTACAAGAGAAGGCTGGATCACCGTGCACAACAAGGAAACTGCAAAAAAATCAAGTCAGCTGAGGACCTTTAGTCTTGCTGACAGAGATAGCCAACAGCTGTACACTGAACCTAAGCAAATTCAGGTGTCATTTCTTGGCAATGACAGCTTACTAGATAGTAGACTCAGTCAGGCTGTGGGAAAAATTTATTTTCTTTATTTTTTTAATAGCTTTAATTTCAGTTCTAGGTGCTTAATTAAGGCTTACAATTATGTTATAAATTAAGAGAATTAACGTTTGATTCTAGAACATTTATGAAGCCARCCCAAGTGGGTGGTTGTGGTGCTTCTTTTTAGCACTACAATCTGAATTTAGTAGACACTTTTGTGCTTTAGAGGTCAAAGGGAAAACTATCAGTATGGTCCTCTGCACACTGAGTACTTGCAGCATGACTATAATTAACTCTCACACCTCAGAAGTCAAGAAGGAACTTTCTTCCCAAATGCACAATTGATTGATTTCTGCATTTTTCTTTTATTCCTCCCTCTTGCTCTTCCTCAGAAACAGTAGAGATCTGGTGCAATGAGAGCTGCATATTCCACTCCCTCGGCTGACACAGAGAAGTCCCTCCATGATGCCCAGTCTGTGCATCTTGCTCATGCCATCTCTGCAGACACGCAGGACCTGGGATTGTGGAGGAGGCTGCGATTGGGTAGCACTTGAGGCTTTTCACCCTTCTGTGCAGCTCAAGTTGATTCATTGCTATTTCTCCTCTAACATTCCTTGCTGCTCCAAGTGCCTCAGGCATTGCTCGCACTGTGGCTGATTCCTCTAGTGCACAAGAATTTAATTTCCAGGGGATTGGTTTATCTTAACTAAAATAATTAGACTTAATCCTCAATATGCAAATAAAGCACAATGGTCTGTGATATGAAGGTCAGACAGGTGTCCTACTTACCTCTCAGGTTTAAAATTCATTAAACAAAGTGTTCATAAGTTAAACAGATAGTACATTAATTTATCTCAAAATGCATTATCTCCTCAGGATAATGCACACAAATTTTAATAAAATGTCACAAAAAGAACTCTAGTATATGAACCAGAGCAGTTTATGCCATTTGCAGTGAAAACCAGGCTACTATACAACCCTGTATTCAAAGGGGAGGGAGGGGCAGTTATGGGATAATAAAATAAAGACATTCATCATGCAACTGTCCAACATGTAAAAGAAGATTTGCATATCCTGACCTGCTAGAGCCTAGAGCATTGCCACCAAAATTAATTTCTTGGGAAAAAAGGTAGGAATTTGCTTTAATTAAAAAAAGTGGGAGCTATATGCATTATGCCCAGATGAGACTCTGATACCCTATTGTTAAGTGATTAAACAAGCATTTATAATTAACTTGAAACTCACACGGCTATGAAACTCATGAATAGCAATAGTTGCATTACAGGTCTGCCTTTGATCTCTACAGGAACTGTGCATGACACAAACTAATTTCATTTCCAAACCTTGTCTCTTAGACATGGAATTAAATAAAACACTGTCATGGAGTGCAGATGGAAGTTGAGTTTCAAAGCTTTAGCTTGCCACATGCATAACGTATTCTTTATAAGACATGAAAAAATAATCCCTGCTTAAAATCCCCTTTTTTAGTAATAGAGTTCTTTGAAACTCTGTTCGGAGATCAATATGGAACGAAAAGTTAATGCACTGATATTTTCCAGTTGCTCAGCATTAGAGTTCTCCACTGACTCAAACAAGACCACAGCTGATTCTGCAGCATCAGCTCTGAGGATAACACCACATCGAGCTCAGCCGTTGCAGCTCACATGGATTTTAAGCCAACTTTATACCTACTGCACTACCAGTCTAGTCTGGGGGAGGGCAGAAAGGGAAAGCTTGGATTTGCTTAGCCACAAATGCACGTGTTACGTTTTCTTAGAACAACTTTATCGTAACTCTATTAATAAAAGTATGCATCTGACAAAAGCAATTTAAAACAGATGTATTCTAYGTTTAAGCAATCTAGGGGTATGTGCAACGGGGCAGGCAGGAGACAAGCACTTTTTTTTTTGCTCATTTTCAAGTAGCTTTAATCTTAGATTGAATCTCTACTTATTTCCAAAGCCTGCTGTGGAAGCAAACCTAGATATCACTTTGGAAAAGGGTATTTTTACTTGAGTTGTTTGTTTTTAAACAAACCACTGTAACAATTCAAACAAACCCATCTCAAGTGCCTCTCTACATTCCCATTGCAGCCTTCCACTTTCCCAGTGCAAACTTCCACTTTCATCTCAGTACTCCGCTGACGTAAGCTCACGCACGTACAGAGGCAAACTACTGCGCTAAAATTTTATCAGGGCACTTGCACGTTCCCTTTCTTCAAATAACTCGATAGTCGATTTATAATCAGTCCATTCTTTGAAGAGGTTATCCCCAGCTGGCAAACAGGAAAATTAAATCATAGGTGAAGCTACACATGGTAACCATCTCATTCCTCCAGCCCAGCCAGCCTGAGCAGAGAGCTCTGCAGGGTGATGAGGAGTGCAGCACTACTGTTCGGCTACTCCACAGCAAAACCAGGAGCATCCCTTCCCACCTCTGTGGTCTGGCTGTGGATTCTTGCTCCTTCTCTTGTACTATCCCACTTTTCCTTGGACCTGCTGTTGTGTTGGTTGCATTTACTAACCCAGCAGAGCACTGGCCTAACAAAACGAGTGGCTCAATGCCAGATTATCAGGTTGAACTGCTGAAGCAACGCAGCCCCACGTGCCAAAATCAGCAGAACAGGCAGGTGTGGGGGTGGAGAGTGGCGGCCAAGTGCAACACTGGCAGAGGAAAAGAAGGGATTTGGGACCACCCCTGCTGCTTCACGGGCAATTCAGTCAGCTCTGTTGCACCCCTACAGTCACTTTGGATGGGTGCCTGTCCATCTCCTGACCTAGGCAAGCTTAAGGCCAGTATTTGGCATGTACAGTTGCAGTAAACCTTTATTCTGCATTAGTCCCACATCCCACACTGATTCCMAAATAACTTCCCAACCTCTATTGCTGCATACTGGCACCACAGCAGTAAAACCTCCTGGCTCCACAACGACAGGATGCTTGTGACAATGCCAGGAAAGAGTTTGATACGGAGCAGTGAGGACTTTTGCACAGGCACTACACAATGTTTACAATTGCTCTTGAACACGCAAAAACCTCTGCAGTCCAGTTGGTATTTGTGGCTGGGTGGATGGAGAAGGTTACTGCTGTTTCCTCCTGACCCTAAAAAGCTTCCTTTTATTAACATCTCTACATGCCATTTCCTGTGACTTCTTTCTCACAATAACATCASGATTAAATGCCGTCCAACTTGTCTATATTGAAATTTTCCTATCCTCCAAAAACATTTATTCTATTTCCAAGTTTTTGATATTTTTCTGTTCAAAACAGTATTTCTATTTCCTCACTAGAAATAGCTTAGAATTTTAATTAACTTGTGATCTAGGTCTTCTTCTATATAATGAATAAAAACTTTAAATAAGATAGGACCCAYTTCAGTTCCCTTCGTCCTAACACTGTAAAGCAACCCCAGCTTAATACATGGCCATTTATCATCACCCTTTGTTTACCCTTTCATCCAATCTCAGTCACACAGAAGAAGCCTTCTCATCCAAGTCAATTAATTTTTCAATTAATATTTTTGAACCAGGCTGCTGTACTGTCTATATTTCAGCTATGATGACTGCATATATATGCAGAGCATACATAACTGACTCAGCAACCAAAACTTGCGTCAGTTTAAATTACTGTAACAGCCATGGTGATCTTAATTCTTGGCAGGGGATTAATTTTAGGGCTGTTATGATTTCATGAGAAAAAAAAAACTCTAATCAGATTAAAACTGTGAATTTTGAAAAGTTACWTTCTATTCTCCTACACTGGAAGTCAGTTATGTAAATCAGAAGTTACTGGCTCTTCCACAAATTCACAATCATAATGGGAAGGTACAGTTACAGTTACACTTGCAACGTTCATCTTTCTTAGACATATTATATATAAAAATCACAACGCTGACAATGAGAGTTTGATGCACTGCTCATACACCTTATCTTGCTTTCCATGATGGGAAGAACACTGGAGCAAACCTTTGGATTTCTTGGTCACCTCACAGCTCTGATTCCCAGAGGTGCTTATGACAGTCCCATGACTACCACTGTAGCTAGAAATTAAGGTTGGGAGGTCCATGAACCAGGCTTTGGCAATGTGTGAAAGTAACTGGGAGTAGCATGTCTGTTTAGGTAGCACATATAATTGCCTGTCTAAGGAGGGGAAGTCTGAAGGGGATGGCACTCTGCTGAAGGAATCCTGGGGTTCACAAATCAAAATGCTAAAAACCAACAAATCACAGCTGATAAACCGATCAGTGAATTATCTGTTCTATTTAGAGATCGATCTCAATGTAAAATGCAGTGACTGGCCAATAAATGGCAGAGGAAGGCTGAGAGGAGATGGGCAAAGGCAACATACCCTGAAGCTCAGAGAATAATGCGGGGTGGGACTGACCACAGCTGCGGCAAATAGAGCTGACTGTATCTCAACACAAATGAGACCCGAGGGTGGCCTTTGTGTTAGATGAACAGCTATGTCATTTGAGTGAATCAACTGACTACACCACAGTTGAGTGGATCAAATCTTTCTCCAAGTTCATTAAAAGAGTGAGAATGTCTCCCAAACTAGCACGGGAAGGCATATATACATGGCTCAGGCCAGCAAAGAGTATAAGAACTGAACAACTAGCAACATAAATAAATAAAATCAAAGATAGCTGTGGGCTGGTTTCAACCCCTGTATTCCTTCTCAGCAGCTGGTGATGCCCAGCACTGTGATGGTGAGCATATTACAGAGACCAGGAGCACATACCACACATGGGTGTAGTGATTGAATTGTTATAGCTGTTACTGTATTTTGCATTAACAAAGTGCAAATTACACCGGTATTGTGATTTTGGTATATCATTGTGCTAAATCAAAAATCCCACATAATGTTAAATATAAGTTAATCTGATATTACACGCGGGGCCTACCTAAAAGAGTCCAGTCAGAGCATACAAGACTGGCAAATGCCCATATAGTTTACTAGTTTGTCCATCTGACAACATAAAGGAGTTATTGCTCATACTCTGGGGCATGAACCCATTCTAGATATTTATAGCTGTAAACAGCACTCTGCTCAAGCTCTTTCCCTCAGCACAGAATCCCTCAAATTCTTTCATTTTACCTCATCTGTTTCTTATACTCATGCTACAACACATCTGTTTAAAAGTAACACTATCACACAGGGCTGCTGGCGTTTTCAGTTTGACAAATACAGCCGCTTTCCCATTTACAAGCAGATATGTTGAACTGAAAACATTCAGCGACGTGCTCTGCTTCCCTGGCACAGGCAGTGACATGAATATTTTGTAGGCTACTTAGTCTATGCATTAAGCAAGCATTTTAAAGTATTATTACACTGGTTTAAACAAACAGCTGTATGTTTGGAAAGTGATCTACCGCATGCAAGCAATGCTTGAAGGAGAAGCAAGAGGAAGGCCTTTCTAAATATCCAAACCGTACAGAGGCTAAACTTATACACAGAAGCCGCATTAACAGGATCTGTTAGGGGAATTTGTTGGGAAGCAAATGAAAAAGTAAGATATACAAGACCAATAATGAACCTCTGAAAGAACAAACATGGTCTATTATAGTGTGCCAAGAATAAATACAATGTTAGCACTTAGGGACATGGTTTAGGGGTGAACATGGCAGTGCTGAATTAATGATTGGACCTGATGATCTTAGGAGTCTTTTCCGACTCGAAAGATTCTATGATTAGCAGATAAAAGGTTCATGTATGTTATGCATACATATATATATATATATATATATGTATTCTAAGTTAAACTGAAAACACAAGGTACACCTAATCATACTAAAAATGACAGCATTTACTTACAAGTTTCCTTGACACTATCAGTCCATTCAACTTCCCTGAAACCCATTAAAAAAACTAAGTTTACAGATATTTTCTTGAAGTTAAGAAAACATGTATTTCACGCAGGGGTATCTCCTCTTTGTTCGTTTGCAATTAATTCTGTTTTCACCCTTAAAAAGGAACTGCTAAGAAAAATGACAGTATTCGACAGTTCACCACTATTTTAAAGGAACCAGCCCAATAAATTTAAAACCTATTTTACCATATTTAGTCATAAATACAATTCCAGTGAGTATTACTGGAGTGCTAACCTTCTTGTAAACATGTAAAATAGAGATACAGATTCCTCATCTTTCCTTCTCAAATTTAACAGCTGTAGAAAATCTATAAATACCAATTTTTAGCAATATATTAAGTATCACTTCATGCTCTGTATTATTTTGACATTCACTTCTCTAAACTACTATACATTTAATTTTAAAGTTCACATAATTTCAACATGTCCTGAGATTTGGGAAATTAACAGTCCACAATACAAAAATAAGGTATTCTTTCTGCTTTGCTGAGCATATGTTCTAAATCAAAATTGCTCTTCACTTTTCCCCTCCTCTTCATGTCAAGACTCTGGGAAAAAACCAAACCCATATAACTCAAAGGATGTGTGTGTGTGCACATATACATGCTCACAACCTGCAGCAAGAAGTTATACAGGAAAGCTGATTTTTTGGTCCAACAACCCAAGTGGCCAGTAGTTCTCGTGAGGTTGCAAAATTACTTAAGGGAAGCGTACAAGGACAGCAGATTGCTATTACTGCTCAAAGCCAGCCTGAATTCCCAAATAGCCTTGTGCTATTATAATAGCACGACTGAGACTTCCAGCCATCAGCTGGCCATGCACAATATGCACCCTTTTACAGAGCATAAAAAGTGGATAGGTTAGGAAAGCCAGCAGTGCTCATCCTGTAGGAACCAGAGGTCTACTGCAAGGATGCTATCAACCACTTGAGTTGCCGTAGATGTTTATGAAGAAAAAAGGAGTTTGGGTTCACTGCTCTAGTATAGCATGAGCCAACACACTGCAGCAAAATAGTGACAGTTCAGATTCTATGTAGTTACAATAAAATTCTACAGACACATTTGCGTCCTCTACCCACAAACATGCCATATAGGAGAAACAAAGTAATTAAAAGTCCAATTGCCTTAAATGGCAAYGCAAAACAGCTTATCTGCTCAAGTTTCTCCCAGAAATGGCAGAGTTACTCTAATGCCAAGATGTTCAATGTGAACAAGGATTTTAACTTCAGCTTTGGACCACTCAATCCAATACTCCCATTTGAGTTCGTAGTTAAATAACAAAAAATTGAGGCAAGTAAGAATGATTACTAGCTAAAGTAAATGAAACAACCTTTAATATTTGCATGTTAAGTTCATCTTTCTAGCCATTACATAAATACCGAAATTAGGCTGAAATTATTTTGTGGTTACATTCACATGGAGCCCAAAATGCTTGGGGTCTCAAATAGCACATAACAGCAAGATAATTCAGCTAAGTACAGAGACTCATAGTGTACAGCTACTCCTTTAAAACATGATTATTCTAATGTTAGCTGCAATACCAAAGCCAGGCAAAATATATTTCATATTCTTTTCAATGGGTATGCTTACATATAAAACACTGCTGTCTACTTTGGAGGCTGGTTTTGAAATTCATTTTTGTTACTGCCATGTTAAAACCATGATGAAGTGGGTGGAATTTCTTTAAATCCCTTTTCAGCTAGGAACCTCAGCCAAAGTGTTTTTGAGAGCCACTGCTCCAATTCCCTTGGTAGAAAGAACTTTTAGAAAATCAAATAGGTAACTGTGAAGCATAACGGGTGAGATTCCATGATCCACTTAGGGATGCAGTGCTAAACTCGCTGTCAACACAGACAGTGGTAGAAGCAGATGGCTCTACAGGCCATAAGCTACTTTCTCACCAYGCCTATCCTTTTCTGCAAATTAGAGGGGTTTCCTGGCAAAATGCCCTGGGGACTGCCTGTTACATCAGCTGTAACAAAGCCTGGACTCTGAAAATGTGGCCGTCACCTTGATAGTTCTCCCATTTCTGCTGCCCTGGCTATATCACGTGCAGAAATGGTCTGCGAAACACAGCTGCACTCCAAGCCAGAAACTCTCTCCAGCAGGCAGAGCCTTTGCAGAGCATCTTCCCCAGGCTAGCATCTTCCCTGGAGCAGCCTAAGAACATGCTCAAGGCTGATGGCCTCACCCAGGAATCCTGGTCTGGGCTACTTTTTACTCTTGTGCTGAAGACTCATTTGGCTTAAAACCTCTACCTCTTTGGCCTGACAACCTACTGCTGAAATAATCTGGATAAGATGACATGTTTAAGCCCTCAGCCATTAATTTTTAGAACTGCTTGTGAAACACCTTGCTTCATATTTAGGTACCTTTGCCCTGTTGTTCTTGTGTTCCAAGACTCCATCACTTACTAATACACCTTTCTTAAAAAAGGAAACAGAGAAAGCTCTGCTAAATGCAATCAAGTGATTAATTGTAATAACCTGAAAGAAATGCATTTACACTGGAGCAGTATGTCTTGTTTAAAGTTCATTTCATTTAAGTAGCAGCGGTAGCAAATACGTTTAAATAGCAGACCTGCAACAGTTTAAAAAACAAAATAACAAAATACACCTGCTTTACTTTGGCTCTCTCTGCAACAGTTTAGGACAAACCATTCCAAGTTTCACATGAGACTGTATCGACCTRCAGAGAAAAACAGGCTTCAGAAGTTCATTCTACAAAATGTACAGAAATTTGAAATTACCTTTAAGAGTTTTCATTTTCCAACAGCTTCGTTGCAACCCTTTCCACTTTGGTCCCAGAAAGCGTCCTCGTGAAAACATGCATCCTTTTTACRTCACTTATTGCAGGGACAGCTGCCACACTGATTCTGGCAACTGTAGCAGCTCAGTTGTTAAGTTACCAAACCTTTTTCACAAAGCAATTAAATCCATAGTTAAAAGAAGCCCATATCATTTAGAATGATACGTTGAATATCTGAAACATGGTATGATCATGAAGGTCAGAGCAATGGGAAGGCCCCTTGGTACACCAGAGTCCTGGAGCTCCTACCTCCATGGTGGGGAAACACAGGTTCCAGCAGACTCACAAAAGCAGCATCTTCCCATCATTTTGCATGGGCAGCCCTTATATCTCCTGCCTATCATTCGATTGCAACAGTTAACAGATGGGGCTTTACCTACTCTGTTTGGAAAAAAGCAATCACCTGTGCCTCGGTTTTGGTTTTCCCCCTCCCATGGCAGTTTTTTCAGCCTCCATACAAGGCCCTTGAACCTATAGATTACATCAAAAGAGTAATGAATGATACCCGAAAAAGAACAAGTCATGAGGCTTACCAGTGTTATACTGCCATTTTTACTGTTACTGGATTTTTAAATATATTTTAAATAGGATCTGTAAAAGCAACAAGGCTAATAACTACCACCAAATGAAGGAAGTCTATTAAGATCGCAGTGGGGTTGCTTCTTGGTTTCGGGTTCTTAAGAAACAGTCACACTCTCTACTTAGGAAAAGGAGCTCAGAACTCAGAGGAAGGAAAATACTACAATAACAGCAAGTGAAAATGTAATGAAGGGAGGGCAGTATCCAGCTTTTGCATGAGTTTCATGAAAGCCTATGAATAAATTTATTCTAGCAGTTTTTTAGCTTGCAGAGAATCTACAAAACATTTCATGTTCAGTGGGACTTTCCTCTCTTATTAGATTAAAAAAGACGAGTGAATGTATCCTTGTGAAAGGAAAGGCCTTTGGGCTGAGCAGTAAATGGACCTTAACACCAGAGGCACACAGCTAACATAGCTGCGAGCCTGCCTGGTTACCTGCCATGTCTGTCAGCTTGGGTAAAATGGGAGGGGACTGGAAGACATTAGAAGATGTGAACCATCTCCATTCGCTGCAACAGGGAACCGAGAGCGAGGAGAGATGCTTATAGGCAAGTCACAGGTCCACAGATGTCCCTCCATCTTCCTGGAGTTTAAAAAAACCCTGCAAAACAGGTTTTTTTTTCCCTGAATACTGGACTCTTCTTCCTTTATAAGTCCTTATCACATTCCAGTTCCCAACAGCTCTAGACTGACTGCTGCTATTTGCTCTTACTCAGACTGGCCTGAAAAGTGATCCTGAAAAGCAAGACGCAGAGAAAATTTTTCCTTGGTGCAGCAGTGAAAGACTGACACCTACACGGTGCCACAGGCCCTGCTTGCTGATACACCCATCACTCCATTTCCTTATGTGCCAGGTTATCTGGGATAGAGGTAAGGCAGTGGGGGCAGCACATAGTTGTGTTCCCCACCGGCAGCCCGGAGCTCCACGGGGGGAGCTACCCCATCCCCCAGCCTTGGGCCAATGCACTGCATTGACATCATCCAAGATTCACTCCTTTTCCAGCACTTCCACCCCAGATACTGACAACATCTGCTTTGGGCCAGAATACCCTGGCCTTTTGACTTCCATTTCTCCTTTCTCTTTGGGATCATTTGCTACATTTTATTTATTACAGCAGCTGGATGTTCAAGTTTAACATCCTCCTATGCACGTGGGCTTTGCATATGCAAAGTATCATCTCCTCTCGGATATGGGCGTGTTGGGAGGGGGGAGGGAGGAAAAAGGAGTACTTCAAGCTGCTCCCTTTGATTTGCAGAGTAAGTACATCACTGCTGCATGCCGAGACACTTCAGTCCAAGGGCTGTACGCAGCCGTCACGGAGCCAGGTCACAGAACAGGGCAGCACCACTCCACAGCCAGCACACCGGGTCACTTCGGTCTCTTCCCGCCCACAGATACCACCCTCAGCCCACCACCTCAGGGCTGTCAGCCAGCTGGCAAGGAGCTGAGGCGGGGAGGGGAGACCAAAGAATCCCAGGCTCTGCCTTCTCCCGTCGCAGCAGTCAAGACAGGCTAAGAGATACAAACACTTGACTACCCACACGTTGTGCTGGGATGCTGCTGAGGGATTGCACGAATATTACACCCATCCCCTCAGAGGCACAGAGAGACTCATACCAGCACTTACTTCACACCATGCAAGCATCAAAACCAGCAGCAGGGTATTGGGGGCAGGGGAAGGAATATTGAACAGCATGCCCCGAAACCACCCAAGTTGTGCAAAAACAACAACTTCAGTCTCCTGCTATGGGACCCAGGGAAACGCCTTGGCTCTGGGATTTGTACGCACTGCTTCGACAGATCCCAGTCCTGTGCTGGGAGGAGACCTAGGAGTGTGCCATCCCTCTGACTTCTGCAGCTTGTTTCTCACAAGATGAAATTTTGAAATGGCTATAGCCCCTCTGGGTCCCACCCCAGCCAGAACTGCAAAGCACATGGTGAAGCCCTCTCCCCCTGAAGCTTTGGCATAGCTTGTGTGACAGCACTCAGCATCTGGGACACCTGCAAGATAAAACCAGAGCAGGCTGCAATGAGAAAGGCATCTAACACTAACATGGCTCTTGCAAACACTTAAGCACACCACAGGCTAAGTAGCGAAGTAAGTGCTAGATGACGATCTGCACATTGTTTTATGTGAAAAAAATTTAAAAAAAAAAAAAGTCAAATGGAAAAGATTTATCACTTGGGAGAGATGAACGGTGGTGGAGGACATCTATACACACCAGCAATCAGATACAAAGAAATATCTAAAAATACCTGAAGGGAAAACTAGTAATAGTATGCTTAAATGCAAAATGTATGTCATAGCTGCTTTTTATATCCTGCCTTGACTCCAAAAATGTTTGCAGGTTCCTTTGAAGTTAAATGACTGTAGATTATTTTTATTTTTTCTTTATTAGTTTAATTATGTACCTTGTGGACAATAAAATATTTGCTAGCTTTTAGACAGGAATTTTCCAACAGTTTTATTTGAAATGCTCACTGGTGTTGCAAAGGACAGCTGCAGAACTCTCACTTGCACATTCAGCTACTTCAGAAACCGCAAGCTTTACCAGGTCCAGAAAATGAAAGTTTCTGAGTAGTCTGTCTACACCTCCATGATTCCAAAGGCTGTAGGGATTCATGTTACTGTGACATCACCATACCGTGGGGAAAAAGTCAAGCAACATTTGGAGTCTAAGTCTAGGCTATTTTTGAATGCTCTGCCTTCATACATCTCACAGACTAGTTCTATATTGTTCAAAGGTTAGTACAGGAAGAAAATATTTAGTTCTTAACACTAACACAATTTTACTTTGAAGTGCCAGAGACCATACAGAAAATAAAGAGAGTTTACCAGGCAGCTGTTTGGTTCTATACCCCATGCATGTCCAGCTGACAGACCACCATAAATGAGCACCCAGAAAAGCAAGTTTTTAAGGTGCAAGCACATGGACAACATCTCCAAAGTCAAGAGCACCAGAAGTGTGAGTAGCATCATGCATTATATCTACCTTCTACAGAGTCATAAGCTTCCTTTGTAGTATTTTGGCTTTTGCTATACTGGAGTTTTTTAGAGACTCACAAGTGCCATTGGTGACAACTTATTAATAAACAGAGATTAATTCAAGCTTTATACACCACAGTATGAAGATTAAATCAACCTGTGTTTTTAAACAGAACACACGCAAACTCATAGCTTACCAAAGAGCTTCAAAACCCACACAAAATAGGTATTTTAAATTATTCTTACTTGTATCCGGTCTGAAAAATCCCACAATAATTTCTTCACAGGAGTTGATCTTTAAAAAATAATAAAAAATCCCCTACATCATCCGATGTGTATGAAATTTAATTCCAAGAATACCCCGTTAATAGTAGTTTTAATGTAGTAAAACCAGCTGTGAAGTGACCAGACCCCTCCCATTTTCAGCCTGGGTTATGCCTAGACTTGGCGACAGAGGCAGGTAGGAAGTTGACTGGCTAAAATTTTCTAAGGAAGATAGGATGACAAGCACTCCTGGAGTTTGAAGGAATAGACTATGGTCTGACACGGAAGAAGTTTCTCAGTTCTCAACACTCCTCATGTCAAGTTACCTGGCATGTCTAGCCAAAGTGCTCTTTCCCACATTGCTCCCCTGCAGGGAAGTGTGACAGAGATGCTACAGCATGACACACGGGACCAACAGGTAATGCAAGGGAATTGATGTTTCTATCAACTTCCTTTTTTGGGGAGTTTTGTTTTTGTTTTGGTGGTTTTTTTTCAGTGGAGATTGATAAGAGCTTGATATTTTGTGAGCTGCGTAGTGACCATATAGAAGTATTCCTTCATTGTGCTGAAGGGAAGACTGACTCCTCGACAAGTATGTTCACAATGCCTCTTTTATTCAAAGTTAGCTCAAGAGGGCTCACAAAGGGGTGAGTGGGCTGCTGATGACAACCTCTTTGTGAGAGCAAGCAGGAATCTGGTGACGCACTAATCGCTGCCTTGATTTTCTCACTGCACAACCCCTTGCGTGCGTGTTACAGAAGCCAACTCTCACCCTGCTTTGCTGCCACAGCAACACAGAAACCATCGTGTGGGAGTGCTGAAAACAGATCTCCTTGTATTACTGAAAACAAGAGACCCAGCAGTAGACAGGGAACCAAGAACCACTCTCCTACCATCTTGTGGACTCGCCACACTGAAGTTCCAAAGACAAGGAACAATTTGAGGCTCTTCCCCTTACTTAAACACATGCACACACACTCCTGCCCCCATAGATAACAGTAGACAAGACAAATACTCCTGACTTTTCCTGTCCCTTGAGRTGATTGTTTTCTCAGCAGGACCTCAGGCTGACTCAGAGACCTATAAACTTACACAGCACCTCAGTGGAAAACAAAGACTGTTATCTGGCTTTGGGCTTCCTTTGCAGAGATGCTGCTGCCTCGTTTCACTTTACAGAAAAAAAACACAGTGAAGTAGAAAGAAAGGCTGTGCAGATCACTGAGACATTTAATTACACTTTGCTTTTCAAACTTCTAGTAGCTTTGGAGTTTTTTGACAAGTCTATAATGATACAGTTTTTCATTTTGCATTATAAATGTTAACAGTCAATACCCTGACAGCTACTGAAACAGATAATAGGTTGCTGAGATTTTGTAATGTAGAAAATTCCATTTGTGGGTGGTGTTTTAAAAGTAGCAGTTTCCCTCCTGTGCTCATAGGGAGGAGAAGGTAACAGCAGGACATGCACTAAAAGCCCACTGCTTTTGTCACGCTCTATGCCTCAGGCAGAGTATAACTTCGCCACCACAGGAATCCAAACATTTTATTAGTATACACCCTCATATAGTTTTCAGCTATTAGTGATACTACCACATTGAAACATCTGAAAATCAGAGTATCACTTAATTTCACTGCCTCAGTGTATTCTCTTACTTGGGTGACTATTTTCCTACAAAACTTTGGGTTTTATGCATTACACTTCTTATGCATTCCCTCTTTAATAGAAGTACTGGTTCAGAGGCATAAACGAGAGTGAGGATTAACTTCCTTGCAGTTTAATCAAGAAGCCATAGTTTTCACTTCACATGAGCTTTGCTTCAGGGCTGGAATGCTCCATCATATGGTATTAATACCAAGCTAAGAAACCCAATCAGAAAGGCCTTTATTGTACTACAATTGTAGACAAACTTTAGTTCAGCACCATTCAATTTGTTGGTTGTTTAAGTGGCAAGCAAAAACTTACTGTATCTGACATTTTGAGGACTAGAAGATTCCAATTGTAGCTCAAACCCAGGAATATTTATTTATCACCATATGTACATAGTACGTTTAAGAATTGAAATATGTCATCTCAGAACAGATCCAGTAATGTGGTGCGGCTGCTGGAAGCACACTATCTATGCACATCACACCCACTGATAAAAAGTGACCTTGATGTAAAATCTTACAGCGACAGAGCCAGAAGCAGAGCTCTGTGAAGATCCACCTTTCCCCCTGGCCAACCAGACACCACATCCCAGTGGTAGTCAGACAGTGCTGGGAGCAGGACAATTGCGCCACAATGGTGTTTGGTGACCTTCAGGTCTACTGAGGTCATTCGCCATGACTGGAGCTCCTCAGGGGCTCTGCAGGTTTCACCAGCACAAGAAAGCAACAGGACTGTTCCATGCAGGACTGCTACTCCCTGACATTTGACTTGCTTTTCAGATCTTTTATCTTACCTTGACTTCTTTTCTTTGTGGATCAAAAGTGTGCAATTATCAAACCAAGCTCCAAGAGTGTAAAAATTCTGCACTGGGGACCTAATGAGGGGTTTTATATCATCTGTTTTATGTTGCCATAGGCGTTCAAATCCAACAACTTCAGGGAAGGTCAATAATTCTCCAGTGACAATGCAGAGTACAGTATGCTTATTTTGGTACTTCTATTCGGAAGCAAGTTATACATCCATACTAGCTTAAAACCGAGATGGAAAAACATTACATATATATGAAGATTTATGCAGAAAAATCACAAGGCAATTGGAAAAGAAGTTTATAGTCAAACCATCTCTCCAAGGAGTACTTGGAGTGAAAAGGAGACTGAGCAGCATTCCCTTTAGYTGATTAACTTCAGCTGTATTAATTTATTTAACAGACGTCAAAGACAGCAAATCATTATTTGTCAGTTTAGAGAAATTTCACAAAGCAATCTTTAAACGTCAGTGGTATTATCTCGTTTGCTTTCTGACCACTACAAAGCTGCTAAAAATGTACTTAATCAGCCTGCTATCAATACTGATACCACTATGAAGGTGAAAACAATGCATAAAACCCACACAGTTTTCTAGGAAAATTATCCAAGGCAATACAATTAAGCAATATTATAGTTTTCAAGTGTTTCAATTCCAGCTTTCCTAGAATCTCCACAAGTCAGTCCACAAACATACTGGTAACGAACAGATGTGCCTACAAAACTAAGAGTCCTGCATTTGATATGCTCACCTCACCTTTTAATTACACCAAAAAATGAAGAGGGTTGAGATTTAGTTGAGATGTCCCATATCTTGCAACCTATGTTTTTTTGCCTGCTGTCCACTGTGTTTAAAAGACAAAGCAGAGTGGATGCTGTACAATTTTACATAGCAAGAAAGACATCTCATTCAAATTGTGCTGCACTAAGTTATCTTATTCTAAACCATGCTAGAAGAGAGATCTTGCTGAAAGGTGTCCTTTGAGAAAACACAGTGAAAGAGTTGTATGGAAAAGACAGAACACTAAAGCAGCCTGGAAACTGGTTTGAAAAGCAGTATGTTTTTTCTCCATACTTAACAGAGAACATCATCAAGCCACTTTTAAAAATCATTTGGATTCCATTTCTCCTTTGAACGCTTTTAATCCTGATACCTCCTAATGACTGTGTTTGCACTTCAATTTCATTTCACATTTAATTTAACATACACATTAAATGCTAGTTGAAGGTGAAAGTATCTTACTTAGAAGTTCCTACATATGAATACAATGGATATACAACCTGAATTACAGCCAATCCCCCTCCCAAACAACAACCAAAAAAGCCTGACCACAAGCAGAAGCCAGAGCTGTAACAGTGCATTAGTTTACCACAGCATCATAAACAAAGGATAGTAGYGGGCAAGCTTTCAAAATACAAATTTTTCTACTGTGAGAGTCCTCCTGTTTTCAATCTGCTACAGCTAAATGCCTGTGCTCATTAAAAGCATGCTTTGCACAAACAGGACTTAAAGAGCGATGAAACGTTCACTTTCAAGCAAAAATGTGGTTGCTTACAAGCCAACATGATACAAGAAAGCATGAAGGCAATGTGATGATGCAAAAGCAGCATCACTTATCTGCCATGAGTAATACAAATCAAACCAACATTGCTTCATTGTATTTTTTCCAAATACTATGTATAATCTTTCACATTTAGCCAACTTAAATTGGCTTAGATGACTGCTATAGTTTCTGTGGCCTTTTTAAAAAGTTCCTTTCATAGAGAAGACTGTTAGCCAATTTAAGCATTACAGTAAATGACAAAAATTTTGGTAATCCATAATTTTGGTATATACTTAGGAAAATTATTCAATGCATGCCTTCAATTAGACTTTCTTGATGAATGTAGAAAAGGCTCACTAACTACATTAGTCTGCATTTATAAAATACGCAGTACACAGACAACCTACTCATGGAAAACAGAGGGGAAAAAAGCTACAAGAGTGAAGAAAGCATATTTAAATCTTCAGAAAAGGTCCTCAATTATCTGCACAAACTGAAGGGTTGTTCTTTCCTGGGTATACAACATACAAGAATATTGCAGCCCTCAACCCTTATCCCCCATCTGCCCTTGTGCATTGGGCCGGGGAAGGGGACAAAAGGAACAAATGCAGAGTTTCCTTCTTCTGAGGACAGAAAGCTCCTCTGGCACACACCACAGGAAAACAGCACTGATGCAATTATCACATGGAAGCAAAGCACAAAATTTCAAGATGTAATTTGATTACTTTTCCATGTTTTAAAAAGGCCACATTTTTTCTCCAAGATACTAATTTCAGGTAAGTACAAACCTAATTGGCATTATAAGCGCGTTAACTTGTAATGGACAGAACTCCATATTCAGCTGTATCAGAAGCGTTCTGAACTCCTTCAGCAATAGCACACAGATGCCATCCACTTTGGGACTCTGGATTAGGCAACACACCCCACAGAAAGGATAACATCAAAGAAATTAACCATTAAGACAGTCCTTTTCCCCAAATGAAGCTTGGTTAGAAGGGTCTGCAGGTCACTCCATTCAGTACCTCTCTTGCCTTGCAACTTCATCAATGCTATTGCAATATGACTATACTGTCTGGATAGGAGGAAAAAAACTCCATTAAGAATGTTAATATTTACGGGTACTTTAAGTAAAGACATTTATACTTTTAGTAGCCTCATGATGCTGCGTAATGATTCTTCAACTCTACAGAAAGTAACGGTCTACATCTTGGATTCAGGAATGCCAGTTATTACTTTTTCCAAGCCTTGGCTTGTTGCTAAGAAGAGTGAGTGTGAGCATATGTGTGTGTAGGGGAGGAAAGGAGGGAAACCTGCTATAAATACTGATGCATTATGACCTTTATAAAGTACCAGATGAGATTCCAACTTGGTCTAAAGCTACTCCATTTTTTCCGAAGAGAAAGGTGCATTTCCTCTCTTTTCTTATGCCAAACGATCAGCTTTTTGCCCCTTACATCTTAGCAATATCATGTACATACATAAGCAGCAAAAAGTCAAGCTCTTCTTTGGTTTTACTCAAATTGCTTCTTCTCTGGTGCTGACTGTACCCATAGTCCTCACACGCCTACTCTGTAGATTCACATCCCTGTTACAAGTCACGATAGTTGTTTTATTGTCTCTAAATATCAACTTTTCCATAATCCACACATCCCAATTATCTTGCTAGTGAATATATCTGCAGCAGTTAGAAAGAGCACAAAATGAGCATATTTGCTGGTATAAAGAGACAACCAGACATTACAGCTCCACTGAGCCAGAGGAAGGTTGTAGCCTCTCGAGCTACAAGAATTTTGAAAAGGGCTTTTTCTCAAGATAAGAAAACTATCTAATCAGAAAACTCTTCCCTAGGCAGTTCTAGTGGAGTGTCTGAAATCAAGTTCGATGTAAGCCACTGTCAAGCATGGTTAAGTTACATCTTGACAGCAAAGACATCTACAACAGAGCATGAATTAACATCAACCTCCTCAACCCACCACTTAAAACCAGATAGCCTCTTAACTGGCCAGTCATTTTATATTTGTTAAAATATCAACAAAAACGATGCAAGATATTAAAAGTGAACCAACTCCACTATTGAATGAACTTCTTGAAAAATAGGACTGTATTGTCCTCTAAAACCAAACATATGCCAATTATTCCCCTACTACAACGCAGGGTACAGTGTCCTTTAACTGACAACAAAYAAGGCAGAGAATTGACTAACCCATTGATTTCTGTTTGTGTGTTTGAGATGGGTTTTAGCCACACAAATTTAGGGTTATCCAGAGCCAGAGGGTAGGTACAGTGCACCTGATAGATCCTCTGTGACAGAACTCAGTCAGTGCTTTGACTAAAACCAAGTATCAATGCTGGGAAATGAGGCTGAACTACTAAAATGTGCCTTCAGGCAGCTGGAGTGTCTTTTTTAACGGCAGCTGCAAATACTACTTTACAGATCAGAGACTCCCAAATGATGTATGTGGGTTGAACTCAAACCAGTGATCCTATAAACTGCATCATCTTTTGCTGGGTTCTGCAATTTACTAGTATGACTACAGAAATAATTAAACCTATTCACCTGATTAAACCATTATATTGACATTCCCAAAGGCTACACATGCCTTTATACTTCCAGACACAGCTTAATCTACACTCAGCCTCAAAATACACAATTATTACAAAGTAATTAGCAATATTTTACTGTGCTTTGGATTAAGTTCATCAGACTTTAAACAAACAGATATATTTCAAAAAAATTAAAGAATGAAAATAGAATTTGCCACACCAGATCAGGCCACTATTGTATCTAATGTGGCATTTGCCTTCGGCATTGGCTCAATACTGTGGACTGGCAAGAAAGTGACAAAGTCCGTCTAATTAAAAAAAAAAAAAAAGTTGCACAACATATACATATGAAAGTAAAAGACTAAAGGATAAGGCAAAGTGCATTGTCTTACGTAAAATCATGTAATATATCATGCATTTGTCCAAGAGTTAATTCACTGTTCAAGGTTATAACTCTACAAGCAGTCCAAGGAACAATTAAGAACAATGTCAGAGTACTCTCACAAGCACTACAAGTGAGAGCAAATTTAGAAATACAACAGATAATGGTATAATGACAGATGGGGCTCCGTCTGTCAAGCACTTACATTTGATAAAATCATTTTAAAAGAACTAATGTAGATGAAAATTTTCCAGTGGGTGCAAGAAGAGACATTCTTCAGATGTGGTTCCAGAAGGGACCTACTCAGGGTACAGCTGCACTTACATACATATATAGACAYATATGGGCTGGTTAATAGACTCTAGTTAAAAAACTTAATTAAGAAGGGATGGATTTTTTTTTTTTTAACCAGATCAAGTCACTGACATGATGGGATGGTGGGTAGAGATGGTCCTAGTACAGCCAAAAGGTGGTAAAGAGAGATGAGTGGTTGGAGTCAAGAACAGTGGAGTTGTATCCTGATTTTCACATATGCAGAAATACCAGTATATTCATTTTTCTTACGTAGTTTTGCATTTTGGCAGGTGCAAATAGTTGCTCACAACATATAACCTTTAAGATGTTTCATGGTTATCAAGAAATTTCCCATGAGGGAGTTATTTAGACAACAAGGAAATAATTCCCACATCCATTTTACTGGAGGGGGGAAAATATTTTCCAGGTAAAACATTGCTCAGTTCAGACATGACTAGATTAAAAATCTACATTTCTTGTAGACAGGCACAACAGCCATGGGATGGCATAGTATGGTCTGTTGAGGTCCAGAAAAAATTCTGAAGTAAAGGATAAAGAGAGAAGAAAAAGAAACCAGAAAAAACCTCAACCCACTCCCCTATGCCACCTCCTTCCCTCTTCCCCGACAAAAGAAAAATATAGGAACATGCCTGAGAAACTATCCAGAAAAAGATCAACTTGCCAGTCAAGCTACAGTGGTATAGTATGTGCCACACTGGAGCAGTAAGCAAGGCACAAGACAAGGCCACACAGCAGATAAAGAACTTGTGCCTGCTACTTACTTTTATTGCGATTTCACTTGAGATGGGTTTTCAACTAACAACTAACCTAGCAACTAACAACAACAAAGCCAAATGTAAAAACAGAACATTCTTTGACTAAAAAATTGGTAAAAACACTAAATATTGTTGGAAATGGCTAAATAGTTATTTGCAGTAAACTTGGACAGACTTAGGTGCGTGGGAGACTTTGTGAAGAAGGGTATTCCATACCCCAAAGCATTCTTGCAAAATACCTAAAGTACAATTCCCACTAAGACGCATGCAGAAAAACTGAGCTAAAATTAAACATTACACTTTAAATATGGATGTGAAGTAAAGACAAAGGAGCATGCAGAAGGGATTGAATTTCCCAGGACAAAGTGAAACACACCAGAGGGAAAGACTGCCATTAGCTATTTCCAAGATCATGGTTTTCCATAGACAAAATCTAGAGGTTTCTGTTGCTCTCCTGTGAAACTCAGCAATATGATGTTTCCAAGTTATTACCCGTCCCAAGGTCCCATTTTTGGCGCTATGAAAGGCAAAGAAAAAATCACCATATTCTGGAAGCTTTACAAGCTTCTTGAAACAAGTTAGATCACTTCCTCTCAAAAGCAATTCGATTTGTATACTAAATGAGATGAGTTTCACTAAAACTTTATATACTTTGCACAGAAAAAAAATCTAATGTTTCTATAATTCTGAATTATTTTGGTTGCTGGTCAAAACATCAAACTATAGCCAAATATCATATCAATTAGCTCTCCTAATGAAGAGTATCTTTCTGTTCTTATCCAACTGGTAAGAATACTTGGATAGTCTATTTAAGGCCTCATTTTATGCTGCTTTATCACTCAAGTCTCTTACACTAAAAGGAGCACACAAAGAAAGCCACAGACTAATGTTCTGCAAGCAGATTTGCTGGACCACACAGGCACCATTAGATAGATTTCATTCCATCAACTCAAAAGGTAACATGTGCAACAGTCACACCTTCGTGTCATTGTAGAATAGATATTTAATAGACATTGAACTCTTCCCAAAATTAGGAGCTGCATTTACAAGTTTCCTTTGCTTTTCACACTCCTCTTGCGATCCAGTGGTGGTTTTGTATTAGTGTTTAACAACTGAATCCACCATAAACAAGAAAGCAAATTCTTTCATATTCAGTAGTCATTCACATCATCCCTGAAATGCAGTGACATGTTTTGCCTTTCAATCTCTTGTCCAACACATTAATTACTTTCCATGAGCACTGGGAATAAAACTGTAACTACTTTCAACTGAGTACAAGTTCTTTTGCAGCAAGAATGGACAAACATGACTTTGAAAATCCTAATCTGTATAAAAATTACCAAGGAATACTAACATACAATCCCTAACTGTAACACAAGTACAAAAATCCCTGTAAATCTCAAGAAATTAGAGAGTCACTTTTTCAACTTCTTGTGCTGGCTTTAGTTTTTTATTTAAATGGCCTGAGTCACCTCAGGCCATTTTTAGAACAGGGGTTTTTTTTGCATTTCACTGAAAAGCAAAAACTAAAAGCAAAGGAAAAATATTTTAGCTGGATCTTCACTGTACTATTACTTTTTTGTGTGTTTCTATTCTTTTCACTTTTTCTTAGTAGGAATGTTTTAAATCAGAATACAGGACATAAAGGAATCTCATGGGTAGTCAGATCCAGGCCTCTGTCACCAGAAGAAACATATATCATAAAAAAAGCTCAAGCTTTTCAAATTCTCTCTTAAAAAAGGTAATTACTTATCTTCCAAACCTACACTGTTGGCTGCCTGCCAGAACCCCACTCCTCAGTGGCTACTTCGTTTACCTGCATATTTTTCTCAAGGCCAAATTGTCAAGTGCTATTCTTTCCTTAAACAGGTCCTTTCTATATCTGCAGAGACAATCACTGTTTTCTTTGGTGTCTCATAAAACACTCTGTGACTGACCAATAATCTTGGATCTGTTTCTTCCTCTGTAACTAACAGCTGATAAGCCTCCAACTTAGAAATTAATGTTATTGGTCCCAAACTACAAAAATTCATACTGTAATAGTTGTTTCCTTTTGTAAAGAACGTTATAAAAATCAAAGCTTTATAAGTGTTACAATTAGAAAGGTGAATGGAAACCCACTAGTAAAAATATTCAGCATCTATTTACAGGCTACTCTGTTCACACAGAAATGCTTTTGCAATGCCAAATGTAAAGCAAGATTCTTATGAAACACTATCAACAGCTTTGTTACTACAAGTTTTAGCTCCATAATCTTAAGAGGAACAACACTATTATCCCATTCAATATTAACAGGAGCTTATGTGCAATGTTACCATCTTAGAGAAAAAAGATACAAAATAGTTTCTGCAAGAGTCTATCAAAATTTCAGCTTTCTAGAAAACAACGCAAACAGTCATGAATGTTCTTTGTCACAGCCATCTTCTACCTCTAACAAATAAAGAGCAAAAGTAGTATAAAATGACAGACACTTTGCCTAACAAAACAAACCAACAAGAAATACAAATAAACAACAAATCCCAACACCAAAACACAACTCCAGAGGGTAAGGCAGCAGGTCATATGGATTAACCTGCGAATGGCAGTCTGCCATTCGAACTACCACCTTGAGTAAGAAATATCAAGAAACCTTCCCCAAGCCCTCCCCACGCCCTTTTTCTTCCCCTTTTTTGAGAGTTTTACAATTACTGGGATGCAGTGTTAGGTCACAGAAAGCTGAATAAGTTAATTATGCCACGAGTAAAAAAATGCATGATTGAGCAAGTTCATGTGTAGTTCAAAAGCTAGGTAGGAATGAACATTATACAAACAAAAAATGATGTTTAATAATTCATTTATTATCTCCAATCATCACACACTGATGTTTAGATGATTATTCAGGGCCCGAAGCACCCGTTTCCTCCTTTCTGGGAAAAGAGGAAAAAATTGAATGTAATGGAACTGTGCCAGGTGGCACAAACTGATATCAAGAGAATAAAAACAGTCCCACACGGCTTTGCCAGGCTGCAAGCTCAGGCTAGCTATGACAACCTTTTCTGTAGAGGTAAATAACATTCCCTTCTGGTTAAGCAAAAGAGTAAGACCGCTTTTTGAATGGGATCAAACACYGCTAGAACAGCTGCTCACTGCAGATACCAAATGTGTTTCAAACAGTGTAATCACAGACCAGTAGAAGATGCTCATGCTCAAGCTGCCTAGCACCATCCCTCATCTAAATATTATTACTCCTCCAGCTGAAAGACTACAGAGAGTTATGTGAGCACACCTCATYCCTATCTCTGCAAAAGCAGCCAGGCAGTGACTCCATGCACCAACACTGCTGAAGGGTTTTGGTGAAAAACAACTGGAGTTATCCAAACTGTACAACAGTGAACTCGCAGTAACTGCTGCAACATCCAAAGCTGACTATGCTATGACACACACTATATGTCTCTCGGTTTTGAGACAAATTTAAGAGAGAGACTCTTTGGACTGAGTCTTTCTCTCCAAAAGGGTTCCAAAAGTCCCCTTTCCACCAACAGGGAATGAATATCAATAGACAAAAGTGAAAAAAAATTTAAACTGTTTATTAACAAACAAAATACCTGCCCACCAGGGAAAGGAAAACAAAACATAAATAACTGTTAAGCACTAAACCATCAGAACCCACTTCCCCACACACATACAGGAACAAAAACCCAAAGTGTTCTGGAGAGTGGAGGCAGTGCAGGACGAATACACCTTTCCCAACACGTGGTCCAAAGATGGTGCCAGCCTTCCATGAGGAGGGGCAGCAGACCCCCCACCCCCACGGAGCAGTCCTGTAGCAGAGAAAAATTCCAGTGGCTAGCTGGTGTTGACTTTTTTCCCTCCCAAGGCAGTTGCAGCAGGCAAAACCAGCTGGGTGGAGCCTTCTGGTGTGCTTTCTCTCCGCAGCTTCGCTCCCCGGGGCTTGGGGCTGGGTGTGGAGCCATTCCACTCTCGGCGATCCCTCTTCTACCGATTTTGGAGCAGCAGCCTATTCAGTTCAGTTCCCGGCAGTCAGAGAAATGCTGCTCCAGCCTCTTCAATCGAGGGAAAAAAGAGAAGTGTTCCGCTTGGGCCAAAAAGCAAGTCAGCCAAGCAGAGAAACCACGTCCCTCAGTGCCACGGAAGAAAAAAAAAAACCGCGCTGCAGTGCAGGGCTGTGGTGGAGGTGGCCCCGGTCTCGACTCTTGGGCAGCAGCCACCGCGGCAAGACATGGCAGGGCAGCGGGTGTGGCAGAAAACCAAGCAACTTCGGTCCCGTCTCTCTGCAGATGCAGCACCCACGTTTCTGATCCCGGAATCGGAAGAGAGGGCGGGACTTCCTGCCCCCTGAACCAGAAGAGAGGGAGCATCCTCCCAGCTCTCCAAACCAGAAGAGAGTGAGCAACATTCCGGTCCTCCGAACTCTGCTAGGATCTTGGCCGGGCTCACATAGTTACCGGCTTGAAGGGTGGGAGAAAGAGAAACCAGTAACAAGTTTTGGGCATAAGCAGAGGATTATGGAATAGATTATCATAATAGATCACTCCAGGACAATCAGAAAGGATAATATGATAATATTTTAACTTTAAGGAGGAAATAGTACAAGCAATATGTTATAAGATTGCTTATCAAATATGATATAGATGCCAACACATACGGCACTAAAAGCATATAAGTAGGGCACTACCACAACTCAGTGTATATTAAATTCTACATAGCCAGAGTACTGGATAGACAGATGTAGTCTGAAAACACTGTTCTTGAGACCACAGGCAACTGTTAAACATCCAAAATTTCTGTCAGTTCACCTCGAATTCTTATGGTTCATGTTTTAACAACAAATGCTATGAAAGCAATACAACTCTACTCAAAATAACCTGGCATACTGTACACTTCTTGGCTCTGGTATGGAATTAATTTTGAGGAAACATGCAAGGCTTAATTTCGCAGATAGGTATCCTTCTACTGAAAAAATAAGTAGTAAAAGTTTGATAATTTTTTCAAACACAGAAGTCTTTCCGATCTTTCTGGTTTTAACAGTAGCAGCACCTTCCAGCCAAGTGCAACTTGGAAAATACAGCTTTGAATGTGGCATAATCATGCTAATACCACATGTCACAGTTTTTCCTCACTTCCTAKTTTACTGGAAAGATGATGGAGTCAGGTATTTCTCAGTGGTGCTCAGAGACAGAACAGAGGCAGTGAGCACCAACTGAAACAAAGGAGGTTGACTCTGAATATCAGGAAACACTTTTTCACTGTGAGGGTGACGGAGCACTGGCACAGGCTGCCCAGGGAGGTTCTGAAGTCTTCATCCATGGAGATACCCAAAAGCTGTCTGGAAACAGTCCTAGGCCACCAGCTCTAGATAACCCTGCCTAAGCAGTGAGATTGGACCAGAAGTACCTTTCAAACTCAACCATTCTGTGATCCTATCCCCACACTATTTCAATGCCTCCCTTTCCCCAGTTTAATGGATGTTAACCATCCTTATTTCCCTCCTTCAACTTGTCTTGACATTAACTTAACAAAATTAAAGTCAGAGCAATTGTACTGAAGTATGTACAAGATGAAAAACCAACTTTGACAGAGACATGGATAAAATCTGTATGCCCGCAAGCTTCTCTTTGTTTTTCGATTTTACAAGGTGGTCTAAAATATTATTGTTCTAAGAAACAGGACCATGTGCAAGCTACATTCATTTGGATAATACTAGAGAAGGAAAGTATGAGGGATTATCAGGTTCTAACTACCTTACCACCAACTGAATAAAAATTAATTGGTTTCTTTTCTGAACACTTGTGGTTCTGTACTGCTAAGG
Organism: Amblyornis subalaris; assembly: GCA_018881555.1. Taxonomy (NCBI): domain Eukaryota; kingdom Metazoa; phylum Chordata; class Aves; order Passeriformes; family Ptilonorhynchidae; genus Amblyornis; species Amblyornis subalaris. The sequence continues at coordinate 5,088,555 of JACAXG010000047.1, read as the reverse complement.
GTTTTCAGCATCTCTGTTGGCAGTGACTCCACGTGCCCAATCTTTAGTTTGTAAAATTTTTAATTCTTTTTCACCCTTTTTTTACCAGACAGGGTATTTGTACAACTGCAACTTTCACTGAACTCAATCAGATGGATCAAGCTGTTGGGTTACAACCCTACCTATGCACATCTCTGCATGGCAGTAAAAGCCAGCAAAATACCTTTTTTCATGGACTTAACTATTTCAGTCGCTCTTACAGATAAAATTATTGAAAAACTTGCACAATACTACTACTTACAGTGAAATGCTTGGAAACATCCTCTGACTCATAATAGTGAAGTCAAGCAGAACTCAGTTTTAAGATGAGGTCAGTGAGATTCAAGAAATGCTTACAAGATACTTGCTAAAGAGATGAAAATCCAGTCTGTTCCAGCACCATACTCCTACACTTTCACAGGGCTCATGATTCATCTTCAAAACTGTGTTTCAAACATTTTTAGGTCAGACACAGAAGTTAACATATTGCTGCACTTCATTACCTTTCCCTACAAAAAGTGTTGTGGTCACACCTTGCACACCACCTGTAATTTCTGCAGTATTACATTCACAGATCGGATGGCAGAAGAGCCACTTAGTATGATCCACAATATAATACTACAGAATTTCACCTAGTCCCCATTTGCATACAAGCACCAACCGCAACCATGCAGACCAAGCTACTCACTCTGAAAAGAACATGCAATCATTCTGCACACCAGAAAGGAGAAATGAGACAGCCTCCCTTTATTTTCAGCTCACAAATACTTGCTTTCCATGTTCAGCAGGTAACAATTATCCTGTGCCAGGCTGAAAGGAAAGGAGACAAGGTAGACTTATGAGACCAAAGCAGTGGGGAAAAAAGTTAAAAAATAAAAAACTAAGTAATCCAGAAATCAAGTACAGGCTATTGCTGGTGCCTATAATAGCTCTCAGAAAGTCAAATAAACACAGATGACTAGCAAGGAAATCTGAAGTTTATGTAATATACAAAATCTCGAGACGATTAGCAAAAGTTATTAAGTGCTCCAAAGTCTACAAATGGCCCCCGAGGAAATAACTCTAAAATAACAATAATAATAAATTAACCAGAAATCACAAATTGCATTTATTCTGGCATAAGACCTGTGTATTTCTTGGAATTAAATATCTGTCTTTCTATTAAAAACATCCATGTCTGTTCATGCTGGATTTAAAACATGACCAGAAGATGTGCTAGATTAACACTCTTGCTATCACATTTTAACTCTTTAAAGAATCACACAATAAAAAATCAGTATCTGATTCTCATCAGTTGACAATAAGGTCCATTTCTTTTTCATTAAAAAAATATTAACTTTATTCCTCACTTATAACATAAACCAAGAAAGAAAGTAAAGAGTTAAAGCTCTTTGGCAGCTATTACTTCAAACTCCTTTGGGTTTCACAATTTTGCAGAGCATGTCAGTTCCTCCACCCCGGAACTTTTTTAAAACACCCAAGCAGAGGAATGTCACAGCACCATCATCTGCTATCAGTACAATAGTCAGAGATATGATACAGCAGAGGACCTCCTCCTCCAAATCTGTCACTTGTAATAAATTATGGCGTAGCCAGGAGCTGGCTGAGACCAGACAGACAGAGAAATCAAAATTAAGAGAATATGTAGAATCAGACATGACCTATATAGAAGTGACGGATAAGCTGAAGAGAGCAGTATGATTTCTTAGAGGGAGAAGACACGCAGAGCGGAGAGACAAGGACAGAGCCAATGACTTCTCAGTGAAAAGAACAAACAGCATAGAACCTTGAGAACTGTTACTAAAAAGTAGCAGTTTGAGGCAGTATTCAAGGACGCAATGCACCAATTTCTTGTTAAAGGTGCTCAGAAAGTAAAGACCAACATATGGCACTAAAATCCAACCACAGTGAGTTTAGATCAGAGACAAAGTCTGCACTGCAAGACCTGCAGGGCAAGTGCCACACAGCAATCAGATACTGTCTTTGGACAGAATACCTGGGACAGAAAGTTTTGCACAAGTAAGAAAAAGAAACACTTCTGTTTATAATTCTTCAAATAAATAAATGCCCCTTTTCCCATAAGCCCATCTTTTCCACACCTATGGAGAAAGGCTATTCCATCATGCAAACATCCCACCACTACATCAAGCCCCTACATCTGGGCAATACAAACCCTCTCTCAGAGCAAAGATACCCAATAAAGAAAGCAGAGATACTCAATAAAGAAGCTAACGTGAATGAAGACGCTAACATTTAAAGACAGATAAAATGCTACCCCATCTTTTCATAACCTTGCACTAAGTTTACTTCCTCTATTAGTATCCACTTCCATTAAGTTCAGGCTGTCAACATGAACTAATGAACAGTAAACTACCCTCCAGCTCATACCCAGTACTGCAGGACAGTAGCCCTGAAGCAGTTCTTGATCATGTCAGCCTTTGGCAAATAGGGGTGGACACATTCTTCTCTTACCAGTTTAGAACAAGCAGCCACAGCCAGTAAGACACAGATAAGTACCTTTCATGTTTTCTATTTTGTTTACCTCCTTCAACTATTTGCAAAATGAACTTTTTTCCTCTGTTTCTACCTTACTTGCTTTTCTGTTGAACAGCTTACAGCACTAGAAGTGGTCACTAAGCAGAACTTCTACKATATGCCAGGGAGCTCCCTGGCAATGGAAAACATGAAAACCACAACATCTTGACAGATTATAGGCCAGCAGAACCCCAGTCATAAGCTAGGGCCCTCATGCACTACTGCTACATACAGGTATTTAACAGCCAAGCAAGAAGTTACAGTGGTCGCGGGCAGTGCAAGCCTAGCATCTGCAAGTACTGAGAGGAAAACAATGAGACATTTGTTCCAAGCTCACGCAGCAAGGCAAAAACAACTGCACAGGAGCCACCATTCTTCTGAACAGGAGCCAATAAAATGAATGGTTTTTTCACTTTCCCCAATGAGTTCACAAAATGTTCATAAGAATCATCCTTTTAATTATTGCACAGATCCATATGATCTGGATCCTTTACTCAAAAAGCAGAAGCAGCAGCAGGGCTTGGATGAGGGCGAAGAACAAGAGCACAGGCTGCTCACTGCTGTACGTTCACCCATAGCAGCCCAGGCTGGAGAAGCTGCAGTTTAGGATCCTCAGCTGACAGAAAGCTAACACAACAGACCTTCTAAGTCTGGATGAAATGTGTCAATAAGAACACAAAAGACTGGCCAACACCACAACAGTTGGTAGCCACAAGATACCGCCATGGCTGTCAAGCTAAACAAGCTTCCCTATAGTATGAGCAACACACAGAGAAAGAGTGCTCACTACAGCCTCATCTATGCACATCCCTCTGTGGTAGTGAAGGCCAGTGAAATGCCTTATTCCACCCACACATTGAGGATCTCTCTCCAGGAATTACTGAGCAACCAAATCCTTCTCAATCTTTTCTGATGGGGATTAAGAACCTGGGAAAGGAACAAGACACATGGATTAGAGTACTTCAGAAGCTGAAATGCAGCTGTATTTCAAGCAACTGGAAGGACAAGTTGAAATACTGCAAAGTTACCAGGGACTAAGAGGTACTAGCAGGGACTAACTCCTTTAAGAAACGTAGATGTGGCACATAGGGACGTGGTTTAGTGATGGACTTTGCAGGACTGGGTTAACTGTTGTACTAGATGATCTGAAAGGTCTTTTCCAATCTAATTGATTCTATGATTCCTTGAGTAAACACACAGGTAACAGAACTTCTGCAATGCAGCTGGAAACATGGCTCAGAGGCAAGTTCAAGTGAATCTGACAAAGCATAAAATGTCTCCAGAATTGACACAAGGATGGACAGCCTCCAGAAACAAGAATCAGGAAATAACCAAGCAACTCTTAGCAAAACTCCCTTATGAACTATTTATCTTCTTCATACTTCGGCTTGAGCATGGTCCTTGCTCTAAGAGAACCATAGCAGCACACTGGGGAGGCCATTGTGACTACATTAAGAAATTACTGGCCACTCCACCAAGGTCATTATCTACTCCAGAAGTGCTGGCAACAGAAGTCTTGTTGTCAAAAATTACAACTGTGGCAGAAGATTCAACTACCAACATACTCTGAAGGGATGGCCTGGACTGCTTACAAACCATTAAAAAAAAAAAATCAATGTACAAGACACATCATATTACCTAAATATGCATCCTTTTATTTGATACTTTATATTCCTGATAAAGAAAAATGACAGCATATCAGTTCCAAACAAGTCTACAGGAACAGTTAGAGCCCAAGGACCTACTATCACTACCAAAGAAAAATCTACCAGTACTGATTTTCAGTAATGTAATTTACAGTATAAGAAATCTGATTCAGCATTGGGTCCATTTTTAGGGTATCTTAACTACTCTATTTATCTTAACACAGATAAAAATAAAACCAGTAGGTCAGCTCTCCATTTTAATGCTAAGCATATTTGTGTGTCTAGAAAGGATAATTTTTAATAGTATCAAAGGCACTATCACAGCCTAAAGGCTGAATTGTCTTGAGCTACTAGAATGAGAGAAAAAATTCTAAGTGCTATAGTTTTACGTAAAAGATCTAAAAGTCAAGTATTAAAATCCATTTTTTCTGATAAAGTTGGAAATTTCTAAGAACTCCCAATAATAGTATGAAACACCATGAAAGCTGCAGGGGAAAAAAACCCAAAACCTACGAGAAGCCAGCAACGTTTAATTAGAGGTCTCAGATTGTTTGAAAAATCCTGAACAAGGAAGTACACATACTCATACACTCAATTAGCTCACATGCCTTGTATCTGCTAGCAAGTGTTTGTTGCAAATCTACTGCCATGAACAAAAAAGAACAACCACATCTGTATGCATTTGAAAGCCAAAGCTTCTTTGAACAAAGCCAGTGAGCAGAAAAGACGACACAACTTCTGGTGTTATTGAAACAGCCACAGCAATCCAAGGACAAAACCGAAGCCAAGTATCCCAGAGAACACATTAATTTCATAGAATAATGACCATTTACAAAGGACAATCGCTGTAAGTTGTTCAAAGTACAGAATATCATACCATGAACACAACTGAAAATGGTGGAAAATGCATTACAGTTTTACTACTGTGAGGTAAGCTTTGATTCATACCATATGGCCTTACAAGACAAGCATGTGTGCACATCTGCACATGTGTGCACAAATGCTGAGGTCTCCAACCCACAACTGCAGCCATTCCAGTTTCTTAGCAGAAGTAAGAAGACAGGAGGATTCCAATAAACAACAAATTCACAGTTTTTCAAGAGTCATTCAGGGTAATGAATCATACCCACTCACTACTTTTGTCTCAGAAATCCAGTAATTAACAAAAACTGAGACAAACTAAGGTGTGAAGACAACTAGGTACTATATTGATACTCATTATTATGCTTGTATTTGTTCTCCTCTTTACAAGACTTAAATACCCCTCATCCCCCCCAAGCCTAACAAAACAAATCACACTAGTATGTGAATAATTCACAACAAGGAAAGGGATCAATGGACTTACCATTAAGTTCTTTTCTTTCTATTGTGGTATAAAACATACACACTTTTTATTTCACCCTCAAGCTAAGAGGTTCAGTGAATACACAGCTATCTCATAAAAATCACASGTCATCAGTTTGAGTTTGAAGTAACAAAAAAGTTAAACCAAATACTATACTATAAGCATGGAGAACATTATTGACAAATGCAACTAGTCATCAGCAAAATTCCTGAAATCAACATTTATCAGTGCCATCTCACTCTTTGAATTAAAGTAATTGCTTCCTATGGCATTTTCTGTGTTGTAACTACAGACAAGTATTGACTCTTTAAAAGCACCTTGAATTTGAGGTATTTTATCCTCCTGCTGCTTCAGAGCATGAAACGAGACTCTGATGTTATTCGCAACATCAAGTTTTGTATGTTTGAAACACAAATTTGTTTACAAGACTATGTTTTAAAATGTAGGTTATCTTCTGTCAAAATGAAATAAAGTTAAAATTTAAGCTCAACTCAATAGCAAAGGGAAASTGAGGGAAAGTGCAAGAAGAAAAGGAAGAAGAATCTTAGTATTTGTAGCTGGAATCCATTCAAACGTCATTTCCTATATAGGAATTTTAATGTGCCTTCCTATCATCTTTAAGAAGATTTAAAAAAGGGGGCAAAAAGAAAAAGCATACTTTCTTTACATATATATCTACTCAGAAACAAAGCTTGCCATTCATTTTGGGGACAAGTTGCTGTGTACATAAAACCCCACTCAAATTTGCACATCAGTGTTGCAGGTGGGGGCCCTCCACCTTCGCAGGAGGCTGAAAGCAAGCCCAGACTGCTGACACACCACTGTGCTGCCCACTGCCACACAGCTTTCTGGCTTTACCCTTTACACTCATGCAAGTGTGACRAAGAAAAACAAGAAGATGGAGAATAAATCTGAACATTATCTCYCAAGGGTCCAAGCAGAAACTTCATTACTAAGTATCAGTAAACTCATTAAAAGTTCCCTAACCATTGAAGTAAAAATTGCATGAATTAAAAAAAAAATCTTGTGTGGGCTTGATTCACTTCCTAGCCCTGACCTAGAGATGTATCATCATGGTCACTGCACTTTCTCTTTACTCCTGACCTTATTTTATGCACAACAGACATATCTTTCTCATCCTGTGACTAGAGAACAAGCAACAAGCCTTTCTCCTCCAAGGAAGATATACTCTTTTATTAATTCTAACTTTTATTATACACTCAAGAAGCCATAAGAATAACTTAAAAGATTAAACTCAGCAAGATAAAGTGCTATTCCTTTTGGCAAACACATCCATTGCCTTCAAAGCCTTTGGGCTGTTAAAAGCTTTTCTGAATTTCAACATTTGGAGTAATGAAGGCTGCATTTTACTATCTCCACAAAGACACACCAGAAAGTAAGCAATGACCTGCAACTCAATACTGTCAGATACCATTTGTTTATAGCCAGCCCCAAGGCTCTGTCAGGATGGACTATTTCAAGTATATCCTTACTAGCTGTTAACCTGTACAGCAGCAGACAGAATGGCATGAAGTAACAGTGAGGCCATGAGACTTTCTGCCCCATGTCAGCACCATGGTAAGGAAACAGTGCTGTACATTTACTTTTCCTCCTATTCAATATACTCCTTCTTGGAAATTCTAGCATCACCACAGGCACACAGAGTACCTGGACTGAAGAAATACCTGATAGAGTTTGGCCATAAGAATCTAAGCTTTAATATTTTACCAATTGCAATTAGGCTAGGGGTAAGGAAAGATGACACTTGATCAGCTAACTGATGCAAGACTTGATACTTGAATGCATCAGCTATTAAAAAGCATCTTTGTTTATGTGCAATCATCTATGGTAAGCAAAGATTCTCTACTGCTATGAAGAAAGCTACTGTCTATCACTTATTTATGAGTTTGATCTTGAGAGCTTATCTACTTCTTTTTTTCCCCACCACAGAAGAAGTTATGAAAGTACACTTAAAAGCATGCATTAACTTGCAAGTGGGAATAACCATTACCCTTCTAGGAGCCCACCACAAAAACTGCTCTACTCTCTGTTTACCTAGCCCCTCACCCCTCAAAAATCCAGGCTGTTTCTCTGTGCATAGAAAGTCAGCTTGTGACATGACACTACTTCGATCCTCTTTCTGATGACAATATCTGCTGAGAGTGAGGCACACTCAGCTCTTTCAACAGCAGCATAGTAAATAATGCCTTAAAAAAGTCCCAAACAAATGAAACAAAACCCCCTGAGATTCACAGAAAAATTACATAAAGGTAAAATTACTAATTAAAACAACATCTTCACCAAGATTCTGAACATAGCTAAAGAATGGCAGATAGTTTTTGCTGAGGTAAAGCTTTCTAGAGCAGGTAAGTATTCATATCTGACCTTAAGAAGGAAGTCCTTATCCAATGGCTGAAAACTAACGGTTTTCAACAAGAACTTTAGTAATGTCAGGTTCTCTTCCTTCAACAACTGATTTTTAAAGTACTTTTACTAATTTAATATTCCAAAACCCACTGCAGTTATAACTCAATAGCTTACAGCAATAAGCAAACTTGAAATTCATCCCACCTGAAGTTCTAACTCCTACTGCTTCAGGCTGCTTGAAGCAACTGTATATTTAATTTTCATGTAACATGCTAACAACAATATTTACACTGACTAAGTCTAATGCCGTAATTTCCTCTAAAAAGTTTTAACTAGCAGTATAATAAAGAATGAAATAAAAATTTCTTTGTTCTTCCAGGATAGTTAATTTTCGAAGAAAATGAGTGTCTTCAAATTAAGGTTTTTGTAGTAGGGAAAAAGTAGCAATCCCCCACACACAGGTACACCACCAAAAAACAAAAATACAGCTCTCATTTCAAACATCTGTGTTCCTGGGTTCTGTAAATCATACATCATGAACCTAGAGACTGGCTCAAGCTCAAGTTATTTGCCAGAACTTCAACTGCTGAAATTAACTGTGTTGCAAGAATATTCTGGGTACTAGCAGTAAAACTAAAAGAGCARGTATATTGCTGTGCTTCACTGTGTCTGTCAGTGTTATTACCCCAAGTAGCTTTTTTAAGCATCGTAATATTTGTCCAGGTCAGCATGCTACTCAGCAGGTTTCAGAACTTGCCAGGAGCACAATCCCAAAAGAAGTAAAGAAAGCTCCCATCCTGAGCTGATGGCTCCCATTCTCCAAACAGTGCAAGGCCTGGACAACTTTATCCCTCCTGCCCAGTGCTGTGCTCCTCCCTTTGTCTGCTTCACCCCCTGCAGACCATCAGGCCTGTCTCCAGAGCTCCTGGATCCATTTATTTCCCTAGCAATGCTTGCCCAACTCAAACAGAAACAAGAAAAGGCCATGAACACTCCCTAGCATGCTTTCCTGCCTGTCATCAACAAAAACAAACCAAGCCTTTCAAGATATGAAGGTCGACACCAGGACAGAAGGAGGAAGGATAGGATAAGGAGTGAAAAGTTCTTATCTCTCAGCAGACACTCTAATCTAGGAAATATCACTGCAGAAGTGCAGTAGCTAAGGAAAGCAAGGAAATTAACTGCAGGAAGGTGGGAATCACTCCGGCTGAATGACAGATCAGAGAGGAATGACCAGACACTACCAGGCATCATGCAGTAATTATGCCAAATCCTATGTTGACGGCTCGCTGGCAAAAGTTACTCTATCAGAAGGCTGTGCTAAGTGCCAGTACTGCCCCCCACGTTTCTTTGGCATTCTAACAGGTCAAAATATATCATTTCCTCTCAAGCCATTTAGAACATCCAGAGAAAAGATGACTCAGGTACTAACCTTTTACCCTACAACTGGGAGAAACACTCATGGGCACTACATCTCACAGTCCACTTGAGTTGAAACTGTGGATGAAATTCAGTTTAAACTTCCACGCAGGGTACAGACTGGAAATCCTAGGCAGCGACAAAAACCTGTACTGACGGAGACAGAGACAGTCACAGCTGAAACCACTTCAAATCACCTGCCAGCACCCAGGTTCAGGTCTGCCAGTATTAACTGCTATAGTGCAGTTTTTTGCCTACTATAAGCAAATAGGTTTTTCAAGAAATTCTTTACGCTTTTACTTTGAGCAATGCGGTGGTATCATATTTTCAGACAATAGCAGTTTTCTTCAATCAGTAACTTTTAAAACAGTTAACTTTCTAAATGCTGTGCCTTATGTCTTATGCTTTAGTTCTACAAAAAAAATGTAATCCTGCAACTTCATAGCACTGTTGCCATGAAGTGCTTGTTTTCCCTTACCAGCTCTTCCCAGCCCTTTCCTCTGCACCAGCAATAGCACTTGTGTAATTTCTGATGAATCCAATCAGAGAAATAATCAGTGAAGATGGAGTGGTGCATACAGGAGTTTTCAGTCGGATAACTTCCCTGATCTGGTTTACCACATTGCTACACAAATGCCAGTATGAGCAAACAGACAAAGATGAGAGTAATAATGCAGTTTAACCCAGAATAAATCAACCCTTGGGAATACAAAGCTAATTAAAAACACGGCAAAAACACGTAGGCAAGTCCAAACAACTCTACAAGCCTCCTTACTTGTTTCTAAACCTTTCTTTTTGTTTATTTACTCTTGGGAGTGAAACACTTCAGCTCATCAGCAGAATGCTACAAAGACAAATGATTTAGAAATGTAAATAGACAATAACTCTTGTTTGAGTCTTGAAATGCACACAACCCAGCCAGGTAATCCAGGAGTGTGTTCCTTCACATAGTTTATTACACCGTATATATTCAGTAGCTCAAGGCTAAGCCAGAGGGCAACAGCGAGAGAGGCAACACTAAGGGAGGACTCATATGACTGCATGAGAATACAAATGGTGGTGTGTAGGCTGCCACACTCAGCAGTGGAGATTCATACAGCACGATTTATCTGACCAAACGCGCTTACTCCAGGTGACAGGAATGATACTCAGATCCATTAGCTGAGAAGATTAGATCTTCTTGTCTGTAAAAGGACCATGGGTGACTCACTACAATGCAGACACCCAAGTCAGACAAGATGCCTCCCACCCTGGATGACAACTGCATATCCCTTACACGAGGAGACTTACATCTACATATCAAGTACAGACTGAGATATGAGATATTTGGATCTTAACCTTTCACTTTGTACAACTTTTCACAGTATGGTGAAGAGCAAGAGGGCTGGACAAAACTGCTGTTACATTAATTTCCTTACAGCAGTAGTACAAATGCAGCTTTTACCTTAATTTGGTGCTGTTTTCTTAGCAAGTCTCACAAAAATCACTTGAGAAATACTTGTTGCTCTGTTAGTATATGCCTTTGCTTATAAAGGATGAAAGACATCATGTTTCAGTAATGACAATCACAAAGGTGGAATGAAACAAGAGGGAACACCCAATACTACTATCACTTCTGTTAATCACTGCAGGAAGAAAAAAGGGCTCTGTTTTCTTTAACAAAGCAGGAGTACTTTATACCTCTACCCCTTATTTATCTCAGCATTTATCGATGTCAAGGTAAGCTCCCCTTCACCATCAWACATTGTTATTGTATTACTTACACCTACCACACAGTACAGCAGCTCTCAGTGCTTCTGCAGGTACAACTAAACTGGAAGCATTTTGCAGCTTATTGGATTCAGCTTCTTTGTTGTCCCCAAGKTGAAAGGATGCTGCTACTTCCTTCCCCTTGGCTTCCCCTCCATGCTCCATTTCCTCTCTGCTAACTTTGGTTGCCCCTGTGTCTCCTCAAAGCCTGGTTACCACAAGGCAGAGAGGCTGAGGGCAGCTCCTACAAGTCACCCCAGCTCCAGCAAGGCCTGTGTGGTGTCCTCTGTACTGTTACGTGCTCTTGCCTCTCCATCTGAAAAGCACCCATTACAGCAGCAGATTGCCATGGTGCGGATTCTCACTCACAGTGACAGAGAGGCTTCACCTCCCAATGCAGGAGGTGTACAGATAATGAACAAAGACAAGAATTCACTCTCTAGGATGCCTCCACAGAATGGCACAGGCAGTGACAGCTCACAGAACTGCAAAAACCAAGAGCAGGAACAATTAAAAGATAGCTTCAGTGTCAGATTTCCACGGACTTTTGTGCCCTGCCTGCATAAACTGCTTCTACTCAAAGAATACTTGTATATCCACAGCAGCTCTGTTTAAATACAGCCAATCCCCCAAGTAGGCAGTGACGACCCACTGATTAACAGGGAGACAAATTTAGAGACTATACTGTCCATAAATGAATTTTTCCTTCAGTTATTCTCAAGATCTGCTGCTCTTCAAGCCAGCAAGAGTAGCATGGGTATATCTGAATCAGAACAGCAGCATTTTACATGAAATGAAAATGTCACTCCATATTGAAACGTACTTAAAAATACTGCTTTCAAGGGCTCAGACATGCCTTTATGTCAACTGTGATCCCGTCTTACTATTTCAAAGTGAAAGACTTAATGCACTTAGTAAAACCAACAAGAAATTACAGTATGTTCACATTCTTATGGCTCTGTATTAAAAAATACATACATATTTTCCAGTTTCTAATAAAACTAAAGATGGTTTTTGTAAAAAGCATGTGTATAATGCTTATTACCCATGCACAGCAAGCCAGATATTACATTAACTGAAAGCTTAATGTAAACCAGCTTTCAGGATAACGTTTCTGGAATTTCTGAAGAAAAGAAAAAGCACTCAGTTCTCTTTGGCACTTCCTAAAACAAAATGTTTTAGTGTGTATTATTAACATTTATTATACTAGTATTATTAAACTGATTTTTTCTAGTAAATACAACCATTTACACAGACTTCTTGCCTCCCTTATTTGTGCTCCCTGGCATGTATATGGTGAAACCACTGGGACCTGTGGGAGAAGCAGAATACCAACAGTACAGTTCTCTCAGAAGTTGCCTTTCTTCATATCTAAAGGCAGAACAGATATATAGTGGAGCAAAGGAAAATAGATCCTACAAAAAAATGTAGCTTGTATAAGGTAATGAACATATAAGCCACCAGAAATACTGAAAGTGCACACTTTGATTTCAAGTTGCAGGTATTTTTGAGAGATTTACTTAGTTTGCCTTTGGCTGACTGGAAAAAGAACTCTCCCTAAATTATAAGCTTGAGGTTCCCAACAACTGTATTGATCCAATGTACTGGAATTTGAGATGTCGAAGAGAAGCATCACTTCCAACCACACTGCTATTCAATGGCCAGACTTCAAGCAGGGCTGTTAAGAAATGCCACTGAAAATGAACCTCCAACCTGACAAGTACTGCACGTACCTATACTGACCCAACCTACGCATTGCGTTTCCTTGGCATGTGTTTTCTTCTTGGTTTTCTTCTTGTGCCAAGACTGGCTAGTCATTGCCTACATAACACAAGAGCACAAAACTAATCTGAAGTTTTCACTAACAGGAAGCAGAGTGACATTTCTGGTCCTCCATTCACCAAAACCCCTGGAGATTTCTTTTATTTTCCAAAAAATCTAAATCCTTCTTCCTCCCCAGCACACAAATACATATGGCCAAGCTTCTGTTAAGTTAACCATTACAATTAACAATAGTAAAATTGCATTTCATTGCTACCAGAAACTGCTATTTGAAAACATTCACTCAGCCAAAAGTTGGCACAGCCATCCCCAAAATCTTCATGAACATAGCTTTAGTCTCAAGCAGGAAAAGGCATCAGTGTGGTGTTTAAAGGGGAAAAAAAAAAAAGACAAAAATGAAGGGAGAGGGAGAAACACATAGCAATTAACACTATTTCAAGACACAAGTGGATAAATGACCACAGGGAAACCCAGCATGTGAACTTGTCAGTTCACAAGTGCATACATGTGTTATTAAAGGTAAGCTGAATCACTTAGTGCAAGGTATTACAAGCCAAAGGAGTGAACACAAATGCTCAGGAGACTGCAGTTTTAAACCCTCAGATCACCTAGGTAACTTCTTCATCTGACKGAGAGAAATCAGTTACTAGACATTTGCAGGCATTAGCAGTTCAAGACAAACATGGAAAAAAAAAAACAAACCCTGACCAAAACCTAGTGCTTACCTGGACCTGATAACGATAAAATCAACAAATACCTCATCCTCATTAACATTTTACAATACTGTCTAGTACTGAGTAAACAATTGGCTCCTCCACTAAAATAAAGCAACATCCTTTGTACTGTTTTAGAGCAATTTAGCTTCTACTCTGATGAGTCCATTTGTGGTCTCAATGAAACAAATGTTTAGATTTGATGCTCATTAGTAATTTGCAGTTGAATGAGAAGAGAAAGTATGACAATGAAAGAGGAAAGATTGTAAAGACTATTTCTTCATAACCTAAACTTTATCATCATTGTTAAAACTGCAAGCTTGGGATAACTGGCTCAAAAAAAACCAAAAAAAAGCCCAGAACTGGAGGGTCTTCTCAGAACTGTTACTGTGCTGTCCAGAAAACCAGCCTTTGCAGAATGTCCGGCTGAAATGGTTGTGAAGTTAGCGTCCACAAAGTAATGGAAATGGCTGCTTGCAGGCAGGCAATTCCAAACAGCAGCGCTCAAACATCAATGCTCCTGTCCTCTATGCACAGAGAGGGAAAGACACTGCAGATTCTGACTAAGCAGCAACATCTGAATTTTTATTCACCATCATACTGGGGAAAAAAACTGTCTGCGTAATCTCATTCTGAGATTGTGAAGGTGGGATATCCTGAGCATATTCATCTACTAGTACGTCAGTATTTGAATTATTTATTACTCAAATGTTATTTTATTATTCATAACTTCTTAATTTCGAACAACTAATAAAATAGGAAGACCAATTGAGATATGAGCTAAAACCAATACCCACTGCAGCAGACAAATGTAATACCAGATTTCTGCACTACAACACAATATTCTAGGGTTTCTCTTAAAAGACCTCCGTAACAGCTACAAATGAATTATCCTCATCTTCTCCTGAGAAGCAAAGTTTACAGGCGAAGAAATTTAATCCCTTCTCAAATTACACTGATTATGCTTACATTCTCCCTGGGTTAATGTTACCTCTCCATATAACTCTTAAATTCCTATTTGCCAGGAGTCTGTCATTAGGTTTTACACAGGACCTGTTCATGTGAAAAACATGCACCATGTATTTTGTGTACTCACCAAACAAATCACCAATGCCAACAGGAATGCAGCTTAAGGTTTGGTTTGGATCTTTTTTTGTTTGTTTGTTTGTTTTAAAATTTATACACATTCATTTCAGCATTAAAACAAATTTAAGTTCTGGAATACCTGTTGGAACAATTAAAAAAACCAAAACCAAACAAACCCCCCCCCAAAACCATAATTTAGTCCTCATCTGAAATACCTGTCTGGTTTTACATACTTGAGAGAAGTTAGAAAGGTAAAGCCCTAGCACTTCTGAASTGTACCTTCAGGGACATCTAACAGCCTCACTGCTGGGGATCTAAGCACCAACACTGACAAAAGTGAGCAACTCACCTGAGAGAATTTTACCATATAAAAGAAAACAAGTTACTGAAACCTAGAGGATACCTCTGTGACCTTCAGAGGCCACAAGAGATCTACATAAAAAGTCATTCAATTTTCTAAATAGGGTGCTAAATGCAGAGCTTAATTACCAGTACTTTCCATACTCACAAATTATGTAATCAGTCTGTCTGAGGAGAATTCGAAGCTGGGACTGTCTGAACATACCTCTGAGAGCAATGAAGGAGAGAAAAGCTTGATGCAAGCATCCCTCCTCATCCCTTCCTTAATCAGAACACTGCTACAAATCCCACCTCCAAATAGCTCTAAATCCAAGACCTATTTATTTGGTCTGTTTACATAGACATGGAACATCTTAACCAAGTCTCATCTAATCTGTCTCACCAGAGGAAGGTTCTCCACCCTAGTCTCATGTAACCTGTCCAACAATAAATACTGCAGATGAAGCAATTATTCTCTGATGGGACTTTCTGACTTTCTCACCTCTACCTTTATTCCAATCCCTTGGTTTTTAACTAGTCTATTCCCAGCCACAAAGGGAAAGCCTGTTATCTGCAAACATCCCTGAACTTTGGCAATGGCCCCTTATCTGTATCTAAAACTACYACCATGGTACTAAAAGGGCAAGAGGGAAAAACAGCTAGTTTAGGTTTTACAACCATGTAGCACTTAATGTGCAGTGTGAATGCAAACTGGGAATGTACCTGGTAGTAACACTCTTCCCCAGAAAACGTTCACACCTGATATTCAGGAGCTTATTCAGGGCTACAAGCTGGCATTCACATAAACTTTCAAAACAAGATTCACAGTAAGCAGCTGGTAACTAGGAAGCAGAATACACTTCCATATGAGATCAGCTCTACATATCCCCTTGTACCAATGCACATGTCCAAAGAGTAAAAACTGGGCTTGTAATCAGGCTTTGGAAAATGATACTATGAAAACTCAGATGTTCTAACATGGAAGATAAAATTAGACATTTCTATTTAGATAAAAATGTTCTTTACTCACTGACATAGCTGCTATTACTCAAATAATCAGCCATCAGTCTTGATGTGGATGTAGCAGCTACAGAGACAAGCCTTTCCATTCCATCTAAATTCAGCTTGACAATAAAAGATGAGATCGACAGGGCAGTTGAAAGGCACTAATTTTGCCAATACCTCACCACTTTGATCACATACATGAAGGGGATTTTCCATATGATACAAAAACTACAACAGATTTTGATATTACCTTGGTATCCGAAGCGCTAGCTTCATGGGGCAAACACAGTTCTGGGTTTCCGGCATGCTTATCAAGAAACTCAGTATATCCCAAGTTTAGTGGCCTTTGAGTTATAGTCAGTAGCTCCTATTCCAGAATTGCTATTGCTTTGTCCTTTAAAAAAGGCAGAATCTGGTATTACATTGGATGTCAGATTGCCTAGCACGGTAGATTTTGCTACAAGACACCTTTGCCTTTTGACTACTCGGTGTGAACACATGCCCACCTAGATTCTACTTAGTGTACCTAAATACAACCATGAAAAGAGGACTCCAAAAAGGTTACATTTAGCGTTTTACTTCCTGCGGCAGGCATCGCTTACTGATTGTTACCAACACGTCAGGCACGAAAGCTTTGAGGAAACAGGACATAAGCGTACCCTTCACATGGTGCACTTCAACTCCACGGCAGAGCAAAGGATGCTGCCATCCCACTGCCATGAAGGCTCAGCCAGCATATGATCGCTCATCCCAGATGACACATTTAGCCGTTTGACAATACGTGCCACAAGGCCAACGCTGACCACAAGGGAAGACACATTTCCTTTTAACACATCTTGCATCCGTATGTACACAAGTTTTCTGCATCCTGACATACCCGTGGTCCTGGCAGGCGCGATGCTGCCGCAGGATCCCTGTCAAAGCCCGACGGAGGGGTCGCCCTCCTGCCACCAAACGCAAGGCCGAGGGCGAGCGGGGCACGGCGCCGTTCTCCCCCGCCCTCGCCGAGCTTCCACATGGGTGAGGGCTGGAGGGCAGGTGCACCTCGTCGGCCGAGGGGCTGCCACACCACGGCACAGGTGAGGATCGCGGCAGCGCAGCCCAGGGCAGGAGCACCGGGAGCTGCTCCAGGTGCCCCAGGACGCTCGGGCACTGGCTCGCTGCGGCTTC
This sequence comes from Amblyornis subalaris, assembly GCA_018881555.1. Lineage (NCBI taxonomy): Eukaryota > Metazoa > Chordata > Aves > Passeriformes > Ptilonorhynchidae > Amblyornis > Amblyornis subalaris. The sequence goes on along the minus strand of JACAXG010000047.1, from coordinate 5,071,381 downwards.
TGCTCCCGCCCGAGCGACGGTGGAGGGAGAAGTCGACCCTGCCCGGCCAGGGAGCGTCTCTGCCCGGCTGCCCAGGGGCAGCCGTGACAGACCCCGCCCGGCCGGCGGGAGCTACCGCGCCAAACAAAAGGCCCGGCGGAGGCCCGGAAACGTCCCGGGGCCGCGGCCGAGCCGCGCCGTCAGCCCGGGGGGCGAACCCCAGCCCGGAGGCCCCGCACGGCCTGCGGCCGCCCGTGCCCCCCAGCCGCCTCTCACCGCCGCGTCGGGCCCTGCAACGGGCACGGCGGAGAGAAGGCAAACCGGGGGAAAGGGACGCAATGCAACAGCTCCGGCGGCGCCGAGGGACGGACGGAGGGGGCAACACAATGAGGCCAGCGCAGCCCCTGCCCTGCCGGTAACAAAAGCTCCCCAGCCGCAGGACTGCTTTAGCCTCCCCAGGCTGCGGGGTCTGCGGCGGCCGGTGGGAGCCGGGAGAGGTTTCGCATCACTGCCCCCCTCCCCGCCGTACCCCCGGCCCGGCCCCCCGCACAATGTAGCCCCCGCCGCCCCGGGGACCGCCGCACAAAGCGGGCCAGTCCCGCCGCCCATCTCGCACCGACCTTGAGCCGCCTCGGGCGCCCCTAAGGTTTTGGTCACCGCCTTCCACACGTTGCAGCCCAGCAGGCAGAGGAGAAGCGCCGCCGACCTGCTCATTTCCACCCGCCGCCGCCAGCCGCCGCCAGGGAGAGAATCACCGCCGGAGCCGCTGCCCGGAGGAGGAGGAGAAAGAGCCGCATCAGGGGCTGGCCCGCTCCGCGCCTCCCTCCATGTTGCCGTGCGCTGCCCCTCCTGCTTTCTCCGCCTGCTGCATTGTCGTCCCGCCGCTGCGCCCCGGCTCCGCGTCCCGCGTTGTCCCCCCGGGCGGGCGGAGGAGGGGGAGGCGGGGACGCTCCGCGGCCCCACTGCCTGTCCGCCCGGGTTTATTCTTTTATTCCGCCCCCGTTTATCCCCCGCTCTCCCCGCGGGAGCGGCCCGGGCTCCCCGCCCGCCCCTTAACCCTTAGCGGCACCCCCTGCCCTGGCCCGCGCCCGGCGGCGCAGCGCCCCCTGCCGCCCGCGCCCCGCCCTGCCCCGCCGCGGGGCTCCCCGGCAGCGCCTGGTGCTGCCCCGGCAGCCGCGTGTCCCCGCCGGGCAGCCCGGCCCCCGCCAGCTCTGCCGCGCTCACCTGCCGCGGGGACCGGGTCCCGCCCGGCCGCGCCCGCCGCCCGCTCTCCCTCCCTGAACGGCTGCAAAATGGCCTCCCCGGCGGTGCCTGCTCCGCTCGCCTCCCACCGCAGCCGGCGGGAGGGACGAGGGGGAAGGCGGGCGCGGTGCCCTGCTCTCCGCACGGCTACGACGTGTCGGGTCGCAGGGTCCCCCGCGGTCCCGCTGCCACGCGTGACCGCCGGCCGGGGCCCCTGCCGCTGCTGGGGTATTTAAAGCGAATTTTAAAAACACAACAAACCAGCCAACCATAAAGCAAGAGCAAATGCACCCAGCTACTGGTCTTAATACAAAATAGTTAAAAAATGCTATTGCAAACTGCACAGGAACGGTGAACTCTGGATTGGAAATCGTGGCATTGAGGGCTGAGACCGGCCACGGTGGCTCCCGCCCCTCCCCGTGCGAGGCAGGGCGGGGGTAGCACTGGGGGCACTCTACCGAGGGCAGGGCACTCTCCCTGGGGGCTTCCTCACTGKGGTGGTTCGCGTCTTCCTTAAGAGCATCTCTCGCTTGCTTTTCTCCAGGTCAGCGGAGGCAGGACACCAGGGCACAGCAGTCACTCCTCCATTCCATGTCTCTGCTGAGCATTATGCATCCTAAGGGAGGGAGAACAGGCGCTCCTCATGTTTCCTCCAGCACAGAGATTGCTGCTCCAGACAGCTATTATGGCAAGTCTTTACACAGCTGTGCAAAGCAAAGCCTCTGCCCCACCRGCTCACGGATTTCCCACGATCTGCTCCCAAACACTGCCAGTGCTTCAGTTGGCCTGTAAGACTGAAGTTTGTATGCCTACGAATTTAATCTCTCACTGAGGTGTCTTAAAGCTTCAGGATTTATTTGTAATATCTATTTTTAAATAAAATATTCCAATAAAAATGCAATGTGTTATAGATTGGTTTTAGAAAGCAGTCAAGTTGTTTATTTTGTCATTTCAGTATTTGACCAGACTAGCTATGTCACAAGCTGCAGATTGTTCCTTTTATGAATTTTATGAAATTCTGGTGCCCCAGAAGTGTTAAAGCTGACTTTACGGATAATTTTTAGAGACACTCCAATTGATTACAATATATTTCACTTTGGTTTTGCTGTTTTCAAATACATTTTCTGAGAGCTGATAAATACTGTGTAGACACTGCAACTTTATCTTTGTATCCTGAGAATCTGGAGGATTTATTTGTAAAGTTAGGTCCTATAAGAAAACTAAGTACAAAAAGGCTATTCAGTTCACAGAGAAGACTAAATGAGCAAATACAGATCATGTGATCTTACTCCTGCTTGTCATAAACAAAGATTTCAATATTGTAAACTCACGGCATGTCTTAACAGTTATCTTGTACCAAGCATGGCCTGAGGAGTCCAATGGGTTTATAAAAAAACTAATCAGACTTCATCAGCTGTTAGTGACTGTGAGACAACTTGTTCCTAAAGAAAGAAGGTTGGCCATGTGGCAAATAATATAGCTTCCCCCCCCCCCCCCTTTCTCTGGATGTTCATGAACTTAAATTAGCATACATAGGATGAGCTCAGTTAGAAACTTATATAAAACCTATTTCTATCCACAGGGAAAGGTAGAGGAACAGGAAAATGCATTTTCCTGAACTGAGTTGTATCCTTTTCCTGAATATAGTTGCATTATTTTCACAAAAACCCAAACAGATACAACAGTCCTTGCAACATCAGGGGATAACACATAATGACTAGGGCTGGAAAAGAAATGAGATATTCCACAGAGAAATCACAGAATCATCAAATGGTTTGGGTTGGAAGGAACCTTAAAGATCATCGAGCTTCAACTCCCCTGCATGAGCAGGGACAGCTTCCGCTAGACCAGTGTTCTTGAAGTCCCGTCCGATGTGGCCTTGAATATTTGCAGGGATGAGACATCCACAACTTTCCTGGACAACCTGTTCCAGTGTCCCACCATGCTCACAGTAAAGAATTTCCTCCTACTATCTGATCTAGACCTGCCCTGTTTTGGTTTAAAGCCATTCTCCCTTGTCCCATGCCCTTGTTAAAAGTCCTTCTCCAGCTTTCTCTTGTAGCTCCCTTTAGGTACTAGAAGGCACTATAAGGTTATCCCAGAGCCTTCTCTTCTCTGAGCTGAACAACCCCAACTCTCTAAGCCTGTCTTCATAGGAGAAGTGTTCCAGTCCTCTGAGCATCTTCATGTCCCTCCTCTGGACTCAATCCAGCAGGTCCACATCCTTCTCATTTGGGGGCCCCATGGCTGTTCCCAGTACTCCAAGCAGGGTCTCAAGAGAACAGAGTAGAGGGCAGAATCACCTCCCTCACTAACCTGCTGGTCACACTTGTGATGCAGCCCAGGGTACAGCTGGACCTCTGAGCTGCAGATTTTGAAAACACAAGCTGTGTATAATACAACACACTCCCTGCATTCCTCTTTATTTCAGCCCAGATATACTTACAGACTATGCTGGGCACACAGGCCTTGTCTCTTACCTGAATAAGCTAAATTTATCTATATAATTATATGGTAGCACTCTCATAAATGCTGCCATTCATGTAATGAAACTGAGCTATTCCTCCAAATAGCTTCACTTGAAATTATCTTTTCTCCCTTGCTTCAGTGAGCACCAAAGTATCTAACACTGACATACGGGTAATGCCACTGATTCCCGGACAAAAACTCCCTATACACATGGGATAGTTGATATCTTAGAGCTCAGTCCAAATCCTCTTCAAACTTAAGCAAATATACCCCAATCATGTTTCCATGCCTTGTTTGCTGACACCCATTGGCTAGACACCCTTAAAGAAAAAAAATGAGACAATTTACTTCAGCCTGAGTAAACACCACAGTAACAGTGTCAATAAATAACATTAATACAATAATATGACCCAAGTCAGGCTGTAGTGAGAGCTCAGCTCTAACTTGGGTCATACATGAGCCAGCAGTGTGCTCTTAGAGCAAAGAAGGTGAATGGTATCCTGGGCTGCATTAGATAAAGCATTGCCAGCAGGTCAAGAGAGGTGATCCTTCTCCTCTACTCAGCACCAGTGAGGCCACACTTGGAGTGCTGTGTCCAGTTCTGGGCTCCTCAGTACAGGAGAGACACACATACTGGGGAGAATCCAGCAAAGGGTCATGAAGACGATAAAGGGACTGGAGCATCTCTCCTATGAGGAAACACTGAGAGAGCTTCAACTGGCCAGCCCGGAGAAAAAAAGGCTCAGAGGGAATCTGATCAATGTATACAGATACCAGAAGGGAGGGTGCAAAGAGGATGGAGTCAGGCTTTTGTCAGTGGTGCCCAGTGACAGGACCAGAGGCAATGGGCACAAACAGAAACACAGGAGGTTCCCTCTGACCATTAGGAAACACTTATATTGTGAGGGTGACTGAGCACTGGCACAGGCTGCCCAGAGAGGTTGCAGAGTCTCCATCCATGGCAATATTCAAAAGCCATCTATACACAATCCTGGGCAATTGGCTCTAGGAGGCCCTGCCTAAGCAGGTAGGTTGGACCAGATGACTTCCAGAAGCTCCTTCCAACATTAACCATTGTGTGATTTCTATTCAGAAGGAATACTTGAGCCCTAGCACTGGAAGTGCAGTAGGAACTAGATGGCTGGACCTATTCTTACCCCAAGGTGGGAAATTTTTCCTTTCTGCAGCATTTCCTATTTGTCCAGTCCATGCTGATGCTACACACAGTACATTTTTACATTGTACAAACAATGTAAATTGTATTTTAAATTGTACAAACACATTTTCAAATAGTTGACTATTCAAGTAGTGAATACTAATATACTTAGAACATGAGTACCTATTAATGAGGCTCTCTGTACCAATCATTAGYAGACAGACACATTCAATGAGTGCCTTGGAGAGTATATGGATGAGTTTGCAGGTAGGCTTATAGTTAAAATTTCCAACTTTTAATTCTTCAATATTCAGGCACCCTTGAAAGGTATGCTGAATATGCTTAAGCAAAAAGTTGGGCTAATTAGTTCTTTTCTAGTCTTTCTCACAACATCTACTACCGTATTTCTTGTGGTATTATTTCCACATTAACAAATACAAGTTATGAAAGCAGTGCTTGGACAGCCAATGACAAATCTATAATGGATTAACAGTTAAATATTTAAATATAGTAAGTGAATTCAGTGAACCAGGAGGTGCAAATATTTGTAATAAAGACATATCTCTAGCAGGCTGTTGTCTAGCCTTTCTGGTTGGCAGTAGCAGTCTGTACATTTGAGAATTGCTTTGAAGTACTTTTATAATTTCTAGAAGAGTCCTTGTTTACCAGTGCACAAGTTACTTTACATATGGAAGATCACACAAACCTAAATGCAAAACAAAGAGTGAATATCAGAGTACAAAGCCCTGAAGATTATTTTGCGGTGCTCCTGGTAAACTGAGCCAACTACAGATTATGTGGTATTAAACATTTTACATGAAAATTATAGAAGCTATTTAGTCCTGGTTCTTTCAATAAGCAAAGCAGTTTTATGACCAGGACAACAATTATTTCATATCCTTATGAGAAATCTAGCAGTGTTTGAGTACTACTGTTGTTTTAGTTGTAGCCATGCTGACCATGGATAACAAAACATAATGCTGTCTTTGGCATAAATACCTTTCACCCCAAAGATCTCAGATCATTTCAATATGGAYATACATATGCTGTGCTATTAATATGAGAGTCAACTAGTGCCTATATGTGCTCCTAAGGTAAAGAAATGTTTGCCTAAGCAAGACCTAAGGACTTGTTTACATAGGGAAGTCAGTGTGAAACAGTTATGTGTGAAATACATCCCCGTACCTGACTGCACACTAAATCCCTGGGTAGACAATTGGATGTGGACCAGCTTGAGACTTCAATAAATATTAGAGCCCAAAGTAGCCTTTATTGACCTATTTATACATTACGTAAAACTATATTTATCTTGTGGGAGCTKCCAGAATAGGACTAGGCTGAGATTAAAAAAAACATAAATCTATAAGCATTGCTTAAATGTTGCAGAGGAGAGGCTAGTAGGGAGTCTTGAAGTCCAAATGAGGGTTTTAGGAAGCCAGGCTCAGCAGCCAAGAAGGGACTGGGAGATGCAGGGATCTGAAGCAGGGATGAAAGGATGACCGAGGAGTCAGTGGGGTTTGGGACAGGGGAAGGAAGGATGAAGGACGGGTTGTATGGGGTCTCTGGAGCTTTTGGGAGCTATGTGAGATATCAGCACATTTTGTGACTGGCCAAGGGGGTTTTTTAACCTCTAAGGTAGTTATGTTTTCCAGATTTTCCTGCATTTCTGAAAGGTGAATTTAAAACAAACAAAAATGTCTGAGAGTCCCAGATGAACCCCCCACTCTGAGAGCTAAGAATTTAGTAAGAACACCAACACAACAAAGTTTTGTATAAAATAAGAAAAGGTGACAACATTCATACTAAGGATTATTATAAGGTTAACACAGACTAGAATTAAGAGGAAGTTGTTATTCAGCATTAAAATCCATCATTGCCCTTTTCTGTTATTTACGGCTCCATTTAGCTGAAAGGATGACTGTCATTTGGATATCAGCTAGGAGAACAAAACTTTTTCTGGACAAGGTTTGATTTAAACTCTGCTGGATATTACTTACATGATTGTCTGAACTGCCACAAAGCTCTTATGATACAACAAGAAATACGTCAGATTTAAACAAACCAAACTTTCTTTATGCTACAGCAAATGATTACAAAAGTATACCAGTAAAATAGAAGCTCTCTAAAATATATGTTGGTGTAATGCCTTACTAAAACCAGTTTTCCCTAAAGCTCGTGATAACTACATTTAAGAGCCTTCCCTCTCTGTTGAATCACTTTGATGAAATACACTCAAAGCAGTTTAGATCTGAGTTCCTCACCACCAAGTCACACTGTTGGTCCCAGTTCTCTCCCCAAGGCCACCACAGCAGTACAGTTCTTCTGGAAGACAATGGCGACACAAACACCCAGGCACAGATCTGTTCGTGGAGTTTGTGACTGCCTGTGCTTCCTCGTGCCTCAAATGACAGTTCATTTGAGTCAGCAGAATGAAATGCAGGAGTCTTGCTTAATGGCCTTGAGATGTCATTAGAAGTTCTGTACAGATTTTAGTCTCTTGGAGAAAAAAAAAAGAAACCACTTTATAAATCAATACAAAACTGGCAAACATTGTTCTCAGAAGCCAGAATCTTACAAATATTTTTAAAACGGAATTTCTCTGAAGTTCTGAAGTCAATTGTGTCTTTCTCTGGCTCTCCTTCCTCTCATCTGCCTCTTACCTCTGCTCTCACATCTCCTGTCATCCGGGACACTTCGCTTATTTTCATGGTTTTGGCTACTGCCTACATTTACCAAAATCTAATTTATCTTTCTGCTCCAAATTTTATTTACTTCAAACTGTAGTTTCAAGCACATCAGTTTCAAAATTGGAAATTATAACATTCTAGTCAAAACCCCTGTCATTTTCTTTACCATTTAAAGCCTGACTACTGTTCCTTTTCACCCAAACATCTAAACAGCACTTACTATTTTTTTCTTTGTCTTTTTTTCCCATTTGTTTTATCTCATGCATTTATACCAGATTATATTTGCTTTATTCTAAACATACCTACTGCCACAGTTTTGTTCAAGCAGTTTTACCTAACCTCTATTACTGCAGGTCCTTCCCCATGTAGTCCCACCTTCTTACTTCAACCTCTTTCCTTCTTTAATCTAAGTTGAGGAATGGGTTTTTTTATCGATCAGAATTTACCCATTATCTTTGGCTGGTGTCACTACACCTGCTGACTCAATGCTGCATCAGTAGGAATCATTGTTTCTTCATAAGAGGTGGACACTTGCCATTTTTAAAGCTCCAGGGTTTTTTCCAAATACCGTTATGCAGCAGCTTAAAAATAGCTCACATTTATTGGTAATTTGCAAATACAGAGAATTGCATCGTAATCCTGAAACCTCCGTAAAGTRTAACTTTCCAGACCCTATCTAAGCTTGACTTTTAAAACATTTCAGGTATTTATTCCACCATATCATGCCACCAGTTCTTACTGGAAATAATTTTGGGACTATTTTAATTTTAACTACCTAGTTAAAAACCCCAAAACATTGTGGCACTTATTGATATAATTTTTCTGAAATGACCGTTCTGCTGCATCTGACTGCCACACACATCCCATCACGCCTTAGTAATCCCTTAGACAGCTACAGCTGTGCCAGCAAGTACAAGTAGTGTCCTAGCTCCCAAGGGCCTGGCTTTGAATTAGCGAGTGCTAAACACTGTCCCTCCCACAACAATTTATGTGATGCACTTTGTGACTTTTTTTTCCTTCTCTCACTAAACTCAAGCTCATTATTAATGTCTTCAAGCTCAGACTTTTCTACCAAGCTGTTTCACATGACACGTAAGTATTAAATTCTACAATATTAGTATGTGGAAACTGCTTGGGTTTTCACATGTATTTATGCTTATGAATGGTTCTGATGGTTTACTTGCTATTGTTCTGGGTCTTATGGTTCCCAGAGCTCAATGTCTCAAGAAACATCTTGGTGTACTTGTGCCTTTTCCTTGTCCTGCCATCTCCYGTTATTTTGGAAATAACCAAAAGCCAAACTCAACACCCTTAAGATTTTGTCATTCCCTGCAACCCTTACACGTGAAAGTAAATATAATCACAGTCCTGCTGTTTTCAGGTTGCCCCTGAAGATCAGGGATGCACTTGTTCTCTGTGCATAGCACAGAGAGGGGAAGCAATGGAAATGAGATTCCACATGAAGCAAAGCATCAAAGGAGCATCTGGCAGGGAAGGAAGGAAGGCAATGTCAGAAACCTGTTGGAGGAAGGTGACCAAAGGACTGATGAACAATACAAATGTTTTTGTCAGATGGGGGAAGAAGAGATGACACTGTTCTCTACGCCAGAGTTTAGGTGAAAATTAACTTAGTCCCTGCTTTAGTGAAAAGGAGATAGCAGCTCTTTCTCTATGCATTTAAAATGCAAACAATATGATTAAAAAATAAGAGCATTCACCTGCAGACTAAAAAAGTAAAAGGCAATTCATTATTATATTTAAATGCGCTACCTTTTTTTTTTTTTTTTTTTGTGGTGGCTTTGCTTTTCTGAGTGCCTTGAGACAGAACATTTTATGTAATCTAGATTCAGCCAAGAAGTTAATTACCATACTGGAAAATATTTATACACTTGTGCCAGGACTTCTCCAGGTCATATTTTGCATATCTTCCCTTGTATTTCCCTGTATCCTTATTAGAAATATACAGAACTCTGTCTGCACTGTTCTCTCCTTTTCATTTTCCCCCTGTGTTTGTCCAAAGCATGGCATAGGCACAGGCACGTGCTGTGATTCTTGGTCATGTACAGGGACCTGTACAGGACTTGATGGGTCCCTTCCAACTCAGGATATTCTATTCTAGTCTAGTCTAGTCTAGTCTAGTCTAGTCTATTCCATTCCATTCCATTCCATTCCATTCCATGGCTGAATAGTCTGTTGATTTGAACTATGATACTTTTCACAGTAAGCTTGTCTTATTCTCTATATACAGCACATCATACTGTCTGAAGCACAAATGCAGAACCTATCCCTGACTGCTAATTAAACCTGACATCTGTGCTGTTGATTACAAATTTGAACATTTGTTAAAATTTTTATTAAATGACATTAAAAAGATAGGAAAGTGGCTATTGTCTCAGTTGCTATCTGAGAATCAGCTCCTCCCAACTATTTTGAGGACTGTATGTCTGAAATAGGTGCCACCACAGATTTCCAACAGAGAGGAGCAGGAATGAGAGAAGGAGCACCTGCAGGTGGTTTTGCCTGAATTAATTGTCATCTGGAAAAGACAGAGCTTAAGTCGTGTGCAAGATAAACACAGTGAAATGTGAAATGGTGAACTGATGGGCAGGACTGTATAATTTGTCTCATGAGTGAATAAGACCAGGCACTGTAATTCATCAGAAACAGAAGTGGCTGTGAGGGACTTGTCTCACGTCTACTTAGGAAAAAATTGAGGCTTCCTCAAGAGGCATAAGCCTCAGGAGATGGGGGCTGAAGTGTTGTGAAATGCTTTTGTCTCTGGCATTCTGAACCTTGGAACACTCATGTGGGCAGGCCTGGTGCTGGGAAAGGCAAAGTAGATAGCTGTCTATTGGAGCAACTCCTGCAAGCAACAAACTGCTGCTGTTTGCTGAAGCAGGGATCAGCTGCTTCTAGGAAAGGCAGCAAACTTCTGGMTTTCCCAGGCCCTTCCACTTAGCTCGGCTCACAGCCTCTGCCTGATCTGTTGGTGTTTCCCACCACGTTGACATACCATATGCCTGCGCTGATTATGGATTACCCAATTTAATCTTACACCAAACCCTGTGTTGCTTCCTGAGGAATATTCGCAGCCCCTCACTGAGCACTCCTACACTCCATGATGCTCCAGGAACAGTCCTCCAGCTGAACGTCTGCCTTCTGTAAAGTCAAAAAAAAAAAAGAAAAAGTAAGAAGTCTTATTATCAGCTCCTGCATCCAACACAGAGAAAACTAAGACAGGAGAGTTTGTAGCCATATGTTGGGTAGACAGGGTAGAGACTAATAAGGAATCTAAAAATGTACTGTTTTTTTTATCCCCAGGATAGAAGAAACCTAAGTGTCTGCTGAGTGAGGGATTGTGGAATAATGCCCATAGATAAAAAAGCCAGGCTGTCCCTATACTGCAAGGCTCAGGGACACAAGGACTACTGTGTTTCTCTTACAACTCTTGTACACTGCAAAAGAATATGGGAGACAGGAACTGGGAAAATATATTGAGATCACTTATTGACGAAGGTAGTATGTCCATCCAACAGAGTACAGAAGTACTGTGCCAGAAAAACGGAGATGCTGGCAGTTTCTGCTTTCAACTGAAAACATTATGCCTATAAAGACATTGATTGCAATGTGTTCTCCAGAGCACAATGAATGTAGCTTTTCTGGGGAAACTCAGAAAATGAGAGGTGAACTCATTACATGTATCTTAGGATGATGTGATTTTATGTAGCTTGAGAAAATGAAGATACAAATGAGTGGGTTTGACCCAAGAAAAATAGACAGGCCCCTAAGTGGATCCCATACTCGCAGAGAGAGAGAGGAAGCCCTCCATTTGGTCTGGTTGTAGGGACGTGATTTTAGCATGAGAGTGACTCAGACTAGTCCCAGAAGTTAAGCTGCCCAAATGTGCACTGAATTTGTCTGCCTCTGCTTCAGACTGGCTTAGTGCATGCCACTCTACTTTTGAGACAGGCTGGCTTTGCGTTGAAGGACTTCAGTACCTCTGACAGTCAGACACAGTGTTCACAGGAATGTTTAGACACACAATTCCCATTGAAACGAAGGACTCAGGCTGGTAACAGCCTATATAAACACTACTGAAATGTTCACTGTAGGAAACTGGAACTCTTCAAATGTTAGGCTTAACCTAATCCACATGCATGTGGATACACAGAAACTATTGAAAATGGAAATCCAGTAGGACCAACATAGGAGCTGTAAAATTTAAGAATGCTTTTCTTGTCTTTCCTTTCCATGAAAAGCATTTGTTTATGTGTTTGTAATGCCACCATGAAATAGTCCTTTTTCAATCTTTATGAACATATTGTAAAATTATATATAGATATATATCAAGGCACATAAATACATATATGTATGCATACAACTGTATCTGTGCATGCCACTGGTAGGCAATATATATATATATACACATATATATGTATATAAACATACAAGGAAAGTATTAACTGAGTAAAAGACCCATTCTTTGTTCAGTTTAAAATCCGTGGAGTTAGTATAATTCTTTTAAAATTACTATACTGTATAAAGGCACACAAACATTACTCATTCATCAAAACATCTTGACAAAACAAAAGCCCATTGGTATAATCTTACAGCTCATGTTCTTACTTTCCAGTCACTAAGGTGCACTTCAGAATAATGACATTAAAGGCTAAGCATGGCAGTGCCTGGAGTCCAAGCTAATAAACCCTGCTGGGAYAATTAGCATGACCTCCCTGCAATTGCCATTAAGAGACATTAAAATGAGGGAATGCACGAGGAGGAAAACAGAAGTGGAAAGGACCAGACAGACAAAGATGAAATCTAGGGACTAGGAAAGTGGAGAAGGTGGTTGCAGGGACTTCCAGCTACAAAAATGTTGGGAACAATGGTTTCATATTCTGTAATATTATCTGATGGTCCCAGCTGGTCTTAACCCTGATGGAAAGACTTTGTTTAAGAACTATAAAAAACATCATTTTTCATAAACTCTTGAGTGTAATCTGGGAAGAGAGAGAATCTGCCTGATCTGAATTATGTGGTCTTTGTTCTCACTGTATTCCTCACTGGATCTAGGGAAAAATATGAGAGCCCTCCTGTGGCCAGCTGAACACCTGTAAATTCCCTTGATCACAGTCAAAGACAAGACAGCCCACTCGATCATTACCTAGTGTCTGATTTCTAGCTCAATGGGAGTAAGTTGTTATTATCACGCTATTTATTGTGTAGAGGTGTGCACAGCATTCCCAACAATAAATCAAAGGTGACTGGCCTCAAACACTGATCGTCTAAGTTAGAGCACAGACACAACAAAGTGAAACACAGAGGTAAAACTATTACAGGACATAATGACTTATTATCTACTGCTGTAAGTTGGCACAACTCCACCAACACAGACAAAAGAAGGTAAGTGGATTGAAGAGGTAGCCATATGGAACACTTTAACAAAAGGCAGTGGACTTGAAGTGGAAAGGATGGCTCTGAGCACCAAACTATGCCTTTATACACAATGCACTGACATTTACACCAAGACAGTATAGATGTGAAATTCTGTGCTCTGATTGGGTATTTTTGATATACCTCTTTGCAGAGTGTAGATACTGCAGAAGCTACTGAGCAGGATTCTTGTTAATAGTCTCCCACTTCTAGACAACATGGACTCTACCCGGCTAAACCTCATTCACATCCACTTGGTTTACAGAAGTATCAGAACAAAAGGATTCAGTAGCATAAGAAATGCTGAGAGATCACACTTTCAATATCCATAACTTTTCCGGCAAAAAAAAATCCTTTTACTAAAGGGGCAGAAAAAAATTTCTACGTAGCCTCTTAAAAAAAGTGAATGGCTTGTCTAAGTACATACAGAGCTTGAAAGGTTAGGAAAAGAACAACTTACATTATAAAGAATATGAACCAAAATAATCCCTTTATAGCTAAGAAATTTGACATCAATTTATCCTTTTCATAAGTACAAAAATGAAATAATTTTAAATTTATATAGTCAAATTCAAGACGACATACTGAGAAGCAACAGCTTAGCTCCTCTGAACAAATGTGCTCTGAGCTTAGCCTGAAGAACCAAGGGTGTGCCCTATGCAATGCAATGCATTACATTACTGAACTCTTTAAATGGACATAGGTAGCTGAATAACCTGGGAGAGTTGTCAAAGATAATTTACACAGTATTTCTGATGATGTTCATTAGCGTGAGTAAAAGTACAGGAAGAGAAAGCAGTATTTGATCCTTTCAGTGCAACATTAATCAGTGTTTCCTACCTTACGGTCACCAGTTTTTCATGTTTTGTGAGTCAAAGCAAAATGCTGTTCAAATAATTTTTATCTGTAGGTTTTCTAGCAGCAGCTCAGCATTACCCAAAACCCTTAAATAGTTGCTCCCTGAAATTTTTGAGTTTCATGATTCTTCTAGACTCCTAAATTTAGCTGTGTTTGCTCTCCTTGTCAGGCATGTGCAATATGTGACAAACTCTGGCTCAGTACAAGAATTTTAACGTGTGAATTAAAATCTGCAAATTCAAATCTGTCCAAGTGAGGGTCTCTTGGTAGTACAGCCAGTTGATCAGTAGATGGTGGTGCTGCACTGTCACCTGATGCAGTTGGTTGAGGACAACACCCAGCTGTTAAACCATTTTTATTATAGAGCAGACTAGTAACAGTCTTGGACATGACTGAGTTTTTAATATATCAGAACATTAGAACATTAAGTGTTGCGGTGCGTGGCTCGGCTAGATGGTACGATGCCCGCAACCTCCCTGAAGCCTCATGCTGTCCGGCGGTGCCTCGGTGCAGTGTGCGACAGCTGGTGGGAAAGGGTCCAGTGCCGTGCCTTCCCTGGAGCCCCTCGCAGGTTCCAAGGCTCCCTGAGCCTTGCTATCCTGGGTGCCGGCTACCACCTGCGGCCGGTAACTCCGGGGGGGCTGTAAGGCCACCACACGTACACCTGCTAATCCCACCTGCGCAGGTGGTCGCGCAGGCCGTTGCACAGTCGACACCTTAAGACGGGGGTAAAGAGTCGGAGGTGGACTCTCCTTATGATGTTCCACAGAAGATGTGTATTGGTAGAGGGTCAGGGAAGGAGAGCCCCCCACAAGGTGGGGGGGGGGGGGTGACAAAGGATTATATACTGAAGCAAAGGGGGCGGAGAGAACACCACGGGCCAATCACATTAGGGTCAGAGGGGGGAGGAAAGGCGGGGCTACAATACACAAACCAATAGGGGTAGACGAGGGGAGCAGCATGGGGAGCAGGGCCAATGGGGCGTCGAGTGAGGGAGAACTTTCCAGAACATAACCATATAGGGGTACATAGATTGACAACTGACAGGAACAAACCAAATAAGGGGACATACCATTACAGGGCCTGGATGGGGGAGATTTTTCTAGTCTTCATATCTTAGGGGGAGAGTTTATTCTGGACTTCGGAGCCTTTACTTGGACTCCCTGGCCCCACTGGCTCCTTGGTCCCTTATGTGGCTGGCCCATCCACCGCAGCCTCTCCTGCTGCCRGCCTAGCCACCTCCACAATTAAGAAATGAGAAATGCTAAATATATGCCTCTTATAAATGAGGAAAAAGTGTTTTTCCTTTTTTTTTTCCCCTAGAGTTTCAGCAAACTTCTAAACTTCCTTTTCCGGTATAAAATACACATCCTGTATTTTAATCCTATGGGAAGAGTCCTTTAGCTTTTGCTGTTTTCATATACTAATTAAAATGATAGAAGCAAGAAGAAGTATGATAAAGAGTGGGAAGATGCCTAATGAAATTGTCAAGCTCCAGAAATTCTTTCAACATGCTTATTTGCCAGTTTGCCCCCCACATTGACTTTGTCACAGGAGCAACTCTCTGGAGGTGAAGGGAGAGAAGGAGCTGGTTTCAGTCTCCTTTTCCTAGGCAGGTAGGATGGAGAGGACGAGCACTGGGGACATCCTTCACCTGTTCACAATTCTGGCATGCCTTTATCTCTGACGTTTGATTTGTTTGCACTGCTGTGGGTATTTTAGAACTTCTTTCTAGGGGTATATATGGCATTATGCACCTGGCGCCAGTGTGCTTGTCATGGTGATGGGCTGTATTGATCTTGGGGCCTCTACTGAGAGAGGAAGAAGGAAGGTCTTGGAGCAGGACCACCAATGAATGAATTAGAGATGCCTTTCTGAGCAGTACACGTGCTGAAGCTTTATAGTAGGATCTTTAATGGGAGTGACATACTGAAAGCAGTATATGAAATACTGTAGCCTAGGGACCACATAGCAGTGGCAGATCAGATTTCCAGTTAAACGCGTTTGCCACCCACTGGCCAGGCTGCAGATTGCCTGCTGCCACAATGGGAATTAGCAGCTTGTAGTTTTAAGTATTTACATATGATGGATGATTAGGACGTAGAAAGCATAGTTGAACAGTAGCGTGTATTTGAATATTTATAAGCTTTTGTTTACAATTTTAAATGTAATGACTCCAGAACTCGGCAGTGACAGGGCCATACTAACACTTTTAATTTGGAGCTCACTTATGCCATCAAAAGCAACACTTCCGCAGTTCCTAGGCCATGCTTACTAGGCTGACTGACATATTATGTATATGAACAATCAGAGCTAAAAAGAGCAAGTTCATTTTGGCTGTGCATAAAACCTATTACAAAGGTAAAACCAGATGTTAGTTCAAAGTTGAACTAGTGGTTGAGAAGAGGGTGAGAAAGCTGATCCAAACTATTCCTTTTGAAGAATCTGGTGTCAGAAAAGAGAATTGAGGGGGAACTCTAGAGGACGTGGCTGAAAGTGTCTTCCAACAGTATTGGTTCCTGTTCAGTTTTGGTTTTGGCCCTGTCTTCACCCAGAAACAGAACTGCGTTGCGACAGTGGATGAGTACTTTACCTCATCTCAAAAGCACTAGTACAAGTTGGGCAGAGAAACAAAGAAAARTTGCCCCAAGTCTAGCAGGCAAGAAACAAGAAATGACCTTTTCAGATTTACCCAACATGAGTCAGATTATTTTTCTCCTTTCCTCCCTCCCTACTTCACTGTAATTTTTCTATCACCTAGAAAATACAAGAAATGCATGTTTAAAGATGTAATATAAAGAGTAATTCCCATGCTGCCCCTTTTGGATTTGAAAGCTGGTAAAAATTTATTGCTCAGTAAGTTAAACCTGATACTTTGACATTTCTGAGGGCAATGGTTATGTAAATACATCCTTATACTGTCTCTGGGGTGCCAYGGCAAACAAAAAAACACAGTCCCCACAGGGCACCTTTACATGACTGAATACAGAAAATGGAAGACCATAAAAATAATCTTTTATGGACAGTTTCTCCTTTATTAGGTCCTGGAAAAATATGTGTTGCTTCAAAAGGAAACAAAGTAGTGAAGGAGTGAGAAATTTAAATAATTCTTCATGGTACCTTCAAATATTAAAAAGGGAATACAATAAAATACAAAGAAATTAATAAACTCTGATTGCCCAGACATAGTTAATTTTGCACTATGAAGGTGTCAGTGCAGAAACTTTATCCATGTCAGAAGAAAATCAAGTCTTAGGATAAAATTAATATCTTAAAGAAAAACCGTACCACAGCTGGTACTGTAAGGCTTACTCATTAGTGAAGTTACTTAATATAGCTGTTTCATCATACAATATAATTAAAATGTAAAGTTAACCATAGTCATGACAGTCCTTCCTTGATAGTGTATGTTATTCTTATATCARTCTTAGAGTCATGAACTTTTGGTAACTTGGACCTAGAACCTCCGTATGGAGTCATGAGGTTTTGCATGCAARAGGAATTTCTTACCCTACAAAGGCTGAAGAAAATTTACCTAATTTTAAGTATCTCCAGTAACCAGATAGAGCAAGTACTCCTTTAAGGGATATGGAAGTCATGAATATTGCAGGAGAACAAATATATATTTGCTGTATATACATATACATATATATATATATATATATATATGTATGTATGTATTTGATGTAGTTTCAATGTTAGTTATCACACCTATCCATTTAATGTGAAATCTCTATTTTTCTTGCATAGATGCATGGCAAAAGATTCAAGTACAAGGAGCTACCTAAAGAAAGATATCATTGTCAACACTGCAATAATTATACCAAGGTCTCTCTGTTCCTTACCATATTATAGGGCACAGTACTGCACTCCCTAATCCTGTAGATWATGCCTATATGTAAAGAAAGGCAGACAATAGAAGTCAAAATTTGGTCTTTGACTTGAATGCAGTAATTTATTTTGTGCTCTTACCTCACTGAGAGTGTTTCCAAGAAAGCAAMGTTTGATATTAAAGGTGAATTTTGTGCTTTCCAAGGCATGCTATAGGAACTTTCCTGTTGCCTGAAGAGCTAATGAATTTTTCAAGATGATACTTAAAAAAAATTGCCACTCAGATGATTACCTCTTTCTGCTGCTTACAAGCAGTCCTGGGAAGACTTCCACTACTGGGAAGAACTCTGCAAGGTTGTTCTTGCCATTCTTCTGCCTTAGGCTATGCAGTTCAGCCCCAGTGATCCAGACCGTATATCCCAATTCACTCCCCAGGGAATATGATTCGTATGTTTCACTGCTCTGCTTGTTCAGTAACACTTTCTAACATCTAACCTAAACCTCCCTCAGTGACATATAAAGCTTTTTGGTTTTTATTCTATCTACCATGAACATGGCAAACAGATTACTTACTTTCTCTTGAAGCAGCAACTTTTACATATCAGAAGATTATGTCTGTCTCCCTCCTCATTCTTGCCTTCTCTTGGCTGTCAATCTTTGCAGACAGCTAATCATTCTTACTGCCCTCCTTTGGACCCCTTCCAGATCATTTGCATCTTTTTAAAAGTAACTGGAGTTGCCAAACATCCCTTATAATGGAGGATTTCCCATGTTTAAGCCTCACATCTCACATGCTATATTAAAAACATGAAATATTGCCTGCTCAAGCATTTCCTCTTTATTTTAATAGGTGACATGGTTTTGAGGTTGAAACATAGAAATCTGCAGCTGCTTTCCTGCCCATTCTTCAGAGCCGCCTTTGGCAGCACAAAGCCTTGACTTGGGTATAGCTGTGAYAGAAAGCATCCCTAGAGGAGCTGGGGAGGTCTGAAGGACAATGCACACCCTGAAGCACCAGGAAGGCATACTGGTGTTTCAAAATTCAGAACCCACCAASTGATGTGCTGCCCCACATCAGATGTAAGCCTCCTGCCAAGGACTCACCAAGATAATAAGAAAAGAAATATTCCTATGTTTTGTAGACAATACTTTTGTTTATACAGCTCAAGAGATGACATTTTAGATCCCTGAGTTCTGTTTGGCTTGGGATTGTCCATGCTCTCTCCTCTGCAAAATGCTATCCAGCCAGTCATGCTCCATCCTGCATTTGCTCAGTTGCTTATACCTGATTACCTAAAGACCTTGTCTTTCATCTTTTTCTTATCAGAACACTTTTTTAATTTGCCAAGATCATTCTGAGTTTTGTTCCTGCCCTCATTATTCTTGCTGTTTCTCCCAGCCTGGTGTTATCTATGAATTTAATGCCTGCTCTCCTTTCAAGTATACAAATTATTTAAAAAAAATAAACAACCCAAAACTACAACCAGACCTTGAACAGACCTTGGAACCTTATTTGATATATCTTTAATTTTAACAGAGAATCATCTGCACTGTTATTCGGAGCAAGTCAGAAGCAGAACAGACTGTACTGCTCAGACACCATTTCCATGTATACAATGTGACACAGAGGTATGAGTTTGCTTGTTCCACTTCCAGATATATGGAATTACCGTGTTGCTTGCAGAAGCCAGTGTCAGCTCTTGCCTCTGGAAGGAAAGACTGGAGAGGCAGTCTAAGTGTCCTCAGCCCTGTCCACTGCAGGAGAAGCACTGTTACAGAGACATAAATGCAGATTTAGCTGGGGCAGACTATAAGATCAACCCCAAGGCATAACCCTCTCCTCTCAGAGCTAAGAATACTCCAGCACTAAGAATATCCTTTGCAAAATATCCACTACAATAAATAGGAATGTTTTTTTCTTGGAGTCCATAGGTACCTTGATAATGCAAGAGAGAAATTATAGTCTTTTTCATCCTCTAAGACCTGTGACATTCAACTGCAGCAGTGTCCATCACCTCTGAAAATATAAACTGTAGAAGACCCCAATTGCGTGAGAAGAATTTCCTTCAACATCATCAAAAGGTCTGGGATCTCTCRCTTTGTGAAGAGTTTTAGAGAAATCTTTTAATAATTTTCTATGAATATGCATGAATCTTTCCAATCTGGGGCCTATCAGAGGAGTGAAGCTTGGCATTTAGGAAATACTGGAACCTAACGCACTTCATTTTATTCCCCAGCATTCTGACTGATGACATTTCAGTATGAAAGAAGGCTTTGCAGCTGACCTTTCTATTCCTGCCAAAGAGACCTTATAGGCAGTGGCAAATTCTGTCATTCCACAAGGTGAAAAAGATGCTATTCATCCTTATCCAGTCTGGACATCTTGGCAGGATCAGAAATACATTTCTAGTTAATTCAGTCCCAATGCAAAATTTTCAATGACCAAAGTGGGGGAAAGGGAGTGAAGAAAAGCAACTTGAACTATGTTTTAAAGTTAATTTCACTCACTTAAGCTATTTCCAACTGAATTTCTAACTTTTAAACCAACTGCAATTATTTTCCAGACCATTAAAAAAATAAATTCCTGTTGAAAATGGTGGTTTATACCATCCACTAGCCAATAGTGAGAACAGAGGTGGCTGGAAAGTTATGAAATGTATATGAAATGTATAGCCTATGCTGATAGAACATGGGCTCACAGGATTTATATGAACTCAGGGACCACTTACAGGACTGTTTTGTGCCTGTGTGGCCAGACATGTGAATGTCAGGGGCTAGTTTTTCTTTGCAAGGATGCAAGGAGGTAATAATTCCCACATTTTTTTCTCAGTGACAGAGGGAAGGTAGTTTTAAGAGCAGGAAGGCTGAGGATTGGGACTTCTAATTTCTCTAAGGTGATTTTAAAAGATTCTTTAACTCCAGACACTTTGTATTACTAAGCTCCTTAAAGATTTATGATGTTTATGACAATCATTTTCCCTGTGAAATTTCCTTTCTGCTTAAATATTTACAGGAAGAAAAAGTTTTCCCTTTTCCCGCCTCGAGTCAGCAAAGCTTATCCTGTGAGGATTTCTGAATGAAGGAGGAGATTAGTGTTTCAGGAACATACCTTAAGTCACTTTAGAAGCATTTACTGGACTTCCTGCCATGCCTCCCATCCAGCTGGCTGCGCAGTCACTGCCCTACCTCCCTCTGTGCTTCAKCTTTATTTCACTAGAAGGAACTGGGGGAAAAAAATCCACAAACAAGCTCTGCGATGCTTTATATCATAAAATCCCACTCGGGATGTGATTGTTTTTGACTAAAGCAGGGAGCTTCACTTAACAGGATTAAGGAAATTTCCAGCTGCTTAGAGCCTCCTTTTCTCTGCCTCTCATTGACAGGGGAAAAAATTTCAGTCGTTGTAATTGTTTGCAGGATAATGCATCCAATGGCTTTTGAGTCAGTGCCCACGGCTAGCACTGCCTCAGCTGTACAGAAGGGAGTCAACTGCCCTCAGGAGTTTTTACCAAGACCTATTTCTCACTAAGACAGGGAAAATTTATTTGGGTCCTTAGATGCACCTTGACATTTATAGAATCACAGAATATATCGAGTCAGAAGGGAGCTATCAGGATCATCGAATCCAACTCCTGGCTCTGCACAGGACCCCCCAAGAATCACATACTCTGCCTGAAATTAACAGCTCCTTTTTTTATGTCCTGCTGGAGATGTTTGGGAAAAAATGCAAAACATCTTATTTTTTCGAACATTAGCTTTTCACAGAAAATCACTTCAAACTAATTTCCTTTCCTGCTTCTTTCAGTTTTGGAGTATATTTCACTGTGATGGTGATGGATCTGCATAATAGGATCACATAACTATTTTGTTAGGACAAAGTAAGCTGTAGAAAGACAGTGAAATACAGCAATCTATCTTAAAAATAATAACTGATGCCTTATCCAGGACTACCTAAAAAGAGAGACTTCACAAAATTAAAAGGGTAAAAAGTGGTTATATTTATTTGAAGACCTTCAGGTGCATCCAGGGCAGTCAGAGCTCACTCAGGGGGCTTACACCCTAAGATGGACCCCCTAAGATGGACTCCCCAAGATGGACGACGGGTTGCGGGTTTTCATACTTTTATAGGTTTGGTCAATTTGCATATCGGGGTTAGTAGCTAACACTCTATATGGACTTTAGAGTTATACACTAAAGAATTGCAGGGTTACAAGTGTATGAAAAATACAAAAGCTAAAATCCTAAGGCATCATAACCCTACACCACTGCACAAACTACTTACATTATGTTTTTGAGATTAGTACAGTGTATTTCAGAGAGTCAGTTACCCTTTCACCCCACTCTACAAGTTTATCTACCTTCGTAGCTTTGTTTCCCCAAAATATTTAGAGGAGGTACTAAAAAGAGGCCATCAGGCTGTTTTGAAATTGAGAATTACATGACCAGTGTGTTGTTATTGGGCTTYTTTTTTTTACAGCCTAAGTAATCTGTAGATGTACTTTTGACATGTATGTTTTGTTAGTATAATTGTATCGGGCAGTACAATTCATAGTTAGAAAAATAGCCCTATCTATAATGGTTTCTAAAATCAAACAGGTCATAGAGGAATAGTGTAATTTTAAAAAGCAGATCAGTACTTAATTTTCTGCCAAAACATGTGTAGTTAAGGTTACTTGCTATTTAACACTATCAGTGACTTTTTATGAGGGGAAATTAAAATTCTGTGCCCTAATGAGCTTGTGAAAGGTTGCAGCAACAGAAAATGTACAAGTATTCATTAGTATGCCTTGTTTTAGCTTGAGGCAGAGAAAATATGTGTGACAGTCTATGTATTTAGAACATTTCTACTTTATATTCTACTGTCCAAAATCTGTTTTACCTTTTCATTTCTCTATCAGTCTGTTATACAGGCCTATCTCAATGACAACCTGTCCTCATGGAGGAGTAGGACTGGCCATGCTGATCAGCCACCCGGATGCCAATTGCAGCTGGTGCAGGATGTATGGGCACTGGGGTCCTCACGGAGTGGCCCACTCTGTATCTGAACCATCTCCACCATGAAGTGCTCTGTGCCCTCTCCCCTCTCCTTCATCTATGGGCCTCTCTATAAATACACATGATTTCTGTGTTCATGTTTAATCTTTGATGTTTAATTCAGTTTATGAAACGATCAAAGAAATACAGTCATTTTAATGACGTCAGCATTGTTTTCTAGATGGATTCGAAGAGAAATGGAATCCAAAAGACCAAGAAAGTTGAAATTAATATTCTTTGATTTTGCTGCAAGAGTTGAAGGAAGCCTCAGGGATTTTTATTAGGAGCTGTGGCACCTTAACTTCATAATTTTTCTATGTAAATGAAGCTCTTGTTTTATGCTAAGTACAGCTAAATCATGATCTGCAGAGATTGCTAAGCAGTTTGACTTAAATTTGTGCTCTCCTCTTGATTACCTGATTTTCTTAGGAATTCATCATTTCGCTACTTCTCCAGTTGCCATAGAACCTAAACAGCTTACTGAAATGAGTCAAAATTTTCAAATAAGACAAAAATTGCAGCAAAATAGAACAGCAGCATGAAGAGAAAAGGTTCTGACTGGTAGGTAGAAACAAAAATTTCATAGTGTATTCTTCAGAGTGTGTCCCACTTGTACATCATTCTTCAAATTAATCAGCCATAAGAATACCAAGAAAAAATAGCCAACCTCCATATTTCTTAAAAAAGAAATATATATTACACTACTTTTCATTAATATGTTACTTTTCAGTGCTGTCTCTTTACTGTTTTTTTCACCATGTTCTCTAGCTTTCACCCACAAGCCTGTGAGAGGGGCCTCAGGGCTCCAAAGCACAGCTTGAATGACACATGAATCACTGTTGGAAACTTAGAGACTCCATGCTCACCTGGTGCCTACATCACTTAAGCACATTTTTAATCCAAGTATCTCCCAAATGAAGCCCTCTACAGATTACATGCTTCCAAAGGAGGAGTTTTGTTATTTAGTTCTCACTAAGGACTGTTGGCCAACAGGAAAATGTATATCTGAAAAATTTAGGTTATCTCCATATGGACAGGTTGAAAATTTGATTAAATGTTGGTCAATAACATATCCAAAGTACTCACTTTCCATAATGCATCAGGCTCATGCCCAGTCTCTCCAGAACGCCAGGAGAGAAAAGATGCAACAGTAGACTCTTTTATGTAGAAAAATACTTGGCAAATGTACAAGCCTGCTGAAACATCCCTTGAGAGGCTAAACAAATTTCAACTGGTAATTCTTTTATAGCTCCTTTAAGATGGTATTTTCTCCCCTAAATACAATGTTGAAATTCTACTTTTAGCAAGTTTAAAAAATGAAATTTACATTTTCAAAACTGAAAAAGAAGTCTCTGTGAATAACTAAATCTCAAGAAGTATAGCTACAGAGCTACAGACATAGGCATTGCACCACTCAGTTTCAAAAAATACAGTGTTTGAGCTTTATAAACCCAGCATCACCTGCAAGCCACATAAGTAAAAGAGTATGGTCTCCTGCCAAACTTCAGGGAAAGCTCATATTTTCAAGAGTTCGTAACTCACTCATAAAATGTTAACAACTGTTTTCCAGACTTCTCTTTGGTATACAAGTTTCAGTCCAGAAATCCTTCCATTTCATCAAATACAGTTCACATTAAGGGACAAAGAAACCAACTCTGAATATATTTACAGTGGTTTGTTTATAATACTAAAGTTTTACCATTGGCAACCTTTGTAAGACATAGAATACAAATGGTTATTTTTATTTGTACAAATTCAAAAAGCAGTCTTAATTATATAAGCACCTAGTTTTGCATACTACTTTTCGCCAGTAGATTTCATGAAGTCAGATGTCATACTCCATGTTAATGAGATGAGCACTTAGTTCTGTGAAGTACTTTTTACCAGCAGTTGCCAAGATCTACAATCAAAGATCTGATTGTAGAATCCTGATCTACAATCAAAGAAACAAGTTGAGTGACGTATAAGCTGATGTACCAGACTGGGAACCAAGTTYGGATAAACGTCTGGAGATCTTTAGTCCTAACTGAACCTGCTCACCAGAAAGCAAATTACACGTGTAGTAAAAAGTACCACGCACTATCTTCACACACGAACTGTGTATTACAAAATCAGGTCTGCAACAGCCTGTTCAGTTACACAGCTCCAATCGTGGACGTAACCATGGCTTGCTTTGCCAGAGAGTAATCAATAGGGATGGTTTCATTTGCCTGTCAGAGGCACCAGGAGTCTGTCATCCCTGAGCTTTGTAGCATGCCATGCTGGTATTTTTCTTTAACAGTAACAGGAGATAATTATTACACTGTTAGAGTATCCTAAGAAACAGGTTTTAGATAGAGATTCTGCAATTGTCCTAAACACGGAGATATTTAGATATTAAACCTACAGTTTCTAGTGGTATAGAAATTCAGTTCCCACTCATCCCCCTGCAAAACAAAGCAGGGAACAAAATCACCCAGTATTATCCTTCACCTGAAGACCACTAATGGCAATAGTTTTGTAAAACTTTCTTGTGCAATATCTAATGAGTATAGCATTGTACACTTCATACAGCAATATATCATGTGTGAAATTGTCTTTTGTGGAAATTTGTTAGCCCATGAAAACCTTACAAAAATAGTAAAGTTTCTAAAAAAATAAGTAAAAGGTAGTGGTCTGATTCCTTGCTGCACTATAAAACTGAATCTTCAGTCTTCTGTCGCCTCTGTGAGCTTATTCCTATCTCAGCCCAGGCATGCCTGTGACAGTACAGAAGGAACATCTGTCTACACAGAGCAAACAATTATTACCCATTATGGGGACAGCACTGAAACAGAGATATAATTAATTACAGTAAATTTAGCATCATGAATTGAAGGACTTGCCTCCCATTAGCAAACAAGGGAGGGAAGCTCAGCAGGCAGATAACATCTTTTATAGACAGGGATCATATAAATGCCCATTTCACACTTATTTAATATTGCAAAAACACTGTTAGGGAAAAAAAAAGTTGTTCCTGGAAAGCAGATGAGCTATTCAAAGGCATTCAGACACTTCCATATAGAATTTGTATTCAAGAAAGCCCTGAGAGGTCAGGACAGCCCATGATCCAAGCTGGCAGACCTGCTGGGGCAGGATGAAAACCCTAAGTGCCCCCATGGACAGATGCACAGCAGTGCTGCCAAGGCACCTGCCTCACCCCTTTGGATGTGTGTCAAGGTAGAGGTGCACCAGCATCCATGCACTGCACCACGACCCAACATGTGGTGCACACAAGAGGCTGCCTGGGGTGAAGGATGCCAGGTGGGGCAAGGAAAAGGATGCAGGGCCATGCAGGCACCCTGCCCAGGGTTTAAAACCTTCAAAAAGGTTCTGCAGTSAAAAAGTGTGTGATTATCGGCATACTGCCATTCTCTGGAGATAACAGCAGCCATCAGAGTGGGTATGTTCTTGTGAAGATTCCTAAAAATGAGGCCATTCTATTTGGGACCAAAGTGTTATAATCCCTTTCTCTTTATTTCCCAAGTGTGCAGCAAGACAAAGCAGAAAACAAGTTACTAGAAAAACAGCAATGGCTTTGAGATGGGAGTGTAATAAAAAAAAATCAGAAAAACCAGATCACTCTACCATATCTAAAAACCCAACCATCCAAAATTTCACATGTGAAAAGATTTAAGAATTAATATATGGACTGACCATGAACTGCTCCAGCTAGGTTGGAGGCTAGATGTTGAAGTTTCTACACTGGGAGCACAGCTAGAAAATATTACAAATCCAGTCTTTACCCAGGATTCTCTCTGAACCACAGRCTGTATCAGAGAAAGTAGAGCAGAAAATACTTCAAGAGATGGAAAGGTCTGTTACATTCCTTAAAATATTGGCATCTAGTGCTGGAACATTTTTTCTCTAATAAGGTACAGGTGAGGAGAACAGCATAACAATGAGGAAGGTCCCTTGCACTCTCTCTGTAACACTGGTGTCGGGGAAGAACTGAGAAACGTGTAACTCCTTTAGCAGTTTTGTAGTCTTTGGTCCAGGACTGAGTAATTGGTGCTCAGGACTCTGGTAATGTCTGGACTAGGCAGCAGTACTCTACTTTTGTGTAGACATTTTTTTCATAGTCTGCAGGTAGGAAAACTTTAGTTTAAATCTTACTGATAAYATAAAATAAAAATAGCTATTGACATTTTAGGATGCAAGGTATTTTTAGAATTTATTTGGAACCTCTCCTTTTTGTTCACAGATAGCTGTATTTTTATTTTGCTTGTGAAAGAATATAATTCAGGTGCAAAATGTTTCAGTTAATTCCTCTCTGATACTACAAACCTTTTCTTCCTTAAATCTATAAAGTAAATTGATGATAAACACCATCAGCTGGAGAATTCTGTAATGCATTCTTTAGTTACTCAAAACACACCATGTCTCCAAATTATTGCAAGTCGTGCAAGTGTCCAAGTTAGCTGCTAACCCTGTGTGAAACTGAAACTTGGGACCAGAGATTTTGTCACAGAGTCTGTGTTCATTAAAAATGACAGAAGGAAACAAGACACGGAAAAAAAAGATGTAAATTCAGAAAATTAAAATCTAAATCCAACACTTGGTATCAGCCCCCTGAGACTTTAAAACCACAAGTTTCATTTGTAGTTTTCTCAGGATATCAGTTAAAAGTCAGCATGAGTGTGCCCAAACAAAGCACAGATCATGAAATATCGCTGTGTCACAGTCTCAGCTTTTAGCCCAGACACTGCCAGGGTGTGTATATTAAATTGCTGTGGCTTTAGAGATGACACTGTCTTCCTCATCTTTCACCCATGACCCCCATGCACAACTAGAAGGACCACTAGCAATACCAGTTCCTGGCCTGG
Organism: Amblyornis subalaris; assembly: GCA_018881555.1. NCBI lineage: Eukaryota > Metazoa > Chordata > Aves > Passeriformes > Ptilonorhynchidae > Amblyornis > Amblyornis subalaris. The sequence goes on along the minus strand of JACAXG010000047.1, from coordinate 5,043,848 downwards.
CAAGTGCATTGTCCAGACCAAAACACCTAAAAAAGTAATGCTAGTGATTAGAGGGAAACAATTCTCCCATGGCAGCACCCACACATGTCTTTCATGTTTTTCTGTCATCAAAGGGCTAAACAGTGATCAGTGTCGGACTCTATGATTGTTTTCATGGATATTTTATAATTCAGATGTGCCCTCAAGAATCTGTCATATGTAAATGACAAGACACATTTAAAAGCCTATTTCTTTATGAAGCACTTAAAATCATGTCCTGTGCCCTACAGCTGTGTTCAAATACTTCCAGGTGGAGTAAAATGTGTAGCAAAATCCAACTGGGTATACACAATCACATGGAGCTTCTTCAAGCAAGGCCACCTCAGTGAAGTAAGAATAATAGTCTAGGAAATGTTGAAGAGACTTTTTTCCCAGCCAACATACACAAATCTAGAGTTACTTTGTTCCCAAGGGCCAATTTTCCTGTATCATATCATGAAAATTGTTGCCTAATTTGGCCTGAATTTTGGCATRTGTTTAACACTGCTTCCCTAGTGTCGTTGTTCCTCTGCTATTATAAAACTATACTTCTAGCTTGTTTACACTTCTAGCTGATAACATTCACATATTCTTCATAGCGCAGTTTTCTACAATTCAGGAGCCACCACACTGATAATCCAGAATGACAATCCACTTCAATCCTTCCCAACCTAGTAGACTGAATTTATTTCTGTGCAATTTCACCATCAGTTGCAGCAAATCTTACCTAACACTGTCCCATCTAGGGATTGTTCTAAAATCAGAGTCACATGCATATAACTGAGCTTTTTGCTTGGCTTTGCTGAAATTTCTATCCCATAGCAAAGATAGCATTTATAGTTCTAAAAGCTCTCAGAGTTTGTACCATATCTGAAAGTCATGTATTTGCAGATGGATAAAAAGTATCTTTGTATTTTAGTTACAGTATTTGCAATACTTGTCCCTTGTGGCGACGGCAACAGTCAGTTTCGTCTAATGAAACTTTCTATAGGGACATTACATTTTTATATCCATAGACCAATCTCTACTTGTTTAATTTCTGATAGCACCTCTGGCTTACGTCCTGTAAATGTCCAGTTTTCACCCTACTGCTATAGGACATCTGTATTAATGCAGTTTATTGAAGTCTAATTTAGACAATCTGGGTTTGCCCTTACCACTGTTGGTGAATCCCAACAATTTTGTCAARCACAAGTCCCACATTTTGCCACTTCATATCATCCTGCTTGTTTTAAGGGACCCACCTTGAGTTTAAATCTCTAATTAATTGGAAAAGCTCTTCCTGCCTTCAGGAGCTCTGTATTAGGATCGAAATGGTTCAACTAATCAGGCAGCTAACACCAAGCAAGTCTTGAGATAAGGATGAATAGATGGGAACCCAGGGGGAAAGGAAAGACTACAGCAGAGGCCATAGTGGGCTGGAGAAAGAGCTCCTGGTTGTAGGCACTCTGCAGCTCTTTGTGCATGTTGAAGAATTGCAGCTGCTGATATTGTCAATACGCCAGAAAAAGGAGCAGCTGCAAGAGAGGGAGGAAGCGAGAGGGACTGTATAGGACCTCCTGAGTTGACCCCACACTTCTGTAGTGTAAATTTTTCCTCCCTCTCCCCTGCCATACTCCACCCATAAAAATTTTGATTACTACAATTTCATGCAGGTGAAGTGAATTTCACTTTTAAGACTTGAAAGTTGTTTAATTTTCAAACCCCAAGGGCTTACAGTAAGAGAGCGGGAAATGAGTTCTGAGAGATCATGGGTGTGATTTTATGTGTTGGGTTTTTGGGCATTCATTTTGAGGAGCTGGCTTTTTAATACTGCTGAGAGAACTCCAAACTGAGAATTGCAAGCTATCAGGTGAATGCCATAAAATGAAATACAATCTCTACAGGATGTGGTTTGTCTGTGTTAAATTTCATGTCTGCCAGTCATAATAGCATCCTCTTAAACCTAAAAAATTCAATGTTCATGTTATTTTGTATTTAAATACAAACATTAATTAAAACCTATTTTTAAGCTTGTCATTTATTGATTCATATCTTACAGAATAAGCTATGAATCCTCAGCATACAGAGTGACTATAAAAGAGAAACTGTAATTTTCTATGTAGTTAAAATTTTTCTTGAGTCCTTATTGCTTGTCTAATATAGTTTGGTTATGCAATTATTATATGTCCAAGAGAATGTGTTGTTTCCATAACTGAGCTCTTTATTAGATATTTCTCTTGCAAAACAATTCCGAAATTTCCGTTCTAATTCTTTCCCTACAACATACAACTGCATAGATTGTGCAATTTATTGGACATATTCATGTTTTAGCAGATTTCAGTTTTTTCTTCAAAAATCAGAGATTCTTTTTATTATTTAAAATATGTTAATATTTTGTAGACAAATGATCTTACTGCTGATTTAGACAGGTCTATAAAAAGAACTATAGCCCTTCGTGACGGCACTATGTTTTGGGGACCCTGTGGGAATGTGGGGAACAAAATCATGGACTACTGGGACCACAAGGATGCTCAGACAGGCCTTGCTCCTACCTGGGCCAAAGCACTGCAAAGTCCATGAATGGCTCTTGGACATAAGAAGCCTGTGGGCAGTAAGAGAAGAACTTGGGTTTGGTAGCTACAGCAGGATCCAAAGATAGACCAGGAGAGAYGGATGTGTGTAGGGTATTGATCCTTGACAGTGGAATTGACTGGATGCTCCAACACGGACTTCAGTTTTCCTTCTTGCAAAAAACATGGGGTGTAGTAGGAAAAAGAGGGCTGGTAGGACATTCATCCACAGCTCACACTGATAAAAGACTTACCAGTCTGGATGCAGGAACTTTTTCAAATCTGATTGTTCGTATGTTACCTAAGGACTATAGAACTCTGCTGTTTCTTCCAAATTCCTCATTTCCCCTTGCATCAGCAAATTTCAGTCCTTGAAAATGTATGGTGGAGTTTTTCACCCCAAGCCCTCCTTTCTGCAGCTCACAAGGGATGGCCACTGGTCTCTGGCTCACTAATTCCTTATCTAGAGGGAAGCTGTCCTGAATGTGCTGCTTTTAAAAACATGCCTTCTATCACACATAATAAAAATGAAACAAAGGGACGTCAGACAGTAAATATAAAAACTCCCACAGACCTCCTGCCTCCGTCAAATAATTTATGGGGTTGGAGCTGGAGTGGCATGCTGTCCCTGATAATGTTCCCAACCGGCTTACCAGCACCTACAGTTTCCTTGGCTGTTTGCAGAACAGTCCCAGCTCTAGTTTCAGTTCAATAACTTACTTTATTTGTGACCTGCTGTTAAGAAAACCTCAGATGTGGTCAGTTCTCACTCACYGAGCAGAAAATTGTGTCAGGTATATCAGAACAGCCATCATTAAGCTCATTTTAAGCATTGTGGCTTTTTCTAGAATAGTCCCAAAAGAAAAAGTCTAACTGCCACCACCTTGTTTTTTCCTTTCTGAAATGTCTGTCACAAATCAGTACAAAAGCTCTAGACAACAAAAATCCTTCTTAGACAAATAAGACCCAACAGAGCAAATAAAAATAGGCTATGCACAACATTTAACATAAAATCCAATACTCTTCTACATTCAAACCTGTAATTTTGTGAGATCATGTGGGAAACCACCAAAATTTCCACCTTTTCTCCTACAGGTGCTAYGTAATAGCACAGTTTTCGGTGGGGGCTACATTTTACTTGTCTTGTGAAATTTTAATAACATTCTTATTGCTCTCCTATTCACAAGAATTATTTTTTTTTAAGAATGCTAATAATAGGTCTCTAAAACAGTCAAGTCTATGGGAGAAAACCTGATTGAAAAGCACAAAAAGAGAGTTTTCATTACTGTAAAAGCCTTTTCTGAGAAACACCTCTGAGTCCAAACGAGAAAGACTCAGRCAATAAGTAGAGGAGCGAGTTTGCACATACTAAGTCCTTTAAAAGATACAGCTGGTTGTGGTGCCAAAGACATGTCTATTATTTTCTACCAGGCATGGAAAAATAGATGGCTTTTGCCAAATTTTTTCTCTTCTGTTTTTTGACACCATCATTGCAATAGCCCTTTTACCTCCGTACGGACAAAAAATCCATCAAAGAATGTGAGAGCAACAGCTCAACTGAAAAGACTTCTACACTTCAGTGACAAGTGGTTTATACTAAGACACAACTGAAAGGTAGTTCTCATATATAACATAACATTGGGTTTTATGAACATAAATCTGATGGATACACAATGCAAAATTCATTGCAAAATCTACATCACATGCACAAGCTGCTTTTACTTAAATGCTCTTTCCTTTTTCCCGTTATTTCTCTATTAAAACAAAGTGTGTGGCTGCTCTGAGAATCTGTACTGCTGAAATGAGTTGCAGTGTGCATGACACTCACTGCTGTATCATTGCACATTTTTCCAGCACTAGCAAGAGAACACTAGAACACTAGTCTGGAAAGAATTTTGTTCCATTATAAACTCAAAAACTTAGAAGCTTGATTAGTTCTTCACTCATTGAACTCCATTGCAAAAATAGGGCTGGATCTAGTGTACTTTCGATAGAGGGAAAAATGCATTGGCAACACATCATTGTAGAGAGTGTTTGATGCACCACAACAGCCTGAGCTGAGAAGTGAAAGCTACACTAGATAAAGGATTTAGGGAGAGGGAAGTATTTTATAGAAGTCATGGTGATGACTTTATCTGCTTAAAATCAGAAGCTGGATGATATTATGAGGATAGGGAAAGCAGTTACCTTTATTGGAGGTCCTCCCAGGGTACAAATGCACACTGATCAGTGTTGTGTTCTGTCCTAAGTGTCCGTTCGCAGTGTGTGTTGTGTGTGTGTGTGTGCGTGTGTGCGTGTGTGTGTGTGCCCGCAGCGGACTCCAGCATTTTTATAGGTTTATGGCAAATTAACATAGTTTACAGAAATCTCCCAATTAGAAATACGGTTAATGAGGTGATTTTCTTTGGCTCAACCTCCTACCAAAACCCCCGCCTAATGCTGCTAGCTACTATTGTTTGGGCTTTTAGGAGACATGGGACAGAGAAGTGTCTCTGGTCCCTAGAACACTAGCGGTGATAAGGTTGACATAGGAATCTTATTTTGACTATAGGGATAGGGACTATGGGATAGGGAATTTGCTAGCTAGGAATTTACAAGGTTATAGGGTAAAGGCTACAGGGCTACAGGACTACAGGGTTACTAATATACTATTAATATAAAAAGCATAAAAGTAAAAATTTCTTTGGCATCAATGGAAGTTATGATCAGCAATCTGGATCCAAATCATAAAGGAGCCATCTTCTCTGTAAAGTCTCCTGTAATTAAAATCACCCAAGTTCAAAAGGAAAAAAGAATGTCTTACTATATTCTTAGTGAAAGCCAGGATATTGGAGTGCCATTACCTGGAAAAAAGTAGGCTGAAATTTTGAAAGCCTCTGGTGATAAATATAAAAGTCAGCCTGCAGTGTGCCAAGACCAGACTTTCTTGCTGATAATACAGTTAAACAAAGTAATACTTTTTTGATTAAGTGTGGCCTGGAATTTTTTTCTGTTTGCATCCCTTGAGTCACATAAAAATACACTGTAAGTTAAAAATCAGAATAATTAAAGTAATGGCTATATTTATAAAAGCTGCTACTTCTTTTGCCAGGTCATTTGGAGTGTTCTGCAGCAAAATAAACAGATGTTGAAAATATAAACACACTAATATGAAAACAGCCTCTTAACATTTAAACAAGGACCATTTGAGAAAAACACAAAAAATAAAATAAACAATCAGGAGCAGGGAAAAGAGCGGATAGAGGCAAAAAATATAAATAATAGATGAAATGTAACATAACTGAACCGTCTCTGGTGCAGAATGCAAGGACAGCCAGAAACGCCCCCCAAGATGCTGTCTTAGGACAATGTGTAGGAGAGAGGTAAAGCCCTGGGGCCAATACAGACACCATCCACTGCTAACACTCATGAGAAAGAAACACCACGAACGTGTCCGTGGGGTGTTCCACCTCTGTCACTGCAAAAAGAAGGAAAGGAGAAAAGATGAATGTTTTCTCCCTTGCAAAGTAAGCACTGGCACACTGCTCTCCAGGAATGTGTTGCTGCCAAAGCACACAGGGAAGCAAACTTCACGTGACAAACCAGTCTCATTTATGCCCTATCTCCAAAGGAAAGAGATACCTCAGGAAAGGTGTTGCTGCCTGGAGGGGACTGTCTGTGCCTTAGCCCTCTCTGTTCCTTTCCCTGCCTCAACCAGTAAGCTGCAAAGCTGGAAGAGGGATAGTCTGATCCAGAAAACGTCCATTAATAATTCAAGACTACAAGGGATTGGGAGCCCAGCTCATAGTACCCATGGCACATAGGAAATCTCCACAAGTCCAAAGGCTGCTGAGGCCCCTAAGACAAGGTGAGCTACCAACAYGTTTAGCATCGTAAACAACATGCAGCAAACCTCCTTTGATGGAGAAAGATCCCAGCATCATGGCTCTGTCACCAGCCATGACACTACACAGGAGTGACCTCTGAACCACTCCAGAAACCGCTTGACATTTCCAGCTTCAGATGTTGGACTTCAGAACAGAAAAAATCCCCCCTCAAATCCAAACCAAACATATACTTTCCCCACTTACAAAAGTCTTTGCTTTTTCCTCCATAACTTTAAGTCTTCAAAATCAACCACAGAAATTTCCTGCTCAAGAATAAATAAGCCTTAAGCAATTTCATGACGCTAAACACCCTCAGCATCACTCATTCACCTTTCTGTAAAAGAGAAACAACCCTCATATGTCTCCTCAGTAGTTCTGTGAGGCCTGAGGCTCCCACCTCACAAAATATTTAAGCAATTGCCTAACTTTAGGCACTTAAATTCACACAGGGCCCAGAGCAGTAAACCAAAAATGAGAGTGCAGAGTGAAATGTAACACTTTGTGCAATAGATAAAAACAATGTATTGTTTTGGTACAAACTCTGGCAAAGAATAAATTTTTTAAAGGAAAGACCAATATTTGGAAATTAAATTAAATCCAAATCTGAGCTTGTGGTCTGACACACATATAAAACTCTTATGAAGTGAATACATGTCATTAATGTGAGTGTAACACAGAAATGAAAAGACTGTGTGGAAATATTTAACTGCTTCAGAAGAGAAATTGAGGAAATGCTTTCTGGTTTTGCTTCTCAATGTGAGCATTGACTAAACTATAAAGTTATCCTCATCACTGGTAACACCTAAGCACAATAGGGTATTGAAAGGCATGTCTGAGCTATGGACAGAAAAACCTGGTCAGTGGTATTTTTATAGAAGCCATTCAAACTTTCATTAGGAGGAATGCTGGGTACTGAGTGTACTGAGGCCTGTACTGAGTGCAGAGTTTCTGGCTTTAGAAATTTAACTCTTCATAAAAAGTTAATAGCACTTTTCATTGGCAAGTACCTGAACAAAACCTTGGGTAGCCTGAGGATACTCAGACTAGCATGCAGTGTCAGAGACATCACTGTACTTTTACAGAGTCTCACTAGTCTGGGCACACAAATTAGGTTTTCTTCCATTTACACAGTGTCTGAAAGATACACTATTTAAATTTAACACAGTAAATTATCAATAAGCAGAATTCTGGGAACATTTGGTGCTCCATATTCTTGACTGCCTTTGTGACAAGGCATGCCAGGTTCTGTTTTCTGCATCTTAATCCATCTTCCTCTCTTAGGAAGATCTATTTGATCTCTCTACCCCTAGAACAACTATGGTAACCACATCTGAAGTGGTTGAAGTGAATTGTCACACAATCTGCCTGGGCTTTAGCCATGCACTAGTCCTGGGGGAATACAGTATGGGGCTGTACATCCTTCTCTGAGCTACGTCTCCTTCTTTTGTCCCTGGCTGATGCTGTACCAGAAAAACCACTCTTTGCCGTAGAGCTCCTGGTCTGGACAGGTACCTGACCTTGAGTTGTTGAATTTTAAATAGTCTTTGCTGAAGAACAGTTAGAAAAGGACTGTTACGTGACTCCAAGAGATTGGCCTTTTTATGGTTTGGCACAGGGACATGGACTAAAGTAGAGTCCCCACACACAGAGATCCTAAAATCAYGGGGCCAAATTTACTCTCAGTGTGGCTGTATTGGCACTAATGAAGTTACATCTGGGATGAATTTGGCCCTTAGCCTGCGAAAATGGAAACCTAATGAAGATCTATTGCTGAGTTAATGACAATGCTGAGCAGTAAGCAATTTTCCAGTAGGTTMCAATACACATGATAATAAATTGTTGTCCTTCTTTAAACAGGGCATCCAGCCCTGTTTAATCAGGTTGCTAGAAGGTGGGAAGTGTCCAGAAATCCTATTTGCTCTTTGCTCCTCCAGTATCTTTTAGAGCTAGAAAATCTGACTGTATGTGCTGCTGTGATGCACCACCAGAGCAGCCTCCCCTGACAGGTCTGCTTTGCCCAGCAGCATCCAGACATAACCTCTACTGTTTCCAAAGGGCTGGGATTGGTGGAGAAAGCAAAACTGACGTCCTGAGAGAATGGTGCAAAGGGACAGCTCCCTAATGCTGTAAGTATTACGTGAATGAGATATGGCTGGAAAACAACTCTCGGGAGAGAAGGCGGAAAGTCTGTAAGAATGGAGTCCCACTGAAACATGGCCTCTGCCTGAGATGGTAATGCCTGGAAGAAAATCTCACCTCAGCAAGCAGGATAAGTRGAGAAATGCCTGTTCCCAGTGCAGCTCTGTTTTACCCTGCACTCTTGAGAGCAACACCAAATGCACAACTGGCTTTGCAGAAGGCCTGCATGGGGCACAGGACTGTTCACCGTATTCATGTCTCTGCTCCAAAATCTCAGTTCTGGTTGGAAGGGGATGTGTTGCCATCTCAGCAGACTTTGCCACTGAAATAAATTTTGTTCTGATTGCAAGATACTAGGATTCACTGTTACTGTAAGAAATACCAGAGGAAGAATAAAATACTTATTTTAAAAACAATTTAATGTAATGTTCACAAATGTTCACAAAAAATTGAATTTTAAAAAGAGAATTTAAAAAAATCCATACAAGAAAAGTTTTCTAATAGCCTTTGGTTTTCAACCTCTTTCCTACCACTGAAAAGTAGCCTCTGCCTAGCATTTAACCTTTCTTGCAGCTCCACAGAAACTTCAGCTAGAACATCAAAAACCTATAGTATGTGCTGTTGCTTCACACTAACCATGCTCACCTTATTATGATACAAATGAATGCATCTTTCACAGCAGTCATTATATCTATAAAACACTCAATGGCAGTAGTATCTCTAAAGACCTCAAACGACTTAATGAATTATAAACCATTCTAGCTTTCCTTAATCAGTGTGAGCCTTTCCAGGTGTTCTTTAGCCAAATCACTTAAGCAGTGTTCAGGTTTATCTACAAACAATGTTCTATTTGCTAGTTTATAGTTTCCTGTTCTTTGCTTTCTTTAAAATGTGAGATTCAAATCTGCTACTTCTTAATCTTCAGGAATCTCTTCCTGACTCTTGTGAACTTCTAGAAAATGTCAGCRAAAGGATTGCAGATGTGCCTCTCCTAAAAACTTACAGATATTCATTATCTGGACTTCAGGCTCTGTTTGCTTTTAGTGCATCTAGAGTTTTTATAGCTGATACTGCTGTTATCTTTAACACATGGGAGACTCTCACCCTCCCTTTGCTTTCTGCAGACAGCTACAAATGAGCTGCTCAACAAATGTTCTGTTTGCTATCACCCAATATCTATTCCTCACCATCATTTTTCATTGACCCTATGATTATCCTTTGTCTGGTGTGTATATATATATAAGATCATATAACATTTATCACACTAACCACATATAAATTCCAGAACTGCACAGTTGTAAGACATTATTTTATGTGGAACCTAAGTCACTTATCTGAATGATTTGCAGATGTGATCTCAGAGCTGCCTCCGAGTGCAGAGGGAGGAATGGTTACCATGATCAAGAGCCTCCCACTCATGCTGAAGCAGGACCACTGTTTGCAGTGTCAGAGTCAGCCTCGGCCTCAGCTCCTTAGTAGTATGATAATAAAATCATGCAAAGTGGGCAAAAAAAACCTTTTGATGACATAAACAGGAACATTTATTTTCAATTCCCTCAGGAAAAACAAATGCACTAGTGCTTGTGCTTGGATGACTATACTCAAGTACATGGTGGATTTGAGACGGTTCTATTGATGATGACTCTGTCACTTTACATTGGGGTTCTCCACATGATTTCTGGAGCACACTGGAAGAGCTGACAATGCCCTAATTGCTCAATAGAGGACTCCAATGATGTCAGTAGCAACGGGGTTACTGTTTATTTGCTTTTGACAAGATCTGTTATATTTTATTGTCCTCAGCAGTTTTCTGGAATTCTACAGCCTGGGTTTCTACACAAAATGTAGTGTATTTAGTATTTACTAGCACCTTTTCTTGTTTATTCTCAACATTTTGCCTATTCAATAACTGTAACAACCTGCGACGTTCAATGAGGAGGGAGAATGAAAAAAGCGGTTAGTAAGACTACTGCCACTTAAGGTACTCCTTATGTTACTTAACAATTCACTTCCTAAAATTGTTTGTATTTCGTATCTTGAGGCATGGTACATATATTAAGTATGCTTTATAGGAACTATTTAAAAATCATGACTGACAAGTAAAAAAATTTCTACTCATTGTGACATCCTTTGTAGTAGCTGGCACAGAATCATCCCCTGTAGTAGAACTACAATTCATTGTTTTCAGGTAGGAGTAAGCACCAAAAGCCAACTTCATTTATTTAAATAAATGTAATGCATGTATTTGTTACTATACCTTCAGCTATGGATGTTTATTTGTGCAGTAACAAAGTAGTGATCACCAGTATGAAATGGACCAATTGATGTAGCTCATGTACAGCTACCCAGCAGTCACTAAGCTAAATCCCAGGGGTAATGCCATTCTCCTGAAAAGACTGACATTTAAAAGGAGAATTTAGCCTTTAAATGTTCAGTAGGTGTATGGCAGGATGTCATCATATCTTTTCATTTTCCCAGTTTTGTTCTGCATGGTTCTCCTTTGAGCTCCCCTGCATTGGGTCTGGGTAATAATTAGAGTTATTGTTGGATAAGTGACCTGGTTTACAGATTAAGGGAAAGTTTAATTTATAGACATTAAAACGTAGTAAAGTCAACAGATTTTAAAAGAAGTTATCCCGCAGTCTCATTATTTGATTTTCTGCAGTTGATCAGATTTTATATTCAKGTAGTAAACTGTGGGTTTTCCATAGCAAAACAGAGACGAAACTGGTCATAACCTATCACATACATGTATTTTCCACCAGAAACAYGTATCAGTGATTTCGCTTCAAGGTGTCTGTTTCTCCCTGACAAGAGTCAAGTTAAGTTTGCAACTTCTCAGTAACCCCCAGTTTATTTATAATGACAAATACAAACTGTGCTTTACAGCTAACATTTAAGGACGAATATTTGATGTGGACCCGCGCTAGTTGCAGCGCAGGGTCCGCACACTATTATTTTCATTATTTAAAGTTTCCCGAGACCCTTACCGCCTCCAGAGAGAACGAGCAGGGCAGACACCCCGGTCCATGGGCTCGGCCCCGCGGCCCTTCACGACCGGGGCCGGGGAACCCGCGGGGCGGGGCCGCGCCTCCGCTGCCGCCAACCGGGGCGCTGCGGCCGCCGGGGGGCGCTGCGCCACCGGCCAGGGACCGGCCGCCCCACAGCTGGGGGCGGGCAGCGGCCGCGGGCCCGGGGCGGTCGGGCTGGGCCGGGGCTCGGGCAGGTGCCGGTGCCGGTGCCCGAGGGCAGCGCGGCGCCCTCCTGTCCCCTTCCGCTCGGCGGAGACAGCCGTGTGCCCGCGGAGCTCACTCCGGTGCGGTGCTGGCTCCCGTCTCCCCGAGAGGCGACCTCTGCCCGGCCACCAGCGAAGTGGGCACAGCCCGAGCCTGATGGCAAAATTCTGCAGGCAGAACCCTGCAGGGAACCAAGGACAGCTCGTGGCCTTAGGGCAGGCACCCGTTTTGTTAGTTCTGGTTTAAAGATAAAAGGAAATTCTTTGGTCTCACCAAGTCCATTTAAAAATTATTTTTAARCTTATGTTCATAGAATCATAAAATCATCAAGGTTGGAAGAGACCTTTAAGATCATTAAGTCCAAGCATCAACCTGGCACTACCACTGGAACCCCTAAACCACTAAACCACATCACCCAGTGCCAGATCCAGACACCTCTTAAACACTTCCAGGCATGGTGACGCCACCATCTCCCTAAAAGGAGGGGTTAACTGTTAAGAGGTCGGAATGGACCTAAAAGATCCTCAAGTCCCAACATCTATAGGCAGGGACACCTCCACCAGACCAGGTTGCTCAATGTCTTATCCAACTTGGTTTTGAGCTCTGCCAGGGATGGGGCACCCACAGTCTCACTGGGCAGCCGGTTCCAGTATCTCACCACCCTCACAGTAAAGAATTTCTTCCTAATATCTGACCTAAATTTTCCCTCTTTCAGTTTGTACCCATTATTCCTTGTCCTATCACTACAGTTCCTGATGAAGAGTCTCTCTCCAGCTTCCCTGTAGGGGCCCTTCAGATACTGGAAGGCTGCTGTGGAGTCTCCACTCCACCTTCTCTTCTCCGGGCTTAACAGCTCCAACTTTCTCAGCCTGTCTTCTTAACTTTCTCAGCCCGTCTTCTTAACTTTCTCAGCCCATCTTATCAACTTTGTGGGCCTCATCTGGACTTGTTCCATGTCCTTCTTATGCTGGGGACAGACTCCTCTGGGTTTTTTTCCCCTCTTCATTTTTATATCTCGCTCCAACCTTTCAGCATTTTTTATTTCTATTCTCAAAACAAATAGAAAAATTGCTTTCTTCTGGTTTGTGTGCACCCTCTAGATATCATTCCAAATACTTTTATTTGCTTTTTAAAAAAAATTCTGCATATTTATCTGTGTCTTATTCAGAGTGAAAACAAATACTTCAATATTTTGTTAGTTCCTCTCAATTCTGCTGCTTGACTGTGATTACACRGCACTACCCAAAACACCCTTGAGACAGTGAAGTGGCTCAGAAGTGCTGTTTACAGCCCCTGACAGAGGCCCTGTTCCTCTTCCAGCTCTGTCTCCACAGCTGATTAAAGCAACCACAGTATAAAATGGAGGCTGGGGTCATTTGTGCTGCCATCCTGGTCAAACTGTATTTGGTCCAGAATTAGAGAATTCTGACTTTCTGGATATTATATTTACCTCTGAGAATGAGTTGAAAGACCCAGCAGTCCTGGGCAGCTGGCTACAGCTGTCAGCCTGATTTGTGGCCAAAGATGTTGTGTATCTTTCTATTTTAAACATAATATTTAAATTAAACTATTAATTTTTTTCCCCAGAGACTTCATGAAATATCATAAGCAGGTAAAAATGAGACCACGTGTTCCTTGCTATTACTAATCTTTAGGCAGTTCTGCAGAGTCTTTCCTTTCAGCTGTGCCAAGGAAGCACTGACTGGTACATTCTGCCTAAAGCTCTCCCAACCTTAGTGGAAGACAGTGTCACCTAAAGGGAAAAGCTGCAAAGYTTCTGTTACTGAGATTAATTTTGTGTGAAAAAAATGTTTCTATTCATATTATCTACCTGCTGTAAATTTCACTGTCAAGTGACAACRTGCTAAATCAGAGAAAACATTGAGAAATATCAAGATATCAAGATTTATGGTGGTTCGATTCTGATTTTTTTTCTCTCTTTCACAACAGTCATAGTATCAAATAGGGAATCTCAAGAGCCCTGCCTTGAAAGAAATTTGAATTTTCCTACAGTCACGGAAAGTTTTCTTTTGTACTTACATTTTGCATTGGAACACCAAGTTATATTTGTTCTTTTTTTATGGGAAGACTGTACAGGACAGCCAGTAGGACTAAACTTTGAGTGGCAAGTTGAGAGCAGGTGAGTCAAAAGGCTTGCCTAGAAGAGGCAATATTTTTATTTTAAAATATTATGTGTTTTTTTCTTTTTCTAACTTAATATTGGCACGGGATTAACCCAGCAATGCGTGATACTAATTTATTTGATGACCTTGCAAAGAATTTGTATCTACTTCCCATGTTTGACTGCAGTCATGGGCCTTATAGTAAGCAGTAAGGGACTGTGACACAGACGAAGTGCTGAGAGGCAGTGTACATGAGGTGCCACACCACTGTGATGGCACAGGAAGCTGGCTTCTCTCCTGCCAGCTCAGAGCTCAGGCAGAACAAACACGTGTCCGCCTGCACCCATCTGCCCGAAGTCTCTCAGATTTCCTTGAAGGTAAGAAAATGCATTTTCACACAGAACATACAGATTGCCCTATGCATTATGGTTCACATTTGTGCAAATGGTACTGATTTCCATATATTCCTGATTCACCTTTAAACCTTCAGAGTTTACTAACTGAAGCTCTGCACCTAAAATAGACTGTCTTGCTGCTGATTTGCTAGAGTTCATGTGCCATTTCCTTCTCCTGTAGAGTCTGGAAAACTGATACTTCTCTTGATTTGAAGAGGCTGTTTAGGAACTGAGCAACAGTTCTATGATATGAAGCCATTTATGTCTTTCATACTGGGTGCTTGGGCAATGAGCATATGGGTAATGCCATCTTGTGCAATGCACAACCACATATTAATATACAGAGAAACAATCTGAACTGGAATTCCACTTCCCCACACACCCATCTGAGAAACATAAATGAAGCCTAAAAGAACAGGATTTTACCCTCCTGACTTTACCAATAACCATCCCACATCCTCTAGAATGTTCTTTCATAGTGTGTTTATGGGATAAAGTTTTCCCACTAAGAATTGCCACAGGAACATTCTCTATTCATCAAAACATGAAATCAAGTGGCTGCTGCTTCTTGAAAAGCATGAAGGCATTGTTGTGAACATTGCTTTAGCATTGACAGGGGAAAGGAAAAAATAGCAGCCTTTTAGAGAGGTTTAACTCAAATCCCTCTGTGCAGCAGTGTTGCCTCCAGCCTAAAGCCAATGTAGTTTTTGATCCTAAGCCTTGCAATCTGAAGTTATTCTGTGGTTCTGCAGTTGTATTTATTTTGGAAGATACACAACAAATAACAAGAGGAAGGATATACGAGATAACACAGAGAGCTATAGGGAAAGGGGTTGCAGCTCCAAGGAGGGGAGAACTTTGTGTATGTGGCCCTGGAAAACCAAAAAAATGTCTGTAGATAATATTTGCTTTTCCTACACTCCCTTGGGCAAACAAAAATAAAGGGCAGAGGGAAATGATGTTTTTTCTAAACTATGGCCCTGGGTTACTAAGGATCAGATAATGTTTTAATCAGTTGATCTACTGAGGAGAGGAGCAGAAAGTTTTAGCCTCAAACTCCTAGACAAGGTTGTAGAGCAGACAGGAAATCCACACTGTAAATGGGAATCTGCTGTGAGCTGGTTGAAATGTTGAAGTTCTGTTCTGGGGGGAAAAAAATACCAGCCATCTGAATTTGATTCCATCTCGGTTGAAATGGAAGTTAGTATTCATACTCCCCCATATACTAAAGTATTCCCAAAGCTGAGTTTTGGGAATACAAAAGTGGCCTTATCAGAACATTTCCTTTGAGTGAAGTCATAGCATTTTGTCTTGATAAAGTCAACAGTCTTTGTTTCAGCTTTTGATCTGGAAGCTCTTTGACAGAGAAAATGATGGAAGCCTGTTCTCTGAAGGATGTATTGCTCCCTGAAAAATCTCATGGATTGTTTTTTCAAGCACGCTGGGGCAGAATAAGTTAATTGGAATATAAC
The DNA here is from genome assembly GCA_018881555.1 of Amblyornis subalaris. Lineage (NCBI taxonomy): Eukaryota > Metazoa > Chordata > Aves > Passeriformes > Ptilonorhynchidae > Amblyornis > Amblyornis subalaris. Next base: position 5,028,047 of record JACAXG010000047.1, on the reverse strand, counting down.
CCTGCAATGATGGCCAGCTTCATAGTGATCCAAAAGCCACTAAAGCATTCTAGTAAACGGCAGTATTAAGAGTGGCAGCAGCTTGAAAATCCTTAGTGCTGGCAAGGATACTACATTTTATAGACACATACACAAAGATACTACATTTTATAGATATATACACATATATATATTTGTGCTACAGTATAATGGAATCTATTGAAAAACTGCTATATTTTACAGTAAAATTTTAAATGAGCATAATTGAGCAGACAACATCAAAGAAAAGATTTATTAATACCTGAGCAGTTAATTGTGACTGGTCGTTTGTTTTTAGTGGTAACTAGCACTTGTTCTCCTGAGGTCAACTCCTCTAGAAAATGTCGGGATAGCCTTGCCAAGGAGCCAACAACCAGGAGTGAAAAAAATAAGGATGGAAGTGTTACAAGTAGATTAAATATTCATCAGTGGGAACAAGGAAAGAAAGAGCAAGAGAAAATGTTGTCCTCAAGGGAATTATAAAAGGCATCAATTTAAGGAATCTGCAAGCAAGGAAGAGCAGCATTCTGACTAAGTGAAAATACATTATCTTGGCCCAAGAAGTCCATCACTACTAACTTAAATGAAAATTAAATCAGATGCAGATCTAAATATTCACTAATCATTAAAGAGGAGATTAAAAAAAGTTGTGTAATTTAATGCAAGAAAAACTTCACAGGTGAGCAGATAAGGGAGAGGGGGACTATTGGCCACAGTTGATAGAAATAAAGAGCACAGAAAAAGCAAAAAAGAACAATGATGACAACAGTGATTAACTGCAATTGAGCTCTTAATGGAAACAGACTAATTTCAGGTTCTACAGGAGAAAGACATGAAATATGTACTCTATTATCTGGTCTGATAGTGAGGAGGAAGGCAGTTATTTTAAAGGAGGTTCATATGGCTGATAGGCAGGAAGGAAATAAGGACAAGTTTAAATTAAGACATGGGAAACCAGGGAAGAACAAAACAACAAATGCTGTCAAGGAGATGGACTAGGTGACCTTGCAGGTCTTCTCTATTGCATGCTTCCTTGACTCTTTATGGAGAGAGCAGGGTCTTAGTAGCAGATATTTAGGATATCACATTAATGGCCAGCTTAAATGGACTTGTCCTGCTAGAAAGAGTCTGCTTCTCTGCAATYTCTTTAGAATAATGAAGTTACTAAAATGCAGCTCTGAGTTTCATCAAATTGTCTCTTTAAAATACTGACAATGAGTAGAGGTGCAGCTTTTCTCCTGTTACTGTCTAAGTGTAGTGGTATCTGAGTTGTAGATTATTTTGGTGTTTTTTGAGCTGCTTTGTACTCTGCTGAGAATAACCAGGATAATTGTCTGGGCTGATCTGAAGTCACTTCACACAGAAGCCACCCTGTCCACATAGGGGCTTGCATCCAGTTTGTATTTGTGGGTCACACTCCAGTAGTTTGCTGTAGCCTTGCACTGGGCGATATCACTGCACACCACGTTAGAGAATCCTACAATGGTTTGGGTTGGAAGGAAGCTTAAAGATCATCTAGTTCCAACTGCCCTGCCATGGACATGGACACCTTCTGCTAGACCAGGTTGCTTAAAGCCCCATCCAACCTGGCCTTCAACACCTCCAGGGATGGGGCATCCACAGCTTCTTTGGGCAACCTGTTCCAGTGTCCCACCACCCTCACAGTAAAGCATTTCTTCTTAATATATAAACAAAATCTAGCCTCTTGCATTTTAAAACCATTACCCTCTCAACCTATCACTGCACTCCTTGATACAGTCACTACCCACCTTTCCTGAGGGCCCCCTTTAGGTAGTGGAAGGCCACTGTAAAGTCTCCCTGGAGCTTGGCTAAACAACCCCAACTCTCTCAGTCTGTCTTCATAGCAGAGGTGCTCCARCACCCTGATCATCTTTGTGGCCCTCCTCTGGACCCGTTCCAGCAAATCCATGTCTTTTGTATGCTGGGAGACCCAGAGCAGAGTTCTTCCCTTCTTCCCCTAGAAGGGAAGAATCAGCTCCCTCAACCTGCTGGGCATGCTTGTATTGATGCAACTCAGGGAACAACTTGGCTTTTTGGGCTGCATGAGTATATTGCCAGCTCATATTCAGCTTTTCATCCACTGCTACCCCTAAGTTCTCCTCCACATGGCTACTCTCAATCCAGTCATTGCCCAGCCTGTATCCATGTTTGGGATTGCCCTGACCTGACCTTGTTGAACTTCCTAAGGTTCACACAGGCCCACCTCTAAAGCCCATTGAGGTCCATCTAGATGTTATCCCTTCCATTCAGATTATCAGCTGTGCCAGTCAGCTTGGTGTCATCCACAAACTCACTGTGGGTGCACTCAGTATCACTGTTCATGTCCCCCACAAAGATGTTAAATAATACTAGTCCCATATGGCCCCTTGAGGGACACCACTCATCACTGGTCTCCATCTGGACGTTAAGCAACTATTTGGATGCCACTCTTTGAGTGTAACCATCCAGCCAATTCCTTATCCACTGAGTGGTCCACCCATCTCTCCCATTTTAGAGACGAAGAAATTGTATGGGACAATATCAAATGCTTTGCACAAGTCCAGGTAGATTTTAACTGGGCTGTTCTGGATGTCCCAGCATTGTGGGGAAAGAGAATGAGAAAACACCAATCTTTGCACCCAGGCCTGTGGAGGTGTAGGAGAGAATTGCTAAAGGAAGAGCTGGACAGTCACAGGAATGCCATGCACTGTTGAATTAAGTCAAAGAGTACTAAGATGATAAACCAGTGGTGGCCCCCTATTGTCTGTAGATGAGTTGGACAGGATTTTTGCACTGGATAYCAATGTCTTTGCTTTGATTCTTGCAAAAGAATTAACTGAGTACTGTCTGGTGCTGTACAGATGTGGGAATCCAGCTGAGAGCTAGTAATACTGGCTCTAGCCAGCCTGTCAGGTGCTCCTCATCCCTAGCCTTTTCTCTCTGAGAACACACAAGCTGGAAGGAGCACTGCATTGGAGATAAATCTCTAGTCGCCAATCATGTAATTCCAGGCTATAACACGTCTGGGAGCCTTCTAAGTCCTTGGTTTTGGGCACATGCAAGGTAGTTGCTTTCTGAGTTCTCCTTCCCAGCTAACAAGAATGACTACAACTGTGGAGATGATGGTAAGGTACTTTCTACCAGTCAATCCCACCAGTCGCTTCCTTCCTAAGCACTTATTTTTTCCCTTCTTGCCTGTATGGTTCTTTTTTATTTGCAGTCATGCCCTGACTGTTGAAAAAGACAAGCAGCTGCAGTGTGGCATAACAGGCATGACTGCTGGAAAACAGCTTCTCCAGAGCTGCACTTCACTCCCTATTTTCCTTCTTTGCTGGGCAACCTTCTCACTCATACTTAACCGCCAGCCCCTGCAAAGAAGTATTTTAGAATCCCCCTTCAGGGAGGATAGATGGCCAGAAGGACCCTTAGCCAACTATTTCTGTCTTTTATTTTCATGCAAAGACCAAGGTGTTTCAGTACAATGGGAAATAGTCTTATTAAAATTCATGTCCAGTTCTGCCCATGGAGATTCATCAATAGTAAAGCAGATGCTTGTCCTCTCACATCTGCATTAGCACCAGCCAGAGCATGGGGTCACTCCATCTCAAGGGACAGGGTCTCCCTCCGTTTGGAAGGGAGATCAACAGTTACAAATTAGGTTTGTGTCACAGGCTTTCAATACCCTCTCTAGCCCAGTGGAAGGTGCAGCTCCCAGACTGTCTGAAATTTGCTCAGATATAAAAGGATGCAAAGCAAACCAGGCACTTCTAGGACTTTGTACTCTGAAAGCCATGCTCTTCGTCGTGTAAGGTTAATGCCAGCACTGAGATGTCTTGCACAGGTAAAGCATATGGAGGACATCAGTTGACATCAGCACTACAGTGTGTTTTTAATGACACTGGCACTTGTGGTTGCTGAAATCATCCACTGCAATTTTCTCTAATTCTACTATCATCATCATCATCACCATCACATAAATGAGTACATGCATGTCTTTTAATGAAGGAAATACAGGAAGTGGTTGACCACTGAAGGTCAGTGGTCTGTAGTGTCAGTTTCCTGCAGGAGCCTGTCTCTATTTTGCTTTAAACAACAGACCTTGATGATCTGCAAGTTGTTTTTTCAGAACCGTTTGGAAGGAGAGGAGTTTCTATACTAACAAACTCCAGATACCAACTCCAGGCAATGTTTACTRGTCCTGAGAAAACTGACCTTTCGTTAATATTAGTGGCTTCTTTGTGGTGCATCAGCTTGCTGCTCAGTATTTGTAAACTTCTCAGTCAGTTCCTCTGGGGTCTCTGAAAAGCATGGAGCTGCTACAGCTCCCCAGTGGTGCAGCTGACACCCAGCTCCTCCAGTCTGTCCCTTGTTTGGACAAATCTCAGTAGCAAGCTAATTTGAAACACCAGGATCCACTACCAGAGAATTAGTGAGTAAGGTAGAGGCTCAGGCTAATCAGACTGTCTATTGCAGATAATTTGTCCAGCTTTAGCTTTATAGACAGTATGTAATCTGCTTTCTACCACTGTGTGAGGGTGTGGGAGACAGTGTGTACAAACTCAACTGGAAAAACCCTGATACATACTGTCTTGTAATCAAGTATGTCCTAGAAAGGGAAAGAATAAACATTAGCAAACAATTCTGACTTTCCGCTAACCTTTGCAATGAAATCATCCTATAATTTATTGTTTGGTTTTTTAAATGACTTTTTATTGGATGAAAAACTCATGTGTGCATAAAAGTTCATCAGTCAAGAACATATATATATATATATACACACAACCCCTAAAGACTAGAAAGACCAGGCTCCTTTTTTAAAATTTTTTTCCCCCACAAAAAAATGAGACAGCCATGAAGAATGTCTTGTGTATGAGTTGAAATCCAGATAAAACTGGAAAAAACCCTGCCCTTTTTGTGTTTTATTGCATTCTACTATATTTTTAAAGTTATGGTTTTTTGTGTCAGCACTCAGCAGATTTTAGGTGAGATAAAGTGTCCATTCTTTTATTTTTGTCTCCTTTTATCCACCATAGCATCTGGGATCTTAAAACAAAAAAACSCCCTTGTGATTTATCAGCCCTAATTGTCTTGCAATGGAGTTTCAGAGAGATCATTAGCACACCCAGACATAAAGCAGATGTTCCAGTGATGACATGTCCACAGAAGGGAGTGTGTTTCTCTTTTGCCTCCTCCCTCTTTCTTACTCCTTATCTAATCTCATTCCCCTCAACGCATTTGTCATTTACGTCGGTGTGATGTTTGTTAGTGGGAGTGGTGGGGCAGGAGCGGCTCTTGCAGCACGTGCACTGTGAAGGCACCCGTGTACTCCGAGGTGCCTGGCCATGGCACCCCAGCACACAGGGTACTGTGGGTCAGGATGGGAGAAAGGATTAGTAGCACTGCCGTGGATACGCAGGCAAGTGGCTGTGTTTATGTGTCACACCTGAGAAAACCATCGCACCACAGTTACCTGAGTAAAACATCTCAGCTGCTGTCCTGGCTTCATGTCCCAGTGATGACGCCCTTTCCATGAGGCTGTTCATTTGCCAGCTGCCTGGGTGGAAAAGGCCCATAACAATTCAGCTTCTGAAGCACATTTATTTAAGCAAAGTATTATTTATGAAATTTTTCCTTTAAAACATAGATGTCCTCAGGCCTGAGGGAAAGCAATAAAAGCTCTAAATTATGTTCTCAATCACGAATTAATCTGGATGACTGGACAAGTGAGTAAAGAAAGGAAGAAACAAGACCTTCAATTTATACAGAAGCATTTTTACCCCAGCTGCCTGGCAGTCTATGTTGGGAAGCACAGAACCTAGGGCACATCTGAGTCTGAAAAGGCAAAGAAAAAAATTGTGATTATATCTAGAATTTTAAAACTTTTTCTCTAAGAAAAAACTCCAAGGAACAGAAAAGACGAGAAAGATCYCAGATAGCCATCTTGATAAGAAACATTTCTCAAAGAAAAACCAATGGAAACCCTGCCAAATCAGGATTTTTAGTGCATGGTTATATATCAAATCTTTCTCCTTTTCCCCTTAAACCTATGCTGCATGCAMGATTTATTTTGTTCTTGTCATGGTAAATAAATCCATGGCTGCTTTCCATTTTAGAAGTAAAGGCCAAACTTTAAGTACGATTGCACCCATTTTAAGTTTCAGTATATCTGCATGCATAGTTATAACACTGAACACATTTACAACAGAAATGTCATACAGACGAATCATATCTCCCACTACTTTTTGTGTGTTTCTAATATGAGGAAGCCAGAAATGGGCTAAGCTAGAATGCTTATCAACTTCCAGCTTCTCGTTTCTCTTTCCTATTAAGAAAGCTGTGGAAGGCTTTGAGAAGAGCTGAAGAGCTCACAGCTGCTGCTCTCCCATGCCAGAGCCAAGATGTCCACAAAGACACAATCACCCTCTTTCTTCCCACCTCCCATCACTTTGTGGGGAAAGAAGGGAGGTTTTGGTAGCAGCTCTGACTTTGTGATGGCAATGGGATGGTCTTCAGTGCTCCTGAGTCTTTTATAGATGAGCATTACCATCAAAATCAGAAACACTTCCACCTGGAGTAAGTCCTGTAGTTTTGTGAGTAACCCTGTGTTCTGTATGGCTAATGGATCTGGCTTCCCATTAGTGTGTTAATATTGCAGTGGAGATAACAGATTTTTTTTGCCAGTCAAGAAGTATTAATGGAAAATCTGTTCTTGTCTACCTGTATCTTAAAAATGAGACTATAAATGTGTTTGATAAAAGCTGCAGCACTGAAGGAAGGCTAAGTTCTTTAAAACATGATTAGGTAGGGTTCTTTGACTGCAAAGTAGCTTCAATCAGAATCAGCGTGGCTCACATTGAGTGGATGACCAAAATAGACAGTAAGTGAAAAAATTATAATTTGGAAGCAGGAGAACATTGGCAATGGAGTCTCATCATTGAGCAGGTGTGTTTCTAAAGGTATCCAGTTCTACTCCCATGTTATTTAATGTTTTTTATCAATGGTCCCATAGGAAACACAACTATTACTGTAATATTAACATATTTAAAATATTGATATAACATTGATAGCAAACTCCCTGTTCAAAGGCAAAGTGTAAGAAGATGAAGCAACTGCTGTGTGCTGAAGTTAAACAATTTTGGACAGCAACTTAGACACGAATTTTCAATAGTGAAGACAGCTAAATAGCTGGCAAATCAAAATATTTCTCAGATGAATTTAACATAGTGTGCAATTAATTCCTGCCTAATTGGATGCTCAGGAGATGTAAATAAGCACTCAAGCGTGAAAAATGGCAAAATCCAAAACACAGCATTGTCTTTAGATTCATCATGATGGACTGTCAGCCCAGTGCTTCCATAGCTGTCATGTTGGGACCACTGAATTTGTTTCAGGAGTGAGCAAGATCTCCATGTCTCTGTCCAAGCTTTTCCACAGTGTGTTTCACCATCTTCCAACATAACTTCTCCTCCACATCCGTTCTGGTGACACATGTAACTACCAGGAATCGTTGCTGGAGGTGGTGCAGGAACAAGTCAAACACACATGGGAATGTTTGAAAAGCCAGCTGCTAGATACACTGCAGATGTTGCTTGTTTGGAACACTGGTAGCTGTCCTGCTCACAATTATTTCCAAAAATATGCTAAATACTGACCTGAATAGCAAATTCTTTCTTTAATCAATACTTTCACTTTGGCATAGTTTTGTTCTATATTAGACATTTTAAAAGGAAAGAAAAAGTGACTGCAAAGAGAAGCTAGAATATGTCAGGCAAAAAAAAAAAAAAAGGAAGATCCACAGTGAAGGTGGGTAGTTTTTGTTCTCTGTTGAATGCCATTTTTAAAAACCAGTAGAATTCAATATTTCYCACAGACCTTTGTCCTAAGTCTAGCATGCTTGTGGGAAAAGCAAAACAAGAGCAGCATGCACGATATTGTATATTACAAATAGTCAGTGCCTTACAAATGGAAAAAAAATCTATCACCATAGATGTTATTGCCTCATAGTTTGTTTTTTTGTTCTTCCCTGAATTTCATAATTCCAAAATTAGTTTGTTTATGAAATATCAAACTTATAAAACATGTGTAAAAAATTAAGAGATAATTGTTTTACAGATACCACATTAACATAAAATAACTTTGTAACTTTTACTTAAATAAATATTAATTGTTTCAAACACTTGACTCTTCTTTTCAGAAATGGGGTTGTTTTTAAGTGGTTAAGTTTAACGTCTTTTAAAAATAAACCCAGATGCAGACATAACTTGAATTTCAGAATCAGAAATCAAGTTCTTGTTTAAAAAAAATGTTAATGACAAATTTCATCTGCTTGAGAAGGGAGTGGTTTTGAACTGCATACCGTTCACCTGCATGGAACAAAAAAAGGCAACCCCAACCTTTAGTTATATATCAAATCTAGGAGGGAAATCCTAGACATGCAAGAGAAGCAGGCTGGACTCTCTGTATGTGTTATTTCCCTATCACTAATTTACATCAAAGGAAAGTATTTTCCTTTCCTGTCTCTTCATKCCACATGCTCCTCAAAATTCAGAGTTGAGCCTGAAGGTGGAAGATGTCACCCTCCAGCATAATATCTGTAACAAGTGAATGAAGCTGTGAGGCTGTGGCAGACTTGCTGCTGCTGATCTTACAGTCACCATCTATGCAAAGAGTCTCCTCCTCTGCCAAACACTCTCAATGCCAGTGACTTCAGTGGCATCTGCAAGCACTTGGCTTGTCAGAAATACATACCAAAAAGTATCAGAATTAGGCAATTTTAAAATTTGCTGGTACTACTGTGGCTGTGGCTTTTGTAATTAGTTTCAAGACAGGCAGAGTTTCTGATGCCGAGTTGCTCCTGACAGTGCGCATGAGGCTGAGTGCGTAGCACTGATGTAAATCATCAACCCTGCTCTCAGCAGGGATGCTGTTGAAGCTCCTCTCTGGAATTTGCGCTGGGGCTGTGCTCTGTGAACAGCAGCAGCCTGTATCTGTACTTCTCAAGAAGAGGAAAGAAATGGCTTTGTGGAAGAAAGTTCCGCATTGCAGACATTCCAGTTGTTCCTTTGAGCCACAGCCATAACTCTCTCCAGATGTAACCCTTCACTTCTCCCTCTTTACAAGTTTATTTTCCTTGTAAGGAAGAAAAACATGGAAAAGATTTTTGGTGGGTGTAAACCAAACTGAGAAGCACTGAATGTAAAGAATGAAGAGTGCTTTATACAACATTTGACAACAGCCAGTGAGCCGAGTCACAGACACAAAGCCATGGAAGGGCTAAACCCCATCAGATGCTTCTGTCTAGGTGAAACTCATCTTCCTGCCTAACATTGCATGGAAGAGGARTATGTGTGTGCTGGTGCAAACACAGGAAGGGAAACATTTGCCTAAATTTATGGCTTGAGCAAGGAACTCTGGCCTCTGTAGCTCTTGCTACAAACTCTGGGCCAGACTGAAATCTGAAGGTTCTGTACACACCCTACCTGGGAGGGTTCTGCCATAGCAAACATGTATGTACAAGGCTATGGCAGCCCTACAGCTCTCATGCTTCTCTGTATATGCTCTCTAGAGCAGAAAGAATGTACACAGTGAAAGGACTCAATTTCCACATTTTTAAAATGTTCTCCTGGTGAGAGTATGGTGATAATTCTGGATTTCAGTTGAAGTTTTGAGCATAGGCATATATATGCCCTTTCAGTCTTTGTATGAAGAACACTTTCCACTTTTCGTGGCTGGAGGGTCCCTGCAGCTAAACTTCTGCCTAGGCATGATAAAAGAGTAAAACACCTTTAGTTTCTCTATCTGGCACTATGAATAAGGGCAAGGGTGAGGGGACCACAGTCGTGAGGGTACAACAATTGTGTGTGCTATTTTGGCCCTTTGGTGAGTAACAGCATCGTGGTAAAAGCTGAAGTGCTGATAGAGGTGCGCTGCCTTTTAAGAGAAATCCYCAAACCCTGCTCTCCTCCCAGAGGAGCTGTGGATGGACCTGCCCAAGCTGTGCTGTTCTCCAGAGAACCAACTGAGCAGAAAGAGGAGTTGCAAGAAGAAAATGTAGACCCCACAAGAACTTTGGGGTTTTTTTGGGCTTTCGTCTACTGGAGAAATCACAGCAGCAGTCTCAGAATAATCATTGTATTGACTCTGCTGATGTATAATGGAAGGAACAAAGTGGGTTTATTTTCCCTGAACAAGCATAAAACACAGCTTGTCAAGGGACCTTCAAGCAGATATTTAGTTTCTCCTGAGGTTGCAGGTAAGGTGATGAACCCATCATATTTGTACCTTTGAAAACAAACCCCACTGACTAATTGTAAATTTGAACCCAAATCAAGTAATTTCTGATGCCAGCAAACCCTGGCCATCTCCTASATGCTGCCAAATGTGGTCTCATACCATTAACTTTTTCTTTACCAGGAAGCCCTCCTGAGGCTGTCAATTTGCAGAGTGGGCCTGATGCCCAGAGCTGCAGCCCGAGGGCAGAGGCCAGCTAAGAATATACAGGCCAATAGTATAAGAACAGAAAGCACCAAAACCTTTACTCATCAATGACACCAAAATTCATTTTTGAGAAGGCCCAGGAAAACAAGTAAGGACATGAGCAAGTGAAGACCTTCTGCTGAGGAGTGGGGGCCACTTGAATTACACTGCAAAACATCTCGGTGTGGAGCCTGCTGTTTTGGGATGTGTGAGATACAGTAGTTCTCTTCCAAGGACARGCTGAACTACTGAGTCAATAATTCACATTTGAAAGAAAACTCTACACACACAGATGCACTAGGCCGGGATTATTCCATATTTTATGTCAACACATAGATATCCTACAGAGCATTGTTTTTCTTTCCTTTCTCCCACTTCTCTGTTTTTTGGTCTGGTTTATGTTTAGATTCTTATTAAAAACATGTGAGAGTATCACAAACATGAATTTGGCTGCCAAGACTTAGGTCCCTACAGCCATATGTAGGTATCTAGAGTGGCTGATTTTCAGAGATCAGAGTTCAGAGCATGGCAGAGCAAAGCATTGATTTAGGTGCCTACGTACAAATACAGTTGTTTGTTTTGACCAATCAAGTTGGAAAAATTTTTCCTAGTATATTCAGGAAATTGAATATGAAAATGATGAACCTTTGAGCATCTGACAAGTTAAATGTTTAAGTGATTAGCAGAACATGGCAAGGCTGTAAACTTTCCAAGACATTCATTGGGGATCTCAAACAACATAGTTGGAATTCCAGGCTTCTTCAAGTTCATTTATTGGCAAGGGACCACATTTAGACTGCTTGTTAGCAAACCTAGGGCCAGTTTCAGAGAAATTTAAGAGCCTTAGTTCAACAGAGTAATTTGGACCACATACTAGTTGGGGCAGCCAGCCCAAGGAGGTATCCAGCCTTAACAGAGCTGCTTCTACTGCTGCTGTCTGTAGATGCTCACGCTTTACTGCACATACTCAGAAGTGTATCAGCATGAGCACTTCATTGCCAGAGTTTTTGCAACTGGTTCAGGATAACCCAAAGTCTGTGGGAGGCTGAAAGCCATTGAGCCTGTTTAGATGGTGCCACACACTGACAGGCTCAAGAAAGGATCAAAGGAGAAAGGGGCACGGCATGTATAACAGCCTCTTGGCTACTGTGCTCAGCCACAAAGCAGAGCAAGTGAATGCTAGACTTAATTCAGCCTGCCAGGGTCTGAACAACCATTTAGTTCTCAGGAGAGGACCATAACTGGGTGATGGACATGTCTGGGAAGAGACACATGCATCATCCTTCCCACAGCACTAGTGCCATTGGTGCAGGAAAGGATGCTGGACACCTGGGAACCACAGCAGAGCCAATGTTGGCACTCAGTGAGAGGGGATCTTCTTGGGGTGCATAAAGGCCCATGCTTTGAGCATTTTGTAATACAGAAGATGCAAACCACCCACTCCTACAAACACAGGCCACAGCTTTCCAGTCCCAGAAGATTAATCCCCTCAGTTGACTGCAGCCAGATCATCCCACTCCCTCTGTAGTCCCTTGGTACTGTGGGCTACTGTGAACCACAGCACAGCTGAGAGCAGAGCAGGCAATGCAGGGCTGAGACGAGCTCCTGGGCACAACCTCTGTGTGCTTGCCCCTCCCACCTTGCACACCAGTGCTCTTCTGAAAAGTGGCCTTGGGATGGTACATCCCAGAGGCACCCAGTGCCTCAGTCTCCAGCAAGGCAGGGAAAAAAGCCCAAGTTGATGCTTGCTGTTTCCTCCTTGGCACCAGACTCAAATGTTACCAGATGGCTGAAGGGCATTGCTGGAGAGTAAACCCACAGCTGTCACTTCCACTGGCTGTATAAGGCATTGGAGTAACTAGGAGAGATGACCTGGATTGCCTTGATGGGCCAGATGACTTCTATTTCGGAATTACGATGCCCAATTTAGGAATCCAGAATAGGAAGTCTGCTTATGGCCCTGGCATGCTATGACCATTGCTTATTGTGCTGTTAATAATTGTGTCATTGTTTCTGTATGGTTCTGTTTTATTACATCCATCTGCTGTTCTATATTTTATATTTGAAGTGCAGGCGTTCTGTGCCACAAATCTGCTCTATGCCTAGCACATAGTACAGGCATGCCAACACCCAAATCCTGCACTTCCGCCACAGGTCCTGGTGGAAGCACTGAATGGTTGAATGAAATAGTTGAGACAGTAGATTGTGTGGAAAAATGCTTCATTCCTCCTTAGAGCATCAGCATTTGAGGCGTTTGTCTGCTGATGACTGCTCTCTAGTGACGCAAAAAATTCAGCACTCGGAGGGCAAATTAAGAGATTGATTCTCCTTTCATCTTTTTAAGCTGTAGACATCATTGGAGTATGTGGAGAAGAAAAGACAGTTTTTACAAAAGCTTTACATGTCATCTTTATGTATGTGACACAAGCCAGCCAAACCAAGGAATTACACTGTTAACATATGTTCCACTGCCACCCTCTTCTACTCATGGTGGTTTTATGGCAGCTTTAGGTGCTGATATGAAGTGATCCTGCTCAGTTTGACAAAAAGCCGTGCGTAGGCCAAGACTTTCAAGTGCTATAATGTTTCYGACTGCTCGGCTTCAGGCAGGTCTGATTTTTTGGAGGGCACCCAGGGATTCAATGCTCCAGTCAATTCATCTGTAACCACTCCTGATTTGAGTCAACACACCAGCTTGGCTGTTGCTCAGGGACACACATTTTCATTCCTCAAAATCCTCTTCAGTGATCTGATTCATGCTTGCTTGTGTATCTGTACTCCCATTCAGGGCTGTGCATCTTTTCTGTTACAGAAACAGAAAAAGAAATAACTTGGTTTGCAGTAGAGCAAAGGCAAGGCTCTACATTGCTAACTCACTGCTGAAAATCTCCAGAGTAATTCTAGAGAAGGTCTAGACATGTAATTCCTAGACAATTCTATGTACAAAAGAAATACAAGCTTGATCCTTTTAGTGTTCATGGATGGAAAGTTGAAAAGATAAGTACATAATATTATTAGTTCTTCCCACCCGAATTGTTCTACATGGCATCTTGGAAAACTATTATTTGTATGGCATTTCAGTAGCTTTATATGTATTGGATTCATGAGAATGTAAAAAGCAGACTTTTTTTCTGCAAGCCTGAGATGAATAAATTGCTCAAATCACAGTATCTATTACTGCTTTCCTCCTCAGCTTGGTTTTACTTTATTTTACCAGTTATAGCAGATGCCCCTAATAAAGCAATCATAAGCAGCTAAAAAATAACCCTATATGGTTTCATGGGTCTGTGAGGAAAGAAAGGGAGCAGTCACATGCTTCTCCAATACAGGCACTTGAACTTGCAGCTGCTGGTTCATGAAGGCTGATGTTACTCAGCACTGATATGGTATTTTAAGTTTGCTTCAGCCTTAGAGAAATAGGAGAGCCCWGGTTTCCAGCTGAGTTTATTATTTGCAGCACGTCTCCAGCACTGTTACTTGGTGGCCCTGCTGCAGATGAGGAAGCAAGGGATGAAGTGCTTTTTCCCAAAACTACAGTGAAGTTTGTGAGCAATCCCACTGCCCAAGCTCAGCCCAGCAGCCAAGAACAAGGCCACCCCTTCCCTCCCATGTCCCCAATGTACAGTGGGAAGAAGCTGAAGGACCTGGGGTGGTGATGAGGGAGATGTTATAAAGACTCAACGTACATATTGKGTGGGCAGCTTTGGGGATTGTGTCTGCCGTAGGCAGCCAAGAGGAACAGGCAGAGATCAACTAGGAAAAGGTCACCAGGAGAGGTTGTTTTGAGAGGTGGTCTGCAAGGAATGGGCCAGGACATTGTTCTGGGACATGGGGGATCAATCCATAAAGAAAAATGGGGAAGAGATGGAGCAACATGASCAGACCAGAGAGATGGTTCATCTTTGGGGAGGCATATGTGTGTGTGAAACAGAGGGATATGAGTGACTTGGGCACACCATCCCATCCAGCAGCCCTGTGAGAAGTACCTGGTTGCTGTATCCTCCTTGGCTGAACTGAGCTCTGCCCAAGCCTCCCTGGCAAGGAGGTAGAGGGTAGCCATGGGGTGAGACCTGCCTTTGGGAGACATGTGGTGCCCAGCTGGGGCCGCATCACATCACATCACATCACATCACATCACATCACATCACATCACATGGCTAGGAAGCAGCTGGTGAAGTCACAAGTGGGGAGAGAGAGCGAGCTGGGGAGCTGCTGCCACTAGGATGTAGGGGAGGATTTATGGCTGGAAGCACAAGGAGGAGCTGTGAGGGGGCTGGAGGGTGGGCAATCCACTGACTGCAGGAGGGAGCGAGAGGAGGGAGCAAAGAGGCACAGACAAAGGAAGAGAGTGCAGGGAGGAAAAAGGGAGGCCAAGAACAGAGACCCTCAGTCCTATGGCAGCTGAAGAAGCACCTCTTCATGCCAGGTCTGGGACAATGCTGTATGCTGGAGCCAATCCACATCTTTCCAGTCACTGCTCCTGCTTGGTGATGCTCACACCCCATGCTGCCACCTCCCCTTCTCCTGCAGACCTGCTCAGGAGGTCCCTTTGAGGGGCTGATTGAGGGAATGGTAGCGAAAAGCTCACCAGCTCTTTCTGAGTGTGCTTGCAAAAGACAATTCATATTTTTTCCTGCACTTCATTCCCACTCTCCAGAGAAAGCATTTTTGAAATACTAAAATCCGCTAAGCATGATCTACATAAGATCAGTATAGGCTTGACACAACATAACAACGGTAGCCATGACACTGAGGAGTCCACAACATGTTTTACAAGAAGATTTCCTCTTAAAGACATTGCAGTGAGTCAATGGTTTCACACAGATATTTGCTTACAATGGCTGGAGGTTCAAGTTCAGGCTTACTTTGTTCTACTAAATTACAGAACAAAGACTCGGCTGGTTGCTTAGTGAAATAATCTGTAATAGATACTGTAGGACTGACTTTTTGTGTATATATGGGCATTACAAATGTGGGGTGGAGACTAAACACCCTTTCCCCCAAAATCAAGTAGAATATATTCTCATCAATCACATGGGAATTACCAAAAAGCTGCAGACGTGTTCATGAGACAGGAGATGTCCTCAGCATTTTAAACAAGAAGCAGATGCAGAAGAGATGGCATTGATTCTCTGTGATCCAAACCAGTTGAGTGTGGAGGAGCCAGTGGAGCTAATAATATTAATGAAGCAGCACTCAACAGAACAGAGCAAGATGCTCCAGAAATCTTTGTAGCGAAGGGAATATGTCCAAAGGACTGAAAACTGTTATGGTATCAGCATTTTCTCCTCTTGTGAGAGGAACTACTCAGTCTGATCTGTTAGTGAGTGTCTCGTTACATTAAAAAAATCACTGTTAACAAATATCACTGTTCATAACATCTAAGTGCTTCATTAGTAACATAATATATTAAATGTAGAATTACATAACTAGTAAACCTTGAAAATATCAAGTAAACATTCATTACAGCAAAAATTATRTAGGTCTGTCATCTTCATTACATCAATTAACTTTTCAATTCCATTGCTGACTTAGATGTGCCTTCTTCATCTGTTTGCAAAAAATTACTTTAGTTCAACTACTTAAAACTGTATATAAGGACCAAAGGTTTCTATGTGTATAGAGGAGCTTCTTAATGCATATAGCAACACTCGATAAATAAAAACATCCCACTTAAACACCACTTTACTCCTTAGGTCTCCTGGGTAAGCCAGGCATGGACAGAAAGTTTCCACAAAAGATTTAGTTTTTACTGGTTTGAAAGAAATGTCTATTACCTTTAGATAGCACAGTCTGTACTACTACAGTGAAAGATGTCACACATCCTCAGCAAATACTGAAGTCACTCTGAARCAGCAGTGAAACCAGAAGCCGGAAAAAATTCAAGTCTCATGTCTTTATCACCCCCTTTCTTCTCTCAAAGTCAATGAATACAGCCCTTCATTTAGGAATGAGAGAGACTCACAGTTAACTCAAAAGGCCTGTCACAGCTGCAGATATTTTTTCCTTTCATTATTTAATTACTAGGGAAATAGTCTTCCTCAAACTTTGCATGAGCAATGAATCAGTTGGCCATTGTGGRAAAAAAAAAATCACTGTAGTAGATCATTAATCTCATTACATTCTGGGATCAAAACTTCTCATCTGCTGTAGCTGAGCCTTATTTCCAATCCATCCATCTTACTAATCAACCTTTTCGTTGCTTCTGATCTACTATGTGATAACATCTATGTGTTTAAAGGTTTGATTTCTCCTCTAGAGCCTCCTACTCCTTCTAAGTTGTTTATAGTTAATGTAGAATCCTGCAGCCTCCTTAACTGCTTGACAGCAAGTCCCTTGTGCCCACCTTGTGTTTATTCTTGTACCCATCGTGCTGGAAGGGCAGGACTGCCATGGTGTTCCATTCTCCTCAAGAAAAACAAACCTTTCCTAATTTTAGGCACTGAGAAAATTTAGTCTTTGTCTTTCTCCAAAAAAGTTTCTTTTTGGTGTACTGAGTCAAATTGTGGATGTCTCATTCTACCCCTAGTTTAACCATTTACCCATGCTCTGCCTGTTCTCATATACTGGGCACACAGGAGGACATTATAGACTTGGATCTTTAAAAATAAAATCTTTCGGTTTTCAGATTAGTTGGCATGGGAATATTTCTTACAACAAAGCCATAACACTCTTAGAAGTCTCAGCAGACACCCGAGATATCTCCTGATGCCTCTTCCAAACCTAAAATAGAAAACAACCCAGATATAAGCCTGGGTCTCCTGTGAGACTTCACTGTTAGTTTAAATGTTATTTTCCCAAATGCTATTAAAATATTAAAAACCAATAAAAAAATCAGTAAGGCTCTTTGAAGAGCCAAGAACTATCGTATATACTCAAAATGTAAGATTTCTACAAAGAATATGAAATCTAGGGAAACTTTTTGCAGCTTCAGAGATTATTTTCTGGTGCTGCAGGTCTAGTGTGATAAATGGGCAGACTGCTTTTGCTGGGAAAATGTTAACCTTCATGACCAGGAGAACATCACAAGAGAGATGGTGTTTGTGCTGTTGCCATACACTTGATTTGGTTGCTATTTTTTTGTCTTGAGCAAGTTTAAAACATGTACTCCTCTCCCCAGCTTTGCTGTGAGAATTGCTTGGTGTTTGGCTTTTACAGTGAGGATAAACAGGGGCACACCCTGGCCCTCCTTGATAAGAGAAATGGAAAATCTAAGTTTGATGTTTTGTTAATGACTCTGAATATGAACTTGGGTAAACTGCTGAAAAGTAAGCTAGCCCCTGCAATGCAGTGACTATTTCACACAGCATCCTGAATTCTGCTCTGCTGCTGTTATCCTGAGTGGCTTCTGGAAAAGCAATACTGTCTGATGCAGTCCAGTTTTGGAAAGAGTTCTGAAGTCTGCTTTACAAACCCTCACTGAAACAAAGAACAATACACAACCAAATGAAATGTAGTGCATTGGTTAAGTAGAGTAACATGTTGAAAACAAATGAAACCATCTGAAAAGTGAGTTGAACAATTACTTCCATTCTTCTTTTCTAAAAATCATTGTGTACAGTAGAGTAGCATCTTGAATAGCTAAGTGCCTCTCCAATACAACACACAGGCAAAACAAGAACAGTCCTTCAATATTAAAAGGATTCCTGCTATGTCACATCATGGTGCCTGCATGAGCTGAATTCAAGACTTTTTATTGTTAAGAGGCACTACCATTACACTACATTTTAATATGGATCTTTGCCAACAATCATAAATAAAACACTCACTCATAAACAATTCCTCAAGGCAGTGTGTCAGATGGTATTTCATTTAGAAAAAAAGCTTGCTGCAATGTAGTGGAGTACCATAGGCCATGGCTGGTTGGGGCTTTCTTTCCCCTGCGGATCGCTAGGTGTTTTGTTGGTTCCCAAAAGGCTTTTTAGTTAATGTATGCTATGCCTACCAGAAGATCCTTCATGCTAATGGATGGAAAGTTCACAGCTAAAATGTAGAGAAAATCAGTGCCATTTTCAAGAGCTGTCTTATGTGGGAAACCTGTAAAAGCTGTGAGAAGACAGAAAAAACTCTAAATGAGTTACAGAATGGTGACAAGAAAAAAATTAACCTGTGGTAAAATTAAAATTGGATTTGCCAAATACCTTTAAAGATTAAATCTGTAAATTAAAACATATTCAAATATACTGATCCCTGTTATGCAAATTCTGAAATTTTCATGAAACCAAAACTATGATACAGTCTGTGCATGGATAAAATAACTGGACAGCCTTTCTCAAATTCAGCAAGAAGCCTGTGAAATAAAAGATGAATGTCTCTCTGTTTACTAGACTACTGTGGTGGTCATAGTAATAAAGAGTTTTAAAAGACTTTAATTTTTTRAGTAACCTTCTGTATTTCCTACTCTCTGGACTACTCCCATGTTCTCAGCAATTTGCAGCTCGCCACATACATTGGGAAGCATAAGGCTAAATTACTTTTACAGAAAGCTGCATTTAGTAACTCATTACACAGCTGACATCACTGAAACAAAAGTTCAGTCATGTAGRGATGTAGCAAAGGTTATCATGCAGCACATTACTAATATACTGGGGGGAAAGATTATGTCAACTGCCTTCTAGTGTCCACATCCAGGATGCAATCTCCCCAGGGAATAAACACTCGTGGCAAGCACTGAAACTCAGAAATCTTCACAAAGCTGTTTGCAATTTGCAGCCAAACCTGTCCACAAATGCTGGGAATAAGCACTGCAGTCCCTGACAGCACACAACTCCAGACATTTCCATGGGGGAAGTTTAATCTACAAGGATGTAGAAATATAAAACAAAGTATTGCTCAAAGTAACTGTTTGTCAGATCACGTGCCTCTAATTTGGTTTCCAGTGACATTACACAGCTGCAGCCAATGGCTTCCAGCCAGGCCCAGCAGTCACTGAAGTTCTCTTTTGTTTAAATTTAGTATCTGAACATGTTTTGCCCATCATTAAAACAGAGAGTAATTGCTCAAAAGTGAACTGTAGAAGTTACAACTGCAAAGAACTTATTAGGTCACCTAGCCCCATCCTCAGAGCAATGTAGGATTGAAAACACATTGTTAAAAACAAATATTGAACAGAGCTGTGTTTGTTTTCCTTTTTTTTTCCTATTCCTTTTTTTCCTTTATTGTAATCATTATCAGTATATTCAAAAGTTTAAAAAACAACCACAAATGCCAGTGTAAACATGCTTCAGGTATATAAGTAATATAAAGTATTGCACATACAAAAGTCCTATGTTCAGTATCTCCTTATGGTGCTATTTCATCAGAGTTGTGCAGACGACATCACTGCAATAAGAGCTGCTGATCTTATTTCTGAAGCTGCTACACATGATAATTAAATATTTACAAAAGCTGGAAGCTTGCTTTTTTTTTCATGGAAGGATAATTTTGCCTGGAATGCATGGGATACAGAGGTGTGCAAATATGGGACAGGCTTGCTTTGTGGTGGTATTCATCAGCTGATCCCTCTAATCTACAAGGGATCAGCTCAAAATCATTCGGGGGAAGGAGTCTGTTAATGGTTTTCTGGGGGACTGGGAAGTGGTCAGGTCTCCCCATCCTTAGAAAATGGACGTGCTTGCTTCTTTGAAGCACACAGGTGCTTCACCTCTGTGTTYGGAGGCACGAGTCTCCTCTCATTAAGTCTCATGGGCACACTCCATCTGATAAGCTAAAGACTCCATAAAGGTCTTCTTGCAAATTTGCCTTAGATATGAAGATGTAACACAGCTCCTGCTTGGATTTCCAAGGTCAGTCTGAGTGCAAGAAATGATAAAACTGTAAAATCTCGTGTCAGACTGACAGAACTGATAGTGTCTCATGACTAATCCTATCTTGAAGTATTAGGAAGCAGAAGGGAGGTTGTCTAAAAGGAGCAGAGAAGTGGCAAGATGAGATGGATTGGAAAGAAAAGGAGCTCAGGAGAAGGCAAATGGTGCGTATGTTTCATAAAATGAACAATCCCTCCTGAAGTTTACACAATATAGCCAATTTCACACTCACAAGCAGCACTGGAAGACTCAAGCTTTCACATACAAATTTGCACAGAGCAGAGCTTAGAGCCCCTGCTGAGATAAAGACTATTTGTTAATAGAAGGGAAAGAATGAAACATCTCTTCTTCAGAATCCTAAACCCAGAAAAAAAATAACAAGTACCAAGTGTATATTTTCACTCTTTACCTCAAAATATCTTTCCTTCTTTGTTCATGCTTGTCCGGCTGGCATCCTATTTTTCTGCATAAATACAAATCCTGTCACACTTTCCTGCAAGACTTTGCTTAAAAAATAATTATATTAGGCCTTAAACTTTGCCAAAATGAACACTTTTAAGATGCTGCCAGCTTGTAGATTGTAAAATAAAAAAGGCAAAGATTTCTTTAGGTGAACAATTATGACAGTAGCCATTCCATTTTAAGAGGCAATTTCAACAAAGTAACAGGGCAATGGCCAAGAAAATTTACCCCAGCGCCAAACCCCCCAAGCCTTTTCAATATCACCAGTGTGGCTGTGATAATTTACAACAGTGTTTCAGAAATTACTGTATCCTGTGTCAGTATACAGGTGTCAGCCATCAGCAAAGCAAGGACAGGGTAACTCCTCCCTACTCTAAACTGTGTATGGATTTAGTTATCAGAGTGTGATACTGCCAGCTCTGGGCTGAAAGAGATACAACGTGTACTTGTTTATCATATGTCTCATCTTGTAAAGTGTTCCATAAATCTTCTGCTTTCCAAAACACCTTGTAGCCACGAAAGTTGTGTTCTGTGTGTACAATGGGTTTACTTTTCTATTTACATGCAAAGTAAGTACATGATTTCTATTATTTTTTCCTTTCTTCTCTCAAAATCTATGTTATGATTATATCAGATACTTATTCCCAAAAGGTGGAAAAATAAATAATTGTGCCCCATCTATAAAGTTATTTATAGACTACCTTTGCGTTTCTGAAGTACTTTCACAGTACTGATACATTGCTTGTCTCCCTGAGCCATAATTTCATACAAGTTCTTATTCTTAGGGAGGTTTCAAAGGTTTTCTGCATGATACAGTAGCATTCAGAAGGTTTGTCCTGGTTCATCTTCTAGACAATACAGCAATGAAGGCATTCTGTCCTTGAGAGATTTGATCTTGTTCTGGAAGCATCTCAGTACACCACATGTGTTCAAAAGCATCTGCTGAAACATAGCCTGACTAGAATATGGGATAAACATTCTGTTCAGTGGCGAATATGTTTATAAGGCAGKGATAAAGCTGCTTTCTTTGGCAAGGATGGCCATCATGTGGCATGTTCTCAGAACGTTGCATAGATCAGATTATGACACCATGTCACTTGCAGGTACAAAGGAAGACTGGTGGAAGGAATCCTTCATTTAATCCTCATTGTGTTTCTAGTCTCAGGCAGAATTCTGACTTGAACTGCCACTCTCTTCCTTTATGCATCAGTAGYCTTGTTATTTGTCAGCTGTTGTCGGTCAGCCATGTCATCTTGAGGAGGTCTAGCTCTGTCAAAGAAGCCACACTGCAGAAAATAAGCAACAGAAACAAAGGTGTCATGTTAAGACAACCACAGGGAGACTCAGCTGCAGTTTGATTTTTCACTCAGGCAATCTGAAAGGTTGGACACAATGTATGGCAGGCTGATAGACTGTGAAGATATTTTATTTCTGTCCAAATAATTCCCTATGAAAGTTTTAGGTGCAAGGCATGGAGTTCCAAAGTATAGCTTTAAAAATCCAAATTATATGAAAGATGTCTTTGCAAGAGATGTAAAGTTGGTCTGAATGCTGATACGGATTGATGCTGGTGAGAAATCTGCTCATCTCAGTTCAGCAAGACGCTCATTCAGAAAAGAGATTTAGATTGACAAGAAGTAATAAGAGAGGTGTAATATGTGTTGAAAAATGTGCACAGGACAGTGTTGTGACCTAGTCTAAAGATCACTACAGATGAGATTCCTCTCACCTTATTTTAACTGCCTAAAAGTCACTCTTATAGTTGAAAGGTTGAAAGTTCACCAGAGGTCAAAGGAAGGTACCACCAAAAAGTAATTTCTCTTATCCTTGCATGTTTTAGACACAGCTTTTTGCTGCTGTTGTTACCTGACTACATGAATTTGGGAAGTTAGCATAGGCTGTACACCTAACCATAACCTTTAGGCAGCTAAAGACAGATGAGCCATATCCTAAATTAAGGAATTATTTCAATCTTATTTTTAATATGGACTGAGAGGATGGCCAAAAGCTACACTGGCTCCCTGTAATATAGCGGTTTCCAGTAACTCGTCTTAAAACTTGTGAAGGGAGTGTGACAACCAATGCAGAAATAGAAAACTTTGAAAAACAAAATATATTATATATTCATATAAAAGGAAATCTTCTAAAAATTAATTCTCAGAAAAGGGAGTGTTGTTCCATGCGGACAAAAACTGGAAATTCCYGAATTATTCAGAGAAAACAAAGTTAGAGTAACATCTTTTTGAACCTAAACATCCTGAAATAGAGGATCATAGGTCTTGGGAAACAGAGGCAAACTCTGTATGCCCATTTATAACCAGACTTCAATAATAAAGGAGGACTTTGAAAACAAGTTCCCTGCATAAAGGTCAATGACACTAGCATGTCAGAAATGCCAAAACAAAAAAGACACGTGTATTGTTGCTTTTGTTCCAAACTGTTAAAGACCAAAAAACTCCAGCCTCTCTTTTTATCTGTTAGTATCTTCCAGTATTTTTCAGGCTTTTTTTAAGGAAACAGGAACAAAAATAAAGCAACATACCTTCCATAAAGCTAGGGTCAGCAGAGCTAGTACTAGTAGTCCAAGAAGTATGGCTAGTATTATAACCCATAAAGGGATCTCAAAGGAGACATTTGGGGTGGACCAAATGACAGATGTTCTGATCTGCAATGAAAAGAATACATTTAACGAACAAAAATGAAGAAGTAAGCAAATCTGACAGTAGAATACAGAGGTTAGAAGCACTGACTTCAACAGCATTTTGCAGATCAGAAAGACACGTTGCCTGAAATTCGCCCATGTTGGCTTCATTTATTGTAATTTCCTTTCCACTTGTTCATAATTACTAGAAATGGAATTTGCACATACATAAAAGTCTTATCATACCAGACATAGGAATTATTTTCCCATAGTACAGATTGGTAAAAAAATGCCCTTCTGTGCASATGCTTCAAGAACATTCAAGAAGCAAAGTTCTGCTCACATGCACGCTGGTACAGCTTAGGCCACTACACTGAACTAGACTGAATTACTCCTCAACAATGGTTGACTTCAGCCCAAACTCTTAATTCAAACCACAGTAGATACCAGCTACATTTTTCTTATTTTAATTTCTGCTGACATACTTTTTTYCCGATGATTTGCATTTCAGCTAAGCAGCCCAAAAATGAAACTCAAGCAGCATGTATTGTCCTTGTGATAAAGCCTAGTGCACAGTATGATATTATGTTCTTTAAAAGAAGCCAAGCATACAGACTATAACCTAAATGGGAAACAAGCATGAAACACACTCTCTCATTGTCTGAGGCTCTACAAAGCAGCAGATGTTAACATCAGCTATCAAAGGTTTTAATTGACTTGGCAAACTTCTCTCTTTAGACCTTCATGTGGACAAAGGGTAATAACAACCCTTCTGTTTTTCCCCTTTTGGGGACATCCACACTCTCCTCCTCACTCTCCCTTCTGTACATTGTACAAAATTTCTTATATGCTCTCAGACTCTGCTTGGAAGGCTCCTCAGTCTCACTGAGTATTTGCTCTGTCCCTGCTGCTCCCAAGTGGGAAGGAATGAGTTTGAGCTTTCCTTAGCTCTTCAGCCACAACTACATCCCTTCAATCTTAGTTTCTCAAACTTTTCTCTTTGTTGTTAGCCTAGGAAGTTATTGCTCTCTGGGGTTTTTTGTTGGACCTCTCTTGTCTACTCCTAAGTCTTCCTTAAACAGGATAAGTATGTGACAGATGGCAGTTATTTGCTTTATGACAGGATGAAATCAGTTTGCAAAGCAACTGATGACACAAACTCTCAAAAGATCTTCCTCTTCTGTGCTCAAGATTTAGCTAGGAAATCTACTCTTCTTAATAAGTGTCTTGGCAATTGCCCAGTCCCCAGGCTGCACTCATTGTAAATTGTCTTTCCGCGTTGGATTTTTTTTTGCTATTACCGTAGTGATTGACGCACCTGAAATTGAACACAACGCTGATTTCTAATTAGTTCATTCAAGGAACAGCAGCCTAAGTTTGAAGACCAGACAGGACTCTCTAGTTCAGCTCAAAACTTTCTATTCCTGTGTCTCTCACTTCTCTCCTTGAAGATGGCAGATTTCATCCTTTCTGCAACAGCCAGTACTTTCCTCTCTCACTTTTTCTTGTGATCAGCATTCTTTTACAGACTTCTAATTCTGCAAGCAGCAGTAGATCTGTCTCCCAGCTACTGTCACACTTGATTGGAAGACACTTTTGAATAGTCCTTTCCACTTCATCTGTGCAGCCAACTGCTCCCTACTCTGACACAGAGCTTACAGAGATGGCAGTATGGTGAGCTCTACTGATGCATGTATTTTTTATAGTATCCCCCACTGGGAAACAAAAAGTAGGGACAAACTTGCTATGTGGGACACCATTTGCCTTCTACTAAAGCTTACACTGAGGATTACACAGAAAATTCCAAGACACTGCCCAGTCCTGGTGTTTGCACTTTAACGTTGGCCTGTATTCTGAAGATGAAGTACTTGCAGTGCTGGCCATACCATCGTTGATCTAACAAACACAGCTAACACACATTTCTGGAGCAGCTGTAAATAGTTATAACTCTACAATATTTCAAAAAGATAACATCTACAAAGAATAAATATGTGAGCTTATTAAAGCAAGAAAAAATTCTTTTAAGGCAAACAGCATTAGTAAAACAACTCATGAAATCTCACCCCTGAGTCCCAAGAGATATCCTGATGGTGTGATCAAGTGATCAACCATGCCAGCGCAGGAATATCATTCCCTTTCCCTGCCTTCTCTTTGGGTTGCTTCTTAACCACTGCAAAATTTCATAGGCTTTCTGTATCATTAGATTCAGCAAGAGCAGTGCTCCTTTAGTAAGGATAAAACGTTTTTGAATAGCTCTGCCTGTGTCTCGGAGTGGCATCAAAATGCAAGGGCAGGGAAAATGAGAAGAGGGTCATCTGAACTGTCTGCAGAGATTCTTCCTGAGAAAAGCCAGTTAAGGAAAAAGATGAATTCAAGTAAAAGGTTAACTGACCAGGAAGAACAGAAAGGATGTAGTTACAATAGGCTGCATGAAGCCTGCAGAAAACAATGAGCTCAGCTGTCCAAGGAAGAAAGCATCTCCCTTCTACTGCTTGAAAATCATCATGAATGCTGCCCTGAAGCAAGCCTGATCACATACAGCTCAAGAGTTGGGAAGCGCTGATGAAAATTCATGGGCCCCAAGACAGCACAACTGGATTGATTCAGAAAACCCCAACTCATTCACAACGTGCACTTCCTCTGCTGGCAAACTGAGGTACTACACACAGGAAGTTACTAATTTTAATTATTGTTTAGAAAGGACCTGACACTGTCAACATACAGATTGCATAGCTTAATTATGTAAGATTTGAGCTTCACTGCAGTTTCTGTTCTCAAGATTATCACTTGCCTGAGCATGTTGCTGTGAAGCTGGAGCACTAAACTGAAAGACCACTTACCAAAACCATCTTAAAAAATATTTCTAAAACAACAGCAAAAAAAACCAAACAAGGCAAGCAGTGCTTTCTGTTGTCTCAAGTTTAACAAAATGACTGACTCCATTTTACAGCAACATCAAACCACAGGAAGGATCCATTTGCATGCAAAGATTTTATTTTGTCATTTCTGGTACAGATAGCTTCAGCCAAATTCCTAGGTGGCATAATGTGAGTAAGACAAATACAACAGGAAATGGGAGTCAGCATCGCTGCTTTGGGGTGGACTGTAGAACATCAGCAAAACAGAACAAAAAGACTCTGACAAGCTGCTGGCAAGTACAGATGGCTTGGCAGATGGACAGTTGTYCCAGTTCTGCCCAGGATAGGGTTAATTTTTGCATTAGCCTGGAGCGGTCATGGCCAGGACCTAAAGGTTACTCTATACCACCTCACATTGCTGGAGGCGGGGGAAAGGAGTCTCTTCTGAAGTTCCTCCCAGTCGAGTAAGTGTGGCAGAGGAAGCCATCAGGTATTGTCTGTTGTCAGGGAGCTTCCCTGTGGATCTTTCCTTTCTTGTACCCTCTGTCATTAGAATTGCTGCTGTTACTGTTAATTTTCTTATCTCATTGCTGTTTCCTGTAAACTGGTCTTATCTCAACTCGTTATGTTTTGTGCCTCCAATTATCCTCTCCATCCCTTCAGGAAAGCAGGGAGCGAGCAAGTGGAACATTGTTTGGAGAGTCACAGTGGGAGTACTAAACTGGGGAGTACCATTCCTAAACCATGACAGCAATCTACTGAAATTGTACATCCTGAATATAGAAATTATCAGAGTGGGCAAGTACTTCTCTAGGAAAGATTTCTGCTTTACAGATTTCTTCAGATAGTATTTGACTGAACCACATCTGGTTCCTTGGGCACTAAGTCCACTTTAACTCAATCTAAGGTGATTACTTCAGCATCACAGGTGCTGTCAGATAGGGGTGAAGTAAGCTGCTGCCTGGTGTTTGGGTCTGAATAGCTCATAGGGCTACCTACTGATTGTACAGGAGCAAAGCAACTACACTCTTAATGTGCACCAGTTCACTGTTCAAAATTAGGTAGGGTCAATCCAGAYTTCAAAGCATGTTTCAGATCCTCCTGAAATCAGTGGAAACAGACTATTTCCTTAGGGCTGGTGGATATAATTAGGTTTTGGATAAAACTAACAGTAGTGTATGCAACTACAAGTACCTATGTCGCCCTTCCATGCCTTCTTTTATGTGCCACTTCCTAGGTGTTTGCTGTATTTGTGTGTTATGTTTTCTTTCGTCTTAGGCTATGAAAAAAATAAGGCAAGCTAGCTCTTCTGATATGTATAAAGCACCTATCAGCATGGATCCAGATAAAAACACGTGGAACTTCCCGAGGATGCTAATCAGTTATGAGTGGTGTAGCAGCACTCAGCCTTTCTTGTGCTGCCTGGGTTCAGAATCCTTTATCCCTTCTTCCTTCTGTCGTTCTGCCTTTATAGACAGTTGACTTGCAGTTTAATTTCAGTAGCTCAGCTGGAGCTTGACAAATGTTGAAACATAAACAACAAACTGTAATCTTATAGAAGAGCAGAACATCATGTTTATAATCCTTAGATTATCAGCAATGAGCAAAACAGACAGCAGAAATTAGGTCTATCCTGTATCAAGCAGAATGCTGCTGCAAAGCTGGCACATCTCTCTTCTCCTTCAGCCTGAGTGCAGCCAATGCTAATAAAATATTTGCTTGCTAAAATCTTGAAACCATCCTGTCGCACCCACACCCCTTTTCCATGAATCCTTCTTTGTCTTATGTTTTGAAAGCAAGAGAACAGTTGTGCTAAGTACTTGAGATTTATTTCCTGAGCAGGGGATTATTAGTAGGCATCAGTCTCACTCTGGCCTGTGTGCATTACCAGCAGAATATAATGCCCCTGGCCTGCCACCCTTTATACTCTACAAAAAGACTTGCAAGGCTCCTAATGCAATTGCTGGTGAACAGTTTGACACTGCAAGTCCTGAACACCCACAGAGTTGAGGCAGAAGCTGGAGGGGAAGAAAGAAAAAAAACCTCCCTTCAGTTTTGTCTGCCTTGTTTCACAATTTTCACAGAGGACTGTCCCTCCTTCACCCCATGCTGTCCACAACGGTTTTACATATGATTTTGATTTAAGACAAGTTTGTATTTTCAGCTTGGATTTCTGTTGTTCTCCATGTGGTAGGTTTAGTACTGCAGGATCAGAGCCAGGGAATGTTTCCATCTAAGGTGGCCAATATGAAGAAGTGGAATTTTTACACAAGTGTTATATGTTGACACTGTTCTTTAGATGTGTGTTGGTTTTCCTCTCCATTCAGGACAAGACTTTATGCTGAACACAGAAAACAGTGCTTGCTTCTATGTCAGGTGGGTGAAAAGCACAGCTCACAGAATTGAGAGGAGCCATCTGACACTGCTGAACGTCTCACATCTTTTGTATGCAAAGGGTGCCAAAGAATGCCAGCTGCCTCAGGCACTGAGATGAGGGTGAAGCCAACCCAAGAGATAAGGACAGAACCTTTGCTGCTGGAAATAAAATCCATGCTGGTATTAGCACAGATGCCATCTGATAGTCTTAACTTCATAACCCCTCTTGTGGTTCCATGAAAGTCACTTGTTGCTTATGAAAGTGTTCCTATCGGGGGGGCTTTTGTTTTCCTTTTTCAAAATGTGCCACAGTTGAGCACATTGTAAGTGGATAAAAGCATTATTAGGTTTTTTGCCACTGTTTTTTGTACAGTTTGGATTTTGCTTCTGATTTTGGTGTTACTCAGTGCGTTCAAAATAGTCTTTGATTCCTCTGGAAGGGAACACAAAGCAGAGAGGAGCTGTAGTAAGCTGCTGGTTCACTGGCAGTTCCGTATGGATAGACGGGAATTAGGTTTGACTGGTGCAAACTTCCAGCACCTATTTTCAGAATTCAGTGCGTGCTAGTGGAATTCTCATGAAATTACTTTTTTTTCTCTCTGGACCTTTAAAAGACATACTTTAAAATATAAAAATAACTTTTCCATCATTTATTCTGCTACTTGAAGAAACAGTAGCTAAATTCATTATTATTCTAGTGCTACTACTTTTACTGCCCATGATGACCTTCCTTTAGTCTTCAGCAATTTTCTTCACAGAGGCTGACAAACAGGAATTCTTTTGTACTCCTACATGGCCCCATCCAAACTTTGCAGCATGATGTCCTTATATGTTCTGAAAAAATGCTCAAAATAGAATGTAAAAGCTCCCTCGAGCTCGAAGTCACATTTGTATTTACACTTTACAAATGTTTATGCAAATATATTTCATGAGGAATATAAGCACATCGGAAACAAAAGTACTATCACCGTGTAATAGCTAAAAAAAATTAAAAGGCTTAGTCTGAAACCGGTTTTACTCACTGTCGGACACTAGTCAAACAGTTTAGACTAAAGGCACCCACACTGAAGATCCTATCAAACATTTAAGAAAAGCAATCATATTTTATTAAATTCCCAAACKGGGTCAAAAGTCATAAATTAAAATGGAGCAAATTGCTGCTTATTCTAACTTTGTACTTTTTGTAATAAAAAGTACTTTCACGTTGCACATGAAATTCACCGAGATAGTATTATTTACCATAATAATACTTGTAACAAAAAAAATGAAAATCTTCTCTTGGAAATCCAACCAGTCGTACAATACATGGTTGCAATTCCAAGCCTATCAAAATTACTATAAATACTATTATTGATGTCAGTGGATTCTGGTTTAAGCTCCACTAAATTTCACACTAATTTTCTGTTTGATGCATTTTCACTCTAATGTTTTAGTATAAAATACCAGATTTTCTTACATTTACATAACCTTTCACACACTTTTGTATCATGACCCTGTGTTCAATATCCATGTGTCCAAGGCCCATATTCCATGATGGTGGAAATAAAGCCCTCACTGCTGCAAATATGACTACATGACTGTGTCACAGGATGTGTACGGGACTATTCATGTCATTAAATCTAAATGGAAATATCAGCCTGCATAATTGAAACCCAGCACTGTATGAATTAAATGAAGGACATATGCTCTGTTCTTTTAAATATATTACCATCTCTATATAAACCTTGAAGTGTTAGCTGATTATTAAAGACTTTTGAAAACTAATTCTAAAAATATTTAAATCTTTCTTCTACTTCCACCCTTTCATTGTCTGAAAGAAAACCATAAACTTTGAAATAAATCTTTGCAAACTTTTAAAACACAAGCAGTTATCTTTTTCAGAAGGAGCAAAAATATTAAGCTTTGCCCAACTTCAAGGAAATACTTCTTCTTGCAAGTGGAACATCAAAGGACTGGTGCATATAACACATCAAGCTGTAGAGCTGGCAAGCATCCACTGCCATGTCCAGATATGAAACAACATAAAAGCGTTATCATTTTTCAACATTTTACAGTTGCCATTACAGGCATTTTACCGTAAATCATCTGCAGCATATAACAAGCATTATACTGGCTGGAGTAAGAGAATGAAATGCTTATCGGATCATTTGGTAGATCATCTGACACTTGTTGAGAACAGCAGGCTATCACCTGGTGTAAAGCACTTCAGTCCAGATGAAGGCCCCACTATCAACAGAATTCTGCACATGTGTTTCTGGTATGGAACACATGAAGCAAGAAAATAAAAAGAGCCTGAGTGTATCTGTCAGCTTGATGCCTTTGAACCTCTCAGGATGAATACTGCATTAAGCACCAATTCTCTCTGGTGAAATCTTGGTTCTGATGATGGAGGTTGGAGTCACTGTGCATATAGGACCAAGATTTTACCTTGTGTCTTCCCAGAGCAAGTATCAATCAACCATTCCACGAAGGCGTGTTCAAAACAAAACTTTATAGCCTGTATCCTCCAAAATATACTCAAAGTAAGTTATAAAATATATTATTCTTTTGGTTTTCTATATAAGCAAATATTCTGTCCTTACTACTACATCTCAAGAGACTGATATGATGTATTTTCACCACAATTTAAATTGGCAAAGTCTGAACTGAGCTTACCTTTTAAAAGAAGGACTGTAACTGATAAATCTTTATAAAGATGAGAGAAAAAAGCCTTAAAATTTCAGATTACTCTTATACTAGAATCAGTTTTTGCACTCATATTTTACTTATTTCTATCACTAATGACAAAATAGAGTGAATTTTAATACTATGGTATTAGACACCATAAGAAACAAATTCCTTTAAAGTGCTCCCCAAACTCAATGCTTTGGCACCAGCAAACAATTGAATCAAACTTATGCCTCCAAAATTAATTTTTTGTATAGTACTCCAGGGCCACACAAATCTTGGTCTGCAAAAAAGGCAAGTATCTTAGCATCTATCTATCACATCTGTAGGGATTACCAAGTAAATTCATATCTTGCACTTGATGTGCTGTGAGGTGGAAACCCTGGAGAGGCATAAAGACCTTCCTGAAAATCAGGGTATCAAAGAAGCTTAATTCAGATAAGAGAGAAGTTGCTGTAGACAATACATAAGCTTGTGTGAGAGAACTGCTGACTGGAGAAGAGTGAGATCTCTAAACCTGACAAAACTATGATTTTGGATTTTGCATAAAAATTCCCTCTGGATTTTTTTTTACTGCAAACAAAGTAACTAGACACTTACTTTCACAGTTTTGTTTTCTTCTGGGTGAAAAATCCATCCTGATTGCAATAAAGCAGTCTGCACATTAGTGCAGCAACAAATTATTTCAGAATGTAATTAGAGTCATATATCATCAACTTCCACAGAAAGCAATATAGTTACTTCCTTTAGGTATTACTTCAGGAATTTACACTAGAAACACAGGAAAGACCAATCTCAATATTTTCATCTATAAAAACTTTCACAGCTGGGATCAGAGTGACCAAATAGATGTGCTTCACGCAAAGACATAATTTTCAGTTACTTACTGCTATGCTTCCCTCAGGGAGCTTTGCTGGTTGCACTTTATATGGCATGCTCTTAACTTCGAAGGAGACATTGGAAGAAAGACTATAGAGATCATTCTTTCTCTGAAATTACAGAAGAAAAAAAATTATTAAACCCCATGCTTATATTTAAAAGCATTATGAAAAATAAGCAGACAAAAAAACCCCAGAGCACTGATTTCATAAGGCAAAGACGGTTTCTTTTGGTGAAGAGTGCAGGAATACTGGGACGTGTACACTTCCATGAGATAAATGCAGCATAAAGCTGCAAAACAAAGGCCACGTGTTCAAAATGTGGAAGAAGGCTTGGATATGCAGAAAGACACATACAGTTGTTTCTCATATTGCTCTCTGAAGCTGGTGAGTTAGAAGCATGGGTGAAGTTTATGAGGTGTCTATGTTTTAAACCCTCTCCTCTGCTCACCAAGCTCAACAACCAACATGGGTATCTTGAGAAGAATTACAGGCCTATGTTGACACCAGGTTGGTAGAGCTTCCTGATAACATCAAAGGCATGGCTGTGCCTTCCTGTCAAAGAACAGTAATAGGAACAAGCATCTTTGCACTTCACTTACACAGAATCACAGAATAGTTTGGGTTGGAAGGGCTCTCTGGACATCAACTAGTCCAACTTTTCTGCCAAGGCAGAGTCACCTAGACCAGGCTACCTTAAGAAAGTGATTGATTTCCTATTGCAGTAGAGCTCAGAAAACCCATTCACCTTGCTTGTTTACTAAGTTGTGTCAATGTGAGAGGAATGTATAACAGCCATTGTTTAACTGGCCACCTAGTAAAATATTTATATAGCTGTCATTAAGCATTTCAACAAACCTAAAGATAGAAAACATAATGCATCTGTCAGTTCTCTGGGTATCATTTATACTTGATTATATTTATAAAACATTATTAGATTAGATTAGAATAGATTAGGCATTACCTTACCTAGTTCAGAATGACTAAAAAATGTTACATCATATAGCTCATGCAGTGACTTTTAATTAGTGCTTTCACCTCATTTGGTGCCAGGTAGGCAGTGACACACTACACCTGTGACCAACTGTGAGCCTCACTGCGCTGTTCTGACCTTGACAATAATCTCCCACTCTGTGAAAACTGCCCTAAATGCTGGCATGTCTGCTGGAAAAATGCCTGCCTGTATCTGTTATGAACTGACTTAGCACTGACATGTGGAAAGTGCATGTCTCTTAAAAGAAGGGTTGCAACATTTACTACAATGGGTACAAGTATTTTCCACACCCATATTTTGAATCCTGTTGATCTCTTGGCATCATCAATATCTAACTGGAGCTAGTTTTGAAGACTAGGTACGTCAGATATCAAGTAAATCCTTCAGTTCACTTTGAATTTGACATGTTTCAATTTCACTGAATGTCATTTTGCTACAGACAGAAGATCCTGTACTTGAACATCGTCTTTTTCTTTGTTTTTATCCCAAGGAAGAATGGCTGAATGGTTACCATGTTTTTCTGGAAGTCAGCAAATCTGTTTCTAATTCCATCTCTGCAACTGATTTTTTGGGTGACACTATACACAACTCATCTTGTATATCCCTTCCCATGCAAATTTGGGGTAGTGATATGGATCTCCTTTGAAAGTGCTTTGATATTCTCTGAAAAGCATTAGATGGTTAAGTGCTAATATGGTCAGTGGAATCCAGAGGGCTAGGAGTTATGACTGTTATATCCTTTTTCTATATTATTATTATTATTATTATTATTATTATTATTATTATTATTATATCCTTTTTTTGCTACCTGTCTTAATCCTTTCTGAAATATGATGACCAGATTTCAACACAATATTTGACTGATGATTTACAGAAACACAGAGCCTTGTAAGTAAAGCAGTCTTTCCTTTTGTCACCAGCTTCTTACAGACCAGTGTATTTGGAATATCGCTGTCACTTCCTAAATGCCCTTCTGCAAAACTTTCTCCTTCCTTCTGTTTCTCACACATTTAGGAGTTCTGCTCCATTGACAAGATTTGGTTCCTATGTGATTGTTCACCATATTTTCCTGGTTTTCCCTATAGTTTCCTGTTGCATCAAAGGCATAAACCCTCTTTGAGAATTGCCTTTCCCCTTTCAGTGATTTGTTGAGCAAAGACTGAGGTAAGAAGACTCCTTGATAATTTGGGCTACTATTTATTTCCTTCACTGATGGAGAAAGCTTGCTTTGTGAAAATGACCTGAAATAAGCATAACATAAACCTGGGAGCCAGCCTAGATGCAGTTGGATGACCATGGCCCAACTCAAAAGTTTTCACAGAGTTGCTGTGGTTGGAGGGCATGTCTGGAGATTGTTTGCACCAAGCACAGGCTCAGAGCAGATTCAACTAGAGCAGTATGCTCAGGACCATGTCCAGTTGGGTTTTGAATATCTTCAAGAATGGAAACTGCACAATCTCAAGAAGCAACCTATTCCAGTGTTTGACTACCCTCACAATAAAAAAGGTTTTTTTCTTATGTTTAAATGGAATTTCCTGTATTTCAATTTGTGCTTCTTCCTTGTTACCAGATATCATTGAGAAGACCCTGCAATGTCTTCTTTACTCTCTCCTGTCAGACGTTTATACACACTGATGAGATCCCTCCTGAGCCTTCTTTTCACCAGACTGAAYGCTCCCATCTCTCTCAGCCTCTCCTTGTATATTGAATGCTCCAAGCCCTTAATCATCATTGTGGCTCTTAGCTGGACTTGGTATAGTATGTCCATGTCTCACTTGCCTCAGGGAGTCCAGGACTGAACTCCAGGTCTGTTTCATCAGTGCTGAGAGGAAGAATTACTTCCCTCAGCCTGCTGGCAACTCTCTTCCTAATGCAGCCCAAGAGGTTGTTGACTTTCTTTTCTGCAAGGGCACACACAGTGGGCTCATGTTCAACTTTGTGTCCAGCAGGACTCCAAGATCCTTTCCTAGAACACTGCCTTCCAGTTGGGACCAGCTTGTACTGTTGCATAGGATTATTCCTTCTGTGGTACAGCACTTAGCATTTCCCCTTGTCACACTTTATGAAATTCCTGCCAACTCACTTCTCCAGCCTGTTGAGGTTCCTCTGAAGGGCAGTACAACCAATCGGTGTTTCAACCACTCCTTCCTTCCACTTTACTACCATCTGCAAACTATTGGGCTATCAGGTCAGTAAGCATGATTTCCCTTTCGTAAACCCACACTGACAGCTTCCAATCACCTTCCTGTCCTTGAGATGTTTGCAAATGGCTTCCACATTTTTTTTCTCCATCATCTTCTCTTCTCAGGGATTGAAATAAAGCTGACTGGCCTATAGGTCTCTGAATCCTCCTTGAAGACAGGTGTGACATTTGCTTTCTTGCAGTCTTCAGAAACTCCCCCCAATCACCATGAACTTTCAAAGATAATTGAGAAAGGTCTCACATTGTCATTGCCCCTCCCTCAGCACTTGTAGGTGTATTCCATCATGTTCCTTGGACTTTTGTATGTCCAATTTGTTTAAACATTCCCCTACCCTGATATTCTTCCACTGAAGGTAAATGTTGATGGCTGCAGGTTTCCTCTCTGGTTGCAGAGAGGCCTCGATTACTGTATGCAGATTTTACCAGTGAAGACAAAAGCAGTGGAAGCATTGAGTAACTCAGCCTTTTCTATGTCCCATTCACCAAAAGATCCATATTTTCTTTAGTCTTCTTTTGGCTGCTGATATACTCCTGGAAGCTTCCTTGATGCCCTTTAAGTCCCTTGCTAGGCTCAGGTCCTGGTGGGCTTCTACTTTTCTAACTCTGTCCCTGCATGCTCAGACACTCTCTATATTCCTTATCCAGCCCCTGCACTGGGTCAACTGACTCTGCTTCCACCTCTTTTGTGTTTCATAGAATCATAGAATCATAAAGATTGGAAAAGACCTTCAAGATGATTGAGTACAACCTTTAACTTATCACCAGCTTTGTATGTCTAAGTTGTACCAGGATGGTAAAACTCCAGTTGTCATGATGGACAATTCTTGAGCTCAAAGGAGGTGATTATGATCCTGTAGAATCAGTAGTTCTTCTGGACTTCTCTTTTTCCAGGATCATTTCTCATGGACTTCTTCTAAGCAGATGCCTGTAAAGGCTGCTCTCCTGAGGTCCAGGGTTGTAGTTCGGGTATTTGCCTTGTCCATTCAGTCTCCTTTTTAAAAACTAATATTCTCTGCAAATATGTGAGGGTTTACTAGTGATAAAAAGCCAGCACATTTATTGCCTTCTGGAACTCATTTGGCTATGCCATAATTTTGTTCTTTTAAAATATTGAGAGCAGTATAATGGTTATTATCAGAAAATTCAACCTCTCCCTGGGGCTTATACTAGGAAAGAGCAATACTAAAAAATCTGTCTCATATAACTACACAGGGATAATCAAATCAGCTCTTTAACACAGACAACATTGAATGAAAGGGAACTGCCTTTTCTACCAATAGTGTTTGAAATGAAAAATTAGACTTGGCAAATAAGTACTTTTATACACTTTTATGATGCGATCATCTATGAAATGATATTCAGAAAAATAATTTTCCCTTATCACATTAATTATTTTCCATTTTCACACTCAAGCCATTCTGCATGTTTTATTCTTCAGCACTAGATTCTTCCTCACACAAAATCCCAGCGTATTTCTGTGGCTGTGCATTCAGAAAAAAAGCCTGAAAAAAGCCTTATCTTTCCAATCCTAAGCAATTCATATTAAGCAGGATTCTGGATATAAGATTTATAAAAGTAGTCTCTAATGCCGAGAGCAGAATACGTTATATTACTAAGAAGTAAACATTAGACATTCAGCCTCGTTGGTTAAAGTACAGTAAAGGCATCAACTCTTGAAACCTCATATAAAGGAAACACAGCACTAATGGAAAAATAAAGTCTTTCACCTACTATACATGGCTTATTTCATTTTCAGCTTATATCAGCAACAAGAACATCAGAGGAGGGTGCTTCCTGTGGATTAATGCTTGGCTTGGGTTAATAAGCTTGGGTTGTGACCACAGCTATCAACCCTTGATTAGGCTCCTGGAAATGCTGGAATACAGGAATGGAGAATATAAAAGACTAGAGAGTATTTTCCTGCATTTACCGAATTACGTGTTTGTGGCAAAGGACTTTAAAACAATGACTGTGGTCAACATCGGTTGCAAACAGGATTCCTACTTGAACGAACACCTTGGAGATACAGGCAGCTGTCTTTCCCACAGCCTTTTTTATAATTCTCAAGCCAATTGTAAGAAACAGCATTTATTCACCGTATTATTTTTTAAATAGCATATGTTTAAATATTCACTGTTTACTGGAAGCTGCAGGACTTGTGGTTTGAAATTCAAGCTGCGGACTTAGTTATATTTCAGACGAAAGGGAAGAAAGAATTTGGTATTTGTGTCAGTGCTTAATGACCAACASTAGGGAGTCCAGCCCTAAATACATTGGCCTTTTGTGGTTCCCCTTGTGTTAGAACAAGCAGTACCTGATCTTGTGCTTGTTGCTGAGACAGTAGTTTGAAATATTCTGGGAAGCAGGCAAAACATGGCCATTCCCTGTGTTGCCTGGGTGGTAGATTCTGCTGGTGTATTTATTAAGGCTTCTTTCTCTCTACATGCTTTTGTTTTACAAATAGATTTTTGAACTSAAGCCTCTGTTTTCTTTAAAAGATGCGAGACAAAAAAGCAGCCAGAAATGAAGGAAAGTGTTCCCAATAAATATTCAGTGCAGTGTTTTCCTAAGTACAGTTGAGACAGAAATAATGTGAGAAGTGCTGGAAAATCTTTGACAATTTGAAGAATGGTTCTCCAGGCTCMAGTAGGATGCTGGTGCTTTCTGCAGGAAACGTACAGACCTAACAAGCCCCCAAAGCATCTCTAAGGGCATCCTGATCAGAGAGCAGACTAAAATGCGAGGACAAATCTGGCTTCCAGGGAGCTAGACTGAGGGTAGGAGGAACATAACCTTTAGCAGCTTAAAGACTGACAGATCTTTGCTATTCTGCATGTTTGAGAAATTCAGCTACTGGAGAGACTCCCTAGAATGACTCTGCTCCATTGCTTCCATGGGGAATTGTTCAGCCTCTTGGAAACCCCTTTTTTTCTGGTTCCGATGAAGTCTCCCTAGGTGAAGGGCACATACTTTCCTGACGGCAAGCTGCATGCTGTGGTGGAATTTTCCCCCCAAGAACTTGACTGTTGCATATGGAGTTCAGTGCTGTTATAACAATATTGGTACTGCTGGATTAAAACTTGTTTCCCTTCATGTCTGCTGGAGTCTGGCACACTTTAAAGACAAGAGAGTAAGCAATACCTTTTAAATACATGCTTTGGGAATGCATTAGCTTGCTTTCGTTGACCAATACCTCCCAAAACCTGAACTACTGCCAATACAGTAGCTTACATAAATGCTGAGAGTACAGGTCATATAACTACTTGTTCTTGTATTAATTTGCTTAAAAAAGTATATATGACTCTGTACATGGTCAAAAAGTATTTGTGCTATTCGTAGCAAGAGGGTATGTTCGCCCAAATGTATCTGTGACCAAAGACAATACTCTGAAAACCAACACATCCTCCTCTCTATCATTATATCCTTGCACTTCACATATTTTATTTTTTACATTCATTTTAACAGACTATTTTAAATTACATTAGAGGCAGCTATTTTGTTGTGATTCCAGACTACAATATACAGATTATAACGGTTACCAGTTTAAGATGTTTATTTCTTCATATACCTAACACTACCTATACTGTAGGACATCTAGCAAAAGTCTCATGTTCTGGTCTTGTTAACAGTGAAAATATTTTAAATAAAAATGAATGAAAACAAAACTAGCCCACACCCAAAAGACCGCCATGCAAATGTCTCTTTCTTTCTAGCCTTCATTCCACATAAACAATCAAATTCTGTATAATATAGTATTTTTGGCCACAACCAAAGTTTCAGTTTTTCCTTATTTTGCTTTTTCAAATAACAACAGTTGTTTGATGTAACTGAAGATTTTGTTGACAACTTTCCCCTTTTGTTATTATATRTGGCTTCAAGGGCAGTGTATCCAATTTTTGGCTTTTAATTCTTAGTCTGAATTAAAATAATCTACTTAAACTTCTATATATGGCTTATATATGGGATTGAATGAGAGAACAAGATGTCTGTCACCAATTTTTGTGCTTTCCCACTTCCATCCACAGAYGGAATTTAGGTTCGCTGCAGAATTATTCTTTGAAAATACTAAGCAATCTTCCCTTGACTGAGATGTTTTCCACTGGACACAGAAAGAGGTTCTGTGCTGGGGGATGCTGAGGATAGAAATTATTATTCTTTGGGGTCATATTCCACTTACAGACTAAATAATTGCTCCCATAGTAAAGACGAGAAGAAGAAAAGTGAACAAATAAGGATGTTATACAAGAGCCAGACCTCTCACCTGTCTCAGACCACCTCCACCAGTTCACCTCTCTTCTGAGCTCCAAGCCTCTGCCAACACACATGTGCTGCACAGTCTGTGTAGCCCCACTGCATGGGCTATTTACATTCTGCCTCCAATGGCCTTTGTGCAGCTAAACTGAATCCTTACCACAAAAGCATTACCTGGCCTAGAACACTTCTACCACACTAGAGTCCCTGAGTTCACCAGTAATAAAATATGGAGATTCTCAACAAAATTTCTCCATTTCCATGGAGAATCTCCATGGAAATACAATCAGAGTGTGCAGTCTAACAGTGGTGACAGCTCCAGGTCCCAGGCAATGAAGGGAAAGGAGGATGATGGGACTGGGAGGACTTGTAGTGGATGGTCCAAAACAACAAGTTATGACATCAGGCTCTTCCTCATTTTCTAACCTTCCAGACCTCTCAATTTCTTTTTATGTCCTTGTAGAGGTGCAGCTTCAGCAGAAGGGAACACCATCAATTTTATAAAGTAGGGATGTGGGGCCTCTCAAGCTGAGTTTGAATTGAATTGGCATCTTCCAGTCCTGAGTTCTCTAATCACTAGACTGCCAGCTCTTGCTTCTGGCACTGAATATTGAATAAACAAAGTCCTCTTTAAGTCTTTCAACTAATTCTATAGGTACCTCCGAAGCAATTTTTGGGTTCTGTGTTCTGAGAGGGTGGACTTAATCTTGATTTGGGTGCCTATCCTCCTGAGAAGGGATAGCCCTCATGCACCACCCTGATGGTTAGCGCAAGTCAATTTGTCTGAGGTACCTCATTGTCTCCATGTGCTGAGCAGGGAGCCCAGGTATTTAGTTTCAGGTTTTGGATACCAGTGTGGGGCCAGGCACTTAAGATATGGGTGTTGCAGCACACATCACCATTATTATGTCAAGCATGTATTTCCATTTTTAGGCACCAAAAAAGAAACAGGATCAGTGCATGTTCAGAAACACTGAAATAATGCGTCTTTAACAGAGAGGACAAAACATGACTTTGGGTACTAAAACAGCACCCAAATGCAGTGGGGCTGCTGTGCTATTCTTGCTTTTCAACTTTTTCTAATTAAAACTAGATTTTTCTCCCTTTTAACTATTAAAGTTCATGTGATCATGAGTGCCAGATTCTGGAACTGTCTAAAAGCCCAGGGAGAAACAATACAATTATATTCAATAACATTAAAAGAAAACAAAATAAACTTCAAACCTCTTGGGAACCTCACACACCCTCTGTGGTTTTTTCACATTACTACCTCCCCAAGCTCTCCCAGAAGGAGATTTGTATCATTGTGAGGAATTTTCAGTACAGGCTGAAATAATAGCTAAAAATGAGCTGAGTTCCACATCCCACAATGTTATACGTTCCAAAGAGCTTGGAGCCTGAAGGTTGTCACAAATCACACAGATGGTACAGATTCATCACTTAGAAATGCATTTTCAAAACAGATGTTTTACTAGACAGCTCCTGAGTCTTATATTAAAAAGTACCCATCCGTTCAAAGAATGCTGGTCAAGATCCCCTCTGGTCTTCCTCAGATGACTCAGAAATATCATGATTAGACAAATGGGGACATAATGGAGCCCCATCAGAACACAATGTAACATAACCATGTAAGGTTGTTTCTCTTTTGCACGACTCAGGCTATTATTTGCCTGATCAGCAAGTCTGAATCCAAAAGTCAGCTTTACTAGAGGGTTCGTACTTACAGCCAGACTTTGAAGTTAATCCAAAAAAGTCTGTGATTCTTCTTGGCCTTTGCACAATGTCTGTCTCTATCTTTGTTGGCTGGTTGGGAAATGTGGGCTGCTTTATTTACTCAAAAATGTCTAATCATTGCATGTCATTTAACTGTTATTTGTTATGAGAGTTTGGGTTTTAAGGTGACAGATTACAACTGTCAAGAGACAAAAGGGTCAGCTGTTGTCAGTTAAACTAAGTGGAAGAGGAAGGAGTCACTCAATACATGACACATCTTTTGTGACAACAAAATATACAGGCTGGTCCATATAACCTCGATTAAAAACATTAATCATTTCGTCCTAGCATAAATCAATCACTTTCAATGAAATCCTTCTCAGGTTTGCATTAGCATATCTATAAGAAGAAAATATGCCATGACACTGTGTTCTTGGCTTTGATGAGGACAAACAATTTCTTCTGCAAMTCACCATGTCTTCATTTAAATTATAACACAGTTGAGGAATGTTGTATGTCACCATTAGTCTGTTTCCTTTGGCATATCACAATTTTGTACATTAATTGCATGTGCAAAAGAGTGTGGGATGTTGCTGTAGAGACTTTTCCCCTAAGTTTCTTTACAAAATCATGATTGAAGCCCACAATCTGGCCCTTCCTAGTTCACAACCACCTGATCCTGATGATTTTGACTGCATTTTAATGCTCAGTTTGAATCTGCAGATTTCAGCTTAGTTAACAACAGTTGCAGACTTACTAAGAGCAGATTATGTCCTTTTTAGGAAACTAATTATGTTCTACAGTCTTTTATGGTGATGGCTGTATAACTGTTAATTTTAAAAGGGACGTTGAAAAAGGGAACTATTTTGAGATGAGTGGAAGGAAGTCAACCAGACACCTAGGACACTATTTACTGCCTCTCTCTATGTTTGCATGTGAAGCAGGGATCATGTTATTCTGGCAGCTATTTAGACATAAGCTGGGGGAAGCAAGAGTTCTCTGGGGACTACCTTTTTCTACTTAGTAAAAAATTCTGTTGCTTTGAGTGGAGTTTTTCTGAGTCTTAACAAGGCTTGCAAGTTACTATTCAAAGGACACAGAAAGGTTTACAGGGAAAAGGTAAAATYGCAGCCCATATAAAGTCTTGTTTGATAGCAAGGTTATGTAAGGTCAGTTGAGTAAGCAGATGTTCTTGTAGGAGTGTTTCCCATGAGGTCCCTTCACCCAGGGAATGTACAGGATAGCTCTTCCATGTCCCTGCCCACAAGTTGGTGTAATGTTCCACCTCTGCCTGGAGCTCACTGAGTGAAGGGAGGTGCAGGCACAGCAAGCAGGATTTATTAAGGAGCAAGGAGGACCTAAAGGGACTGCAGCACTGGCATTGCCTGGCGTGTTTGCAGACACCCATCTCCCAAGGCCCAGCTTTGACCCTTCTCCCCATCCAGATCAGAAGGAGAGATGTTTCAAATCAGCTGGATAATGCATCCTCCGAAGATACCTTTCTGTCTTGTCACTTTCTACAGTTAGGCAACCAGCTTTGGCATCTAACTTCCAGATTACTAAAATTATGTAAAATGAGTTCAGCTGCTCTTGCATTAAACATACCACTGAATTTCACGCAGTTATCTTTGTTCTGAACCTAAGTCAGGCTAACTAAGGTTACATCCTAGAAAAAGATTTTGTTTTTACTAAGAGTCATTAAGAAAAGGAGATTTCGTATCTTCTGTAGCTAGTTTATTCCAATTGTTACACATCCTGTCACAGCCAAAAACTCAGAGAAACTCTGCTTGTCATTAATTGTGTTTAATCTCTTACAGATATTTCTTGTTATATACTACACTAGACTTAGAAAAACTTTTATGAGGCTAATTCCCACTGAAATAGATGTAAATAGCCTAGAAAATTTCATCTGAGGATCTATGCACAGGTTTTTTTCACAAGACCTTGTTTTTGGCCCTTATAGAGTTAATTAGATTTCCCCAGCAGAATGCTGAAGAGAAAGACTTGACTGGATCCGGAATATGTCAGGCTCAGTTCCCAGTAAGGAAGCTAGTTAAGGGAGCTAAGCATTATCTTTTGCTTGGTGAAGAAAATGAGGAAGGTTCTCTGTGTTATTGCTTGTCCACTGCAGTGCTCAAAATTGTCACACATTGTTTCAGTCGAGGATAACATCTCTGCTTCTCTCTGTGTGTTAGGAACAGAGAACTAGTGCAGTTACGTTCTTACCTGAACTTAAAGGACTAGCCATTGTGAGATTGTCAAGCAGTCTCTTACTGGAATTAGAAAAAATTGGAATCAAATTTCCATCCTATATCCCAAAAGACATGTTTTTTTCTATAGCTGTAGAGATGCTTACATACTTGTATTTTCTGTCCTTTGCAAAAGCTTGCACCAGCCGATTTTCATCCCGGTTCCCAGATTTGAAAGGACAGAGAGACATCCAAGCTGTCATGCTTTAAGGCTTGAATTTGAACCAGAGCCTGCTCTTTTTTGCACTAGCAGATGACTCACTTGGCAAACCTAAATGAGGTACATCCAGTCTAGAGTATCAAACACATTTGTTAAATATGCCTCCTCTTAAAAGCATTGTACTTGTGTTAATGGAACTGAAGAAAGGATATGAAAGTTTCTTGGGATTGATTGTTAATATAAAGAAAATGCACTGACAAATCAGGAATTAGTTCACCTGGTATCCGAAAGGATGTCCTTTATCAGTGATCTAGACAGAAATCTCTTTTTTTCATCAAGGCCAGATAGCAAGGACAGAACTTAAGCTCTCTTCAGTCATAATAGTCCTGTAACAGCTTTTGCACAAGAAATACATAATGTGACCTGATGTCCTGACAGATACGTAGAAAATCCTTTAAAGTCGTCCTTTCAAGTAACCACTGCCATAGTCCTGTACAAGAGAGACCAGTGACCCCTCCAAAGTTTGCAACCATTATGGATTTAGAACAAAGATAGTTAGCTACTGAGC
Organism: Amblyornis subalaris; assembly: GCA_018881555.1. Lineage (NCBI taxonomy): Eukaryota > Metazoa > Chordata > Aves > Passeriformes > Ptilonorhynchidae > Amblyornis > Amblyornis subalaris. The sequence goes on along the minus strand of JACAXG010000047.1, from coordinate 4,983,727 downwards.
TGGTATTTCTGCAAATACTATCCTATCTGCTCTCATTTCTCCAGGAAAGCAAGTGATGATGAATTTCTTTTGTCTACTTTCATATTTGAGGGAAGGGAGAAATTAACTTAAAAGGTGTGAGGAGCTTAATTGAGAGCTCTAAACTGAAGATCCAAGAGTTCTTCTCTTGCTAGGGTAAGAGGTACCATGCATATAAAGAATTCTTCTCCCACAGCTATATGGAACACAGGAAGATTCTTGCACTCCAGATAGAAAGACTGGGGGAATTCTAAATTCCTTGAGGAAGAAGGTGATAATAAATCAGTTTGATCAAGATAGGAGCTGCAGTTATTTCCTAATAACAGCAAACTGAATTATAAATTTCTCAGTGTACTGCCCAGTAYTAAAGATATGACAACCACACAGTAAATACAGACACATGGCCAGCTGTGAGGTAACAGCTCACAGTACAATCCCTCTGCCTTACAGAATCAYAGAACAATTTGGGTTGGAAGGGACCTTTAAAAGTCATCTGCCATAAGCCTGGACATCTTCAATCAGTTCAGGCTGCTCAGAGCCCTGTCCAATCTGATCTTGAATGTTTCCAAGGATGGGGCATTTGCCACCTCTCCGGGCAACCTATTCCAGCACTTCAGCACCCTCATTGCAAAAAACTTCTTCCTTACATCTAATTTAAACAGATACTCTTTTAGTTGAAAACTGTTATCCCTTCTCCTATCACAATAGGCCCTGCTAAAAGATTTGTTCCCATCTTTCTCACAGGTACTGGAAGGTGCTATAAGCTCTCTCTGTAACCTTCTCCAGGCTGAATAACCTCAGCCCTTCCTCATAGGAGAAGTGTTCTATTCCTCCAATCATCTCTGTGGCCCTCCTCTGGGCTCACTCCAACAGGTCTCTTTATGCAGTGTGAATACAATCCTGAGAGAGAATTTGGAAATGCAAGAATTTGCAAAGATAAGTTTATTTTTTCCATGGTCTACACTGTTCCTTCTTTTCTTAGTAAAACAGATTGTCACTACGTGAGTGTTGTATATTATATGAGCTTGATTCATATTACTCTTCCCTAGATTACCAGAGAATGAATAACAATGAATTTTTAAGCTGGATAAAGTGTACACAATATGCTGTTTGGCTCCAAGAAAAATCTTCCACTGGGAAAGATGTTATGAACGCAGAGATCATCATGGAGACCTTAGAGATTATTGATTTGGGCCAGTCCAGGAAATCAGAAACTAAACTAGGAAAGGTATTTAAAAATAATATTGAAATTTTCAGGTAGGATTCATGAGATAAATTTGAGAGGGAGTGATAACAATAAAAAGCAAAGTAAACAGCATTCACACAACCTGGACATGAGCCAGTGAGATCTTACCTTCAAAGAAAGTGGCAACAAAAAGTATTTACATTTGACCCATTTAATTTAATCATTTATATTTTTAAATATCTGGTCAAATAAAATGTATTTTTATATGCGTATAGAAGGAGATTTTTGTGTGCATTACCTCCAGGAATGTTTGTGCCCAGAGCCGGGACCGGATTTTTAGTGCGGCACTCTTTCCCCTTTCCAGTTGTCCCACAGTGCACGAAATTAGGACACACTTCACATTTGTACAGTTCTGTGTCCAAAATAAAGAGAAGTCATACTTACGTTTTGACAATATATAAAATAATTTTCAAATGCTATAAATAAGCAAAACTAAATCAACCTTCCCTTAAAGAGCTAAGTAGTCTGAAATCAGTAATTTCATCTAATATACATGAAATACCCCATGAGTCATTGTGAGAGCTATAAACCAAGGAGAAGATTCTTTTTGCATCACCAATGAATACAAACACCTACCTGCAGTAAAGAAAATAAAAGTAATAATTTTCAACAATATCTGCTCCGAAGAACTGTTAAGATGTCCATGCCAACCCTTTGAAGGATGTGCTTTGTCTTCACCTATCAGTCATTTTATGATTTCAACACTTTTTTTTCTGTTCTCTATGCATGAAGTGTTTATTTACATTCCTAAATCTTTCCCCTCTTCTAACTGCCTTGGTTTTCCCACTGATATTTACATTATAGCAGCCAGCACATTTGCTGAGATTCATTAGTTGCTTTACTTGAAACTTATTGTCCATGAAACATTCCTGATGAGCAGTGATTCTGGCTCATACACAGGGTTGAAGGCAAAAGCCAAGCATTGCAACTCAAAAAATATATACTCTTGAAGTCTGCCAGAAGAATGTCACAAAAAAGGTTAAAAGCTGACTGGAAGCCACTGAAGGGAATGAGCAGAGTCTCATGAGGTAACCACAGAAATTATATGGTTGTTTAGGGCATAAAAAGGAAAAAAGATCTCATAAAAAATGATTAAATGTGTGTGTAAAAAATAAAGAAGTTTTGTATATACAAATGGGTTTTATCTGAAAAGCTTTGTTTGATGCAGGAGGAAGGCTGAGGTTTTGATTCTCATTTTTATAACAAAGCAGAGAATCCCTCCCATGACAGAAGGCCTTGTGACCTCAAAAGCAAAGCTAAGTTTTCACAAGTAAGTATATTCCCTAGTGAGAGTGAGAATGCACTACCAATGCCCATACTTCAGGAAATGAGATGATGATGCATGTAACAGCTCTGAAAACACCCCTAAGGAATCCTGTATCTTTATAGACAGCTTTCCCCACAAATCTCTGTTATATCACAGTATAAGCAGAAGCTATATGCTTAATTGCTGCTTTCTATATCTGCCTGAAAATGAAACTCTAAACCCTGGAACTTGCAACTATAAACTTTTTTTTTTTAAATGAATATTTTAAAGCATCTGTTTATTTGGCTTTAAACATTCTCCAAACAGATTTATTTATTTTGCAGGAAGGAGAAGAGTTGTTTTCATTAATCATAGTGGCCAAAAACACACATTAACAAAATAAATCATTAATATGCAAAAAAGTCTACTTTTGGCTGACATTTTAGGACCTGAACACATATTTCTGTTTTTCTTAGTAATGCATTTAGCCTGTACTGATTTTCAGAACAATGTAACATTACGACTAATGGAAGAGAAATCAAGTGTTTAATAAACAGTATAAACAGAATAAGAGGTTCTCAGAACATTTTGTCTCTCTGTGAAAATGCTTTGATGAAAATGAAAATAACTTAAAATTTCTAAAAAAATTAGAAATTTTAGCATCTTTGGTCAATCAGTCTTTTTCCAGAGCAACATTCATTTTCTATATATACTTCCAATGTGTCAAATAAAAAAAATTAATTTTTATGCATCAGCAGTAAGTACTGCTGAAGGCACACAGAATTGAGACACCTTCTAACTGAACTAATGACATTGCTTTTCTATGCTCCTCCTGGAAAAGCCTTGCTATATATCCAGTGGTAAGCACTGTACCCAATCCTATCCTAATTTGTGTTGATCAAAAGCATATTGTACTAGAAGACTGCTCATCAAAGTGCCAATTTCATATTACTAAGTACTCCACTAAATATATTTGATCCATCTACATCAAGCAGCTGAAAATTCTCTGCTTCATATTTTAACTAGCAGACACAGTGCATACTTCAGAACTTTGTTAACCACTTCCAGTTGCTGCAGTCATTTTTATGTTGGCAACCTATGAGCCTAGTCCCTGAGAAAGATAACTGAAAATTAAGGTATCACTGAGGAACAGATTAAGTGTTCTGTGATATTGACTGGCATGTCTTCGAAAGCCCAGGCTTTTTTCTTTCAGACCCAATGGAATCAGATTCTTCTCTGGGTATTGGGTGGATGAAAGAATGGCACAGGAATCAACAACAGTGATTATTGTTTAAAATGGGTTCATCTGTGATTTTGTTCTTAATAACATTATGGTTTTCATTACTTTCAGATTTTATCTTCTTCCTGTTACAAAAACTGCCAAATTAACTTTCAGAAGCAGTGTAATTATTCTATTACTCCAGAAGACTTAGGTCTGTGAGGTTCTTTTCTTCCTACCAAATTCTAGTGAGGTCAAGGAATTCAAGCATGAGTTTGCAGTAAACAGCTTAATAAGAGACTGGATAGCATGAAAGAAACTCTGCCCTTTCATGAAGGTTCATAAAAATAGATGGAAAGCACTGACTGCATGAATCCCTTGACTGATCTCAAGGTCATCGAGTTTGAACATTACCTTTAGGCAAGGGCAGCTGATACCTACAGTGCTGAAGTATGCCAAGAATGGCACTTTGAATGCAGGAATGGAAAAAAACTTCTGACAATACAGCCAAGTCCAAATACTCAGGTACCAGATTGTTTAATCAGAACTATTTTCCTAGGAGAGAGAGCATTGCTATTGCTCCAGCATTGTCTGGATTGCTAAAAATGCAGTGACCTGTCCTGTTTGCCTTGCTTGTCGTACTATAAAGGGAGAGAGTCTCACCTTTCCTTGCACAGTCCCAGTATAAAGTTTTTGGGTAACTCACCAATATTTTTGCAGAGTTTTTCCTGTGAGGTCCTGCCACTGTGACATCCCTTCTCCTGATGTAATGAGAAGTTGTGGAGTTATATAAAAAAGCAGCAAGTTCAGGAGTGTCTTGTGGAATAGCAAACTGCAAAGAGAAAAATGAGAATGGTAATGACATATGCATAGAATGATTCTAACAGATTTGTTCCTGTCTCAGAGGTCTTGAATTTTGGATTAACAATGTTTTTTCAATTTAACAGCACAATCATGAGAATACACTGTCTTCAACTAGGAGCATGATGAGTAATAGCAGAGCAAGATACACCCCAGCTATAGGAATTACAGTAGATAACATTTTTTCCCACTTTTTACTGGTGTCAATTTCATTCCTGTACTTAATTTTCTTAGACTCTTGGGGGCAGATTTTTATATCTATAACAGGATAAATTCAAAGTTGTTGCACAGAAATCTAGTCATTAGTTCAGATCAGTATCTGCATAATGAAATATAATGATTTTACCAGTTTTAGAAAAAAAAGGAAGTCTGACTTCAAACAACACAATTTTTGATCATATGTCAAGTATGTTACAGATTTGTTTTGGAAACAGCTCGACTTTGTATAAGCCAACAGTTTCTTCATTTTTAATCTCACATTAAAATGCTTTCTCTTCAGCTTTATATTTACAGATTTTTATTCTCCTATTAAAACCTACTTTTTTTGTTGGTAGTTTGTCTTTAATTTCTACACAGGGCATTTATGGCTTCTTTTACGAAGCCTCAAAGAACTCCTGGAGCCAATTACTACAGAGGGAAAGATAAAATTTAATTCATGACAACCCAATCATGTAAAATCACAATAAAATATACATGGAAGTTTGCAGTAAGATCTCAACAGGAACTCAACTAAACATAGCCAAAGCTATTCCTTAAAGATCGCAGATTATAAAGAGCTACATCATATCCTTCTTATCAGTTCCTTTAACCTCTGAACATAAAATATCTTAAACAAATTCCTAAAGAAAATGTTTGTAATTGTAACAAATGTTGTAGCACTAAAGGGAACAGAATAGCTATAAACACACAAAACCTTCCACACACTAATGCTGTGTAGTACTAGATGTGGAAAATTTGTATAATTTATCTGATTTAAATTAATATAATACCATAAACAGAATAGTTTTGACATTGTCTGAGATCTTCAGTCAAAAGCATCCTACAAAGTAAAAGACATTATAATTCATTAACAGATGAAAACCCATGAAAAAAAAGTATCCTCTTTTTTGTGTTGCTTAATGAGGTTAACATTGTCTATTTGCAATAAAGGAACACTTAAGTAGCTAGTAAATCTCTCCCTCTCAATGTGATAACATGTGGGAATTCTCTTCCAAAATTCTTTCACCAGCATATAGGCTTCTTTAATGATGACAAATTAAAAAAATAACCACAAATATAATGATATGCCTGTGAAGAAGCCCTCAATATATGATCACAATGAATATATATGTAGATCCATTTGAATACTAGAAGATTTTCATATTTATTTTTTTCTTTTTTCATAGGTCCTAGTGTTAGCATCTTCAGTAGTGAATTAGTACAGCAAAGGTTTGAAAACAGCCCTCTGTGGTTAAGAGAAAACACATGTGCCTCCTGCAACAACTTAAAAACAGAATTTGTCCAGTGGCCTAGATGTCCTGGTTAAAGATATTATTTTATCCTTCTTGAGCTGGTTACATGTAATTGCACAACTGTACAATCTGTCTCTCTAGCTACTTTATGTCACGTATTTAGCACACTATACTTTATCTTATATGGATTATCACTCCCACCCTTTAACTACAGAGGACTGTGTCAGTTTCCCGACAATGGAAAACTGTACTGCTTTCTTCTCCTGAGCCTTATTACTTTGAGGAGGTTTCCAGACCTCTCCAGTTCTTCACTTCTCATTTCAAAACACTGTTTATCTTTTCTTATCTTCTAGCCAGGCAATACCAACTTCTGCATTGTGTAACTCCATCAGAAATGTTCTGGAAGAGGACTTTGTGTAAAAGCTATTATACAAGAGGGCTCAGTGACCATTCAAGAGCAATGCATTGGATGGTATTATTTTGTCCCAAGACCAAGACTTAAATACAGAAATAACAGTTTTGCAGCATGAGAAGACAGTGCCTCTGGAAGGAGTTAGCTCCTGCCACTCATGTTGGTGGAWGTACCTTATCAGTGTGGTGGATTTTTGCTGTTATTTCACTGCTTCCCTGACAGATGCCTCACTTATGGTACTACAGTGTTCAGCTATTCAGGGTGTGCCATGTATGTCACCCTTTCACCTGTATATTCTACCATAGTGGTATTTATAGGTACAGGTTTCATAACATTGCTTTTTGCCATCAGTCTGGGAGAAAAGAAACCGAATCATCAGGAATACTGCCTCAGGCCAAAAGTCCATCTAGCTGAGCCTTCTTCTCATCACAGCTACTTTTAGGAAGAGTAAGAAGGAAGTAAGAATGAAGCATGCATACACAATACTCTCCTAATAGCTCTCCTAATAACTCTTCCAAATGTTTTCAGATCAAGGACTTCCTCATCTTGGTATGAAGTTTTAGTTCATTTATTAATCTTCACTGGACTTCTCTTTTATGAATTTGTTCACTTTCCTCTTTAAAATCATGTAAGCTTTTAACCCTGACTACTTCCCTTTGGCCACAAGTTCCAGACACCTAAGACCTACCACCATGAATCACCACTTCCTTTTGCTTGATTTGAATGTGGCTCTCCAGGCTTCATTAGATGCTCCAGTTCCTGTGCAGGAACAGGCAGAGAACAGTCAATCCACRCCCACACTCTTCCTGCCACTACTCATTTTGAGGATCATATTTGTGCATAGTCACCTCTTTTCTAGATTGAAGCATCCTAGTGTACCAAGTTCTGTTGCAATGGAATCAATTTTGTATCTTTGGTAAGTACTTTTGCTCCTTTTTACACCTTTTTCAAGATTCATAATTTTATTATCCTTTCACATCCCACACTGCCTTCAGAGAAAGATAAGCTACAGAAAAGTCCCTAAACAAAATTCTTCCTATGTGTACACAGGTTTGATTTATCTTTGTGCACTAGAAAACAAAGCCCAAAGAAAACCTTTTTACAAGACAAGAAATTCAACAATGGGGAGGAATATACTGCTTTGACTGAAACTGAACAATCTAAGCAATTTCAAAGGGGAAATGCCTGAATGCCCTAAGAGAGTTAGGTTTGGATATCCAAGAGAAGTCAGGCATTTAACATGCTTGACCTTACTTGGAAATTTGAGCTAAGCATCCTGCTGTTTATACAAAACTTGAAGGAACCTGTCTCTGTATCCTCTTCTCATTTGAAGGAATAGATAAGCATTACATATTTGAAACCTGATTTGTGTATTTATGCTGTTCAATGCTTTAAAAACTGAAATAAGGAAAGGATATTTAAATTCTTGCAATAATGATTGTTCATCTAAAGCCATATTCTGCTAAAACGGACCATTATTACAGGAAAATTTCTCACAAGCTTTACAAGAGTTTAGTCTTGTTTATGTAACAGATGCAATCATTATCAAGTAGAAGAAGGAAGAGCAAACAAAAAAATAAATAATAAAAATATACATAGCCTGAAAATGTCATTAAGAACTGTGACAGTATTCTACCAGCTTCTTAATTCAAACTCAAAACAGAACACAGTGGTTAGGGTGGGAGGATGCTGAACTCTTTTTCATGTACTTGTAATCGGATCTGGGCAGTGAGTTTAAGAAGCTAGGCCTGCAGCTAAATACAAATGCAGCACCTCAGCTTCTTCCTTCTCACCACTTTTTCAAAAGAGGTAAAAATGAGGTTGAAACGATATATAGAAAAAATTCTCTGTTTCCAGTCTCATTGTGCTTTGGGTATAACATGGACGGATATYTTCTATCTTCTCTTTCCTATCACTCATTTCCTTTTCTTTCTCTAGAGAAACTAAATAAAAGGGTGGAATTCTAACCTCTTGTTTCCTGGGTGAAACACAAAAATCTAGCCATAATGTATTAGGTAGACATCAATTTTTCTTTATTCTTTTAAGCATGTATTGTAGTTCTGTCTCTTTAAAGCTAAAGACTTGTAGCTCCTGAGGTTGTGATCACTAGAAAGATGTCTCCCCTTTCATCTAATATACCGAACTCAAACCCCTTCTGGTATGCAAAAGACATATAGCACTTTTAGCACTTGGAATGCAGCTCTCCCTGAAAGATGTTTAACAGGCTACTGATTAAACTTGAGAAGTGTTGTTGTTTACTCCATAAATGTCTGGAATCAATTGGATACCTTGTTTTTGATGGATAATATGCAGAGCTGTGTTTTGCTTAATCTTCTGACTTTGAGCCAAACCAAGCTTTTTCGGGGGGTATCTGCCATAACAAACAGAGATCTTAAACCAGGAAATTGTCCAAGCAGCCAGGGATCGGGTTAGGAAAGCTAAAGCCCTGACAGAATTAAATCTGGCCAGGGATGTCAAGGACAGTATGAAAAGTTTCTATGGATACCCAAAGGAAGATGAGGGAAAATATAAGTCCTTCCAGGATGTTGAGAAGACTGAGGTATTCAATGACTTTTTTGCCTCAGTCTTCACTGGCAAATAAATGCTCCAAGCATACTGCTCAAATCACAGAAGGGAAAGGCAGGGACTGGGAGAATGAAGGACTGCCTGCAGTAGAAGGCCAGGTTCAAGAACTAAGGGAATTGGAGGTGCGTAAGTCCATGAGACCTGATGAGATGCATTCACGGGTCCTGAGGGAACTGGTGGATGAATTGGCTAAGCCACAATCCTTATCTGAGAAGTTGTGGCAGTCTGGTGAAGTTCTCACTGACTGGAAAAGGGGAAACGTAACCCCCATTCCTAAAAAGGGAAAGAAACGAAAACCTGCAGAACTACAGGCCAGTCAGTCTCACTTCTGTGCCCAGCCCAACCATGGAGCAGATCTTCCTGGAAACTATGCTAAGGCACATGGAAAATGACGAGGTGATTGGTGACAGCCAATATGGCTTCACTAAAGGCAAATCGTCCCTGACAGACTTGGTGGCCTTCTATGGCAGGTTTACAGTGTTGGTGGATAAGGGAAGAACAACTGACATCATCTACCTGGACCTAGACAAAGCTTTTGCCACAGTCCCAGATGACATCCCAGTCTCTACGCTGGAAAGACATGGATCTGATGGAGCACTCATGGGCTGTGTGATCACGCTCAAAGAATTGCAGTAAATGGCTTGATGTCCAGTTGGAGACCAGTGGCGTGTGGTGTTCCTCAGTGGTTGGTATTGGACACGGCGCTGTTGAACACCTTTGTTGGTAGCATGGACAGTGGGATTGAGTGCACCCATCTCCTCATAAAAAGAGTACAGAAACCAAACACATACCATGCAAGACAACTGTCACATTAGAAACATTATAGACTATCTGTATCTTGCTTCTTACCCAGGAAAATGATTTTGGGTTGTTAAAAAGTCCCGAAAAGTTCTATACCCAATCAAAATGCAGACAGGCATGGAAATAAAATACTTACCTTTATTTGCATTGTATTAATAGGAGAACTTGTTTGACATTGCAATGGTCCATGTGTYTGAATGTGAAGAATATAAAGAAGAAATTCTTCTCTACTGGATACAGGCCAACCAACATGGAGAACTGTATTGTTGATGGCACTTGGTCCTATATTGTGCAGCTGTCAAAGAAATATCATCAGTACTTTCCAAGGCAGTAAATAACAACAAAAACTACTGCAACAATCACTCAGATATTTTCAAATTCTTAGTGTCCACAGCCTTGAAGTATTTAGGGAAGGATGTATAGATTATTATTAATATCACTGTATTGACGGAGAATCTGTGGCAGGTGGGAGAGAAGAACCTCTCCACGTTAGTCACAAAACCAACGGCAAATCTGGGAAAATAGTCTTTTCAGTCTGAATCTCTATTCAAGAAATCCCTCACCTTTCCCATTTTCTCCTACATATCAAGAGTTCAAATTATCTAAAAAAAGTATAAAAACCCCAACCCATAATATACTAGCAAATAAACCCTATAGAAATAGAAACAATGAACCTTAACAGATCATACTTGAAAATAGTACCCAAAACTTCAGAAAACAAAAGAATCACATTTCAGGCCACAGGAATAGGAGGTAGAGCAGAACTTAAATTAGCTTCTTTGGTTAAGAACTATATTTTCAATACTCTCAATCTAAATTTCCACAAAAGAAGTGAAGGAACTAGTTTTCCTAAATTAACCCTGGACATTATTTTTTTCCAGGGAAAATGAGCAAAATAGAAATAATACAAGTTTAGAAATCTAGGCTATTAGAATAGTTTCATTATATCAGTTTACAATTTGAAAATAACTGATGACAATAGGAAATTTGGATATGTTTTATCACTGGGCAAGAAGAGCTAAAGAAGCTGAACACCATGGAGCTTTATGCAAAGTTTCTAGAGATGTGAGAACCTCCTTTTTTGAAATTTGCAGAATTTTTGTGACTGACGACCTTTATTTAGAACTAAATTAAAACCAATTTCAATCTTACATCGTCTGGGAGGTGTTTGGCCCTTTTTATGCTTTGCTGATATAAACCATGAAAGTGGTTTCCTTAATAACTGTAACTAATCACTGTAATTATTTTAATGCATTTGAAGTCACAGATATGGTTTCACAAACAACCCAAATGCTTGAGATAGGAGATTTGTTAGGTATTTTTCAGTTTAGAGAAATGTGTTAAGAAGAGGAATTTACAAATGATAATTTGTATTTTATAGTTGTATTCACTTTAGTATGTCATGCAAATCGTAATATTACACTTCCGATTAAGCTCAGTTGCTTGTATTTTTTTGAGTGCTAGTTTGTGAATTATAACTGTATGTGAAGCCCTCTGTTTTACCCTCTAAAATAAAGGCCATCCATCAGATTGTAAGGATGGCCTCTATTCCTTGTAGTTCACTCAATATTTTTTTTCTAAGCTGAACTCTTCTCTCTTTAATTGATGAATCCTCCATAAGAAAAAACCAACAATACAAGGTAAAAATATGTGTACTTCAAACATTAGGAGTTATCCTCAACAAAACATTTTCTTAGGTAAGAAGTTACATGTGTGTCTACAGTATTTTTTTTCAGTTAGCTACATGTCAAAGAGAACATTTTTTCCTGTGCACAGCATTCACATTCTTCTAATGAGAAGATATTTGACATTGATTATAAGGAACTTTTAAGCACTGTTTTTAATTCTTGTCAAACACCCAAAATGTTTATAAATCCCTTAAATATCAAAGACAGTCTCCTAGCATAAACTAGTATCTCCTCCAGTCACATGAACAGATAACGGGATTGTGAATTCCCAGATTAAATGTGGGTCATGTGCTAAAGTCAGAGTATTTACATTTGTGGCTTTGTCTATTTACAGATAAAGACAATAAACCAAATTCATCAGGATTTCAATGGGGGCAGTGTGAGGTCCTGTGGCAACATACATAATTTTTACCTCATAGATGTGTTCTACTAAAGGACCAACTTCTTCTTCTTTTGTAGGTTCATCTTTGGGTTCCCAGTTGTGAAGTGGCAAAATAATTGTTGGGGGGTGAGACACTCTGTAACACACAAAACAGGTTAAAACAGTAACTGTTACCAGTGACTGACTGCATTGCTCTTAGAAAAAAATAAAGACCGCTATAGAAAACTGAGCCCTCAAAGGGTTGTTATTTGGGCACATGAATTAGAATTAGGTGAGGTGAATGCTACAATGCTTCCATAAAGTACTACCCAATCCTTGCAGATGACTGAGGGTGTGCATTTAGTTTCATACTTCCTCCGATGGATAGTCCTTTCCAGACAAGGGAGTAACTCTATTTGCAGAGAGGAATTCAGCCTGTTGGGCATTTATATCATTCTCACTGATGAGATATTTGAATACATTATCCCCAAAACTAGAGTAAATAAATGTATATTCCCATTTTCATTTAAAGCCTGTAGGTRTTTAATGCTATGCATCTTTCTTCCCTAGAACACATTTTTAGATATTTATTTAACTAATTTCTACAACCTCTATTCTAATTTCTATATCCTTCCTTTAAAAAACCTTGCAAATTAGCTTATCTCATTTTACAGGTGGGAAATGGTGATATTGTGTCTTCCATGAAGCCATAATGGAAATTGGTGTATTGAGAAACTGCAAGACTAGAGCCTAAAATAGTGCTCCAGGCTTTCCAACTGCTTTGCAAACAAACTGGCAGCTAAAGCATTCCCTGAAATACTGTTGCAACTTGCAACACATAAACAAAACATAAACAAAGAAAACAGTGACTTAATATTTGACATCTTTCTTTCTGTCTGCTACTTTAGTTTTCCTTTTCTTCTCTATCTGACCTCAAGAAAGTAGTCTTCTGTTAACATTTTTATTTGAATCACAAGCATTTTATTTCCCTTAAAAATTGGAAGTTCCTTGTACGGGTCCCATTCAGATGCCAAATTAACCTCACTCAGGTGTTCAGAAGTTGGGAAATCAGATCCCAAGAATTTCTTTTAGTACAGTAGGTGAGTTCTGGCACAGACATCTGTCATCTACTAGCACTGCATGTAGCTCTTGGTGCTAAAACAGTATTACCCTTTCTCTGCAAGGGTCAACTCTCACTCAGTTTTGCTGATTTATGGAATCTTTAGCTTAAAGAAAATTCATAAATTTTAAGTGCTGGTTCTGCCAAAGCTGGAATTTTGCTGATAGAAAACTGTTAAAAAGCAATCACTAATGAATTTTTTTGGAATGTAACATTAGAATAAGATGATGGACTTCTAGGCACTGATGTTGATCACTTTGCAGTGGCCCTGCTGCACATCGTCCCTTGAAGAAGAGATTGGATGATTTTGTTGCAAATGCTGATGAAATACTTTAGGAATAAACAAACTGTTCTTGATTACAGCTCTTATGTCACATACAACGAATGAAATGTCTGAAAGAAAATTTTCTACAGTGTGCAGCTTCTCAAAGGAGCAAGGAATCCCAAAGAACAACTTCCTACCATCTAGCTGAAGTACAACTCTGCGATATTTAGCGTATTCTGGAGTGTCCTGCTAACTCTTAATACTTTCTCAGACTTCAAAAGGCCAACAGTTTGTACTAAGTATGCCAGGGACAAATTCACAAGCCAATCCTAATAATAAAAGAAATTTAACATATTCATTAAAAAAGTAATTTCTGATTAGGTACTTAGCCTAAGTTTCACAAATCATCTTGTTTCCAATATGAATTTTAATTATTGATTTTTATTAGAGAATAGGAACTTTAGGGTGTTGCTACAAAAGCCAAGACACATACACCCTTAAGCTACCACAAAAAGTTGCAAATCAGGAACTGTACATAGACAATGAGAAGAAGGCATGAGGTTTAAAAACCCAGTGTTTTCTTCTATTGCATTCCCAGGGAAGTATTATTCTTATCCATAGAATTACAAAATGCAAAGTGTAAATGTAGACATTAAATTAAAGTGATTCTAAAGTATGTAAGAACATTTATTTTAACAGAATTCACAGTTATTTCGAGGACTTCTGCTACTGACATGAAAGCAGCAAAATTAGGTCAAATGAAAAACAAATCCACTCTTTTAACTATTCTATTTTGCATTTAACTGAGAATATTTTTAACATTTGAATGATATATTAGACAAGGATTTTTCCTAGACTTTTAGTTGACAATTATCAGTCAAACAAGAGCACCGAAAAATAAGATAAACGAAGTATGGTCCACAGAAAAGGCTTATGTGGGATATATAATGAAAATTCTGCCAGCTGCAAATCCTCTCAACCCAAATCACTTCCTTCCTGATTCCCTCATTCTTCTAGTGCTTCTCCAGCAGTGGGAGATAATAATGACAATACTAAAACTTTTACATTTTTAAAGAAGAAAAAGGTAAACAAAATAACCAAATCTTAGTTATCCAAGGAACTTCTCATTGAACTATCTAAGGAGTTATCATTATTTTCTTTTGAAGAGGATATTGAAGATTTCTTTCTTTCTCACTGAGGAAGTATTTGCATGGTTCCACTGTACAAGTATATATGCATGTATGCATATACACAATTTCATAACTATTTACTTTTCCTCAGTAAAATGTACAATGCATCCAGTTCCATTTTGTGAAACTCTGTGAAGAGCAGTAGAGAAACTATTCCAAGATATTTTCCAGTCCAAATGTGGACATAGTCTGTCTTTTATTTTTATCTAGGAAATAGTGAGCAATTCCCTTGGAACTGCATGTTTTAACATCTCTGAGTAATTAGCAAAATCTGTCAGCAAAGCAGTTGGGAATGTTTCCTTTGTACACAGATGCTATAGCTAATAAGAAAACTAAAATACTTCAGAGGAAAGAAACTGGACACTCCAATTAAGTAATTCCCCTGTACCTAATAACCTGTTTTCTAGCACAGCAGGCCACAAATCAAGCAACTTTTCCCACTCATCATCAAGCTCTTAAGAATGGAGGATGTCCTGGTCATTTTTTGATTTATCTATTTACCTGTTRCAGAACTTCAAAAAAAGAACACACTATGGCACAGAAAGAACACAATGGAGGTAAAGTTTCCCAAAAGTTTGCAAAGAATAAAAAGTTTGCAAGATTTTCTACGAAAGTAACGCGCAACTTCACTAAAAAACAAAATATAATCCACAGCACTGGAAGCAGCCTTTCCTGAGAAGTCCTGTGTATCTAACCATAACTGTTTCAGTCTGAAACTGCAGATAGTCCTTAGCCTGGGTGTTCACCCATGGCAACATCTAGCAGCTGCTGGCTCCCAATTTTTTTTCACACATCTGTAGCCCATTAAATAACACCTTTGATTCCTATTTCCTCAGTCTCTACTTATCCTTCTGTGTTACCTCACCTTCATTTCGTATTTTTCACCTCTCTTCCTACCAGCTCATTTCCTTAGATCACCACTAGCTACAGAAAATGAAATAATATTGTCACTTCTGTTCTTATTAAACACACTGTCTTTCAACTGCTCCTTTTGAGAACTAAAATCATTAACATATATCCACACAGTCTTTGAGAGCCAACCCACTTTTTTCCACCTGACTAGTTTTAGGGTTAGTCTTTTTAACCTGGAATACACTTACAAAATATGATGAAAAATACTTAAAAAATCTCTCTGATTTAGACTGAATATTAGAGCAGATATACTGAATATTGGAGCAGAAAACCTGTTCTCTGTGATCTGCAAAATTATTTGACTTATTGCTAACACTAGGTAGTCATATTGTCTCAGAAGTGACAACAATAAATAGATTTGTATAAATTAAAAAAAACATAAATAAATGCATTTTTATTTGTTTAGATCTAAGGAAGCCCCTTAAGGTGCATCATATAAGAAACATTTACCCCCCTTGCATCAGCCAAGCCCCATGGCCTGAGTGTGGAAGTGAATCTGGGCCTGTTCAACCCTTGCAGAGCTGATGATGGTTAAGGTCTTGAGCTGTAGTTTCATAAGAGGAGATGTAGGAAATCTAATATCCCAGACTAAAAGCACTGGTGGTAATTATTTGCTTTAAAAGGACATTTTCTTGTCTTCCTCCAGGATGCCAGGATAGGAGTCTAGTTCCTATGTTTTACAGGGTAGTCTGATATTCTTATAAAGACTTAGAACCATTTAGATTAGAAAAAGCTTTAAAGATCACTGAGTCCAACCATAAAACTAGCACTGTCAAGTCCACTACTAAATCATGCCCCTCAGTGCCACACCTATGTGTCTTTTCAGTACCTCCAGACATGGTGATTCCACCACTTCCTTGAGGAGCCTCTTCCAATGCTTGACAACTCCTTCTGCGAAGAAAATTTTCCTAAGATCTAAACTGAACCTCCCCTGGTGCCATTAGAGGCCATTTCATCTTGTCCTGTCACTTCTTACCTGGGAGAGGAGACTGATTCCCACCACACAACCTCCTTTCAGTGAACTGTAGAGAGCAATAAGGTCTTCCTGAGACTCCTTTTCTCTAGGCTAAACACCCCCAGCTGCTCCTCATCAGACTTGTGCTTCAGGCGCTTCACCAGCTTTGCTACCCTTCTCTGGACTCGCTCCAGCACTTCAATGTCCTTCTTGCAGTGAGGGGCCCAAAAATGATCCCAGTATTCGAGTATGAGTATGGCCTCACCAGTGCAAAGCACAAAGTGACAATGAATGTCTGCTGGCCACACTATGTCTGATACATGCCAGGATGACATTGGCCTTCTTGGCCACCTRGGCACAGTGTTGGCTCATGTTCAGCTGGCAATTATCACCTAATTGCATTTTATAGTTTCCAAAACCAAGCTGTATGTGAAAATAGAGATAGAAATAATCATCTTCGATTGTATCCTGTGCTTGTTTACTTTTGGTATACTCTGTATCAGTGAACAGGCACTTGCTTCAGGCAGAAACGTAAGAATCCTGCAGCAGTAGCTGGTTGAATTTGTCATAACTCATTACTTACTCATCCTTTCTCCAGAGGCCTCACTCTGCTCTCTATTAGTATATGCCTTGCCATAATGTGTTTCACATTTCTAGTCATAAAAGCAGTCGATTCTGCTTTGGTATTCAGCATTAAGTGTCCAAGTGGTTGCACAAGAAGACCTACACATATGAACAGGCATTTTATATTAGTAACATCCATGCACAATTTGAATGCCCAAATAAAATGTTGGCTCTGACTTTGTTACTCTGGCATTGTTACTGCAATGTGAGATTCTACTAGTTGCTGTATTTGCACAGACACTCACTAAGTCTGTAGTAGCTTCAACTTCCAAGGCTTGCAGGGGTGAGACCCAGGTGTTCTAGGTGGATAAGGCATTTGGGCTTATAATATGTCAAAAGATACACTACATGGGATTATCATATGCAGAAAGATTCCATAAAAAAGTAGTTCTCATAATGAGTTGAAATAGTTGAATATTTACCCTCTGATCTGTACTTGAGCCACAGCACTGATGTTGATATGAAGGTTCACTAAGTTGCTGGTARGATTTATCTTGTTAGAACTGGAAAAAATATGTACAAGTGTTAACAAAGGTTATTTTTCAGAACTCTAGATTTTCATAGCACTCAATACACAAGGCCCACAATTAGGATGYGATGCCATTGGACGTATTACAAAATGGGATTCCTGTCACCACTCTTCAGTCTTGTAGGACACTGGTATTTAAGTTTGATATTATCTGAGCTCATCACATGTTTAATAATATAATAAACTCAAGTTTCCTTTAAAGAATCCTATGATGATGAATATGATGATACAAATTTATTTGGCTTAGAATATAATGTAAGTTCCCTTGTACAACTTGACTATCTGTGTAGACAGAAGTATCTTAATAGAATACAAGTTCGTTTCATGCATTGGTGGAAGACAATGTTAATGAACAAGACAGGCTTTGTTATAACTAAATTTGGTTTTATGACTCTCCAAACTTATGACATCTGCATGACAGAGTCTTTGGGGAAAAAGAACCAAGATCAACTGCTTCTTTTACTTTCCTTGTTTTCTTCCCCCCCCTATCCAGAGTATTT
The DNA here is from genome assembly GCA_018881555.1 of Amblyornis subalaris. Classification (NCBI taxonomy): domain Eukaryota; kingdom Metazoa; phylum Chordata; class Aves; order Passeriformes; family Ptilonorhynchidae; genus Amblyornis; species Amblyornis subalaris. Next base: position 4,965,743 of record JACAXG010000047.1, on the reverse strand, counting down.
ACATTCCTAAAACCCACTTAGCAGTGAAAACAGATACCTATAAAATCTAGTGCTCTTGCTAATATTATTGTCTTTTCATTTCGCATATCCTTAGTAATAAAGGTAGTTTCTCTTATTTCAAAAGATTATGGGCTATGATTATAGCCCATTCATGTAAAGAAAGGTTTGCAGGTTCAAATTCATGAAGATAGTCATAATAAGTAATTATAGACTTAGAATTTATTTAATTATGTGATTAATGACACTAAACTTGGATGCTTTTATCAAGCAAGTGTGGACTTCCTTGTGTCATGAAAATTAAGTTTTTATTGCTGTCACAGTTTGCTGTTATCACATCCGGGTAGCATCAGTCAAATGGAAACATTCAGAGGAGGTCAGCATTCCCAGTGACTGACTCCTGAGGAGTAAAGAGCAACACTGCTTTGATCCAGGCTTTTTGGTTACAGATTGCTAAAATTAAGAGCAGCCCTAATTTGTTTGTAAACTAATGCAGATTCTCATCAAACGTTATTTGAACTTTTATGTAATCCTCTATAGCCATTGTTCTGAGTATAAAAGTACAAAAATTGCTTAAAGTGTAAAAATTACTATACCACTACTTTGTTCAAATAACCTGCTCTCTGACTTGCATATTGGTCCTACTTTCCGTAGAGTTAAAATACGGATTTCGATCATATATGTCTGCTATTCAAATCTTGTTCATGCTTTATGGCATTTTTTAAAGAAAACAGTTTAAATAAAAGAGACAGGACATTTCTCTCTAAGGGGTACGTAACTGCATGGCAAAATCCACGTCAGAAAAGGAATCAGATTTCAAGACACTACTCAGCCTCTTGCTTGTTTCTTACAAGTAATGAACTTCAGTCTTGCAAACCAAAATATTTATTTTCCACTTGATGTTCTGAAGTAAACGAAAGCTCTCTCTTTTGAATAAATTAAAGTACGACACACATGCAGATGTATTCTTCTCTTCCATTTAGACAATTTCCTCTTTTTGCCACATGGAGTTCTGTTCCCTTTTTCTTTTAGGATTGTCTTACCTGTTCACTAAGGACATAGAAATGCACAAACAGTAGTGCTGCTTGTGAATGAATGTACAAAGCAGTGAGTTTTAACTGCAGAGTACATTCCCTATGCAAGAAGTTTTACTCTTTTACGCTTTCCCCTTTTTTTTTCTAATAGCTGTGTGCTCTTCAACATTTTCGTACCAGTTTGTAGCCCAACAGATTTCCTCCCTTTACATTTTAGTGAGTCACACTCATGGAGGAAGCATGAGATGTCGTTGTCTCCTGAAGTTCAGACTTATTCCTCAGTAAATTCTTATCACTTTTTAAGAAAATTGACCTTCAACTCTTATTACCTAGAAAGCTTTAGCTATCCAAAAAGCTCTGGACTCCCCAGTTTCACTGCATGAAAAAGTAGCRACACGAGCCTCGGATACCCGTTTAGAACTATTGTTCCTATTAAGAAGCAAACAGTGGCATGGACAAGAGACCTACAAGTCAAATGTTGAGCTCCTCTCTCTGGAGGAGCCCATGCCCAGGTTTGCATGATCTCCAGCTTGCCAGCCAGATCCCAGGAGAGAGGGCTGAGGCCTGATCAAGCACTTCATGGACTTCTGTGGCATTTCTGTGCCCTTCCTGAGTTTCTGCATGTCCTTTCCTTCAAGGGTTACATTATGGAGACATGACTTAAACATTTTAAATGTCTCAGTTATTTACYGTAATGAACACGATCCAGGCCCTAATCAAAGGCCAGACATTAGCAATTAAGTCTCTGCGTGTGGGGCAGGAGGGCCCCATCAGAAACTCCAGTATGTATTTCATGAGGACAGATGGAGCAGAAGCCCTGCCACCTACCAAAAGAGTCCCAGGTTTGTTCTTGCTGTTATCCTAACCCAGCCCGCTGTGTACTTTTTTGTCTCTGTGTATGAAGTCCTGCTCAGCACGAAACAGAAGATTCTACAGTATTAATAYGTGAGGCCCACAAATGGGGAGGAAGCTAATGGAAAAATTACAAAGGTTCACTTCCATCAAACTGAAATTGTTCTCTCTCTTCATGCCAGTAAATCTGTTGCGCAGATTTTAACCGCTTTCATTTTCTAAATTTTTGTGAAGAAGAGGCATGTTTGGTTTTTTTAATTCAGAGCATGATATGTTTATACATATTCAATTTTGTCACAGACTGATTACTGTTCATTAATTCTCAAGTAGAAAATAAAGTTCAAATTTGGCAAATCTGTAGAAGATCCTTGTATTATTGACCAAAATCAGTTAAACTGAACTTTAAARAAATAAGACTGATTTTGCTAAAAGCAAACAAGGCTCCAACTCCAAAAATCCTCCTGAAGTAAGCTACCATTGGAAAGCCCATGAAATAATTACTGACACTCAAGAGGAACCTTATTATATAATATATATATAATAAACTTTATATGTCAATAGGAATTAATAATTTAAATAACCAGCTCTTGATAAAATATCTAACCTTTTTATTTGCAGCTCAAAATTGATGCTGAAATCTGCATTTTCAAAATGCTGAACAGAAAATCGAATGCCTGTGGAGAACTGAGAAAGAAACAAAACAGCAGGTTACTAAAAACAGTTGATCTCTCCAGATCAATAAAGCAGTACTGTTCAACATTGCATTTTACATACTTATACTGGATACTGTTGCTTTTTAAAATTAGTATGAAGTAACATCATCTAGTTGTTCTCAGGAAAAAATACCACCCTGCCTGTGTATATCACCAGATGGAAAACATGGCTGGACAGAGGAAAGATCAGAGGAATAGAGAAGCACACTCCCAAGAACACAGCAGCAGGCCCGTCTTCATCCAGACGGTCTTTGTTTTGCTTTGCCAAGTCAAAAGAAAATAATAGCTGTCTGGCAGCTCTCATCCCTGCCTCCATCCATGCACGCCTTTGTCCAGGTCTGCAGGGCTTCCTGGCCCCTGCACTGTCTCCTCACCTGTGAGCTCTGCACCGCATGCTTTAAGTGTTGTGGGGCTGACAGATCACCTGAGGCTAAATTAGCAGCAGTTGTAATTTACATTTAGTTTGATTGTTTTTTCCCATTGCAGTTCTGTTAAGAGAAATACAGCTTCAAAGTTACATTTGCAGTTCAGTTTGCCACAACTTGGAGTGAGTGACCAGAGGAGACAGTGAAACACACAGTTCCCAAACCTGAAGGAGATTAAGTGCTTCCACTGGTGCTCCCTTGTGTTTATGCAGACTTGACTTCCTCCCATTGACAATTTCCATTTTCTTTGCAAGAAGGGCAGGAATAAGCAGAACAAGTTAATTCAAAAGAGAATAGAGCTAACTAGAGAAGGAATATACAACAGCCCATGGTAGGGTCTCTGTAAGCCTCTTCTTGGACATATTTACGGCCCCAGTGCGTAAGTGGCAGGGGAGCATGGGGAGATGCCATCTGCCCTGAATGCTAAATTAATAAAATTCTACTGCAATGCTTAAATTGATGTTTTTAATTGTTTCAACTGCATGTTTTAAATCTGGTAATTTTTGAAATGTGAATTTTGCAACTTCTGCAACTTCTCACTCCCCCTCTACCTTCCCTCTGGCCTGATGGTAGAATTTCTTGCAGGATAACATACTCATGGTGCTTTCATTTTTTCAAAAGGGATGGTTACACACAGACATATTCTCCATGTGGAGAAACGATCCTCCTGAGAAATTAATCAAAAAGCGTTAGGAAATGAGGATATCATTCCCTCATTTCTGCCAATATGACTAGATTACAGGGGGGAAAAAAGAAAAAAAAGGAAGAATTGTCTGCTTGGCGTAATTTCCTTAAAATACCTGAAGAAACCTTGTCAGCAACAGGACAGGACACAACAATGTAGGGTTTTATGTTTTTTATGTTTGGGACTTACATTCATCATCACTGAAGAGGAGGAATTTTCCTCTGTGGATGTCATTTCGTATGTTTAAGCAATTCCTTTTTTTTCATTCAATTCTCCTTTCTTCASTTGCAGTGGAGCAACTGCAATCCATCAATCCATCTCCAGAACAAGACTTACCTAACATATTTCAACTATTTTCAGTTGGCCTATCCTGAAGCCATATTGTCATCATAAATGGAATGACGAGTTCAAATCTTTGAATTCTGATTATCTTAATGTAATAGTTATAGTTGATCTCTCTTTTTGGAAGCAAAATCTTTCAGATGAAAAGAAAGTGCTCATTAAATTATTCAGAAGTTGAATAGCTGACTTGGAATAGAGATGTAAGCTCTTTTTAAGCTCACTTTTTCAAGATGATAGTAACAACTGTATTGATATTCCATTCACCTTTAAAATTATGACTTTCTTTAGTCTTTTAGACAAAAATTTCCAAATATTCATTTCACCATTTCTCTTACTGTTTTTACTAACCAGTCTAAATAAATTTGTTTCCACTTACAGCAGAAAAAAGATTTGATGAACCACAGATAAAATTTTCATCAGACAGAGCAGACATGAACTTCAGTTTTGATGATCTATTACACCCCTGAGGCTTAATCCCCTATTTAATAGTGAAACACACTTCTACTGTACAACTTAATAAGATGCAGATGTTGTCTTTGTATAGTTGTGTGACTCTGTTAATGTCAAGTAACCCTTGACATTGCTACTAATAATGGGACAAAGATGCTCTCATGCCCTTGCTGAAAACCCACTAAGGCCAAAGGAGTTTAACTTGCTTGAACTTGTAACTTAGCAATCACTCAACCTCCTTAATTTAGTAGGACATAAATTTTATCAGAATAGTTTAATTTAACTTAAAAGTTTCAAAGTGAAGTTACTTTCATTAAAGTTGCATTATTTTCCATGTTTGTAACATTATGTAACTTTGAAATACATGACACTTCTGCTATTACCGATATGCTTTAATCTGTTATTACGTTTGACAGGATTTAGGAGTATGCTGGGAGGCAGAGGTATAACTTTTTTTGAAGCGTCTTACAGTGCCTAAAAAAGATAAAACCTGGTGCTCTTTAAGAATCAGTTTGGTACATACCAAGAAATAGGCAAGATCTTCCAAGCCTCCAGTCTTCTAACCTTTTTCTATTAATTTCTATTAACTTCCAAATTTTTCTACCAGAATTTTTAATAAAACTTACATCTCACTTGCTAGCACACTTAACAGGCGTTAGGAAGCTCGTCAGTCTGATCCATTTCAGTGTTGAGCAATCTTTGCCAGTGATATGCTATAAAACATTTAGTTTGCAATCTGGGCCATGGGGCATCGTGATTTTCCTTGCCATGTCTTTTAATCTTCTTTTTTACTTTTTCATCTTTTTTTTTTAACCTCAAAGATATTACGGAAAAGGTTAAGCCATTTTTTTGTGGCCAGTACACAATTTTAAGGACATAGATGACAGTAATGCATTTTGAAGACGTGAAGTGTCAGACAACCCTGTAGTCTGCTGCAGTAATATCCCATGGGTTATATTACAAAATCCTGACATAACCCTCATGCTCAGAAGCTGATCTTCAAAAGCTCAAAAATTCTAGGATTTCAGGGTGCTGAAAAGTCATTAAGGTGACTCAATAGCTAAGAGTTTTAGGAATGCTTGATTTTGACCTAACCCTTCCTTCCCACTCACAACTTCCACAAAGAGTCCCTTTCTGACTGAGTATTTTGAGAATAACTGATCTCCTGCCAGAGCAGAATTGTTTTGAAAAATTGGAAATGGATCAGAGCAACCTTTTAAGATTTATGCAAGTTGTACAAAGGGCTGGTATTTTGCTTTTGAAAGTACATYTGCCATCATAAATATGTTTGGACTGAAAAAACATAAGTCCTTTCACCTTTACTGAGCTTCCAGGAGAGCTGGCTTCAAAGATAAAGTTAGGATTTAAGATTTCACTCACTCTAATCAAACAATTTTGCCATCTGGCTTTGTAATGCTCTATCTTCGTATGCTTCAATTTTAAAGGGTTGGATTGCTTTGTTATAAACTAGAAAACCCTTAAATATATTATGAACCCTATTGTTTTACTCTGCTACTTCTAAGTCTAGTTTTATGAAGCAGTTTGCTTAGGAGTACCTAGTAATGGCACTTATGGCGGTCCTAGACTAGATTCTGAAGAAAAAGAAGGATTAGTCATGCTGTGAAAATTCATATGGAGACAGGTGAGAGTGGCCACCAAATGGCATTCCTGAAGTCTTCACACTGCTAGCATTTTGAGTCAAGGATGATGTGGAAACAGGGCTTTGGATTCAAAGGGAAGAGTGTGGGGGTCTGTAGTCTAATGCCTCCACACTCAGACCTTTCCATTGCTTATGGTTATGACAACATGCAAATCACAAAGATTTTCTCCTTGGTATACATGCTAGTGCCTCTTGTGTTTAGTCTTCCTTTACTCTTCCAAACCCAAGGGGTTTTATGCTCTCCTGCCCCCCTCCACTGCATCTCGATCACCCACAAGAGTCTTGTCCACTTCTTTCTGTATCTTGAGAGTTTGCTTCTACCTTGAGACTACCTGGGAAACTACTAGGCAGGTAAGTAAAATTGCTGTTTTCTCAATACAAGAAATTATTTGCCTTCACTTGGAATTTGTCTTGTGCTTTGGCCCATCATTGCGTCCCATCATCCCATTATGAAAATTCCATTCCTCAGAAATGTTTTCAATCACTCTTACTTTTTAGGAGTTTCATTTAGTAGAATAAAACAAAACCTACAAAATCTTTTTGCCTTCTTGTCTGTGTCCTTCCCAGAAAATGTTTGTAGTATTCTCTTCAGATTTCTTGTTCACAGTAATTCTATGGAGAAAGACCCTCAGCAAGAAGATTCCTCCTCCCAGGAGGTCCATCACCTAGAAGTTCAGTTTCCAATGGTTTCTATCTCCTTGTAGTCCCAAAGATTCTCTTGGACTGCTCATGACCATGCGAACAGATGACTGTATGAGACACCTGCCCTCACTGATCTGAGGCTACCCCTACAATCCAAAGAAACTTATTCTAGTCCCAGTCTCCTATGATGACCCATTTGGTTCTTTGAGGGTCAGACATGAACTGCTTCAAGATCATAAGAGGACAGGAAAGCCTCCCTCTATTGAGAGTCTGAAGGGTGAAATATTGATCTTTCATAGGATGAACCTTAACTTAGTAGAGATTTTGAAAGTACTAATAAATCAGCTTTGGTTTATTTGCAAAGCCATAGGTCCAATATGGAATTCAAACAGTTGCAGTTTTCAATTAAAAGCTGTTATTTATTCCTGATAAATGTTCATGCTGTTGACTGCTTCATTTTTATTAGGGCAGTTTTTTAATCTAGGTATCGATGTTTGAATTATTTTCTTTTAGTTAAATATTCATAGCACTTACAAATTTATGAGAAACACTAAATTCCTCTGCAAGAGCATCCATGGCTGAACATTCCTGGATTTAACACTTCTGGGATTTCCTGGACTGTTTTGTCATGAAATAGGGACAAAGGATGACCATTATGGAATTTTTTATCTCCAAATCTATTTTTAATCCTTATCTAGTGTTCATCATATTCAGTTCTGCTTTTGTCTAAAAACAAGGCTACCAYCATTCCATCTAATGTGTAGTATGATTTATGAGAGGCTGTCTTAGGAAAATTTTTAGAATTACAATAGTAACTTGAAGCAAAACTTTATTCCAACCACATTTTCCTGGATACAAATTGTGATATAAACTCATAAGACAACCCTTATGCACTCAAGATGAGAATCAGGCTGAAGAAGTTGCCATTTACTATACATATATCTGTATATATATATTTTAAGTAGAGGGAATATTAAAAGGGAGAAATAAACAGACCACATTATGGATTGGGATTCTCATTATACTAGTGCAACTTCCATGACAAATTGAGTCACTCTCACTTTCTTTAAGTGAAATAAAACTAGCATAATTAATCTTTTAGAAAAACAAATTGTTAGTTTTTCAGAAGCACAGTTCTGCCTCTTATTACACCAACAATTTCTTGTCCTGATAAATAATTTGGTTTAYGTGCTGCTTACTGGGATGTATTCTGGTAATTGAATAAATTTCCATTTGTTCCCCTTTAAAATTCAATTAGATAAAAATCAGTAAATGCATCTGGTTTTCCCTTACGTTTGCACCAGCCACCATGGGGTTCCCAAGATCACAAACCACCATTCTAGTTTCATTTTCCATCTTGTAATCACAGCTCAATACACGCAGTGCCTGCAACAAAAGGACACAAATATAGAGGTCAGAGATCACAGTGAAATGTATCCAGTTGGGAAAGTGATGCCTTTTTGACTGTGACATTTCCTTTGATTTCGGACACCTGCTCAGTGCACTATCAAAACATTTACTTGGTTATTGTCAGACAATGGGGGAAAACTGATGCCAGGGAAAAACAAACAGGATCGTTTCCCAGTACCTTAAGAATCATGATGAGGTCACTCAACGTCTAGCTTCAACAAATTGCTTTGTTGTTGTGAATCATTCCTATAGCCATAATGACTCAATAGAGAAAAAGAGTATGCAAAACTAGGCGAGGAGAATAGGTCTCACAGTAACTACAATGGTTGTGTTTTCCATTACCAGAAGTCTCTTTAGTGAATTTCTGGCCTTGGCAAAAGTTTATTATGGATCAATTCTACATCTTTATTTTCTAATCTATGGTAAAATACTTAGAACATTAAATACTTCTGTAAAAACATAAATTGTTATGTGTGTTTATAAATTAGCAACAAAGGAGATAGGCTTTCACATTACCACATATAAAGGTTTTTGTTGTTTATAGCAATCTTTATCACTGGTAATATCATCTGTAAAGAAAACAAATGGTGTAAGAGGAGGAATAGCAATAAAACAGTGCAAATTAGAAGATACAGAATAAGACAAAGCAATAAAATGTGGGGGTTTTTTTCTGTTTTCCTCTCTGACGTCTTCAATAAATGAAGGTATTTGCATATAAGTGCAGAAGTAAACCATCTTTATAAAAGCACAATGCAACAAGTTGCATTACCTTTCTTCTCGTTTGTGATTCTCACAGATGAAGCAGTGTGAACGAGTTCATGCTCTTTATATAAAAAGACCTGGGAAATCTCCAGATCAATTCGCCCTATCTGTAAAAACCAGCACGGACATGCTGCCCTCATCATTTCCTGAGATTAAAAGAATAGGCAGGGCATGTCCTTAACAGAGCCCATGTGAAACATGCCGTCAGCACACACCTCATTGTACACCGACATTTTTACAGTTTGCTAGGAGGAAACAAAGTCTGCTACACAGCATGTCCAGTGTACTAATAGCCTTCCCAAACCTCTGCAGGGTTGGGAGGGAAGGATTTTTACACTCTTTCCAGCTGGTTAATTAGAGGTGGGAAGCAACACATGGGAGAAGAGAGGGTGTTAACACAGTTGAAATCAAACTTGTCTGGAAAACTGTCCATTTGATCTTCATGTGTGGGTTTATAGCTTTGCTTTTGTTGGGAGAGGGGGGTGAAATTGAGGTCTAAATATTAGAAATAAATATTCATTTTTATTTGATATTTGGCAGTTTCTTTAAAAATGCTGTATCATAGAGCAGCACAGAGTACATCAGTCCTTATCACACATTTTTTTTTTGTTCCTCAAAGCCTCAGAAAATAGAGGAGTCTTGTGAGAAGTTTTTTTGCAATTCGGAGACTATGCTCCTAGACTGAAAGTGATTAATGGTACAGAATTTATATGACCAGCATCAGAAGAGCTAATTTGTGCAGTATAAAGATGGGACAAAGGGTCAACTGTAATAGAATTCCTTCAATAATGAAATTTACTGCCTTTGTTTTTGCACTGATCACCTTTTTGAGGTGGTTAAGTACAAAACAGAAAAATTAAAACCAGGCAGGAGGTAAGCAAGAGCTGAGACTTGTACATCTACTATTGTCAGTATCAGTGGGCTCATATGTAACTCAGTCAGATGGAACGGTTTGCCACAAAGCCCTTCTACCTGACAGTGGTAGCAATTTATATTTCTGTAGCAACACATGGTCTGTTTGGCAGTCTTGAGCAGAAGTAAAACCCCAACGATTAACACCTGTGCTCCTAGGGTGCATTTTAACTAGAAAGTGAGTGGATGCTTTAAGTAATCCAGGCAGTCTACAAACTTGAAACTCTTTTYCATGGTTGTAGTGATGAATTACTACAGATGCCAGATGTAGTTAAGCACAACAGGCTGACGAGCAAAACACTTCCTCTCTTTCCTTTACCATCACCTACCAATTTTATTCTCTGAGGAAAAGAGGATGGATTAGGTACCATCCTCTAGGTGATGTATGTGTATGTATCTAGTTGATGTATGAAAAACAAGTCTGTCTTCACCAGGCTCAAATCACATCTAGCCAGCCACAATGCACTTTAGTCTAAGAATTTTCATGTAAAACAAAAATGTTTCAGGTCTTTTTCTTATTTTAAGAGTGCCATGCTTTAGTTCAGAAAGGCATGGGGGAAATGGCTCAGAGTTTATCCACTGCAATACATATCTGGATGTGATCTGCACCACTCTGCAGTTTCCAGCCTGAGCAGAGGCAGTTCTGCCAAAATACATAATGTTTTTGGTGTGTAACAAATACCTGTCAGTGCTTTGTATTTGCCTGATTTACTTCTAATTATTCCATAAGAATTTGGGTCCCAGCTTTTGCTGCTAAGGCAGGATTGAGCTGTTTAATATGGGCAACTTTGCCATGGAGCAAAGGTTTAGTGCACAGTATTTAGGCAATGGCTGGGGGTTCAAACACACAGCCATGCTAGTGACTGTTGTAGTATAAGAATGTACCATATAGCAATATATACTGTCTCTGGATCTACTCCTGGAAAGATGAGGTAATACAACATGGTTATACTTTCTTCATAGCAGCTAATTCCGGTAAATTCACACCTACTGCATATGAACCATTATTCCAAGCAAATGGGTTTCCAGTAACAAGTAAAGCTATGGTAATTTACTCATTTGCCTGGTCTCTGGAGTGTCTAGGTATTTCCACAATACAACTGAGAAAAAACACACTTGATTTCATCATAAGTCGTTCTATTTCAGTCATCAGCTTTTGACTGAAGGAAGTGTCAGCACACGCAGGAATCAATCCAAAATCATGTCCTTGACCTCAAACTTTAAGATTACACACATTCACTTGCTTCTCCACTTGCATATGATCACATACATCTCTGCAAAATGCTATTTGTTTTTTATACAGTTGCACAGTCTGTGTGCAATATTCTACAGAATCAGGTCTGAGATAAGAAGATAATGACAACTGAGGCGGGTCAAACACTTATTGCACAAAGCTGAAGGAGGTAGAAGGTAAGTGAATTTTCAGTTAAGTTTTTGACTTCAACAGCTTCCGAGTGTAATTCAAAGGATACAGAATAACACAATAAATTGTTAAAATAAAATTTAAAAATAGCAGGGCTGGACAGGAAGCACTTAAGGTGTTTCTCTATTAAGCACTTAATGTGTGTTTCTCTATTAAGCACTTAATGTGTGTTTCTCTATCAGGTAGACTAAATCCAGAACAGCCCCACAACAAAGTAGACAAATATTCCCTATGAGTATAGTTACTTTTAAATGATGAGAGCATAATTGAATGATTGGATTTTACAGATTTTTCAGTTCCATCAGAAATGTATCGATTTATTCAGCTGATTGCATTTCATTTATTTTGGTCTCAGTCTACCTGTTTTGTTGGCTCTGAGGTGAATATTATCTCTGCCTTAATACCAGGAAATCTGCAGTTTGGAGAAACACAGCTACACGGAGGACTGTAAACATGGATACAACCAAGAGTAAATGCAATCTTAGAGGCAGAGCTTTAAGAACATAATTGCAACAGGCTTTACCATAAATCCACCTGTCTGCTGAAATTGCTCTGTATTAAATTAAGCATATTTCAGCAGCAGTCACAGATGCCCCACTGGCAGGATACAACACAAACACAAAAATAAGAATTGAAATCCTCACTCCACTGCAACTGACATGAAAACTGTAATTTTAATCTATAGTGCATGCCTCAAAAAGTGCTTGCAGACCGAGAGACCTTTTTTTCCATGTATCTCTGTGTTTACTGCATCCAGTGTGATAATTTCTTCTGTTATCTTGTCAAACAGTCCAAACTGCTGTATTTTCTCAAAGGCCTGTAAGTTGAATGAATTGAGTCCCTCTCATTTATTCTATGACCCCTAAGATTTTGGTCATCCTGGTAACAGCATTACTTACATCTAGAAAATTTTAGAAGAAATTTACAATACCAATTTTTTTTCCAAATGCACTTAAAAGTCAATTTTTTAGTTAATGAAACCATAATATTGCAAAAACCATAGTTTTAAGAAATATACATTTACAGTTCAAAAACAATACAAAGAATAAACTTGCTTTCAGTTCCATTTGTAATGCTTGTGAAAACTGTCCTAGAAATGAAGAAAGAAAGACACTAAGAATGATGTAGAAAGTAGGACTAATGCTTTGATCCTTCTCAGACAGAACATGATGACATCTTTTTGAATAGAGTAAGTATGAAAAGTAAGAGAATATGAAATAAATTATGTGTGGGAGTGAACTAAGTAAATGTGGGCAAAAGGAAGGCAGCTTTTTATAAATTCATAAGGATTCAGAATTGGGTTTGTCAGAATGGTATTTTATCTTCCACAAAATCTGAAGAGAATGAAGAAGTTGCATTATGTTTCTTGGGCATTTAAAATTTTGTTTTCAAAAGAAAAAGAACTTTAAAACTCCTTCCCAAACCATTCTAGCTTCTCTTTATTCTTCCGAAGCACAAGAATCTCCCATGTATTCTTTCCTTCCTTTCTCCATGAGTCTATTGTGTTGGCATTATAAAATTCCATTTTTCCTAAAATCATAAAAAGCCCCGAAAGATTTCTCTCCAGTCCAAATCATAGAAGGGTTTGGGTTGGAAGGGACCTTAAAGATCATCTAGTTCTACCCCACCCTGTTGTGGACAGGGACACCTCCCACTAGACCAGGTTGCTCCATCCAACCTGGCCTTAAACACTTTCAGGGATGGGGCATCCACAGCTTCCCTGGACAACCYGTTCCAGTTCTTCATCACCCTCACAGTCAAGATTGTTTCCTAACATTTAATCTAAACCCATTCTCTTTTAGTTTGAATCCATTCCCCCTTGTTCTGTCACTACATGCTTGTGTAAAAAGTCCATGTCTTTCTTTTAGGCTCCCTTCAGGTATTGGAAGGCCTAAAGCAGCCCAGGACACATTTGGCTTTCTGTCCTGTGAGTGCATGTTGCCAACTCATGTCCAGTCTCTCGCCCACTCCCACCCCCAAGTCTTTCAAATGACACATATGTGTTAATATGTGCTGTGGGTTTCGGAATAAGTGCCTCCTCTGACACCCTTGGTAATGTCAGCAGAGAAAGATTTCTGAAGAGGAACAAAGGAAAAAGGTAACCATGTGTAGCATACTAAAGAGAACTTTAGTTTTGTAGATTACAGTCCAAAAAACCAGAGGCTTTGCTAAGAGAACAAAAGGAATAGGCAGTAGAAAAAGGCTGGTGTCTTTAAGATATGCTTTTGAGATGTGAGGTGGCAGAGAATTTTTACCATCTTTGATGATATCATTACTTCTTCTTGTAATTCTTCTTGTATTTTTTTTCAAACTAGGTTAGAAGTCCATTAATAAAGTCACTGACAGAAGGAGAATAAGGAAATGCCTTGTAAGTTATTTTCGACTTCTTCAAAACATTTGCCTTCAGAAAGGAAATTAACTTGCTTTCTCCCACTCTCACCCTTGAGGCCCTTTTGAACATTCCAGGCACTAACAGAAAAAAGCGGGCTCATGTTGCAACAGCTTGGGAGATTTATGTGCAGATGAGGCACTTGCTGTCCAACAGAGAATACATGAACACTCTGCTTGTTTGCATGATAGTTTCATCTTTGCTCTTGCAAAACAAACAGACTCAAAAAGGAAAACACTGCATGTTCAGTACAGCTCAGCAGGACTTCAGTCAACATTAGTCCTTCTGTGAACACTGGCACGTTTTACATTATAATTGTATTTTTGGCCCATTTATAAAGTAAAAGAATTGACAAGGGAAAACAACTTTGTCAAATTTATACTGCAGTTAATGTTCAACTATTCAGGATATTGGAGACTGGGACACCCTTAATAATGGTGAAACACTGGTGTGCTGTGAGAGAAGACAGCAGTGACCAAGTGTCTGGGATTCAGCAGGGCTCATTAACTCTGACTGGGAGCTAGTACCATGAGATCCCAGGTTGGAAGCACTAAGAGAATTTGGCAGTATTACTTTCTGCTGCTGGTAGTGTTTATTGGTTCAAAATCTGAACGATGTGAATACCTCTATTCCTAGGAGAAATGTGACAATATTTGTGTAGTATTGTAACTAAGTTAACAGGAAGGAGCTGAACCTGTGCTGGGTCTGAACAGAATGGTCTGGGCCTTCCTATCTTTTTTGGAGGCATGGCTAATCTTTACCCTGAGCTGTGCAAGCAAGGACATCTGAGAGCTGATGGAATCTCCCTTCCTGAAAGGAACCTTTTTATGTGCTGATTTCAGCTGGTATAGGCTATGTAGGTTATCCTTGCTCTCAGTTGTCTGCTTCATTATCACTAGCATTTTGTTTTCCTTTACCTTGTTGTTCCGTTCAACCCCAGTGTAATCTGCTTCAGGTGGAATCTTTATGTGTAGCTCAGCTTCATAGGCTCCTTCCCCATCATTCCTCGGGTTTATTATGAGCATGACACAGTTTTCTTCTCCAATTATTAGCTGATCTGTATCTCTGTATAGAATATACTGCTTGTCAGGAGTTAAAACATGCACAATTAGGATTTACATATGAATAAAGCAGAAGGACATTTTGCTCTCATAGCATATGCTCTGGAAAATATTCTGTGAACACAAAAGAAAACATTTTCCATAAAAAATGACACCATGAAAAAGTATGTCAGCAGCTGGGTAGAAAAGAGGTCAAGAGTAAACACCACCATGGGCAAAGTGGACTACCACAGAACTTGAAAGTTACTGGTATAAAATTTCAGAGCCTGACTACTTTCTAAAGAGCAAGAAGTATCTAGTGGAGGAATCACTTGCCATGGTGGTATCATCAGCATTGTCTTCTGGAGGACACAAAGGTGGTAGTTTTCCCCTTCTGCCCATTTTAAAATGAACAGTGACAGAAATTCTCCTGAGACCTGCAATGGCACTGTGCCCTTTTGTTTCATGGCTATGGACTGATTCTGATGGCACAGAGTCAGGTAACTGTCAGACATTCCCCACTTGTCCTGCTTGGCATATTTCTCCCTCCACAGGAGAAATTGTTGCCATGTTTTGAATTTTTTTTATTCTGAGATTCATTTACTTCACTGTATTGAGTTCAGGAGAATTGTGTCCAAGTTCAAAGTCACTGGCACACTGAAACAAAAAAATTTGAAACCTACTATGAACAACAATTTGTATTATCTCTTGGTTTCCAGAGAACTAGAACCACTCCTAACAAACACCTGCAAACTATATTTTCTATGATAACCATTAAACATCATGAATATGGTTTGTAAGTGTACATTTCTCCATTTCTTGATTTTATAGGTGAAATGGATGCACAAATTAAAATCTGGAAATTTTGATGATTAGCTATATTAAACAACAGAACTGTATTCTACATACTTCATTCTGTTACAGAGTTAGAAGTGCTTGGAATTTCTTATATACAGCAGAATTTATTTTATTTAACTTACGGCATAGCAGAAAGTTGCAAGTCAGGAATGCATAAGTTGTCCTCCCCACAGTCAACCAGAATGTAAGCCTGTATTATTGCAAATTAAAAAATTATAATACAGTTAGTACATGTCTCGAAGTCTACATCACTTCATTAAATACCTCTAACCAAAGTGTCTTAAATACCACTAGCATTGCCTTAGTGAATTAAATCTTTTTCTCCTTTCTCTAATTTCCTTTTCACATGGTAGCTGGAGACTATTTAGACCGTCAACTATGTCCTTAGCAGAGCAATATCATCTTTCAAGCCCTTTCCCACACTAACTTGGCTTACATATTCTATGCAATCAAATGCAATCAAATGCAATCAAAACTAGGAGCACAACAAAGTTTTGGAAATACTTTAAAGGCTTGTTGGTTCTATATTTACATTCAATCTACATTTTGAATTAATTAAATCCCTGTTGTGTAATTTCTGGCCATGATGCTCTCTTTAAAGGAAGATGACATACACAGTATTTGTAAACGCTTTCATGTTTATATACAGAAAATGTGGCATGCAAAATTCATACCTGCTCTGCTAATGAGCTTTTCTGGTAATAGTTCAGGATTGGCTTCACAGTCAAACTATCTTCAAAACTGGACTCATCCAAACTATAATTCAAGTTTATATTGATGGGAGATAATTTATCTCTAAATTCTGTTTCATCCTGTGAGTGACAATCACATAATAAAAACCAATGGTTTAATATAATTATTTCATTTAGTATGGTATGACAACAGATTCAGACTTTTGAACGTAAAGATATGGTCTTTACTGAAGGTAAAGACATGGTTCTTTGACAGCTGCTGGCCAAAGTCTGGCTGCATGCAGTGTCCTTAGTAAAGCAAATTGACTCACCAGGAATTGGAATGCCCAGAACACATTGCCTCCACAGCCCCACATCTGGAAGAAGCTGGCTGAGCTGAGTAGACTCAGAAATTTTTCAAAGCATTAGCCCAAAGTGATGCTGCTTAAAAGAGACACACAGAACCAACTCAACTCCTATCAACTACTGTCCACCTTCCTTTTGAAATCAAGGTAGGGCATGTGTGGATTCGTGGAGGTAATATTGCTGGTTTGTACCATAACCAAGAATTTATATGAATTAGCAATGGCAAAACTCAACCACCTTTTTTGTCTAGATATTTCCTTACACAGTGCTTGAAACTTCTCCATTTCACCTCCCACTGCATTTCTTGGACCAGGCTTGGAATCTACTTCAATTGCGTGAGGCAACTCCACCTGCAAGTCAGCAAGTGTTGACCCTTTCTCCTTTACAACTTCAATTCCAGAGTTTTAATTTTTCTAAAAACATTTTAAAATATCTTTAAAATATTTTTTAAAATATATGAATTTTAGGCCAATATTTCTAGTGAGACTCCTTTAAAATATCTTTTGAAACTGAATTGGCATGCTATTTAACATGATTAGTTTATTACTGCACTACGAATACTAAAAAAGTAAAGGGATACCAAARAAGGAAAGCAATCTTCCATTTTTGTATCAGGAGATGCAATATTTGATCAGAATTTCCAGAAGAGCATGAAATGAATATATTTTTACACAGCAAAACTCTATACTCTTCCATAGAAGTCTTTCTTTTATACTTACATTGACAAAAGATGAGCCAAAGATTTACATAGGGAATTTCTTCAAGGTAGCAGTATGTTCTGGACATACTGGACATACAGATGAGGTCTATCTTACATCCCATTTCTGTAATTTTGGAAATTATTCTTCCTTTTCCGGTGGCTCATTTTTTTTTATTATCTTTAAATCTCTGGTACTACTCAGATGATGGTGACAGTCCAAAATATTTTAAACAACTTACTCTGAGATAGACAAGGAAGTCCTGGCAATGGAGCTGTTTCTGTCTTTCTATCACAATGGAGAAGTAATGATGTGACTGATGGTAATCAAAGAAGAGGGTCCTCTTAACAGCTCCTTTCTGTTTCAATGAGTCTAACTGCAATTCACCTTTCAGCACTAAAGGATACAAATAAATAAATTAGTTATTGATTTAACAGAAAGCAAAATAGTAAAGAAATCATTATGTATTATAATTAATTAATCTAACAAAGTCTTCAAGGAAAACTAATCCATGTTTTAAGTGTCTGTCTGTTTAGCAGCCCACTAGTTTCTGATCCAAAGTATGCAAGACGCGTAATTTAAGCTTTCTGATTTCATTGACACATCATATGTGTACAACACTTCTGTCTCTTTAATTTTTTTTTGAAACAGAAAATTCTCCAACAAGGTACATTCTTGGTTTTATTTAGAAGATGGCTTAATCTGAAACAAAAATCCTTTAAGTCAGTAATAGAAAGTTTGTGTTTTATACATATATACACATTTTTTAAACTGCATTTTATTGCCTTAGAAAGATCTCGCTCCTATTGTCTTTCAAAGTGTATGAAAAAAATACATCTGAAATGGAGCAGGCCAGACTAAATTAGAGAAATAGAAAACATTTCTTACCTATCTCATCTGAAATACTTTGACCTTCAAATTCTGCGCAGACTCTTACAGTAAAGCTACATATAAAAAAAGAAGTAACTATTAGAGGAAAGGAGACTGACCTGGGAATCTGCAGTTCCCAAGTCATATCTTTTAAGTTTTAGTCTCATTTTCTTAAAAAGGTGTTAATTGAGATCTGTATCTAGCTACCTATGATATTCCCTAATTAAGTTAGCAAGTCTACTAGGCTTCACTTATAATCACAGAAGACAGTCTCTGAATATCTTTCTGGCAATGGTATGGAGAAAATTCTCTGTTCCCAGTAGTTCTTGGGAGAGCCTACAGCGATGACAGTTCTAATACTATTGCCAAAGCTGGGTTCTTTATGCTGAGCTTCAGCAAACCACCTTTGTAAGAAGCTATCTGCAGAAATCCTTTCTGGTTCATCATGGTCAAATAAGACAAATCTTAGAGCATGTAGTCAACGCTCAAGCTGTTTTCTAGCAAATTAAGGACACCAAGGTGTTCAACTGGCATTACCACARGATTTCCATTATTTCAAGAGGCTATAATTAATTCCAAACATAAAAGCCTGAACTGTTCATTTTTTGTGGCATTAGACTAACCAAATTGTATTGCATTTAATCTGCTAAGTTTTGCTGAAAGTGGCAGGTACATGACCTAAATCAAACCATAGAGAAACTGGTGATTCATGTTCTTTACTTAGTATGCTAATGAAATGCTTTCTACAAAAAGCAACACAGTATAAGTTAATTGTTTTTAATTTGCCTGTTCATAATGTATAGCAAGCTTTTTTGAGCCTAGCAATATTCACATCACAATTATAACCATATACACTAATGTCACCTCAGCCATAAGTGAGTCTTTTCTCATAAGATATATTTATTTCCATTTCTCTGTAAGACTGGCAATAGATTTGCAGTTATACACAACAACTGACAGGAGAAGCCTTTTATAGTTTTATTGGCTGATACCTTCTAATCGGAACTTTGAACTTACACAAAAATTAATTCCTTAAAAAAGTAATGATTATAGAAAAGTTTCAGTTTGTAAGGAATCTGCAAGTTTTACAAATATTTAACTGACTCCCATTTTGAAAAAGTTTTTGCAAATTACTCTAGATGGCATGGGAAGTAGTATTACTTATGCTTGTTGATGCAATTAGCAGGGTGTACTTCCCTGACAAGTGGCAAATCAAGAAATCTGTCACTGGAAAGATGTTCTTGATTTTTGATTTCTGCTGTCATATGCTACAAAGACTTAGTTCTCCACACCATAATTCCTAAAGAAATTCTGTATAATGTAACAAAACTGCGCAGGTGAAAGATTCTTGCAAGTGTCACTGGTTACCAATCATTCTTAAAGAAAATTTTCATGGCTTTATAAAATGTTTTGGTTTGTAGATGGAAGATGAATTGTAGGTCAGCACTGAAACTGGCTTGAGGTAAATAAAAAAAATCTGCACTATCCATTGATCTTCATCTCCTCACTACTGTTCTACTCTATACTAATGTCCCCATACAGTGGATACAAAACCACTAACATAACCTTTAAAATAACCTGTAATCACATTCTAATTGCATGTTTGTTTCCTCTAACAGATGTAATGAAACTGCTACATCTGGGATATGTGTCACTCTCATGACCTTAATGAAAAATTCTTTTCTTGGAAAAAAAAAGGCATTATTTCTTGAGGAAAAAAAAAATGGCATTATGCCATTTACTAAGTTGTAGCCTTCAAATGACTTTCCAGTCCATGCAGAAATTGCAAATTTATTCCTACTTCTTTACAATTATGAGTTAACACATGAAGAACCAATTATTTCCAAATACACAAGGACAAAACAACAAAAATGAGGAAATCTTGTGTAATTGCATAAATGCAATTTAGACATCAGGCTTCACAGGACATTCTTACATGTCGGCGTATAAGAGTGCATTTTCTCAAATGTAAACTCAAGAGCTGCCATTGCATTAAACTCAGTTATCTTGCTTTGGAGGAATCACATAAATTTTGCCCTATCATGTTATAAAAAGGTTGAGTTAAAAAATTCAGCTTGCAATGCTTTACTTGTTATTCTGTTAAACAGAATAATTTCAATATATGCTTTATTTACTGCAATGAACAGAATAATTCATTATACATATTTGATAACTGAAGTCATGTTCTTAAATATTACCGAAAAAGCCAAGATTTACTCCTTCCACTCCAGGCAGAGCACGTCAAAAAGGGAATGGCAGTGCAAAAAAGCAAAAGTTTGGAGTGGATAATCTCCCACACTCTGGCCACACAAGAGGCAAGACTACAGCTTTAGCAGAATCCTGCTCCACATTTGTGATTTTACTATTTAGTTCAGAAATAGTTCTAAAGACATCAAAGATTTAAATCGCAAACCTAGACGAATTTAGATATGTTCATCACTTCGACACAAAGATGCTGTGGAGATGTTAAGGGATGTTTTAGCTTCAAGATAAAGAAAAGCAGAGGAAAAGACAGACCACAAAACAGGACAGGAATCTAAAGGATTTATAGAGATTTGAGATCTGACTCCTAGGCACAGTAACAAGTAAAATAGCTGAGCTTTTGAGCTTGCTTGCAGGAGCAATCAACCAAACACCACAATTAACAATCAAATGAAGAAAACGTCAGCAGATAAGAAACAAATGGGAAATAGTCCATCTTCCTAAAGCACACGAACTTTGTATGTGCTATCAATCTTGCCTCTCTGAAAAGATCCCCACATCACATTTATTCTGCTGCAGCTGTCATCACTACGAGATCATGCTTTGAATAGTATTTGACTGTAGTTACAAAACAGAGGGAAAGCCTTAAAACTGAACACACTAGTTTTTCCTGACAGTCTTGTGGCAACAAAGCAGTTTGTTTAAAATAATTTTATGTTCTTCAGGTAGGCAGAAACATTTTTAATGTTATTAGAATAAGAAGCTTGAAAATATTCCTCTTTCTTCAAAACTACTCTTGGCACAGATGGGAACAGTCTCTTCAAAAGTCAAACCTAATAAAATTACCTAGCATCACTAAAAGTGGTTAATCCTTAGAAAATCAAAAACGTTAGTTACCCACGTATAATATTTTCTAGACTGCTCTTTGTACCACAAAGAATTTATTTCGGTCTGGCTACTCTAGCAGCTGAAAAAAAAAAAGAAAACTTACTTCAGGAGGTGAAAAGCAAGGCATTATCAGACGTCATTTGTCATTGTTAACAATTTCTTTAGCACACAGGTTTGTAGAAAGGCAGTGTAAGCTTTAATGTTATGGACTTCCATTCTGTGTGCAGCTGATACCCAACCTGCAAGGTCACAAACCTCCACAGGAGAAGAGAAGCAGTTTTCCTCTGCTGATGAATGACCTTTAAACAAACTGTTTTCTTTTCGAAGTATAATATGTAAAGGCAAGTCAATATACTTCTGTTATGATGCTCTAATAATTGCTCTGCTTTTAGATTCTGTTATGCCAAAGTCTAACGCAGTGACCAACATAGAGTTTTAATGCTGAAGGCATCTTGTGGCTAAGCTACATCACATGGTCAGGCTGTAGTAACACTAGAGCTGCAAGATAAGCCAAGTAACTGCCTTTTGGATGTCTCTAGGACTACTGAAGCTAATACGTGGCACAGAGGTCTCCACGCTGCAATCCAGCTGCGTTGGTAGCAACTGTCACCACCTGCCTACCTCCCTCTCACCAGCCCCTGAGGAGTGAGGTATCCATCTTCTGACTCCTGGCCATATGGCTTTGCTATCCGACCCATGGAGTCAGGCTGGCCAACAGCCTATGGAAAATCTCACACAAATTTGTCTCAACAATTGCCCCTAGGTCCATATCCATGCGGCACCAATCACATCCTCTTTCAAATGAGGTCAACTAGCAGTAGAAAGGAGCAAAAGCGGAAACATATTCTGATCTGTGCAGCTAGGAAAGGCTGAAATATTATTTTTACATTTTATATCTTTGGTAGGAATTTTGTATTCAGCTTTTTTTGAAGTGTATGTAGAAATGTCTCATTTACTGAATCTAGCTGACTCAAGATTATAAATATTTTATTACTACTTTAATAATAACAAATTTGGAGATAAAGGAACATCATCTTTTTTTCAAAGTATTTTTTGATAGTGGGAACTTGAGGATCATAAATTTTAAGCAGTCTGCTTCTGTTTTAGTGGGTTTACAGGAGGTGGATCACCTACAAGGCGCATCTTAAATCAGACATCCAAACCTGAAAAGCACTTACAAATAAAAAACATGTTCTACAAATATACAAACAAAATATATTCTACAATATATTTTACAAATCGACTTTTTATCATGATTGGACACTTCTATGCAACTTTTGGTAAGTCAGGTAAATACTCTGACTTACTGCTCCTCTATGAAATGGAAGTAACAATATTTACCTTAAATTAGTGAGAGGTGAGTAAATAACTTTCGCAGATACAACTTAAGAACAAAGCCAAAAGGTAACCAGTAGATAATCAGACCTCAAATGGTAATAAAAATACCAATGCATAGGTAAATTAGACCTCCCAATAGCTAGAACCAAATCTTGAACATAATAAATCACATGATGTGGAAACAGCTTTTGAAAAATGAAAATCTTTTATTTATTTACCTCTTTTTATAGATATTAAGATAGATATCTTTCACAGTTACGGAAAAAAGTTAGGGGAAAAAAGGTCTTTTTCCATATTTTTTAATAGCTTTAAAGTTGCAGAATTTGTTCYAGATTTGCTAGTTTTGGGAACTCAGAAATAGCCACATTTTACACACAGCAGAGAATGAATTATATGTTTCTAGAAGTTCAGGACAAATCACTTTGGGCTGTACATAAAAACGACTTTTTGTGCATGTTTCCTCTGTTGCTTCAGCTTTGCAATTTATATCATGGCAAAAATAATATTTTCCTAATACTTGGAAATGTACAATAATCCACATTATTCATGCACACACACTTCCTGAAACTTTTCTAGTAGGAGATTTCCTTTTATTCTAATTTTGCAGTGTCAGTCAGTAGAGTTTTTATACAAGTTGCACAGCTGGCTAAGAGATACAGAAATCTATCCCATGGGACTGAGGAATTCTTTGCCTGTTGGAGTTTCCCTAGTAATTGTTTTCATATGTAAATACAAGCTTATTTCAACTAAGGAGAAAAATTACAGTGTGGAAAATAGCAGCTGCTCTTCAGTCATTTCGTAACACGAACTAAATCATTAGGGAACAGTATTTTAGAATAAAGCAGACAGAAATGAAATTATACTCCTATTAAAGCTCTTGTAGACATGAACCAAACATCTTCTGGCTTTTTGTAGCAGAGAAATGAAAAGTAATAAAAAAAAAACATGTTAAAGGAATACACATTTTTTGCTTTCTTTTCTAAACAGTATCTCAGAGCAGGAACATTTTTTTAAAAAGAGATGATTTTTCTCTTGTGCAAAAATCCACCTTTTTTCTTTCAATACTCTGTTGGCAACTGCTATGGTTCCAAAATCTTTTCCATTATGACATTTAGCACTTTTTAGAAGTCTTAAAACCTGGAGTTGTGAAAAAAGACAATTCAGATCAATGAACGTGCTTTGCCAAGCGTCAGTATTTCAAACTCCCTATTACATCAACTATTTAAACAAAAGGTACTTGAATCAAAAAATCAGGATGGATCTTGATCTGTCCTGTTCCAGATCTTGTCCTTRATCTTGATCCTATTCCAGAAACGCCAAAGCTCTGTAAAGTTCTAGGATTGTGTAGTTCCACCAAGTGCCTTCTACCTTGCTCTGTAGATGGGCAATTTTCTACACTGGGTGTAGAAATGAGGAACATGATGACAAATATGAGAAGTCCCATAGAGTGTAAAAGAACAGCGCAAAAGTGAGAATCTCTTGATAGCCCCATCCCAGATGCATTGAAAGTCCACATATTTAGTGGTTTAAGTGTATCAGAGTTTAGCTCCTTTATGGCTCTTAAGTGAACTGCTGCTGGTCTTGATTATGTTTTACAGTTCATAGTTACCAATTTATTCTGAAGACTCTTTTGCTGAAGCTTATATTTGAGATGATTTTTAGAACTTAACTCCTGTAAAGAATGTCTCCAATGTGAGGAATTACTCTGACCATCTTTGGTTTAAAAGCAGTGCAAAATTTCTGCAGTCGCATTATCTTCTGGAGTCCTCCTTTACACCTTAATACTGTTTTTGTCCAGCCCACGTCCTGGCAGGCTTCCTGCTTCTAATGTTTTTATGTCTTAGAAATCTGCTCCTCACAGTCTCTCTGGCAAGACTTACTAGCATTTTATATTCAACTTGCACGTGTTTATACTGTTTTGATTTTAGTTTCCTCATTTGTTATGACTTCCACTTTTAAACAGTATCTTATGTATTTGTAATAGTCTCTTTTATCAACTGTTCCTGGGGTCCTTTCTGAGCGACTTTTTTCTAGTGCAGTAAATGTGCCTTTATGTGGTATTATGTGCTATTAGATAGCTCCCAACTGTCCTGAAAGCATTTTATGCTTGTAACTGATCTTAAATTGTTTTAATTAGCTTCAAGGTTTTTAATGATTTGGTGGGTTTTTTTTTCTTTTCAAAGTTAAATGCTACTGTGGTTAAAGGTTTCTCTTTTAAAGATAGTTGAAACATTGTCCTGTGCGATGTGCTAAAAAAAACCCTTCCTCTGACCAAAGACAGCCAGAAACAACACCCTGTGAATTTCTCTCAGGATGGCCAGGCAGATATCTTCTCTCTTCCACAAAGGACTAAGATCTGTCTTTCTCCAACAGAAAACGGTGGACCCTTCAGCTCTGCATTCTTTCACTGTCACATTTCATCAACAAACAGATCACTGTTTACGTGTTTTGTCTTAGATGTTTCATTTATTTGCATACAACTTTGCAGCTTGACCCTAGCAG
This sequence comes from Amblyornis subalaris, assembly GCA_018881555.1. NCBI lineage: Eukaryota > Metazoa > Chordata > Aves > Passeriformes > Ptilonorhynchidae > Amblyornis > Amblyornis subalaris. The sequence goes on along the minus strand of JACAXG010000047.1, from coordinate 4,940,614 downwards.
CATCCTCCTATGCAGAAGGAGACTCAATGTATCAAAGGACTCAACTTTCAGCTATCGCAATTAGTTTGACAATCAGTGCAGTACTGAAAGACATTGAAAAGAACTCTCTACAGGGAGTTTTTGTTGTGCTCAGAGCATGTTTGACCATTCTGAGCTTTGAACATGTTCAACAAAGAGCTGCAATAAAATTAAGGAACAAGAAGTTATTTGAGAAAGAGGATAAGGATGTTTTTTGAGTAATCATGATCTTACCAGGCCACCAAAAGCTGAGAGCTGGGGAGCTGGCAGGTTTTATTGTCTGGATTCACAATCATGGGGTTCAGAATAAGATGAGCATTCACTGTGACAACAGGTCTGGCTCTGGGGGACAGAAACAAGGTTCACTGTGTACAGAAGGAGCACATTAGTACCTAAGTTGTAGCAGAGAAAACACAGCTGAGTTGGCCACAAAGAAGCCAGAGATATGGGGTTACTTGGGAGAACACAGTTTTATAATGCTGCTCATACTCAAAAGAACTTTTTTTTTTTTGGTCAGAATCCTACCGAGATTCACAAAAAAAAATCACAGGTTAACACACCACAGAAACAGTATCCTATAGTTAAGCAACAGATGTGTCCCAGGACTGAGGCGCATCAGACACATTTCATCACACGGAGTTTTCACAATGGGGCAGAGATTGCCTTTTTGGGTTTTATAGCAGTCCTTTGGCCATCTTGCAAATTTGTTTGGTACTGTCTCCATTAATAATGATACATTCAGACTTGCTATCTCTGTTTAAGACTCTAAAAAAAATAATTTGGTTAAAGTAGAAGTTGGTGTAGAGTATCTTGAGCCAATAATGAAGTAAACTCTGTCTGACATTTCTTGAGAAAATTGACTTTATAAACCTGGAATAATCATCAGTAAATTCTGCTGAGTACATGAATGTAGTGGTGGTGATGGAAACCATTCTTCTGAAGCTGTTATTAAGTAATGAGATAATGTATAGCAAGCAGTTTAGAAGACAAATGAAAACAAGTATGGGCCCAGATTCTGTTTTTTAAAGACAGCAGTACTATTTTACAGTAACTTACATAATTCCAGCTAACCCAGTTCATTAGAAAACTACTTTCCTTATATTTTAATCCACATTTGAGCTTTTATGATTACTTCTTTATATTTCTTCCGCAAGACATTAGAAAATAAATTTACTCTCTTCACTTTTGTGCAACAGGGAAAACCTTTTTTTTCCTGGCAAATTTCACTAATAAAATTCTATTTCAACAATAYGACAAGTTGCATATTTGATACAGTCTAGCTAGGAAATGGCCTCCTGCTATTCACTTTCTTAAACTAAATAGAACACATTTTATTGTTATTGAAAATACACAATGGCTCTAATTCTTTAATGTTTCACATCCTGTACAGTCATTCATGGCATTGTAAAGTGATGGACAGCAACATATTTGCATGATTCTTTCATAGTGCGGTAGGAAAATCTGGTCTTCTCACTGCACCTACAGTGCTTTCACAAACTTTCTGTTGGGAAATAGAACATGCCTTCTCTCAGTCAGGTGCTGTTGGGAATACAGACAACAAGAAGCTAGACAGGAATCAAGAAATATGACTACATTGTTGTAGCAATGGATGGTGAATATTTAAATAAAATGAACTGGCAGCATGGCTGGACTAAGAGAGCATTAGCAGATTTTTGTTTATGTATTTGGTAGTTTTAAATTATACATCTAATCAAAAAGTGTATTTAGTGAAACTCTATAGCCAGCAACAACTTCTTCTTTTGTAAAATGGGATCTTGTGCATTTTTTTAAACTGAGGCTAAAAGTAGCAGTTTTTATTTTCAATAAATGGTTCATGTCTTAGCATACACAACCTTTGAAGAATCAGTCACTTTAAAATTTCTTACTAGCACCATTCCCCCAGGAAAGAAATTAATTTTCAATGCCATGCCTTTTAAATTTCTTATTTAAAATTAACTAAAGAGTCAAACATTCCAGAAGCTTCTTGAGCTAAGCCTAAGCACAGAAACTTTCATTGAAAATTACAGGTTTTGAGCATGGGAAAAAAGCATTTGTTTCTCACACGATGTTTAATTCATCATCTCTAATGACCGCCTTTTACACATTGGAACAGGGAAACACAGGAATACGAATTTTTTTAATTTGCAGATCTCCCATCAAAGCTGTAAAATATAAAATCCATTGTATTTACCACGTACCTGTAAACAACTGCTTTTCCAGCCCCAAATGCACCCACAATTAAATCTGGAAAAAACAAAATGGTTTCAGAAGAGCTATACAGAAATCTGTCACCCATTTTCTTCCCAGCATAAATAAGATTATTTACATTAAAATTGCAGTAACATAAAACAAATACAATAATCCCTTTCTAAGCAATTTTTTTCAAAAGTGTACCTGAAAGAAAACATTTCACATGTCAGAGATGGCCTCATAAATGTCTTGGTTTTATCCAGTAAATGCCAATCTATTTAATACAAGGTCACCCATGCCACAATCTCACTTCTCCCCAACTTGTATCATAGGGAAAAAGAATGCCATTAAACTCTATGCATTTTATTCCAAACCCTTAGCTGTTCATTACAAGAAGAGATGCAAAACAATTTCTTGCCACTTTCATACAATTCACGTTGAAAATTTATGGTGTTTCTTCCTGACAATCCTTTCATTCTGCATTGTGTTTTAAGTAATTTGTTCATTAATCTAAGCATTAAATCTCTGTGCAAATAAATACAATGCAAGGTCAGAGGATGGCTGATTCCATAGCTTCTAATGTTTCCAGCATTGTAGCAATACATGCTAAGGCTTACACTAGTTACCCATCTGGAGCCATCATTTTCCCTAACAGGTGGAGTCAACAACACAGGCACTACACTGGACTTGGGCATGTCTTTGTTACTGGTCACTGGCCTGGGTTTGGGAATCTACAGGCCCTAATATGTCCTCTTTTTGCCTGGAGTCTCCACACAGGGGTCTCTGGAAAGATCCAGACTGGCTTGCTGGATCCATTCAGGCCTGCTGGAGAAAAACTGGAGCCAAGCAGTAAGGAAAAAGGATTCCTGCTGCCTCTGCCTTTGGAAAGAGCTTTGTTTCATTTTCAAAGCCCCCAGCGTCCATCTGGGAACTCCGGTCACTCCACTATTGCTATCATTCCACATGATTGACATGCAATTCAGAAGACTGAGCCTTACAACAGACCTTGCAGTGGTACAGACTGGCAACCTAAATTAATCTAAGTTAATTAAACCAATACTTAGGCTTGTAAACAAACCTTTACTTGCTGCTTCTATAGTTTGAGCACTGGTTTGCTTAAAAAGCCCTGAAGTCATCAAGCATGATGCAAATACAAAGCTTTGATGTCAATTAGCTGGATGGGTTTGGTCTAGGGCTGGCAGTGCGTTTTCTAGTGCTCCTTCGTCTTTCAGATGTTCAGGATTTCACAACTTTAAACAAGTACTTCACATGGGCAACAGCCAGTCCTACATTAAATTCCATTGATTAATGTCCTAATAGGAGAAGACATGGACAGTTTATGGATCTGATCCTCTTTTTGTATAACATTTACATTTTTCTAATTTCATTGGCCTTAGAGAAATGTTTCAGGGTCAGGAACGCTTTAAACAGCAGAAGAAAATAAGTGTTTTTATCTCCTTTTTGGGACATTTGCGAGTCGTTTTCGTTAGTAGCTTTCACAGACAACTTGCACACAGTACCAAGACCTAAAGATGTTTTTCTCTTAAACAAACAACTAATTGAGACAAAGCCATCACCATGAAGGCTGCACCATGCACAAGGCAGAACTTTTCCTGGCAGCTTGCTGATAGTGGCACCCATAGTAACCCTCCAAAAAAGATTTACTATCTTGTTGATTTTTTTTTTGCTTGTGTTTGAGGGGTTTTTTGTGGGTTTTGTGTTTGGCGGGGTTTTCTTCTGTTTGTTGTTTTTTAAGGAAAAGGAAACATTATGTTATGAACAGAAAGTGAAAGATAAGATGGAAAGAGTTTCCCTTTTGCTCTTCCCAGCTGGACATTTTTTATGAATTCTATAACAGACTTAGATTCTGTACTGTTTCAACCAGACTTGGTAACTCAAAAGGTTTCAGGGCTATAAGACACAAAACAGGTAGATATCCAAGACTTATTTAGATCCTGGCCTAGTCATGATTTCAATATGCTCTTTCATTAAAAGATAAAGGTTAAACACACAACTTGAGTAAGCTTAATAAAATGTAGCCTGTTAGAAACTGAAGGTGAGAAGAATGAGTCTGTCAGATACAGTTGGTCTTACTAGTGTGAATGAATGCACTTTCAGTATTACTGCTGTTCAGAGGTCCCCTCTATCTCCCCTCATCCCCACTTTAATATTAAAGATGATTTTGTACATCTGCTTAATAGTTGAATCCTGGGTTTTTGGACTGAGCCTAGCTTATTTGAAGACAGAGGGTGATGGGTCTAGAGGAGGATGGATAGGCCTCAGCCACAAAAGGACTGTTTTTTCATAAGCAGTCCTTCTGCTACCTCAGCCAGGTTTGGAGCCACAGCAAGTAAGATGAGGATCCTCAACCATGGCAACACCACAAAAGCCCTGTTTGAGACTACTTTAAGGGCAGCCAGGACTGTGCTCATCCTGTTCTTGTTTGGAAGCTCTTACTTTTACCCTGACATGTCATTTATTGTCTGGTCTAAGCCATACTTATTCTTGATCCAAAGAGCTTGAATGAGTGAAACTACTCAGTAGACAAAAAAGAATTAAGAATGAATATGCAAAAAATAAAACATATTTATATTCAGTAGTGACTTCTGCAATCTAATGTAAGGACAAAGTAATTATATATTCAAGCAGAGCATTCACTGGAAGATTAATTAGGGATTTTTCTTCGCTTTTTCTTGTTCTGTAGTAGGAGGAGTAGTTTTACTCTTCTTTCTTTCATTGCTTTGTGGGGTGCAACTCCTATACCATAACTGGAAAAAACCATTTTTGGTGTTGATATGAATGCACGAGATTTGAATACACATCCAATCAGAGCACTTTCTAAGCAGAAGTTTTGAATTTGTTGTGTGTTCTGCAGAAGAAAAGTTACTAATCACTTCTAGGAAAAAAATGCATGAGATGTCTAAAGTATCTGAATTTTGGCAACTTTCCCCTCCTAAAAATAGAGAGAAGTTTTCTTTATTAATTCTTGTTAAGGCTATGCATGCAATGTCACTGATGCAAAGGTCACTAGCAGAAAAGCAAGGCTTTAACAAGCAATTACACAGCAAAAAAAGCCAGCTTGAAAAAACCAGCTTAACTCCCTATGACCTTTCCAAACAGATCCTGAAGAGAAGCATACGAAAACCTTTACTCCTTTGCATTAGACACAGGTTTCTTTCAAGGTCAGATTAAAATGTGTGATTAAAACATATGGAGAAAAACAAAGAAGGAGAACTTTCAGAATCACAAAATCTCCTTCAGTTCTTCTTTTCTCATATTTCATGTTTCCAGGATAATGAGGGACCTCACTGGTTTAGTTAAATGACCACTCGGCCTCTGTTGTTGAGAAGATTCCCTATCAGCTACTTCCCTTCAGAGAAGCGAGATCTGTAAGGAAGGGTTGGTGGCAGCACCTGTGTGCTTCTACCTTATTGCTGTTGAGGAAAAAATGAGCTGTGGGGTTACAACCACACTGCAAAACCCAAGAAAACAAACATGGAGCAACTCCACAGGAATTTTTAACTTCCATTTCAACCCAGTTTGTGGGTTGTATGCATTACAGTCCCAACCGGCGGAGTTCACAGAGCTTAATGCTCAAACAAGTGTCTGTGGCATGTATTTAACTGAAGTCAAGAGGCACTGCACAGAGGTAAACAATCCTATGGCTTATTTCAAACTTTACTTTGCTCTGAAGAGAAGGGTTGCAAGATGCTATTTGGTGCAGAAAATCTATTTTCTGAGATAAAATTATCATAAAAAGTTAAGGAGATGGCACTGAAAAGCACACTGGATTTTTTAAGCTGGTCTGTTTACCTGCACCTTCTGCCATGTGGCTGTGCCAGACCTGAAACACTGTGTGATAGACGGCAGAAACTTGCCATGCTGCTCATTAAGCCTTCAACCAAATGAAGGAAGTAGGAAGATCAACAAAGTCAGACTTCCAGTCTCAACAAGGCATATTCATTTATTAGCTTGAGAAAATTATTTGACTGCCTGGTATTTTTAAAGGACATCTCCATTCTCTGCGAGAGATGCAGCTGCAAGGAGTCTGAGCAGGGAGGAACATGCGTCGTGCTCAGCACCCCACACTTGGGTGGAGCCTGTCCAGCAATCCTAAGAGCAATTGCGAAGACACGGTATCTCTTATCGCTGCGTGGGGGACAGTGGCCAAGAAAAACAACGAATGAACAACTACATAACTGGCACACACGTCATTGTCAGAAACCCAAAAATGAAACGACAGGTGAGTCACCTCCCCACTGCAACTCTGCCAGGACACAGGCAGCAAAGTGTTAACTTTGGGGACTCAGAATGATTTTCTGACAGCTTTAAACATAACTTTGTGTAATCTGTCAGTTTAATTGGATAGTATAAAACAGACTGGAAAACAACTATATCCTATCTGAGTACAGGTGCTAATGGAAATTTTGTGAAAGTGAATGCTGCCTAACTGTAAACCCTGCTAAAAAATCTTTGTGAGSTATTTTTCTTTTTATTTTCCTCACCAGATCAGGTACCAAAAAGGCCCATGATCCTATTTCTATTTGTTTTCTAGGATTTCAGTGTGCATTACAACCCCAAATATCGGTATGAAAGGTCTAGAATAAAATTTCCTTTAAATAGCCATCACTTCAGGCTTGACAATAGTAAAGGACACAGGACTGTCCAGTTTAGCCAGCTTTACTCAAGAATTTTAGTTAAGTACTACAAACAGCCAGCACACAAAACAGAGTCACTTTCTTCCAATCCTACCATTCTCAGCTGCCTTGACCTTTTGCTGTTTTTAAACCATTCTGGTAGCAGGTCTGTTATGGATAACACCTAAGGCTAATTCATATCAATGCTTGCCTTTCGTCTGAATGAATCCCTTTCACCATACAACAGTATTATTACTTATATTACAAAAAAATCCCAAAGAGGACAGTTAATGCTTTATCACTTCAGTAAAATACTACTTACTGAGATCAATTGCTTTACTCAATGTTCTATTGGGCACAATACTGTGATTTCATTAAATATTGTGATGAATTTTAGAAAAGCATACCTATAAATTACACAGATAATAATTTGCCATAAAATCAACATATTTGTACCCAATTCTTGGCTTGCCACTACATTTTTGATTGATCATTCATGTGAAAAAATAATTAGCTGGCAGAAGCACTTCAGCTTTTTTTGCATTTGCTGGCAGAACCCAAGCCGTTGTTCTGGCTCCCACACATAGCAGTCCTCTCTTACCAGAGCAGATGCAGCTTCTCATTGATTTAATTTTTTGTCTTCCATGAATCTCCTGGACCAGCTTCATAATTTAATCATCACTAGATTCCAATTTGTGATATTGTTGGCACAATGCCTATACTTTCCAAAAAAATTTATGAATCTGAAGAACCCTTGCCTCTCAGAAAGAAATTTGAGGATTTTCTTCCTGCTGTTTGAGTTAATGTACTCAGCAGATGGAGCTGTTAAATACTCCTATTTTATTAAGATTAGACTGGATTACTGAAGTTCTGAGGAAATTTTGTCTTTTTATCACACTTCTTTCCTTCTCAAAATGCTTCTAGAGTAATTTGATATTAACTACATGACATTCTTAAGATAATAACTGAGTCCAAAATAACAAGGTGTGAAGATGCCTTTAAACATTTCCCTGTGCTGACAAAGGGTTGACTATAAAGAACAACCAAAAGAACAAGCCAGCTGTGTTTGTGCTAAAGTGGGATACCTTGAAGATGAAGCTTCAGTGGCATTGATTCCAGAATGACTGTCTTAAGTTAACAAGGAAGATTTACACAAGCATCTAAACAGGCGGGGAGCAGAGACAATAGCGTACAATTTATTTTAGCAATTAACTAATCAACAGTCTTTGAATAGTGAATTCATCCAAAACACTGTTCTGAATCTACCCACACTGTTAAAAGAAACTGATTAAATCATCCTGATTCACAAACACATTTGAAGAAACCACAGTCTACGGGAGGATAGCCACAAGAAGAAAGCAAGTTTAATGAGGAGTAAGTTACTCATTATAAACTATTTGCTCAGTTATAATCAGCCATCAAGTGACTGAACATATGCTGAAATGTGAGGGTGGAAGCCTTACAGCCTCCAAATGCCTGAGCCCTGTAGAGATAGATGAACCAGCTGGAAGTGTAGCACCATCACCTAGATAATCACAGACTTCAAGCACTCAGTGGGGACCAGCTTTGAACAGATGCCCAGAAGCCAGAAGAAACAAATTGCTTTCCCGTTAAACAGATTAATGGATTTCTTTTGTTCCTATGAAAATTGAACTATGCTAATAGAAAATGACAAAAAAAATTATAGATAAACCATAACTCAAAATGCATGCCTTTGCTTCATTCCCTGATCCAGGCCTTGGATAAAGCTCAGGATGGCGCAAAGGGCCCCAGATTTACAGAACAGTGGAATCTGTCATGAAAGTTACCATTATGCACCCCAGATGTCCCAGCATAGAAGACAGGCAGGAAGATTGTTCTGAGGCACATATTTCAGAATATCTTTATGCAAACCTTGCAGAGCTGCTGCTACAGGAGAATCCCATGGGTCTATAAAGTGTGCTACAGCCCTCACCAGTATGGTCTCAGACACAGCACAATGCTGCTTTGCCATGTCCTAACCTTGGCACTAGAAACAGCGGCAAAGAATCTTGCACAGAATTCCAACTACCACTGTATTTGCACTTAAACCAATGGGAAAAGCCCATCTTTGATGTTTTTTAACCCCTGTCACCTCCTTTATTTCTTTAATCCCATTTACTTTTTTACATTACTGTCAATCCAGAATAATGGTGTTAAGTCAGTATTTACTATTGCAACAGAAGTGAGATCAGATCTCTGAATATGACCTTAGAATATGAGTTGTCAGAAAACAGTGAAATGGATCGTCTGCTGAAAGATGTTACAATTATGTCAGAGTTAGTAAATTAGTACGAGAGAATGTGCCCGTGTGCTGTACCTGTACTGTCTGCAGTGGTATCATTAGAATGGCCCTAACGCAGTTGGCCCATGCCAATTATTAGACTCCAAAAGTGAGCATGCAGCAACCCTGTTTTGGCAAAAAAGTGAGTCTGACAGTGTGGACAAGGAGTTTTCAGTGATAATTCAGAACCAAAGACAGTATATTGCATTTACTAGTGTAGATGTACCTTAAGAGGATTAACTGGTCTTTTCATTCAAATACTGGGTACATATTGTATACTGGAGAGATACTGAGCATCTCAGGTAAATGTGGTACTAAGCTTGTCAGTGTCATGCTTGGAAGRCTGGGAAAGATGCACGTTGTTTGTTCCCCTGAAGAGTCACATCAAAAAGCACAGAGCTGGCTTGGCACAATCTATCTGACTGATATGTTTAATCTGCTTCCCTTTGTTAGTCTTATCTGACTATAAACTTTAATCAGGTTCTGCCTCTTACATGACTACAGAGAAAGGTGCATCCATCCATTCATTACTACCATCACTGCTATTTGGCATTGCAATCCTGCTAYGTGAGGAAGAACCCTCTGTTTGGGCCTGAAGGTGATGAACACCAGCACAAAGAGAGGGCAGCCACATGTCTTTAGAGTGACACAGCTATTAGGATGATCAGCACAGTTTTCTGCCTCTGCTGCTTCCCAGGGCTGAAAGTCTCTCACTACCTCCAAGCCTGCAAAGCAGAGACTACCATATTATCACCCCTTATCTGTGTTGATAAAGGAACAGTTCTGGGTACATAACACCTGGACTGTCTGCAAGTATGACACAATTTACAGAAATCCTCCCCTGGAAAGCTGTGGAGATGTAAACCAAAGGTTGTGCTTAGTAACAAAAGCTCAGTCTTCCCTGTTGAAAAAATCTCTGTATTTTCACAATGCTGAGAGTAGAGGTCTGTTACTGTTATAGTGATAACATCTGTGCCAGGATAGCTGAAGACAGATGGTCATTACACTGACAGGACTGCTAACAAGAAGGAAGAGCAGTTCTGTCTGCATGCTGACCCTACCAGAGAAAGTTCCATTTTTAGGTATGATGTTGACTAGTTAGTCATTCAGCTGTCTGTATCCTGTGCTTGTGCAATAAAGGCAGGGCATGAGCTTGAGCACTGTGTTTGTACTGTCCATATTTTTGTATTGTTAGTACAGAGTCAGAGTTAGCTGTGATTTTAGTGTGTGCAAGTTAGTACTCTCCCAGACAGTAGCCGGGAAAGGTCTGGGGAATCGCCTGGGCCAAAGACCTTTCCCAAAAGGCACTTTGGGTACTCCTGTCCTGATTCAGGGGCAGGAGGGTTTCATCTGATGATACTAAGCTGTGCTGGGCCATGTAGCCTCAAGGCCAGACCACAGCTCCTGGCTCACTTTATTTTCTTGCACAAACACAGTCACTGATACCAGTGAAAAACATTTGGGATTATTGTTTTGTCAAGTACTAATCCTGATTTTATTCTCAGTAGAGAAGATACAGCTCTGTTTTTATGTTGGTTAGGTATGAAATCCAGGTCAATGGTAAAATCTTTTATTAGAACTAATACTTTACTCAGACACAAGTCATAAGTTACTCACTGCTCTTTACATAGAAATATACGAAGAAGAGGAGAAGAGGCAGCAGTGCTGGCAAGACTGAACCATCATTTGGTACTGCAAGACTGGTGTACCATTCTCCACTGCACAAGGAACAATTAAATATCTTAGGGTTCCTTCCACAGGATTGCTAAAACACATGGCTGAGAAAGGGAATGTGGCAGAAGTCTGTAAAGTAATAGAGGACAGCAGAATTGTTCACTGTCTCTCCAGTATAAGAACTAGGGCACCTCCGAAGAAAATGTCCAATGAACATTCAAGACTTGAATGGGACACAGTGAGAAGAATTACCTCTTCACACAACATTCAGCTGGGCTGTGGGGTCCCTTGACAAATGCTGYGCGTGCCAAAAGTCTGCACAAGTTCTAGAACTGATTGTTCAACTTCAGGGAAGAAAAGTCTGTCAAGGGATACTAATTTTGGCGATGCCATCTCTGACTCAGAGCTGCCTTGATACTCTGGTTGGTTAATGCTGGGTGAATATTCTGGGAAATGTCACAACAATTGTACAATTCCCAGGATATCTATTGTTGGCCACTGCTGGAAACATGCAATGGTGTAGACAGATCTTTCATCTGTATCAGTATGGATGTATTATGTTCTTCCCTACCTGCTCTGCCACTTCACCATTAAACCTGCCCGTAATCAGTTTTCTCCCAAATTTATTATACAACTGTGGTCATGGGGGACAAGAGACTCTTCCTTTGCCTTTCCTAAAGAAGACGAGAAAGCGGGGGAACTCTCTCGCTTTGGTGGCCAGGAGTTGCAGGAAGAGAAGAAAGGAGAAACCACTCCATCCACAGGAAAGCTGAGGGATTTGAACAGTGCTGTGTACTATGGAGCCTTCATCTGCTCCCTATTTCCTTCTCTGTTCCTGAGCTTATACTGGCATTTGGATAAAGAGTACCAAATGGCTGCTCTTCTCCAGAAGGCTAAGACATAAATCTCAGCCTGAATTGAACTCCCAGCCAAGAGGGGATTTAACCTTTGTCCAATGGGAGAAAAATTTGACTGTGATTCACCCTCACATTTCGGGAACTGTATCCCCCATCAAAGAGCACTGGTTCCTGGGGTCAGTACGGCGATCTCAGGATGAAGCTCAGTGGTCTGTAATAAGAAGCCATACAAACAGGTGGTACCTTCTGCCCTCTGGGGCAGTGACCTGCTCCAAAAACATTAATACATGGTCTGATTTAAAGAAGGTTTGAACCTCTAAAAGCTCTGAAAATGCTACACAGGGCATTAGAAATKAAATGGCAGAGTAACTTCCGTGTGTCAGTCTCCCATTTCCTAGCATGGATATGCCTGCCTCATGAACAATGCTAGGCACAAGGGCTTGAGTAAATTATATAAGCACAGTTACGGTTACACAAGTCAGTTCTGAACACTTGAAGTCTAGCCATGGAAGAGCTACTTGCTTGGAGAATTTGACCTTAGACAGTGGCAATACATGTTTATACCTGCAGCCAGCCATTACAGTTGTCTCTCATCTCTCAGTCCAGGACTTCTGAGAACAGAACAGAACTTCTAAGAGTGATAAGTCAGAATAATTTGCTTTTATTACATTTTTCTTTTTATAAAATGGTTGCTTTTAGAATATATACATTAGAAAGCTTAAATTAAAATTTTTGTGATTTTTTTTTTCCCCAAACTTTCACAACCCTCTTTGAATCACAGGCACAAACAGTAGTTGGGAAAGTACGGATTTACAGGCTGATTTTCTAGACCTTCCATAGTCAGCGATACTCGGTTTCTCTAAAATAAAACTTCCTTCCTAATCCTTCCAACTTCAGAACCTTGTTTCCTCCTTTTACAAGGGCTGCCCTTCAGCATTTCCTGCAGGAGATTAAGAAGGAAAGCTCTTTGACACAAGAAGGATTACTTACTTCATTGCCTAGCATGTTTGTCCTGGGCTCACATTATTTTTTTTCCCTTTTTCCCACAGGAAGGCACTCTATTTTTGTGCTAGCACTGTGCCATGTTTGCAYTATTTTTACAGCTCTGTTTTGGTGCTTCAAAACTTCATGAATTAAGGAAAAGTTGGTTGACTGACAGAAATGTTTTTTCTTCCTATTTTCTGAGAGACTTTCACCAGAAGTGTGGACTGCTCATCCAGATATTCAACTGAGGGATGGAGGGAAAAGCTAGTTACAGTAAATGAAGGGTGGCATTTCTTGTTTTTTTTTAATGTAGTAATTCATGTAATAAAACTAAATGTTCTAACACATAGTGAGCTGATAGCACAATGTGAAATTCTGCAAGTAGGATGTATGGTGGAGGCCACAATGACAAGTAGACTAACAAAATTATAGCAGTTCCACAGTACAYATTTAGAAAGATCAAAACTCATCACCCAAACTTTCCACAAATTAGCTTAAAAGACGCTCCACGTAAAGTATGCTAATACAGTAGTGAGACTTCTACTCTTCTTTCTTCCCTATGTGAGTGAAATAATCTCTCCCTTCCCTCTATCTTTTCAATCTTAGAAATGTCAGGAATGCAATATCCTGTTTTCTTTGGTTTTGCTGGGGGGCCTTGGGGGTGCTTTAGGAAATGTTTAAGTGCTGAAACTTTAATAAAGAGCTCTGTTGTCCAAGAGAACCCCATTAGTCATGGACAATGAAAGACTATTAATAGCAACATCAACAATATACAAACAAAAAGTCAGAACAGTGTTTAAAAGCCCTTTCTTCTCTCAAATGCTAAAGATCCTCTTACTTCAGTCTTGTGATAGCCTCACTTTATTACTCTGCAGTCAGCTTTTCTGTTTGTAAAACTGTAATTTCTATTGTAAACACCCCTTCCCAGAAATTCCCTTCTGCTTTTGGAAAGACACCTCTTTTAAGGTTTTTACAATCCATCACAAAAAGGAAAAAGATCTTATTTTTGTCCCTTTGAAAAATCACAATTTTCACTTTTGAAATAATACAACTTTTAGGAACTCTGGCCTTGAAATAACCCAGGCTAACAAGCCTGATTTCATAGTAAGTCACGGAAGCACAGACAGTTAGCATTTTACTGCGGATGAACTTTTCACAATAACAAAATACGATGTTTTACTGCACACCCTTGCTAAGGCTTCTGAATTGTGATGAAAAGAAACAGAAAAGATTTGCTTCCAGATGAGAGAGACCAAATACAAACACACACATTCAGACTACTTGGATGGTAGGAAAAATTTCTTAAAAAAATAAACAATACCCTGTAAAACTTAAATAATGTTACAAGCTTGATAAATGTGAATGCATGTCAGGTAAACTCATTAGGAAGAGTCCATATAGCAAAATGAAAACATAAAAGGGATAAAAAGGCCCAAATAAAATAACTGCTTTAAGCAATTTGCATTCTCTCTGTTTTTTTGTAATGCAATCAAAGCCATTAACTATATACAGCTCAGTGTCTCTTCGGTTAGCAAAAAACAACTCAGCAACACAACCAAATCAATCCCTTCTTCTACAATACAACATGTTTTTAATTAAGAAAGCATGCCAGGATGAAGGAGACCTTCAAGTTCAATAGGCTGAGACCATTCAAGTTTTGGAAGTGGGGGGAAAGAGTTAAGCTTTTTATTGCAAACTTCACATGTTTTATGTTAATACAACTATTGAAGCCCTTTCTTGACTTTCTGATCATGTCTTTTGACAGGAAAGGGAGTATTTGTTTTGTCTGATTTTAAGTCTTAGGAAAGCAAACTAGAACTGTCCAGAAATGTCTATCCTTTATTCTGACCTCTGCCTTCCAAAAGGAGCAGTTTAGACATGATGCATTTACCAGAGAATGGAAGTACGAAATTCCCTTTCTAATGCAAAAATCTTACCTGGGTAATCATTCTTGTCTACATCTGAGTCTCCTCTTAGAGTGAAGCCAAATCCGGAAGGCATGGACTGTGAGGCCCAGGCTCCATTGAGAACTTGGGAAGGGTTAGTGTTTAACCCATTACTGTATCCATTGTAAATGAGCACTTTCCCTCTTCTGTCTTCTCCAGCAAATGGTGCACCAACAGCAATGTCTGSAGTGCAAAAAAAAAAAAAAAAGAATAGAAAGAATGGACACAACTAAAAATTAAATCCCTGCAGGAAAACAGACACAAATGTCTTCTGCTACAAACATGCAAGATCTTCAACATTCTGTACTTCTGTATGTATTCTAGTTTTAAGGCAAATATACAAAAATGTTTGCAGTGTCTTTTCTGTGTCAAACTTTCATGACAAAAGCTTATAAAATAATCCTATGAAGAGGTTACTGAATTATACTAAATAGACAGTCCACATTGGATTCCTCTACATATTTCCAGGGCAGTTAATTAGCTTTAATAAACCAAGATCTAATGAATGCCTGCTTCTGTTTTTATATTTTAAACATGCACAAATTTTCCTTGACTTCCTCTATCACCTAGTTAATAAGCAGCAGCTGTTAGATAAAGTTAATGTTCTTTTTCCAAATAACATATTCTACATAGACAAAAAACTTCACCCCCTCAAACATCCAACGCTTTAGAATACAAAAGAGAACAATGGAATATCATGTTTTCATCTATACAAATTCATCATCTTATTGAGAAATAGGACTAGTACTGAGACAGGAATTTTACAAGAGGCCTTAAACACTTCAATCCTTAAAAATGAGGTGCCATGTCCAAGAAGCAGAACTCATAGTGCTCTTAGTTTCTAAGCATGGGATGTGGAGACAATCGTGTCTAGACTGACATTCAACAGCTGCACTAGCTGAGCTAGCCAATAGGAAACAATATGTATAGCTCTCATTTTTAGGTTCTGATCTAGGAGCTGATGCTGGACTTCTCTATTAAACTTGAATTGAGCACCTGGACTCTGTAGTTTCACTCTAAAGGGAGAAGTGCACCAAAGCTCTATGACTGGCATATTCAGTTATGAAGCAGAAGACTTCGGCTCTGGAGTCTTCCTAGTCTTTATACAGTGACAGAGAAAAGCAGGAATGTCTCCTGCCTGGCTCATTTGAATTCTGGAGAGAAGGGAGACCAACACTTCCCGCCCAGAGTAGCTGAGGGTATCCGCTATTGCTCACAGGTAGAAAACAGGAATTCTCCACCATGAGGTTCAGCTGTGCTGAACTCCATGGCGGGATTCCAGGATAAGCCAGTGAGGGTATTCTCAGCAGTCACATTCCAAAGGTTTCTACCCACAGGATGGTATTCATATTTGGTGCACTCTTAACCCCAATGCAATCCTATGACTTCTGACATGACTGACCCCTTGCACAGCAGCCACACAATGAGAACATTGCTCTAGAATCTAGTGGCTAGAGCATCATGAAAAACAGGCCTCAAGGTAAGGAGGAGCAAAGTCCATTAATTTTTCCTTAGTGGGCCAACTATTTTAAAGGCTACTGTGCAAAACAGCTCCTCCAGGAAAAACTTCTTGGTGTTTTAGATGGAGATGCCTGCTTTGAAGATCCCTAATGTCTGGGAAATAAGAAGGAAGGAAATGCATACAGAGAAAACCAAGGTGCTACTGACCATGTCTAGGAGACTAATTCTAGGTGCTCAAGGCATCCCAGCTATCACAGGTAATCAAGCAGCTAGTTTACTTGTACTGTTTTCTGGAATGTAGGCTGCCAGTTAACTTACATGAATATTTTGTTGTGTGCATGTGCCATAAAAATTTGAAAAAGAACCCATTATGCACCTGTTTCTYTTAGTAGCTAAGTACCAATGGAAGGCTGATTCCAAAATAGTACTTCTGTACTTGCCCAATTCTTTCATTGTTAACAAAATGCTCCGTGTGCTGAGATTCATTCAATTATCAAACTCTTCCAAGCATTTGAGAAGAATTCTGCTTTCTAAAAAATGCAATATCTTAACTAAGTAATAAAATGTTATTGTAGTCATAAAACAAAGATATTTTTATTCAAATAAACACACTAATATTTAGTAAAAAATAGCACTGTAGTCAATATGACTGCCCTCTTATTGGTCAGCTTTTCATGATTTGGCTCTCAATATCAGTTTCATTAGCATTAGTGTAAATTCTCGTGAATTTCAAAGGCAGTTGCAAGTTAAAAAGCCTTTTTCAGCACTGCACAGACACTTGATATTTGCTGTTTAGGCATTTTTAATTTCAGTGTTATACAGAGATATACTGCAGTACATACAAATTACCATTATATCCGTCTTGATTGAGATCTCCAAGGTGTGTGATTGCACTGCCAAATCTACCAAACACTTCAGTGCCTGTCAGAATTTGTGCGTCTTGGAAGAGCAATGCACTTTCTTGCAGGTATAGATAAACTTGCCCAACTTCTTTTGGCTTGCTCTCAAATTCTCGTTCCATAAAGAGTGGGGCACCAACTAAGATATCATCTAAACTGGAACAGTCAAACAAAAAATAGTGTCACAGAGATTGAATGTAAACCACACAGTTTATACCTTTGCTAACAGGAAGCTGATAATTATYTTAAAGTCAGACTAACTGAAGTAAGAAGGCACTTCTGGAGTTCTATCCCAAGCACTTGGACAAAGCATGGTCAATTAGGGAAGGCTGTCCACAGCTATACCCAGTCCAGTTTTGAATATCTCCATGGATGGAGACTCCACAACCTCTCTGGGCAACTACCTCCAGTGTTTGATCATCATCACAGCAAAAAAGTTTCTTTCTAGGTTTAAATGGAATTTCTTGCACTTCAATTTATGCCCACAATAGACACTGAAAACTTACACTTTGCAATTAATGATGCTGAAGTCAGGAATTTAACTAAGAGGCAATCTGTGTTACTAGAACAAATTCTGCAGATCTGTTCTGCTAACACTGCTAGAGAGAGACAAATTTTAGCATAAAATCTAGTTTTTGCAACTTATACATCAGTAAATGAACAACAGAAAAAAACCCAACCCTGCAACTTTACAGCAGATTTTTGAGTAACATACATGAAACACAAGTAGAGCATCAATTAACAGAGAATGCCTCATCACTTCTTCAAATAGAAGCTGGGAGACAATGCCAAAGCTCTATTTCTGAAAACACTTCTGTTTCAATATTAGGTACACAAGTAGTTGCAGTGCTCATATAATTTGCTGTACTGAGTATTAAAGAGAAAGGACATCATCAAATCACAAAAATAAGATGCTCAGAGGGAAAAGTCTTTCTGTCCGTTATGCTACGCCAAGAAGAATCAGTAAAAGAACACAGACTAATCAAAGCATATATTGCATGCTGTTGCTCTAAATAGGCATGTTTTAAAACATGTTACCAACATTTATTTAGAGGGACTAAAAAGACCCTTTTATGAACAGTGAAGAATAAAAACAAGTGTGATTGACAGATAACAAGCAGAAGTATTCGTAATGTATTATTCTGAGATATGAAATGATAGTATCAGATTAACTGCTGAAGGTTGTTCAAGCCCATATAATAAAATAATTCRCATTATATTCAGTGGACATTGATCATCTGTATTAAGAAAGTCTGTTACTGCAAATAACTAGGACTACTTGATCCCAGAATTTTTAATTTGGAAAACATATCCTCTTGCTGTAATGGGAAACTGTTCAAACTTTGTAAAACGAAAACATATCCTCTTGCTGTAATGGGAAACTGTTCAAACTTTGTAAAACTCAAAGAAAACTTTCTATTCTCAATTCATCGTATTTACAATACCAATGTTTTCCAAAGGCTTTATCTATTAGCAAACCAAATAGTAAAATTGCACTACTTTGTTTTTCCCTATCCTGACAGAAAAAAATCTGTATGATTTAGCAGCAGCTAAGCTACTGTTTCACCCTAGATATATACTAAGATTCTAAGATATATACCATAGAATTTAGCACAGAATATTTCATTTAGAAAAAGAATTGATTACATTGTAGAACTTACACATTTTATTAGTTGTGACAAAATACTTCTAGGAATTTTATTTTTCTACTAAGTTTTACAGTATGTTTCCATAAAGGAAAGTGTAATTCAAAAGGTCAGGTCACTCTGGTACAGCTGTCCTATTTTTTATGTTAGATTTTACCCTACGGCATAAATAAATAAAAAAGGAAGGAAGCAGATGCTGACTGTGACATCAAAGGTGGGATTTTCCTTTCACACTAAACATCAAAAGTCCTCCTCTACTAATGGAAGATGTTTGTGGTTGGGATAAAATATTAGCTGAAATGGTTGCCGTGAAACAATAGCAACAAAAACAAATAATGAATTCTCTTTTTAAAATAAGTTATTTTACATATGCCATGTACTAAAAGCATTACACAGTAGCACTATCGTCAATTACTATATTATTACCTCGCAGTCCAGATACTTCCAGTACACTGGGACCCCATGGAATTATGTGCTGTATAAACCATGAAATAAAAGATGAACTTGGTTCCCTTGAATATTTCACAAATAAGCAATTTTAAGACTAAAGGAAGATTTTTTAGAGGTGATAAGGAACCAAATCATCGAGAGTCAGGAAGCTCCCAGTACATCGACATAAAATAAATAGATACCCAGATACCTTTAAAACCCTAGTCCATAGAGCAATATCCAGAGTGCCTAAAACGGTGAAAAGAGAGAGGTAGACTATCTATTATGTACTAAAATTCTCTAAGCAGAAGCCTAACCCAGAACACAAGATTCACCAGGTGAGACAGAAAGCAAGCAGACAGGAGCCGGAGCTTGTTGAAAAAGGAGCACAACATCTCAGCTAGAAGGGCACAGTGCTGGGTTATTTTTCTAGGAAAATTCCAACTTTGCTAAAATAAATGACAGTGACTGTATAAAATGCATGAATAGTCCAGGGAGTAGGGACCAGAACCTGGTAGCTAAGATGGCTCATCTTCTGATGTACTGAGGGAAAGTTAGAAGGAAGGCAGTCATCTAATACAGTGACCTATTTCTAAAGTGGTTACGGGCAGCAGAGCCACCTGCAACATCCACAGCACTTGCTTCGCCTTCCTTCCAGGTCTTCACATGTACTGCCCCCCTACCAAGGCCTTCCTTTCCACACCCTCTCAATTTTTCCCCTTGTCTGCCAGAGCTGAATCCCATAGGTCAAAGCAAGCTTTTTCAGAAAGTCCTCTGCAAGAGGGAATTCTCCCTTAGGCAATTCTAGAGGTTTGGGATTAGAGTTTGTGTTTTTTGTGCTGTCATAGCAGCGTACTATAGTTAGAAAAGAAGAATTTGTCAGCTACCCAACTCTCTCTGATCCTCATTAGTTTTTTCTGGTTTCTCTACAAGTGGATAAAATAAGCAAACAATTGCTGCCTACCATACTTTATACTCAGTTTTACCTCCCAGCTTCTACAACTTAATTATTTAGATAACAATCAGTCAAGGGGGTGTGGGGTGTGTGTGTGTACTTGCAGGGTTCTAAGTACCTATGTGATTAGTATTATGCATATTTTTTGGTGAAGGAGGATATTTCAATTAGCCTTTTAAATTGTTGGAGTTTTTATTTACAAAATTGAGAGTTCTGAGTCAAATTCAGGTTGAAGTGATTACTTTTAAAAAGCTGTAAGAGTAGAGCAAAACCAAAAATCCCTGGACAGTAATATTAAATCATGGAGTGCAGTTCAGTTTGAAGTGGTATTTTGAACTGGTTCATTAGATTTCATTACTGCACTAGGATGCTAGAGTTAACATAAATTATACATTAATTTTTACTCCAACACAGAAAAGTAACCAGCCAGTATTACTTTCCTTCTGATAAAAGAAAAAGTCCTTAAAAAGCACAAAGCTGACCACCTGCTGAGACTGTGTGCCATTCCTTTGTGTCCTGCAGAGTAATAAAAAGCAGGAATACGGGAAATGTCAAGAGGTCAAAGTATAACTATGAAAAGCTTTGATATAGGCCAAATAAAAAAAACAGTAAACAGTTTATTTCACTATTTTTATTGGACTGTTTCAGCCTAAATTGAAAGTGCTCCCTTTTTCTCTCTTTACTAGGAATGTAGCCTGTATGTCGATGGCAAAGCTTGATTTGTTAAGTTTCATTGTGGATTTCTCGTTATTAGCAACAGGCAACTAAAGGGTAGTTCAAACAGAATCCACAATTTCCCTGTTCTGCCTACTATCCTGATGTGGTACAGATAAAACTGCAAGAGTCACTGTGGAATACCAGCAGAACTGTTAGTGGGGAAGGTCTACAGAGGTTTTTTTTCCAAAGATGAGCCTAATCTTYGAGCCGTATCATGAGTCTTATTACTGGAAAGCACAATTCCTAATAATCTATTATTAATTTTTTCAGAAAAAAGATCAGGTTTCTCATACTGATAAGGCCATCATTACTTCCTTATCTTTAGCTGAATAAAATGGCTAAGTGAATTTGAAGTGCTAATTTCCCTTTTGCTTTTTTTTCCTCTCTTTTCCTT
The DNA here is from genome assembly GCA_018881555.1 of Amblyornis subalaris. NCBI lineage: Eukaryota > Metazoa > Chordata > Aves > Passeriformes > Ptilonorhynchidae > Amblyornis > Amblyornis subalaris. The sequence continues at coordinate 4,919,505 of JACAXG010000047.1, read as the reverse complement.
TCAGATAAATATTTCTATTGACTACATGTGCAAACCAGCAAAGACAGACAACATATCTAATCAGACATGTTTATCAAGTAGAGCTTTTTGTGTTTTGTTTTCTGTGGGATGTTTGGATCTCAGGAAGAGTCTTTAGATTTCTTTAAAGATATAGACTGGGAGACCACACAGGCCTCAACAGCAGTTTGATTATATTATTGACATAAACTGTGGTTTTAGAGGTACACAGAAAATATGAGACCTGCCAAGTAACCCTACGGTTAACAGGAAACAACCTGCACAGGAAATAGTTTGGTTCAGTGAGAAGTTAAATAATAAGTTCCCTGAAAGTCTAAGGAGTGTCTGTTGCAACTTAGATTAATACTTCTCCACCTTTTCACATTTGTAATACATTAGTAGGACTAAATTAATTCTGACTCTGTATATCATAAAAATAGTAATTTTCAAAAGCTGTGATACTATGACAAAATTGATCTCAAAAACTTGGAAAGATTTGAGTATGATGAAGTCACCATGGAAACTGTTGAAGCTTCTGTTTTGTTGTTGTTGTTTTGTTTTGTAACTGCAGTAACACTTTACCACCTTGTTACTTTTCTCATGTATTCCTCAGTCTTTAAAGGGTCACTAGTCACTGATCAGAAGCAATGACTTGGTCCAGAAAAATTATTTAACGCACTATGTTTAAGCACCTAATAACAAATGATCACAAGAAAAAAATATGAAGTAGACACCTCTGAGACATTTTGCAATAAGCAAGAGTATATACTACATCTCTAAATATAGTCCTGTCTCACCTTTGTGCAGACTTCCAAGGCTCTGAGCTTCAGGGATCTTTATCTCCTTGCTAGAGAGCTAATATCCATATTCTCATAATAGGACTAAAGTCCTATTCTTCTAAAATATTTAATCAGAATTTACATGACTTGAAAGTTAACAAGTGTTTTGTTCAACAGAGCCTGAAATCCCCCAGTATCTTAGGCATGACCCTGGGAGCTGAGCATCATTCTCCCTCTGACACACACAATGCCTGTCATAACAACTATAGGACACGGACACTTGTTGGTTCTTGGGATGATAAAAATGGATGGCCAACCAGCACGTACTGGAATGAGGAATGAGGAGCTAATGACACTGGAAGCCTTTTAAAATTGAGAAGTGAAGCTATGGATGGTCCACACATGAGAAGACTTACCTGTATTTGAGAATGGGAGAATGAACTTCTGACTTTCACATATCTCTTCCCAGTGGTAGCTAGTGCTGTTTATTCACTGTTTTTCTACCTGGATCTGTTTCCTAGGACTCTGGACACTCCTGCTCTGACACACTGCTTTGAATAAATATTCAGGAAGATAAACTCACCCAAACTACACCTGCAAATACTTGTGCCACTGTGAATGCACAAAGATAAGCCTATGTGAACAATTAAAATTAGAAAAGCAGAGAAGCCAACAAAAGCATTTTGAGGCATGAAGCACCTGAAAACCTACATTTATTAATAAATGTCAGGCATTGCTTCTAGTAATGTTCAGTGGAGCTGAATATATTTGGTAACCTACCCATCATTGTTAACATCAGATACTGCAACTGTGTACCCAAAATAAGACGCCATCTGGAAATAAAAAACAACAGATAGGCTTTCATATCCGATATCAATTGTAGAATTTTTTTACTGATAATCCTCTTTGTTGTTATGGTCATTAATACAAAAAAAAAATTAACATATTCTTGAAACATTGTTAATGAAACTAGATCCTCTAGAGATACAATATTTCATCACACAGTTTCTTGACATTACCTGCTCACCAGTGAAGTTCTGGATAAAGGTCAAATCGGAAGAATTAATAATTGAGACCTGGTAACAGAAAAATATAGAAAGTTTCAAGCACACATGGAGATGCTACAAGCATAACATCACTGCAAAAAATTTTGACATACTGAAAGATGGTCCAAGTGGCCAAGAAAAAACAATTACTTTTCCGTCTCACCGTGGTTTTCCTGTATGATCTTGAACAAATCATTAAGATTTCATGACTCTCAGGTTCCCCATGAAAAAAATAGAGAAAAGTATTTCTCTTCCTTGCTGGACACTGAACAGCAGCAAATCACAGACTATCAGCTAATCAGTGACTAGGCAAGAAAACATGAACTGAAAACATAGATAAATACATACATACATACATACACATATATATACATACACAACTTTTTCCTAAAAAATTTGAAAAACAAGTTCCAGAGAGACAAGGAATTTTGGGTCCACAAAACTAGAGGATGTGTCTGTGGCTGGGATCTCTTTTCCCWGTCAGGTTAGTTGTGGAACTTTTTTCCTACAAGTTAAAAGCTGTGTCCACAAACGTATATTGTCTTCCCCCTTCATGTCTAACTGCGTATCACAACTCTTTGCATCTGGATTTCAATGTGTATACTTACAGCAGTGAAAGTAAACACTGGGTATGAATAACCTGAACTTGGACTCTGCACTGTGGACACAGTACTGCACAAAAATATGCCAACCTTTGAGTGAGCTTGGGTCTGATGACACTCAGTGGGTACAGGGATACTATTCAGACTCAGAGCATGCTTGTAATTGCCTTTTGAAAACAGACTTCAGAAGGGACTAAGAGCTTACCATTCAAAACCCAAACCAGTAAGGCATTTCAACCCAGCCATGTAAGCCTGGGGTGAAAGTCAGCGGCAGTTTTCTCTGATTTGAAAGTTTTGTATCAAAGAGACAGAAAATATGACGTAGCCTTTAACTTTACAGATAGCCTAATTGCCTTCTCACCATAAAAATTATAAAATGAAGGTCCAGTACATACATAGCCGAAGTTCTGTGCTCCCCTTGGGACTCCAGCAACCAGCTCTGAAAGCATAAATGACCAACAGTGAAGTGGTTTTGCTATCTGAGTGGTGCATGTTACATGCATCCCATGCCACTTAAACCTCTCTTGATATATATATGTCAAATCCCTTAAGATTTTGATTCATGATCTGTATGAGAAACACCTGTGAATCACTTCAAGATATTATTTCATAAGACTTTAGCATCCGTTCAGTGCATTTAATTTCTTAAAATGTTACATTTTGACTTTTGAATACACTCATCCATAGAATTTCTGCCTAGCATTGCTTAGCATAGCACAGTATAATAAAGTTCTTGGTACAATTCAGCTTTCTACCTGACAGGTATGGATTGATGGAACCAGAATGAGTTATGGCATCACATACTAGAGCACAGAAGCTAAATATAACTGTCCTTACAAGTAATCATTTTCTTTTTGCCTACCAACAATTTGTCTAATCTATTATTTCGCTTGATGCCGCACGAAGTGCTTGACAAGTTCTGCACAGTTTATCTAAAAGCATTACAAGGAAATTTTTGTGAGTAGCATTGGAGAGATCCATTGAACAGGAACATCAAACATTAGACCTAGAGGCCTTCTAGGAGTAATTTTGCTCAATGGTGAAATCTTAAACAACTAGTAGAAAAAATGAGTAAAAAAAAAAAGAAGGAAAAAGCAAAGTCACAGCCTGCAGTCTTACTGTCTAAACCTTTCCTCATTAGGATATCCACAGAAGACAGAAGCAGGAACTTCAGGTAACAGAGCACCTCAGACACCTGCTTGTACCGACCTAGCCTTCCTCTGTTCCTCACCGGGATCATATACCCTCCTCTGATTGAATGTGTTTGGTCAAGGGGAAATGGAAGTAATAATGAAGGCCTGAACATGACACAGGATGAATCTCAAGTCAGCTAACTATGCTAACATTTTTGCGCCAGGCATTCACGCGACATACGGATTCAAAAATCATCCATTATAAAACTTTGAGTATGCATTAAAAAAGAAGAAAAAAATGTAGTCTTCCATTACCAGGGATACATCCTTTTGCACATCACAGTGTTTGGCTCAAAATTCTGTGGTTTTTTAAATTTATTTTTTGAATTCTTCATAATGCAGGACAGGCAACTTTAACTTCAGAGGGATTAAGCAGCAGCAATTCTGGAGAACTGGGTTTATTTGTGAAAATGTACTATGTCTCTATTGGCTTTGTGAATCTGGACCACAGAGCTGTTCAACCCCTCAAGAGAGCCACCCCTTAAGGAATTCAGACTTTTGTGTTACTTTAATTCTGTTCTGTTATGCTACATCATCTAAGAAAATAATTGTCTCTGAGAATATTGAGTACAGATAGCTTAAGTCTCACCAGTGCTTCAAATTTATAATAGATACGTTCCCGTGTAGAGACCCAAAATGAGGAATTTAGTAAGTGCACAGCCATATGGTTTTCATTCAAGTACATAGCTTCTTACCTTGTTCAGAATCCCCAGTAAATTCCCCAGCAGCCACTGAGTATCCTGTTTAAAGATAAATTACAAAAAAAAAACCCACTTGAGCAACAATTTATTTCAAAAAATATGCACAGACCATCAGATTTGTCTGTTCGACTGATCCTCTGAATGCAAGTAACACTTTCTAACATTAATATACTCAAACTGTGTGGAAAAAAGGAAAATTGTTTATCACATTATTACGACTAAATTATAGGTAGGTCTGAATGTATAATAAATTGATCCCTTTTCACCAAAAATGAGCTTCTAAATCATTAATACTTACTAATTTATCTGAAAAAACCAGCAGGTACTATGGTGTTTTGCCCTAACAGCTGTTGACACAATTTAGTTCTTCATTACTGTACTGTAATGTGTGAATGTCCTGGTTGAGCTTTATATGGAAGACAGATTTCCAAAGACGCAGTTAAGCACCTCCTAGAGCTTTAGTAAACCTGTGAGATAGTTGCTGTTGTCACAGTAAAGAAAGACTTCTGGATTGTATCAGGGACTGTAATTTCAAATCTATGGGCAACAGTGAAAGCACGTATCTTTGCCTGCAAATTCCACCGAATCTTTTTACAGAATCCCAGAATTAACTAGGTTGGAAAAGACCTTGGAGATCATCAAGTCCAACCTATGAACTAACACCACCTTATCCACTAGACCACGGCACTAAGTGCCACATCCAGTCTTTTTTTAAACACTTCTGTAACTATATTTATCTATATATATAGATATACATAGATATATATAGAACTATGTGAAGAAAAACCTGCCTTACATGCAGAGACATGTGAATATAATGAAAATTCTTAGAGATCAGTACTAATAAAAAGTAGATAAGGAGCCTTTTTTGTATTTATTACATAATATCTTCAAATTGACTTTTGTTATTGCTTACTTCAATTGGATCTTTTAAATATCATTGAGAATAAATTGGGTATTTGTGTAGTACTCTACAAAATGCCACAGAATTGAATTTTAATTTATCTAATAAAAATTGAAATTGTCTTTAATTACATTAAGTTCAATCATCATCTTGGAATGAAAAAATATATAAATGGGAAAAATTTTTATTTCTGCTTAATTATTTAAGACAAATAATAAGAATCCTAATGAGCCATTTAAGATCTCAACCCTCAAATCCTGTTGCTGTGCATAATTTTAAGAATGTTAATAATCTCACTGAAGTAGCCAGCAAGCGACTGAGTTGCTGTCATGCTTAAGGCAAAACATATTCAAATCCTCTCACAATTGGGACAATAGTAACTTAGGGCTTGTTTTCATATTTATATAAGACTCATGCTTTTAGAACATATTGCTAACTCATATAGAACTCAGCTTACCCATGTAATTGTCATCATATGAGGGTGGTGCCACTCCTGTTTGCTTCTCTCGTGCCAGTTTCCTCAGAATATCCTTGAAGGAATAATTTGCAATGATGTCCGCAATACTGGCAGTGATTACCTGACCTGGATTCAAACAGCTTCATAAATGAAAGGGACCTAAAAGAGGGCCACATTCTACAAAACAGGGCTAGAAGAACATCAGAACAGAGCTGGAAGGATAATAATACAGCACAGATGCAAAGAGTAGATTACTTCTCTTAAGCTTTCTCCATTATTACCCTGGAAGTCTCAAGAGTACACATAAATCTATACAACAAGGCATTGAATCTCTATTGAACCATCACAAAAACATCTCCAGACCCATTTCAAAGCACTAATTCAAACTAAAGTCAGTGTACTGTACAAATGTAGCAGACCAATGGAAGCAATTTCTCAATGGAGAATTCAAAGCTATGAATTCCCTACAATCACAATCAATTAGATCTTCCTCTTTTAAAAGCAATGCAAAAACACACATCAAAGAGGCTGACAATGGGCAAATTGGTAGGCAGAGGTTGGGAATCAGCTATAACATACACGTCAAAACAGGTTAAAACAAAAACAACCTCTTAACCCTTTACCGAAACAACTTCAGGCTTTATCTACATGAGAAACTACATCTTGAAAACTACAGCGATGCCACAAATGAACTTGAAATACATGCATATAGCTATAAAAGTTTGTGTTCAGAAACAAGCAATAACAAAAACTTTTAAAATAGTAAATTTGCTGTACAAATATTAGCAATTTTTAAACCTGCAGTATTTCTAGGGAAACATTCAACTTAATAATTGAATGACAGGTATACTAAAATGCCAACATAAAAATAGTTATTTGTATTTGTTTAACTTCCTATACAACTTACATCCTGAATCTTCATGGCTTATTTTTATGCTCAGTTACTTGTTAAGCAATTCTTTTGATTTACATTTGTTGAAAATAAGATCAGAGACTAGTTATCTCAAACCGACAAAACAGTGGAAATCTAGAACAGCGATACTTTCTGCTTCATTTCTCAGATCAGATTAACCAGCCAGATGAACATACCTTGCCAATAAAAACTACCAGGCCCACCTACTATCAGGTCTCCATTCTACAAAAAGCAGAATTGAATAAAATTACACAACAAAAGAACACGACAAAATTAAGCATGCATGGGGAAAAAACAATTTAAATTACCAAAATAATATCAGACTCATGATAAAGAAGAATAGCCACTTTCAGGGAAAGTATGTAGGTGCACGGATGCGCAGGAAAATCCACAGTTAAAAAAAGTTAAAATCACTGTATGCATCTTCACTTGAATGAAAGCCATTTATTTTATCATTAACATAGCACTTCAAAAATTGCTGCTTATTTGTAACAAAACAAAGTTAGCAGAAAAGAGGGTGCTCACATTCAGTGAAGCAACAGTAATATTTTATAGATAAGTATACAATGCAGCTGCAGCACACTCAGAACAATGGCAATGGTCAGAGTTACGTGAGGCCCTGGTGCTGTAATAATGGCACAGTTGATAACAATAGTGTAAAGTTTATCCTTTGTCCCACAACATTGTTTGTGCACCTTCTTGGCATTTAAGAAAATCTAGTTCTTTTCCTTAAGTAATTTCACCCCCACATGAGAATGGTTTTACTCAATGACTAGTCTGCCACCAAAAGCATCCTTATACAGGCTATTTTAACATTTTAAAACTAGTTGGTGCCTGCCCATTGCCTCCTGAATGTCAAATCTCTGTAAAGCATTCGAAGCGGGACAGACTGAGATAGAAGCACATAAAACTTCTTGCCTAACTATCTGTTAAGATAGACTGAGCAGAGTCAGATTGGAATGCTGCAAAGAAATAAGCAGGTGCTGATTGAGTATTTCTTTTATTAATGAAGCCAGAAAGTTTGAAGCTTGAAAGGAGGAAAGAACTTGCAACAGCATGGGGATAAACTCATCATCACTGAGACAGCACTTGAACACTAGGGATATATCACAAATACATTTGGTCAAAATACCTCCAATGCAGAATCTCACCTTGTAAAAATCTAAGCTGAAACCTGCTTGACAAAAGCCTTGTCCTTCAGGATCTGCATTGCCTGCAATTATGAAGGTAGAAGCATTTTACTGATTTCACAGTGCATGTGGAAGATAACATGGACACCTCTGGAGCTCTAAGGCTATAAAATGCAAAACTGCTAATATATTGAAAATATGTATTCTTTTTTAGAAGAGGCAGAGCAAATCAAGACTTTCTACAGGACCCTGAACATGCAGCCCCTTGTGAAGATTTGGAAAAATAGGGCCTGCTACTTGGGACTTTCTCCTCTCACTGCCAAGAAAGGACCCTTGAAACAACTGCCAGGGATTCAGTTTTAATTTGGCTAGAGATAACAAAACAAAAAACTCAACGAGATTGTAGAAAGATCATGACAGTCTGATCTGTCAAAAATACAAAACTAAGTGTTTGCTAAGGCATTCTCAAAAAATATTGACACAGCGGAAGGGTCAGGATGGGTACATGCAAAAACAACTTTCTGCCTCTGACTACTTTTATTTCTATTCTCCAAATCCTCACATAATTGTGCAAAGTGTGTTGGCATGCATCTTGGGGCAATTCTATGTGTGCCAGAAAGCTGGAATACTGCAGGATTGGGAAACTGAGAGTAGGAATGGCCACTTGAACTCTCTCTTCAAATGACATAAGTCTTCGTCGAAGCCCCAGTGAGACATACGTAAGTATGTAAAACGGATCTTAAGGTCACCATTTCTTACAGATTCAGCTTCTTTCTGTACCTGTCCATGTAGGGACAAGGATTAGCCTTTAAAAGGAAGACAGAGTACAACTCCATTTAGAGCTATACTACAGCGTGGGAAAAGGAAAACCACAACTGAATGTACATGCAAATATCTCACATTGCTATTCATGTGCAGATTTCTGGCAGACCATGGAAAGCACTGTTGGGCTACATCATCACAGATCTGTCAGATGTCACAAAATCCAGCTACAAGATCTGATGCTATCTCTAGATCTCCACAGGAAAGAGACTTTTCAATTATATCTACTTTTCTGTAAAATGCCTGTTACTTTCTAGGCAAAATAATCCATAAGAAACTTGAAGGCAGGAGCACAGTTTGCAGTACGTAACTGTTAAAAGGTGTGTTTTGAAATTAGCCCATGTGTATATGGCAAGAATGCCATCTGCACTAGCAGGGCCTCTGTCCAAGGGGTATCATGACAAGGAACTACATAAAGACTTCTTGTGCTATTGGCTGGTTCCTGCGACTTGAAGCAGCTACTCACCTCAGTGAAACTGAACACCACCATAGCTTTGCTGTGAGGGTTTCTGCTGGAAGGGATAGGTAAGCTCATCATATTTGCTACCTTACACACATTACATTTAGAAAAGTAACTGAAAGAAAATTCTCTGATCTATGACTGTAGAAACTGCTATATACCTAGTTCAGTCCAAAGCTCAGTAAAGTCAATGGATACCTCATATTGATTTTTATAATTTGGAGCACTGAGCTAATGAGGGTATTGATAATCAATATAAACACACATAGAATGCTGAACAAGATGAATGACTGATAATAATCTACTGCGTGGTATTTTCTGCAGACTTCTAGGTAGCTGAACTTGGTTCTAAATATACATGCATTTTATCCCTGTTCCCCAAGAAGCAAAGCTCAGAGGTGGCTACTACATCCTCAGAACAACACAGAGAAGAGTGTGGAACAGCAGTGCTAATGTGCATGGCTTTCTTCCATGCGGAAAGTTCTTCACAAATGAGCTATTGTGGATGATATTGGCATGAGTGCTGACACAGGCTTGTGTGCTTCTATGCAGGGTCTGGTCTTCAAATCGTGATCTTGTGATGAGACATTTATACTCAGCATAAGTATGAATAATTGGTTTAAAATACTGTCTGGTTCTCATCTAGATCTGTCTGCTGCATTTTAAAGCCACACAAATTGAACCAATTATAGCTCATCACTATAACTGCACACACTTAATTTACTTAGTTTCTCCTCTTTCAATTAATTATACAATAAAGCATCCAACTGCAGGCATATTGTTTAATGTTGATTTTTCTTTACACCCTCATTCAATGCAATAACATCATTTAGTAACCTTCATTCAACCAAGACTGTGTGAAGACTGAAAGAATGAAAACATTGAGTGCAAAATCAACTCCTTCAACACAGGACTGTTCATATTAATACTTACTGTTACGACAAGGCGAATATTCAGCATAGGCACTGAAGTTCTGAATTGCTACATAGCAGGTGCCTACAGGGTCCTTCTCAGGGCTGTCTTTAAGAGTTCTCCAATGATACAAAGGAGCACAAGCCTATCAAAACAGAAACACAAAACAGAAAACACATACACCTTTCACACACTCTTGCATCTGGCAAATGTAGTTTTTAATAGACTGTGCACAAAGATTCTCTCCGGTACAGTATCATTCATATAGAAATGATTGCAAGATATTGACAGATGAAAATGCAAGATCATTGCTTCACGCAATTTCATTATAATCTGAAAATCACACTCTGATTTTTCACTTATAGCCCTTGGCAGGTGAAATCTGTCAGGGACTACAAGTCACATTTAAGCAATGTTACAAATACCCTCTAAGTCTGCTTCACAAATAATACATTTGCTCTATTACTGCTCATTGCATAGAGCTGATCCTGTAGTTTAAGATGCATATCACATATATGTGGCTGAAGGTAATCCCAGTTCTGTCCCGGTCTATTTTAAGATTACGGGTGTTGCATCAGAACTGACTCTACTCCACTTAGCAGAAGGAGATTTTTCAGGGTGTTGTGTCACATTGTCCATCACAATCATCAGAATGCCTGCCTTCTTATAAGCCCCTGGTTCAAATCTTTGTAGCTAGGATACAGTTATAATGCATTCAACAGTTTGAATGAATTGGGTTTTGCTAAGGGAGTTTTGGCTAGATATTTAATCGTCTGTGTTACAGTAGTGGTGTTGCAAACATGACAGTGTAAACATAAAAGATACGCAAGTTGTGTAGAGAGAGGTATTATCTTTTTTTAAAGGGAATTCAGATAATTAGAAAACTAAGAACGATAAGCTGTCAGGTCTGCAAGTCATTCCTCATGGGTTCCTGTGCCCTAAAACTTTTCATTGCCTGGGTGGGTGAAGACACTACTTCTCCCTGCAACCTTGCCTCTGTAAGTTACAAGTAAGTCCTTCATTCATGTCCTATCTTGTCCTACTTTTTCAATCAGAAACCTGTCTCCCTCTGGCAAGGTATTGCTATTATTCACATTACTCTATTAGCCTTTGTTCCACCATCAGTACCAGCTGGATGAACCACTGTGCTACTCAGAGCTTACCATAAAAGTCAGAGCTTCTGGAGCAATGACTTAAGGACCAGGGACTTTTAACATGCCCTGCCTAGAAAACCTTGCATTATTTAACACAGAGAGCAAAACCAGAGTGCAGCAAAGAGGAGTATGTGTCCTGTGAGAGTGATTTTAGGTACATTTGACATCAAGCCAAATGGATTGAAACAAGAACTCCATATAATCATAAACATTGGCTTAATGCAGTTTACTATTATATCTGTAGCTTAAAAAACAAGTTCTTGACAGTTTGATGACATTTGCTTCCCTTTCAGTCTACAAAGCTTAACAGACAAAGTTTTCCAGCTTTGGTGTCGAAATTTTTCCCTGAAAAGTATTGTCTATATCTCAGTTTCACAGTCTGAGAAGAGTTACCCCAAATAAACCAAAGTTTGGTCRGTACAGACACAGCACATCCATTGGAGATGAGCTGTCCTGCTCACTTGATCAAGATTCAACAAATGGTGGTAAAGAAGTACTTTATTTCAATTTGTGAATTGTAATAGAATACATAAAATGAAAAATCTTCATCTATTTCTAGAATTCTTTAGAATTTTTATATTTACTTAGCTCTGTAACAGAATAGGGTGATGTTTTATTCATTGCCTGTTTCATTTCGAAATCCTTCTGTAGGTTAACCACCAGGGATATAATATAAGGGAAAGCATTTTCTTTGGATACTTCTTCCTTTATGACTACTTTTTAAGTAATAATTGGAAGTTTTAATCAAATCTCAAGATAATTTTTTTTGGTAATTGTAACAACTAATAAAACTAATGATCAAACCCATTATTCTTCTCACAATTACTTCAGTGCCATTTTCAATATAAACCTTAATGCATAAATTGAAAATATAAAATGTCTGTGCATAAGCAGCAGCACCAGCACTTCTCTAGGCAATAAAAATACTTGCTCACTGCTGGAGGCCTCTATCAATACTGGTAAAATGTTCAGTGAACCTGGAAAACAGACATTGCATTTTGACAGCCATCTTGATTTGGAGCTTTTTTATCAGCTGTTTTTATCAGCTTTTTTTTGCAGCTGTTTTACCATGACTATGACATAGTTGTTCAAAACAACATAAATGTGACAGAAGAGGTGAGTGTTTTCCCTTACTAACTGAACTTCAATAGAAGTTCTTGGCTTTCATAATATTTCATTACATTCAAACACATGCAATTTCATTACGTTCTGTATTTAACTTTCGAAACATATCTTCATAATAAAAAGATTTTACAGCATAGAGCTATCAGTTCCCATGTGTCTCTGAAATATGTCCATTATCTGTTTAAAAAATATCATCATTCACTTCCATAACAATATGGCATTCTGCTGTTTTCACATGGCAGCAGGATCATCTTCACTTTATCAGTTCAACTTGATTTTATAGGCTGCTTTCATTTTTTGAATTATATACATCATCTGTTTTATAATTCATGCATAATCAGAGAGTTATTTCCATAATATACATATAGACAGCTATTAAAGATATACATTTCAGAAAAATAAACATTATCTGCAAATGAATACCAAATGCCATAAGACTTACCACAACTTTTTCTTTATGAGCTTTGACTGTTGCCCCAAACCACTGATTTGTCTTAAACTCAATAGGTTCCCTGGTGCCATTGACTTTAATTTTCCTGTTGTCTGACAAAGAAGGAAGCAGTATGTTGACAACTTATTTTTAACAAAGTATTATCCTGTGAGTTACACAAGTGAACAGATTTATGGATATATTACATTGCATCCACTGTCATCATCCAACCCATTTAATAGGAAATGGACTTTCTAGTATCATTTTCACTGATCAGTGGAAACCAGCTTAAATTCATACATGAAAATTCAAAATAATTACACTTAAACTTTAGAAAAAAATACACAGGACTGGAATAAGAAATGCTGTGTTTCCCCCTACCAAAAAACCCCCACCAGCTTTACTTGGAATTTATGATGAAGAATGAACAAGAATCTACAAAAACAGGTGAAATGCCCTAAAAAGTTTTCTCAGATGTGACAGAAACTTTACATGTAAAAAGCATGTTCCATAATTAGTTTTTGTCAAACAAATGACATTTCTCAGCATGCTTATTCAAAGACCAACACTACAGATAGCAAAGGACTTAGTTTTTAACAGAATTACATGTGTACACACTGTCACAAGAGACAGCTTCTTAATGTTGCTTTATATACACTCTTGCAGATGTCAGCATAAGAGAAGCCATCTGGGCAAAGATTCAGGCCAATTATAATGCATTTCAGGTTTTAATAAAAAGCAGACATCCCTTCCTTTCACCCTCAGTTCTCTGAAGTAAACTGGTTTCCCATATGTTCATGAGCTAYGCTCTTCCCTTACCAGTCATTCCTAATGAACTTTTCAATTTATACATAAGCAGGGCATTACTCCTTCCCCCTTGTATCTGCATTCCCTTATGTTTGTTTCTGGTTCCTATCAGGAGGGATTTCAGAAGAATCAATCTTTTTTAGTCACTCTAAGTGAAAATAAAACCATATACAGTATACCTTGGAATGTTAAAAAAAAAGTAATGCCAGATTATATTCTATGGATTTACATACATTTTTAAATAACTGAGAAAAAATACAGCCAACATTTTAAAAAGTCAACACTCCTTGGGATTTGCCCAGCAGGAATACAAGAGATACTTGAATGCTTTTCTAGGATGTTAACTTACCACTGACTTCACCTTACGGTAACTTCATAACTGTTATAAATATTAAATGAATTAGAAAGAAAAATGTACCATACTTGGAGAACAAGGGTACTCCATCTCTGTATTTTTTCCTAATAAACATGAAGGAAAGTTGAATGAGAATGAATCTTTTAATGTTTGAAAATCTCTGAGGAAACATCTTCCTTCATACAAGTATTTGCTTCTGTGCTGCGCCAATTACAGGAGCTACTATTGAAGTTCATGCTCAGAGAGATAAATTTCAGGAATATTTAGCTTTTAAAAATTCAGGAAGTATAATTTAAAATTACTCTAAAAGCATTAATTTTAAAAATACATTTTATTTACGTTAGGCCTAAACTTGTGTGGAGTGTGAGAGACAGCATATTTGACACGCCGCATTGTAGGAGCTGCCAGCTTCTACGTAGCTGTTGGCAACACTACTTTTGATTATTTTTTCCAGTGAAGTCAGACCCTTTCAAACTTTAAAGGTTTCTTTTTTCTTTTTTTAATGCTCCAGCAGATCTGAACATGATCAATGTCCACAGATGGGGTCTTGATAGAAATAAATCTTTTGAAGCTTGAAAATCAGCCATGGCCAGCTTACAGCAGCCAGTGCTAGCCTGGCTCTGGGCATACTTGTGACCAGTATTCTAACTTGAAAGGTGCTTACATTGTCAACCAAAACAACATACTTGTCTACTGGCAAAGTCTACCAACTTGAAAAGAAGCTAAATTTTAAAACTTGGACTACCATTTGCAAGATTTATAAAACCACAGCTGAATTTACCAGTAAATCTGCAAGAACTGTACACACACACACACACACACACACACACACACACACACACACTCCTACTGCTTTTAGTGGCATGTGGTGTAGCAGGAATCCTTCATCATGTGGCATGGGATTTTCATTATAAAATAATTTGAAAAATATCATAGACACACAAATTAAAAAATAGTTTTTTCCCTTGATAAATCTCTTTTGATAGAAATTTTCTAATACTTTTTGTTCAGCATCCTTGCTAGAGCTATGGAGTCACATTCCCAGCTTCTGAGGTTGTGCCTTAAAATACAGTTTAGCCTTTTGTATGTAACAACTGATCAGTATTTCAAATTGCTATAAAATAGCTACTGCTTTCCATGTAACTTTATCAAAATAAAGTTATATACACAACTAAATTGTCTGAATACACATGGGCTGTCATTACTGTGCCCCACTGCAATTGTCCACTTCTCAGCTAGTCATCCAGGACATGATCTAGGCCAACTTTTTCCCTCCTAAAGCAAAACTCTGAAAATGTCAGAAGAATCATGGCCTAAAAGTACTTTTTTTTTTTTTTGACCAACTGTAGATAGCCATGGATGACCAGCTTAGATTAGACTCAGATCAAGACTATTCATTTACCCAGATAAATCCCAATCCAATTAAAAAAAAATCTGTATATTCCTCAAAACAGCATTATCTAAGCATTTCAAGAAGTAGCATGTCTATATCCTGATAACACCACTATATGACAGGGAAATATCTCTCCTTGTGCTGTTTACGTGGATCTGAGGCCCACGGGCTATGTCTATACTGTACCTTACCCACAGCTATATTTTTTAAGCAGCAAAAACTTGGCGTGAATTCAGATTGCATTCAAATGTCCTCTTCTGGAAAAGAATGCCTGGCCTCTTTTAGGAAGGAGTCCAGGCTATCTTGTATCATGGTATGTGACACTAGTGCAAGGATAGCTAGAGTACAAGGCAGCAGCTGGGCTGGGCACACAACGCCTTAGCCTGTCCACAGAGAGGTCCAGGGAATGCCTGAGTACCAGCTGGATTGCTTCAGAGCCAGGCCAGGAGCTGTTCCAGATGGCGAACACTCTGAATGACTTGCAAATTTGGCATGAAATGCAACTCTGGAGTCACTCATAATTGTACAGCCTAAGASTGTATTGCAGACTAAGGCCCAGATAACCAGGAGCATGCAAAGAACAGAGAGATTCATAAATATAAATTTAGGTACAAGGACATCCTTAAATTGCATTTCAGCAAACCCAAAGCACCTCATTATTTACGGCAGGAACCATGACTCCTATACATGGTACTGCCTCACAATCCAGCTTCAGAAGCAGTGCTGGAGATGGTGAAACATGATTCTTAAAATCAGCATTCCTTCATCCATTTTCTTGGTTGAGGTACCTAGGGGCTACCAAAGGAGAAAAAAGCCCTTTACATTGCCAAAACAGTAGCCAGACAAGCAGAAAAATTTGAGTTCGGACGGTAAAGAGCAAACCTATGTTAAGAGCAATAGTGCAGGGATTCACTTGTTGCAATTAGAGCCTGAACCTGGAGCAAATGGTAGTGCAAATCCATCATTTACACACATTAGACTAAATTTGGTGCTTTCTATGGGAATCGGTCTTCTCTCAGTCACTGAGTCAGCACATTATAAACAGTTAGGCAAGAATTAATAGGCAAGAATCAAACATTTCCCTTAAAAATATTTCTTTTTTATACTAATCAAGATCTCCATAAGAGATGTATTTGCAAACGCAGGTAGTGACTTATTGTGATTCATTCAGTTCTTGAAAACTCTAAGTAAAAAATGCAGCATCTTTTATAATTTGAAAATACTCAAAATGAACAAAAGCAAATCAAGGTGGTGATCGTTCAAGGGTTGGACTCCATGATCTTAGAGGTCTTTTCCAACCGAAATGATTCTGTGATTCTGTGAAAATACTTTAATCAAACTTAACACAGGAAAACAATGCTGCTAATCAAAGCAAGAAATCTGTCTATGTAATACACCTGCAGCTCTGTCAGGTAAATTCTCACCATTCAGGAACTTCAAAAAGTATTATCTCTAGATGTTCGGTGAGTATTTGCCTGTATGTACTAGATAAACACAGATGGCCATGAACCAGGCATCTGCAGGAAGCTCAGTCACACTCTGCCCTCAGATCTGTACTTACATCCTGGATGGCAAATCCCTTTCAAATACCTGTTTCGATATATCTGTGTATGTATCTATGCACATTCATAATATAAAAAATATAGGTAATATAAAATGCAATATATAGATGTCATATATTTGTACATAATTATATATACACAGAGTAGAGGTGAATAATAACCTCAATATATCCATATTTGTATAAAATGTGAATACAAACTTATAAAACCAACAAATGCTTCTATAAATTTAATCAGGTAAGGAAAAGTGAATATCCCTGACATGGAGACAGTACCTGGAATACTATGTACAGTTTTGAGATATCAGTACAAGACTTGCAGGTGTTTGGCCCAAAGAAGAGAAAGCAAAGGATGATCTAATTGTTTTTCATCCAGTGTTCAATAGGTAGAGAGAAGAGAGTGCCAAATTCCCATTTGAGGCATGCAGCAAAAGGAAAAGGGGCAACACGACACAAGTTGCAGCAATGGAATATCTCAATAGATCTTAAGCACTAGAAGAGATTCCCAGAGAGACTACGGATATCTACTCTGGGGGGGTTTCAGAAGCTGGCTACACAAGGCTCTGGGCAACCTCAGTTAACTTTGAAATGAGCTCTGTTGCATCTTTAGAGTTCTGGCTTACAGAGGAGAAGAGGGAGAGGGAAGGGTTTGTACTGGCATACTTGGTCCCATATTCTAGAAGTGAGGGACAAGAGGCAATTTTGTAAATGCTACCACCAGTGGTATCTTTTTCATATCACTACCATAAGAGAGTCCAATGATACCACCCATTACAAAGCAAAGGTAACTCAGTAACTTTCACAGGGTCATTGATATTAGACCCTCACCAGAGAGACAGAATTCAAATGCAAAGCTAAACACTAGGTAYGATCTAGGGAACCAAGCCAAGCAACTGCTTTTAATTAATGCTGGGGGAAAAAGGGACTTCATAGTGTTTAGAGACAGTAAGGATATACAAAATGCTGGCATGATGAGAAAAGTTGCTTCTATTTTTATATCTATCTGGTTCTGCAAACATCTATTTAATTTCTGCTTTTTATTGTAACTTAGCTGCTATTCATATGAGTTATTTTAATTTAATAGATCATATCTAGAGAGCTTTATTTGGACTTTCATTCCATGAATCAAAAAAAAAAAAAAAAAAATCATCAAACCCAACAGGATTTTTTCCCTAAGTATGATCTGATCAAAACCAAATTAAGACCTTAGGGCTTGAACTAACATAGCTAAGGGTATTTTTTCCCTTCTTTAAATAAGGCTGAGACTTACAAAAGAAACTCATGAGGGTCGATTATAAATCAGAATGCTACAAGTGAACCATGAGGCTCCAGATAAGGTCCTACTGGCATAGTGGACTGAAAGTGTCAATATTTAAAAATACAACAAAGTTCTCTCTCAGCAATTTCTCTTGAGATGCAAATTCTGTTTTATAACAGGATTCTAAGTTTTCCCCAGAATCTTACCATCTCCACAGCTAAAGATTTCTTCATGTAACTAAAGCACTCGAGTCCCACAATACATCTTTTCCTTATATAGTACCTGGGTTCTGTTACAATCAGCTCAACTGCTGGCCAGATTAGCTCATGTTTTTTATCAACTGCACGCTTGGTCAGAACTGATTTACATCCCCCTCCCCTGGTCCTCTTCAGAGGCTGTTCAGATTTTTTTCCAGCTGGTTTAGAAAATTATAACCTATTTTAGTAAGACTGGTAAAGTTAACTGATAGCAAAGACAGCACCCCAGTGAGTTCTGGACACTTAAGGTAAGTGGTATCTAAAATTCTGCCTTCAGGCGCTAATTTAAAATATAGGAACTTGATACAGTCTGTTAAGTATTACAACTAAAAGCGACCTTTATAATGAGTTTCCAAAATCTGAACTATTAGCTTTTTACCAGGTTTCAAATGCAATAGTACACTTTAGCAGATATTTAAGTCTGCTTCTGGCTGTGAGATGCTTTGAATGGTTCAGAAGCTCCCCAGTTAATCAAGAGGGGAGAAAGTTTTCTTGATATTGCTCTCCTGCTACCTCTCCTGGCAGCTGAATGGAAGAGCACATAGCTGAAACAAGGACTTGGTAATTCTACCTCAATGCTAAAGCAGAAATAGTCATTGTAAACCTCATCTCATACAGGAGAAACTGAAAAGACGTTAGCTTTGTGCTGGTAAGAGAGGAAAGACAGACCACAAGCCTTTAATATGATGCCAACGCTTGTTTCCCTGTCCTCTCATCGAGTTTCAGAGTATCACAGCCTTACACTGCAATGCGACCGGACAACTTTACAAAGTAGGGAAACAAGGGAGAAGAGTCGCTGCCCTTCAATCTATATTTCCTGGAGTAAGGGGATACTAAAAGCCCTTCCATTATACTTTATCTCAGTTCCCTGCTGCAATGGAGCAGGTTAAAGCACTCATTGTGCTCTCAGGGGCACTGCTTTGAGCTTCTTCCCAGAGTCTTGACAACGGCACACAGATTTAGGGAGCTTTAAAGAACTGCAAACATGGGACTGCAGAGTCAGTGCTGTATCAACAGCAGGAAACACAGAGAGTTCCTGCTAAAGCCTCTTCTTGGCTGCAGGCCATATCACTGGCCAGCCCATATGGGAATGTCCGGTTACATGACTTGCTTATGGATGGGTCGGCTTGAATCCTACAGCATGTCAAAATTTCATCCTCCTTCCCTCCTTTGCCTCTCTATTGCTTGTCAAGAATGATATTGCATCAATAGGATTAATTATTAATGCAAGTAAATAATCTCATTGTTTTGGAAATCTCTGGATTAGCTACTATGAAGGACTGAGACAGGCGGCCTGAGAAATTAGTGACAATCTGGGACAATTACCTGTAGAGCACTTTCAGTTAGGTGGTTTGGCTTTTAGGAATGGGCTGCAGATACTCCTGCACTTCTATTAACTCCAATTAAGCCATCTTCTCAGCAGGATATTTTAGCACACACACATTTCCACATTAACACAGGTTAGGAAACTGCCCATAGCACTCAGACCAGCTTGGGCATCCTAACACATACACAGTGCCACAGAGATGATTTCAGCAGCAGTCTTGTTTTTGCGTATCACTGCTAGTAGTAAGGAGCCCAGTCTGTGTTTGACAGGTAGAACATGGCACTCAGAAGCAGCCATGCATTTTTTAAAGGTTTTTTCATGTCTTTCATTGGGAATACAGTGTCTACTCCCTCATGTGATCTTAGTCTCTGAGGGAAAAAAAAAGAGTAAGGAAGCTCCATAAACCCTAAGGACTCTTCTTTTGTTATTTAAAACTTACATGATCCAAAAAATAAAGTTTAGTACTGAGTGCCACAGTCTGTGTGATGACAGAGAGGTCAGCTGCACCTTGCCAGTGACTGTGGGTGCAGCCCCTGCAGTGTCATATCCCTGATCCACTGGGGAACACTGCAGTTGTCTCCCGCCAGTGCCAGGATGTCAGGTCCAGTTAGGCCTAATACTCGTATTCTCCTTTCAGGACTCTATGGCTCAGGATATAGAATGACTTTCTTTAAAATAACACTTTAGTTATTTTAAAAATAAAAATATATTATTCAAATAACTCAATAAATAAACAAATAAATCCCCTCAACAAAACTGCCTTTACAGAACCAAAGACCATCCTATCTCAGTGCTGAACATCATAAAATTAACCTAAGCAAGACTAGGTTTTTAATTAAGGTGTCTGTCGCTTATTTGGTTCCCTCATATCACTTCAACAAATGCCCCCTCTAAGGCATTATATAGCTTAGAAACTCAACACATTATTTTTTTCTTCTTTCCCTTCCCTGACTCATGAGCCTGTTCTTGTTCATCATTGCCTCTTAACAAGCCTTAAATGTTGGTTGAGAGATATTTTGTTCCTTTTTATTTAACAAGGCATATCTACCCATTCGTTAAATAAACATCTCAATAACTGTAAAATACAGGATAACTATAAATTAGTACAAAGTAACTCCACATCTGTAGCACCATGATATTTGAAAATGTCCAGAATCTTGACTAAAGCTGTTACAGAATACTAGTCAGTGTCCTCGCTATTTTCATTTAGTAGGACTGAGATATTAACAGTGTTAATACAAATAACATGAAAGCATTTGCAAACAAAGGAGCCTCTCTTGAAATTAGGTGTCCTGTTCTTGTGGAAACAGAAATAATTTGTGCAGTTATACATGAGTCTTACCAATTAGATGTCCACTTAGATACTTGCTTGTGGCAGTAAAAGTCCAAATATCATCCAAGTGCCTGTTGCGGATAGGTAAAACCTTGCAAAATGAAGGCCTTGTTACCCTTGTAAAATCATGGTTCACTTCTGTTACTTTGGCTAAGTAAAAAGGCCTCTGGGAACGAGCTCAGCTAACTTAGAAGTAGAGAAAACAAGTTACATAACTTTCACATGATCACCTTGTGGCTTATGGTGACTGGTTGAATTATTGTTTGTTGTGTTTCAATGGTATGTATTCTGATAATGGCTAACTGCTTAAAAAGGCTTGGTTTTTTGTAATAAAGAGCTCTCCTTTGCAACTGCCTGGGATTGCAACTCTGTATTGCTCTACCGACACAAGTGCCCTCACTATATGTTCCCTCCTCAGGGGCAAAACATCACTTGCATTGAATGCAACATACCTGAGCTTCAGTTGTGCATCCAGAAATAGAAGACATAAGCCCTCATGCTCATGTGTAATTTGAGCCAGTGTCTTTCATCCTCTTGGATTTGTTCATCTCTTGAATTTTTATGTAATAGTGGAAATTTCAGTTTCTATGACCTCAAGCAATTTCACGTATTGAACTTTGGATCTACTATGTGTGAATCTGCTTTACTTTAAAAAATTCTTTGGAATTTAGAAGTCCTCCATTGAACTCTTGTGGCTGAAAATTGCTGATTTATCCAATTCTTTACCTACTTGTTGGTTCACACTGCCTTTTAAGTGTTACATTATACTCTCCCTTTCATTCTAGTTCCACTCAGTTTTTACTTCTGAATTTAATTAAGCATGCTCCCAATTATTCAGCAGTTTTGTTTCTTTTATTGTGCTTTGCTTAGTGAATCTAACTGAAAGACTTCATATTATTTATTTAGAGTCAAGAAGAAAGTACTTAAAAATGGAAGACTGGTATGAAAATGCATTAAAATGAAATATTTCAGCTCTGAATCAGTCTCTGTAGTTCTTCTGTTTTATTTCAGAAAAGATTCTCAAAGCTTTAAAAGACTTCTAAAGACCTTGTATGAGGCATGAAGCATTAATCTTTAAAATTAAAGCTGTTACAACTGAACTTCTAGTCTTCTAACAACTGTTGAGTGTTTCTGTTTTGGACGAAAGAATAATCTTGTGGTTAAGGCACTGGAAGAAGAAGAAAAAACTCCCAAGTCAGTTACCAGTATCATCATCAACTTCCTGTATGATCTTTGACAATCCAGACTGACTTTTTTCTGTTTATTAGAATAAATATTAAAAACGGGAATAGCAACATTTCTGAGTGATGTTGTAGGAGAAGGCATAATGAGTACAAGATGCCTCTAAAAGAAAGAGCCATGAACTGAAAACATCCCCGGTATTTACTAAAAACTACGTACGTCCCAGTTGGCATACAATGGCTAAAGGCTTCAAAAGAAACTGTGCAACAGACTGTTCGAAATAGTTTCACCTAGGATAGAGCTCATGTGGACTACTCTGCTTGGGGGAATAGTGGAAAAGAAGGAAAAGTCACTCTTGTAAATAGTGGGTTTGGGAGAGAAAAAAATGATGTGAAATATATATCCACACATCAGCAAAAAGAGTCATCTAAGGCATATTGGAGATGGCCTACTCTTCATTGCTGGCAATGAAGAATAGGGGTTGGTACAAGCCATGCAAACCACCCCACGGTCCTTGTCTACAGGACATTGCTGAATTGTGCAAAATGACACCTTTACTGCCCTTGGGACTAGAGTTAGGCAGCCTGTGACAACACCGCTAAACCTGCCAACGCTGCCATCCCTCCTGCAAGGACAGTGCATCTCTGCCCACACAATGGACACTCTCCAGCTTAACTTCAGCTGTCCACAAGCCAGGATTCTATCTAGAGGACACAACCACCTCAGGAAGACTGACTGAACTGCCCTTTGGAGATTCCAAGCTAATAGTTGTGTGGTACAGTCCAAAGCCTTATCGATATACTTACTTATCAGATTGTTTGTGCCTTTATTCAAAACACAGTATCTGCAAAAGGACATCTCTGCCAAGAGTATGGAGTTGTCCTGAGTTTCCCACAGAAAAGTCAGATGTCCTTCTAGGTTTCATCACTAGATTTTCACCAGTTTTTCAAAATTCCCCTTCAAAAATGTGATGGAATTTTCATTTGGTCTGTAAGTTTTCTATTCAAACTTAAAATTAATTTGTATAGATAATACGTTCCACTTTTGTTGCATGAACTGTCTAATCATAAGATGGGAAATACATGAATATTTCCTCTATCTCCTGGTTTTATTTTAAATATGTACACTCAGGGCGTATCACAATTAAAATAATGTATGCATACTGTGTATGTACATTTCCATTTTTATACAGAATGATATGCTGTACATAGTTTTACCTGCCTGAGTAGCCATATACACATACATGAACTATCACTTACTCTGTTTTGACGAATGCCCAGCATGATGGGACAATCATCCTGATCAGCATTCCTAGACACTAACATAGTAATAGGATGTGGGTGGCTGGAGTTGGGAGGAGTAAAGAACTGCACTGCTTATTTGCTACATTTAAGTAAACTCTTCTAATTTAACATGTGCTCTCAGAAAAAAGAAAAAAGTTGTCTTGTGCTCCCATTTCAATAAACCACAAATATTAAGATTAAATATAACCTAAAGAATAATAGCTTTTGCTTAGTGGTCAAACTGTCAAAGTCTGCCTAAATAAAGGAATCAGATTTAAAGTCTCTGCAAACACTAGGTTTAAATTATTTTCAAGACCTATAAAGAGACAACAGAAAACATAAACAGCTTGAATTGTTTAAAACGTGTGTTCCCTCTAATTAAATAAGAAACATCTGTCTTGGGATTCTGAAGTGGATATAATCTATCCACATTGTGCCTAAATCGGTTTGCATCTAGCTTCCAATATCCTGAAATAAAATTCTTGCTTTCTGAATAGAATTAAATAAGCATGCCACACGAGGCACTTCATCCATCTGAACAGCCAGAAATCCCCTCCTTGAAAATAACAGCAAAGACTAGAAATCCTGTTATTTCCAAGATTCAGAGAAGTGTGAGACATGGCTTTTGGGGCTTTGCCTTCCAAACATGCAAAAGTGTTTTCAAAAACAGGAATCTTATTTTCAAAAGCAGGAGTCAAATACCTTTCAGTAAAGAAGAAAAAAAAGTAGTTATTAAGATGAACTACTGATGCTGGAGGTCACAGTCCTGTTATTGCTCTGGGGACCATTAAACCCTTCCCTGCAAGAGCACATGCATCCAGACTCCCAGGAGCGGGATTTTTCCGGCGAAGTGCAGACACTCGGATGAAAGCGACCCAAGTACAGGGACCCGGGCACACACACAGCGCTGCGGGACAGCCGCGCACTTACTGGTGTTGTCGAAGGGGATCTGCCTGCACCGGGCGGCGGGCCAGGAGCAGTAATACACCGCTCCTCCTTCCACGATGTCCGGCTGCGTGGTGTTGGCTTTGGGAGCTCCCACCAGGACACTGACCCTGCGAAACACACCGGGATGTCACCGGAGCGATCGGGACCGGCGGGCGACGGGCGCTGTCACCCCGCGGGCGGGACGCCGCCGTTCGCCCACCGCCTTCCCAAAGTGTTCCCGGGCCCGGGGGCGGCCCGGCCCCGCCACCCCCGGCGGCGACACTCACGTGCTGGGGTCGGGGATGTAGAAGTCCACCGAGTACCCGAAGTAGCTGCCCGGGGGGCCGCTGTATACCGTCAGCTTCTCCTCGTCCAGGTTGAAAGCCACCAGCGTCGGCGCCCAGAGCAGCGCTGACAGGAGGAGCAACGGGTGCTGCCGGCGGCGGGGCCGCCCGCGGCTGAGGGGCAGCATCCTCGCCGCCTCCACGGCCGGCTCCCGCTGGCAGAGCGGAGCGGAGCGCAGTT
Organism: Amblyornis subalaris; assembly: GCA_018881555.1. Lineage (NCBI taxonomy): Eukaryota > Metazoa > Chordata > Aves > Passeriformes > Ptilonorhynchidae > Amblyornis > Amblyornis subalaris. The sequence goes on along the minus strand of JACAXG010000047.1, from coordinate 4,894,672 downwards.
GTGCGGCGGCCGTGCGACGCCGGGCGGTGCGGAGCGGAGCAGAGAGCTGCGGTCCGGCTGCCGCCGTGCGCGGGCGGGGGGCGGCGCGGGAGGCTCGGCCCCGCTCGGCCCCTCTCACCCGCCCGGGGGAGGCGCGCTCGGGCGCCCCCTGGCGGCCCGCGCCCGCCGGCGGCCCCGGGGCAGCGGCTGCTCCCTGCGCTGAGCGGGGAGGGAGCCGCCCCCGCACCGCGCTGTGCCCGCGGACACCGGCCGGGWTCGCCGGGGAGCTCCCCCGGTGAAGCTGGGAGAAGCGACTGCTAAGCAGGACACTCCCTTGACTGCCCAGCAGCTACCGATGGCTGCGTCGGGGCGGTCGTGTCCACGGGGAAAGACGTTGGAGTGTGGGCTGGCGGTTTCTAGTTGAATTTCTCCCGACTTACAGCATTTTCAAGAGTTTAAACTGAAGAGCCTGATACTTGAAAATCCCTTTTAGGAAACTGAAGTGCATTGAAAAAAATGTAAACCTTCATCAGATTGTTATGTGATTGCTCGGCATGGCCGGTAATAAATAGAAACCAAACTACCCCAGCAACGAAAAAAACCCTTCTTAACCACAGGAAAGTAAAGCCGAGCACAGAGCTCAGAACACCTTAGAAGATGCATTCCTCTATTCCTCTCAAAGTGTCTCCGTGAGTGCCTGGCTACAGAAAGCTTTAATAAGCTGAAGGGGCACCTCACACTGGCACGGAGGGGAGGCTTTAGTAGAGCTCCATGCAGGAGCAGGTGTGCCGCTTTTCTCACAGAAATACCCAATAGTACCACATTGCACGTGGCACGTAAATGGAAGGGTGCTTTTAGAAAACTCCTCTAGTAATTTCTTCATAAAAGTAATTAGAAATGATGAGGCTGTATAACTCCTCTCTCAAACTGTTCTGCCCCTGGAAGCCCCACATCAGAGTTTTAACTGGTTTTGTTAAGAATGTATAAAAACCCCTGAAATGCTCCCTTCACCTACAAAGCGAAATGGGGCATCACACCCACATACCGAGGGAACAGCGTGATTTGTAATTTTTTCTGGCCAACTCAAAGGTAGGAAGAAAAGGAGAAACATTTTATTTTCCATGTAATCCACTTTGTAACAAAAGAATTGTTTTTCAGCATTTATAACATAGATGTGTCCAAAACAATATCAGAGAAAGATCAGAAGAATAGAGAACCCATTTATAAATATGCTACAGTAGATCTACCTATGAAAGCAGCTGAGGATAGTTTGTTTTGTTGTGAGGTTCTGGTTGCTTCACTTTTGTGTTTGTTTTATTTTAAGTGCTTTATGGCAAGATTATTCAGATAAGACTGACATTCCTTTTCACAAAAATAGAACTGTGTGTTTATTTCCAGCTTTAATTCTATGACCCGTAGCTGTCCCCACAGGCTTGTAATATTCCTTAATTCTGCTTGCCTTATATTTATACTGAATGTACTTTTGCTATTAGAGTGAAACATTACCATTGACATTATTTCATAATTTTACATTGTACAAGTAACTCTTAAGAGATCTAAGCACCAGTAATAAATTGAGAAGTACCTCAGTGACTTGTAGGATTGACACCTACTCTTAAAATTCATGCAGTTTTAAGGCAATTGAAGGCATTTAAAAGTTGTGTTGCCTTATCCTAAACGAATAAATAAATAAATAATTTTTTAAAAATGCTTTGCTCTTCTTTAGCATAACAACCAGTTCCAGGGCTACCAACGTAGTTTCTGGGGCTCAGAGAACTGCTCAGACTGCAGTCCAGAGCAGTGGCACCCAGGAGCAAGAAGGCAGCACATTCTGGTGCTGTACCCATCTTGTACAGATCCATCCGAAACAGTTAAAAGTCCATAACTAGCACAGTTGGAGATAGACGAGTGTTCACACAAATGAAGCAGAAGGGGCATAAGCAGGAACACCAGCAGTTCTCTCGTGCTCCCCTTGTACCTGCCTCTCAGTTAGAAATATTTGCCACTTAGCCTGGTTGGTTTGAGCTTAAGTAAGTGCTTCAAACGGCTATCAGCGCTAAAACCTGTAGGAACGGCAGGATAAGAATGAAAAGAAGGAAATCTCTTTCAAGATCCCCTTACCGCCAAAGTGTTAACATACAGCAGTCTCCCTCCCCTTATCCTTTTCCTTTTTGTTTTCTCCCTTCATATAAAGAAGAGACAAATGTGTGTAGGGTATTCCAAATAAATTCAGAGAGATAAACAAAAGAGAACATAATTTTTGTTTTTAAGCATTTGCAGTGCAGTAAATAACCTGGACCTTTTCTGATCACTGGAAGCTTATTTCACATCTTGGTTTCTCCACTGCTTAAGAGATAAGCAGCTGCCCCAGTTGCTGGTAGACTAAAGTCTGCCCTTTAGCATACCTGTGGTCTGATAYATTAACTGCTTTGAAAATTGAACTAAAATGTCTTAATAGGCTCTAGAACCACCCGTGGAGCCAGGACAGAGAGCTTTCATAAGAACATTTAACCAAGAGTCTAAAAGTCATTATCTACCTTACAGAATAACTGGAAGGTCTGATGTGGAATCAAATAATTTATGCAGAAAAATTTAAGATTCATGGTGTGGATTTCTACAGCTTATATTATGTGCAACCGATGATGTCGGTATTTCATTATGGTCTTTCCAAACTTGAAAATAGATGAGTCAAATCTTCTATAGAAAGTTTTGCTGAAGCAAAACTTAAATATTAACATTTTGTAGAAGGCTCTATTATCAGAGCTTTAATGTTAGTTATGCTATTATTTAGAAATGTACCTGCTAGCAGAGGAATGACAAGTATTTCAAAGAACTCTACGGACTTTTAACATAAATCTTATCAAAACTAATGACAATTTTACCGTTAAATCTTTTCAAAACATGGCAGTACAGAAGCTGAAGTGTCCGATTCCCACAGGAAAACTTACCTTTCCTTTAAATTGTTTCCTAGTTTTGTTTCTGTAGGCCAGAAGCCTTCTTCTGAACTGTAGTGGGAGCCACTACACAGACACAGTACTTTGTATTGATTATCCAGGTGCAAAGCAAGAGGATAAAATGAGGATGTGACCATGCTGTATAAAGACTATGAGATTGTGGGATCTGAATTCAGGATGGCATGCCAACAAAAGATGTTCAGCATTCCTCTTTGAACCATACCTTTATGAACATTGTCCAAGTTAAAAATCTTAGCAGAAGTAATTCATACATGAAAAGCATTAAAGTTAATTTTAGAGTGAGCAGACTAAATCTTCTACCAATCAAAGCATAAAATCGGTAGAAAAATTTGTTTCAAGAGATCTCCTGGAAATACCAATTTTTCATTTGTTGTAGGTATTAACTAGTTTAATCACATGAAATCAATGTAGACAGAATTTAACGAGCCCATCTACCATGTCGGTGAAAGCAGAGACTAGCAGCTTAGTGTGTGAGACCCCAAAGGATGGGACAGGACAGGCAGGGGCATTGCAGGGTAAGCTGTGGATGCCATGTTCCCACTACACCTCAGGCTATTTGCGGACAGCAGAAGGCTCGGCAAACAGTCAAGGGAGGCTGAAGGTGCTCTCTGGAACTTGCTGGATGCTTTGTTCTGAGCAGCTTTGCTTGCAGGCAGGAGCATTCACAGTAGCTGTCCAGAGCCTGCTGCAGACGCTCATCTAGTTGGGCAGCAAATCAGAGCATTGCATTAAGGGAGGTTCTTGTTCGTGCTCAGGAACTGTTGTGGGACTAAAATCCATTAGGGGAGAAGAATGGCTGTGTCTACACATCACTTGCCTGCTTCATCCAGGCCCATCCTGGGCTTCTTCGACCTAAATTCATCCACACAAGGAACAGAAGAGGTAAGAGAAGGCATACAGATGGACCAGATAAGCAGAATTTGTAACTGTCTGATGGCTAAATCCAAGAACTTCAACAAAAGTATCCAAAAATCAAAATGCCCAGCATATAGTTAAGTGATTCACTGTTTTAAAGGGCTCTTTGTGCAGATTCTAACAAGGACATTTACAACTGGGTTTGTACTGGCTGCCTACCTTTAACAGTTCAGACTTTAACAAAGCAAATATGTATTTATTAGCCTTCAGCCTTCAAATATAACTCATCTGGGCTAATATGAAGCACTGGAAGTAGTATTTTCATCATTTACTTAGGTAATTTATTTGGAGCTATATGACTGCAAACTTCAGTATACATTGAAGTGGGAATAATTTCTTTTACCATTTAGCCAGCAGTTGACCCCAGGAAGCTTTTTTCCTCCCTCACCTCTTTTTTATGAAAGTGGATTTAGAGCAAAAAGACACCATGTACCTGAACAATTTTCTCTTTCAAAGGGTTTTGAGACATGGGAAGGACAACCCAGTTTTCCAGGCCAAATGTCCAACATCCTGCTAACTGCACCATGTTGCCAGCTAGGATAGTAGTAGTCTCCCAGATACTAACTTTTCCTTGGCAATTAAAATTGGACGACTCTGCAATATGTAAAAAACCCTAGAGTATTGATCAAAATGTCATTTAACTGCATATTTAGCTCATGTGCTTTCTCACTCTTAGCATTATCAATTTGCTCTGGTTACTTAAAGCATGTATTTAATCCCATAGGGTGCTCTGATTTTATTTATCGACCAGGCCTCAATTTGCAAACTGCAATATACACACACACATGTAGCACTTAGAGCAGAACAACCTGTGAAAATTACATAGGTTTCTGGATGTTTTTCTATGAAAGCAAATCAAAAGTACCAGATGTTAAGGTTCTGCATGTTTTAAGTCTGCTGTCTAAATAATCAAATTCTTTTAGGGGACAAAAAGTAAATTTCCATAAAGGCAGAATCTCGCCCATCTTGCTCATCAGAGAAGAAAGGACAGAGCGGTTCACTTGGCTGAGGCTCTCAGATAGTTAGCCTCTGCAGTCCAAAAATAAGTGAAGTAAACCAGAAGCCAGGCCTCTAACAACTAGGCAGCAGGAAGTAAAAAGGATACAGGAATAAGGGTTCTTATACCACACCATCATCAGCTAAATTTCTCTGGAGTACAGCAGAAGTTTTAATCCAGACTAATGCTTATATATATATAGATCTCACATCAGCTGGGCTTCTAATTTTTTTTTTTCCTGTGAGCTAGAACATGAAGTGGACTAGAAAATAGGATGTTCAGTCTTACAGATTCAAGCTATGATTCAGTGCAAAATCTGGTGAGAGATACTCTAGTACAAGACAAGGACAGACACCAGAATTCAAGAGAAAGACAAAGAAAAGTGAATTTTCCCCTTTCCAAGGTGTTGTTTATCTCAAATATGCAAAATCAGCTAAAACAAATACCTATCAAGCTTGAGTATTTTTTGAAGAGTTTCACACTAGCCAAGCAGATTCTCTTATTATCTAAAATTTTCAGCAGTAATACCACTCTTGCACAAGTCTTTTCACATCAGGCCCACACTGCACGATCGAATACTTGTGTTCTAAGTAAAGTGAGTCATATGAGAAATTAAAGAATCTTTTCAAATTATTGTTATTTGCAAAGGAATTACTTTTTTTCTGAAAAAGAAATCTGAAAAAAGGTAATACTAAGACACTTTGCTCTCGGATTGCAATAAGGAAGGGTCATGGTAACTCTGAAAGTTAGGAAATTACCTTTTGGTGTAGGTTTTGCCCCCACCACCCCCGAGATGTGTTCAACTTGAAAGTTGACATTTCTAAACCCGTGGTTCCTTTTCATCATCTCAGAGAAGCAGCAAACAAATCCAATTAAACCAAACTTAAAATATGATTCAAGGAAAAGATTTTATTTTAGGGCTAAGAAGTTGATAATAAATAAAGGAATATAATAATGTAATAACAGATGTTCTCATGCACTTAACACATACAGTAATGCTGGCTTACACTGCTGTTTGGACAAATTAAGRAGAGGTATTTGGCAATATTATAAGTTTGAATAGTTTAAAGATTATAGAACAAGAAATTCTTTCTGCTGTTTTTACATTTCTTTTATACAAATTCAAATAAATATTAATATATCTATTTTTCCTCAGATTTTTTGTTCACTTTTAACATGCCCAATAACTAAGCCACAGTAATATACAACTGCCAAGAAAGAGTATTTAAGAATTATACTTATTCCTAAAAACGCATCATATTTATGTCACATTGTGCAAGCTCTTTAGGTAAAATTAGATTTTAGGAAAAACTGCAGAAAATTTAAACTCATTAAAACATATCCAGTGCAAAGGCCAGTCTAGTCCACACATTATGGTACTGTAATGTAAGCTAGTATAATTTAAATAATAAAACATGCCTATATGATTCTGAGGAAGCTGAATATGTTTCATGTTTTAAAGATCTGACATCTGATACGCAGATTCTGCAATATCAGAATTTTTCAAATCTTCATGAGATGGCAAAAAAATGTTAAGACTTTATAAGTAGGCTTTTTTTTCAGGATAACTCACATTAACAGTACTACAGTGGCCAAAAAAGACAAACTATTATAATAGAAATCAATCTGATTAAAAAATTAAATATTCCAATTAACACTGAAAAAGTGTTTGTAATYATTATTTACAATTCATCAATGATACCAGTGTATAACTCCACACAGTCAAAGTATTCCACTTCCCAAGCCAATGCCAAGCCCTGTATCCCCATTTGAGGATCTGACAGGCGACTGTTGTCCATGCACAACATGTCAGTTCAGGGAAGGAGATCGATCTGTGGTCCAGAGCAGTTCTATGTACGGCCATTTGGTCTGCAAGCAGCGCTTCACAGGAGTGTCGTCGGTCTGCAGCATTGGTTCTTCAAAGCCCATAACAACTGCTGTGCCTTCTACGTACATGACCTGTCCAAATAAACCCAGCTGTGTCAGCCTGTTCAGAAACTCTAAGACGATTATTTTCACCAGGTTAGGAGAGGATTTGTTATGATACACATCAAATCTATAAAGTTTTACATACACTTTTTTTTAATGAAATGGAAGTATGAAATTGAAAACCCCTAATCTTTGAATGCTTCTGCCTACATTTTGGGGTATGAAATTGCTGGAGATTTCAGAAAGGCAATTTTAAGAACTTAACTACAAGCTATTCCAAAGACTGAGTATATACATTTTCTGGAAGAGCCTTCTTACTTGAAAGCATTCTTGTTTCTTATGTCTCCTAATGCCTTACAATCCTTTACCCTAAATTCTACTTCAGGAACTTAGAAGCAGTCATGGTGTGTCTGGTACGCTACTCCTTTCAAGAAAGCTGAAAATGAAACAGGTCATCTTTGTTCCCCCAGTAAGTGGCTCCACAAAAATACTGATTTTTTTGATGTAAGCCTGGACTACTGAAATATTTCACAAAAAATTCCAAACACCTTAATTTAGACGTAGAGTTACTTCTAGAAGTTGCCCATTGTGTACGTAACATCTTCGCTGTCCCTTGCAGTTCAGATGCCCCTAATGATGGGTAGGCGTGGGAAGTGCTCTTTTCAAAAGGCAGAGTTTCAGAGATGTGGTCTGGCCAAGCAATCCAGTAGAGTAGCTCACATACGATCAGGAGCCCAAAGCAGTTTCCAATTCCAAACATATAATTTTGGAAGAAAATTATCAAAATAATAGCTTTGCAAAAGTCTGTTTCAAGTTAGAGTATTTTGCCTGTAACTATACTCAGTTTTGCATAGTAACTGTTATTAGGGCTTAATTGTAAATCTTACCTTTTCGTTATAGTTAGATTGCTTCAGTCCATTGTAATGGTAAACAGTGAATGACTCTGAAACCCTGGAGTCCTAGTAGAAGGAAGATAGTTAATGTCATGTGACGTACATTGTGCTTTGAGTCTCTTCTCTTTACAACTAGACAGACGCATTCAACCAGGAAGACTCAAGGAAAATGTAAAAAAAGTACAATTTCTTTTAGGCGACATCTTTTTTTTCTGATGAGAAGGGTAAAATGAGCAGATGTCAGTAAATCAATGAGTAATGCCCCCAAGAGCAAGTCATGATTTTCTGTGTTCATCTGGACACTCTGAACTACAGCTTCAGCACTAAACCATGTAGAAGCTGTGCTAATTTTTCATGTCAGACACCCTATGAAGTAGTCATATTCGTGGATATTTATGACTGTTTGGATGCCACAAACTTTTTTACTAAGGACCAGACCCAATCTCTGGCCTTCCACTTGAGTAACTTACTCCCATGCCTGCCTAAGTAAACTAATTTTGAAGACACCCATTCTGCAAAAGTACTGGCACTTGATGACCATTCCAGGTGTTTAAATGGTCTTAAGAGGACTGAAAAACTTTGTATTTCACTGAACCACGAAACACAAATCAAGTGCAGTATCATCTCTTATGCCTACTGAACCAGGCTCCAAACAAAAGATTATCCCTTTTTTAAGCACATAGAAGTAAAGGCTGGAATGAGAATAAATCTGCTCAGGTTACAGTATATCCATCAGATTACAAAAACCCTCATTCATTTTTCTACTCTTGAATGATTCACAAACTTTATCTCTCTATGGGTCTCTCACAGACATCCAGGCTATTCAGTGGAGAGAGGGTGGTGTAAAGGAAGGTAAACAGTAACTCTGCTTACAGAAGTTGCATCACAGAGATAAATAAAATTTAGCTTTGTTGGGAAGCAGAGACACATTCTTTTCCCCGAGGAAGTTATGCTGACCCAGAAGGAAAAGAAATGCTGTTTACCAGTTCCTGTCCCAAGGAAGTTAAGAATTTTGTGCAATTGTTGTGTCCCAAAAAAAAGGCTAGAAGGGAATTCAGGAATCCCCCTCTCCAGGTGACTCCSTAAGCAGTAAAGGGTCAGTTTTCTCTGTCAGGCTGAATAGCTTTGAGTAATTTTCTCCTAAGCCAGCAGCTTTCAGAAGGAAAGCTGAGATACCTTCCTGCTTTTAAGGTGGAGTTGAGTACTTTCTAGGAGACTAAGAATGGGGGTTTGAATATTCTCAGTGAAGAATATGTTGAATCTGAATCTCCTGAGCACTAGCTCCATGGTCAAATATTATATAAGGGCAACATCAACAATTCAGCCATCACTGGTATCTGCTGTTTCCTCACAGTATTTTAAAGAAAGACATTAATCTTCATTGCTGCAGATTTTCACTTTCAGAAAGAATTCTGAGCAAGGGGTCAATATGAGCAAGGGGTAAGAGCTACTTCTACCTGATCCACAAGGCACAGACAGATTAGAAACACATCTGTGCCCTCAGCATTCATTCAGTAATGAATACTGGCAGGTTCCAGTCTGAAACATGCTGATTGCTCAAACAGTACTCATGAGGCAGTAACACTTCCCATGTTTTGTACTGCAGCCACTGAAGGCTTAACAGCACAGGCAAAACTGAGTGGTGGCGAATCACATGCAGCAGGGAATTAGCATTTGACAGACAGGCACTGACCTGGGGGCTCCAACTTTACAGCAGGCGAAGAGTTCCCCCACTAACTCTTTAGCCGACCAAGGCAGGGTTCTGCCCACAATTCCACTATGCTATGTTGTCCAGCTTCCCTTCTTCAGTCAATGATGCCCTTCAGCGACAGGCAACAGAGGCTCTTTTCTACTCCAGCTACCTACTGCCCATGGTACTGGACACTTTAGGCACAGCCCATTATGGGGGATGTGCTTTGGCTTTCTGAACTTTCATTCTAAGCATCTAGGGCCTAAAATTAAGCAGTGGGGTGTTCCAGATTTGCAAGCGTAACATAATTGTAAGAAATAAATTATATTCAATTGTACATATATTTCCACTTTTGAATAAACAAGTGAAAGGAAGAAGAAACAGTTGGCAAATATACAATGCAGATATAATTCTAAAAGTTCAGAGAAAATGAACACTAACTCCTTTATTTCCTCTAGATGATGAATAGCCTCTTAATGATATATTCAGTCCCTACCATTTTTGGCAGTGCCAAAGTGTCTTCTGAGTGACCAGAATGTTTCATAGTACAAAATGCTGTACCCAGTGCTACACAATCCTTCACAACAAGAGTCTTGCTGAAGGCACTTAAACATCAGTTTCACATTTCCTTGGTTGTAAAAATTAAGCCACATAGTTTCAGTGACACATTAATCTACAAAAGCCTGTGCAGAAGTAGTCCTCTCGGCCCTTCTCCAGCTTCCACCAGCCTACTCTTCTATTCCCAAGTAAACCTGCTCTCTTTAGCCAATACAAGCATTTGTGTGACCATGGAACAAGCCCCCACAAACCTGCAAAGAGAGCTCTTATCCAGACCAGCTCCCTGTTCTGGTTTACCACATATCTGTACAAAGAGGCTCCTGGTGGCAGGGAGGCAGCCTGAGGCAGGAAAATGTGATCCAAGACAAAGGGAGAAGAGGACAGCAGTGCTAGGTTAACACCTGCCTCTCAATGGTGGTGCAGTCTTAAAAAATAYATGGAACAGATTGAGAGTTTGAAAATAATTTTCCATTACCCTAACTTCCACATATGCTAAACCTATCATGACTTTTTGTTRAACTGTCAAAAGTTTTACATTATTAAGAGATACACATAAAAATAGTTTTAAATATGTTTGCAACCATTTCCCATTTGCTAGCAACATTTGTAATATTGATAAAACCAGTATGGCCATTTATTCTCAGAAAAACCAAACTCAGATGAACTTTCTGAGTAGGAAAACAATTCAACCTCATATACAAAATGATTATATATTTCCTGAATTTAAATTTAGAACTTGTCACTACAATGGATTCTCCTTTCACTGGAAAGCTGACAAAATCATAGACATATTATATAAAACAGAAGTCTACCATTTGTGGTGTAATACAGAAGTTATTTGCTGATCAGATGAGTCAAATGAACACAATATTTATTAAAAATTACTCCTCTGATATTAATGGAAGTGTTTGATGCATCTCAAAGCCAAACACAATATACAATGCTCTGCAGCAATAAAGCGATATTGATTACCTGCTCAGGGAAAAATTCTTGCAGAAAGGGACCCAGTAATATGATGCCCAGTCCTTCTGGGTCTAATTTGGTCTTCATGAGGTTTACACTAAGACAAAAACATTGAATATAAAAGTATGAGTAAGACACTTTTATTCTTGCATGACTAAGTTATGCTGTGTTACCACAGTACTGACTGCCAAGTATAGCAATACTATTCTATTTTTAATCGTAAGTGACAACTGCACCAGAATGGCATGCAAGTTGCCAAAACATAGTTATTTTTAAATAAAAGTAATCTGTTATTTTAAATTAAATAAGTGATAATTCTGCAGGACCGCCATATTTGGTAAAATAATTTGAAACCCATATAATCTAAAACCAGGTTTACAGCTCAAAAAGCATTTTGCTGTCTTGTAAGCATTCTTTAAAGATACAAAAAACATTCATCTTTCAAATACAGCTCTGTCACTGCCAAACAACCTGCTTTTAAACAGAGATTTGAAAAGCTTCCAAGATTTTCTAAGTATGCTGAAATAAAGTTAAATTTAACAGATACATTTCTTATTTACATCACGTACTTGATATCAAAGAAGCCAGAACCAACAAACAATGGTAACACTAACAATACTAATCTGGAAGCCTTACTGCATGACTATGGTCTAATTTCAGGACACTGCAAAAGAATGTTAATTATAACTCTATATTTCTATTAAAGCAATATATTTCTACAGGCAGGAGATTGTATCTATTTGCATCTACCTAGCCCTCTGCTTTAGTTACAAGTTGTACCGTACACAAGAACGTCCTCATTGGGTCAAACCAAGAGCATCTTGCCCAGTATCCTGCTTCTGACACTGGTCAGTAGTGGATGCTTACGACAGAGTACAACAGGGCAAACACACATCCTTAGTTTACCCTCCCCATTTCCAGCAGTCTGCTGCTCAAAGACATCTTCAGTAACAGGCAGTATCTAAAACAGAAAGATATATATTTTTCCTTCCATGCATGTGCCTAACTGGCTCAGAACCCATATATACTTCTGGCACTTAATAACCTCCACTCAAAAAATTCAGATTAAACCATGGATTCTGGGAATAAGTATCTTCTCTGTTTTGAACCTGTCACCCGATAATTCAGTTTGATGACACCTCATTTTTGTATTTTGTGAAGCAATTAACAATCATTCCCTATTTACTGTGTCAGTGGTTGTCTATCTTTTCCAGGTCAAACAGTCCTAACCTATCTTTTCCTTTCACTAATAGAATTCTGTATCTTCAATTAGCTTTGTTGCCTTCCTTATACCTTTCTACAGTATTCTGTTTTTAAGACGGAACAAAACATCAGGCATTTATACAATGATATAATTCCTATGAATCCCACTCCATGTCTGTCTATCACTACCAGTTTAAATCTAAGATCTGTTTCCTGACCAGTAATATCTAATTCACAGATCAACAATGTGTATATGAAATCAGGATTGTTTTATTCCCTGAGCAACCAATCTACATTTACTGTATTGAGACTTCTCTGTTCTTGTATCTTCCAGTAACTTCTGCTGCTCTTACGCATTGTTTTTTTTTAACATCTTGAACACTTTTATATCAGCAGCAAACTATCACACAAATCCCTACTGTCACATCCTCACTGGTACCATAACAAAATTCACAGACCTAATACAAATTCCTGTAAAATTCCTCTAATTATCTCCCTCCATTAAGAAGAAGTGATGATTTTATTCTTTGATCAATTCTTTATCTATAAAAAAAGTCCTTCCTATTCCATGTTTACACATGAAATATTTACATGTGAATTTTCCTCAGAGTGGCCTTCAAATCCTTTTCTAAGTGATATTGTCCATTTGCCACCACCTCATTCTGATACTGTTTGGTACCAGCACAGTTCACAGTGGTAGGTAACCTAAAACAGTTCAGCAATTTCATTCTGATGTTTCTTCAGAATTTTGTGTTTTTTACTTATTTTGACACTTCAGAATCTTAGTTACTCTGACCACCCATAAAAAGGCTTAAGTGGAGATATCTCTCTGTAATCTTCTCCAGTGATGAGAATAACTGCTCCCTACCACTTTCCCCAGTGAATATGAAGAACTCACTGCACTTTTCTAACTGACTTTGAATACTTTGAAACATTGGGTGTCATCTATCAGAACTATAGACCTCTTGCAAGCCTCTTGGCACTGACGGGCTCAGAAGAATATTATTAGTTTTTATTTTATAACTTTGCTGATTAGTCTACAGAAGATTTTAACTCTGCTTTATATTATATTTACATTTAACACTCCATAAATCCAGATTCTTCCCTTTTTTTTCATGCAGGCACTCTGTTTTCCCTTCAGAAGACACACTCTTAGCTTCTCATAGATGCCTCTTTTACTACTTAGGCTCTTAACCACCCCAGGTCTCTTTCTTTGGGGGCTGCAGGCAGAAGGTGTAATTTCCAAGGTCTTTTTGATTTGTTGCACAGAAGCCTTTTATCCTTTTGGCTACCACTTATGTGTCTTCATCTTTAAGTAACTTCCTCTCTTGGTCCTAAAATAGTACTCGTAATTTATTTGGATTCTTTTTGTTTGTCCCTCAAAACAAAGAGAATATATTATGCAAATCTTGAGAGTGGTTCTGTTAAGGTCCTTGAAAGAAGAATTTTAAAATTCTAAAGTGGAATTTAAAATTCATAAAGTGGAACGTGATATCCTATAAACTATGCTAATTTAGTATCTTTAAAAAAAATTCACTACTCAAGTGAAACTACGACAGAGGATTTGCAAGATACTAGACTTCAAGCCTTCTATTCCTCATTCTCACTGCTCTCAAAGTACAAAGTTTTAGATACTTCAGTGGCCGTTTGAAACCTGTCCAAATTCTTGAAATGCTGTAAGAGAGTTGCAAAAACATTGTGTTTGAAAACAGAACCATGGCAGATAATTTTGAAAATGCTCTTAAAATTATGTAATAAAATTAAAGCCAGGTATATATTCACTAATGAAATACAAAAACTGTTTAAAAATACAGAGCCACACTAAGTTTTTAAGTATGGCCAGTATACAAAACTCAATCAATTAAGCAGGAGGGCAGATTTAATAAACTTGGATTGTGGTATGTTTCAAGTGAGGCGTTTTCTTTCTTGAAATCGCTAACACTGTTCAATGTTACCCCAGCAGAGCTACTGAACACGTGTGTGCTCGTGCTTCAGTCTCAGTGCAAAGCCTGGCACCTGAACCCAAGGGGTTACGACTGTTGGGGTGATGGCCTTTCTACTGTTATGGCTGAGAAGTTGTGGGGACAAAAGCCTCCACTATTGGTCAACTAGACAGACAGGATAAAATGTTTTAAACAAGCTAAACCTAGACTGACAGATGTACTCAAATCAGTGCCCTAAAGAGCATCAAATGGTTTCTAAAAACAGGCAAAACAAATGAGACAACTGGGTTCTCAGATATATTTATTAAAAGACTAGAAAATTTTACTAAAACCACATGCAATGGCATTCAGCTCTGGTTAAGTCACCTTGCTAATTCATGTCTGCTCTACAGAGATTTCCCCTCTGTAGTTCTAAAATTCTAATCAGTCTGATCATTATATCTCACATCCTGAGATCCTGAGAAGCTTAAAGCTTTGGATTAGATCATTACAAATTTAAACAGTACATTTGGAGGTAGAGGCCTTTAATTTTACTTAAGAACAAACAAACAAAAAACAAGCAGAAAAGCCTGTATGGAGTTTGAAATATGTTATATATACTTGTGTTCCACACTAAATAGACAGGACATCTAGAACCAAAACAGAGTAGGTTCTCAAGACAATAGTATTAGGCAACATATTTATTTAAGAGGAGATGATTCAAGACTGCATATTCCATGGTTTAATCATGGCTTTTCAGTATAGCAGGCCTTTTGACTGGCTCCTCGTACATCAATTTATATTTGATGTCCTATGCACAATAATATAAGACAGGGGCTATGCCACAAATGCCCTGAAAGCCAAACAACCAAATGGAAGAAACACTGAATGAAGAAAGAGGATTTCCGCACATTTACTGAGACAGGAGAACAAAAAGGCCAAAAGAAAGCTTCGCAGACCTACTAAATGATGGCTTTTTTCTTTCCCTTCCTTTAAAAAAAAAATCTTTTGCAGATTTCATCACTCATTGTCATAACATGAATGTGAGGCTTTTGTCTAGTACCTTCTTTTGGTTTGGGCATCTCTTTATTTCAATTTTCATTCCTACCCTCCAGAGAACAGCTCAGTAAGCTTCATTACACTTTGAACAATTGAAAGGACAGAAAATGGGATCAATCACATTTCAGATGGCTGTGGTAGGTAAATTTGCAGTCCCCACAGTCGTTCCAGTTTTGACCCAACTAAACTAGACCAAATGCTTACAAGAGAGCAGAAGCATCTTTTGTAGCAGTAAAGAAGTTCAAGCGTACAGCTCTCCTTTCTGGGTTAAGCATTTAGTTGCAAAACATAATAAGTTTTGACACCGAAGGTTAACTGTTTTCACTTAATATTAATCTTGTCTGTCCACATTAGATCTAAAATGTTACCTTTATCATTTGAGTTTTAACTCTAATCCTAGGAACCAATGTGTCATTTTTGAAAATAAATAGCAATTATAAACACTACAAGGTCCTGAGTGCTGGTGGAAAAATTGTAACAGAAGCAGTTTCAGCTTCCAACTCTGCAGAAAGATCCAGTGATAATCCAAATCTGCCTCTGCATACCTTTGGCTCTTCTGTCACGCAGTTTCACCCCCATTAACATTTAGAAATATAATCACAACTATCTCCCCAATATATAATAATGCTGTAGGTCTGAAGGGGCTTTTTTGCTTCTAGTTATCAGTACCAAAGTTAGAGACATCTTAATTTTAATTCCCCCCCTTTAATTTAAAGCTTACTTCAACACTTCAAAATAACATTCTGTGCCTAGAATGCAAGCTAGGAAAAAAAAATCAAACTAGGAAAAAAACTTCCACAAAACCAAACTGAAATTATAATATATATGTGGTTAATTGAATCCAGAAAAAAGCACTAAATGATAATTAATGTGATTGATACTGCTGCAGTATTTAAATTTTATTATACTTACTATTCAGGATCTGAAACAAGGTCCAGAGCCTTCATTACATCTTCTAGCAGAGTGTCTGGTATAAAACCATTATCTGAAGAAGTAGCAAAGCTTCTTGTGAGGAAAAGAAACAAAATGCTTTCCAGGAGAACAAATTTCACTCAAAAATACAAATACTACATATCTTTATCTGTAAAATTTGAAAGCAAATGGTGGGATTCTAGAAGGAACACAGTTTTCAAATGCTTCTCTCATGCTTTAAAAAAAAAAAGAAGAGTGCAATACAGAAATTGTGGATTTATCACTCATATGCTTAGAAGCTTAATACTTGCTAAGAATTCAATCTTTATATAGAGTTCTCCACTAAGTACCTTTGGATAACAACTGTACAGTTTTTCCCTTTTGATTAGTTAAAATAGTACCTTAATGCTAGACATCCTCTGTTCCAAAACATAAGAAAATTTTCCGTGTATGCTGCATACATTCAAGAACAAAATCTCATGAAGAATGAATCATATCACATCAGTTGTTTTATGAAAACTTAATACAGGAAAAATAAGATTATATTTAAGCTTTATGTTAATTACCAAGAACATTACAAGGTTAAAAAATATCTGTTTTAAAAACTCTACTTCCTATTGCACAACTTGCCTTACTGCAGAATTCTTAAGAGAATTTCTTCATAGAATTATGGAATGGTTTGGGTTGGAAAGGACCTTAAAGATCGTCTAGTTCCAACCCACCTGCCACGGGCAGGGAGGCCTTCCAGTAGACCAGGATGCACAATGTCACTTGTAAATTGAGAAATGTATTGAGCATTTCTTAAGTACTAGGTATTTAATTCCTCTCTTAATGAGTACATTTCTATTAAAAAAATCTTATTTCAGCATGAAGTACAGCCCTTACCCTCAGGGTCATACGTCTGGAAAACCCTTCTTGCTTGTTCTGAAGGTGCTTCGGGAGCAACAAGGGCCATGTCCTATGAGGGAGAAAAAAAAAAACAAAGAAAACTTTCAAAATATTCTTCCTTCAGATACAGATTACCAAGAAAATATTTAGCCATACTATACCCAGTTGGAACTTAAATTAATGAAAATTTCAATACAACAGAAGAAAAGGTCAATTTTGCTGATAGTGACATAAAATGATCAAGAAATACGCTTAATATTATTCCACAAACTTCTACACAAATTTTATGCAAGTCTTTTCAGGCAGATGTTGTGGCACAAAAGCTAACTGGTAACTACAATTCCAATCATTCGTATTCAGGAGCTCCAAGTGGGAAAGCCTACAGAAGAAACTAATCTGGGAGGAGTCCCTTTGTCCTGCTAATCTCTCCTGGTGAGAACAACTTGAAAATTGCTTGCTTTACATACTGGAAATATAAATTCTAGATTTTTATATTAATTCCGTATCATAATAATGTAATTTTAAGGATCCATAAATATTACTTACTTGGCACAAACCCACTATTTAATGAAAAATTTTCAACTGATTTTATAAATGAATGAAAAGTAGAACATTTACAGAAAATCAGAATTTTAATAGTGTATCTTCATGTTTACATATGCTCTAAACTCCTTTAAAGTACTTTCAGATAAAAAGACTCAACACAACTAGTTTCATGATGCCAAATAATGTATGAAGTTGTGCAGTTGTTGAGCACATACCCTATTGCAGTGGGTAACACTTAAGGTATTATATAAGGTATACATATACACTATAAAATTTTGTAATATGTGACCAATAATTTGGAATACAAAACATACTAAGGAGTAGATTTCACTATCACAGTGTATTACAGTAGAATAGTGCAAATAATTCTCATTTTAAAATCAATGATGTCATAGCATATAAAGCTTATTAGCAACAAGATAAGTGATTTCAATATTCAGGATTTAACTCTGAAGAAGGGATATTTTAGTGGTAGTTTCTTATTAACAAATTAGGAGCTCACGGAGCTGGTGTAACAAGGCAGAACTCTTGAAATTTCCAGTGGTATGGAAGGATATAACCAAAAGTTACTTCCAAGGGTACACACAGATAATTTCAGATGTAAACTACATAGATCTGCTTTGGTTTACGAGTATGCTGTTCTTTCCATACAATCTTAATGTAATCCAAGAATAAAGATTATCATTTGTGTTGTGCTCCCACCCTGCAAATTAGCTTGCTAACGTAGTACTTCCAGTTTCATGTGACCCAACCAGATTTTTTAAAGTAAGTCTCCTGCAACTACCAACACTTTTTGGGTAGTCCAATAGCATGTATTTCTGTCGGCATTTTAATTTTCCAGGTCCTTTTTCCAGTTCCTGTATGTGTACCTGGGAGGAACTTAGAGACGAAGCTACTGAATGCATTACTCAATACTGAAAATTCTCTGTCTTTCAACTGAACTTTTAAATATGATAAAGCCTCCAAATTATTACATACTAAATTTTCATTCACTAAATGTGATTTACTGATGCTCTAAGCAAGTAACTTCAGAAGGAAACTTAGAAAAGTTATCTGCCTTAGAGAGATGACCGAAAAACCCACCCTTCTTATCTGCAAAATAATTCCAACTTTCCACTGAGACTGTTGTGCTATAAAAAGTTAAAAATGCAAGATTCCTTTATGTACAAATCCCACACAATCTCTAACTTATCATGTCTTTAATTTCCAGTATCCAGATAGCTTCAAAAGTTCAAATAGTCCATATATTTGTATCTAGGGATAAAAAAAAATACATAGCTCCTTCATGCAATAAAGCTGAAAACATGATAAACATCTAACAAAAGCATATTTCAGCTGCCCAAGCTGATATTTCACCATACATGCCAAAATATATTCCCCACGCCAGCCTTATGAATTGTATTTTGATGTAACCCATGCATTGAAAGTTCCATATAAGGGAATCTTATAAACAGTTAATTACAATAATTATTTCCAATACTAAGTACAACATGTCCCAAAAATCATGTTTCACTCATTGGCTCTTGTGATACACAAACAAGCCATTTTTTATTACTTTGAAAAGTTATTCTCATCAGTAGTACCAGTTATTTTAAGATCCCATGTTTACCCTCAGAGGCAAAAAATACTCTTCGTAAGTTTTAATGAAAACATTCCAGAAGTTTTCATTCTACAAATCAAAAGCAGAGTATTATGGCTAAGCCACACTGAAATCCTGGCTATGAGTTTTTAGAAAGATCACACCCTGAAAGACCCATTGCCCTTAAAAATAAAATCTGCTTGCATATAAACTGCTTTATAGTTCTACACTGCCACTGTTGAGTGGTCTGTGGAAGAATTACATATCATAATACTAACTTCTTAAAAATTTACCTAGAAACAATAGAGAAAGACTGATTATTTATCAACTTTTTAACTTGCTGTAACTTAACCGGATCTGGAGAACCAAAGTTTATTTAATTCAGTCTTGTATTATGGAGAAAAGTGTGTATTTTTCAATGCTATAATCAGTGGCTTTCAAGGCATCAACTTTTCCAAAACGGTTTCCTAAGAAAACAAGGTTGATGGGATCTCTGAAACTGATTCCCATCTCTCTAGCTGACTTCTGAATCCATTGCCCAATTTCAATTTTACACAGGAAATAGGAATCTCACAACTGGTTGTTGAAACCGGATGCCAGGCAGAGCACCTCACTGTGGAGCCGGTTCAAAGAGAAATCTGATTTTATGTGTCAGAAAGGTTTCTTTGGAGATTATCTTTTGAAAGAGAAAAAGACACTTCACACAATCCTACTGATGTACCACGTAACTGTATCATTATAACTTGGATGCCTAGGCCTTTCACACATGACCAGAATGCATTTCAAATTGGATAGTGCTCTGAAGTAAGAATGTGAAGCTTCAGTTCCTCCTATGGCTGAGATTCATTTGCAATGAATCTCCACATCCACTGTCTGCACTCCAGAGGACACAGAGAACATTCTTCAAAAAGTGAAGGGATCCTGCTACCAAAGCCAGAACTGATGAAATGCTCTTTACAGCCTGAAATATAACAACCCACTTAACCAAGAGAGAACAGACTTGAATGCAGCTTTATTTGGAGGCAAGAAGCAGAACTGCCATACATATCACCACACATACAAATGAGGTTATATGTCCTAAAGGTGTCAGATAGTTTTACTTGTAGAGACTGGCTAGGAAGTGAACCATAGATTTAACACAGACTGGTTTCAGTTGACAAGCAGGAAAGCTATCATCACTACCGAAGCAAAAAGAGGTTCAAAGTCTTACAGTGTTATAAAAATCCAGTTGTTGATTCTCATTAAGATGAGGGAGACTCAACAGAACTTCGGCATTGCTTTTTTTGGTAGGTCTTCCTAGCAGCTATTTATCAAATCAAAGAAAGGAGAGTCATTAAGATCTGAAATGGGAGGCTGTTATTACCTCCATACAAAGAACTGAACAGCTATGGAAAGGCCATACATCTTGTTTCCTCTTAGGCACCACTGAATAGGTATTGAGATTGCTCAGGTAAGAAGTTACTGGTTCTAAAAAGACTCACCAACATAGCATCGATTGCCAATTTAGGCAGACTGTTGTGAAGGGTCTGTCTGGAAAGGGATGCAGTTAGAGAATTATACCGTGGCAACAACGCAAGTGAATCCTAGAGCCCTTACTTAGCAAGTCCATCCTAAAGCATTTGACATTATTTGACATAAATGTAGTTTAAAACAGTACGAGTCTGGCTCTGAACAGAGAGATGGCCAATGAAGACTAGTTCATGACTCCCATTTGTGTTCAGGGACATCATCCACACCAATAGTTTGGAGGGGGCACATGGTTGTTGCAGTGATGGCAGTGCCCTGCACAGACTGCTTACAATGATTTTCTTGTGTTGGCCAACGGAATGTGAGATTGCTCTGCAACATATTATCTTCCACGAGCAAAGGCATTAAAAAATGCCAAACAACTGGAACATACCCAAAGAATACTTGAAGGAGTATAAGATTTTTCCCACTTGGGAGTTGTATATGGAATAACCAAAGGAAAAGTCCTTGACTTATCTGTTGCCATACAAGAACTCTGCAGTCACAGCTATTTCCACTTCAGAATGGTAGGTGTCAAAGATCATATACTGTATCCTCCTCAGCCTAGATGAGGGGCCACGAGTCTATCTGGGATTCAGAAAAAGCCAAAAGAAAGTAATTTTCTTGAATAAGAGAAGAAAAAGGCACAAAAGGAAGAATGCCACCCCCAAAGTAGCAGAGCTCTTATCAAGGGTCAGAAAATAAAATACAGGCCTTGTAGTTTTGACCAGGAAAAGATGACACAGTTTATCTGAAAGCATTCATCAACGGATAGATGTGGTGGAGGACGAACACTCATGGCAAGCAATTTGTTGCAACAAGGTGGTTAAAAAGAAGCAAACTGGCTCTAGCTGCACACTGCCTTGCAAGAGTGAAAGGAGTGTATTTACAGCACCTGATCACCTAGCTGAGAACAGAAGACAGTCCTCAATAGGGAAAAATAAAAAGCTACATATGGACTACTTCAAATTCTTTTTCACCTTCACCCATACTACCAGACAGAAAAGAGAGTCTACTTGATCCAAGGGTGGGGTGAGGCAGTGGAGGAAAAGCAAACACAAACCAAAGAGGAAGAATTAATAACAGAAATCTGAGGACCCTGTCAGCCTATTCATCTGGAAAGCTGGGCTTTTAACATACACTCAAGTAAGTTATAGAAACCACAATATATCCTCCATTCCTGTGGGAGAGGATGGTTTAGTAAGACAGCCAACAAAAAAAGCCACAGCACTGCATTTTTTAAGAAATAAGAGAAACTCAAAAATACAGTGAATACCTGTTTAACAGCTATATTGCCAGAGATGTTTGTGGTTTAGTTTAAAACATCACAAGAGGCAACAATTCACTTGGTGATTCATTAAAAAAATAAGAGCTTCTTCAACATGTTCCTTGCTTTCATGGACAGATTGCAAGAGATTACTGTAAACCAATAAAGATTACATATATCGTCTTTTTCTTATTCAGTTACTAGCTTGTTTTGCTCATCAATACAGAACAAGGTCTTTGTTTTGAAAGCAAAAATATATTACTGAAATTACAGACCAGGAGTCAGCAAATTTGAGTTTACTGGAATTCTTATCTAATAGCTAAATTACATACTACCCTCCAGTCACAAGCTTAATCCGAAAGGGCAACTTTTCAAATTATAGTCACATAGCTCTTTTTTTTTTTTTAGGACAGAATGCAGTGTTATACAAACACTAAACTTTGTTCCTAAAACGAATCAAGGTGGAAGTGGACAAATTCCATGCTTCATGACTTACAAAACCTCCACAATACAATTCACTCAAGATGAACTTTAGCTTCTATTATTATGCTACGTTTTTTCTATGTAAAAAAAATTAATATCTGTATTAAATACTATTTCTACATCTAATATTATTTCAGCCTATAGACATGAGCTGATTGCTATACAACCCAGTGGTGAGTATTACTGCCAACTAGAATTAGTGTGTTAATGTATATTAATATGTAATATGTTAATACTAATTCTAGTTGGCCGTTACAATAAGGAGGTGGGAAATGAACAAGTATGTCAGGAACATTTGACAGTAAGTTTAAAACCAGTGAAGATGTATTGCAGAAATTTAAGTCTTCCTAAATACAGTTCTCACAATACTGAAAGCTGCATTTAATGTTGGAAACCAGCTTACAGTATTCAGTTTCCCACTTAAACCATGTAATTCTCTCTTGGGATGACGAAAACCCTCTGGTTTGCTTCAATCCAAAATGATGAAATGTTTTCGAAAAAAGACTGGATTAATTATTTCATAACTCAAATATGACAAGTGTTTCTAAAGGACAATTTTTTGCCTGGTTAATTAATCAAACAATAATATTTTATGGCTTTTCATATGAAATGTACAAGCTCTATGAAGCAATGAAGAAAAAACTACATTAATAATGGCATGTAATCCACTGTTATTTACTATTGGTATGTAGTATTTTAGGAAATCTTTATATGCACATGTTGCTACCTTTACAGAGAAAATACTAAATATTCACAAATGTCACAGTTTAATATATTATAAAAACAGTATTGCCTTTTATGTTCATATTTGAAGCGTATTATTTCAGGTAGCTAATTCCAACAGTAGAATAGAGCAATAGAGTATGTTTATTCTTTTAATTAATACAAAACTTGTGATATTTTTTGTAGTAGGATGAGATTCAAAGCAACGTGGAGACTCCAGGCAGGTGTAAAGGAGAGACGTTTATTGCAAAAATTCAGGTTTCTTAAGCCGTTAGTCTGTTATCAGTTTACATACTTTTAAGGCATAACAAACTAAGTTCAACCAACCACCATATACCACGATGTGAACACAGGATGGTTATATAACTTGTTTTCTTTGCTCTAATTCAGCCAAGTCTCTTTCCCACTGTCCTTTTTCTACTTAGGCTAAGTAATAGGCCCTGAACCATGATTTTACAAGGCCTTCCTTTACGAAGTTTTACTTATAGGTGACAATCTTTCTCATGAAGCTGTATTATACAGTAAAGCTCATCTCACTTCACTCCCAACTACATGAGCTTTCTTAACTAAGCATAGGCAGTGAACAAACTTCTTCTCGAAATACACCTGCACTGTTTACAGTATTTCCATACCACAATGTCTTTGACTGACAACTGTGCCAACCCTAACAGTTATTTTTAAAGTACATAAATAAATATTTAAGTATAAAAAGATACCCAAAACTAGCAACTGGTAGATGAAAATGGCATTGGACTCCCTGTAATACAGAGAAAACAGATTTCATACTCTTCTTACGTAAAACAAACCAACACCAGAAAAAATGCACGTAAATATTGGTATGAGGTTGCTACAGTTTTAGAAATAAAAAAATATATTATTCACATAGCTAATCACATGTAATTTCTTACGTTACGTAAGAGGAGAAAGAAAATTAGGGCAATGTCTTAAATATCACTAAATGTGCTTCACCTTTACTAGGAAGAGTTCAAAGCTTTCCCCACCATAGACAATCCCTGCCCCTGCCTTTTCTCTGTATTTGTATCCTTCCACATTTAGACTTTCAATTCGTTCATTCACATATCCTAACCTGAAAGTAGAGCTGCCTTGTCAAGAGGTCAAAGATGTTATTTCGTGTGCAACGAAGCTGCTATCAGTACGAAAGGAGCAAACAAAGGGATGAAAAACTTATTTTTCAACGCTTCTTAAAAAGTGGTTAGAAATTATTTGCTAAAAACCTTTGCGATTGTACTTGTAAAGGATTAAATCAGATGCTTTATATGGATTCGCCCTATATTCCCAGGGATTCCACAGCTGTCACATGTATTAAGGTTCTGTGGATCAAACAACAGCTACAACCCAACTGATTTCAACCAGGTTCCTGCCATTTATAAAATTACCTCAAGTCTCCTGATACAAATTATCTACACAAGTTCAGTCTGTCATGTCACACTTTTATTAGGCAGTTTGTGAGTTTTGTAAAAATCCGAACTTGGCATAAAGTTTCAGAATGGGACTACAACAGTTACTATTTTGAAGTACATTTTTATTACTGAAGCATATGGTGTCATGTTGGCAGTCTCATCTACTGTTTCTAGTTCCTGCATCTATCCCAGTAGGGTTTGGGAACATGGGAATAAAGCAGGCTGAACAGAGAATAAAAAAATACGTCAGTCTCCACTTCCGAGGATACATGGTGCCCTGCTCAGAAAGAACATCTGGTCTTCAGACATTTTGGGGAAAAAACATGCAGAGAGACAAATGGCCACAAAAGAATTTCCCTGTTGTTTAGAAGAACAAGAACACTTCACTTAAAAATATCTTTAATAGSCATTCAATAACTATATTTAAAACTCTGTTTCCCAAGTTCTGTAACACATTAATGGCTTCAGGACATTTCTTCAGGAAGAAAAATTGTAAGGCGAAAAATGATTCCTCAGATTCCATCCAGAGCATGTATTTGTAACACATGAGCATGGGTTAACAGCCATTCATTCACATTCATTTTCTCAAACATACAACACGACGGGCAGATAATCAGTTCATAAGTTAAAAGTGCCATTCTGTCATGTAGTGAATACCAGATTCCCAATTCTAAGTCTTAATATTCCCAGTACCATTATCTGGTATTAAAAATATGCAGCTAGTAGGCTGCATTTAAAAGATAAAAGTAAAAAGGAAGGTGGTTTGTAAAGCAAGAAATGGATGGTGTGAGCCTGGCACTACCGAGGTTCATGATTTCTACCTCTTACCTCATGTAAAGGTACACGAAATATGGGATAAAGTTGTTCATTCTACTTGCCTTCTCTTCATTGTGATACTACAAGCATATTAAATTCCATATTTTGGAAGATGGTGATTTAGCTTTTAGGGCTCTTATAAAAAATTCTGTGTGGAAATGATTCAGAATTTCTCTTTCAAAATTCCATTTCTGGAATGATTCCAGGAAGATAACCCCTGACTATGAATATACTATTTGCTATCCTAACTTGGCTTATTTACTGACCTGCTCTGGTTTAGAAACTTTAACAATCATGCATACATACAGTTGTTGAAAGAAATAAAAGGAAACTAAACTCACCATTTTTTCCTCTCCAGGTACTGAGGTTGCATCTTATGAGTAGAACAGCATCTTTTACTTTTGCCTTATCTTGTTCATAAATACACCATCATACCAAAGCCTGGTGTGAACACTGGAGCATAGCATTGCATTTGCAGAATTTCTGGAAAGGAGTGTCTTACTGCTTTACTTACTTCTTTCCATTCTTCACTTGATGCCAGATTAACTATTAAGAAAGCTAATGTCTTCTTTCTGTTTGTGTACTATACAATGACTTGTAAACTAGCAGGAAATGAAAATGCACTAAATCTATTTAAGTCAAAACTTTTGGGTTAAGACTTTAGAAGGTCTTTGAGGGAATCAAGGAGAAGTTTATGCCTCTCCCTTCCATTTACTTACAAATACTGGACAAACTACAAATTGGTTAGGGTGTAATAATATCTGCTCCACTATCCAGAGGGGTTCATATAAAAAGGATGGTATTATTATTTTAGGGAAATTTTAGAAGTATCCAAATACACGCAGAAAGCTGAAGTGTAAAATCATTCTGAACATTAAAAAGCCAAGGTATAAACACCCAAATGAGAAAAAGGCTCATGAAAAAGTTTTATTTTTCAGGCCAAGATCTACTGTGAACTAACCATTAACTCATTCACAACTTGGAAGCTGTCAGACACTGGAAGGATTCCAAGTTGTGCCATATTATATTCCATATCAATGACCCACGGAAGTCACTGACAGCCTGTGAATCAGGCTGTGCAAAAACATATTTATAAACAATACCTAACTTCAGAACACTACCAGCAGACTGCAATAGCTGCAAACATAACACATGCCAAATGCAAAATCAAGTGGTAAATGTTAGTGCATTGAGTGAGCTGGATATGTTTGGTGACCAGGAGGAAAAACAAAAGTAACACAATACACAAGAGCACATTATATTACAAAAGGTGTGTTTAAGAAAACTTCAGGTGAATTCTCAATGGACGGCTGTATACTACTGCATTGCTATCTGACCAATAGCATTAACAATACTTTGCTACCTAATACAGTTGAAAACGAAATAATTGTGGCAGAATTAAGTGGGACTTGTACCTGGAAAGGTTAGGGCACCTGACTAGTGGAAGAAGCAAATGGTGGAGGAAAAAGCCATCAGTATTTTGCTTTTCACATGATTTGGAATGACAAATAGCATTTTTTAATGCAACATTTCTTTAAATATCAATCTGATTGATATTTAAATACTTCAATACTATTAAAAACTCTGACAATTTATTAACTGCATTTTAACACTGAGCCAGTACGTCTATTCCTCCAAATTTCAAAACCAGAATTATTTACCCATCATGTGATGACCCAGGCCCAATGTCTTTGCTACTGCATCAAATATAGCTGGAACCAACATTGGTGTCACACCTAAAAGGGACACAGAATGACACAAGTTCTCAGCCTTTGTTTCTATCCAGTACCTTTACTTTCAGAATTTGATAGAGTGACTTATAAATTATAAAATTGCATTTAGCAATTTCTTTTATGTATTTACTATTTGCAAACCACTCTGCATATACTACCAAAAGGAACGAAACAACTGTGTTTCTTTAAAAATCAGTCTTTCACTTGGTAGACTAATGCACATGCAAACTAGACATTGCTCATAGCCTCCTCCTTCCAGAGACAGGAGGCTGCAATTCCTTCTAGATGCAAGTAAGTACTCCTATGAGGTAGGACCCAATTTGTTACCTTCCAGGCCCCAGTKTCAGCTTACATATGAAAGTCATACATTCTAGTGTGAGAAAAAGGAAGAAGTACTCCTCAGGACAGCACTGCCTACAAATGGGCAGTAAGTGACCCATCACTTCTATACTGCTCAGTGCATTTTTCACAGCAGGTGCTTTACATGTTCGCTACTGCAAGCTTTCCACTAAACACAGAGCTAGCTGTGTTCACAGACCATGTATCCATCAAGTTCGTGTCAAAATATTGTCTCAAGGAGATGACTGCCCATTAGTCTCAAATATGGTCCCATAACCTACTGCTAATCTTTAGAAGTCAGACAAAAGTTTTTCTTAACCAACTGAAATGCAAACTTGGCAAACAGAAAGCACACACTTTGAAGGGAACTAGGAAGTTGGAAAAGTAAATTGATAGATGACCTCTAGAACCACTTTTCTTCCTAACTGTATTTAAGGAGACATTGAAATGATTTTTTTCTTAAAAATGTTTAATGTGATATTCCTGGTCATTACTTAGGCATATTTTCTGTGCAAGTTTTCTGATTCAGAAGTGCTCCTACAACAATCTACATTGAGAGCTTAGGAGTTTGTGGGAAATTCCTCCATTTTTCATTTGTGGATCTAGAAAAGTTTCTCTTATTGCACTGGCTGGCCTGCCTGAGTTCATTCCTTTCTTCCCTTCCCTCCCTTGAGTATCTCATGCAACAAGTGGTAGTGTTTTATTTTCAATTTCTGTATATACGTGTTGCTGGATTGAAAGTTTCTATTGGAACTGCTAGAACTACTCCCCACATCTCATTTTACAAATTTTCATCTAGGCTTGGAAACAGTGCCCAGAGTCAGTATAAAAGGATCCTCTTCTCTACCTGAGCACAGAACAGTATCAAAACGTGTAACATTTCAGAATAAATTATTTTCAGTGGGTATAGTCACTCAGAGGAGCATTGCCTTCTCCATTTTTTAAAATTCTTTTAGTAAAGCTGAAGTAGAGACCATCAAAAATTATGAGCAGATAGGGAGATCTGATTTTTCCTAGCAGCTATCAGAGCTGGCTGCTCATTTGAACAACGTGGGAAACAGGAAAATAAAACGAAACAAATATTTCTCCTAAGCAAAGCTAAAAACTGTATGACGGCTAAAGTTTCTCATGAAAGCCACCTCCACTTAAAACCGAAACCACATTTCTAATTAAATTAAGAAAAAAAAAAAGAAACACAGAGACTTCTTAAGTATCAATGCTCCAGATTTTTTGTCTTTAGGGGCGATAAAGCCACCATGACTTCAGGTAAGCTGATGTCATGAACTGGTTTCATTAGAAACAAACATGCCACCAGACACTGTTGCATCACATATAGAGCCTCTTTTACTACAATGAAAAATTTAGACAAAATCTAAAAGTTGCTTGATAAATGCTGGTGTGAAAATCACTGAGGTGAGTGAAAAAACCACAAGTTCTCCTGATGCCTAAAGTTGGGAGTACCTGAAACAGAGACTGAACAAAGTTAGTGAATAAAAGTATTGAAGGCCTTCGAGTGGTACGCATCTGGTACAGAGCCTTGCCGATGCTAGGCTAGACCAAGATGGACCCCGATCACGAGTTTTCCCACACAGATATAGGTTTGGTACTTTTGCTTATCAGAAGTTAATTGTCCAATTACAGTTCCAGGTAATGAAGTAATATTCCCCCATTCACCCCCTCCCAATTCACTTTTGTTTATACTTAGGCCTAGGATGGTGACCTTGTTTTCCAGGCTTAGAGAGAATGTTTTGTCTAAAAATAATGTGAAGCACATAATATGGATTTCAGAATTACATACTAGAACAGTGCAGGGTTAGAAAAATCCAAAAGCTAATCTTTAAGGCATCACTCCCACAGAAAAACTCCCAAACAATAAACAAACTGTCCAGAAGCACCTGCTCACAAAAAGGACCACACATCTGCAGTAGGAACAAATTCACCTGCAATTAAAATTGGAGTAGACCCACAAAGAGCAGAACAAGGTTTCACAGTAAAGCTCTGCAATCTCACAAAGCTAGAGAAGGGTAGATACCTTTCAGAAGTACTTTATTTTGAGGTGCCCCCTGCCAATATGAGACCTCAAAGTTGGCCTTTCTACTAGCAAACTTATTTGGGACTGCTTCTGAACTTACGAACTGCTGTGTTATTCAGAACAACTTAAATTAATTTAGCAGTAGCATTTACACTATGAATCTTTAATCAACCAGTAGAGTAATTCTCTTTGAGAGCCCACGGTTCCCACAAGAAACACTGTTCTTCAACATTCATTTTAAAAAGGGGTCTCTTCCTGCAGAAAGGAGCTCCTAACAGCCAATAGAAATATTTGAAGATTCATGGCTGATTTAGTCAGGTGAGAGCTGTTGTCAAGAACAGCGCGGCATTTGCCTCCCTGCTCTTAAACAGCCCACAGAAAATGTGAACCCTACTTCAGCCCAGAAATTATTTCTGCAGTTGCCTCACACATCTATATCTTTTCCATTAGGTGTCCAGACTGTCCCAACCAGAAACAATTCCTCTCACTCCTGAAAACTAAGGGCTCTGAATCTACCTGCTCTCAAACCATTTCCTGAAGTGGAATCTTCAAAATGTGATTTTAATTTCTTCTTTGATGAAAACATACATTTTCAAAATTTGATTACCTGTATTCTCTGGTCATGGGAGCATAAAACAAGAGGAAGCGCACAGATATTTTTCACTACCTTTCCAAAGTAGAAGAGTTCTTAAGTTAAAGGATACACATAGATTGCTTTTGTAGAGACCAAAGTTGTTAACATATACTAGTAATAATTGAATTTTTACACATGCATCTTCTTTTCTTTCATGGCCACTGAAACTCTGTTGGTGTTCCGAGCTTAAATGCTGTACCTCAGCTCAGTTCTAGTAAACATCACTGACCCAAATTTAGGCTCTCCTATAGCAGTGTCAGTGTTTGCTGAGGTGCCCCTCAGCTGAACTCTGAAGAAAAAGATTGTTTAGGAAAAGAAGTGAATGTTCTTTCTTCTGACAGACAATACTATCAAGGATGCAGAAGAAAGGCCCTGAGAGTATGTAGAATGGGTTACAGTGATCAAAGTCAGAAAAATAAAAAAATGTAATCTGAAACCAATGTGGTTCCAGGAGACCAGAACAGGACATTTTCCTTGAAAAGCAGTAATTTGTAACTTATTCAGATGTCTCAGCTAGGAGTTTTCTCTGCTTATCTGATTCTTCAAGTCTAGAAACGCTACAATGCTGTAACTGAAAATGGATAGCCAGATCTGTTGTGGCCTGTGTGCTCCAAGACCTAGAAACAAACTAAGGGAATTTTTTAAAAACTTACACATCTGAAGAGTCCCCACAGACAGTTTCAATCACCTGAAGTCACCAGACAGGCATTCATTCCATGCTGTCTTTTCACTTTCAAAGAGTCTGAATTCAAACTTCCAGACCATGTGGATTTGCATATCAGCAGACAGTATTTAGAAAGCACCTATTAACCTGCTGTTATTCTTCCTACTGTTTGCACAGGAACATTTTTTTGTTATATTTTGCATAACATTTCAACTTGTTGGTATTCTTTTATACAGTGTCTGACCACACTTTGACATTCCTAAAAGTTCTGAATTGTCTCAGCTTGTCACAACTTCCCATATTGTAAGTATCATAAAAATAATTAAAAAACTGCCCATGTATTTCATCCAAAACATTACAGCCTTATTTAGAGCTGCCCCACTTCCTACTCTCTTATCGCTACAATAAAAGAGAAACAAAAATACAAAAAGACTGTAATGGTTATGCTGATTTTTAAAGGACATTTACAACACCACATATTTGCCTTCATACCATCTGACAGAGCATGCAGGCAAACTCAGTGTGTCAGATGAAAGCTTCCTTGTTTACTTTTGCTGGACTGAAGCCATTTGAAAGTTCTCCTATTCACTAAAAGGAAGGGTGGGCAGGGAGAGGCAGAAATGATGACTGCTTAAATTTAGTTGCCTATGAAGAATCTACATACTCACTTTTTCAGGCAAAAAATCTACCTTGTTGCAAATTCAGAGTCCATGACCACAAAGAGTAATAGTCACACATTTTTTCAGAAAATGCTAAATTTGGACTGCTGAGAATTAAGCAACTTTCTGCCTTTATACACCCACAGTTGTAATTGAAAGAAAAAAAAAATGACAATATTACTTACGGTTCCTTGTTAGGATTTGCCCCCCTCCCAACGATTCACAAAAGTTTTTCCAACTCTGTTATGACACACATAAGTATCAGAGTTCTGAAGAACTATTTAGATAATACAGATGTTTGCATGTCCTTGCTGACTTCATTATTTACTCATCTGCAGAACAAGCTGTAGTATTTCTGCTCAACGCAGTCTACCTCAGAAATTAATTTATGGAAGATATGAGGTTTCATTTCATGTATTTCCAGATTCTATTTTCTTTCCCAAAGATCTAACTAAAAATAATTATTTGGCTGATGACAGGTTGGCTAAGTCCCAGAAGCAAAACTACTGATATTGTCTTCAATAAAATGTGCTTCAATCGAAACTGCTGCTTCAACGAAGGAATTATTTGTTATTTCTCTCTACCTCCAAATCTCTGTAGCAAAATGAGGCTAATAACTCACTGGGTATGTGCAGAAATGCTATGACAATCAAGATGTAGAGATGAAGACCATGCAGGTAGAATAAAACTTATTCTTTTAGTAACAGGAAAAACTGCTGACCCCCTGCAGACTTCTGTTAAAACTAGGAATTGACTGAACTGTCTGTTTGACACTATTTCATGCAGCAGCAGTTACAAGAGAGCTTAAGCCAAATGACATACTTCAGTTAATTTAGTTTCACTTTAAGCTGTAAGTGTGAACTTCAGCTGAAGATACTGTGCTGCATTTTGCTCATTCATTAGAATGGCAGCTATGAATAGATTTATTTATTTTACAAAGTATGACTGAAAAACATTTCTCACAGTCACAGCTACAAAAGAATGGTTCACATTCAGAGTAGTGCAAATAATATTCTGGCAGACAGCAATAGAAATCTACAATATTTAAATCAAAACGTTCTGAGATAGAAAAGTGAGGTAGTTTATCATTCATGCCACTGATAGGAGAACAATGTTTATCATTCATCAAATGTAAAAAATCTGAGTCAAACATCTGAATACTAAAGAATAGCAGCCAGCTTTCTTTAAGTATGGTAGTATGCAGAATTTGAGCAAAACCTTTTGCTTGTTAAACCTCAAGGAGGTTTTAACCTTTTGAGATTAAACCTCAAGGAAAGACCCCAAGATGGCAATGAAGATTCTATGCTGTTCCCTAATTTTCCCATGCTACATGTCTACAGCGACAGTAGGCTAGGAAGATTGCTGTTTCTAGATTTCTAGACCCGATTACTCAGCTAACAACAAAAGTGACTACTATTCTGCTTCATAATTGCCTAACATTATTCTATTTAAACATAAGGCTTCATGCCCCTGTAAAATATATGCAGCCTGAAAGAACTGAAACTTACTTGGTTTTTTTGAACTTAATCTGCACTAGTTTTGGCTCCACAGTTCATTTTTCTCTTTCTATTCCGAAAATTTGTTTCTCATGTAATCAAACTCACCATCAAACTAGAAGCTACATTCTCAGTATCAAACACCATCTATGCAACTACACATGCTACTTTAACAACTAGCTGATTAACCATTGGCAATGAATTCAAGTTTCTTCCTGTAGATTTTGGCACGTAGCTTCAAATGATACAATAAAGGTTTCTCAACACAATTTGTATTTCCACTGTAGCTGACATCTCTGCTCCACCTGAAATGCTCAACAACCACTACTTTAGAAAGGGGGAGGTCACGCATGGAAATTCAAGAATTAAGAGCTTTTACACACCTTCAGCTCCTGCTTTGTTTAATAATAATAATAACAAAAAAAAACCCTAGGAAATTCTTTGCCAAGACCATGTCAATTCCTTGTTCTGCTTTTTAGTTCCTAAGACATTAATCACAAGCTGAAGTTTTCCACAGCCTAAGTGAAGTTCAGTGAAGAAAGGAGAATCAATTGGAGACACCAGATACTGATACCCAGTTACTTTAAACCCAGCAAACAGCTTTCAACATACTAAAAGAAAGAGCATTAAAGGTGGATTTCCATCTGGAAACGGTCTCTGTAGACACTAAACATTAGCTGTAATAACATTGTGACAGGTATGCTGGGCTGGCATAGCAGAGTGATTACACCTCTTTGCATCAGACAAATATATCTATATGTCTATATCACAAGGGACTGACTGCAATGGTATCATTCAGAAAAACTGTACATAAAATTTCAAAATTGAAACAAGAAAGCTTTACTAGGAAAGACTGGGGAGAGAATAAAGCAGAAAACAAACATCCAAAGGAGAATAAGGATTTTTCTATTTCATGCAGTAGGGAAGGAAATTTTTATCAGACATTAGGGGTTCAAAAATTGCAAAAAAATATTCAATGTGCAACACTGGCTAATTGATTTAAAGGATTGTTTTAAATTTAAGTTAGAAGTAAATAAACACTACTACACATAAGCTTCAAATTTATTGTAAAGGTTTGTTTTTTAACAAGAAAAATCTTAGCATTTGTGTTGTCTTTTTAAAGATTAGGCAAAAGTTTTACTTAAGGAAATTCAACAGCTTGAGAATTTACAGCTATATCTTTGTCACATATTCTAGTATTTATTTTCAAGATTTATAACTAAAATTTTAATACATTTTTAAGATATTAGGTACAGGGAAGTTAACTTCTAGTAAGTACAATAAAACAACTAGTAGGTACCATTCAAAGTTTCAATAAAATTTTTAATCAGAAACAAGTATTCTACAAAATAGAACAGGAAAAGAACTTACAATCTTCAACTAAAGAAACAGAAATTGTCTCCTTGGAAAATCTGGCTAAGATTTTAAACTGCGAGTCCTCTCTAAGTCATTTTATGTTTCACAGGCTACAGTAGATATCTGACAGAATATATATAAAAAATTATTGTAACAGTCCTGATATCTATTTTTAATCTAGAACAACCAACTATAGATTAAAAATTGTGAAAGTACTGTCAGGGAGATGAAAGTACTACATCACTCTCTCTCGCACTATAGAAATTTCAGACAGTACTTACCCCAAACACAGTGTTCTAAAGAATAAACTACCCCCCAGCCCAACACATTAAGCTAAAACTGAAAGACTTCACTGAAATTTATGAGATATTACTGAAGTATGTGAACAACTCTGTCTTCTAGGACAGGCTTAACTAAAAGGTTTAGTGACTGTGTTTTTACATTAAAGCCATATAAAATTCACATTGTAGCAAGACCTGCACTTCAAATTTATGTTGTCTTTATCTGCCCGAGGTTACCAGAACCACATCTAACATACCTTGGCAAAGAAGACTGTGAGGTGCGTTTCACTGCCAAGTATCCAAATCGGAAATTTTGGAGATTTCAAGTAGGAGCCAACCTAAAAAGGTACAACAAAGTCAGAAACACAAAGCAAACCCAGAAAGATCATCTAGTTAGTGACCAAGTTAATGAGAATTCAGTTAGTTTTCAGAACAGTTGGGACTCCACTAATCTGAAATGTTCAATAAGATGACATAACTGTCTTAATTACTTCGGTTCCAATTTTGATCACTGATTCCTGCTTGAATTGGATAACAACACAGCTTAAGATAATTAACTGAAATAAGACCTCAGTGAGATTGTGTTATCAATGACATCCCTTACTTCAACCTTGGAGACATGCTTCAAACACCGCACACAAGTACTCCTATGCTTAATACTACAATCAGATGCTAAATGAGATAAAAGTCCACTTGATTTATTAGCTCATTTTGGATTAATCAATTCAGAGTCGACATTTATTTAACAAATGAAGGGACAGCCAGTTACAGTCAATACACCAACATACTGCCGACTACATTATCCTCTTTAACTCTGAGCTAAGCTAAAGGAATTCAATAGAGACTGAAAAGAAAGCAAAGAACAACCAAAAAGTTTTTCGAAATAAAAAGTATTAATGCCATTTCAAAGGTAGTCTTTGTAAAACAGCCAGGACCCGTGACCCCGTGGGGGACCTACACTGGAGCAATTCATCATTAGGAACTGCAGCCCACAGGAAGGACCCATTTGGAGAAGTTCAAGGATGACTGTCTTCTGCAGGTGGGACCCCACGCTGGAGCAGGGGAAGTAAAGACCTCCTTGCCCATGGTGAAGACCATGGTGAAAAAGTCTGTCCCCCGGCAGCCCATGGGGGACTAGGATGTGGGCTATATGAACGGTGGACTAAAGCAGGAGACCTTTGTTGCAGCCAGGCTGGGAACAAGCAGGGGAGTTCACAGCAATGTTAAACCAGATAACCTGGCCCAAAAGGGCCAAAGGTGGAGGTTGTAATGGAGGTCTAAATTGTTGTAAGCCATTATTTGAATTGTGTGTTACAGGAACTACTGTAACAGGAACCACCCGAACCAGTGGAGGAGAAGCCTTACAAGAAGCAGTTCCAGCACAGCAGTGACCAGACCTGAGCTGGCTTTGGTGCCCAACAACTCCACACAGCACCACCAGAACAGATGGAGTCTGAAGCCATGGACTAAACAAACTCATAGGACGTTTTGTGGACATTGCATGGACATTTAGCAGGGGTGGTCCACAGACTAACGGAATGACACATACGTTTTATATCAAAGGGTGGGAAGGGGGGTGGTTAATGAGGTTGTATCGAATAGTGTGGGACCTGAGCATGACATAAATGGTATGGAATAAGGGGTGGAATGTGCTGGTTTGGAACGGAATAGAATTAATTTTCTTTACACTGTCAAGTATGGGGCTGTGCTTTGGATTTGTGCTGAACACAGGGTTGATAACAGAGAGATGTTCTTGTTATTGCTGAGCAGGACTTACA
The DNA here is from genome assembly GCA_018881555.1 of Amblyornis subalaris. Taxonomy (NCBI): domain Eukaryota; kingdom Metazoa; phylum Chordata; class Aves; order Passeriformes; family Ptilonorhynchidae; genus Amblyornis; species Amblyornis subalaris. The sequence continues at coordinate 4,858,476 of JACAXG010000047.1, read as the reverse complement.
CAGAGCCAAGGCCTTTTCTGCTTTTCCTACTGCCACAATGGCGAGGGAGCTGAGGAGAAGACACAGCTGAGACAGGTGACCCAAAGTGACCAAAGGGATATTCCACACCATATGACATCATGCTCAGTATATAGAGGGGAAGAAGGAGGAAGGAGAGACGTTTGGAGTGATGTTTCTCTTCCCAAGTAATTGTTAATGTGATGGGGCCCAGCTCTCCTAGGATAGCTGAACACCTGCCTGCCCATGGGAAGCAGTAATCAATTCCTTGTTTTGCTTTGCTTGTGTGTGCGGCTTTTGTTTTTTGCTATCAAACTGTCTTTATCTCAACCCATGAGTTTCCTAGCTTTAACCCTTCTAATTCTCTCCCAGACTGTGCTGCTGGGGGAGCGAGTGAGCAGGTGTGTGGGACTTGGTTGCTGGCTGGGATTAAACCATGACAGTAAAGCACAAAACTTCTCAAATAAAAACCTGAAATAAAGAAATTATGTGTCACAACAGGAAGAAACGCTATGGAGTAGGGTGCACATCGGTTACTTTCAAATGTTCAGAGATAAATACATTAAATAACTTAAATTTTGAATATATTATATTTAGAATACATTAACTTAATAGTAGTTTTATCATTTTTACTTACAGATATTTATTTTAAATGGAAGACAGTGATAGCATAAAAAGAGATGAATAAAACTGCAACACTCACAACAGCAAGCCACTTTGGGACTTCATAGTTTTATAACCATCTACATAACTTACATTAAGAGTTACTTTAATAATAACATAAGCTTCTAACCAGCTATAATCAATTGATGCAATAAATTTCTCATTTAAATAGCATCAAACAACACTTATTCCATAAGATGTATTCAACAATTTTATCATAAATCTGTTTTAATATATTAGTCTCAGATTTAATTTGAACATTATTTGAAAGTTAAGATCTCCAATTGTACACAGTAAAGCTTTCAGTAATACTGTTAAAAAAGCCCACAACACCTTAACGAAAGAAAACTTTTAAATGATGTAGAAAACAGCTTACCTTACAATATCTCAGAGATTCCATCAATGTCAAAAAGCCTACTGTTGCCTGTTTGTGTATGCCAAGAAGTTCTGTTCAAAACAAAATAAAATATACTCAAGAAAAATCTGCAATTCTTATTTTAAGCCATTTTTTCTTACTTTCAAAATTGGTCAAATGCTAACAATTTTAAGTTATGCAGTTGTAGTAATAATGGCAAATCATCAAGGTATAGTCAAGAATTACAGAAGTTTAAGTTTCTCTCTATATAAAATAAGATCATTGGTTCAAACTCATGGTTTTAAGAGCTTCCTGTCAATCGCCTCTTTCAAAAACTGTTGGATTTAGTAGGAGATGAAATACTTGCAACTTACACCACAATTATTTTCAGAGAAATCTAAGAAAAACAGCCATCTTAAAGAGGAGAAAATCCCATATTTATACATGTATGAATGTTCCTTCCTCTCTACCTCTTTTTTTATTAGCTCCTTGGCCATATTTATCATTTCACATTCTGAATAATAAAACAAAATTTTGCAAACAATAGTTTTGTTAGCAGGAAAACTAATTTGATTTTCAGTACTGACTTCCACTTAATGTATCACAGAGCTCTCAAACAGCTGTCAGGAATAGCCGAAATATTTATGTACTACTGATTGCATGAGCACTTACAGAGCATTACTTGAAGTTCTCTAATAAAGAATGAGAAAGTACTCCAAAATTCAAGCTTTAAAACTAATTATGCAGATTTGGAAGAAGCTCTGTGCTTACATATACATCATCTCAAGAATTCCAAGTACTGTCTGCTTGGAACAGCTCTGCTAGATACCCAAACATCATCTAACAAGAGCAGCACATATCTGAAAACATACACCATGATCAATTTAACATCTGGATTTCCTTTTTTTCAGTGAACACTGACTTTTAGATTTGAAAGTTCCCCCTAAAACACTAAGTCTGAACTATAATTTTTAACATCAATCATTCACATATAACAGCATAAAACTGTGATGTCTTTATCCATGGGCTAAAGCCTCAGGACCACAGCAAGTGAAAGAAACCATCCTAAATTTAAAAGATTTCTGGATCTGCAGAAATCAGCTGTGCGTTTCATTGTAACTCACAGCACTAGGCACGGTATGTGATACTACTCCCTTCACCAACTTCAAGTCTACCCCACTGAATTTTGCAACACTGCAGAACAGTTATTATAGTAATGGTTTAACTTTTCCCTCTACTGTCAAGCAAAAGTCTCCATACTTCCAATTATGAAAATTAAAACCCCAAAAACTTACAAACACAAGCTTGTTCACTACCTTTGTGCCTGGAAGTACAACTCCTTCCTTAGAGTGTCAGCCATACATATTAAAAGGCTCTTCGCAGTGCAGAATTCTTTGGTCTGCAACTGTGCTTTCACAGATTATCTTCAAACTTGCTTGGAATTAAAATATTCAGGAGTGCATAGATAATACTTTGTAAAACCCCATTATCTCACTGACTTATAGCTGTGTTATTAATTGCAATATGCTGAGACAATTCATCCTTTCTTTGAGCTGAGGGAAAGAGAGCTACAGCCCAATTAAAAAAAACTAGAAAAGAATATTGCAAACTGGGGAATAGCTAACATACAGAAATAGCACATTTATATATAAGGCAATGAGTGGCAGAAGTAGGCATTAGAGAAGTAGTTCTACACATTACGTATATTACTTAAAAACCATTAACAAAAATCAGTGTAAAGTTCAGTCTGCTAAATAAGGGCTTCAGATTTAGGAGCCAATCACTGGAACAAAACAAAGTCACGTGTAAATAGTATTTACCATTCAGAAAATTATTCAAAATAATTCCATGATTAAGTACTTTGTTCCCCTTACAGATAACTAGAAAGGAACTGTGACTGATAACTAGAGAGAGCTGGGATTCTGGCTACAACAGTAGCCAGAGTGTGAATATCCTGAATAGTTAGTCGTCAAGCTACATAGACTGCATATATGGAAGATCCTAGGTTAATGTCAGCTTGTAGTCACTGGTCTACCCATGCCTCCTTCAGAATTAGCCAAGAGAGAAGAAAGACACAAAAGCAAAAATCACTCGCAGATGACTTACAAAGCAACAAAGGGAGACCAGCTGCACTAAACCAAAGTTTATTCTGTGAATATCCTCACCCCACAAAGAGAAAAGATGAGTGGAAGACATCTGATAACACCAAAGATCAACTCAGAAAATGAATGTTTATGCCTCTTGTCAGAAAGTTAGTTTCTCTTTTTTGGAAGAGCACTTTCACAAAGTATTTGAATTTCTGAACACGTTACCAACCGCATCAGCACAGCGCCACCCAGCGGCCACAGCAAACCCACAGATCCCTGCACTGCGCGGGAAAAGCAATTCTAGCACACTCTGTATTCATAGGAAATAGCGACATTGCGCATAGGAACAATAGTCCGGAAAAAAGCAGTAAAAAAAAAAATTACCTCCCCATATCTTCCCACTGTGGATAGCTGTGGCAAGAGAAGAGATTAGAATAAGAAGAGAGGTTTAGAGGAGAACATGGAGATACCCAAAGAAGATAGATAATTTCACTGGCATTTTTACTGCCGGTAAATTCCAGTTAATAACTCCTACCTTGTTTGGAAAACATGCAATACTGTAAGAGTCAGTGCTCTGAGTACAATCTGCAAACTACCTGGTAATTCCTCAAGTTTGCAATTGAGTATGCTCTTTTGTCACTGATAAAACTACTGGCAGTACCTTTAAAATGGCTAATAAATAATTTTAATGGTTTTATGATTAATTAAAAACTGCTTATCTAAACAGTTGAACAAGAGGTAAAGTGACTTTAGATAACTTCTGAATAAAACAGTATTCAGTCCTTGTTATTTTGACACCTGCAACCCTTCTAGATGAGAAACTCCTAGCATTGACAGGAAAGAAGCTGAAGATTACAAAGAGAAACAAAATCCAGGAGAAATGATCGAAGAAGAAAAGATGACAGAAGGGATTGTTAGATAAAGGAAATGTGACAATGTATCCAAAATGCAGTCTTGCCTAAGAAGTTGTGAAGAGTACCGGCTGTTCTTTATCTTTCTTTTTGATAGACTACACAAATCACTCGGTAACAGATATGATTATAGACTTCAGACAGTGAATAAGCAGGTTTGACTATAATCATCCAAGAGCTTGAAGAAAATGGAGGGCTCCCAATAGTAAAGTCCAATTACTTAACTGGTCAGAAACACTAACAGAGCACATAACACCAGATCCTTAAGGAGTACTAAAGATCATTTTTTGCTCCTCCCCTCCACTCCCCCCCCAAAAAGAGACAGACTCTATGGGATGTCCGGTTCTAGGTTTTTAGGGCAGAATTGACTGAGAACCTAAATGTAGACTATTACCATGTTGAAAGCGAGTTCAGCATTCTCAGAAAAGAAAAAAATTCCAACTTGGATAACTAAGAAATAGATCAGAAAAATAATCTGAAAGGCAAATGAGGGAATGAACTCACAGTTTTCAAAACCACTATATTTAATTGCAGAACAGCAAATTATCCCAATGTAAAGGAAAGCTGCAAGAACAATTCAGATTGATTGAGCATAATCTAAAAACTCAGACTGATAAATTCATAATCTAAGTATCAAAAAGGGAAAATTAAAAATACTGAAGAGAGAACATACAGATAATAAAGCCCAGAAGGTTAACTGAAACTAATTTCATTTAGAAATAGGCGGGATAAATGGCAACAATGTTTTACACATTCAGAATGAATCAGGGTAGGAATTGAGCAAATACAAAATGAAAGGATACAAAGAAAATGCAAGTATTGAAAGCCACCTTTGCTTTAATTAACAAACAGGTATATGATGTCACATACTCAAGATGATTAAAAATGACTTAATGCTGTCAGCCATTAAAAAAAGGATAAAATTGGATAAAAAACTGCAAATAAGACAGGCATTTCAAACTTGCAGATCCTAATGAAATTTGTTCTGTAACACTCAGGTACCTAGGCAAAATAAGTCTCTGAACCACTAACGATTACCTTATGTATCAAAGATATAGGAGTTTTCAGAAGATTAGAAAAGGGAAGACTGGGTCCTTACCATAACAGAAACAACACAAAAAGCACAGGAAAAACACAAGAGAAAGGATGGTTTTAACCTCCAAAAGGTTAGTAATCAATTCACATGCACTAGTCCAAAAAACCCCACCACCAACAAAACCAAAACAAGAACATCCCAAACAAACCAACCAAAACCAGACCAACAAACAATCCCCCCCAAAAAGCAGCCACTATAGGCTCATCAATACTACACTGAAATAATCCAATCTAAACACCCTGATTAGTTAGATACAGTATCCAAATGGCATTCTGCAAGTCTGAAAGCACAGGCTGTATGGAATCATAATCAAGCAAAAGTCTAAGAAGTTTCAAAGCAGATTATACTACTTGTTCATTGTCAAACCAGAGCATTTTGATTCAGGTCACATGGATCTGTCTTGAACCTCAATTCAAGTAAGTATTTTCAGTGATGATTTAGAAGACGGAAAACCATTGTAAGACACATTCTGATGAACCTGAGATAGACTTTGGAAGAGAAGACGTGAACACTTCCACAATTCAAACTGTTCCCGCTTTCAAATCATGTCTAATTGTAATATGAAATGCGAAAAACACAAAAGCCCCCTAATCATCTTGGTGAGCCTCCACCGAACTCACTCCATAGGTCAATGTCTTTCCGGTACTGGGGAGCCCAAAACTGGACACCGCCCTTCACAGGTTGTCCTAAAAGTGCCAGATATAGGGAAAGAACCACTATTTCTCTCCAGCTGCTGGCTACCCTCCTCCTAGCGCAGCCCACGATGCAGCCGCCCTTCTTTGCCAAAAGGGCACCCTGGTGACTGAGTGCAACTGGCTGCCCACAAGGGCCTCGCGTCCTTTCCTACAAAGCTGCTTCCCAGCCAGCCAGTGCTGCCCTGAGCTGTTGGATGGGCTCATTCCATCCTGGATGTAGGACTTGCGTGAATTTCAGGAGGTTCCAGTCAGTCCATTTCTCTAGCCTTATGTGGCTGCTCTGAATAGTGGCCCTGTCTCCAAACTTCCTGAACTGTAGAGACTGCACTCCATTCCATCATCCAGGTCATCAGATAAATCCTAAGTTCAACTTGTAGCTGACAATCCTGTATTCACTGATATTAACATCACTAATTTYGTGCACGGATGTTTTATTTCCATTTGAGGTCTACTTAAATCAAAGACCAGTAAACAAGGAGACTATCAAAACAGAAACAGAACATATTCCAATCTATAGGTCAGCATCTCATAGTATGTAAAAATTATGAACAAGCATAAACTAGAATCAACTTACTCATTCCTGAACATTCTCTGTCTCCATCCCACACATTAGACACAGCATGTCCCGTCAACAGGAGATTAATCAAACTTTGGCTATATTACAGAAAGAAATTAAAAAGGACATACAATTTATTTCGGAAAAAGTGCTTATCTGTAACAAATTTAAAAATTACTGCATTACCCAGACAGTCAAGCAAATATTCTGTAACTATTTTCCATTAACTAGTGTGTATTTGGAATTCAGCAACATTAATTATCATCTCCACTCTTTCAAACACAACCTTGATATGAAAATGTAGCCCTGAATTTGAAAATTATTCCTCAGAAAATTCAGCAAGAACAGAAGCATTTCCTCAGAACTGATGTGCTAAATGGAGTTAGCAGTGAAAAAGGCACACTATTTTCAGTATTTCTTTTAGTTATTTTTAAGTTATAATTGAATGTCTCGTAACGTCAGTAATTTCCCAAAAGAATCATCATTTACATAAAATACAAAAAATTACTCCATAAATCTATTTTAAGTGGTAGCAACCATATTTTGCAGCTTACCTTCCATGACCATAAACAGGATCTATCAATGGCTCAGTTGCATCTTCAATTTCATTTTTTATGTTTTCAATACCCTGCAGTAAAATTACATTTTTGCTATCTTAAGGAATGAATTGCAACATTTATACAACAACAGAATGCAACAGTCAAACATTGGGAGGCTAATGTTTTTACATGAATTCATAACTAAACCGGCTGCTTTCTCTTCAAAGGAAGATGTTTTCAAACATCTTGTAAGGAAGGATGTTTTCAAAATGTGTAATTGTCTCAGATCAAAAGAGAAAAAAACCAAAAAACAAAAACCAAAGGACTGAGACTTTCAAATTTTTGGGCTGGAACTGTACTGCAACATAGATGAAGATACCATTTCATCTCTTTATCTGGACTTGACTTAGTTCTTCAGTTTAGTGCTCATCTTTTACAGAAAAAGGGTTACATGATCAAACTTTCTCTTAACAAAGAAATAAAAAACACACACAGAAAATATCAAGCAACCCACATACCTTTGTTAGTATTACAGAATATAGAAAGAGCAATACTCCGAATCTGTTTGTCCATGCTGAATACTGATCCCAAACTGCATCCTTCAGTTCAGGGAAGCTTTTGAATGCTCGTTTGCTAAAGACAAAAAACAATAACAAACAACAGAAAAGAGGTATTTAGATGAAGCATTAGAAGAGCGTCACAAAGCACAACCAAGAACTACTATCACCTAACATGAAAACATGAAAGTAAAAGTAGAACAGACCTCGCGTTATACACAGAATGACACAGCAGCTCTTCTGGAGTTACTATAACTGCCATAGAGTCATTAGTATTTCCCAATCTGAAGATGACAAATAATTCCAGAGCAAAATGCAAAAATGGACAATTTTTATATGCAAACACTAACCATAAAGTTACACATGCGTGAAAGGGCTGAGTGGCTTGCACCACTACCGTAATTCTATAAAACACTTACTAAAATTGCAAATAGACTGCATGTCACCAAAATAACATTTGCATTATACAGTGTTCTGAAAGACATTTGGCCCACAAACAATCAAGAAAAAACCCTTCTGCTTAACCAGGTAAGGCTATCTTCCAGGATTTCAAAGAAATTATTGCATTTCCCATAAGAATTTGACTTTGTTAGACTCTAGGTCTGGAAAAAGAAAATTGTTCAAAACATTGAACAGTGGTACATTAGCATCTGGGACACTATCTGGTTGCATAATATAGTGACTGCCTGGATGATAAGGTAACATCATGGGATCATATGTTTAAAAAGAAAAAAAGTAAAATAAAAACAGAGGAAAGAAAGAAATACATCAATATTCCAGTGAAGCAATATACTTTGTTTCTTGGGACACAGCCAGATACTACTTTTCAGAACACAACCATTAGCTTTTATTGAGTAATTCAAACTAGATCATAGTCTCTGCTTATCTTACACAAACAGGTGTATTATTTTCTTTCTGATTTCTTGCACACTTTTAGTAAGCTTTGCTTAAAAAAGAAACAAACATTTACAAAAATATATCCATAGATGGGTTTACTCTGGCTAATAATAGATTTTTAAACATTCTTTCTTCATCAGTAGATACACATGGCATACAAGGTATGCAAGGCAAAGCCAGTTCTGAAATTCATCTGATATCTAAAGGCAAATGCCAGAGCATTCATTCCCAGTGAGAACAACAGAGAAAAATTAAGTGGGTACCACAAGTCCAAAGATTGAGGGGGGGAGGGAAGGGGAGCAAGTTAGTGTTTTGATCAGATAAGGTTATAAAAATTTTATATTCTCCTCTTTCTTATTTCCTTATATGACAATAGGTTTAAAAAATAAACTATAATTACTACTGATAAAATAAGCAGTGGTTATTTCAGTTCTAATTAGCAACATTTTCCATCTCAGGTGTTTTTTAGAATTCTGCTGCGCTTTATTTCCTCTTTGGGGATTGATTTGTATATTTACACAACTGTTCACTGTGAAAATAAAAGGCTGTTACTTTTAAATATAAACTCACTAGAACTTTGAGCTCTGTGTTTGCACTCCCCAAAAAGAATACTGTTTAAAGTATGAAACAAAAAATCAGTCTTGTATATCAAACATTTTAATAAATATTTCTTACGATATCTCAAATCAGGAAAAATACTAGATGACATTATATAAATATTGAGGATTAACATCTTTCACTTAAATGTGAATCTTGATTAGCTGTGTTCATATACTTGAAATGCACAAGCTATCTGGCCAATTTTGCTCATTACATTGCTTCAATTTTATTTCAAAGCCTAATACTTATGTTCAAAATAATATTCCATTTTAAATGTTTAAAATGCAAAGAAAAACCACCAAAACTCTCAAAACCAAAACTTGAAATCAGGTTTAACCTGATGTGTAACACACAAAAAGTTCCTCAGCATACCCCTTTCAGGCCTGTGAATATTAGTGTAACTTCAAAATATTGTATTTTAAATGTTCCAACATATTACTTACTGAATTAATGCATGAAATCGCTCAAAGCCAAGCTCTTCGACAGCCAAGGCAGCTATACACAAGAGACACTTTTCAGCACTACACATGGCAAAAAAATGACACAAGATACACACAGCAAGCTAGTATACTTTCAAGCTCTAATTATATTTTTAATTCTCTCCTGACATTTAAATTTAACTGATTAGTATAAACTAATTTACTGCAACATTAAGATTCCACCATACAAATTAGTGAGAACATTTCTATTTGGACTAATCAATTTATTAAAAGCACAAAGCCACTGGAGTGTGTAGTCTTGGAAATATTTGTCAAATACTAAGCTGTTGATTTTGTACAAAATGCGGCTGTCACAAAGTCACCAAGCATATGCATACTATAGATATAATTCTGCAGGTCAACAAGAAGTACTATTTCCTAGAAAAGCAAGGATGATTATTTGGATCATTTTATCAGTGTAGGTAAGCTGTATTTTTTCTTCAAATATACACTTCTGTTACTGAAATTTAGTGGGTTTTTTCCCTTTAATGCTTATTTATTACAAACTAAAGAGTAGAATTATTCTACGCAGTGTTACGCATTCTGTTTTTAAATAAGTTCTCATTGTTTTCTTTTAATAATGGATAAACAGCCTTTCAAATTAGTGTTGCATCCAAGACATAAAAAAAAAATACAGCATTAGTGTCTTCCCAAGTTCAACACAGGCTTTATACCTTTCTTTTTTCTTTTCTTTATCTTTCTGCTGGTAGAACAGTACACAGAACAGACAGATCCGCTTTCTGACAGATGTCACTTAATGCTGAATATTTAAATAATATCTGATCATCCACCTACTGAATTTGACTGCATACAATTCAGTTAAGATCTGAAGCCATTAGGGCCAATACCACTGACCAATTCTTCCCACCAGAATTCCAGAAAAGGCTTTTTATGCCCATTCTGATAGTATGTTGAAAGATGCACCTGATGTGCCTACATGCAAATACAACTGATACTCCTGCAACAGAATACTTTCATTTTCTACTTCAGAAATATGGCAGCAGCAGTGTTAGGAGTGTTAGTTTTTGTCATTTGAATAACTACAGGGAATTGCTAAAATTAGGTTACCAAGAGCAAAACTAGACTTAAAAGAACGTATTTTTAAGACATTTTTATAAAATATGAAACAACTAATCTAAATTGCTAAAAATGCTTTAGAAACTAACCCTACCTCAAAAACATATGTTTTTGTAAGCAGAAAGTTAGAGGGACTAACTCATATAAAGCAATCTTTGAACCTGGGAACTTGCACTACTAAAGCCAACACATGGCCAACAAGTCACTGCTATACACCACAAAAGCAGATGAAAAATGCTATTGCATTCAGTAAGTGTGCTCGAATCCACCTTTTGTTCACACAGCAGGATGATAGGCAGTTTCATTCTGTTACTAAAGAACAGAGTGAAATGCTAAGAGAACTACTATTTGAAATAAAGGGAAAGAAGTAGAAATTCTAGAGGGAAGTAGAGCTATACATAACCCAAACAATGCTAAATAAAGACAGCGCTTAGTGGAAAGAAAAAGAATGAACAGCAAGAGAACATGAGATGTATGAGAAATACAATTGTATAAAAACTCTAAAATTATACTCTATCATGCTGTGTCTAACCATATTTCATGGTTTTATTATAAACATATCCCCATATTCAATTTCCAAATAGCAGTAGCCTGCCATATGGAACTGCATCTCTAATACTCCCTGCTCACCCAACTCATCTCTTATGTCCTATCAATTATGACAATGCCAGTTTCTATTTTTATTGAGTACGGCAGCAAAGCAAGAAATAAATTTATTCCTTTGCACTAGCACTTACACAACTCTGCATTACTCACAATATCTTCTCCTCAATATCTCTGTCCCACCCCTAACCAGGTGAAGAAGATGGTTTACAGTTAAATAGCAGGACAGAGGAACGGAAAAAAGCCCAAACCTAACTAATATATCTTAAATCAGTATGTGTATTGCATTATACATATAAGGCAAAATACTGTTTGAACTTCATAGAGTACACACAAGAGGTACATTCAGTGTCTACCAGAGAATGTAGAATAGAAACAATACAACAGATTAATGTTGCCCATGACACCAAGCACACTGTACATGGTAAATGTACCCTGGTCTTCCCAAGCACATTCCATGTTATTAAGGACAAGTCAGGCAGAACTTGAAGACTTGTATAGAAACATGAAAAATGTAGTTATGTAATAGAATTGATTAGTTCGTAAGTGTCAGCGTTGAGAGTCATTATTAATTCAGTGTGTGTTTAAAAAGACTTTCTGTTGAATATTTTTACAGTTAAAAGTCCTTTGGAATAAGGCAATCCACTAAAAAACAGGACAGTAAGATCCTGTAGATAACTAGGCTCTGCTTTACTTTCTCTTCAAAGCAAACTTCATAACATTAGCAAGAGCTTCAGAGACAACTGAAAAATCCACAAAAATTAGGAATTTCAGAGTTACAGCTGCCTTAGCCTCCAAAGGAAGATGCACTTTTTTTTTTCCAGAAAAGTTGCAGATACAATTTTCTGTATAATACTTTTTCTTACTTAAAAAAATGTTCACTTTGGAACTCTTATGCACTGACCTTCTGTTTTCTCAGTTAAATAACATTTTAATTATTATTGCTTGAGTCTTCTAAAGCACATGGAGAACTTGCTAGAAGCAGATGAAGATGACTTATAACGGAAAGAGCTCCAGCACTACAAATTGCTATAGGTAGCTGTGCATGTATAAATCTGTTTGTACAACTCTTACTTTGCAGTTATGCCACAAACTGACGAATAACATATACCTTCCATCAAAAGATGGAACCTTTATAAGCATGTTCTCATGTGAAGAGTTTTTCATACTTCTTAAGGGACACATTGTGAACAAAAACTAGAAGATAGAGAAGCTTATCTTTTAACACATTAGATCTCTCCCATTAAAAGATTAATAAATACATCTTTCTGATCACATGTGCACGGATAAGCTCTCCATGTCACTGGCTCTGCAGTAGTTAGATATGACTGGATGCCTCATCTTAGTGCAACAGATGATGTTCCCCAGACCCTTGATGTCAGTAACTACTGAAGGAATCAAGACATTTGCAAAAAGAAGGTAACTGAAAAATTCTAACCTACAAAAACATTCTGAGAATTTACTCAAGATGATTTAAGCTGTTTGGTACTGCATAGAACCAAACAAAAGGAAAAAGGCTACTTCTTCATAACAGGGGATCCAGAATATTTAAGAACAGACAAAGCATCGGAGAACTTCCTACAAAAACTCTTCTGAAATAAAGCAACAAGTGACAAGTTAAAGTGTTCTTCCAGTGCTAAGAAGCATGTAGATGTTTCAAAATTAAAGATATATCAGGTCCCAATAAATTACAAAATAAAACTGAAGATCATGTAAATTGCTGAAATTCTAAAGAAACATGTATGTTAGAACTCCAGTGATAGCACATTCCTTTCAACAAAAAGGATCAATGCCTCTAATTGCAACAGACAAAAATCTGTCTGTTGCTAATGGAACAACAAAGGCAAAAACCCCATCTGTGAATTGATAAAAAAGCAGTGGTCCCTCTAAAACTATGTAATACTTCACTAAGTGACAGGTAATTCAGCACAGAAATACATCTTACAAGGTTGTTCCTCTCGACGACTAGATTCTGCAGGACTTTCAGAAATACTAGCAGTTTCTTCAGTTGTTTTTCCTCTTATCCATGTTGCCAGACAGTACGACTCAGAATTATCAGAGCAAGCCATTTCCAAAATATCACATAATGTATGACAGAGAAGGTTCTTCTGCTCCTCTTCTGAAAGATTAGAAACCTACATGAGTTTGATTGCTGATAACCACTGTCGTATATAAGCTACTGGTATCTTTTTTATACATTAATGCTATCTAAATAATTATTACTTTTATCTCATTAATTATTAATGTTAATTGCTCTTTCACTATACTGGACCAAAGATTATAAAGCTGTCCTTCGAAAAAGGCAGTTTTATAGGATTTCTAACCCATTCCCTCTGTTAATAACAATTACATATTTATAAAACACAGAAATATTATGGACAAGCATAGACCTCGCAAATAAGAGTTCAGAAGCACATCATGTACATACAGTATGGCAGCACACATAAACAAAAAGAAAGTGTGAAATATTTTAAATTCCTTGAACTAAGAAGATGCTTTACAAATAAATAAAATGGAAAAATAATGAGGAGGAAAAAAGAGGTCTCAGTACCTGGACAGTCTCTCCAAGTAGACTTCTCACTCGTAAAAAGCCTCTTCAAAAGGAATGCCTTTATTATCAGAGAATAAAATAATATTAAAATACAAGACAACACCAACTTTTACATTATGTCACAAGCTCTACACCAAAGCATTTTCGCACATTATTAGAAGAGTTTCAAGCTGCTCATCATTCAGTACAAGACCCTGAGCCTGCCCTGTTTACTGGCTTTTCCTCATCAAACTAACTACAAAGGTGGCCTCATAACTACATTCAACACTACTGAATTTGAACCTCAAGTACACTTCAAATACACAGAGTATATATTGACATATACACCTCCAGACTCACAGGACTGCAGTAACGGAGGCACAAATATTTTTCACTGTAACTCATCAGTAGTATAAGACATCTCTAGTCACCAAGACAAACCCTTTTAACCACCTCTTTTAACCATTGCAAATCATAACTTGCAGATCTGGTTAAAGAAATCCTATGCACCTCCACATCCCTGCTTTATCATCAACACTAACGTTGCAATAAAAAAAAATAGAAGATATGCTTGAAGTTGCAGAGAAGGAACAACAAAAGAACAAACTTCAGGAAGCAGAGTCTTGGGCTTTCTAATTACTCTATTAGATGCCATTTCAGGCATTTGCAGCACCTCAAAAACAGCCAGTTTAACTTTCACTTCTTTCCTGGCACGCTCACCCTGTTCTCCCATTCATAGATTTTTTTGCACACCTTTTTAGTAATTCACAGCAGCAGCAGGCACTGCAAGATCTGTTTGATCCCTTCCTCCTTCCCTAGCTGGAACTCAGTACACTTCTAAATATGCTTTAATTTCTTAATTTCAAGAAAGTTTAACTATGTATCAATCTGAAAAAAAATCTGTCTACAAGAACATTTGATATGGTAACAACTTGGCATAGCCTTTAAGGAGCTTGCTGGTCCTATTCTTTATTCTCTCCTCTCTCCCAAATAAAAGACTGGTCATTCTAACATCAAAGACCAGACATTCTGCAGCTGGTTTTAAGAGCACAAAACTAGAGAGAGCCAGGCTACGGAGTACAATTCATAATAAAATATTTTTAATTGATTTTTTTGCCACTTAAACAAATAGTGCTTCTTCCTGTGGTACAAGTCTTTTGGTGGGACCAGCATTTAGAGTGGCTGAGGTTTTATGACGTACACACCAGAGGTGCAAATAATTCCACAGTGTCAGTTGTCTGACCCAGTTACCTTCCAGTTCATGATCAGATTCACCTGCTACATGACATATATGTCCCCTATGGTGGGGAGGCCAGTGGACAAGGCCTCCAGTCAGACTGAGACAAACCTGTAGAATTTACTCTGTGTTTAAGGAGTCAAGAAAAGGCTACCAGAAAAAGTAATCTGGTGCATGACTCAAAGCCTGCCTGTCTCTACAAGGTGCTCCTATGACAATGAAGAGCAGTTGCAGTGAAACAAACTACTCCAGCAGAACAGATCCAGCCTACAGGTCCTGCATCTACCCAGAAGCCAGAACTGCCCCAGAAGCAGCATTGCAAAGAGCAGGCACAGCCTGCAAGAGTAAGAAAAAAAAAAAATCACAACCTCGGTTGAGCATGTCCGAAGCACAAGTGAAATCCTAAGCACGTTTCAAGAATAAAATATATTCATCTGATATATTTCAATTATTCTGCTAATTAGGACTTTGAAAGTATAACTTTTCCCCTTTTATTACATAGCAAACCTTGTTAGATTTGAAAATCAACCACTTCAAATATTTCTAATACAGAGTTACAAAAAAAAAAAAAAGCAGACATTGTGACACAGGTATTACCCTTAAGGGCAGGGAATTCAAGAGACGTGAAAGGATTAGGATTAAATTTGTATCTCATCTTTTCCTTCTTCCCTTTATAATGCATTCCCGATTTTGAAGTTACTTCTGCTTGGATCAACCTGCTGCATTTGCTCAAAAAAATGCACTCTGCAAAATTAGAGTTCAAAATCAGCCCATGCCCATCTCTGCCTTTTTAGAGGGATTTTGCCTCCTCCACACTTTATGAAATCAAAATACAACTGATCTGCTTTTTTTTTTAATATTTATTTTAGCTGCAAATATATAGAGAACAAATTTTAGGCTTACTAATCTTAAACCATTCCTGTAATAAAGGCATCTTACCTGTACAGGTGCTATCACTGCACAAGGGCCACCTTCAAATTGTTCTAATGCAGTTGATTCAGAGTCGCTAAAGACAAATCCTGTCAAATGAAAAAGGATTTTATTGAGTGAAATATGTAAACAAGCACATGTTTACATAAGCTCCTTCCCTAAAGAAATGACACCTGATTTATTCACCTTTAAGAACCAGATTTTTGTTTCCTCGATAATACAACCGCATACGGTTAAAGTATCTGAAGAAAAAAAGTCATTACTGATGACAGAAATTAATTATTCATATCTGCAATTAAATCATGACCACAAAGGTCCAAAAGATAAGGTTTAAAACAAAAGACTTTCTACTTAAGCCACGTTTTTAATTTTATGATAGTTTACTTCTTATCAATAAATTAAAATTTGTGTTATTATTTTGTGTCACATATGCAAAAAAATTACATCTTTCAACTTCACTTAATATGTATAATACATCTGTATTCCCGATGAAGGGCACAGTATGCCTCCCACTGATCTAATTTTTGACCTATCAGTGCATCCTATGAAGACTGAAATATGCTGAGCAAGTTAAATATTCACTTGTCACCACTGAATCAAGCCTCTTAATGGTGTTCTTTCATAGAGGATACATTATACTGAGATGCGACATCACCTATTTTCCCACTCCATCTTTAATGTATTTGTATTTCAGAATTATCTTACAGTCTTATAATAAAGCAAATACTGGAGCAATTACTGCAAAATTATTCCATTACCACCTTGCTCTTAAACTTGTCTTTAAGATAAGGTGATATATAGCTTTCATTTCTCATGGATAAATGCACGTACATAGACAATTACCTTAATGAAGCTCACACATGGCAACTTACAGTCTGTGATATTTTGCGTTACTCTTTTAAGTAATGATAAGACTGTGCCGAAGTGATTCTAGTTCACTGTAATCTAGAAACCACGCAGCTGTAGTCAGCAACTAATCAGCAAACACAAGCAAGTGGGGGCAGGCAGAAAGGGGATACACATGCATCTTTTCACAGACTGACAGTGTCAGTCTCAGCAGAAAGAATATTCAATGCTACTTTCCCACAATTTCTCCTTTTGCCAGTTCTGTATGATTACATGCTGCCACACCAAAAGCATCCCTACGCTGTGGATGTGAATTTGAACTGGGGAATGCACCCCACACACACTACTGCATGGCAGGTACATCATCCCAAGCAGCAAGATATAGGACTACTGCATGTTTTATAGGCTGTATTTCATCATAGAATGGTAGCTGTTCCACAGCAATGTGAATTTTTTGTTTTAAAAAGGATCAGTGTAGCCTTGGGGTTTCCCCTGTATCTGACAGAAGGCTCCAGGTTTATTTTTAACCACAAGTGCAAATGTGCATTACAAAGACATATTTTATATTCAAAACCTAGGTGCATGTCAAGCCTACATACTTAGATGTGACATCCATCACCTGATGTACCAATGAAGCTCCATCAATTCATACTTTAACCGAAGTTTGCGGTAATGTCATTTCACTTCCCTGTTAACATGTCCTAATAAGAAACATCATCGGGCCTTTAGACTTTCTGAATTAGTTTGTGCAGGCTTATAATACTAAAAGGTTAAGTTTTCCTCTACTTTGAAGCATTACTGCATGCGATCTGAGCACACTGCAACAAGAGAGCTCTTTTAGTTGTTTTAATAATTTGGTCACTGCAGAAAAACAACATACTTGGGTGTGGTATCATTAAACCACACTTTAGAAATCTTGAATTTGCTTCACATCCTTCAGGCTTCTTATAGAAGGCATGAACTGCCTCAGCTTAACCCTGCCTTGTTTTTCAAAACTGTGTCCTAAAAACAAAGAACATTGAGTGTGATCCACCAAAACGAATACAAATTTGAGATAGACAATGCAAAGTTGATATTACACAGAATCCGACAGAATACAACCACAGGCAAAACACATACATAATACCCGAGGAAACACTTATTACCTAAATGTTGCTTAATGCTTAAAAAATATTAAGGTTTTAAGAGCTGCTAAGCAAAAAAATGGGCTTCAGGCAGTATGGTGTTGCTCTGCTTTTTAAAAGTTCTACAGAATTGGAAGTCAGTTAAGGTAAAATCTCAGAAATCAGCATTCTGAAGTCCAGCTGGGTTCAAGTCTACCTCAGCCAGCAACCACACCTACTTACCTTTTTAACCCTCCACAAGTCACATTTTGGGCAACCTCTGTAAACACTCATCAACCCCACACTCTTCCTTATGATCTGAAAGAAAGGCCTTGCCACTCCTTAAGCTACAAACTAGAGAAGAGCATCTCTGATCCAGACTAACTTCTACTTACTATCACTCTTAACTATTCATATCTATCATACAGCTCTTTTCACTCAAGATAAAATTTCAAGAAGAGATGTAATGCAGCCATAATAATATTTTTAAAATTAATCTGTCTGCCTTTTATCCATGAGTATAATTATCATCATTTACCTGCAAGAAACATAAAATCATATCATTACCATACATCTTCCATGTCATTTATAACCCTATTAAATGCTCCATTGACACAATTTTTTCAACATCACTACTGCTCTGCTGCTTTAACCTTTTGGGGCAGGGTGGCAGAGAGGACTGGATCTAGATTCCTGTTGGTAGTCAGTGTTTTGCCTAATACTTTGAGTAATGACATTTGGAAATCTGTCTTTATATGCCTTGTCCACTATAATCACACAACACAAAGTTTTATTCTCCTTATTTCCCTATTTGGCATTTGTCCAGGTCCACGTTTCTTTCTCACACCTCATTCTTAGCTCTTCTATGTAGATTGCCAAAATTAATGTATGACTTAGTTACCTACTCTCGTCCTTCACCTAATATGCCACATCACAGTAAAACGCACTACAAACCCCATTCATTCTTCTATTATGACTACTCTGCTACTTTCTTACATCTTTTTATTACTATTTATTTCTAAAAAATACTTTTCCCCACACCTTAGACATAACACTGTCATTTCACAAAGGATGCTGTGTCTCTTCAGTATTTTCATTCTCTACAAGAACCAGTTCTAACTGAATGAAAGAGACAAGGGAATTAGAAAAGAGCATGCAACACTAACCACATTAGAAGAACCCTTGCTGATCAAATCTAGCAACAAAGATGCTGTGCTATTCACTTTTTGTCCAAGAAGCATAGAATATGCTGAGTTGGAAGGGATTCATAAGGATTGCCAAGTCCAACTCCTGTCCCTGCACAACACACTCCAAGTATCACACCATGTGCCTGAGGGTGTTGTACAAATGCTCCTTGAACTGTCAGGCATGGTGCTGCGACCACTTCCCCGGGGAGCCTGTTCCAGTGCTCAACCACCCTCTGGTTTTTCAAACCTTTCCTGATACCCAACCTAAACCTCCCCTGACTCAGCTCCATGCCATTTCTTCGAGTCCTCAAGTGCCATGTTCCCGGTCACAGGAGTGAAGGGATCAGTGCCTGCCCCTCCACCTTCCATCGTGAGGATGTTGAAGACCACAATGAGATCTCCCCTCAGTCTCCTCTTCTCCAGGCTGAACAAACCAAGTGACCTCAGCCACCTCTCACCACGGAAGTGTATTTCTTCTTCTCTTTTGGCATACAAGAACTGCTTGACAGAACACTAGAATAAACCATTATTATCCAAGTATGAGGTTTACAACACATCTTAATGTTTCATCCTTTCTCTAGAGCTGGGAATAGAACGATACCCATTTTGCTTGTGGCTTTGGGTTTTCCAAGTGTATCTTTACAGTAAAATGAAACTTCTGAAATTTTCTGTAGAGGAAAAAAAACAACAAACAAATCACTATTTACTACAGCAATACCACAACAAAACTCCACTGAATGGGTTGTGGATAAAGAGACAGAAAGTCCTGTAAGGTTATAGGAAAGTGTACCTCGTAGACTACTACTAAATTAGGCAACAGGACGCTGGAAGAGAATCCAGATAAAAAGGACCCTTTCATATTCTATGTTATCCATATACACACAAACTGTACCTCTCCCTATGCTTTTGCAGTTAAATGCTTGTTTGAAAGACCATTCCGTATCTTTCTTTCCAAAGACTGGTGAGAACACAGCTTATGTAATTCTGAAAGGATACTGTGCACAAATCTGCCCCAGACATTTACACTGGATAGATGTGATGCCTCAAGCCTTGGGGATGATCTGAAGAGCAGTTTTATGCAAGAAATCTGTCCCTTGGATAAATGGAGAAATTTACTCCTAATATAGGTATGTTTCTTTAGGGTTCAGTCCTCCTCCCAGCTCCTTCTCAAGTCATCCTATCTATGCCAAGAAACACCTGAGAGCAGACAGAAGCTTTGCACTACATTTCTGTGTCTGCTTTGAGGATTCTGGCAAATGGAAGCCACAATGTTCAAACTCCAATCATACAGAAAAAAATTCTGTAAAAAACCCCACACTAAAACCCTCACAACTGCAACAGCAACTTTGCAGCCACACCTTTGTTCAGTCAAGAATAAAACCAATACATTTAAAGTTGCCAATGCAGCAAACATAGGGAATGACAGTCACTAACTTCCAAAGTACATCCACATGAGCTGGGTCAGATCTGTTAAGTGCTCACAGATCAGCCTGTCTTCAGTCCTGACCAAACAAGTAGGATGGTCAACAAGCTTGTTGCATGATGAGGATTCCTGGAACGCTGCTGACTCTGCTGAGAAACTGACAGGTGTAAATCTTCCATTCTTCAACACCCTCCCTACTCTCTACTTTTCTTTCCAAATGAAAGTCATAGTTGTCAACTTCCAAAGGGTTTGAGAAAGGATCAGACAATGTTCAGCAAGTATCTGAGATAAATGCCAGTGTTGGCACTACAATCAACAGAAATAAAAACAAACACCAAAAAACCTAACACCAAACTAGTTGTTTGATGCTTTCTCACATTTAATGTGAAACGGGGTATATCTTTTAACCTTTGAAGTCTTTGTAATTAATAAAGCTTGATATTTTTGTTTGGGTTTTTTTTTTTCTTTTAAATCTTGATGAGTCAGTGTTGACAGGACTCCTTTGCAGCAAGTAAATGCTGCAGAACATTTCAACAAAATAGAAACTGAAAGTCAGGTGAAAGTATTGTGTGGCTACACAAGGTAAGTGACTGAAACTGACTGCTCTGTGAAACTAACTGCTTTGATTCTCAGCACAAGACCTCCAAACATACTAACTGAATGTCATGAGGTTTTCCTACACAAAACTGATTATACTAAGGAGGATGTAGAGAAGGGGACAGATACTCTAGACAGTATAGTCACAGGACTTTCCCTAAAGACAAATCAGAAATAGCAGCTCCTTCACAGAAGCCACCAAGAACACCAGAGACTTTTTCCATTAATCCTTCACTCTGTCAGAAGTGTGGGGCAGTGTAACACACATTTCAGTAAATTTTGAAACTGCTAAAATTTCACATACAAATTATCTTTAAAAGTTCAATTGTGCCAATCCAACATTACCAGTCAGAGAAATAATTAAGCTTTTAACACCAATTCTTCTTTTTTGACTTTGCACAAACCTTGTACTGAAACAGCAATATTATCAAAACCTAAAGAGAGATTTCAAAAACTAATTATATTTCAACAATCAATTTGGTAGGAAAAGCATGCCTGCTTAAATTCAAGAGCTTAGAAGGAATTTGGCATTTTTTCCCTAAATATTTCTCACTGAATTATCTGAACACAGATAAACCTAGGCAAAAAGATGAGTCTGGTAATGCACTGTGTCCAGTAACAGGGAGTAGCTATGCAACTCCTGAATCTACTGAAACTCTGTAAATAACAACCTCGTTTAAAAAAAGAAAAAAAGCAAGGAATAGACAACACTAAGACATTAAGAACTTCTGTTTCAATCAACATTACCCTAAGACCTGAACACATTTTTTTTTTAAATCTATAAATTCCACTATCACTTGTGAATTTTCTCTAGGAATTAGTGGTTTCATCATGAACATCATAATCCTTACCAGAATTCTTCAAAGCCCACAGTAAAATATAGAATTCCCTTCTTTCATCCACGAGAGGTACACAGAGTGATTCCTTGCATATCATTTCATATGTAAGCCTTGCAATTGCACTTTTAAAAACCACCAGCAAGTCTCTATCAAGCAACTATGCATAGGCTGCATAATTTAAATACAGGAAAAACACCTTACAAATACTGCTGGTTCCAGCGTTATTGCCGCTTTATCTTTTGACATATCCTAATACTGGCATGCACCTGCTTCCATGACCAAAATAAATCTGTGGGTCTCTGCCCCAAGCCTGTCCCTACTTTTGCTAAGTCTATTTGTGACTCACACATGCTTCATAAAAAAACCCCAAACCAAAGCAGAACTTATGCCCGTTTCCACAAGCTACGTAAAATCACGGCAGGAGACACTGTTGAAATATATAAGAAATGCATATCCTTTTTTACTCAATTTTAAGTTCCTGTGGAGATTCGTAGCTAAAGAAGACTGTGCTGCAAAAACCCAAAATAATTATTTAGCAAGGGAAGCTGCCGCATCATCTTCCCGCGTGGGCCAACGCCGAGGTGCCGGTGACACAGAAAGCCGCACAGCGCCCAGGGCAGGCGCCCCTCAGGCACAGGGACCCACAGCGCAGGGGGCGGCGAGGGGAGCTGCGAGTGTGTCCCGGCGGGCGGGCCGGGGCGGCGGGCCGGCAGCGGGGCGGGAAGGGCCGGGCGGGACGCGGGGCCGGGGCACGGCGCACGCAGGTACCTTGCGCCCAGCGGCAGAAGATGGTGTCGGCCAGCCCGCGGGGCCCGGCCTTCTTGCCCCACACCAGGTGGACGAGCTCCTGGCCCGCCTCGGACATGGCGGGGCGGCGGCGGCCCCGGGGCCGGGCGGGCGCAGCGGCTCCGGCGGCTCCTGCGCAGGGGCGGGAGCGGCAGCGCCGCGCGAGCGGGGCGGGGCCGGGCCGGGCCGGGCCGGGCGGGGCGGCTCTTCCGCTTCCCCAGCAGGCCCTGGTGCTTCCGCGGGCGCTGGGGTGTGTGTGGTTTAGCGTTAGGCCTGGCGGATCCGGGACGGAGGTGTACTCCTAGGGAAAAGCCTTTCGACCTGAAAGTTCCCCAAATGAAACTGTTGTGTATCCACACTTGGAATTCTTCCTGTGGTGTGCAGCCGAAACTGAGCTGCGGTGTTGTGCCCACCCACTCGCAGAAAGAGAATCACAGAATCGGTAGGGCTGGAAAGGACGGCTGGAGATAGAATTGCAGAATCATAGAGTCACCGAGGTTGGAAGAGACCTTTAAGAGCATCAAGTCCGGCTAGCACTCAGCACTGGCACCGTAATCACTAAACCACATCACTCAGCGCCAGATTCAGGCACGTCTTAAACACTTCCAAGTATGGTGACTCCACCATCTCCCTGGGCAACCTGTTCTAGTGCCTGAACCGCGCTAACGGTGAAAAAGATTTTCCTAATAATCTAATTTGAATCTCCTCTGTGATGATCTCCAGATCATCTTGTCCAAGCCCCTGCCAAGGCAGTCACCTGGGGCAGGTGACACAGGAATATGTGTCCAGGTGGGTTTCGAATGTCTCCAGAGCGAGACTCCATGACCTCCCTGGGCAGCCTGTGCCAGTGCTCTGCCACTCTCTCTGTAAAGGAGTTCTTCCTTATGTTGAGGGGGAACTTGTGTTTTGGTTTATGGCCATTGCTCCTCGTCCTGTCACTGGGCATCACTGAAAAGAGCCTGGCACCATCCTCTTGGCACCCACCTTTGAGATATTTATATGCATTGATGAGATCCTCTCTCAGTCTTCACCATACTGAACAGGCCCAGTTCCCACAGTCTCTCCTYGTAAGAGAGATGCTTCAGTCCCTTAATCATTTCTGTGGCCTTCCACTGGACCGTCTCCAGTAGTTCCTTGTCTTTCATCATACGCTTAGTGCTTTTATTAAGACTGAGCATGTATTGAGGCTATTACATGTGCAACCATTCTGAATTAAATATGAAAATAGACAATATCAAGCTTTTTTATGAGCTTTCTGAAATGTCATACCACCAGTTGATCAGAAGATGGGGTGGTTGTACTTCTCATTTTTAAATATTTTCAAGTATATGCACAGTTAAGCATTTTCTGAATGATTGCTGACAAGTCATCAATTTCCTTCAATATTGATTAACAGAATGGATTCTGGATTTGCATAAGTAATGCAATTATAATGGACACTTTTTGATTGTTAGCATAAAGAAAGAACCTGAAACAATGAGAAGAAATTTAATTAGAATTAAAGGCATCATAACAACAAAATCAAGTTCTGTACATACTATAAAAAGGCCGTCATGTTGCCGATTTTGATGTCTTTTGAAGCAATAGTGCAGTAAAAAGCAAATTTTATTGTAGTACTTTGTGTTTAATACAAGGTATGCCAGACTTGAAATTGTAAACATACTATGAGCAGGAGGAAAATACCAAAGTACGTTTATTTTAAAGTGTATTGTTGTATATACATTTGAAGTATTTCAGAGAAGTATTTATCAAAATGGTGCAATGGTCCAAGTCTAAGTCAGCTAACTCAACAAAGTTCAGACTATGTCCGTTGATAAGAAGGGTCGGCCTCTTCTCCCACGCAAGCAGCGACAGGATGAGAGGACATAGTCTCAAGCTACACCAGGGTAGGTTCAGGCTGGGCATCAGGAAGAATTTCTTTATGGAGAGGGTTGTCAAGCATTGGAATGGACTGCCCAGGGAGGTGGTGGAGTCACCATCCCTAGAGGTGTTAAAGAAATGACTGGAAGTGTCACTCAGTGCCATGGTCTAGCTAACAAGGTGGTGCTCAGTCAAAGGTTGGACTTAATGATCTTGGAGGTCTTTTCCAACTAAAGGATTATATGACTCTATGGTGATTGTGGAAAGCAAGTTAATTAGAATGAGAGTGCCCTTTGATTTCATAGATGCAAACGGGTATTCACAGTGAAACAGATGTAAGGAAAAGCTCAGTCACAACCTCAAGAGCTGTGAGCCAGAAGAGGTCTTGCAGTTTAATGTGCTCTAAATGAAAGTGCAATGGCTTTACTTTCTTATCATAGAGTGGAAGAACGGTTATCAGATTTAAATCTATGATTACAGACCTGCAGGTGAGCTAGCAGGTGATACTCCTGTAAAGTCACAATATAAAATTAAATCTATATTTCTAACCTGAGTTAGAATAACAAATAGCCACATTTTGGTGCAGTAGCAGTATTTTTGAGTAGCAGTGACAGGTTAATGCCTTGTGTTGTGTAAAAATGCTCTCACCAGCAACTGACGTATAACTGATATTGCTAATTTGCTCCATATAATTTGAAATGAGAAAACACATCTTCAGAGTTACTCACAATACTGGCAAAAGCAAAGACAGTAATGAGAGACACAAGATGTAAAGGGATTTGACCCATGTTGATTTGGTTGGCATGCAACACATGGAATTCAATATAGACAAATAAAAATTACTGAATCTAGGAACAAGGGAGCAATGTTGGGGATATGTGCCAACTGGAACAATCTGCCGTGTGCTGGTTAGGAAAAGCATTGGGAAATTATTTTGGAAATACCATAAAATACCACTGAAATCATTAGCCTCACTAATACAAATGGTAAAAGGCAAACTGTATATCAGTTGTAGCTAAGAACACTGAATCCAAGCAAATGAGACTCTGGATGCCATAGGTTAGGATTTTTGATCTCTCACTGGTCATCTTGTTAGTGTTGGGCATTCATAATCTAGTCATATGTTGCATTTACATACCAAAGATTTGGACAGGAAGATTTTGTGTGAATTTATGTAGGTGGTTGAGTTGTAGTTAGTGAGGAGGAAACTGAAAAGGATGATTAAGAAGAGCTACAAGTTCAGTTGTGTCTAATACCAGGTTGATATCTACACTGTATTTCAGAAATAAATGTAAGTGGGTGGGAGTCAAAACTCTGAACAGAGTGCAAATCTACATACTAATACATGAAAATAGTATTCTCTAAAATTATGAAACTGATTTTAAACCCTTTTTCTGGGAACTCTGGAATGTAAAAACTTTATTATAAAGTCTGGGCTTCATGGAAGATAAATAAACAGCAGATTTATCTGTATATTGGGTCTTTAAGTCCTTAAAGTATTTGGAGGTATGCAGACCAAGAAATATTGAAAATTACTGCTCTACAGGATTGTTTGGTTATATCCTGAGTAGTATGCATAGATTTTAAACTACTTTTTCAGATAGTTTCTATTAAATGCAAGTTTTTGCCTTTTTTTTTTTTAATGTTGGACTGCCATCATGTGGTTAGATGATCTAAGGTGCATTTTTATTTTGTTTCCTCTTAGACATTATGCACTATTCACTTCCCCCCCCGCCCTGAAGTGAAATTCTGTTAATTCTCTCTGCAGGCTGGTTTGACGGGTTTGGGATTCTAGGAAAATGTAGCACCTACTTTTCTTTGCCTTCTAATCTCTAATCCAAACTCACTCAGATTAGCTTGATTCTGTTGGTTACAGTATGTTACATTTTAGAACAGTTCTCCACTAGACAGAAGGAGTAGGTAAAGAACATAAGCATATACTCTATATGTGTGCAGTCCCTTTTGGCTTACTTAATGTATTTTTAAAGTATTAAATCTATTCATTAAATGATTTGGATTAATTGAGAATTTATGGGTTTACTGCTATGAACTGTTGACAGACAGCAGTACAAGTTACAGACATTGTACATTTTTTCCAGACAAATCTCAGTAAAGTTCATCTACACTGAGAAGCTTTGCCTTACTTATTTTTAAAATGCTGGCTTGGGTTGTAGGAAAAACAAATATATTAATTAATGCCAGGCTACTTAGTCTGTACAGCTCCAAAGGAAATCACAGTGGTGTTGCATCACTAAATTGCTCTTAGGAGGTAGAAACGAGTATTGAAATGAAAGTTGTCTACAGCTCCCTTTTCTGTTTACTCAAATAATTTAATTACCTCACCCTATCTCTCTGCCCCCTCACCCCAACAAAACAAAAATCAATCTATCAATCAGGTCTGTATAGAAAAAATGTTATTTAGAAGTTGAAACATTGTGGGCTTGAAAAGGCTGTTGAACCAAATCACAAAAGTGTTTAGTTGTCTACCTGTTGTTTGGATGAATACTTCCTGCTGATGTGAATGTATCTGGACTTTGTTCATAGTGCAACATGAAGTGCTATATACCTATTTGCTCTCAGGGTGATCTCAGAGAAGAAATTTTAATATATAATTTTAATTCCATTGTGTGCACATTTGTGTCTGTGGAATAATGAATGTCACCAGCTTACAAAATGCTGATTACTCTGTCCTTTGCGGCAGAGGTAAGCTCTGGACTGCAGCTGACATCGATTCTTCCAACCAGTGCTTGGTGAGGAGGTAAAGATAAATGTAGCAGAAGTGATGGCAAAGTGGTCATGGGGAGAGATGCTGATCCCTGTTTTTTACTTAGGTCAGACAGTGGGACACTATATGGAAAAGATAAGAACATGGTGTCATGCTCGTCTGCCCAGTGTCCCCATCCTGAATTGGTGTAGCCCAACAGAGGTTTTTGTCTGGCAAAGGAAAAGGCCCTCAGATTCAGAGCAGAGTAAGGTGCTTTCTGCCAGCAGAAACATAGGGAGGAAAACTGAAGGCACAAAAATTAAATTTTTCAGGTGTCAAGGGACATACTAAGGCCCGACACTTGCATGGTCCCTTTTGTGTCTTCTTAGGCCTCCTTATTTTCAGAAGAGGGTAAAACTTATATTTTGGCCCATGTATCAGGACCAGATTCTCTGAGAAGGTAGAGTTCAAGTCTAAGAAACAGAAAGCTCTCATGTCTCTTATTTTCTCTTTTGAAATGATGAATTAGTGCTAGATTTGAAAAAGTTCTTAGTTTACTGGTTCCTACTGAAATTATAGAAGAGAGAAAAAGGGCAATTTCATGGTAGGTATTTACCCTCAGAATCTGTTGATGAGACTAAACAAGCCAGTGATTGTCTTCTGCATATGAATGTTTGGGATTGACATCCTTGTGGAATGAGAAGGAATTTCTGGAGTATCACAACTTTCTTTGATAGCCCATATAGAAAGTTAAAAAAGAGTTATTTCTTGTGTATATACCATAAGTATATAGTGTCTTAATGCTATAGACTATAGATTGGTTTTAGGTAAGCTGTTTAAAACTGCTGGAGCTGAAACTCCATCATTTGCAGAAACACCAATGAGTGAATACCCCTATATTCATAGTACAAGCTACATCAGAACTTAACCATTCTACTCACTGTTGCATGCCATTTAGGATTCATAAGTGTATGGAAAAAGAAAATGGACTACTTTAGAAACAGTCATTTATGCATTTTTTTGCAAGTTACCATGGCATTTTCATGTTGTTTAAAGACGAGTAATCTTTTCCCTTCCAAAGCATACTGAGGTTTTCTATTATTTTCAGATTAAATGATCTTACAGAGACAGGTAAGTTTAAACATCCATTATGCTTGCATGGTCACTCAGTGCGTAGCTCACAGTAAATGCTTTGGATTGTGGACTTCAATTTTTTGGGAGAAAAAGGAAAAAATGGCATTGTAATTGGCAAGAAAAGAAGTCTGTAATTATTAAGACTATTAGGAGTATAATTAAATTAAGAATGTCAAGTTCCAACACAGTGATACTAATACTGTGTCTCTGGCATTATTAGTTAGAAGTGGCTCAGAGAAGCTTAGTGCAACATGAATGGACTGATAACTTTCTGTGCAGTCAGTACCCTCTGGTTAACTGCAGAGTTTACCTAGCATTGACAATACACAGAAGAAAAGATAAAAAGACATGTAGAGTCATCAATTTTAGTAAAGCGAACTGCATTTCAAACAAAAAAGTTATTTGATACAAGGGACTGAATTTTTTATTTCAATAAAGCTGAATTGAAATACATTAATTGCATTGAAATGTTAAAAGAATTAAATATGCATAATATAATCAAAATCAAACAGGAAAGTTCCAGTCTTCTAAAAGGACTGGTTTCCTGCAGAAAATGCCATCAAAGTATTTAGACTAGCTTTACTTTTTGTCTTGGAGAGATTGAGAAAAGGTTTTACTGGGGAAGTTTTGTTTCCAAGCAGGTTATGTGTTGGAAGAAAGCAGAAAGAAGAGGTGGTTCAGATTGGTGATAGGAGAAAACAAAGATACTCAGAAAGTGGTCTGCACTATAGGGACAGGAGCCTCTATTTCTAAATGTGGCAATTAACACCATTTATCCATTTAAGTGTCTTGCTCTCTAAATTCTTTTTCTTACTTTTACAGGTTTTCTGTTTCAAACTGCTCCTTTCTAACAGCCTGACACACTGGTTCTCATCTCCCCTTCATCTACAATACTTATGTTCAATAATACTTGCCTTTTTTAAATTTGCCATCCTGAACCATCATTTTGTCTCCAAAGTATTAATCTAAATGTTACTACTTTTTTTATTCTTGCAATGATCTGTTTCTTCCTGTATTACATTGTGTCCTTCTGATCTGTGACGAAAATTCATTATTTCATCTCTTTTCACAGAGGTAGCTGAAAATCCCATCTACTTTCATATTGCTATTCTTTGTGAAAGATTCTGTGACACATTTGTGTCTGCAATGCAATCTTTAAAAGTATCACATACTTGTGACATTTTAGGAATACATAAGGAAGAATGCAAGGATCAAATTCAAAGGGAGCAGCCATGTTGGGAACAGTGATTTATTCAGAGGAGATGCTGGGCAGTACTGAGAAAAGCACCCATCAGATAAGAAACCTCAGGAAAAGGGAGGTCATAAGTAACCTTGTAATTGAGTTGAGATGGTATTTTCTTTCGTCAAAGGATGAATTCCTACTTCCTCTTCATGGATTGTTATCATCACACCAAAATAAATCATAAGATTTTATACATCATTATTATTATATATAACTGATTTGTATAGACTGTGTATGTGTGCATCATGCACTCAAGCTTGACCTTTGGAAGAATGCAACCAGTGGTTGCTTCAGACCACTGAAATTAACTGGTTTACCATATTTGAATGAAAATTCTTTGCCCAATAGAGGGTGTTGTAGTTCTTAGAATAGCTGGAATACTGCTACTTAGTTTGACTACATTCAGTGAAAAAAAGATCGTTGGCACATTCCTGTGGTTAAGAAATTAAGGGTCAGGGAGTTTTGCTGATTTATAGCAGCTGAACATCTGCTTTGGAATACACAAAGTGAAGGATTCAAATTTATGGTTCCCCACAACAACCATGACTTGTCTCCGTTTTACATACTGTTGGCATTATTACTTTTATTCTTGAACATATAAACCAGTTTAGGCTTTGGTTTGGTTTTTTTTCTTTTAAATTTCTCTCCAAACAAAATTATGCTGATATTTTTCTTTTCTTCCCATTCTCTTACTTGTTTAAAACCAGAAGAATAAACACTAGTAAAATCTAATAACCTCTCTCCTGTCATTTTAAGTAGCAGTCGATAGACATCAAAGCTTCAAGAGATGATTCTGTTCTAGAACTGTCTAGATTAATTAGCAACATACCCTCAATACCACATTCCTCTTTCAGTTAAAGACTGTGTAGAGGAATAGGAGCATTTCCTCAACACTACATTCTTTTGTTAGTTAAAAGCAAATATTCCTGAAATAAAATACTTGGAATGATTCATAGTCCTTATGGACCATAACTGCAAGTATTAGAAAGGTGGGGGTTTTTTTTTTAAATTTTACCATTAGATGGAAATAAACAGGTTTCCTTGTTTGGTACAAATGAGTTTTCTTTGGGTTTTGTGAAACTATCAATTCCAAAAAGTCCTGAGCCTATTAAAAGGTGTTTTTTCTCTTCTTGCTTCCCTCCTGCGTCTTTGAAATACACTAAGTAGCTTTAGGTATTATATATTCTTAGAAAAAAATATATGAACACCTGAAAATTAAGGCTAAAAAGAAAACTGCTCATTCAGCACAACACTGGGACTGCTGCTAACACTGCTTTAAGAAAAAATAATCAGCAGATAAATCTAAAATATTATGGCAACTCTCATTTTAAGATGGCTGGCTGTGGGAAACAGGAGACAGTTTGATATTCAAGCATCTTGTCACTAGATGACTTGAGTCACTAGAAATTGTTGAAAGTTTAAATGCTTATTATTAAATTGTATGAAACGAGTAGTGGTAGAGCCTGTTCTGCAATTTGACGTATGGTATATCCTTGCATAGTGTTTTACAGAACTTAGCATTACATGAAGTGTGTATGGATGGGTTTCAATATCCATTTCTCTCTCCTATTGTCTCACTATTTTTTTTGTTTTAGAAGTCGTCATAAGCAGTCAGCATTGGTATATTTTCAGCAGCATCACCTATGTACAGTGAAATCCTAGTGTAGCTTTCTTCTCTTTCTGTGGTATCTTCATTCTGTAGCAGTGCAACTGAAAGCAAAACTCAGGAGCTCATCGGGAAATGTGAGTGTAAGTGCTATGATGACTCATGACGACAGAGAAACGTTTTTGGCTTGGAACCTTTTTCATATGACATTGAAAAGAAAAATCAATGTGCAGCTTAGCATGGCAACGTTTTCAACCAGCTTTGTGTATTTTAGTGAAGAAATCTGTGCATTTCGGGCAATAAGTGATAAGGATGTATACCCTAAATTTTGCACTTCTGAGCTTCCAGTGTTGTTGCACATGCATGAGAAATTGCTACAACTGACAGAGAAAATGAAAATCCTGATTCCTTTTTTTGAACTTCAGAGGACATAATGTTTACAATGAGCAGAAGCCTTGGGGACAGAGAAGTTCCCTAACAAAATTTCAGAACAAAATGCAAGGCCAGCAGGCAACTGGTTGTGGCTTCCCAGATTTCTGGACTTTATTTTTATTTTTATTTTCTAGTTTGCACCAGTTGGAAACAGGTGCCGTGGAACTGCTTCCTGTGTACTCTGGCTGCTTCTCATCTGTGATAAGCTTTCTTTAGGTTACCTAAATATCCTCTCTGCCATGTGGTCTGGGAGGGTCATCTGCCTTCTATTTTGTGATGAGATGACTAGCTATGCCAATAAGAGCAGTGGATGTTGTATTGCAAGGCCTTTAACAGTCTACATAGTGCTCCTACAGCCAAACTGGTGAGCTGGATAAATAGACAGTATGGTGGGTGGAAATTATCTCAACCAATGAGCTCTAAGGTAGTGATCACTGATACAAAGCTCACCTGTCAGCCAGGTATGAGTTGCTTGCCTCATGGTTTACAACCATGCTTGTTCCCAGTAACAGCTTGGATGACTGGATCAAGTGCATCCTTTGCTCGTTTGCAGATATATGTATTGGGAAGGATGTTCAGTACACTGGAGTGCGGGGCTGCTGTTTAAAAGAACTTCGTCAGGCTCCAGAAATGGGCTGTCAGGAACCTCATGAAAATTGCCAAAGGCAAATACAAAGTCCTACATCCAGGATGGAATGAGCTCATACAATAGCACAGGGCAGCACTGGCTGGCTGATAAACAGCTTTGTAGGAAAGGACCCGAGGCCCTTGTGGGCAGCCAGTTGCGCTCATTCACCAGGGTGCCCTTTTGGCAAATTAGGGCAGCTGCATCGTGGGCTGTGCTAGGAGGAGGGTAGCCAGCAGCTGAAGAAAAATGGTGATTCTTTCCCTCTATCTGGCACTTTTAGGACTACATTTGTAGTGCTGTGTCCAGTTTCGGGCTCCCCAACAGAGAAAAGACATTGACATAGTGGAGCAAGTGCATCAGAGATCCATTTTGATGTTTAGGGGCTGTAGCACATGATGTACAAGGAGAGATGTGTTTGTCCCATCCTAAGAAGAGAATGCTAATGCTCTATATGACTACCTCACAGTAGAGTCTTGAGAAGACAGAGCTAGACTCTTCTTAGAGCAGCACAGTGGAAGGACAAGAGCCTGTGAAGTTAGAATATTGGAAACCCATAGCAGTGCAAGGGGAAAACCTGTGCCCTGAGAGTGGTCAAATGCTGCAACAAATTGCCTGTATAGGTTGTGAAATCTCCATCCAAGGAGACACTCGACTCTTGACTAGCCACTGCCTTCAGCATATGGATCTGAATGGACTTACGCTGAGTAGGGTGTTGGTGTGTTTTCCAGTGGTTCCTTCCAATTGACCTGGTTCTGTCTGAGGGATTCATTACATGCTAATCAGTGAATGCATATGAACTGATGCCAGTAAGAGAGATTTCTCTCTCTTCATTTATATTTTTGAAGTGGCAGGTACAGGTCAATGGAGTTTTGCTTTGCAGGGAACAATATGAAAATGAAACAACTAAAATGAAAGAAGAAATTAGTTGTGAATTTTCATTTGTATAGTATGTTACTTGAGTCTTAGAAGTGCATGAACAGAATTATATGTATTTCACTTTCTCTATGTCTTCTTGATATTTCACTTGATAACTTCTCTCATAAGAACTTAGTAATTGCATTCACTTTCATGTTGCAGATAATCATGTCATGTAACTGTTTGCCTACACCAATGGTCATCCATCTGAAACCTCCTGGTCTAACTGTTTTTTCTTTCTGTAATTTCTGATTCCCAGGCTAGCTGTAATGATGATGATGATGATAATGATGATGATGATGATGATGATGATGATGATGAAGAAGATGATGATGTGTATTCCTATTGCTGAGAGAAGTTTACCAGTGTTTTTGAAGTCTCGTCTTCATTGGAGAGGTGAAGTAATTTTATTGAAGCAACTACATACAGAGATAGTATATGTTGTATATCAAGTGCTTTGATTAACAGCTTATCAGTTTCCTACTTGAGCTGAAGTATCTTGGTGCTTTTCCACTCCATTACTAGCTAGAAAATTAACAGGCTTTGAGATTTCCTCCACTGACAGTCCAGTATTTGAAAGCTTAAAAGTGAAATGTTTGTATGCAAGGTAGTAATTAGTTGTGGGATCATCTTTGTTCTTTCAGACTAATGCTCCAGAGAGGAAAAGCACCAAGAAAAAACTGGTGTGCAGTGTATACTCAGATCTAAAGTCTGATTTCAGATAGCTTGACTGTTGCACGTTGATAATGGATCTGTTTCTAGCCTTTCTTCATTTCCTTTTTTGTAATGCTCCCCCCTCCCCCCCCAGTTACATATTTCTGTTATAAAATAATTTTATTCAGAAATAAATGGTAGTTATAGAGACATTATCCTTTCTCTATGGGATTAAATATACAGGCAGTTCTGGGTGAAGTTGTATAAATCATAACTTTACTCCATCAACTTCCACTTTTATACCCATAAGATGAGGCATTAAGAACAGTTTTTACCTTGTAAAATGAAGAAAAGGAAACAATAAGAATTTAATACACCCCATAAACAAAAGGAAAGAAAGGGAATAGAATTTAAGAAATAATGTGCTAACTCAAAACAATCCAGAGATTAATATTAAATATATACAGTATATATGTAAACTAATTCAGTATAATAAATAACATGGAAAGAACATTGTAAATCACAGGCCCTAGTTTAGTTTCCACACGTTGTTTTATGAAAGATCAACCAGGCCTTATAGGAAACCATAGAGCATTATTTTACAGTGCACTCCTTTGAACTTGGTGTGTGTATGTAAAGACTGTGAAATAATAATGTGCCAGATGTTTTCCATGTGTTTTACCAAGTGTTATAACAACCTTGCTGTTTGCCTGTAGATCCTGCTATATAGCAGGATCTTTAGGTCTCTCTGAGCTTCTTAATAGGAATGGTCTGCAGTATTTGATTTCTCTTCTTGACTCTATGTTTCGATATGTCAAAATTAATATTTTAGATTACCAAACAGAATGAGGGTTCAGTGCAAAAATTTGTTATTGACTTGTTGGAAATTAGGTCAGGTGTCTCTTGCAGTATGTTTTTGAAGCATTTTTAAAGTAAAACTAAAAATACATTTTAAAAGTATTTTCAATAAACACCTTACTAACACTTTTGCTAGTAAGGTTTTTGTAAGCATGAAAAATATATCATCCTCTTATATATAACTTTGATCATAATCTTATATATAACTGTACATGATGAAGAAATACAGTAACGCCAACTTATGTGGTCAGAATCTGAAATCCAAAGAGGTCCAAATTTGGATGGATTTTCAACAAATGATTTTGAAGGGCTGCCGTTTTTCTGTGCTTACCTGTGACTTGTCAACAAAGCTGTGTTATAGAGCATCATTTAAGAACCAAAGCAAAACATCTATCACAAGGGTAAGTTATTTAAAATTAGGTCCTATATATTCACTTTTTGTAGCAATCACACAAATACTGGTAGTAGTTCCCTAGATAGAAAACAGTCGCT
Source organism: Amblyornis subalaris (assembly GCA_018881555.1). NCBI lineage: Eukaryota > Metazoa > Chordata > Aves > Passeriformes > Ptilonorhynchidae > Amblyornis > Amblyornis subalaris. The sequence continues at coordinate 4,823,360 of JACAXG010000047.1, read as the reverse complement.
TTCCTTTTTCAGAATAAATTATATAAAAATCTTGATTAGGATGGTGTTGGAAATATTTTGTTGTTGATTGCCAAATGCATCATAAAAGTCATCTTAAAATACCTGTCTAAATTGCTGTTAGGATGAAACTTGGTACAAATGCTGATGGCCAGACCATCAACCTCGTGTCAGCTTAAGAGTCTGGCAGAGATTTGCCAGATGGTCTTCTAGCCGCTCACCTGGAACACTGAAAGCAATAGAAAGTCTACTTGGTCTTTTGAAATATAAATCCCATTCTCCATATCTCAGTATGGATTCCCAGTATTGATGCTGTCTTCATCTAGCGAGGTCTTGGATACAAACGCTGCTTCAGAATCATGAACAGCTGAAAAATGGGAGAGAGAGATCTGTTTCCTTTTGCTTCTAAAGCTAACTGAGACGCTTTACCAAAATAATTGATATATTCAGCTCCAACTAGCACATTCAAAAGCTTCTCTAAGACATATTGTTACGGTAAGCCTAAAAGGAAAAGCTTGAAGATCAGTGGTTAATAAATGCCTGTATCTGGTTTCAAGCTGGAGAAAACAAGAAGCTACACAACACTACCTTCCTTAGATATTTATATCGTTTATGTTTCTAATGCAAAAATGGATAAAGAATATAATGTTCACTGTAAAATACGAAGCTCATTAAACCTCATTTTGCTAAGTTCTTTACTAGGTGTGAGATAAGCAGTTATGTAACTGTGAAACAGAAAAATCTGTATTAAAATGTGAGTTGTTGCCAGAAGAACTGCTCCAGTGTGGGTCCCTTCCACAAGGTGCGGTCCTTCAGAAAAAGGCTGCTCAGCGTGGATCCCCCACAGGGTCACAAGTCTTGCCAGCAAACCTGCTCAAGTGTGGGCTCCTGCCTTCATAGGTCCTGTCAGGAGCCTGCTCCAGTGCAGGCTTCCCATGGGGTGACAGACTCCTTTGGGCATCCACCTGCTCTGGTGTGGGGTCCAACAAGGGTGGCAGGTGGATCTCTGCTCTGCCGAAGGGTTGAGCATGGGCTGCAGCTGCCTCACCATGGTCTGCACCACAGGCTGCAGGGGAATCTCTGCTCCAGCACCTGGAGCACCTCCTCCGCCACTCACTGACCTTGGTGTCTGCAGAGTTGTTTTTCTCACATATTTTCACTCGTCTCTTCTGGCTGCTGTTTTTTTGCAGCAGTTTTTTCCCCCTTTTAAGTCTGTTATCCCAGAGGTGTTACCGCTGTCACTGATGGGCTGGGCCCTGGCCAGCAGTGGGTCTTTCTTGTAGCTGACTGGCGTTGGCTTTGTCACACATGGGAGAAGCTTCTGGCAAGTTCTCACAGAAGCCACCTTTGTAGCCCCCCCTCCCCAATAAAACCTTGTCACACAAGCCCAATACAAAGAGTTATGTCAATGTATCCTGTAAATGTATTTAAATGTATTATTTGTTCTGGAGATCATGCTTTTTTTCTTTTTTTTTTCAACCTGTCTTATGTGATTTAGGGTTAATAAGGCATTCCTCACTCCACCCTGCAAAGAATCTGTGAAGCAGGGCCATTGAACATCTTAACAAGTGCCCTGGAGGCCCAGCACATCCTCCGCAGTGTCTGAAGTTTGCAGACTTGTTCCCTCTGCAGCAAACAGGCAGAAATCAAGCACCACAAATGTCGGGGGAAGCAGAAGTCTTTTCCAGTGACACTGAAGGGTCTCTGACATGCAATAAAATACTGCTGAGGAAAGCCAAAAGGTAAAGATCATCATCAGTGTGTATTTATATTGCTTTTTTAAAACTTCAGTTCCTAAAGAAGCAAAGCATATGTAATTATTCTTTTGGCCTATCTATACATCTTTCCTTCCAGCAGTCCCTGAAAAATTTTGAATCCTAAAAATAATTTCAGACAATATGGACAGGGTGGATATGAGATCTTAAAAGTAGTGAATTTTGAGAAGTTTTGTGAAAATTGGTATTTGGATAGCTAATATCTGTGTCATTGAGGAAAAGACAAAAAACTTACATGTGTAGGCACATGTGGAGCTGGTACAGGTGCTGAAACAGAAATCGGCTGGTCAGTCATCATATGTGTGATACCAGCCAGCTATTGCACCTTTTGCCCAGACAGAAAGCTGGCATAAAAGCAGGAGCTGTGGCAGGAACCTCTGTGAGGGATGTACTATGTAACCTTTTAGGAGAAAAGGGTTCGTTAATTCTGTTGTTCATGAAAAAATATTTAAGTTGTATAATTCTTATTATATTTCAAAGTAAAATGTTTATGATCACAGTTGAAAATATTGATAGAAACAGACTAATAAATTTATTCCTTCCTTTGTAATTAATTTAAACTAATATATTGTATTTATACGTGTATTTTTGTTTTAAGTAGCTTTTAAAAAATACAATGCTTACAATGGGATCCTGTCCTAGTCAGCTAAGCACTTTTAATAAAATAAAAAGACAGCTTATTTTTGTTGTTAGCAAGTCGCATGATATCTTCCTTAAGTAACTCATAGACTTTCTTAAAGGGACATTTTTGATCTGGAAAAATTAGATTTTTTTTTCTAATCACTGCAAACAGTGAAAGTTACTTCAAACGTGACTAAAATTCTCTCTCTGTTTTGTATAAGGATTATTTTAACAGAAACTTTTTAAATCGTTGTGTACATGATTTAGTTCTGTCACTGGCAGTACTATAAACCATGGTAATGGTATATTCTACATCTTTGGTAGATATACACTACAGATTTAGGGTCAGTGTGCAGAATGTATCTGTCTAGAATAAAGTTAAGATATGGAAAGTTAGTGCAATCTGTTTATAAATTTTCTTACTATTAAAAAAAAAAGGAAGAAAAAATCAAGATGTTCTGCTATTGCTATTCAAGTGATTAAGTAATTTACACTGCAGAGATCCATTTCCAAACTTAAGCCCTCAAACAAACCCATTGTTTTGCAACACTTGGAGAGTACGTACAGCTCCTGGCTTCGTTCTATTTTGATGAAATGTGTCATTGATAAAAGAGAGTTCAAGCTTCCCTAAACCAATTAAAATGTTCTTGCCTCAGGTGGTAAATAAAAGCACATGATAGAACTAAAGCAGACTGGGAGAGTGGTAATCAGTACAGTAGTTCAGTATTGAACAATATTGAACACTATAACAATAACACATAATAAATCATTTTGAAAGGTACATTGGATATATTTTTTTCAAGGACAAATAAAGTATACTCACAAGGATCAAAAGGACACCTTAGTTATTTTTATGCTCTATTTTAGAAATTATTGACAGTTTCTTTATAAAGTAGCTTTAACTTGCTTGACTGCAAAATGTTTATGAGGATACTTTTGGGTATTGGTCAGTTAGATGTAAATATGTTTTATTGAAAGCTTTTTTCTTGGAAACATCATGCAACAGAAATGCTTCATTTTTAAGACCACTGTCTTGATTTTTATGTATTAAATATCTTGATCTCATAAACATGAAATGCATTCAACACGCTTATATCATGCAAGCCAATGTGTTGTTGCTATACCATGTTTATAGGACTGATTCACTAAAAAAAAATCATAACTGTTAGGAGAAAATGTTTTTGTCCATGCATAAGTGTGTCACTGTGGAGCTTAAAGGGGTGCTACACACAGTGTATCTGTTTAGGAAGAAGCTAGAATGGGATAAAACCCCTCTTTCCTATTGAAAAATTGCCCTATAGGCTAAAGGAATTTGACCATCCTTTACTATCAAAAGTTTACCATAAAATGCCAGGTCAAAATATAACTGGGATGCTGAAGGCAAATTCTGGAGGATGCCAGATTAGCTAAAAACGTGTTGAAGTTGACACGGAGTTACTTTGTCAGTATAGCCAGAGACCCTGTGGGAAATGTCTTTGCTTTGGGTTAAGCTCTCAGTGTGCAGCTTCTTCATCAGAAGACAACACACGTGCTGGAAATGGAAGTGAAAGTGAGTTTGATTAGCTTTTCCTACAGCATAGCAAAGCTAAGACCAATTTTTCTCTCCTTCCCAAAGGACAGTCAAGGTCAAGGACAGTAAATAACCTATAGGAGGGGAGTTTGAAGAAGTTCTTGGTGTAGCACTTTACTGTGTGGGATACCCTGCAGCTATTATGCATTAGTTGACCTCTCAAGATAAATATTTGCCTTCACAGAAAGAAAAGAGCAGTAACAAACATATAATACATATCATCTGCAGCTTAAAAATGTGCAAGATAATACCCTTTTTGTCTTCTTTCTTTTTTTTTTTTCAGTGCCACTGCTTGGAAACCTAAAAAGGGACAAATGTTTATTGGTAAATGTAGTAGGCAAGCCTTGTCCCAGAGAGTTTACCAGAAAATTGCTACATCATGCGAAATACGGCAAAAGACAGCAAATGTGATAGATCCAAAAAACAGCAAAGTGAGAAAAATTTTGCATGAAGAGTTAAATTTATTAAATTATATCTGTATTTTAGCATAAGGCATGGCACATTCTGTATTTTTTTTCTTTTTACGTCTCTGTTTTATCTATAGACAATATAGAAGTTGATCAAGTGGTGAAAGAGAATGCCCAAATGATAGAAATTAGGGATCTTGTTTCATTGTTGTTATTCTGCAGTGCTCTGGTCTCATTCTAAAGGAACTCCATGACATCAAAGCCCTTACTGCAATTCTATGTCTATTCCAAACACTTAAGATTATTAAGAGATTTCTTGTATTGGTTCCATATTTTTCCAGACTTTAAACATCTTTGTTCTACATTATCCTGGAAAACTGTTCTCTATATCCTTCAAATATTTGTGGCCACTCTTTGTAACTTCATGCAAGGTTTGATTTCTCAGACCACAACTGGAGGCCACCAAGCACACGCAGAGTGTATTCCTGTGGGTCCTCTCCAATAAAGCATAAGGAAAAGATGTTGAGCAGTTCTGAGCAGTTACACAAATGTGCAGTCCTACATGAGATTTATTCTGCTGTGCCAAATTTAATGTATGCTTCTTTCAGTAGCACTCTCAGCATCCCTGTCACCACTGTCCACTTCAAGCCATTTGCCTCTATCATGTGCCTCCCCCACTGCTGTGCCGATGGATCCGGTAGTGGGGTTCCCAGAGACAAGCCAGGTCAGGGCACTAATAAAGGGTGCAGTTTAAAAAAATTTTTAGGTTATTTTTAGGATGTTTTCTATCTCTTTATCACCACCAGGTAATTTGCTATTTCAAGTGCTATTCTGGTCTTCCATTAACCATTTTGCACAAAGTGGTTCTTTGCAGCTCATTACAGCTCTGTTTTGTTGACTAAAAACTGGAAAGACAAACAACACGAATCTTAAAGATTCACAACTAAACTGGCAAGTACATGTACATATTAAAGATATTTAATCATTGTGATTTCTTTCAGTGCTTTGTAGTGTAGCTGTTCTTCTTTAAGGGTGATGATCTTATTTGTGCTCTGTTTTCCATTTTTCTTTGTTCCCACTAATGCTCTCAGAAGACTGAAGAAATATTACTGCTCTTACCATAATACAAGAAAACACTTGAGAAAACACCAAAAAGACATGTTTGTTAAACACTCCAGGCAATAACCGAGCATTGATGCAGCTACTTTGGTCATCCCACATGCTCACTGATTTTGCATCAAAAGGTAAGAAACAGAAAGTGAATTGCAAAGTGGTATTAAAAACACACTGTAGTGAGTTCACTCTGAGCAGATATTAAACACCTAACCATAGCTCACTCCCTCCAGATCTTGTTGTTGCTCAGAAAGCCATCCCATGTAGCTTTGAATTCTTCCTCTGAGTGTGTCCTTCAACTGCTTCATTATGTTGTTGTACATAGAATCATAGAATAGTTTAGAATAGGTTTGAAGTGATCGTTAAAAGGCATCAAGTCCACCTCCCCTTCAATGTGCAGGGACATCAGGGACATAATTAGATCAGAGCTGTGTCCAGCCTGACCTTGTAAGTTTCCAGGGATGGGGCATCTATCACCTCTCTTGTCAACATGTTCCAGTGTTCCACCACCTTCATTGTGAAAAGTTTATGCCTTGTATCTAGTCTGCAGAGGGTACTCTTTTAGTTTAAAACCAGTACCTTATGTCCAATTGCAAGGGCCTTGTTAAAAACTTTTTCCCCATGTTTCTTACAGCCTCCCTTTAGGTACTGGAAGACTTCTCTAAAGTCTCCCTGGAGTCTACTTTTCTCCAGGATGAACAATCTCAACTCTTTGTTTGTTCTTCATAGCAGACCTGTTCCAGCCCTCTGATCATCTTTGTGGCCCTCCTCTGGACCTGCTTCAACAGTTCCATGTGTTTCTTATGCTGGGCACCCCAGAGCCAGGTGCAGCACTCCTGGTGGGGTCTCACCAGAGCAGAGTAGAGGGGCAGAATCACATTCCTTAACCTGCTGGCCACAGTGCTGGTGATGCCACCCAGGATTCAATTGGCTGCAAGTGCATATTGCCAGGTCATGTCCAGCCTCTCATCCACTAGCACTCCCAAATCCTTCTTGTCAAGGCTGCTCTCAATTCCTTTGTCTCCCAGCCTGTATTGAGATTGGGAGCTGTCCCAACCCAGATACAGCACCTTGTACTTCATTGTGATGAACTTCATGAGGTTCACACAGACCCACTTCCTGAGCTTGTCCAGGTCCCTCTGGATGACATCCTGTCCTTCACGTGTGTCAACTGCACCACGCAGCTTGGTGTCACTGCAAATTTGCTGAGGGTGCACACAATCCTTTCATCATTAACGAGGATATTAAACACCTCTTGTTCACTTGATTCTCATGTTTTACAGAGCAGGACTTGGTATCCCGGAGTTCTGAGATGGGAACAGAGTAGCTCACTATCATCTTTCTGTTTCCAGTCTCTTTCAGTATTTGACAAATCCCTAGCAGTTTTAGAGCTGCTGATTTGACTTCTGAAGAAATATATTTCCAACTTGAGGTATCTAAAACTTTCCTATGCTTAATGAAGAATGGAAAATGACCATGAAATTTCACGTACTTCTGGAATCCCTTTCCTATCATCTTTACAGATATCTATATTTAGGATCAGTCCAGATGTCTCTTTGCGGGTTCTTCACTGCCTTATGCAATTGTTACAATGCTGACATCTTCACTCCCCCTTCTGTTCCCCATCCTGATGTTGCTTTTGGTTTTGCTCTGACCAGACCCACTTATCTCCTGTCTGGACTGCTTATTTGGCACGTAAGTGAAGATGATATCTGAAGAGCAGTGGAATACTCCTATAGCTTTTTTGTTTACTTGAGCAGTTGGTCAATGAGATATTTCTTCTAGGAGAAGTTGTTGAGGGAGTCGGGTATATTAGTATCGTCCTTTTTATTTTCAAAGAGTGCTCAAATTGACAGGAATTATAAGTTTCTTTCAAATAGCACTTGGCATAACTCTTGCTGGGCTTTTTTTAGGGCTATAATCCCAGTGCTGTTCAGTGCATATTGTTGATTTCTTGATTCTTTGTCATCATGTCTTTGAATTGCACAAAATGGTGTTCTGCAAAAATCCCTCCACCTGCATAATTGATGTGCCTTTGTTTGGCTGTCATACATCCTTGCTCCTAAGTTGATTCAGCTATGGCTTCACATTATGTTGTTTCATGGAGGAGTTCAATGGCATCCTACAACTCACTTTTTCTGCCCACTAAGAAAGCACTTAAGTGACCAAAGAACAGCCCTTCCTAGAATGGATAATGATCTAAGTACATAGTGCACAGTAGGGTGCATGGTTGGTGTGATGGGTTTAAATGTTTCAGAGTAACCTAATTATAACAGAAATATCTGATAAAAACTTGGAGTGCTACAGTTGGAGAAAATAGGAAATAATGGACAAACTGTAGAAAAGAAGAAGAATAATGTAGTTTTTAAGTGGAAGGTAAGGAGAATAAATAAGAGTCCTATGCCCTCAGGAGACCCTAGTGGATAGTAGTCCACGTCTACTGCAGGGAGGAACTGACACACTTGGGGTGAAGTGACTTGAAAAAGTCACTAATAATAGATTATCATGTTCCTTGTATCTTACTTCAACAGAGAGGGAAATAGGTGAAAAATCAAGTTTATACAATTCATCAGCTAATTAATTAATTACTATATCATGTTTGTTCCAGACTTTGTAATACAAACTATTTTTTTTTTAATTTTGAGCATTTTGAAGCCACTTGCCTTTGCCATGATCTCTCATAATTTTTGCCATTGATATCCAGTTATGAATTGTATTTTCCAACAATTCACCAGGAAAGTGTCCTTAAATGCCTGAACATGCTGCATTGCCAAGTGCAAGGGACTATATCTTTTAAGCCTTGTTAGTGTCATACAAAAATAAGTGTGTCATCTGGGAAAACATAGCTACTCAAATATTATTTCATGGTGGAGTCTTTCTCCCTCAAGTCATACTTTGTTGAGAGAAATAACTTGAATAGCCTGCTTGGATAGAACTTGCAGCTCTTGCATTGTATTACAGAGCTTTTATTCCAAGATTTTTCTACCTCCTTTTGTTTTATAGGGCAGGATTATATATCAGGTGAAGGGGAATGAGAAGAAAAATATTAAATATTTTAAGGATGCTTTCCTCGTCCACTCTTAATTCCATGTTCCACAAACCTAAAAAACAATAGGAGTATTCCTCTGGCTTTAGTCAGTGATTTTGGTTCTAAAACCAACAGACGCTGACATAAGCACAATTCTTTTATTCCTCTGTAGGAAACTATGATAATGAACTTAGCAATGGACTCAAGTATTGCATACAAGCTCAAGATGTGCAATAGCTTGTACAAAAACAGTAACAACAAAACACACCTAGAAGAAATGGGAAAAACATGGCTATGCCATTGGCCAAATTAACAGAAATTGACTTTTTTTTACTATTTACCAGGAATGTCGGGAGCGTTGGATATCATGAGATTTTAGGAACAAAGAAAATTGATGTGCTCATTCTGTATGTTTGGTAACAATAATAACACAGAACGATGTTGTTTTCAATTAACAGTGGAGCAGTACTGAAATATATTTCATTAATACACAGGTAAAAGGACTTTACTGCTAATCAGAATGAATTGCTGCATTCAACACAGCTGCTACAGGTCTTTAAATTACTTTTGCCTTGCTGCATGGATACAGCTGAACATAGTTTAATACATTTTTTACATGATGTAATTTTGTCTAGCTCATACAATGTCAGGGTAATAATAATGATATTCTAATATTAATGCAAGCACAAGATATACATATTGATGAATAATGGTCATATGTTTTTGGATCTCCTTGCCAAGTCATATTAAAATGACAAATAATTGCCGTTGCTTGAGAGAAATGGTACAGGCTGTGTAGTCAAAAAGCACATTAGGGACTCACAGCGTCCATTTGTTATCCTTTGTCAGGAAAACATGGTTCTTTAATGAAAGTGAATGAAAGGACACTGATTGAGGACAGTGACACTAAACCTCTTTCTCAACAGGAGCCATGACATGAGTATTAATAAGCAGATTGAAAGGTTAAGACTCAGCTTTGAAACTCTGAAAGCACAGTAGAATCTGAAATAACTCACCCCTTATAATATGGGGAAAATCACAGTGTAAAATGCATTGTATAAGCCTTCTGGCCACAGGAGGATAGAGCAGATGGAAATTGGTATCCAGACAATTCAGGCAAATGCCATTTAAAATCTCAACCCAAATATATTTTTGTTAAAGTTTTGCTTTTAATTCTGTCTTGATAAATGATTCTTTTCCTTTTCATTATCCCCTCCCTCTTTGCTCCCAGTACTATAAAAATGCTAACAAAATCAACCTCGGCATTTCCTGAACACCGACGAGAGCAGCTGAGAAAGCAAGGGCACGAAGACACAACCTGAGTTAAGTATAAAACAGTCACCTACAGCAATGCATTTGTTAAGAATTCAACATGTGTGGTACTTGGGAGAATGAAGAAATATCTGTACAAAAAAAAGATTTTTGAATGCATAATACATTATGGTGATCACTCATTAATTACTGAGAACCCAGAGGAGCCAGTGAGGGTCATGGAAGAGTCTGATACAGGCAGTCCCTGATCCTTTTGAGCTCTGTATGTGTGTGTGGTCACACTGGAGTCAGTGGTATGTGCAAGGGAGCAATACAGATGTGTGTGTCTCTGCAGGATAATGGCTGGAGCTGCTATATCCTTATTGATAAGGTTTTTCCTCTGAAACTCTGTATGATCTGCGCAGACTCTGTATGATCACAATCTCTGACCACCTTTGCAGGTTTATGTTCTTTTTATAGTTCCACTTTTCTATAGACAGAAAATATCTTCCAGGAATATGATGTGTTTAGTGTTACACATCGATGTGTAACATTGGAAAAATGCCCCATAATACTAAAATATCAGTTTTTCCATGCCAGTAGCAAAGCTGGGCAAAATGCACTAAAAGTGTTTGAATGGAGAGACTGGTTCTGTTCATCACAGCCCAGAGTTTAGTGGTGTTTGGATGCAGAGACTGGTTCTGTTCATCACAGAGATAAAGTGATCTGGGATTTTTACAATTAGATTTCAGTATATTCAAATGAGGTTAGAAGACTGTGACTGAAAGTTTCACCTCCTAAAGATCTGACAAAATGGCAAACCATTGCACACATTGAAGAAATGCATTTAAAATCAGATTTAAGTGTATTTGAGAGGTTGCAGTAAAACCAGGTGAGTATCTTTAGGCAAGGCTAACAATGTTGTGAGCCAAGTCTACACCAGAAAATTAAGAGGGCCTGGGACTATTTTCTGATGAAGAGGCCAATGCAATGGCATAACCCATGTCCATATTATTAATTGCTTTTAGTCTTCAAACAGGTTGCCTCTGTGCATGCTGCTGATTGAGACTCTTTCCCATCTTGTGGCAACTCCTAAACTGTGCTTAGGAGTTGGCTGAGACAGCTAGTTGAAACAGGGAAATATTGTACTGTGGACTTTTCTAGTAATTGCATGATGGAGGAGTTTCATTGTTCACTGGTGCTCTTTTGTTTAATGTTTTTTCTCTAGGAAACAGTCTGATTTTTTCAGTAAACAGTCATTGAATCAATACAAATTGATATTTGATATTCAGTGTAGGGAACGGTGGAGATTTTAAGGATGAAATGGCTACAGAAAATAATCAAAGAAGTGACTGTAGTATTTTTTATTAAATATAAAGAAAATGTGAAAGTAATATGCATTGATCTGGTCAACAGAGCAATAACAACATTTTCTGTCAATAGAGCGGTCACCATCTTTTGGAAATAAGAGAGGAAAAAAGGAGTACATATGCATGTGCTGGTGAAATGATGGAAATTCTCAGCTCATTTCTGGCTCTTCTCCTGATGAGCCGCTCTGCATGTGTGTTGGATCCTGAAGCTTTCTCTTGGACCTCAGCATTAATTCCTTCCCACAGAAAATCGAACTGTGTTATTAGTAAAAAGGTGTAGTTCACTCCAGGGACTGCTTCTCATATACAGCTAGGAAGAGCTCAAACCCATGTGGCCCTGTGTAGCCATCCAAACCTGTTTAAGCAAACCCAGTACCCCTCATATATCACCCACATCCAACAGTGTCCTTGGTCTGGCATTACTCTGGCATACTTGGTTTCCATTTTCTTTTGGGCACCTTAACTGGAAAGCCTCAAGAGAATCAGCATCAATTCTTAGGGCCACAGGAGTATCATGCAGACACCACAGCGGACCCAGATCAAATGCTGTGCAATTTAGACATGGCTGGCACTCACTAGAAAAGGGCTGCATGTCCCAAACAGTGTGGGCATGAGTCATTCAGCGTCATTTGTGGCTGTGACCTCTGCTGCTGCCTGCAGAAGGTGCCTTAAGCAATGTGGACACAGTCTTAGCTGGCCAAAGGATAACTGAAACTGGTTGGATGCAGGACTTTGAAAATTAAACTTAGAATGTATTTGTGTAAAAGTGTTAGGATGTATCCTTAGGATTGTTTCTAAGAGAGAAGGAAACGTGAATGCCATTTTATAAGACCTTAGTGAGATCTTGTTGGGAGTACTGATCAAATTCTGCTCACTTATATACAATAAAGCTGAGATCAAGTTGAAACAATTGCAAAGAAAAGTTTCCTGGATGATCAAGGGTTTTACTAGTCTTACAAAAAGTAATCTGGAAGAGGATGTGATTGCTTTAATCACATCAGGAAGGGGGACAAAAGGAATTGAGAATTCCTTAAACTCAAGGTCATTGTTGACTCAAATGAGCACAGATGAGTAAACATGAATAAATAAATTTAGGCTAAAATATAAAGAAGTACGGCAACCTTTAAGAGAGAGAGCTTGTGAAAATCTTCTGTGTGGGTGTCATGGTTTAACCCCAGCCAGCAGCCAAGCCCCATGCAGCCGCTGGCTCACTCCCCCACCAGTGAGATCATGGAGAGAATCAGAAGAGTAAAAGCAAGAAAACTCGTGGGTTGAGATAAAGTCGGTTTAATAGGGAAAGCAAAAGCCATGCATGTAAACGAAACAAAACAAGGAATTAATTCACTGCTTCCCCCAGGCAGGCAGGTGTTCAGCCATCCCCAGGAGAGCAGGGCCTCCTCTTCCCCAACTTGGGAAGACAAACACCATCACTCCAAACACCTCCCCTTCCTCCTTCTTCCCCCTGTTCTATATACTGAGCATGATGTTATATGGTGTGGAATATCCCTTGGTCAGCTTGGGTCACCTGTCCCAGGTGTGTCTCCTCCCAACCTCCCATGCACCCCCAGCTCCCATGCCATTGTGGCAGTAGGAAAAGCAGAAAAGGCCTTGACTCTGTGTAAGCCTTGCTCAGCAATAACAGAAACATCTCTCTATTATGAACCCTGTGTTCAGCACAAATCCAAAACACAGCCCCATACCAGCCACTGTGAAGAAAATTAATTCTACCTCAGCCAAAACCAGCCCAGTGGGCTGTGGACACAAGACACCTAGATTTTCAGATGGAGCTTGATGAATGTAGGAAAGGAATCATATGACTGATAGTCCAGAGATCATTGTGTGTCTATTTCATCTATCCCAAATACTGTAGAAATATTGTTCATAGAAAACATTCCAGTGTTATAGTTTCTTAGTCACTCTTTTAACCTGTAAGAATTTAAGTAATTTTCATTCTTGAAATTATTTATTATATTTACATTGAACAAAATACCTATGTGATTTCCATGTCTAGCTGGATCAAGTAGAGAATAAACTACAGATACCTGTACCTTAACTGAGAAATTGGATGCATACAGTCAGAAATGCCTCACTAACATATGTATGCATTGTGCATTTTCATAGAAATATTGTGTCACACAATTTGAACTTCGCAAATTTTACAAATTTTTTTGCCCAAATTTGAACTTTGAAAATGTAGCCCTTTATATGTGAGTTGTTTGAGTGGAGTATCTGCTGCCTGAAGTTTTTTAAGGTTATTCTTTTGTTTTGCTTCATTTCTGATCTGCAGTGAGGCTTGTTCTGGCAATGACAGGAGGGACAAATTGTTCATAGATCTTGTGTTCCATTCCTGATACAGTATATTTTCGGTACTGTAGTTCTCATGTGCAGTGTTAGAAGTAGTTGAATGAAGAGACAGAATGTCAATATCTTGGTAAATAATAGACTTATTTTTCTTGCTGATAGTCTGATCTTTCGGGGACCCCTCCCAGAGTCCCAGGCCCTAATAAGACTCGCTCCACAATCCAGTAATGGGCTTGTGTTGTGACTAGCTACATTTTTACATGGAGAGAAGAAGTTTTGAGGAAATTTAAGAAATCAAAGTGGAGGATCTGGAGCTGGTTATATTGCATTGAAATTCACTGCAAAACACTTTTTACATTTTCTTATACTATAATAGTATATACTTTTACAATTTTCCTGGAAGAAACAGAAATTATCTTTACAGCTGCAAGATAAACTCATTCAATGGTGAATTTAATTCAGTTTTCAAATAGACAACAGCAGACACCACAGCATTCACAATACTGGTTTCATATCAGTTTTATATGTACAGAAATAATACACATGCAAAATGTCTATTTAAATGTGTTCTGAAATTCAATGTTGTAGGAAAAAGTGTCAAAAATTACTGTCATTGAAAGGAATTAGATAGAAATACATCCATGATTCCCTTTTCATACCTGAAATATAAAGAACATTCTTTTCCCTAGTTAGGCAGTTAGCGTTTAACAACACCAACAGTTCCTCTTTGTCCTTATGGCCCTCAATGTAGTCATTGCCTGCTATTATATTTATCTTAAATAGCAGCCTCATTTGTGATAGTTGTATTCAGGCATTTATTATTCACAGCTTATCACAGTGGAAGCTAAAGACAGATTGCTGTAGTTTTACATTTTTCCTGGAGGTTAAGCAAAAAATATTTCCTAGTGTAACCAACACAGAGTCCCACTACGGGAGGTGCCATTACTTTGTAAACTGTGGGTCCTGTAACCAGACAGCCCTTTGTGCTTCATTACTGCTTGGGAAGTTCTCCGTCAGCTGGAGAGGTAACAGCATATGCATACCCATACACTGGTTATCATTTTGGATGCTATGTTGCATGGTGACTGTACAATTTTGTTGTCCAGAAAAGCAGAAGTAAATAAAGCTATGGGCAGAGGCTGTCCTTGATTAAACATTGCTACCTTCCATTGAATTTTGTGGATGGGCAGTGCTTTGGCCCTAGGGAACCAACTTTACAACTTTATAACAAATTATTAACGTGTCTTTGCAGAACTGTGTTACTCCTGCAGCAGAGAGATAATGAACCTTTGTGTGTGATTAGAGTTGGAAAGCTTCTGTTTGTAAATAAACAAATAATCAATACTTCCAAAAACTATTTTCCCAATGTTATGTTAATGGCTTAATTTTTGCACTAGCTGGACAGTCTGGTTTAAAATTCATATAAAGGTATATGTTTTTAATGAAAAAAAAATTACAAATCAAAATCAAGACTCAATGTGTTTAAATACAAAATTTTAATGTGTTTCTAATCAGATTAATCACATAAATTATTCTGTTACAGATTTGTTTACTGGAGAAACATGGTTTAACAGTTCCTGAGTACTGCTCAGCTTCTCAGAGATATTAAGGTATTCAAATATCTTTGAAATGTTGGGAATATGTGCCTTAGTTTAAACATGGAAAGAGCTGAACAGACAATTTTACCTATGTTTACCTCCATCTGCTTTAATCCTGCTGTGTCTGACATGAAACTGCTTACATGTGTAAGGTAAAGCCTGTACATAGATTATATTCTTGCCTGAATCAGGATCAGAATCTAGAATTTTTACATGAAGTCAAATGCTTTCAGTGTCTGATCTCATTCCTATCTATGTTTTTTCCTTTGATTTCAGAAGGAGTAGAACCAAACACAAATATTCTACACTGCTTTGTAATAATTTTCAAGGCAGTGTAGAAATGTAGAAAGTGTAGACATTTTTTTGCAAAAAGCATTGATTGAATTCCATAACTGGATCAAACACAGTGGTTTTTTGGGTCTATTTTGAGTGGATGGAGAAATCAACAACTATCTCAATTTGACAACAAAAAGAGAATCCCTTGAGCTTGTCTAGCAGCACCTGTTCCTGTGCACAGTCTTTGCTCCAAGTTGGAGGATGCTCTGAATGGGAAGATAATGAAGGTGCTGGCTAGGCTGGATGGAAATGAATAATTAAAGAAGCTTGTAAATTATGTTGCCATCAATTGCTGGAGGATATGATCCTGCTGCAAGAGAACTGGCTCTCATATGTCTGAGGCATTTTTCAGAAGATATTAAGAATGAATATTGGATGCATAATTAGATTTTCTTGGAGGTGTATTAGTACATTAGAGGTAGAATGTGCAATAATTTCTATTATCCCACATTACCTATACTTTGATTGAGCAGTTGTATCACTGCTTGTATTTCTGCATCTCTAGTTGGTATTTTTCAAGAATAAATGTATTTTGGAAAATGGAAGATTATAGTAGCTCTCTACATGCAGCATGCTTCCTTTTTCTCTTTTTTTCTCTGTATTTTATTCTCTTTACATATTTTCTTTCCCCCTTTAATTTAATGGGAACCATACACGGGAGGCAGGCAGATAAATGTACTGAAACCTTGTTAGCATTTAATCTCTTTTTAGATAAATGCAAATATTGCTGTTGATAGTACTGGAGCCTTGTCCAGCAGTCATCTGAGAAACTTTCACATCCATTTTTCACAATGTGTCGAGAATTATCGGTTGCTGAAGATTGTGATCCAGAATATTCGTTCCTGATGAAAACAATAGAATTAAGCCACAGAGCTTCAGAAAATTGCTTTCATATTCAAGCAGTGCTACACATATACAGACACCTTGTTGATGATTTTCCTGCCCTGAAGAAAATATATTGCTGCTGCCACAAACCTGTCTTTTGGCACTTTGTCACTTACAAGTGATGATAAAATTGCAACAAAGAGACTTCTTTTTAATCTCATAGGTCATCGTTTGTTCTCTGGACAGTCCTCCCTTTGTCCTCTCATTTAGTTTAGATAAGGTGGAAAAATCCTTTTAGTTGCCTCTGAACTTACCTTAAAAATACAAAATCCAAAAAGTCAGCCCCAATGTACCCTCAAATCTTTAACATGATAACTTTTTTCTTCATGTTTCTCATTTAGATCAAAAGCTCTGTGTGCATTTTAAATATATATTTCTTAGACAGCTGAATTGCAGGCAGGCTTTTGGAGTTATAGATTYGCATCAAACTACAAACCTTTAGAGAGACATTTAATCCCTTTAATTTTGTGAAACCCCCAGAATCATGTGATAATTGTATTACTGAAATTATATTATATCCATTTGTTACTGCTAAACACTTACACATTTTTTTTTTTTTAATTCAGTTATCTGGTTCAGCAATGCAAAGTTGGAGAAATCTGGTGATGGATAGAACGACAGAAAAATTCCGAATAAATCCATGTATATGTTGAATATTTTGAAGATAGACTTTCATACCATTAGTACAAACAACAATTTATCTGGCTACATTTTTTTTCTACATTTTCTACACTTACTGGGAGATTTTTTTCTCATCCTTGTCAGCTTCTTCTTCAGCTTTATATTTCAATGAAACTCCAAACCTGTCTGTGACATAAAAAGGCTACTGCCATGGCATTTTGATGCAGCATTTGCAGTATTTTGTCTCCTGTCTACATTTTCTTCCAGTTTGAGTCTCTTCCAGTTGGAGATACGGAAAGAGTAAGAAGAGGCTTAAAATCTTCTGAGAAAAGCAGCAGAAGAAGGTACCCCTGGAATGTGCCAAACACAGGCTGTGGAGGTATCACACCTTTCGTACGGTGAAGGAGGAGTCAGGTCCTGCACTCCCCATTGCACACAACTGCTTGAAGAGTGTGTCCAAAGGAAATACAGAAATGTAAAGTTTGCTGATATGAGTACAACCTCCAGAAGCCTAGGACTTTCACAGTTCCTCCTAAGAGAAAGTCAAGCATGAAGAAATACGGAAATGGACACTTAGGTGCCTAAATAACCATTAAAGGCCAAACCCTCTGTAAGTGTCCAGAGGAAACAAGACTCATCACTCCAGAGGAAGGGATTTCTGTGTTCAAACCAATCACTACTGCAGATAATGGACAGATTACTCATTTACCCAGACTTAAGACCTACGAATAGAAGTGTTCTGGGCCTCCTGCCTGTGTCACTTTCCCTTGTCTCCTAAAATCACTGGATATTCACCAGTATAAACTGGCAAAAGCAGATAGCCACAATAAGCATTCCTGCTTCTTTGTGGAATTCTTCACAATGTGGGCTGAACTTGAAGATAGTGAACCACCATTGTCTAGTTAAATTATACTGCTCGACAACCTGCACAATAAATAAAGATGTAAGCCTAACACCTGTTCCCTGTTCAGCACTTATACCATAGTAGTCTTTGAAACTAGTAACTTCAAAAGGAAGTGGTTTAGAATAAAACCAGATTTCTATGATATCCTGTCTAACTGCAATGTTTTAGCATACTAATGCAGAAGTGTCCGCCTAAGTGTCACAGTCAAATAAACAGTCTATGGTAAGGAACAAAAATATTGAAGGAATTATTAGGCCTGAGATGTTTGAACTTTAGATACAAAATGCAATTCCTCAAAAAAAAGTGTAAATGTTGCTCAAAGTAATTTCTCAGTATAATATTGTATTGCAAATAATTATATAAGTGATGGGACATTACTCATAAGTTTTCTCGCAAACTCTTTTATTAAATAAGTCACTTCTTCCTGACCTTATGCTGATAACATAAGATTTTGCATGGGTATCATGAAAATGTATGTGCTTCCATGTCAAAAATAAATTAAATTAAATAAGGCAAGAACAAGGCAATTTCCTCGGTGGCAGACTATAATATAGAAGTAGAAAAATATGGAAAAAAAACCCAAACCAAAACAAAATGATGAAAAGCATGAGCAGTTTTAAGACTCTGATGGAATTTTCTCAAAATTTTTGGGGGCTTTTGAAGTGTTAGTGCATTTCACAGCAACCACTGGTAGTTTCTGAACTGATATTTTAAGGCTGTGTTTATACCAGAAGCTCAATTCTGTACTCAAATACAAGCTGAGTAATTTTGTAATAATGAGGCTTTTTGTAATAAAATTACCCACACTCTTGCTGTGCTTATACACAGCTGCTAATTTGCCCCTGACACACTCAGCAGCATGGCTTCATGCCTGTGCTCTGGTGTTCAGCCCTGGCTGCCCTGTCTCACACAGACCTGCTGTGCCAAAAAGGGACAATGCACAGCAGCTGTCCTGATTCAAACAGTGCCTTACACTGGAACATTGAATTAACCTGTGGCTCAGTTAAAAAATTTCTGGATGAGACCCGTTGCAGCCAAATGCAGGAGGAGCTGTGCTGGACCAGCATAGGTGGCTAAAGCTGAGGCTTCATCTTGTTCTGCACAAGGTACAAGACACATCTGTGTCCTGGTGATAGAGCTGGGATAAATGTGAGTGTACCATAAGAGTGGTTAGGGTATAGCAGAGACAGGAATGTTAATGGAATTGTGCCAAAAGTTTCCCCTGGGTTTATCAAACATTTTTAAAAATTAACATGTAGTTCAGGATTTAGCAATGATTTTGCCAGCTCTGGCATTTTCCCTGTAGGTAGTTGTTAGTGTTTTCTTCAGTTTTATTTATTTCTGCTGCAGTCCTCTACTATTTAATCATCTCTCTCTATTTTGTTATTTTTTTTGTTTAGTGAAGCAAAGCTTCTCTATTACAATCCTGAATCTCCACACTCGGGATCCCTGTGGTAACCCTGGCAACCCCGTTAGCAGGATGGTCTGCAGCTCCAGCACCTCTGGCTGAGCAAAGCAGAGTCCTTACTGCCAGCCTTGCAGCTGAGCTGGAGTGTCACCTCTGCTGACATGTCACCCTCTTTTTTGGTATTGAGGGCAATAAGGTGACACCATTTAGTTCTTCATCGAGAAAGGCGGCAGGGCTGAGCCTAAATGTGCTCTGTCAACTTTTGAGATTTTGTTGTTATTACTCATACTGGAAACTATAGGGCAAGATCTTCTAAATTCTTTTTTAATTCTGTAATTGAGCAAACAGTTCTGTGTGTACTATAGACAAAAATTTTTACAAAACCAAGGAATTTTCTATGCTATTGTATAGGGCCCACAAGCACTCACTCTGTTAGCATAATCCATAACCTATTAGCATAATCTATATTACATTTTCGGGTATCATCTATTAAATTATACATCCACAGGACATGTGAAATTAGTATGCATCATCCAAGTCTTAAATGATTTTTTAAAGATATTTCCCAAGAATCCTTCTTCCCATTTCATACACGTATACTTGAAAAACTTTAGGAAGGAAATTTGAACTGAGTGGCATAAAATATCGGCTGTTCCTCTCTTGAGAGATGTTGACAGTTGCTGTGGCTTCCCTTCAGAGGGCGCAGGCTACACGGTTAAAATTTGTTCAAACTGAACTACTGTAAATATTTAAATCATAAATTCTCGCTGTAATCCTCTGATTCAGGTAATCAGGCTAAGGGTTCCATATCTTCTCTCTAACAGCTTTCTAGTTTACAGGTTGCTTCAGTTTTGTTGCTTTCAGGGTCCTAACTTTAGTGTGTTCATGTTTTTTGAGAGCCAATATAATAATCTTCTTTATTTAGATCTGGTATTTCTCAAAAGAATTCTTTCTAGAAGGTTCCAAAACAACTGAGCATTCAGAAGAATAATTGTTGTTTGTAGAATATCTTAAACTTTTTTAACAGATCACTTTATGTATGTTAGTGTCTTGGTTTACTCTTCATTAAAATCCCAAGGGATGAAAGTTTGCTTTCAGTTTTAGTCTTCAAAATTCAGCATATGAAATACATTGATTTATTGATATTAGTTTAACCAAGCCAGGTATTGGGGCTTTCTGCAACAATTGAATTGAAATTGATTTATGACAAAAGATTAGTATGTAATTTCTTCTTGATCTATTGTTGTGTATGGGAAAAGCTGAAGTGATAGACTTACTGTTCAAATGTCTGTGTTGTACAAGCCTAGCACAAAACTGGAATGAGCAAGGGGCAAGAAGGATTAGACTCAAGGTTATAGTTTGAATTAGGGTTGAGAATGGGACTGAGGCCTGAGTTGATTGTTTTACACCTTGATCCTCTGAGGCCTTGTCTGTATTGGTTTAAGAGCTTTGTGAGTGCTGCTGGTGTAGCAGTATCCATAGGGTTGTGGGTGGGGTTATAAGGTCATTAGATTTGCTTAATGTTTGGATTCTGTTTATCTCCTACAGTGAGGATGAGGGCCAGGACGCACAGGGTCCTACACTTTATGTGCCTGTTGAGTGCGGGATTTTGTTATAATGCTAGACATAGGGTGGGTTATGGGTTAGTAATGGAAAATCATTGGAGCTGGAGTTAGTCTGGGCATGTGGAGTGTGCAAATCATAGAATCATAGAGTCATGGAATCTAAACCATGGATCTAATCTAATCATGGAACCATAAAGTGGTTTGGAAGGGAGCTAACAATCATCAAGTTCCAACACCCCTGCCATGGACAGGAATGCCATCCACTAGGTCGGGTTGCTCAGAGCCCCATCCAACCTGTCCTTGAACACTTCTAGGGATGGGGCACCCACAACTTCTCTGGGCAACCTCTTCCAGTGCCTCACCACCCTCTGAGTAAATAATTTCTTCCTACTATATAATCTAAATCTAGTTTAAAACTGTTCTCTTTTGTCCTATCACTATCTACCCATGTAAATCTGACAATCTTTCTCATTCTTGTAGATTTTTTACAATTTGTCATGAATTCATTCTGTACCAAGGGTCAGCAGGCTGCAGTTCAGGCTGTCTGCACTCCAGGCCCACTTGGAGACTATGCCACCAATGGCTTTGAAGGGGCCCTTCCAGGAAGGTCTGCAAAGGAGCCTAAGGCATGAATCCCTTCTCAAGTCTGTGATTAGGCACAATAATGAAAAGACAGTGGATGGCTCATGGCTGTGTTGAGCCACATGAAGGCCAATCTGACTGAGGCAGGGTGTCAATTCTATCTTTCCACAAAAGAGGACTTCAGTTTAGTGTTAATTGTTAGATAAGTGGCTTGATACTTTTACTGATATTGATACTGCACACAGACCTAGTTGAGGCTAATGAGATAATTGTGAAATGTTTTCTATTCCATTCTATTCTGAGATAAGTAACAGAAACCAAGTGAAGTTAGATCACATGCAGGCAGAGGTCTAGCACATGTTGATTTTATTGCTCAGTATCTGAAGGTCCTCATTGTCGGTCATAAACACTTTTCCAACTATGAAAATGACTGATGGAAAACTGCGAGCTGGGATGGCTTCATTGGTTAACCCAATCTGGATCTGGCGAGATAGAGAAATAAACAGAGGACTTCAGATACTGCTCTCTCTAATACTTTTTGCCAGCCTTTGTCCTAATGTTAACAATAATCCTTAGAAGTAGTTTAGACACCTCTCCCCTGGCCAAAATCAAACAAAACTGGTTTTCCATTTCACATCCATTGTCAGCCTGTTTCTTCAGGTATTAAGTTTCATACAGCAGTAATAGGAAAAAAGTCAGTTCCTGGTGTCTATGGCACTAATCAGACTTAATCCTTAGAGCTAATAGAAAAAAAGGATGAAAAAAAGTACTCCTTGCTTTGGCTCAAGTCCATTTCCTTCATCCTTGTTCTTCCAAGCTCATATAGTAAAAGTAAGAATTTATAATCTATATTTTGTAAATCTAATCAGAACCAGTACTAGTGCTAACCATTATCCAGACACAGTTAATGGGAATAGAAATTGTTCCCAAACTGCAATTGATTTGAACATCAAGCTGTATAAATTAGCATGTTTCTGTGACCGTGACTCCAAATCAGTCCTAACCCTGAACTTAAAAACACTCTGAGACACCTCCCATGTAAACTGTCTTCCTCCAAGTGTCACCTTTCCTCCTAGTTCTGTGGATCTTGAAGGAGCACTTCAGCTTCTTCCTTTATAATCACACCCCCAAACCCAAGATTAATTGTAGCAATTTTACCTTTATTGTTAAAGTACAATGCAGATCAAAGCAGTCTCTGCAACTTTAATAAACTCTCAGGCACTAACTGTCATGCTTTACTTATAATGCTTTTAAAATTCAGGTGGTTTTTTTTCTGTATTTTACTCACTTTTAGGCCCTAGTTCTCAAATACTGCATAATGAGAAACTCAAATAGGGCTTTGCTTCATATTATTAAAGAGCATACATATATGATCTTAGGTCATGTTACATATAGTAGTGCAATATCTTGCCTAGAGACAACAGTAGGATTACAGATGAATGTAATCAGGGAATGTCTAAATTGTAAAATGTCTCACAGTTAGAAACTCTTAGAAATAAAACACTGACAGGGTGAAGCATAAAATAATAAATACAAATATTATTACCACTCTAGTATTATCCAATTCAGAATGATGGCACCCAGTAATATTTGTATTGCAGTGTCATGTTGATATTGAGGAGACCTGTCTTTGCAAAACAATTGAGCTGACAATTAGTGGATATGCAACTGCAGTGGGATGTGCGTGACTGCAGTCAGCTCTGCACTCACCAGCTCCTTAGTAGTCTAGCCAAAAAGGCACAGAGACTAGGACACCAAGTACAGCAGAAAGCAAAACAGGCAATCTTTCATTAGATATGTTAATTAAAAAATCACATTATTGATAGTAATATGGAAAAATTTGGACTAGACCATTTTGTGCTTCACTGCTCCAGTGTGTTTGATTTCCTTGCCAGGCTTTACAGCATGGGCTTTGTTCCAGGGTAAGTAGTTTAAGCCTGACTCAAATGTGCAGTTTTCCTGCTGTTTCTTTTCTCTTCGATGTTTAGCTTTTCAGGAACCTTCAACTCTCACTATTTCAGCAGGAGCACAGGAAAGTTCAGCTGACAGTACTATGTCTGTAAAACTATACTATTACTGATTCCCAGAACAGATTTCTTTTCCCTGACAAAGATGACAGTCATTCCATCTTCAATCATTGGAGTATCAGAACACTTTAATATTAAGAGAGAAACTCCCTACAGTATCCTATTTACAGGTAATTTATCTTCTTAATAGACTCTTGAAAAGTTGGTGACAAGATTTGGTAACAGATTGTCATGCAGGGCATAATATACAATCTGTAGCTTGCCAGTTTTCTCAAACACCAAAGTGGAGAGATCCATTATACTAGTACATCACAAGGTCTTTCAAAACAGTGATGCAAAACACACTGTACCAGATACATCCGTTCTCCGGCTGTAAAAACCTGCAACGCAGTCAGCCATGGAAAAAAATGGCAGAACTCTTAGATCCTGTGCGTATCAATGCGTAGGGAGTTCGTCATGAGGTGATACTTTTAGAACACAAACTGTGATATACAGTCATTGCTTTGAAATGTTAGAGAATACGTTGGGAGGAAAAATATAAATATCCACTGTCTTGAGGTGCCAGAAGGCATGAAAAATCACCACCTGATAAATCTTGTTGGGTTAAAAAATGAGTTCCTGGCACCTCTAGGACTGAGTACACAGGATTACCTGATTTATGGGAGTTATGAAGTTACATGGTGCCACTTGAGAAGCCCAAGGCAGGGAGCTGTTCAGGTGGAAGGATAAATAGTGATTATATTTGATTTTCAATACTGAGATAGAAAGGAAGAAAAAGTTCCATCAAGCCTCAATCACTCTTTGAGTTCCTGTTCTGGAAATATCTTTCTACCAGGTACAACAGCATTTGAGCAGCTTCCAGCACCACATCAGGGTGGTCCTTCAGTGAAAAGGAGTAATAGCCAAAAACCAAATGCTTAGTGGAGAAGTGGATTTTCAAGCAGGCAAATAGGGGAAGTTTTTTCTTCTGCAAGAATGGGATATTTAGATCCTCACGTAAGTGGAAAAGAATTCCCCAAATGCACAATTGAGCAGCTGAACAAAGGAAGAATTGGTTTTTATATTTTGAATGTGGGTACATGTGATTAATAAAGAACTATTTCAGATTTGGCCAAATCCTGCTTGTATTACACTTGAGACTATTTCTAGTATCTAATTAATGGAATAGTATGGAAATGGTAGTCATTACAAGTAACTTGATTATCAAAATGACAGTGTCTAAAGGGTGAGCACTTTTCTTTTTTCCTGTTTGTTTTTTTTGGTACTGTTTAAACACTTTCTTTAAGACACCATTAGCAGGAAGCAGCAAGTAGATCATCTGTTGGTGTAAGTGCTGGTGTCTTGAGGTGGGGAATGGAGTGGAGGATCTCTGAAGGCCTTGTTTTCAGCGGTTAGAAGAGAACTGGAAGTACAGCTTGGTTCTGCTGAATCTATCAGTCTCTTCAAAACAGATATTCTTGGTGTATCACTAATTGAGAGGAAAACTGTAAGGATTAAGTCTTATTTACCAGAAAGAAATAGCTTTATAGGCTGCTTGAACTTAGGCACCTAAACAAAAAAGCTGGATTGTAGGAGATGTTGAGTGCCTGAAACTTTCCTTAACTCCAGTGGGAATGCTGGAAATTAACCAGTAAGGGAAAACACAATCAGTTCTGTTTAGCTTCCTAGCTTTAGGTAACAGGATTTGTTCTTCTCCTTTTTCTATTTTCCCACTTCCCAGAACTGAAATAGTTTAAGAGCCATTAACTGGAAATGTGAATCATTCATGCAAAGTTATTGATAATACCTCTACTTCAGTTCCTTCTCATCAGTATGAACTTACAGTTTCAATTCCTGTAAAACTCAGTTCTTTGTCAGACATAAATTTCAGATGCCATAATTTCCCTCAAAACTCTTTCACTGTAATCCTTCAGTAAAAACTTGAAATGTAAAAGTCTACCATGTGTCAGCATGGGCCAGTTATTTCAATCTAAGCTTCCCCTATCTTACTGGAATATGCTGAGTGGGTGCACAACTCCTGTGTGCTGGGCAGAAAACACCCACACTGCCCTCCCTCCTCCCAGCTGGATGACTGGCCTTACGCTGTCTGGTGCTGTTGCCACTGAGAAGGACTTCCCCTACAGTAGTCCTCTCCCATGGTGGGGCCTCAGCTAGTCAGCATATGTAAGAATAAACAGTTCTGGAGTAATGAGGGCTTCCACTGCTCTTACTTGTGCTAAATGTAGATTAATGAAGTGACCTCTGGTTCGCGAAGCGCTGGACAGGCTGAGACTGATCAGAAGCCATAGGGCAGATGCAGAAACATGGTTTATTTCACTTTTCTTTCTAAACCCTGAAACTGAGTCTGCATTTAGGAGAAAACCTTGTTTCAACTCTCCATTGGCAGAATAACTTGAGGTTTTTTTAATCTGTTAGATGTCCACATAAGAGATCACAATTAATACATGAGTTCAACCAGGAAAAATCTGGGCTGTGAATATAAAATTCTCCTCCTTGCTAAAGAACTGTTTGGGGCCAGAGTGATTCTCTGGCAGAACTCCCATTCTTCCAGGCTGCATTTGAAGAATGTGAATATGAAGAAATCACATAAAAAAAAGAAAATTGAAGTGAATATTGTAGTTGCAAAATGCAAAGCATATTTTATTATGCATTGTTTCACTGTGTTTTCACATACAATTTTGTTATAAAAAATTTTGGCTAATCCTGTCTGTGGTATACACTTAGGTGTTTAGCCCCTACATATTTTTTAAACCAAGCTAAAGAATTAATTCTTCCTACTAAGTAAATTAAATTTTCCTTTCAAAAATAATTAATTTACTTTACTTCTTGAAAACGCACTGCAGGAACCAGCCCTCAGTCAACACAGAGCTTCATGAAAAATGGAAAATTTCTTTTATTCCTGTAATTTTATGATCAAATTTAGTACTAAACTTTATTAAGCAATGTTTTGGTTTTATAATTTAATAGAGTAACAATTTAGAAGTGTGCTCTACTTCCAAAAGTGGTTAAGAAATCTACTTGTGCACCTAATAAGTAATTCTGGCGGGTAAGAGCCAAAGTGCTGCTCTTTCTATGTGCACCTATGTATAATTGTGCAGTGGACCTTCACAGGAACAACACAGTCTTATTGAAGATTTGTCTTGAAAGATTTATCTTATTCTGTTAAAACAAGTCATTAGATTTATCTCTTTCAGTATCATAGGTCTTCATTGAGTCAAATAAACCATATTTTGTTTACCGCCCTGGAAAGATATAAATGCTAAATACTCTTTAACTTTATTTTATGAGAGCGAATATTATATTCCTCTTTCCAGTGACCTTTTATTGCCTTGTGAATAAAAAAATAATTTACCAGACAGAAATAACAGCCAGAGGAAGGTGGGATTTATGAGCATGCCAACTCCACTAAAACCAAAGGATAAACATAGTAGTCTCAGAATAAAAATGGTGAATTATCTAGTGCTCTGGTCTCAAAACTTTAAAATAACTTTTCTCAGAAAATTAGAGCTTCACTCATGTGATCATGACAGAAGCAAAAGTGTGCAGGATCTATGGTTTTTTCCCTTTTTTTCCCTGTTACTTGTATCCTTTTGAATCTAAGAAAAAATTAGATATATTCTATTTGTAAGGAATTAGAATATGAAAGAATTTTCCTTCCAGTTTGCAATACATCATTATATATATGAGCTGCAAGACATTTCTAAATTCTGGACACAGCAGATTTTTATACTATCCTTGCAGTGTTAAGTATCTTGTTATTGCAAATAACTGTATAAAGTCCAGAACTTTTCAAAACAAGGCAAAAATCAAGTTTCAATGCTGGAATCTGTTTGCTCTATAGGAGCTCTGTTTTTGAAACACAGTCTGCTTTAAGAAGTAACTGTAAAATGGAAACTTAGTTTTTCTGGAGATCAGCTCTCAGAACTTTGTTTTACACTACACAGAAATATTTTTGAGGTGGCATCATGCTAAATTCCTTACTGAAATCCAGACAGACTAGTTCTTCTACACTTTAAAAACTAGTTAATCATCTCAAAATATGTGGTTAGTCTAGTTCAATAATCTCACTTTGCATTTTAACCCATTACCAATTTATAGTTTAAATCTGATTTTTCTTTCATTTGAAATTCTCACTGAAGTCTTGCACACGGACAGATCAGACTCACAGGTATATAGCTAATTTTGTAATTTCAAGCCTTCCCTCTTCTCTTAAATGAAAGAAGCTCGCAAAAATTAATTTCATTACTTTAAAGTCATACGATGCTGCATCTGCATTAACAGGTTAGTACAAACACTTGGCTGTAGCTCTGCATTTTGCAGTTCTTCAGTTGTGCAGTGTTTTTAGTTCAGCAAATAGTTTCTCATGTACTTTGTATAAACATAACTTTTGTTATTCCTAACCGGCTAATGTTTACGAATTCCTAACTTATATGATAGACAATTCTGTTGACCAGTGGACAGCAGGAGGTGGTATTCTCATCTTCCAATCTACGGTGGTTTCTGAAAACATATAAATAAAGATCGAGGGCACAGGCCGCTCTCTTTTTTTCTTTCCTCTTTGGCCTCTGCCTGTTGGTAGACCTTGACAGATGTCTCCGTGTGTTTATTCGTGTCCGAGAGCGACACTTGGCATTAACTTCTGGGATTGGAAACAACTTCTTTTCCCAGCCTACTTACATTTGGCATTTTGATTCTCCTTTCTCTATTGGTATTTAGTAGTTTCCAGTTCTCTATCCCCTGCAATCCTTTGGAGAGGAAGAAGAGAAGGAGAAGGCAGAAATATGGGGGAACAGCAAGGCATCCCTTTGCAAGGTGCGGCACATTCCCCTGTCCCAGGGGTTTTCAGGTTACAGCTGGGACGTGAGGGGAAAGAGCGAAAGGAGGGAGAGAAAGGAACCCATGCAAATTTGAGGAAAAGATATAGTTGCTGTGGACTCAGGAGATCAACAGACAGTAGGGTAGGGTCTGACTGCACTAGATCAGGACAGGAAGCAATGCTCAAGTCCTTTGTTAGATGGGGTTAAGGATGAACTTCTGTATGAGGATGAGATGGCTGCTTTCTTCCAGGGAGTGAATGGTTGAAAGGGAAGAACATAGCAAAGCTCTTTTTGCACCTTGCACATTCCCAGTCAAATTTCATTCTCCAGGTTCCCATCTATCTCCTGTGGAAGTGTTTGGGACAGAATACAGGGATATTGCATGCCAATACGGTTAGTCAGGTGAGGACTTTTACCCTTTTTCTCTAAGGTTTTTAGCTTATATTGATTTTATTCTTATTTAAATTTTGTTCCTTATTTCATATTTCAGATAGTTTTTCATATTACCATCAAAGTAATGCTTACTGATAAAATCTCACACTCGTATGTATTTCCTAAGAACATGTTCTTCTGTAAAAAAAAAATAACTCATTCTCAGTTATCTCAAGTCTGGAGAAAGTGCTCATCCATAACTGACTGAGGAGATCAGCGAGCAAGGTTGCTAGACTGGGTGATCCTCATTCCCTCATACTTTCAAGGAAGCTTGTAGGGACTCCCACTGCTGTCTCCTTGGTGGAAGACTGAAGTGAAAGAGCAGCTTTGCATATTACCTCTCTCCCAACCAGGCACATGCACCTCTGAGCACTACACACAATTTGCTAACTTTTCAGCTGCACAAAATACCAAAGTCAAAACCCGAAGTGAATTACGATTTGTCTTTTTGTTCTTAAAATGAAATGAGTATTCTACTGCCCTAAGATTTCATAGATTTCTATGCTAAATTAATAAAAAAATTGTGAGGATAATGTCCATTTTGCACCTGTAATAGAATTTTCTTGCATCAGCAGCAGCTCTGTCTGTTCCATGTAGGTGACAGGCTGACAAATGGAAAGATTATTTCCGTTCCTTCTTTCATTTGAGAGTCATAAATCTGAAAAATGCGGAATAGATTTTTTTCGTGCATCTTATAAGATTTTATAGGGAGATCCAAGATGGCAGAGAGGGCACAGTTCCAGAATATAAATTAAGGTTTGTATTGGTACCACCAGCAGTCACTCAACATGATTTGACAGTATCTTTGTCAAATCAATATACAATGCTTTGTTGAACTAGTGGAGTAAGTGGATATATGTCTGATAAAATAAACATTGTATTGTCCATGCCATTGACATGAATGCTTATTTAATAAGATCGTTCTGATTCAAAGTCAATTTTCATATTTATACTACTGCAAATCCTGTAGAAGCAGTTGTGTCGGTCATGTGTATGACCTCATATTCCTTAGAGATGCAGATCTGCTCAGCTTTGTCTTGACGTTTGTGCTACTGTATCGATAGCAAATACAGTGATAATTTATATTCACCCTGCATAGGCAGACACGAAGCTTTATTCTTTCTCTGTGGTGACACAAAGATCAAGCAAAGTGCATGTTGAGTTATTGGTCAGCTCAGGAGCTCTTTGTCATGAGGCATTTCGCTCTGTACTGCTCTGGAGCCAGCTGATTTGGGGGCAGTAATTACACCATGAACCTACAGCTCCACAGAATTTTTTTCTTGGTTTTAGATGCTGCAGTTCCAATACCAAATTTTCCTCAGACATAGAGCTACTATATTTTTAAGAAAAATACAGATCCTTCAGATCCTATAGATCCACATATCTGTGGCAATTCAAATGCAGTGGATTAAGTTGTATTTGTGCTTGTGAGCAGCTAGAGCCAGGGAAAATGTCACCCTGGGCCACAATCATAGAGCCTTCAGGGGACAGTGGTGTCAGTAGAAACTGATCTCTTGCATCACTGACACAACTAGATTGCAAAATCCTTACTAAACCTGAAATTACATACCTCATATATAATCCTACTTATCTGTTCTGTTGACAGTCTAAACCAATTTTTAATGACAAACCTTTGCATTCATTCTATCATTTTCTTCTCCTTTTCTTCTTTTTATTCCTATACATTTATGCAGGCACAGGTTCTCTTCAGTCAACTGAAATGTTAAGATTATATAATCAGAAGGCACTTTAATATCACCTTTTAGTGCATGAAAGGACACATTACAATAAGAATTTATGGTTCTCTGATTACCCCAAGAAAGTCCTTTTGTTCATAGTGTAAAAGTGAAAGCCTGGTACTGGCAGGTTCTCTTCTTTAACTGTGTGCTGACTTCTTCATCACTATAAATCCTTCTTATTTCTGGTAGCGTAAGAGATACTAGTTACTGCCGGAGCATAGGTGAGTCAAATATTTTTTTGTATGGCATTTTTTAATGGACAATTTAATTTTTTTTTAATAGGTGTAGCAAGTCTGATATGTCTTTCTCACAGTTACTGCTTCCACAGAGCCAGGCATGTCCCTTTCTACCTCAAATATCCTGAAACCTTTACCTTTCCTTCTTTTCATCTTCACAGGCAACAAAAATTGTCTTTTATGAGGGATCTATATAAAGACTGACCCCTGACATCTGAGGCTTTGAGCAGGATCCAGGGTTTGTGCTTAAGGTTTGCACACAGAGCGAGCCACAATGTGTTTGAAAATATAAAACTATAAAATAACTTGAATGTAGAATGTCTGTTTCAGTATAGCTCTCTGGTCTTCTTTAATATATGAAAGAGCAGCCTAAAACAGAGAGGGCAAGCCTGTGTGAGTGGGCTTGTGTCTTCAAATGTGATGAGTGGGAGGTACAAAATTCCGTGTGCCTCCTCTCTACCTCCTACTCCCTATGTTCAACATCCATCTGCAGATGGAGCAAAACAGGGAAGAAGCAAAGAGGTCACTCTGTTCCTCCTCCATGGCGTAGCCGCCTTCGTAGGATGATTCAGGAAATTATCCTTTTTCATGCATTCCACCCTCTGGCAAGCATCTTTTCTATGGAGGATGTCAGCAGCATTTCTACCTCCAGGAGGAAGAGGATAAAAATTGTAAATAACATTTTAGAATTAACTATTTTTGGCTATGTTACATAGGCTGAAAGTCCTGTTTTCTCCTTCAGAAATTTGTTTTGTGTGATCTGACTGAGGCAAGTCAGGGAAAGAACACAAAAGACATTTCTATGAGTGCCACAGACCAGTGATTTTGGGCCATGGCTGTTCATGGTTCTCAGCTTTGCGCACTCCTAATTCTGGATACTTCATTGGTTGTGGGGTTTTTTAAGTAACTATATCTCTGCTGGCTGGTACCTCCAGTTTCAAAGTAAGCTTTCCACTCACAGGCTCCAGTTGCTGGTGTATGTTCTCTCCAGTTAAGTTTAGCCTGCCGAGTAGCAATGTTCACTGATGTTGGTGCTTATACCATACCACCCTCTGTTCCTGGTAAAAAACCTAGGCAGTAAAGAACAGATTTGTTTGAGCCTGATGTAAACCGTAGACTGTGCTTTATTTTGTAGTCTAATTACAGCCTCTGAATTGCTTCTTCTGATCCCAGAGTATCACTTGAGAAGCAAGAATATGGCAGACAATAATGGGCAAAAATACCTAAGAAAACTTTCCCTCATTCATAACATTTTTTAACAGAGCACTTCACTATACTTCTGTTTACAAAACTGTAAACAGCACTAAGGAGTTTCCCTCCTCCACCAAAGTGAATGTGAAGAGAACCTCTCCTGTCACTTGGTGCTTCCTCTTGAGGCTGCAGCTTTGGTAGATAATGCTAAACAATTTAGTACAAGCCCAAATGTCAGSGACAAAGACTACTACATTAAAAAACACCTTCAGAAACAGAAATTCTGAAAAACATCTTGGGGTTTGGGGGAGATGATCTGATGCTCAGTGCTGTAGCAAGAAACCACTAACGAAGAGAAATAGAATGATCTCAAGTAAGGATGGGAAAAGAGAATGGCAAATTCAAAACAAAACAAAAGGATTATTTTTTAAAATGCTCCATATGTAAACTATTAAACTCATTGGCATATAATATTTCTTTTTACAAGGGCATGTAGTGATAGAACAAGGGATAATGACTTTAAATTCAAAGAGGGTAGGTTAGGATATTAGGAAGAAATTCTTTGCTTGTGGGGGTGGTGAGACACTGCAACAAGTTGCTCAGAGAAGCTATGGATGTGTGGAAGTGTTCAAGGCCAAGTCGGATGAGGGTCTGAGCAACCTGGTCTAGTGGAAGGTGTCCCTGCCCATGACAGGGGTGTTGGAACTAGATGATCTTTAAGATCGCTTCCAACCCAAACTTTTCTATGATTCTATGATTATGGAGACCAAAAGCTTATGCTTAATGAGATAAATTCTTKTAAGTACCTTTCACAGAGCAGTCCTGAGCACAGAGGTGTCTGTCATAAAGCTGGAGGCTGGTAGAGAAGTTCAGAAAATATCACTCCTTTTCTTTTTTAAACTTTCCCTGAATCATCCACTGCACATCTCTGTCAAAGACAGGACATTTATCTAGATGGACCTTGGAACTGACCTAGTACAGCTAGTCATATGTCGTTGTTCCTACTACTGATGTATTTACCATCCTGATATATGATCAGACCTCTGGTTCTGATGTTCACAGTCCAAGAAGGAAACTGAAAATTTGAAGACTGTAAGAATATTTTTTTAGTATTAGGAAACAAGTCAAATACAAAGGGACCCTCTTATATTCCTCTTAACATGGGCAGGGCTAAGGGATGGTTTGCTTATAGTCCAAACGTATCTAGCTGAGAAAGGCCAGACTCTTCAGCAGAAAGAAGTCATGCATGATGGTAGGATTCATTTGGCTAAATATAGATGTCTGTACCTGAGCCAGTCCATCTAGAACCTCTGTGTGTCAATACAGATCTAAGCAATACTCTCAGTGGATTGTAAAGCACAATTCATCTCAGTCTAAAGGAGATGTCTAAAACAGGTTAGATGAATCACTCTCTTAAAGTTTCTATTTGTTCTACTGTCTGTGAAAGGCACCTAGTGTGACTGGCACAGTTGCAGACCTCTACTGAAGTTGCCCAAAGTTGGTTAAGTTTTACTCTTAATATCTGTGAGTTGATTGGTAGAGATTAGGAAGAGTAGTAGAGTACAGTACTGCTCAGTGTGGTTAGCAATTGGAATACATTATGAAGGACTGAGATGGTTCTTCTTTCAAAGACTTTTTAAAAAATAAGGCTCTACTTTATTTCCTAGAAAATACACCCTAGAAGCATGGGTTTTGGCCTTGTGCCAGAGGACTCCTCTGACCCGTGTTGTACAGCTCAGACTATCAAATCACAATGATTCCTCCCAGTCTTAAAAATCTGTGCCTTCAATCACTGCTAATAGAGAGTGGCATGTTTTCAATTCCTTTCTAAGTGGGTCTTGATCAATACAGATGTGCCATTTACCTGCAGGGTTTTCCCCACAATTGTTTGCTACTGCTGCTGCTGTGTTCATGTCAAAGGGTGTAATGTTACAAACCAGCTGATGAATCTCAGGCATTCTGATGTTTTCCTATCAGCACCAAAGGGCAGATTAAGCAGTGGCTCAGAGGGTGGTAGACTTCCCCCTAAGCACTCTGCTCCATGCTGTGCTGCCAGAAGTGAAGCTGCAGTGTACCACAGCCTTTTCTACAAATATCATGGCAACATCCAGCCCCGTGTAGCCAAGTTTATTCTTGTATCATTTAGTTTGCAGTGAAAATGGCTGAATTTAAAGCTGGCAGTTTAAGGAGGGTCTTTCCCTACTCAGTCTTTCCTGTCACTGACAGGTTTATCTCTAGTATAGGATGCCTTTATATCCATCAATGTCAAACAGAAAGAAAAGATTATGGTGAACATGGCTGTGGCATGAGTGTGTTCTACGCTGCCCTTGTTTTCATCAAGTACAATGGCAAGCAAACACATTAATTAATCTTACTGTTCACAAATAGAGTTTTATGTTGTATTGCTGACATTTAGGATGACTAATTAAGACTTGCACTCAGCAGCTGTGTTCTTGGGATAGCTGGTGTGAAATTGCGTTGCGAGTCAATACAACAACAAAAGCACTTTTGACTGGTCTGAATACTTTACCCACTAAAAAATTCTCCACTAATTTTGTCAAATCTATGATGCGCATTGTAGTTCCTGACACTCTCTGTTCATTATTATTGGTGCTATAAGAAATTCTGCATGTTTAGCATTTATTAAAGAACTGATTGAGGATGGCATGGGGAAGAGTATGGTGAAGAATATTATAAAACCAGAACAATCTGTTTTTCATGGGCTGAACAGTGATCAGTATCACTGGTAATAATCACTGCTATCTCATCTGATTTGTTTTCATCTCACAAATGAGCACAGCTGGGAAAGCTATACCATCTTAAATTCCTGGTTCCTAAAGCTGGATCTTCAGCTGCAGGTGCTCAGACATCTCTAAGGTACTATCAGCAAGCCCAGTCATAAATCACAGAGACTTGCTGTTTACCACTATGACTGATCTCCAGAAACAGGATCAATGCAGCTCATTCCTGAAACCTGAAAACAAGTGTGTATATATAAGAGAAAGTGTCGAGAAAGACAATTTTAAAAAGAAGGTCAAACTTTAATTCACCTTGGTTCCCAGAAACATTCCTTTAAGCCTCCTGATGAGAATAACTTCACAGCCTGTGTGGATTGCATTACGCCTACCCTTAAACCGAGTCCTTTAAAGATAGTTACTGACTCATTTTTATTCTAAAAATCTTTACTGTGGTGAGATCTCTTCTTATCCAATAAGGTAAATGCAGATGAATTAAATGTAGTTTTCAATGGTATTTTTGCTGCTAGGAGGCTCACACCAGGTTCTGCCCCAGTTTGGGGCAATGGAAGGGCATTTTTTGCACTGTTCCAGGACAAGCTTGGAGGAAAGGGAGCATTTTGAGGCAGTGATGCGTGGAGCAGTCTATATTTGCTAGCACAGGGAACTGCCCTGTTGTGGGGAGAAGGGAAAATCAAAGCTTCTGCCAATGTAATTCCTTTCTCCTTGCACAAAGTAAAGTCATTACTCTGCAAAGAAAGATCGCTCTCCCTCTCACAATCTGGTCTTTAACTCCAGCATCCAGTACTGAGGCACAGGAGGAATTTTCACAGCCTATGGCTTCTCTTTGCTGTGTGCCAGCTGAACCACAATTTGTTCCTTCCTGAATACATGCTGCAACTGAAAGAGCAGACTGTGCAATCGTCATACTCATGTAAGGTGAGATCAAAGATCCTTCCAGCCCACTATCCTGTTTCTGAGAGTGGACAGCAGCAGATGTTCTGGGAAGAAGTAAGAAAAAGGCAAGCTACAGTGACACTGACAGTGTCTTTGCCTTGTTTCCAGGGGTTTGTGCTTCACACATTTCCTCAGCTAGAGCCAAATTCTGCTCAACATTTTCTTCAGAAAACTTTTGCAACCAATATTGTATGTTGTTCTCCCTGCAGTTGATCCTCAAGGCAGTGATGCCACGGTAAATCCAAACTATCTACCACTCATCTGGTTGCATTACATTCTCCACCAGTTGCAACAGAATAAGGCTTGCTCCTGGCAGGTTGCCTCTTTTTCCCTGGCACAACTTGAAACAGGAATCTCAATAAATGGGTAGGCAAACCCTGCTCTCTGACAGGACTCACCAACAGCATATTTATATAACTCTGCTGACTTTCATGGAGCTGGACTACATTTTCACTGGACTCTCTGTTACATTTAAAAGCTGAGCTAGAACAAAAGTTTTTGCACTTGTTACAGTTTTAGTGTAGAGATGTGCAGGCATGGCTGGGTAGATAGGCAAAGGAAACATTCACACCATATTCTGGTGCCAATTTGAGCATTCAGCAGTGTTCTGTAAGCCAAGAGAAAGAGAAGGCTACAATTATCCCAGAGATCAGCAGCCTTGTCTAGTTGCTAAATTTGGAACACATGAAGAACCTTCCCATTACTCCAAAATTTTCCAGTTACCAATTTAGTTTTAAAAATAAAACTAGAGTGGCTAGATCTCTGACAATCTGCAGTGGCCCAGCATCCTGCCCTGCAGCAGTTTCAAGTCTGGCAACAACAACAGAACTTTTAGGAATAAAAGCTGTGACTGATTTTCTAGTTAACTTAATTTATTGTAATTAGCTTTACTTAATTATACATACAGCTGTTCTGCACCCTCAACATAGCTCAGGGGACTGTTTAAAGTGCTGAAGTCTAAATGTCACGTTTTAGCACAGTATAGAGCACAGTATTGTTCTTCTCGGGATCTGGTGGGAAGGAAGGGCATCCAGCAGCCCATCCTTCTTTCCTTTCACTTTCTCCATACACTCTCAGCAAATTCTCCTCCCCTGCTCCTTTTTTTTCTTGGGCAAGGAAGACATGTCTGCTCCTCTGCTGTACCTAACCGGCACTCACTCAGTGCACCGAAAGGTTGTGGAGTTCACCACCTTCACCCCTCTCTGAGGCACACGCTGTCCTCAGTAAGTCTCACCTGGTCTAGCCAGAGAAGGAATACGTCTCAAAGACAATCTTAACCTTGAATTTTCTGCTGCCTTTACACCACTGGGATATAGAGATATTCTTTTTTCCTCATCACAGATAAACGGTGGAAATATTTATGATATTGAATGCCATGTTACAAATCTTGTGAGAAGACCTTCTTTAAAGTAAAACTTCATAAGGACTTTTCCCACCCTGTTCACAAAGCATTCCTATCCCCCTAAAAGTGTTCAATAAATTCTTTGTCTAAATCACCTCAGCACAAACGGCAGCACGATTTCAGCAAATCAAGCACTTACTCACGTAAACAATCAGCTGGACTCTTCCACTAGGTTTGTATTGTTTATTGAAAGTAGTAATGACAATAGTTGAGATAAATAGGAATTTTAATCTGCTTTTCTATCAGATGAGACTATGCAAGGACACCTTCACTGCGGTTCAGATACTTGCATGTGCACATTTGCTACACAGCTAACACAGCTGTCCGATTTTGTTTGTATTGTCATTCCACTTAAAATAATTTATTTTAATTCTTTTCCCCTTATTAATCCAACAGAGTTTTATATCCTTATCTTTACTGGGCCTTTCCTGCTTTGTCAAACTTTTGCAAGCAAGATGTAGAAGGTGCTGGAGCATCTTGGGGATAATTACTCTTCAACTAATTTGAAGAGGTAATGATGATATTCTAGATTTTTATGGCACAAATGTTTAATGTTTTATTAATTGCACTAGTTATTTCCTTTGGTATTTTTCTTGATGTCTAATAGCCTTCCAGGTTTACTGTCTAAATTACTCCTATGCTGTACATGTTGTACTCCGAAAGATAGGTTTTATGATAGCACTCTAAAGTCCAGATGCTGCCCTTTGGAGAAGGAAAGTATTTATGAAGAAAACTTTAGTCAGAAGCATGTTCAGTTCTTATGACGGGGAATGCTTGGCAGATTGTGCCCTTTCACAAACTCAATGTATAGATTCTGTTTGTCTAACACAATCATGGCCTGTACAACAATTCTACCCAGATATCTCAAAAAGTCTAACAGGTATAAACAATAAAAATCCCCATACCTTTGCTCCATACCCGTCTGCCTCTTCTTTCTCCCTTTCCTTAACTTCCTCCCTCATTGCCAAGAGCATGGGAGTTTTGATTGAACAACTGGGTAATATTGTTTTGTGTTGGAAACATCACATCAAAGGTTTTTGGCAGACAGGGTGGGCTTGTGGTGAGCTGAGTGGTATCCTGGCTGCTCCGTTGGGGTAGGGTAAGGGTGGGACTGGGGCAGAGCTGGTATTCCCCTGGGAAGGAAGCTGTTTGTCCCAACTTCTGCAAATCCTTATAGGATTTTGCAGGTAAGGACTGGGCAGCACATACAGTGGGAACACCTAAGTTTGATTATGAAGTTATTACAGAAGTTCTTAAAAATCATCAAGCATCTATGTTCTGAACATAAAAGCACTTGAATCTGCCTTTCCAAGCTTTCAAACCAATATTTAAAGGGGAACTTGATGCTGTATCCTATTTTTTGTATAAATCATCCCTCTTCTCCACACATTGCAAGGCCCAGAATATGTCAGTGACCTTGGCTATCACATCACTCCTATACCTTAGGGAAGCACCATGCAAGAGACGGGAATAAAACTCAGAGCCTGTAGCTTCCACATGATCCTTCAAGGTATTTGTGGTGGTGCACAAACTAGGGAGTTTTTTGTGACTATTTTGTCTTTTCAGTACTACTGGTTGGTGAGGTTGGGGACCTCAAGCTATAGCTTCTTAGGCAAACTAAGGCATATTTTAAAGTGAAGGTCAAATTATTCTTTCCTAATGAAGTGTTGGTTATTTCTTGTATACCTTGCAGAAAAAAACCATAGCTCTGCACAACAGATGGAGGGCCAGTTGCCCTGCTGTGCCCCCGTGAGTCCTTGTTTTGCAAACAAACAAAACATAGAGGCAGACACATTCCTGACCTCTAATCACAACATTTTCCTACTATTTAGAGAGGTTGATGATGCAGGTTATACTATTTTCTGTGAGTTTCATTGGTGTTTTGTCACAGACAAGGGTCCTGGAGTCAAATAGGACCAGCCTTAGCTGCCAGGGGGTTGCTGGCACAGAAATTTTGGGTGGGACTGTGTGACTGTTGTGGTGGTGCAAGAATATTTATGGGCTTCTTACTTTAGGGGCATCTTTGTGCAATTCCTTCTTTAAAAAGCTGTTGAAAATCGCTTTTATTTCTGACAATTAAATGTGTTTTTTTTCCGTTTCTCTTTGCTACCCATAGAAAACATAGTGCTCCTCTCCCATGCTTTTCAAAGCCCCCGCTGAACCTCTCAGTATTCTTGTCATCATTTTCATAGTGAAACACAGAGAAGTCTTTAATTGCAGGGATTGCCAAGTGATTAACTGGCACCCAGAAAGACCTTGACCATCTATTGTAAAGGAGGGCCAAATGGAAATTTGAAAGAACTGTTAAAGTTTCATAGAAGTCAGGGTCCTCTTCCTCCAAGTGTAATAATTCGAACACTTTGAGATGAGTAGTGTCCCTGTTGCTTTAGCAGAATTTGTTCTGGACCCTCAAACATACTGTTTCCCTGGTGTCTGCACCAACTCTCAGTGGAAGATCTCCTCCTTTTTAATATTCTTAAACACTCAGGTGCCCAGGACTGATGCAAGAGAAGCCAGAGTCACATAAGAAACCAGAAGTAGGAGAGAAATTTGCCACTGAAAGTAAGATCAGCTCTTTAACAATGTATTAACTCACACTTGTAAATTTACATCTGACATTTGACTGTCACCTCGTTCCCCTGGACATCACTTTTGTATTTATTCACCATATTGCATCTTCTGGTACTTAAAGAGTAGGCTCAAATTCACAAAAGGGCTGGGGGATGGGCGCTGATACAAGAGACGGTTGCTATTGCCTCAGATATCAGGATCCAGCAGTGCAATTCCCAGAGCAAATTGGATGTTAGGATTAAATTCATGACACCCAACCCTCTAGGATTAAATTTATGATGCCCAACATATCTAGCTGGTCGGTAGGGAATAATGCAGAAATGCTGAGAGAACTGCTTTGGGATTTACAGTCCAGGAGCCCTCTGTGAACCTCGCTACACACAACTAAGTTGTCCCTTGGATATATGCAGCTTTCTGAGTATTTTCTTGGGAAGGATGATGGTAGGGGAAGAAGAGGTGTGAGAGGTGGCACAGACTTATTACCCATGACTCAGTGCACCTAAGCAGGTCGTGCAACACTAGAGCTAATTTTGGCATTTTTATTTAATTTTTGGAATCATGTGTTCCATATCTTTACTGAGGATTCCCCATGCTTCCAAAATTGAGTAAAAAAACCCCAAACAACACATCCTCAACCCCCCATAACCTCAACCCAAACAGTAAGGTATACAGCAATATTCCTTGGTAGATTTTCAAATTGGCTGTTATTCCAGACAGAAGTGTGTTACCCTGAAGTTGGAAAAAAAAATAGTTATATGATTTTGCTACATTCTTTTGAGCTTAAATGCCTAAATCTGTGTTGGCTTCCTGCAATACTAAAAAAACCAAATATGTTTTTAAATCACAAAATAGGCAGATATTGGAGGAAAACTCTAGACTCAATGCACAAGTATCTAGCGACTGTTTTCTTTTAGTGGACTTTACAAAACCTGTTGGGCAAACACTATCCTAACTAAATAATGCTGATTCTACTTCTTCCCAAGAAGAAATAATTGAAAAGAATCAAATGATAAATGAAATGAATGGTACCCCATCAAAGCAAATGGTGATAAATAGAAACACCTTAGTGTTGCCTGGACTCACACTAATGTGAACTGGTCAGTAGAATTTATAATTATTTTTTTTACCTCTTGCAGGCTGGTTCTTTGTGCTGAATCTGATGTTAAAGTGATAAATTAGAAAGAGGGAGGTTGTCTAATGAGCAAGTAGGCAGCAATATATCAAAAAAACCCAAACAAATCTAGGCTTCTACCAGTCTCTGGGGTTTTTTTGGTGTTCCTTTTAGGAGAGAAAAGCATACTCAGTCTGAAGCTGCAGCCAAAAACATATAAATATTTTATATTATTTTCCATATAGATGCATGATTGGCACACAAATATGCATGTCATCTTCCAATATGTGTAAAAGTCTGCAAGACTGGGAGGACAATCTCTACACATGAGCAGTGGAAGAGTTTGCAGTTACTTGCCTGTGAGTGTTTAAACATGCAAAATACATCTGCATTTCTGAAAGTGAAGTCCTTCACGTTGTACTAGAAATATAAGCCACTTAAATCAATGGGGAAATGCTCATTTAATTCCATGAATATCCAATCAAGTGCATAATTTTCTTACTTTTAAGGTTGGATGCAGTTCCTTTAGGGAATATATTTAATCACAGGCAAAGCACCCCTTTAAGTGTCTTCATTATTCCATTCAAAAAGAAGTTCATGAATAAAGAGGAGAAACTAATTTTTTGTACTACAAAGATTGAGAAATGTTGAAAATTTAAACCATAAAAATATCAGAAATCAAAATATTGAGAATTTTCATGAAGCAGTAACATGGGTGAAATTGTCATCTCTGTGGTTTCAAAAATTTCATTTTGCTTCCAACTTCTATGTTTTAAGTAACTTAAATGTCAGTATAGAAGTAATTTCGAACTGAAAATCCAACATGTTCTTTTCTTAGAATAGTAACATTGGAAGTTTTGTGCTGTTTATGTAAATATTCTTTCCTTTTACTAGGTTAAAATATAGACCTTTTTCCATATTTTGCTTTAAACATTTTTCAGCAAGAAAGCGCTTTATCAATAAATTAACTATTTATTCTGTAGCAAATTACCCACAGCCAGGAAAATTAGCAGCATTTTCCACTTTTTCTTCCTATTCATGGATGAATTTACTCAAAGTGGCTCTAATGTTGAATGATGTGTCACACCACAATCTGGGCATAATTTTCTCTGCCAGTTGTCTGCTGAAGACAACTTGATGAAGATGACGCGCTCTGTGCTTTCAGCTCAGCATTTTGCTCACTATCAAAAAAAGATAAACCAGAGGTTTGATATCTAGGTTTTTTCCCAAGGTCTGTGAATATCTACATGAATATCATTAAAAGCAGAAAAAAATTTATTAAATTCTGACTCCTTGTGCTAGTAATGCTGCTCTGAAGTAAAGCTTGTCTTTGCTATGATCTTTCAATTTTGTATTTGGTTTTGTTGCTTTTCTTGATGGTGTTCCAATATTTTCCTGATTTTTTGCTCTGTTTGGCTATCATGGGAGAACCCAGCTCTTTTTTCATTTTCAGTCTCATCCTAGAGGACATGTATGCCAGACAACCTTCTTCAAGCTGACTGCAAGGTTCTCTTTGCCATCCTCTCAGCCCAGTGCAAGGACATTTGGTAGCGTCAGAGAGCATTTCTGGCAGATAATATGCAGATGTGGATGTAAACTTATGATGAAAACTTCAGAGAAATGGAAGATAACCTCCTGTGGCTGCAATGTACCTTCTTCTCATATCTCACAGACTAAAAATAGGCATCTGTGTTTATCTACAATTTGTATTTTTATTTTCTGTGGGTCTCCCATTAATAATGGACAATAATCTAATTAAAAAAAAAAGCCTCTCTGTGTGCTTTGGCTCTCTTATAGCTGAGTTAGCAACTCTGGCTACGTGCTGAGATGACTGGTAGAGCTGCAGGCCCTTATTGCCAAGGTCTGCATTTTTTCCATCACTAGCAGTGAGCAGCTTTTCCTTCTTTTAAACCTTCTAGGGAATAGTCTTGTTATTCCAAACCCATGAAAAGGGAAAGACATCCAAACAGATACTAGATGATAGCCCCAGTGAATCCTGCGTTTAAAGAAATTCTGACTTTTTTCTTTTCAATTAAAAAAGAAATCCCTTAAAAATTCATTTAAAACTTTAGTTACTGCATCCAAATTTCACTTTTACCTTCAACCTCACATTTTGTGCTTCTTCCAAGTGACCACGGGAACTGAGAGCCTTGCAGGACCCCTGGGAGTTTGAGAAATACTGCCACTTTATCCACAAAAGCCTGAGTCTCATACATTAAAGGTTCCATGTTTTACCTGCCTTCAAAATTGGCTAAAATGCATCTGATTTATTTGTGGTCATACAGGAAATCTTTGGAGAAGCAGAGACATAAACCTGGAACATTTGGTACAACATGGTCTTGTGAATGGTTGAGCGCAGCTTGGTGTCTGGCCAGATGACATCAGATCTTAAAGATCAGCAACTCTTGTAAGGCTTTTTCTGGTTTTAGGAGGAGAGTGATCAAATATATGGACTTACTCATATCTGGAAGGGGAATAACCTACACTTTGGATAGCATGAGGGAGCAGCCTACCACAAAGCAAGGACTGGGGAACACTCATGGAGTGCAATCAGTAAGAAAGTAATGAGCTTTTTGATTTCTTAGGTACCATAAACTGTTCTTTGCCATTGGGATACTGCAGCATTAGATACAGTGGGTCTGAAAACTAAATATTAAATGTTTTCCTGTTTGTGAGAGAAATAACACAACCGATAAGTGGTGCAGGATTGTATATTGATCACTCTCCCCTATTTCAAACATTTTCCTCATACTTGCAGTTTGCCCTATGTAAATCTAGCTTATTCACATGGTTCTCATTAGCATTTCATGTCTTCAAGAATCCACACATTAAATTATTTCCTTTTCTCCGGCTGTACCAGAGCAAAAACTTGCATTCAATTAGTGCTAGAGTATTTGCCACTTAAAACTAAAGTGCTCTGTTTTGCTGAGTTGAGTCATCACTAAAGGGTATGCAACATCCATCTTGTAACCAACTGTAGTCAGACCCTTTAATTAATGACTTTGGATTCTGCTTTGTCTTTTAAAAGGATAAAATTTAATTGCAGTTCAGATTAGGCTGTCTAATGAACATGACCACAAAGCAATTGATCAAAACTAATAGGGGGAATAGTCATGCCGACGTTAAGTAAACCTCTTGTTTGTTTTGCATATGTAACCTAAGGAAGCATTGCAAACAGTATTGATGCATTATTTGCT
The DNA here is from genome assembly GCA_018881555.1 of Amblyornis subalaris. Lineage (NCBI taxonomy): Eukaryota > Metazoa > Chordata > Aves > Passeriformes > Ptilonorhynchidae > Amblyornis > Amblyornis subalaris. The sequence continues at coordinate 4,779,613 of JACAXG010000047.1, read as the reverse complement.
TCACTGGAATTTTAGTCAAATACTTTGCTGTGGTTCAAAGACATAAGCTCTAAGCCCTATTTTTCTAGAACTAGGAATATTGCTTCTTCATCTTCCATTTAGTATAATATAACAAAGATGCTGTTCTGAGAGTCTTTTGACATGGCAAATCTAATTTTAATTTACCACACATCAGGAGAGATGCGGGAGCTGAGTAAGGCAGCCTGATCTGCTCCCTGTATAACAACCAGAGCAATTAAGAAGACGAGCAGAGTGACAGTAGGAGGTGACTCTCTTCTGAGAGGTATGGAGCACTCCTTTGCTGACCTGATGCACACTCCAGAGAGGTGTGATGCTTACCAGGTGTTTGTATCAGGAACGCCACCAAGAGACTACCAAGCCTCTTACAGTCCACTGACTATTATCTGCTGCTATTACATGTTGTTTCATGTGGGCACCACTTATACAGCCAGGAGCATCCTGAGGAGTATCAAGGATTGCAAAGCACTGGGAGGAGTAAGGGACTCTGGACTGCACGTAGTTTTTCGTCAATCCTCCTGGTCAAAGGGAAGGGGTTTGAAAGGGCCAGTTGAATCTGACAAATCAACAAATGGTTGCAGGACTGGTGCCACAGTCAGGAGTTCAACTAATTCAGACCATGACACTGTGTTTGAGAAAGCTTATCTTCTGGGGGCGATGGTGTCCTTCTGTCAGAGAATGGGAAGAGCATCTTCAGCCACAGGCTTGCCCAGCTGGTGAGGAGGGATTTAAACTAAAGTTGTCATGGGAGAGGAACCTCAATCTGTCTCGTTCCTATCAGTGTGATGCCAGTGCCCACAAGAGATGCCCAGAGCCAGGAAAGGGATCCCACATCAGCAAGAAAGCTGAAAAGCAGCACAGAGGAATTCCAGCCACTCCAGGCAGTAAGTCAGCTTCATCAGGGGCGGGGGGGTGGGTGGGAGGCAACTTAAACACCTCTATGCCAATGCACACAGCATGAGGAGTAACCAAGAAGAGTTAGAGACATTCACACACCTGCCAGGCCATGGTCTTACTGGCATCATGGAGTTGTGGTGTGATGGCTCCTATGACCACAGTGTTGGAACGGATGGATACAGGCTCTTTAGGAAGGACAGGCAGGGAGACATGCAGGGGGTGTCACCCTCTGTATCAATGACCAGCTGGAGTGCATGGAGCTCTGCCTGGGGATGGAGAGAAGTGGGTCAGGATTAAAACAAGGGCAGGGACAAGTGACATTGTAGTGGGAGGGCAGAGACAGGTGACATTATAGTGAGAGTCTCCTGCAGGCCACCTGACCAGACGGGAAGACCAAGCAGATGAGGCCCTCTATAGACAGATTCAAGCTGATGCCTTAGGATTTTGGCTCATATTTCTCATATACTTGTAACCCTGCAATTCTTAGTGTGTAACTCTAAAGCCCAAATAAAAGTGTTAGCTACTGCCTTTTAGACAAAACAATCCATCTTCAGGCCTGGACTTCAAGGACACCTTACTGCCTCAGGCCCAAGATATGTAAACAACCTATGATGAAGGGGGGGGGGGAACCTAGGGGGAATTACTTCATTACCTGGGGCTGTAATTGGAAGAGCTAGCCCCAATATGCTAATGGACCAAACTTATAAAAGTATGGGCAACTTGTGACCAGTCATCCATCTTGGGTGGTCTATCTTGGGGAGCGGAGCTCAGGGGGTCCACTTGGGGTGTTGGGCCCCCCTCCGACTGAGCTTTGACTGCCCTGGATGTACCTGAAGGCCTTCAAATAAACACCACCGCTTTTACCCTTTTGATCTTTGTCAAGTCTCTCTCTTTTAGGTAGTCCCGATAAGGCATCAGTTTCTGGCACCTCCAGAAGGGACAAGAAGGTCTCCCGAGAATCCTCTGGACCGGGTGAAATCCAGTTACCCTCTCCTCCCTGCCGGCAACTCTCGGGGAGCAGTAGCGATGGCCCAAGGTGTATCGGAGTCCAAGAACCATCACAGAGACACATGAGTAAATACCAAACAAAAGCGGTGTTTGGGTCTGGTGTTAAGAGATCTCTTATGGTTTGTCTGGTAGTTTGTTTGTTTGTTGTCAGCTCCTGAAGAAGGGGACACCCTTTGGTGGATCGGAGCAAGGGTTAGCACTGCAGTGACAGGTTTTGGCACAGGGCCGGGGAGGGGCAGGGGAGTTAAATCCTCCCCTGTGATTCCCCAGGTCTGTGAATTCTAATCTCCTCTCCTCCTTGTTCTTCTTTTCTCTCTCTCTCCCTGCTTGTGAGCGTGTGTTTTTGTTATGGGTTAGGAAAAAAAAAAAAAAGTAATTAAAAAAATTGTTTCCTTTCTCCCCCCCCTCCCCGGGGTACCAGGGAGGCTGTGTAGTTGGGGAGGGGCTGGCCGGGAATTGATGGGCGATACTTAAGAACAAAAGGGAGTTATCTGTTCAGCTGCATTCCACGGTAATGATGCAGAATGGACGGTACTTAAGGACAAAAGGGACCACTTGCCCAGCCCAGAAGCCAGGACAATTCCCTCGATTAAAGAAAACAGAGACTTGGAAATACTGCAGGGGCATGTTTCCTTAGAGGCTGAAACATCTCGGGAGGACTACCAGAGACTTAGGGGAGAGGTGGGTGGAGACCGGGGCTTGCCTCACTCCCCACTCTGCGTCTGGTGAGGGCGGTCGTGTCTGCAGCGAGTGCCGGTTTCGCTCCGGGAACACTGCTACACTGCGACGCCTCCACCGGCTGGCTCCAGAGCACAGATACACTGCGACATCTCCGAGGGTCCCGCTGCGGCACAGGGTTCAGAGTTACGCTGTGACCAACCTCCAGCCGGAGCTGTTCGTCTCGGCTGTTTCCTGCCTTCTGCTGGTCTGTCGGTGAGTGATACCAAGATCCATCGCTCCCCAGTCAACCCTGCCTGCCTGCGCTGCGCGCTGCCCGCTGCCGAGGTTGGTGGAGCCGGGCGGCTGCCCCGTGGGGTCGCGCC